>CM072153.1:14328891-15689132 GCA_036850595.1 Rhyacichthys aspro
GGGTTAACAGCCCCCTTCCAACCATCAACATCATTTCATTCTGAGTAAGTATCGGCCCTGTGAAAAATACTGAACCATTAGAGAACTGAAAGTGGTAACCAGACAAGTCAGCCAGCATTCAGAAACTTCAAATAAAGTCCTATGTTTTTGTAAAAAACAGCGTGAGTGTAAAGATATGAGGAATGTGTAAAGGACAAACGAATCATTAGTTGACTAAGAACTAATGCGTTATCAGCCATGAGCTTTGTAAAACGCCTCTCTTATCTGCTCTATCGTAATCGGGGGGACTTTGAGGCCTGATGGACTGATGGCAGTTAGATATAACCTGTCGATGTGTTCATGGGGCCAGAGCGACTGCAAAGTTGGCGATGAGAACTTTGATACCAACGCAACACAGTACAGAGATGACCCAAAGGACGAGGGACAGGCTCCAACTCAGCAGTGGGCCTACTTTCTTCAAATATTAGGGTCAGAGAACAATGTGGGTCTAGACCCTCTTTAGACTGGGACAATTTTTATTTTACTTTCTCTTCCACATGAGCAAAGATAGTACAGAATAAAATGTATCAATAAGTGAAGTATCAATTTCATCATTTTACTATGAAACTTTATCAAAAACAGAGATATCAATTTTCTATTAAAGTTTTTATTGGAAACCACTCTAATTAGGACCAACCCAGTGGAAATGGGGCTACAATAATCGAATTGACAGTCAAAGCTGAAGGGAATAAACCCCAAACCAGCAGATCCTGACCTCTGGCCTGTATCAACACTGACTGCTCCCCTCGTCCTCGTCCCCCTCCTCACGTCTGGCCTGTGCCCAGAGCACACGGTGGCTAACGAGGGTGTACTTTCTTAACATTCATCATGGCTGAACTCTGAAACTTTATCAGCGGCGGAGAGCGGCGCCACAGCCCCGGCCCCGGCTTTCTCAGCTCTCAGATAGGGCCGATAAGACGCTGATAGATTACAGCAGATTGTTTTACTCCGGGGGACACTGCTGCTGCTCATACTAATACAGACAGAACACTCGCCGTGAGAGAAAGAGAGCTGAGGAGAGGGGCCATGGGCACAGACAGGGCAGGCCAAACTGCAGCGAACACCAACTGGAGTTTGGAAACAAAAACTAGAAATAATTGGTTGATGGGCATTGCAGCCAATCCATTAAAACCCCCAAAACTACTAAACAGGTTTTCAGTAATCATTAGATCAAGTTCTAACCAACATAAACATTGAGCACTACACAAGTTTATACGTAACATTTAAATTATATTTGAAGCAAACTTTTGAAATGTAGGAAGACGTAAGAAGGAAATCAATTGTTTTATAGTTAATTTAAAAAGTAGAGTATTATGCATCTCTTCTTCTTAATATGTGTGTTTTTACAAGAACAATACAAGCTTCATTTTGTCTTTGCAATTCTCTTTTTTATTTTTGTCTCATTGAAAATTTCCTTTCCCAAATAAACAGACTACAGTTCACACTGCTCTTTTGGCCCAATAGTAGAACACTACACTTATCTGTGGCCCTTCACATCATTTTGAAAATGAAAATGGCACATGTCATTCTATTGTGCATCTTCATGGCATAAAAAAGTCTGTAACATCATACCCAACACTGTGACACTGAGGGACATTTTACAAAATACACTTTAAAGGTCGTTTTAATAAGTTTGCCATTCTGGTGTAAACTAATGAAATGAGTGGTGCTTTCAGAGAGAACTGTTGGCAGTGTGGACGTCACCAGGTGAGTGATACATACAATGAGAATAAGGCTGATCTGAACTGAAGCCGGAGGTGTTTCTCTTTGTTGTGAGTCCACAGAGAGCAGGGAGTGGACAGCTGAGAAAAAAAAAGAGAGAAAACAGCAGAAAAAGCGCGGCGCTGATAAAAAGGGACGATAAGAAAAGGAGTGTGTGTGTAGGAGTTGGTATCAGTGTTATCTATCAGTCTTTTTCACTGGGAGCCTGTGTTGTTTTAGCCCTTATCTAACAGCACCAAAATGCCAGGAACAAAAAGACAGAGAAGAAATGGCCCTGTGGATTATTCATGGGGCCGACCGATAAAATGTTGATGCTGAAATCAAGACCAAGACGGAGGCCTCACCTACTCTTTCCCAGAATGCTGTGTGTTGATGATTTTTACAGTTAGTTGCTATAAGCAGATTGGAGCTGATTTAACTCTTTGTGCCCTTTCCTGACACCGTTCAGTCCACACACAAAGACTCTGCTGGGCCCAGATAAGAGCAGGCCTCGTCTGTGGCTAACACAGCGGCAGCAGCACACAGGACAGGTTAGAGTCTGAACTGGTGACATGAGGCTGACCCAACTTTACCTTAGAGGTGATGGTCCAGTGCATTGTATTCATTCAATTTCAAATGTTAGGTATTTATTGCAATAAGAATATAACATAAATATAGTACCCTGCCTTGCTTGTTTTCACTCTGCATGTCTGCAAATGGGATGCACACAAGGAGCATATCACAAAATGGCTAATTCTTATCACAACATTTTGGTATATCACAAAAAATAAAACATTTCCCATCCCTAATGTTAAGATCTGTGTTGTCTCTTTCACAGTCTGGATCAGACAAACTGGTGTCTTTGTGTTTTTTCTGTCTCTGATTTGCTAATAACTCCAGAGCTTCATGCATTACTGTCCAGACATCCAAATGCCAATTTTACACCTTAAAGGGGCAAGAGCCAAAATACTAAATGTCATTCCCGAAAACTGTGTATGTACTGAATGGTTTTTCAATATTGAAATGACAACGAGGTAATAGGAGATAACTGACTTTTTATTTCTTTGTAGATATTATTTTTTACAATGACTTGAAAAGTACTTTCTGCTTTTCTTCTGCTCCATCTGAATAAATATTTTGACGTGACTGCAGTTCAGGGAGTCTTGTACATCTACAAATTACAAAATATTGCTAAGTTATACATGTGTTTTAAATAATCAAAAATAATTAAAATCTCTACTTGTGCTAGTGATTTTAGTGATATTTTCGAAATACATTTAAAGTGCATGGGGGTTCTTTCTTCTGCATGTTACTGTAAGAAAAATTTAATTACAGCAAAAAATAATCCCGCTGTAGAAGATAATAGAGGTATCCTCAATAAAGATTAATGAGATGCAAAAAGAACCATCCTCCACTCATTTCACATTTGTGGAATGATATTTTATTAGCTCCTATTCCTTATACTTTAAGGTTAGATTTGATGAGGTTATTGGGCTGAGATTAGATCTGCTTTATAGAGGTGTGTTATTACGTTCTGTCTGTCTGGTCCTCAGGCTGTGGGTGGGTGATGGTGGGGAAAGTGAGACCTGAGACAGACAGAGAGTGGTCCTTGTGTTTCACACTTGACCCTTTTTTAAACCGTAGGTCACCTGGTGCCCCCCAGCACCCCTCCCAGCTCAGGTTACCCACCTGAGAGTGTGCTTCACAAGATACACTCTGCACCTGTCAAATAAGCCACGTAGTTGCACCTGTGTTTGGAAAGTTCAATTCAAATATCATTTATTTCTCAGTTGGAAACAGCTTGTGAAGCGCATGTATTAGATTACTGTTAAAGTTTCCGTCAATTGCTATTTTTATAGTTTTAGAGTCCATTTTGGGTGCTAGCCAAACCGTGCAGGTACTGCACATTGAAAATATGTTAGAGGAGGCAGTGGGATACTACTTGATGTTACTCACTTAATCTAAATTGAACAAAGACAGGTTATTGATGGGATTTATCCACTACGACATTACAGAAATCAACTTAAAGGTGACTGTAGTTAATGTTGATGGTTGTCATAGCGCCTCCTACTGGCCTGGTTCCAAAGTACAGCTTTTTTTTCCAGCTGAGTGCATCTGTGGTTCATGGTCCATATTCTGCCCAGACAGTGGCCATCACAAGTAAGGAGATTTACTATAAACGCACTGCACTAGATATTTGTGAGAAGTGGAAAACTATTTCACACAGACTTATCGTGAGTGTGTCAGACAGAAAGCCAGTGTGGGTCTAATCTACCAAGGTCAGTGAGTGTGGCCTGGACAACAACATGTTATTCTGCTGCAGCAGCATCCCAGCGGCTCACATCAACAACGACATACCATTTCCATACTGTGTGGAATAAACCAGGACATCACTTTTACTAAACACCGACCCAGATTCCCCAAATCTATGTCTGGAATATTTATAGAGGAAAAAATAGCATATCAGCCTTTCAGATATCCATGTACGTACCATTTCTTTTTATAGTAAGAAACAACATTAAATCATTGATAAGATTACCTGCTTGGTCATGGAAAAAAATCACAACAAAGTAGAATACAAGAAATAAATTGATGTTTAGTAACCATTTCACTGCCACAAACTATGAGTCAACTCAAGTGTAAGTCTACATTTGCCAAAAATCTTTAATCTTTAAATTAAATTCATATTTATTGTACATATACTCAATAGAATGCATACAAACTGTTGTGGTTGTGTCACTTTAAGTTCTGATTTTTAAAACTTGTACTGTAAAATGTATATGATACTTTGAGCCAGAACATTTTCACAATAAACCTCACGTATTTCATGTACTTCATTCAGAAAACAGAAAAGAGCAGGTGTTCATTGGCACCCCACAGAAAACTATTTAGATTTCACTTTCATTTAATGTCCATGGAGCTTGGTGTTGAGCTCTGTGACCTTCCTGTGTGATGAGTAAGTGCAGAGACAGTTGGCAGTAGTAGCAACAGGTATAAGCTTTGTCTGGAGTGAGTTGGACTATCGATGAGTGACAGAAGCCTGGCCTGTATTTTGGCGAAGGCTGAGGAGACAGAGGAGGCCAAGGCAGAAGCTGGAGAGGCACAGAGCTGGAGATCTGCAGATAAAACTTGAAGTGTGCATGTGTGTCGAGGATTTGGATCTCTCTTCTATCAAGCTGGAGCCATCGGTGATAAAAGTCCACCTGGAAAAGGCTGTAGCTGCATCGGGAGTTCAGTGGGCCGCAAAGGCCTGTGTGCCCCCTGCTGTGTGCCCCCTGCTTTTCAATCCCCCATCTGTGTCTACCCACTCATGTTGCCAGCACTAGTTTTCTGCTCCACACTGATGTAAGGCCACAGCATCTGCAAACAAACTCCTCAGACACATGTCTAGTCTGGCACAATGGCCTCCCCACTTCAGGCCGGCTTTAGAGAAATGAAAAAAGGAGCTTTTTTCTCTTTTCTGCTGCACCCCACCCTTTTCTCGATAGAGAGAGGGAGAGGAAGAAAAAAAACATAATTTATCTGTGTATTATCAAGAAAGGCAGACACTTTAATCACTCAGCTATGAAGTCAGTATTTCCATTCTTATCAGCGGCAGGAGTGGAAATGGAGAGGAGATAGCGTTGTGGGAGCCCATCGGTGGGCAGGAATGATAATGGGGGGGTGGGGGTGAGGGAGGGAGGTGGGGGGGCAGGGCTTCGGCTATTGGACCGCTGTGTCAGCTCTATCTGCAGCCATTATCAAGGGTCTTATCGCGCTCAGCATCAGCCTCGCTGTAATGGGGCCAGTTCAACTTTCCACATTATCATAGCGCCAAGACCTGCTTCGCCAAGGCTAGGGGTCTGGCTCAGACACAGAGAGGGGTGGGGGCTGGATAGACAGAATGAAAGAGGGGTGATAGAGGTTCAAAATGGATGCTAGGATTCATCTGAGGTGGAGGAGGTAAGAGCGGCCGATGCAGGAATCTGAATCAACTTCTCTCACAGATTTGTTGTTGAACGCTGTATCACGGTGACATTGTGTTGGTCCTTGTTGCGTCTACGCTCCACAGCAGTGTTTACGCTCACACTTCTCAGACTTCCTGTCTTTCAGGCTAATGTTGTATTAGATCAACAGGCCCAGAATAAATGCTCATACAACAAAGGCTCATTAATCTGACAGATTATACAAAATTACTTGTAGATCCGTCAAGTGTTATCGCCATCTCTATGAAGACAGGATGGGTGTTGACTTATTACAGTTTGGCTTTAATTCTAGCAGCATCTTAATCATGCTGGGTCAAAAGGATTTCAGACTGAAGAATAGAGCATTCAACAAAACAATACTTTGACACAAACATATTTAAGCCCATGGACCTCAGCTGGATAGTCTCTCTTAAAGAATCCATACTGGAGCTGCGTGACAGAAGGAGCAGATGCATTGTTGTTGAATACTGCAACTATAACTCATGTACACATAAGATGCAGTAACTAAAATGTATAACTAATATTCTAATCATTTAATAAAAGTATGAAATTCAATTTAAAAAAATCTTTGGTTTGAGAACGAGGGCTCTGAATATATTTGAATTGAATTGAATGAAAGTGTAAATGCATATAATACTGAAACATTACAGCAGTTCAATATGTCTTATGTGATACAGACAACTAAAATATTGATGGAATTTAACACCTATAAACATATCAGCTGTATTGTGTTTGTTTGGCAAGGGCAGAAACCCATCTCGTGGCTATTTTATGAGCCACAAAATAATAATAGCATTTTATGTTCTATGAGTGGAAGAGTGGTTATCAATGGAAGCCAATCCTACTTCACTTTACCCTTGGATTTAATAATTATTTTGGTCAGGAGGAAGTTGAAGTATCAAAGCATTATGTCATCTGTGGCACACTCACACACTCTGTCCGGTTGTAAACACACAGAGGTATGATTGGCAGCTCACTTATCAGCAGTAGAGCCAGAGCACAGGTTTTACACAAGCACAAAGCCGTCCACAGAAGAGCATCAGTGCAACTCACAGACTCACACTGCACTGACAGCCAGAACCCAAACCACCGCTGTCCACAGAATCAGAGCAGAACCTCTCAGTAATGTCCGCTATCAGCCTCTGTTGGCCAGTATCAGAACTGCACTCACATCAGGCTGAGGGTGCAGAGGCTCAGGGAGACAATGGCATTAACACCAGCAGAATCCGGGCCCACAGTAAAGCCCCATCCCAGACGGCCCAGTCTGTGTGAATGTGCAGACTGGGGCAGGAGCCGGCGGTCTAGACCTGCTCTGTTGAGGTAACTCCCACGAGGCTCATCCAGCTTCTCCTCTTTCTTCTTCTATTGTTTTGGACGCTGAATGCTCCTTATCGCCCACGTCCTGCCCGTTTCCTCCTCCAGCTTCTCGTACTCGTTCTATCTCTTCTCTTCCTGGACAGTCCGTATTAAAAACAGAGCTGGCACTAAACAGAATTCATGAACATAATAGACATTGATTTAAAGTACACTTTACTTTCAGTTACTTCTTCCTTCAGCTTTTTGTTACACGTCCAATCAATTTACATCTTTGACAGACCGCAGTTTAAGTTTACAGTTTCTCCTGTCAGTTGTGTAACTGCTGTTATAGTCCAGACTTTTTTTTTGCTACATAGTATTAACAGTACTTGTGGATTTTATCATTCAAAAACTTTGTGGTAAACTGTAGACTCAATTATTTAACCCCTGGTAGTGTTTTTATGTGAACTAAAAAAAAAAACTGTTCTAGACTCTCTCTCGAAGATTTGCACAATATGCTACACTTCCATGGAAAAGAGTTTTGCCAATACCCATCTTAAATGAGAGTGTTTGTTTTTTCTCCTGATCCTGAATCAAGAGCAGCAGGTGCCGCGGGGTCAGAGGTGGCAGTCTTAAACGCGTGTGTCTTTGATTCACTTACAGAGACAAAGGAGTCGCTGTCACACCGCTCTGAACTTTAACCCCTGTTGGCACGGTTTAATATGGCTCATGTGGGAATTCAACGACAGGCTTTGAGCAACAGTTGCATTTATTGATGGCAGACTGTGTGTGTGTGGCTGTAAAAACAGGTCAGGCAGCGCTGTTTGCTCAGGTTGCCTTAACACCCCGGAACAGAGCGCTCAGCACAGTAGGAGCAAATGGCCTTTCTTATCACTGCTTATGAGGGGGGGCTTGTCATAACACTATAACTCGTATAACACGCACACACCGGACACACATCCGCTCTTGAACAGTGTCCTGTAAGCGCTGGAGTCACACTGACCAGAGATCACATATTTGCCACGTGGCTCACACATACTCCGTACTCAACAATGGGCTTCGACCAGACCAATACAGTGCACTATGTAACTTTGTACAACTAATAATGGAGCAGTTCCATATGAGTTTGCGGCAGCATCTGTCTCCATTAGCCCCTGAGTAGGTATATGTGCTGAAAGGTTACACACTGTTTTGCTTTACACCAGCTTAAATTTGAAACTCAGAAATTATTACTACAATGCTTCACCTTTCTTTTTGGTGGGCTGTCATTCAGGATGTATATGACAATATGATAACGCTGTTTCAAATTCATATTGAGGACCAGACTAAATGACTAAGTATATCCGCTCATATGAACTAAATCGTGTGATTTTTTTTCTCATTTGGCAGGCTGTTTTTCAGATGAACTCTCAATAGGTCTGCCATGGACACATTGCAATTTATACATTTCCCTAATTTAGATTTTCTGATCCTCAATATTTATTCAATCATTCCTTTTGTACTGCCTAAAACTGAAGAGACATGCAGACTCTACATAGAAAGTATATTATTATCATAAGTGAAAATATCGCTCTTCTATATTGTGTCATATGCAAAGGTCAATAAAAGCTCACATTGTATTACATTTTTGGTCTTGTGTCCTTCTGGTGGGACACATAACTACAAATACTTATATTGTGGTGAAAGGGGTTGAGTGAATGTGGCGCTGAGTATGTTACAGATGGCACATGAGGACACTACGATGAGATGGCTGTGTTGCTCAGGTTAAACAGCCTCCATCCTCGTAATTACTGCCAGAGTAAACATGAAGCTACTCCGGCCCGGCTAATGTTTTCTCTGCTCTCTCATCTACCCAGGTCAAAAGTCAAACCGCTTACAACGGTGCAGAGTCAGAGAACCATAATTCACACACGGCTGTCCCCCTGGGTAAATAGCAGGAAGGGGTAATAACTCATTTACACACCAAGCACAAACGCCGCTTCCTCTGTAAACCTGACAGCTTCCCCCTGTGCTCCAACTCAGCACAACACACAGCACATGCACCGCCACATGCACCGCCACATGCACACGGCGTGCAATAAACACATCCACACTGATGCTGAGTGGAACTTAAAAAGAAGAAAAACAAGGAAAAGCACTCCTGCCGCCAAGTTAAAAAGCAACACCTCTAGAACAGCTTATACACTTATAATATCATCAAGTTTATGCATGGATTATGACTGTACAATATCAGAAAAACAGACAATAT
Source organism: Rhyacichthys aspro (assembly GCA_036850595.1). Taxonomy (NCBI): domain Eukaryota; kingdom Metazoa; phylum Chordata; class Actinopteri; order Gobiiformes; family Rhyacichthyidae; genus Rhyacichthys; species Rhyacichthys aspro. The sequence continues at coordinate 14,338,141 of CM072153.1, forward strand.
GTGATAACTGTGTTGAATATTGACATAACAACAGTGATATCTGAAGCTCCCTTTTGAAAAAAGTTGAATAGATATACAGTGGTCCCTCGTTTATCGCGGGGGTTACGTTCTAAAAATAACCCGCAATAGGCAAAAAAAAAGTAGTCAGCTTTATTTTTTACAATTATTATATATGTTTTAAGGCTGTAAAACCCCTCACCACACACTTTATACACTTTTCTCAGACCGGCATTAACATTTTCTCACATTTTTCTCTTGTTTAAACACTCTCAAAGTTCAAACCTTAGCATCTTCCTCTGCCTTTTGGGTGCAACCGCAGGTGGCTTTGTCGGTGCAGAACGTTTCATCGACATTGTGGGTTTTGTCGGGGAGAAAACTTGCAAACATACAGCACTTCAGAGTCACACTGCTAGAGATCGAACATTTATGTAAATTTGGCAACGCATTCTGTACTGTACAGGTGACACGGCACAGAGGAGATTGATTGACAATGGTCTACAGTCCCTTAGCCAATCAGGACGCAGAACACAATGCGCGAGTTCTTCCTTAGCCAATCAGGACGCAGAACACAATGCGCAAGTTCTCCCTTAGGCAATCAGGACGCAGAACACAATACGCATTCATACGCTGTAAAAAAAAAAAAAAGGCATGCAAAATTGCACAAAAAAATCCGCAAAACAGTGAGGCTGTGAAAGGTGAACCGCATTATAGCGAGGGACAACTGTATAAAAAAATAAATAAAAAAATAGGACTCTGGACTAACTTCTACAGTTGGTCACTCTGGACAATTACTTTAACAGCAGGTGTGTAATATTGTAATATATTGGTGCAATATGGATGTTGTCACAGCTTGTTTTGCGGGAAAAAAAATGTGTTGTATTATGCAGCCCTGATATTAATGCATAAAATCGCCACACACAAGAAACATCTGTAACCAAACAGTGGGTTAACACAATGCAGTGGAAGTTTTCTATCCAATTGTCAATGATTAGCAAGTTGGATATGCCACAAAAATATCAAAAGGCGTATTTGTGATATTTGTAAACTGCAATATGTGATGTCGAGATAACTGGACAATTTTAAAGTTCAGTGCACCTGAGTGAAAAAGTTAGACTTCACAAACCTGGTCCTATTAACTAATTGTGCCTCTTATGATTTTCGAAATTATAATCATCTGAAAGCAGTATGTTTGTAATATGTAATATTTTATACTTTTATTTGACAGTCACAATGGATGGACAGGACGAGAGAAAGAAACCAGGTGAGCCACTGAAGTCCCTCTCTCGGATTTATTAATAGGTTAAGTCTAGTTTGTCCCGTTTGGAACCATTTTTGTGGTGTTACAAACAGAGATTGTTGAAGGGGAACAACCCCCATCCTAACTGAATGGTAGAGGGCAGTGTTGCTCCATCTCTGTCTTTAACCAATATGTTTAATAATAAATATTATATATATCCCAGGTGTTGTTGGGCAGGTTGTGAACTTGTGTGTGACTTCTCTCCAAACACTCGCTCTTGTTTGACAGATTCAGAAACGACTGCAGTTTTATGTGGTTCTCATATATGAAGCTCTCTGATGTGCGAGTTTGATACCCAATCAGTCACCATCTGCTTCTGCTAATATCTGTCAGTTGAATCTGCCCAGTGCTAGTCATCCTGCTGACGCTGCTCTTTCCTCTTGCTCTGCTCTAATAGAAAACGAAGATTTGAAAAGCAAAAAAATCTTGCTGATAATCATCGATGAACACTCAAATTTCCCCTACATGTCTGCCATATCTGTAGCGGCATCTGCAATGAGTAATACGTGGTATTAATTTTAATTAAAATTTATCAATGACAATGCTTGTTAGGGAGGAGAGAGCCGAGAGTGGAGGGAGGGGCCGGAGAGAGAGTGTGAGAGGGAGAAAAGAAATGCATTCACACCTATCATCTAATTATACAACAACATTAATCCCATTAGGCCTGGAACTGATTGCCAGGGTGCGGCCCCACGCTGCTGTTGTTATTGCTGTGGAGCCTGGGCCCCTGCCTGCTCCAGCCTGATAACAACTCCAATCAGACTTGTGATCTGGATCTGCGCCGGAGATCGGGCCCCGAGGCTTATCCAGAGTTCACATCGAGCTAAAAGCAGAACAAAGAGAGCACAGCGCACACATAAATGCACACACAGGAGTGAGCCAAAGTGAAAGAACACACACAGCTCACAAACAATGAATTCATCTCTCAATAGTGCGGCCATAAAAACGATCACATGACCCAGGCCTTGTCAGACGCTGATAAAAAGCGCAGCAGAAACACACTGCATCCATGAACTAAGACTAGACCACTCAACCTCTGCTTGTGAGACTATAGTTTTAAAGTCTAACATTTGAGCCTTGTTTGGTGCTAACTTCAGTGGAGTTAATACTAGCACTGCATTACTTTTCACTTGAAGCTCCAGTAGTTTCTCAGCTTTCTAACCCCCAAACAGACAAATCCAGAGCCACTTTTCCACATTTTAGCCCTTCTTATTCTAGAAGCACAAACTGTGGGTTGACATGTGTCAAGGTATACAAATAAACAAAATATACATACTTTTAATTTTGCACCTGAAACAGCATAAAATAATCTTGTATGCAGTAAATTTGCCATGTATATTTTTATTATGTGATAGTGACTAAAAGCAGGAGGAGGAGAGTGTCTGGAGGAGGTCAACGGGACTTCCTTGTCTGGACTCTGCAGGCGTCCTGGTTTGTTTTAAGTCGTGGGAGGCAGCTCATTATTCATGCTGACCTCTGAGCTCCAGTTCTGATGTCATAGGAACAACACACACACACTCACACACACACAGAGGCCTTATCTGCTGTGTGCATCTGCAGCCTGCTTATCTCTCTCCCATCAGCAGGCCTCACTATCAGCCCACATCTTTCACTGAAGGGTGGGGCTCAGCTGCCATTAAAACACACCACATACACTCACTCACTTCATACTGCTCTGTCTAGTGTTTACCTACAGCTCTAAGTCTTTTATTGGGTTGAGGTATGTCTCCATAGCACTTTTTAGATCTGCTACAAGTGAGCATTCATTGATAGATAGCAATATTTTCAAACTATGGACAGAATTCAGTACCTTGATAGTATTTCAGATAATTTTCCTGGTCCAGGTTTTGTGCTTTCTGACACTTTTACAGAGCATTATTTGCAATTTGTTCTATTTTTTTTCATCTTCAGGCTAGGAAAATCCCCAAAAAACATGACTATTTTTGTAGGAATAAAGAACTGCAATGTGACTGAAATATGAGCTTAACCAGTTTTGTTTATAATGTTACTTACTCTAAAAACTAAGTGTTTAGAAATCTGACAGTCTCTTAAAAGATCAAATGACAAATATAGATCTAAACTAGACTGCCCACGTCTAAAGAAGAGTACCCTCAGAGCAGCAGGGTTAAATGAGTTACTCCAATATTGAGTACTTTCCTTGGTATGGTGTCAAACCTAATTCTAATCATCTGTCACTCACAAACCACAAACAAAAACATGCAACATCCAGCTGTAATTAAAGTGCCCTCCATGCTCCATCTCTTGCTCCATCTAGCCCCCTCCCTCTCCCACTATCAGCCGCAGCGATCGCCGCCACGTTTTATCACGTCTCCCATCTCAACCGCCAAAATATAAGCCCAGGATCCAGCCTCATGGGCCGCCTCCCGCTCGCCTGCTCCTATCTCCCCATCAAGGAGAGCGCTCTTATCAGGCTGAGAGATCGCCAACTGTTGGGAGGATGACGCACAAAGAGACACAGACAAATATCTATCTGCTGCACAAATAAGCCTTCTGCTCCTCCACTCCAGGCCACCACGGTCTGGACTTCAGCCATTGTTAGAGGAGGCTTCATGAAGTGTCCACTGTTGCTTTTCTGAAGTTATTTCAGGTCAAAGCACAACTCAAAGAGCTCTACTTTAAAATAGACCATTTAATACATTCCTTTTCTGCAATAAATCCCAGTCGACTCGACAAAAGCAACTATTCTGTTTCATTTACTACACATCACATCACTGCATATCATATAAAATAATAAATGTGATGTGATTGTGACTATTTTTGTGATCTAGATTATAATACAGTTACAAATTATCTTTTTGGGAGATTGTCAAGCTCTAATATCACACCATTACAGGACAAATATCTAACATTGGCTTTCCTTGGCCCATAGTTGACATGCATCTACAAGATAACACAACAAAAGCAGAATAGTAGCTAACCCAATCCAGTTTTGGGAGAATTACTGAGAATATAAGTCATATTGCTATGTTTTAATTTCTCACAATAGTGTAGTAAACATTGCGCTTGTATAGTTCACTAGATAGCAAACGGGTTAGGAACTGCACACAGACACAGTCAGTCTATTTTCCTATGAATGTTTACACATGGAACAGCAACATGGTGGATTATGGTTGTAATAGTGTTTAAAGTACTGGTGGTGGTGGGAGCAGCACCACACACCCCCAGCTCCTTATCAATCCTTACTCCCCTTTCTATCAAAACGTCTGCCAAATCACAAGAGAGTCACAGGGCTGAGAGTCTGGCTGGCCCGGACCACAGTTGGGCCTGGTGCAGAGGTAGACACGGTGGACCAGGAGCACTGATAAAAACAGCCATGACACCCCTGAGACGCACACATGGACACAGTGCCTCATGCGCCTGGGTTTATCAGCCTGGGTCTGGATCTGCTGCCTTTACTGTAGCTGTCTGCTGGGACTTCACAGCTGATAGGCCTCTCTGTGGAAACAGATATGAACAAACAGAACTAGGAAGACTATCAATCTCCACAAAACTCAACTTAGTCTAGTCTGACCAGCAGCCGCCGACCCACAGGACCTTACCTGGGCTGTGACTGTTCTGTTTCTATTGGTGTTTCAACACAGGAAGTGTTACCAACCAGTGGTGTACACACTCATACTCAACAACACACAACAAAGGTTTTCATTAGAACTGGACTACTGCACCAATATAATAACACTGTTTTCATTTCACCATATCCCAGCCAATGTTTTGCTGTTTATGTTTCTAATAAAAGTGGAACTGCAATTTGAGGGAGCTTTGTAAATAACACTCATATACAGTGACACATTAGCCTAATGAGCTTGCACATAAACAAGTTCTGATACACACAAGCCGACCCATTTCTAGCAAACATGGACACTTCTTCTAAGGATATTTCAACACAAACGTGTAAGGCCGATAAAGTGATACAATTTTCATAGGAGCAATAGAATTATAGCTGACCTTTTATTTTGTTGATTGACAAACGCAATAAACAAAGTTGGGATCAAACGATGGTCACAGAGATGAAACAAGCCAGATCATCATCAAAGCTTAGACAGATAAAGACTGACACCTAGTTCATCCAGAACAACTTCTGAACTGAACTGAGTTAATTTGGTTTATATGGTGTTGGACCAATCTATTCTTTGAAGTTACAAAGTACCGTGGTATCAGTTTGCCTTTTAGGATGTCATGTTGGGCTCTTTGTGACCTTTGACCTGTCGCCATTAGCAACCAAAACAAGTGTCTGGCTAAGTTTAGACACACTTTCCTTTATTACAACATCAAGGAGTCATCCTTTCAGTGTTTTGATCCCCTCTAGCCTCCACAGACAGAGGCTAGACCCGGGTCTGTCGGCAACTTTAGTTGGATTTAAAGCACACAGCATGTCCATGTAGCTTTAGATTTGAGGTTTGAGAGCACACAGTTGGGCAATCACAGATAACGTGTTATTATTTGTTAACTGGTGCAACAGGCAGCTCTGCACATGGCACTGTTTGAAACCAACCCGTAGGAACTAGGAGTAAGCTCAGAACTAAAGGCTTGGGTAAACAGTGCATCACACCATTAATATGCCTTTGCGTCTACTTGAACATCAGTCACCCGCGATAAACCTTCACACATTTTATAAACAGGAAGCAGTCAGGCACAGAGTCAGCCAAACGCCAGAGCAAGAAAAAGGCCTTTCAAGCGGCCTAAGATGCATTATTGAGTTAAAAGGATAGATGAAAAAAGATCCAATTGTGAGCAGCTATCAGTAGGAGCGATCAGCCAGGTCCTATCTGACGCCCCATCTGTGGAAAAGAGAAGTGAAAAGCCACGGGGAGAACGCCGCGACGCTGCCTCACACAAAACAAATAAAACACATCCAATTTTAATCTTTATCAGCGCTCACATCGGATCGCTGCTTATCTCTGTTCACATCGGCTTTTTCAGAGAACACTGACGTTTCCACAACAGAATTAAACAGGAAGCAACAGCCACTGCTTTAGCGCCAGTGGACACAGCACCAACCAATACATGGGAACTTTTAATAATCTTTATAATTTTAATACTGCTAGTGATGTAGGGAAGCCAGTATGGGACTAAAGGTCTGGGAATCCACGTTAGTCTGTAAAATGGCACACTATAGTTGTAATAAATCTTAGAGCTTTAAAAAGGCCAAACCAAAAGGCAACGTTTTAAAGCTGGTTGTGTTTACAGACATATCAAAATACAAAGTAAACGGGGTCCAGCTGGTCCTGGTCCGACACCAGTCTGGTACTCGTGGACTTAACAGTGACGGCAGGGACGCACACAGGACGCGGATCTGCCAGTGCGCGCACAGAAAACGCACAGCAACAGGAATAAAACTGAGCCAAAAACTTGTTGGATTCTTACGCTTTATCTGCCGGGGTTTACTCTGCTTCCTGCGGGACATGGCGGCGGTAACCTCTCTCCAGGAGTCCGCTGTGGACTGACGGGACAGCACAATAGCTGGCTGTTCTTCTCTTATCGGTTTCTTCTCCGGTTCCACCGTTTACTGCTGGGTCGCGGCGCTCCGTCCACCGAGCAGAGCGAGCCGCATGACCTGCTGCACTTTGGGGATCTTCTGCCACGGCAACCGGGCTCCCTCTGTCCGAGTCCTCGCCCAGTCCGGGTCCTCGCCTTGCTCGGGTCCTACTTGTGCCTTGAGTCCACTTACTTTGCCCTGTCCGCTTCTCTCGGACAGGCGTGCCTTCGGGGGACTTGCTAACGATATTCCTTCGCTTGACCCGCCTCTGACAAGCGCTAGCTCGTCGGTCAACTAGCCAAGATGTCTTCGTTCAGCAGTAACGCCATCAAACGGTGAGAATTCCGAGTGTCAGCGGAGTCAGAGCGGGTGTTTTCTGTCAAGTTTGCTGTGGCCGTTCCGCCCCCTCGTCCGCCTGCTCCGAGCCTGAACCGGGGACAGTCTCGGTGGAGTTCGAGCGCTACACTGTGCTCCACTTACTACACAGCAGCACGCGCGCCTCAGACACGCCCCCTACGTCTGACGTAGAGCGGCGCACTTAGCTCTGATTGGTCCGCAGTGAACCTTCAAACCCTCAAAACACATGCAGCCAAATAGAGACCAGAAATAGCTCCGTAATTACCAATAAATGACAATCGAAAGTGTTTTATTGTTCATTTTACATTTTAAATAAGTTGAGTTATTAAAACTATGAATGACTCAACTTATTTTTTGATTGAATCGCTATATGTAAGGGATTGAGTAACAGTTTGTGCAGTTATAATTTCATTTGGCCATTAACTAAGCCAAGAATCGGGAGCATTAGTTCATTATTTTTAAACTTTTAAACTGCATCTAATAAAATCCGGATATGATTCTAAATGTTACACTTTTTTTTCTGAGATAGACCTCTCTTGATTAAGATAAGCACTAGACGAGGATTGTGTAAATAATAACAATTATTTTATATCAATGAACCCATGTTATTTCAGACAAAACATGTTAATTGTTGTGACGTTTCAGGTGTTATTGAGATGCAATTGTTATGAGTCACATGATTATAAATGTTTCACACCACTGAAACAACCACATGAACGGCATAAGGTTCACAGTTGCTCTCTTCAAGTGCGTGGCTTCTCGAGGCCTGCCCAACGGTGCCATCTAGTGGTCAATCCGTAAATCATTAATGGGCCTGACAGATCAGAGCTGACCATAGAGCTCTGTCACAATGTAAGAAAAAAAAGTAGTAATTCATGGCTTAATATTCAGAACACATTTACTAGTTTTACATGTAACTGTAATTTTATCAGTCAGTCTACACGACAGATGCATGTATTAACGCTGTCAGTTTGCTGATGTACAACATAGTCTCACTTTTCAATGTGTCCTACTATATAATATAATTAATTATTTACTTATTCATGTTTGTAATCAAAATGTGACTGTGTACCAATAAATGTGACACTACCCTTTTTGTAATTCAACCATGTGACACAAAATGCAAATACCTGGCATATGGGAAGCCATAACAATTCCAGTATATCCTTTGCTCCCTAATTTCCATAGCTTATGTACAATACAAAATCTGACTGTTATTGATAAATCAAACATAAAACAACAAGATACCTTCAGTTTGGTTTCCCATTGAAATTAGCTCAAAGCAATAAAGCTCCCCTGAAAAGAACACCTACAAACTAGAGCCCCATTATACCAGCACATCTTTCCAATCCCACATATGGCCATGTTTGTTCGACCTGGTACAACTGATTATTGAAAGGTAAACAGTGTGGGCAAACCTGACCTGCGTGGGAGGAGGGTTTGTGATTTTTGTGCACTGTCTTGTGATTTTAGACTTATCTCTCTCTCTCTTTAACACACACTGCACTGTAGAGCACAACAAGTGTTCTCCATTAGCAAAAAATCCAGATCAGTGGTATCTGTTCAGTTTTAGATAAGCTTGTGGCATAAAAACTTACTCATCTTTCAATTTTGTATTGTTTTTGTGAACAAATACAGAGAGAAAGCAGTTTAGTATCTGGCTGTGATACAGTTACAATTTGTTATATCCTGTAACAATTATGCAATCAATTTCAATGTCCAATAAAGATTAAAATATACTTCAAATAATTTCCCCATTATGTCTTGCATTTTTCAGTCTTTTGCTTTTCGTTCAGTTTGGCCAGTTTTTCATTCGAATTTCTTTTCAACCATTGTATTTGACTCGACATTGAGATGCCACCAAAACACTGAAAAAAAGGGACATTACACAATGTGTTAGAGTCATGTATCAGGGATTGTCATGTGTGGCTCACAAAGATGCAATGGTAAAAAGAGGGTTTTGTAATTGTGTGGTCAGAGTTCATCTCACTTTGGAGAGTAAATCAATAGGCTTATTTAAGTAGTGACATTGCATTAACTGTACGATGTGTGGCCAAATGAAAGGTTGAAAGTACAGGGAAGTCCAGGGGGAGGGACTAAAAGGCCATTACAGTGTTATCCTCTGAAGGCTCACTGTCACTTTGTCTTTTGTACAATCAGGTCAGGATGAGAACAGCGCTGGTCCTTGTCTGCCTGCTGCCTGCGTTGATAGTAGCTAAAGGGGCTCCAGGTAAGGCAGGATTTATATGAAACTGTATGTGGGGTTTTTTAACCAACAGGCTGTGAACTAATGTGAGCTGTTTTACAGCAACTCACTTTAGAACATGTTATATTAATAAATTTAAAATAAATGTATGATTGGCTTTTGATGTGATATTCATTTAGCAGTGTTTATTTAAATCCTAACAAACGTCAGGCGTGGATCCTATCAACAGATGTAGCAGTCATTTTTGTCTTCTAGTATGGCTTGGCCAAGTTAGTTGCAAAGTGCTAATCACCCCATCTTGTGCCAATAAACATTTGCCAGAGTGCACAGAGACTGTGGCTAATGTGTTTATGACCATACTGTACGTTATCTCCAGCGGAGAGCAATGACCCTGTGCTCTCTCTGAAAAATGGACAAGTTCGAGGAGAATTTGTGACAGTGAAAGGCACTGACAAGAGAGTGAAGCAATATTTAGGGATCCCTTTTGCCCGGCCCCCGGTGGGGCCCCTTCGCCTGGCTGCCCCCCAAGAGGCACAGCCCTGGGAAGGGGAGAAGGACTGCACCCAGCAGCCCCCCATGTAAGACTTGACCCTTTGAACATGCCTGTAGTCTCTGCTGGGACACTCATTGTTTTTCTCTCTGTTCTCAGGTGCATCCAGGACTCACAAATAATGGTCAATGCCTCAAATACCATGTCTATGCACTTCAGCCCCCCTGACATCTCAGAGGACTGCTTGTATCTGAATGTGTACACTCCAGCTGATGCAGAACAGGGGGACAAGCTGCCAGTACGTCCACAGTGTATGGGGTAGACACCCCGTGCATAAGAACAGGCAGAGACTGTTTATTGTCAGATATTCATTTTAATATTGGTTACTTGTAATCAGATATTGCTATGATTGTTTTAAGTGCACTGTTTATTCATTAGGACTGATTTGTTTGGTCATTGTCTATTAATCTGTTCTGTTGAGGTGTTGGTGTGGATCCATGGAGGCGGTCTTACAGTAGGTGCAGCATCTCAGTATGACGGCTCACCATTGGCAGCTTATGAAAATATAGTGATGGTCATCATTCAGTACCGCCTCGGCATACTGGGTTTTCTAAGGCAAAGGACATGCTTACATACCACACATATAAAACATTCTGCTCATATCATTTTCAGTGTTGAACAATGTTGTGATCATACAGCACTGGAGATGAGCATGCCCAAGGTAACTGGGGCTTCCTGGACCAGCTGATGGCTCTTCGCTGGGTGCAGGACAATATTGAGGTGTTTGGTGGTGACCCCCAGAGTGTCACCATTGCTGGAGAGTCAGCAGGAGGCATCAGTGCATCCATACTGGTAAAAAAGCACTCCAGCATTTGCTACACTGAGCAAAATATTTGACCTCATAACTAAATATACGTACTTTATCCAGTGACTGTATGTGTATGTCTCTGTTTTCTGTTGATCAGTCTCTGTCTCCACTGGCTAAAGGCCTGTTTCACAGGGCCATCTTTCAGAGTGGAGTGGCAACACTAGGCAGCTACACTACGCATCATCCTTTGGCTCATGCTAAGGTACTGAGACATCTCCAGTCAGGAAGATGAGCTGTTCAAACATCACATATTAAAACTTAATATAAAATTTCATTTAACGTTAAAATATTGTTTCTTAGATAAGATTAAATAACGTAAAGGTATTTCTAGGTGAACATTTATTTTGCAGGTACTATGTACTATTTTGCTGTCATTAATTTAAAAGATATACATAATGTTTGGAAGAAATTAACCCATTCTTGTGTCATTAACACTTCAGATCATTGCCAACCTGACGGGATGTGCTCGCAGCACCACAGAGGAGATGGTGCAGTGTATCAGAAGTATGACTAAAGAGCAGTTGGTGGATGCCTCCAAAAAGGTAGTATTGTTTGACGTTGTAAAACAAATGTTGTTACAAGTGTCATGTGAGATCTACACCACAAGATGGCAGTCTCTGAACAGCATCCTAATTACTGTACTACTCTACAGATGCAGATTTACCTAGGAGCTGTGGTGGATGGTGTGTTTCTGACCAACTCTGCAGAGGAGCTCCTGAAGAGACAAGAGGTGCTGAAAATCCCTGTGATGTTGGGAATCACTAACCACGAGTTTGGATGGATCCTGCCGCAGGTCAGACATGCTGGAACCTTCTGTAACAAGCATTCATTGCAAACTTAATTCCTTTCACATTATTCCTCTGACTTGTCTTCTATTTGACGTGTCTTCTCTGTCAGGCCTTTGTCCCTCCTGGCTGGGAGCAGGGCATGAACAGAGAGGCTGTGCTGGCCATCATGAATATGTTCAATCCAAGTGGGGTGAGAGCACATGGGCTGCCATCATTGCAGGAGCTACTTTATGTTTTGTTTTGTTTTTTTACTTTTCTGCATCTACACCATATCTATTCTCAATAATCTAAAGTATTGGATGCTTCACAACACATGTTTGGTGATTAGATAAAGCAATATATTTTGAACTGTTTGGCAGAAATCTCCCATCAGAAATGCTGACATGAGCAGTCTCATAGCCTTTAGTAATGGACCTTTTGCTTAAAAAAACAGTAAAACAGTAAAAACAGTAAAATACAATAGTATTATTTTGATATGGTACTATACTATATATTATTTCCCAGAGGTAAGTACAACAGAAACATTACACTTTGCACATTAGTTCTTGTATCAGGATGGGGTCTGATTTATTATTAGAAAATGTGGAAAATGTGGTTATGGTACTTTTTAATGTAATTAAGCACATTCTATGCAAACTGCAGTGCATTGTGGCTTCCTGCATGTTGCAGGTGTCCTCTGCCAACAGCCTGATAGCAGATGAATACCTCAGAGATGCCAAGACCCCCGAGGATGTCCGAGATAGATTTACTGAAGTCATTGGAGACCTGCTCATGACGCTGCCTGTTGTCAGTGTGGCAGGATATCTCTCAGGTATGGGCTTCATACATGTCATCATCATGTTTTACTTTTTATGTGACCTTTGACCTGCTTGTCTGCTCATCAGACGCTGCAGTTCCAGTTTACTTGTATGAGTTTGCATATCGTGCTGAGATTCACAAAGACACCAGACCAAGCTTTGTCAAGGCAGATCATGCTGATGAAGTGGGCTTCATGTTCGGGGCATGTTTCTGGAATGGAAACATTAAAGTCATTGGTAGGTTTAGATTATACTTTTGCGTCAAATGGATTTTTTCCTTGTTTGGGAGAAAAAAAATTAATGGGGAAAAATGAACAACACAGAGCATGTGTCTTTAACTAAAATCTATTTTTCTCTGCACAGGTAACTTTATTAAAGAAGAGGAGGACCTTTGTAAAACCATGATGGCCTACTGGGCCAATTTTGCACGCACAGGGTGAGTTACTACAAACACTGTATAAGATTCAAGAAAACCATGTATTTAAGACTCGAAATTACAGAGCTTTCTCATTTGTTTTATTAAGCATTTTAATCTTCATGCTTATAATGCTTACGAGTTTTGTGTATTCACTAACAACATGCTGTCAGAACAAAGTCAGTGCTTGATAATGATCAGCCAAATCAGGAAATTGTACTTGTACACATTTCTTTGAAAGTCACTTGATACCACTTACTGCCAGTCCGTTCAGCACTGCCAACTCATCCATCCTCACACTGCAAAAGTGTTGGTGTTAATAAGCACAACAACAAGAACAGAGATAGAATGATTAAAAAATCAAAAATTAGAAAACTGTATTGCTGTTGTAGACAACCCACATATTAGTTTGATTTTTCAAAGCCACTCTCTTCTTTTATCTTCTGGTGGTACGTACTGTTCAGGGGTTTATTCTCACATAAAGGGTCCTGTTCCTCTTTTGAAGGCTTTTAATTTGCAGAGCACACACAAAGCACTTTATCACTTGGGACAATCTTCTGAATGTACTCTTGGATCTTTGTTGTTTCTGAGTGCAGAGTGGTTCTGATCCTCACTAGTGCTCAGCCTCTCTCCATCTACAGTCTATGTCTCATGTCCTGCATTTGGGGCACCCTCTGTACCTTGTGAGGAGCTTTCTTGTTTTGTCTTCCATGGTCTGTCTCTCTTTCTTTGCCAGTTTTTATGCCAATTTCATAACTTTTGGTTTCTCTGGAAGAAGTATAAGTCAAGTAATACTGTTTATTGTGTGTATCTGTATTCAACACATCTGAGGTGATATTAACCTCTTCAGCCAGTAAGCGCTGATTATGTCAGGGTCTGGTAAATTGGGGAAAGGGCTTATTCTTTATTCTGTGTGGGGGAAATAAACCTTATGTTTCTGTGTGTGTCCTCAGGTCTCCGAACGGTTCGGGGCTGCCCAGCTGGCCACAGTACGACAGAGAGAAGCAGCAATACATGGAGCTGGCACTGACACAGACTGTGAGACTCAAACTGAGGCACGACCGAGTGCACTTTGTCACAGTCACACTGCCTCAAAAGCTACAGGAGTTAGCAGCTGCAGCTGCTAAAGGCTCAAACTGATTACTGATATTGATCGTGATTCAAAAGTCCATACAAAAGATCCTTGAATTTGTTCCTTGAAGGCATTAATTTGAGTGTGTAGTTTAAAACAGCCAATAAACACAAATGTAACATCCCATTAATTGTCCTTGTGCTTTTCTTATAAACCCAAACATGTTAAAATTCAACCACTACAGATGATGTGGCTTTAAAACATTAAAGCCACATCATCTGTAAACACACACACACACACACACACACACACACACACACACACACACACACACACACACACACACACACACACACACACACACACACACACACACACTCACAAATGTTTGTCTCTCCCCAGATTCCCAGTCCCCTGTTTTAGGGGGCTCCACTCTGCAGGACTTTCAGCCCTGGGTAATGCACAGTAGTTCAACAGTAGTAATTTGAACATATTCATAATTTTGCTTCTTTATTTCATGCGTTTCATTATATGAAATCTTATTCGTAAGTAGGGTATGCCAAAGACCCACTGTAGCAATTTTTACGTTTTCACGAAATCTCTAAAAAATATAACACGAAGAAAATGTTCAATTTGTATCTAAAGCTTCCTAAAGCAGCGTCAAGGGTTCTGAGGGATGATGATTTCCTCGGTGAGCTCCTCTCTTTGCGCACTCTGCGCTCTCACTCGCTCTCATTGGCTGTGCCGACTGTGCGCGTCATTGGGTTCCCCCCTCGTCGTGTTTTCCTCGTGTTTGCGCCTGCGCAGTGTCGCATCTAGTCCTCAGTGTGAAGCCAAAGCAACGACGCAGCAGTCTTCAGCCCCGAGTAACTGCCCCCTTCTTCCCCTTCCTCACAGCACTCTCAGGTGCGCTCAGCAGCGGTCACACAGCACTCTGCACGTTTGGTCCACATACAGGTACGACTTCAATTTAAATTCTGTCCTTTGGGCTCAATGCTCTGGCTTTCAGCGCCATCCCAGGTGATGTTAATGCAGGTAGAAACCACAGTGAATTTAGATATGATGAGGTTAGAACGGGATAATGTGAATGCAGCTCAGATGTAAATACGTGACTGAGCAGGGGTATCCCTCGTATTCCTGAAAATGGCTCCACGGTCACGTTCTCTGAGCCACACTGCGTTACAGGAAACGTCAGCCGTGCCGTGTTTACTCAGCGCTGTTTCCTCTAAGCTGTCAAGTGCAGAGGGCTGTCTGCTCTAACCTGCGCCACCGGACAGTCGAACCGCTTTAGCGGAGGAGGACTTGGTCTGGCACTGTTCTGCCTCAGAATCATGTAGGTTTTACTCTGGAGCAGTCATATTTAATTGATAGCTTTCAAGTGACTCACAAAACAGTGGCACCTCCGCCAAGCCTTTTCTAGTGCTGAGAAAAAAAGCTATCTTTTGGATCAGCATCAACATTGGACTTTGTGGGCCGTTTTTATTTAACACAAAAGATCTGACTTAAAGTTTAGAGCATAGGTAAAAAAAGGCCGAGGAGATTTTAAATACTTTCAATATAACTAATAAAATCTAAGAAACACTTTAAGTTACTTAGCACCTTTTTATTCTGCCATCTGAATGATACTCACTGTCATCATTACCATCTTTCCATAATCACATTGTGTTGACAGTAAGACAGAGTCAATAATTCTTTTGGATGTCCTAGAGTGTGTGTTTAAGTGCTACCTAGAAGTGCACATGGATGAGAAAATGTCTTGATTTTGTAGAAGCCATTTCTCTTTTGACTTGACTCCACTGTTTGTGTTGTTGCTACAGTAACTCTGTTTATGGCCATACTTGCACTTTTATTATTAGTGCACAGTGGAGAGTTTTACACAGGCCACTCAAACTTTAAAAAGTGGCTCAGTGGTAGAGGGTCCAGACTCTTTCACATGTGTTTACAGCAGAACGCATGAGCTCATGTGGGAGTGCACCACAGGAAATACATAGCTGGCTGGTTTCATCACCAAGTATTCTATTTATCAATCATATGAGGGCATTTCTACCCTCCCAAGCTTCTGAATTAATTTTAGTAGTTTAATAGTTGAGTTACGGTGGTTGGTAAGGTTGATGCTAGGGAACAATGTTTTTATTTTTTTTCCATTCCTCCGGTGGCATCTGCTCGATTTGATAACAAGGCAGTGGAGGATGTAATGAGATGTTAGTTTTGACCAGATAGATCAGTTCTGCATCCCTAATGACCTCTCTGCGGCCTCAGTGTGACCTCTGAGCAGCCTGCTTTTATGTGAAGGTGACAGAACAGTGCTTTCTTTCCCCAAGGCTCCATTAAAACTCTGTTCTGTGATAATGAGGTATGGTGTGCCGAGTGTTTCTGTGAAAAGCAGGTGCAATGTGGGCTATTCTAATCACACACAGCCACAGGGACTAGATTACATCTGTGAGGTTGCTCTCTCAGCCAATGGCCTACCTCCAACAGGGGCTCCTTACCCAACTTATCTCCCATCAGCCACTTGTGCTGGTCCCACACATATCAGCTGCAACGTGTGACTCAGGCTGTGCACTCATATATGTGTTTTGCTCTCAACATGAGCTATGAACTGACGATTACCAGAGCCCACCAGGGTTCTTAAAAAGTGCTTGACCATTGCATGTATACCCAGCTGTCACACTCTAAACCAGGACACAATCAGGATTAACCGAGGACTAAATATTTTTCTCTAAAAGGTCTCTTTTGGTGGTTAAGGTGGTTTCTGTGACAAGCACAAAAGCTATACTGTAATTTACCACAGCACACTCTTAAATCTGTTAACACCAGTAACAGAGGCAGCATCCCTTAAGATAAAACACTTGCTTCTATCTGCTGACACCCCTCAGCTGACCCTTCCTCCATGACCTTACTGAGAGTTGGAAGAAGGCTATAGAAATATGCTGCTGCTTTTGGGCTATTTTTAACAATATGATGCCTATTCTCTACTATATGGGAAGGTATGATCCAGTATGAAGGCAGCAAGAATCATATCTGCATTAAGTCCAAACAAGAGCAATACCATGGGGCAGGACAAATCGAATCAAGACCAAGACCACTGAGACCATCGCTGTATTCTTGGAAAGAGATCTCATAAAGTCCACTGAAGTCCAGTCTCAGAACAATGACAAACTCGTGGTTGATAGTGTTTAGTGAAGGAAGCCAGTCAGAGTTTGACAAGAAGCTTAGACAAAAATAATGATGATGATGATAATGATGGTGATAAAGGCTTTCCATGTGATCAGAAAAACTACATATATGTCAATTAAGCTAGATGTTGTCAGTGAGCTGCTAAAGCCATTGCAGGTAACCAGTAATGTGACAAAAATGACTAGCTAAAACATCTCAAAATTTAAAATGACAAACTTTAAATAGCAAACAGGAAGACCACACACTCTATGAGCTTTGGAAACTTCTTTCAATTTAACAAAACAACAAATCAAACTGACCTTTGTTTGAGGTGAATCATTATTGAAAATGCATAATAGGATTAACTGGCCTTCACTGTGTTTGAAAAGCCTTTGTCCAAGAGGAGGAAGCGTCTTGTTTCTTTTTGAACACATTCATCTCCCATATCAATGTGGTCAGATTAACAACACCATTTCCTTCTGTTTGGGGCACTGAGAAGTCCCAGCAGACACAATAACGAGGCTACTGAACACTTACCCCTCTCACCTTACACAAGGCAGTCAAAGGATAGTGGGTTTCAGGAAATTCCCAGACTGGGTCTGGATTCCTACTGGTCAGAATGAGAACACCGTTGCCGTAATGGCTCAAACCATAATAAAAATGCTGTGAAGTGAAGCAGATTTATTACTTTACGTGACTCCAGTAAAGCACTGCAGAGACACATATGGTGTAAACACTCAGGAAAAGGCACTAATTCTACTATCTATATGTGTGCAAACTGGTGAGATTAATAATCTTCCTGGAGGTGGGAGGCTAGGGGCACATTGTGTAACATGTGAATCATGCAGGAGGAGGTCCTGTGATGTTGTATGCTGCACTGCTCAGAGCAACAAGCACAAAAGCCACGTTTGTACTTGAGGTACGGCTCAGGTTGGCACTTAAATAGTGGTTTTTCTATTTTCAAGAAGAGCAGAAGGTTCAAAATTATTCTTTTTTGGGCAACAACCTATTCCCCTTGGTTTGAATTAAAACCACTATGTTGATGTTGTGTTTTATTCAAGCAGAACAAATTTAATATCCTTTTTCAGTTTGAAATCTGGAATCACTGTTTTTTGCAGCAGTACATTGATAAATAACTTTGTAACCTTTGTATTGAAAACACAAGCCAAATCACACTGTGATGTAGTGAACTAAACTGTAGCACGCTGCTCGGTGGAAATGAGGAAAACCTCTAACTGTCTTTGTTTAGGACAAATGCATAGGACCCTCAGGGACTGTGTGGAGGTTATCCCAGTGAAGGGGGTGTGGAGGGGGATTAGCAGGGACCCCCACCTTTGTGCTCATGGAGGCAGAAATACTGCAGCCATAGCTTTCTGAGTGAAGGGCGTTGATTTAGAGCTCATGTGTTTTCTTGTACACTGTGACAAAGTGAGGTCATTTTAAAGCAAGGACCTTTAACCTGGTCCATCTTTTCTTTCATTTCAAAATTGATGTATTTCAGATAGAACCTTTGGTTTTAGCTTTAGGGTTTGCATTTGGTTAAAGAAGTAGAGTGTTGTGAAAAGGCAAAAACAGAAGCTAGCATGCTTATTGCTGACATAATGCTGTTTCTACAGCCATTTATTACATATAAACAAAGCTGAGAGTGTGTAAACCTAAGATTCAACAAAGTCTGTCCAGAAGACTTTCAGCTCAGGTAACAAATTCATCCTACCAGTGTTTACAAGTCTACTGTATGAAATCTGTTTTATTTGGGGTTTTTTTTGTGTGAGTGAGATGTGTGCTACATATTATGGACTACTGTAAGATTAAAATCTAACATATTGTAATTGTTCTAGGAAGGTTTAGGGTTAAAGGAAGGTAGTAATTTGTAATGGTCTAAAAAAGGCATATAGAAGGCAATGTGTCACTTAAAGTCCTCACTAAGATTAAAACGCCTGTGTTTGTTCTCTGTGGCATTGCAGAGCAGTTGGACAGGACACATTAATCAGCCTTAACAACATCAGTGGCCGGTAGGTGACTGTCCCATTGCTATCCATCCTCAACCGGGAGTGAGGGACTGAGTGAGGGACTCTGCTGTACATTGGGCCTGATAAAGATTCTTAAATGTTACAGAATCCCACTTACATTTGCATGATATTTGAGAAATGAATACCCCAATATACCGTCAAAAATCCATGTTAACATTTTAGTTAAACTGGAATCAGGCCCATTTCTCTTGGTTGAACACATCTAGATAATGTGTTTCCTGGAGAAGCTTGTCCTGCTTATAATCAGCTTTATTGGGCTTTAGCTTGTAAAATCCCACACATTTGTGGACTGATGAGGGATGGCACAGTTTATGCTTTTGTACCAATGGTTAACGTTTTGTTTTGGACTCTCTTTCTTGATGCTCACATTGCGGTTCAATGTGCATGTGTCTGAATGTGTCAGCTGGGGTCTTACTCACAGAAAGCATTACATAAGCAGTTCATCGTCTGAGCTATGCCTCGGGAGGTTGTGGTCTGAGCTCTGTCCTGATGGGGTTTAGCTTATGTGTTTCCACTAGACACAAATTAAGTAAATGAACTTCACTCAGGTTAACTGGTTCTTAATTATTGTTAGTTCTCACATACAATGCTTAGCTGGAATACCACCTTTTCTTTAATTAAATCTTATGAATTGTACTGTCATGTTAATATTTAACATAGTGATTTTGGAGTGTGTGAGAGGCAGCGGTACCAAAGCGTGTCAGGGCCAGGTTTTATTTAGAAACGGTCTGACAGGGCAGGGTCTATAGGAGAATACAGGGCAGGCATATCTGACTGTGGGAAGTCTTTCACACACATCAGAGAGTTTTATGATTGGAATTTCCCTTTTCTGTGGCTTTTGATCAATTACTTGAACTTCCTGTTTACTTTGACATAAAAGCAGTTACAAGAAGAACAATCTGACTTGATGTAAAAAAAAAATTGAAACAAGAGAAAGTGTCTAGAGAAAGGGAAGCCTGGGCATCTCTGTTTAGACTGTTGCCCCCACGACCATGCCCCAGACTTAAGAAAATGATTGGATGGATGGACAACTAAGTACAACTGTGACAACAAACAGCAGAATGCTGCTTTAAATCATCTGTGACCTATAACATATTGTAAGCTGTAAGAAATAACAGTGACAGTAGTTGCTATAGAACTGATTATGTACACACAATTTTGTCAGTCAATTAGTATCCAGACCATGTTTTTTATATTATTCAATTTTTCTTTTTTGTGTAAATGTGTTCCCCTTTTTATTCTATTCTTCTTAGACCTGTTTAACTCCCAGAAAAAATCAAGAGTCTCACTGTAGCCCTCTCAAGCAAGAGGAACCACAGAACATCCTATCAGGAAGTACCCTTTATCGTCTGCCCTGCTCCATTACTGTGGACATTACAAGCCTACTTTGGTCTGTTCACATTCTTTCAGCGGAGATCAGCTGCAGGAAAGATAAAATGTGCCTCCAAATGTTACTTGGTCAAGACAGCATACTTTTATTGAGATTTTATACAATAGGCAGGTTAAATACTGTTCCTAGTATTCAACATGAAGTGACAAAAATTGTTTTTGGTAACCATTTTGTACCATAGCATGCAGCAGGAAAAGAAAACTATATAACTATCAAATGCAATATAAAGAACTTGTACCTCCTTAAACCAAAAGCATAGAAACAGTCACAGTTGAATTTGGTTTGATTCACTGATTCATATTAATGGAGGCTTCGATATTTATGTGCTGATAATATCTGTCACTTATATTACCAAGAAATGAAAACCCCCCACTTCCACAGTTAAAGTTTTTGCCAAATGTTAACATCTCACAGTGCTATCCTCACCTTATTATGTGTGTCTACAGATGTTCTAGAGTTGTGACCCCCCAGTCAGCCCCCCCAGAGGGAGGGAGTATCCGAGAACCAAACCCAGTGGTGGTCCTCTGGATGTGTCCACAGAGTTATTTTCTCAGGAGCTTTCCAAGGATCTAGAGAGCACTGTTGGTCCATTATGGAGGGAGTAGCAGTGGACAACCTCATTGACTTTGATCTGCCGTCTGAGACCACAACACTCAGTGTGGACGGAGGCCAGAGCCAGGGCCACACTGACATCTTCTCCCCAGAGCCAGCCTCCTCCAGAGGACTGCACCAAGAAGGTCTACTGCCTGAACCCCTGGCTCCCACCAAAGCCAGATCCCACCACCACCATGATAATGAAGACAGTGATGCCACAGAGTCTGCCGACAGTGAGAATGACATGGACCCACCCTCTCACATGTGGGACGTGAGGCGATCTTCATCATCCTCCAATCACAGCGCTGAAGACGCTGACCCCGATGCACTGGAGAGAAGGACCTTCATGAAGGCCTATGTGGACAAGATCTTCCATGGACAGTAAGCACTGTACCTTTTATCTCTAACTAGAGTTTTGTGAATCATACTTTTTACTTTTACTGATACTACTATAGTTTGAAAAGAAGAAATGTTCCTTTTTTAATGTGCAACTTTGTTTTGTTTTGTAACATAGTGTTCATTATGCTCATGTGCTCATAGTGCTCATTTGCCAAATGAAAGCACGTAAATTCATTAAAGTTGGAAGAGATATTCATCTTTCTGTCTTCGTCATGTCTAGAGACATCTGCCATATCAGTGATTGTATCTATGGCTCTGGGGAACAGTGGTCTGACACATGAAGGTTTAACATTTCCAATATGAGGGGTGAAAAGCCTGAGGGAGCTCTTAATCACTAGACCAGTTTGGTGCAAGTGGTTGGGATGTGCTGTTTGCATCCATTCTGAAGCATGTGTGACGTGCTGACCCATGTGGGTCACATGTAGGAGACCACATCTACTGTCTCCAGGTGTAAATAGTAATAGAGATCTGAAATGAGGCGTTGTGTGTCCACAGGGAGGAGTTTGACCAAGAGGAGAAGGCCCGTTTTGGAGAGCTGTGCAGTGGAGAGAACGGCAAAGGCAGAGAGTGGTTCGCCAAATACGTCAGCGCACAGGTAAACCATATTACATTCATATATTTGCATCATAAAGCACAAAGATAAATATTACATAAAGAACATACCTAAGATCAGTATTCTCATGTTGTTTCACTAAATGACTAATATATTAGATATGAACAAACATGTGAAACAGACCAACCATCTGTGTCACTTTGTGTTTGCAGCGCTGCCACTCCAAATGTGTGAGTGAGCCCACCTTCTACCGACTGGTGCAGTCTTTTGCTGTTGTGCTTTTTGAGTAAGTCTGCTTATATTAACTGAACCAAAATGAATGCATAATTTCTGTTTAATGGACACAGGTTGTAGCTTAAATAACATCAAACGGGACCTTACATTTTAGAAACAGTGGGTTTATGCTGACAGTGTGCATGTCTAGAGGATAATGGCCTGAGCAGACAGAGGTTTGAAGCTCTCCTCTGAGAAGTGTTGGTTTGCAGATGTTACCAGATGGATGACTACACTCCGGCTAAAAACCTCATGACCATGTGCTTCACTTACTATTACGTTGGTAAGTTCGTTTTTACCTCACTTTCACCTCACCGTATTTAGGTACAAAACATGCAGCTAGTATTGGAGCCAGTGCTGATTCAGAGTTTATGACTCACAGACCAGACCTGTGGTTACTCTTGCAGCAACATTTCAGACAGATGCAATGCTTGTGGTGTTCAGTACTTTGTGTTTGTCTAATTTGATGTGAGAAGGAAACTCCCTGTCATCATAGTGACAGCATGTCACACCAACTCTGTGCAGATTGCACTTGTCTGTGTGTGAGTAGTGTCAAACATACAGTGTGTGCTGTTTAAAGAATAGACATTTATTATTATATTTTGAGTTATATATGACCCTCTGCTATTTAATTAACGAATGAGCCATTTTTCAAAGCTACAAAACTTGCATGGAGGTCATGTGACCACTAGGTGTGGTTATTTTTGTTAAAACATATTTCTGGGAGATGTCACTTGTCACCAAGCTGTGAGATGCAAAACCATATTCGACATATACTTGTAGCTCATGTCAAAGGATTAAAATGTAAGGCAGTATATAGTATATGTTTATCAAGAATATACGGTAAACTAAAGTTGAAGTGACAAATATAAATACAAGACAAGCTTAGTAGCCTGTTATTATACTTTATAGGAAAAAAAGGTAGTGGTCAAAATATAACTAAAACATTTGTCCATGACTGTGAACAGGGAAGTACCAGCCACCCCCCTCAGAGCTGCTGGACCGGGGCGGGCCTCCAGCTGCACTGGACTCATACCTGAACAAGGCCAACTCGTGGCTGTCGGGGAAGAAGGATGCAGCCGAGCGTCTGCTCAAGAACACATCCAAGAGCGATGTTAAAGGCTTCTTTGGAGGTTTGGAGACCAAGCTGAGGAGCACCATGGCTCCCAAGACTGAGTAAGCTCTACTTATTGTTGTGTCAGGTTTGGGATTTTGTTGCTTTGGGAAATTATTAAAACAAGGTTATCAAAACAAAATAGTCATCATTAATAGGATAAACACCATGGATAAAATAAGCCACCATTTGTACATTGCATTACTTATGCTTTCTTTTGTTCTGCTGCTCCTCAGGGAGGGAGGAAGCCCAGGGGAAAAGCCCACAACACCAGGTAGAGTGCTCTAAACTCACTTGAGATGCAAGAATGTTTCCCTTCATGTTTAATGTCCATTTGTTGCTCTTTGCTCATGGTTGTGCTGACCCCAGTGTCAGGGCCCCCAGAGGAAAAGAAAGGAGACAAAGTGTATCTTTACACCCACCTGAAGCAGCAGCCCATCTGGTGAGTCACCTGCTCCACATCAGTCTGCAGAGTTTTATGCTGTTTTTTATTTTTTAAGAACATAACCTTCTTTATGCAGTTAAAAGAGTGTAGAGCAGTCCTTTTTGATTTTTTTTTACTCTCTGAAACACTATTGAAGATTGTGATGCACTGTTCCTTTTGAATCGACCAAATCACAATTTTATAATGTGATGTTAGTCATAAAATTGTATTTAGCTTCAGTTACACTAACAGTCCATTACGTTCGCTCACAGTCAAACACAGATTACACCAAGATCAACCACAAATGACACGGCCTCAGCACAAAAAGACATTTCTGAATTCAAATGTAAAATGTAATATCCATCCCCTCTCTCAGGCATACACTGCGGTTTTGGAATGCAGCATTCTTTGATGCTGTCCACTGTGAGAGAAAGAAGAGGTCTCCAACCACCAGGTAAGACTGACACACCTCTAGTGCCATTACAAGACAGGACACGTACTAGACTTAGGTTAGAAATATGTTAAGACATTTAGTTATAATGAATTAAGGACAAAGTGTGTAAAAGCCAAATGCTCCTAAAGGCTTCATGCTCAATGTTTCAGTCTTTTATTTCGACCACCTCTGCTGATAACCTCTCTTTGGCCTCTCCTCTTCCTCTGTCCTTTTATGAACTTGCTGATTTAACCCTTTGTTTCCTTGTGCCTTGCTGCGGGGCAGTGGAACACAGGATGAAGATGAGAGGTCTGTCCTAAATGTCCGCTGCCCTCAGAAATCTGACTGAAGCTTAATAAACATTGTTGTGAAAAGATCTATGTATTATGTTCAAACTGCAGAGATAAATGAGGAAAGATCATATGTTTGGATATGTTTGTTAGTCAGAGGAGTGATGTTAGACCTTGAAGAGCCAGGCCTACCCCCAGGTTTAGTCTGTACTGTCAGTGTGCTCCAGTGATCCAGTGAGCAGGGCTCGGGTAACACCCCACACTACTGCAGAACCGTTACATGATAAAAGTGAGCTCTGTGCTCAAATACAATTTCCAAAAGGGTGTTGCAATTATAGACTAGACTAATCTAGACTAAGTCTAGAAAAGTGTCTATATTGGATGGTATTTAATCCTTAGCAGCTTGTGTTGAAGATACAGCTTTATTATCTAGTTTTATTTTGCTCTGATTAAAAAAGAGAGCTAATGGTAAACCTGACATGTTAGTTGAGTTAAACACTGATTAATAGTTTCATTTTGATATTAGTCTGTGAACTTCAACATAAACATCCACCTTTTCACTGAGAGCACTTAAACACACAAAACCACTAATTATTCCTGTAATGTTAATGTGAAGGCATCATTTTAAAACTGTATTTGTTCTACAATCAGCCCAAAATGAAAATCTACTTGTGTGGACATAGCACATGCCATGGCAGTGTTTCCAGAGTTCTCCTTTTCCTGTCTTCCTGATTTCTGCTTACTTGATGTCCTCTGTATTTGCATGTTGTTGTTGTTGTTGTTGTTGTCGTCGTCAGGATCATGTTATTCATTGCAAGGCTGCTCCTTTTTTGTTTCTACCTTGCTGCTCCTTAATATGTGATATCTATTAAGATCCTGAATGCACAGAAACTGAATATTGTTGGTTTCAGCCGAAGTGGAAGATGAGATGCTCCTGATTCGCTGCATGTTCACCTCTCCATCTGCTCCAACAGCATGCTCCTGCTCTCAGCTTCTCACTCTTTTCCTCTGTTTATACTGCACTGATTCTGGGTCCTACAATAAATAATCTCACTGCTTCTACTTCATAACATTTCTTTAAAGGATAGCAGTTTTTACCCTGCACCTAAGTAGACTATGTTTGTTTCAGATGCAACCCATCTCAGAAATACTTTATTTTATATTTTTTATTATTGATTGTTTCTCACCAAAATATGACCATAAATTATTACCTTCAACTAGAGAATGTTTTTCTCATGAAACTTTTATTAAAAATAATTGAAAACATTTTTATTGATTCATAGGTACATCCTGATACCACTTTATTTAAAATACAAGTATAAGTATCAGTAATCAGACACAGATCAGGCACAGATTTATTTTATTTTTTTACATGTTTTTGTTCTGTGTGTTAGAGAAGTCTGTTTCGTGCCTTATGAGACTTGTTTAGCTGAACAAACTAAATAAAGTAAAACCCATGATTCTCAGACTCTGCAAAACATAAATTATTTTTTGCCACCTGAGATTACGGCCTTTAGTAAAAGCAGACTCTATTAACTCTTGTATTGATTTTTTGCAGGCCTTACCTAAATCAGTGATTTCATATTTGTTTTCACATGTGTACTAAATGTGGTTTAATCGTTAATGAATAGAAATAATTTTGTTGCAGACATGATTATTGAATTAATCATGTGTCCATTGTCTATTATTATTTATTTTTGGCTGCGGATTGTGTGCCTCTTGTCATTGTTTCCATGTGAATCATGTTTCATCTTAACACAGACTTACATCCCACTCTTAAAAGAGCTCTTGAGGGATTGGTGTCACTAAACCAACACAGCCACTGACAGTGTGTTTTGGTATATTTAAAACTATTTACAGCAGAGGTCTGTCAGCCTGTGTGCTCTGTTCGTGACACCCAGCCCGTTGTTTGTTTTCGAGCCCGTGAAGGTCGAATCCAGACCTTGGTTTTAATGCCCGTCTTTTTCGTGTGCTGCAGAGAGAAGTGGTGTCACATGAGCCAGCAGGAGAGAGACGACAGCTCCAAAATCGATGAGAACATTGCCTTCGGGCAGCTGGGGTGAGCACCCGTGTCTGCCCCTCTGCACTGGGTTACAGGGCAATGATTACTGAGGCCTTACACAATTATCTGACTGTAAACATTCGAGAAAGAATGTCAGAAGTTACTAAAAAATCTGCAAAGGCAAAGTGAAAATGTTTTTTTATTACATCATGGACATGCCAACACATTTAGAGTATTCAAGTATTCCTCAGAACATTATCGAATACACACGTGTCGCATATACAGACAATATGAGCTTCCACACTGCATAAACAGTACAATCAACAGTGCATTAACCAATACAGGGAAGACAGATGATGGTCCTGCTAATGCAAAGATGGTGTTAAAAGCTTATCTTATCACATTATCTGACAAACTCCTGTGAGTATCATGTCACAGGTAAGTAGCCTATTATATCTCTGTCTATCTTTGTCAGATTAATATCCAAAGAAAAGCTTACAGTATGTCTCTCAAAACAGGTTTATGAATGTGGCCTATGCATAGTTATATGTGATATCATTGTGATTTTTTTGGTCAGCCCCTTTAATGAAATAAGTGTGACAACCTGGTAGATGAGTTATATTTAGATACTCATTACTACACAGTCTACTAGTAACTGAGTATTTTTGTTGTGTTGTGTTTTGAGTGTAATAAGACTGCACACTAACATTTTTTAAATCCAGAAAACCAAAATGAATTAATATTTTCGGTGCAAAGAATGTCATTGAGTGTTTGACTAACTCAGCCATTACGTTGATCAAATACTGTATGTTATCTTGAAATAAATGTAACATAAACCACTACCTGATTCAGTATTTGTCTCTTTTCAGGACATTTACCCACAACATGCTGGCGTTTGGGCTCAGTAAGAAGCTCTGCAATGATTTCCTTAAGAAGCAGGCTGTCATTGGGAACCTTAACGAAGGTAAAAGAGGTCTCCACTACACTCCAATACACTCCCACTGTCCAAAGACATGCACAAATGGGTGTAATGATGACACTATATTGCCCAGGGTAGAGTTAATGAATGCATGTGAGAATGCATGTGTATTATTGTCAGCCCTGTGTGCTCTGCCTCAAGCCCAAAGCAGCTGGGACTGGCTCCAGCCACCAGTGACCCATAAAGGACACATGGTAGAAAATGAATGATGTCTATAGTAAATATTCATATATAATAATAATCATATATTATAATCTTTTTGTTTGGGATATATTAATGCACATCATACCATTGTTGTTTCCAGACTAAACTGATTTTTGCTGTGTTTCTTTGTGCAGAGCAGTACAAGTTGCTGACAGAGCACATAGAGAAAATGGCAGCGGAGTGAAAGCACTTGAATCAGCTCCACATGTCTGGTCTGTGAGCTGCCGTCACTGTACCGAACTGTGCCATAGTGTAGCAACTCTTCCAACTCAGTAGTGCTCCCTCTGCGTCTGTATCAGCAATAATACTACATCATCAGCTGGTCGATAACGATTATCAATATCTGCCTCAAAATATGAGCAAGTAACGCATAAAGCCATGCAGTGTATACAACTAGAACATACTACTCGTGTCTGTAGTTTGCTCTCTGTTTATGGTAAATTATATACTAGATGTTGGTGTGCATCTGTTTTAACACTTCATTATATTGTAAGGACCCAGCAATAACTCCATCTGACTTCAGTCTGTATGCCTCCTACACATTGTGTGATTTATGGCCAGAAAAATCTATGATGATATGATGTAATAATCGTGAGGCTTTGCGCCAATATGTCTCCAACCATTATGTGCCATACTAACCACAGTATTTTAGACTTTTTTATTTTAAGATAATGCATATTCCATGTGTCTGTGTTCATGGGTAAAAAGCTAACATCCTTCATCATTAGTGGGAGACTCAGAGATAAGAGATGGAAAGATAGATAACATGCAACAAATATCTGGCAACATGGCACAGTGTGTAGGAGACATTAGGCAGGCCATCTTTCAGAAAGGGCAGCTGTTTACTGACTTTGTTGTGCTCGCTTGCTTCATTTACTAAACCATCATAGTCAAAATGGCCTGGTTGTCAGGGATACTGTATTGTTTTCATTTTCAACAGTGGACACACTACATTTTTGAAGTAAGACACAGAATATCTTCCATGTGTCAACAAATCTTCCTTTTCCTCTGACAATATTCTTAGTGCCATCAAAGTGCCTTCAGTGAAAGCTATTCAAGACTAATTTACTGCACTTCACTGAAGATCAAAGAGTATTCCTGTTTGTGTATTCCTTCATTTTATTGCAGTATGATTTTGTTTTTAAAGCTGACGGAGCTGAATACTGTCACCATAGATTCTACGTATACTGTATATACGTACATCCACCTTGGTTTCTTCCAGCTTCACCAGCATTGCAAGGCTATAGCTATGTGCTACCACAATGTGGCAGCATTGTCTTCATTTATAACCAGTGAATACAAGTTTTGTCTACAGTATAGTGTGCCTCCATGGTGAAAATGCAATGCATCAGTTTATGATTTATCAATTACTGCACATAGTCATGTATACAAAGATCATTTAAAAGTTCAGCTATTGAAACAACACTATGTAACTTTTTTTTACCTTTTGCCTCTAAATATAAGTGTGTGGTCTGATAGTCATTTTGATGGTTTCCTGATATTTATTAGGAAGAATAACCCCTCTTTCAAAGTTTCGACTGGTTCGACAGATATACAGACAGAGATATACCATCTTGTGAGAACACATATCTGATCAACCAGATATTCCACACATCTGGTAATTGGGAGACAAAATGAATAGGTAGCAACTGGTAAAGACATTAAAATCCAATTATAAAAGCACTATATGTCTCACTAAATGAAAGGGAACATGTATGTGATACTTTGATAAACAAGATTTGAATCCTAAATCTGTGAAATTAGTAGAAATTAAAGGTAAAATCATTTTCTAAACTTAAAACCCTAGAAATTGCCAAAGACCCCAAAACTGCATGATCATATTTATAAGAGTTATTGTGATTGTGTGATTTTGTCACATGCTAATTTTTGACTTATTATTCCATACAGTTGGATATATTTATTTCAGGAAGAAGAATTAAGGTGAAGTGTGTTAAAGAGCAGGGGCCACATGCTACTCTTTGTTAATATCATTGCTGTACATATTTGTGTGTTGTGTAACATTCGTCTGTGCTGCTGTCTGTGACTTGTGGTACATTGTTAAATAGTGTAATGTGTTGTGCTTTGTGAACAACTTAAATGTCTGTCTATGGCTTGAGCCCTGAAGTGTCTATATAATAGTATGTACCTGCCTCTGTGTTTGACATTGACAGTGTTAGTTGCATATAGTGCTGTGCAATAATTTCTGTAAATATATTGTAAATCATTCATTTGTCCATCACTGTCAACTCTGTTTGAGGTATGTGTTTGAGTGAGGTCAGGGGTATTCCTTACTCTGGTAGAAACCGGTAATTCCTTTTCCATCCAGCCTTTTAATGTTGTCAAAGGCTTGTGTCTGAATATTGCTGTGTTCTTGTGGAAATATTGGGAGACTCTGCTACTGAAAACTGAACAACTGCAGCACATCTAGTTCAAATATATTTTATAAAGTCATAATTTCTTAGTTTCAGAGTGATCTCATCTAATTTGTTTTGTCAGGTGCCTTATGCAAAAGGTAAACCTGACTTTTCAGATGTGTTAACCTCTTGCTCCCCACCTTCCAAATCTGTGTTAAAATGATTCAAATCTTAACTATCACACAGAGGTTAGACGTGTGAAGAGATATAATGCATGCTTTTTGGTCAAATCTGAAATCCTGAGTAAGTAATTGTCCATCATAATTGAATTTGTATATATTAGCCACTGTTAATGTAAAGATCTGTTTAATGTTTTAGAAATATAGCAAAAAAGTATGATGAGTCAACCCTGTGTTTTTTTATTTAGACACAGCTCCATCCAGGTCATAGTAGCATCTGTGGACACAGATATCAAAGTTTTGAATATGTTTTTTCTATGCTGGTCTTAAATAGATTTTGATTAAACTAATCTTAGTTTGACAGGAACAAAGTCAGAATCCACTAATATTAAACACTTCTATATG
Organism: Rhyacichthys aspro; assembly: GCA_036850595.1. Lineage (NCBI taxonomy): Eukaryota > Metazoa > Chordata > Actinopteri > Gobiiformes > Rhyacichthyidae > Rhyacichthys > Rhyacichthys aspro. Next base: position 14,368,704 of record CM072153.1, read on the forward strand.
AAACATTGAACAAGAACCACATGACTGCAGCACGGCTCATTTTCATAAACATTTATTGTTACATTTATTATTTGACCAAATGACACCTTAATGTTTAATGTCACTGTGCCCTGATGATGCCCCTGATGTTGATTGTGCATGGCTGGTGCATGCTCTGTAGCAGATCTGTGGTTATGCAGACAGTAAATAATGTTCTGACTTGTTTTAAAAACGCAAGTAGTAGTCATTAAAACATTCCACCTATAATACTGCCAATGCAATACAAACTACAGTACAAAATCAGTTCTTGTAAATGACTGTCACGGTCTGGGTTCATAAGAGAACAATTAGTATGTGGTGCAAGATGCATTTTGAAGGTAAATTCTTGTCACAAAGCACTATTGACAAACATATCCACTGAAAGCTCAATGTGATAACTACATGACTGAAGGCCCCCTGCTGGACAGTGCCTGTGTTATTGACAGAAGTCTCTGTGGTTTTATGCTTCCATTTTGCATGGAATAAATGTAACCATGTTGAAAGAAGTTCATTATTCTGTAATAAATTTATTTTTGATGTTGACATTTTGGTGACTTCATGGTTTTTTATTTTATATATATATGTATTTATATACATGCTTTTTGCAACATGTGGCCAATGGACAAAGGCTACCTTTGAACAGAAGTAGGGCTGCACAATAATTCACAAATCTATTTTCAACTCAGTTTTAAATGAGCAAAAAGAGAGTCCTTAATTTGCACCAGAGCATTACTCTTTATCCCAGACACCAGCAGGAATTTCTTTAAGTCTAAACTCCAAAAGCCCTGCACTGACTGACTTCACTTCAGACTAAATCTTCCCAATTGAGACAGCTTTGTGTTTAAAATGTCTTTCTTCTTCTATATATAATTCCCTTTAGGGGTTGCCTCAACAAATCATCTGCCTCCATCTATCCTTGGCGTCTGCATCCAACTAACCTCATGTCTTCATGGACATTGCCTGTGTTATCAACTGTATCTGTTTCTGTATCATAGCGTTTTATGCTTTATGCTTTGATTTTGCATGGGATTAATGTGATCCTCCTCTTTGATTTTCCTCTCTCTTTTCTGCCTTCTTCTCGGGAGCTCTAACTTCAACATCCTTCAACCAATATATTCACTATCCTTCATCTGTACATGTCCAAAACATCTCAATCTGGCCTTGTCCATCTGCGGCACTCCCAAAAAGAAACTCAACATCTTCCGCTCTGCTAAAACCAGCTCTTCTACCTGTCTTTTCCTCAGTGCCACCATCTCTAAACCATACCGCATCGATGGTCTCCTTGATTTTTCCTTTTATTCTACTCTTTTATCAAACCTGAAACTTTTTCTCCACCCGTTACAACCTATAATGATTGTTACACATTTTATTTGGAGTATATTTTACACCAGATGCCCTTCCTGACACAACCCTCTCAATTAACCCATTTATGACACTTTTGCTATAATGGCAGAAACACATTTAAAAATCAGTGTTCTTGTATTGTAAATGTATTGGAAGCAGCACCATCACAGGATCAACACAGAGAGGTGTGTGCATGCGTGTGGCAGCGTTGATTGGGTTTGTCTGTGACTGTACAATGTGCTGAAGTGTTCCAGTGTTTGGACTTTGCTATTTCCAACCCTTGAGTGTAAATAAACAGCCGTCAGCTCGCTGCCTCTGATTGGACAGCGTGTAATGAGCTGTGAAAGGCCAGTCAGCAGCGTCACACCACCATCAACACCGCAATCGCTCTAATTAAGAACAGACCTGAGAACAGTCAGTCTCAAGTGTGTCCATATGTCACTGTGGCCTCTGTCAGCCTTTGGTCAAACCACTCTCAGAGAATTTGTAATACTATATTGTGTTTCTAGCATTCTACAATCTGTACAAAAAGTTTCCAGCACCAAAAAAAGATCTGTTTGAGTCCTCATGAGTCTTTTGTTAATATACATGATGTTTAGATGGAGAGGAAAAAAAAAACATCACTGGTGGTCACTGCTCACACACTTGAATGAGAAAATGGTACAGACTTTTCCATCTTTACTTGATACACTCAATGACAGACACAGCTATGATGCATTCACAGTCACTTGTAAACCACATCATTCATTTTAAGTAATAAAGAAGTAATATTCAAGTAATAGAGTGCATACTACATACCTGGGCAACCCGGATTTGATTCCAGCTCGAGTCCTTTGCCCTATATCATTCTTCACCCTCACCCTTTTTCCTGTCTGTATACTATCAAATAAAGGCAAAAAAAATCTAAAATAAAATCAAATTTAACTAATTAATTATTTAATAATAACAATAACAACAATGATCATGATAATAATCATAAAAATAATGATAAAGAAAAAGTAATAAAAAAAAAAAGAAAAAAGGAGGCACTGACATAAAATTTAAAAAGCTGCTGTTAAAAGGATTGTTGGTATTAAAAATGCTAAAGAAGAAAAGCTCAACTAATGTTAAGTGACACTAACTCAATAGTTTAGTAGATTATATTTTTTGATAGACTCTGAACGTTTAGATTTTCAGATATGAAATATGTGTGAAATAAAAAAATTGAATGTTTATTATAATAAAAAGGTAAATAAAACCAAAAAAATGCATTGGTTTTTATGTACGAGACCAAGGCGCTGAGTCGATCCGAAACAGCTGTTGAAGACACTTGCTTTGTTTGAGTTTATACAAAAGGGGCAATATTTTGTGTACTTTTATTATGGCTTTTTGGTTGTTTATCACAAAACAAAACAAGGTTTGTTAGAGAAAATCATGCTGTTTGCTGTTTGTTGTGCTTTTGCTCTCTTGGGTCTAAACAGTGGGGTGGCTAAAGTTTGAAGGTCTGACAATGAAACCGTCTCTATGAACTACACTCGACCTGTGCTGTACCACTGCATCAGCTCTGCAGACACTTCTGATGCATCCACAGTCATTACTGGACCAGAGCCTGGCAGCTGCAGGGTACATGTGATCTGTGCCTGAGTTCTTCAGTCAGTGTGTGAGTACATGTATGCAGCGCAGTGAGGACATATAGCCACTTCCCCGTGAATGAGTGTTGAAGGGTGGGTGGTCCTGGCTGCTGTGTCCGTGGCCCCTGAGATGGAGCTGTTTATTTAGAGTTGGACAAAGCAAAGCTGCGGACATGCTGAGAGGTTCTGATGTCTCAAGTCCACAGTGACGCCATCTTAAGACCGGACTTTTAGGAAAATCTGTCTGGAGAGCAAAACATGTCATGATAGGTTAAATAAATATTTGTTTCAGTGTGTTATACAGCAATCACGAGCTTGTGTGTTGACAAGGCAGAAATATTCTCACTGTTTGGGTAAAACATCCAACAAAATATATCACAATATCATCCAACCAATTCCAGACATTCTTATGGATTGAGTATTGTATGCAGATTAATCCTGGTTTCGAGTGGTTTTGCTATAATTTTGTGCACTTTTCTGATTCATTTTAATTATAGCAAGCAGATACATCATTCCTAGCTGACATTTGTAACAACATATATTTAGGCAACGGTGCATCATAAAGTCATAAAATCTCCTCTTGGCCTGGAGAAAAGGAGTTTTGAGATAAAATGGTGCAAATTCTGTTGAATGCATCACATTTTTTTCTTTTATTTTTTTCTTCTACGTGCATACCTACCTATATGCCAAGATATGTCTACCTTCCTACTTCCTACCCATCCTTCCACCCAACAAAACAACCAAACCATGGAACCAACTGTCTACTACATAATCACAAATAAAATACCAGTTACAGCCACTCCCTGACTGGTTCTCTCCCACCCCTCGCTTGTTAGTCTCAAGTCTCATAATGATGTATGGAGCGTTGTGCCAGCAAAGCCCGGTTGATTAGCAGCTCATGCGGCCGGAGTGGGGCCCATCCATCTTCATCACAGCCCCAGCCTGGCCCAGTGCTGAGTGTGTATTTTGACAAGTGTAGCCCGTTTATGTAGAGAGTGAAAAAATATAACAAACACTTGGATTAGGAGTGTGTTTGAAGCAGGCAGGCAGCTCTGTACTGGCAGGGCTCAGCTGGGACCTGAGAGCACCCAAACACTGCGGGATATACTCCAGAGCTAAGGCTGTAATGCTGTTCAAATATGAATCAGAAGCATGTTTCGGGTCTGTTCAGGCGGTCAGTCTTTGATTTTTACTCAGTCCCATTCTGTGCAATACAATATCTGCAATGTATGTTCAAGGGCAAATTTCAATTACAGTTTCAATTGTGCCTGTAAGACCTTTAAAAGACATTTGGCTGGGCTGGACATTTTTGGGAACCTGTAAACACCACATAATAACCCCCCATTTTTAAGCAAAAAAAATTTTTTCCCCCCCCAAGGGCCCCCTGTAATTTAATTTCATGTAACTAAATGTAGACTTGATCTACTCTATCATCTATTTAGCTAAAAGACACACATTTTGGTGACAGTTTCAAGTGGGAGTCATGCATGTAACATCAGTACTGTCAAACTATGGCTTTACTTTTCTGGACTGTGTCTGCCTTAAAAGTGTCGGTCCTTCCTTCTAATAGGGACATCCAGTTTCCAAACCAGTCTGGACCCTAAATATAGTTCAAAAAGCATCCTGGTATAAACCCAAGTCCATTTATGTGCACTGTATGAGGGATAACTACAACAAAACATGACTCAGCTCTCAGATGAAACACAGTTAAACACATTCTGGTGGGTCTTCACTGGACCAGGACTAGGTCAAACAGGAAGTCAGGCCTTTTCTGTTTTGGGTTAGTTTGGATTTATACTGTTTTACTGCAGTGATGTTTGTAGTGGCTGGGAAGATGCAATCATCAATATCTACTTTTGTATGATACTGATTGTCATTGTCATCTAAACATGTGGTTTGTGTCTTTTTGTGGAGATTACCATTGATAAGTCTGTTCACCATTTGTCCTATACAAATAGTTTTACATGATGTGTGTCTTTGTGTGAATGGAGTCTCAAAAAATTCTAAGAGACGGCTGGTTCAACTATAGGTTTAGTTTTGAGACTCTGTTGAAGCGGTGGAGCAATCAATATGTCTAGCAGAGTCAGAAATCAAATCATTTGCTTTTAATTTATCTGAAGAGATCCAATTAAACATCCCCTTGGGGATTAACTGTAGTTGAATTTAATTGACATGAATTTGTGAACGTTTTTCTTACACTTAAGCCAGTCTCACTTGAAACAGGGTCACTTGACACAGCGTCACTTGACACAGGTTCACTTGACCCTGGCTCAAATGTTACAGCCTCACTTGACACAATGTCACTTGACACAGGGTCACTTGACTCTGGTTCATTTGGCACAGCATCACATGACACAGCATCACTTTACACAAGGTCACTTAGCCCTGGCTCAAGTGACAAAGCGTCACTTGACACGGCGTCGCTTGACACAGCATCAATTGACATAGGTTCAAGTGACACAGCATCACTTGACACAGGGTCAACTGAAACAGATTCACTTGACATAGCGTCACTTGACATAGCGTCACTTGACACAGCGTCACTTGACCCAGGGTTAATTGAAACAGTGTCACTTGACACAGGGTCAATTGAAACAGGGTCACTTGACACAGCGTCACTTGACACAGGTTCACTTGACCCTGGCTCAAATGTTACAGCCTCACTTGACACAATGTCACTTGACACAGGGTCACTTGACTCTGGTTCATTTGGCACAGCATCACATGACACAGCATCACTTTACACAGCTTCACTTGACATAGCAAGACCGCTCACTTGACCCCTGAAACAGCTCAACTTAGTGACACAGCGTCACTTGACCCAGGGTTAATTGAAACAGTGTCACTTGACACAGGGTCAATTGAAACAGCTTCACTTGACATAGCGTCACTTGACCCTAGCTCAAGTGACACAGCATCACTTGACACAGGGTTAATTGAAACAGTGTCACTTGACAGAGGGTCAATTGAAACAACTTCACTTGACATAGCGTCACTTGAAACAGCGTCACTTGACCCTGGATCAAGTGACACAGCATCACTTGACACAGGGTTAATTGAAACAGTGTCACTTGACATAACGTCACTTGACATAACGTCACTTGACATAACGTCACTTGACAACGGGTCACTTGACCTTGGCTCAAGTGACAAAGCATCACTTGACATAGCGTCACTTGACAGTGTAACTTGACTCAGGCTCACTTAAGTCTAGCTCACTTAAGTCTGGCTCAGGTGAACCAGGCTCAGTAAATGAATGATTGACATCTGTATATTTTGCCAGCTCTACCCAGTAATCACACTCATTTCCTAGTGTGATTACTTGCAAGACAGATACAGGCAAATAGGGTGTGTGTCTCAATCAGGTCTTGATCTGGACCACAGACACTGCCATGGTTTGTTTTGATACTAAATAAATAAATAAATATGAGTGCCTTTCTCAGGACTATCTCTTACCACCAGCAACCAAAAGTGATAAAGTCACTTTTCTCAGTCAGGTCACATGTCAGGTCAAATCCAGAAGAACGCATAGTAAAAAAAAAGGCAATAAAAGCAAAACCATGGTAAAGTGGAACAAAAATATGGCTGAAAAGTGCATGGGATTTACAAACACAAGCAACTCCACAGACAAGAAACTGAAAGTTACATGATGAAATATGGCCTTTGACATTTTAACTGCAGACAGAGAATATCTATCTATTTTATGGTACATTAACCCATTTTCCCCACAGTATTCCCAGACATAAAAAATATCTCAAAATTTGAATATCTATCTTTTGCAAAGTAGTTGCGGGATAATTACATTAAGGCAAGGAGATGAACAAGTTTTTGTTTTAACAGTTCTATTTTTTTTTTTTCATTAATTTGAAATGGTGGAATTTACCTTCTATACTTAAATAATATCTATAAGAATTTTAAGTCCAAACCTGTTGAATTGCATCTATAGTCACCAGCTTTTTAAGTGCTTTAAATCTTTGTGACTCCCTCCGATTTGTGAGGTTTTCATCAGGCTGTATTTATAGGTCTGACTCGAGAATCTAAAACACAGGAAATGCTTGTGATTGTGTGCTCCCCTGCTCAAATGTGGTCCAGTTTATTTATTTCAACATTCCTCATTTGCACATAGTGTTTGACTGTTTCATGTGTCAACTATGGGCCTATATTTAGAGTTGTGTGCTGTGTTTGTTATGCTGCAGTCAGCACTGATCTTACACTGGTGTCACTATACACAGAATGATCAACTCATCACAGCCTTGACCGGAAAAAACAAAATATACAGGAGAAAGGAACATATCAAGCACAATTCCCTTTTTGTCTAAAAGTGTGTAGACATTTCATGAGGAGCATTCTCTAACAGAAGACATCTGCAAACCAGGGTTCAGGACATTATCTGTCTTTTAGTGCTGCCTGCAGAGCTAATGACAGAGGAGAGACAAAGAGAAAGGACATAATTATAAAACTTATTCAAATGATCTTAAGTTCTTTGTTGTTAGGGGCTAACTGCTGCTCATAGGGCAGTGATCATCAACTGGCGGCCCAGGGACCACATCAGGCCCCCCACAGCTTTCCATCTGCCCCCCAGAACATTAACAAACTTAGAAAGATGAGGGGGGAACAAAACTCATGTATGACATAGATCTGATTATACATCAATGCACGTACAAGTAGGTAGTGGTGTCACATTTCAACCTCTAACCCCTTCCTTTGGAGGGAAAAGGAGGGGTAAGTTGGAGAAATGGGACTGGGCATTAAGCTGGGTTTTATAAAGCCAGGCTTATTTAAGTCAGAATTATTCAAGTCAGACTTACCTAAGTTAGGCTTAGTAAAGCCAAGCTGGCCAGGTTCATTTCTTTGTTTTATTTTTGTCATATGACAAATCATCTTCAAAAATTAAACATGTTTTTTAAAAGCTGTTGTTTTATGGGGTTTTTTTCAACTTCAAATAACCTTTCAAAGTTTTCTGTCATTTAAGAAAAAAAAATATTATAAAATAATAAGAAACAGCAAGGTATTTATTTATTTATTTATTTATTTAACTATATATTTTAGTTTGACAGTCTTTACTATATTATTTAATGTTATTATTACTACAGGAGAGAGAATAAGTATTGTCAGACATATTGTCTATGAGCAGGTCTTTTGCTGAAACAAAAGTCAGTCAGCACACATTCTCACGTCTGATCTCTCAGGATACCTTCAGGACTAGACTCCTAATAGATTAGTGTCAGGTTTGAAGGCCGTCTGTGGCAGTGTCACAGTACTGAGCACCTGAGTTAACTCATCTTATGTAGACAAATCATGCATGTTAACTAACTTTTATTTCCTGATGAATCACTGTCTGTGAAAGAGTAACAGAGAAGAGTTTATCCACAAAAAGCCCCAAAGCCCTAATGTAAGCAGGGCCCAGCTGTGTGCACTTGTAAAGTTGTTATAATCCTCCTCTGACCTATAAACAGGAAAATACATAACATAAAGCATCAAGGCTCACATCTACAAATAATACTCTGTCCATGTTGTCCTTGTAAGGCAATACAGTCACAGAGCACTTCAGAGTCTAATGGGTCAGTCAATACAGGACATCTAAGCATATTAATCAGAAAGTCTTTTATTCAGTAATGATCTGCCTTTAATCCAAACCTGAATAACGATTATTAGACAAGTGGGAATCCATCATCAACAGATCAAGAAAATGACGGATTTTACAGATGGAAAGCCTGCAACAGCAATTAAAAAGAAACATGTTATATTGGCTTTTATTTATTCTTATGTGTAATACTTTACGCCTTGTAAACAAATTATGAGTTGTTTTATTTAGTTGCATATTATGACAGCACACTATATGAAAATATAATATAAACACAACATAAAGAATTGCAGAAACATTGCATTTTAGGCATTATTATAAGGCTTCAAAGATGGGAACAAACAGACTTTTAAAGTGAAGTTGACTTGTCTGGTCACATACTGCTTGAGTGATTGGAGGGACTGGTACAGGCCATTGCCTCCTCTCCATCACTTTCGGCGCAGTGCCTGTCAGACAGCAGAGCTGGGTTTGAGCTGTGCAGCCGGTCTGACACAAAATGCTGACATGCCATATCTAACCAGGGTCTTCAGTTATCAAAATATGCTACACCACAGTCTAACACTGTGTAAGAAGTCTGTCTATGTGTGTTTCTCTGGATGTTCGAACACTGTCTGTGGAACGAACACTCAAACATGCCATTGGGTGTATGTAGAAATATAATTTCTACATTTTCTCCTCAAGTCCACCAGAAAATCAGATATTTTCACCTGCCTGTGTGAGCGGAGAGCAGGTGAATTACTATATCTTCAGTAACTCATGTTTGGTAAATGATGGAAATTATGTTCAGAAATATATTTCACGGCACAAACAGACACACACACACTTATACCTGCTCCCTCCCTATCCTAATTGTAATGGCGACCTTAAGAAATCTACAGAGAATAGACATACCAAAGTCTTTTGATATTTTTTACCCCTCAAATCGTCCTTCATGACATATTCTTGGGACCTTTTCTCCTAGACGCTGTTTTTGGGGCTAGATGGAATTCTGACACCAGTTAAAAGAACCCGTTTGTATCATTTTCCCTTTTCTACTCTTTGTTTTGATTTGATGGAGGCCACGCCAGCCCCAGAGAGGACCGCGCTGTGTTTGCTTGTTTTGAATGTGTGCGTGTGGGTGTGTGTGCTGTGAGAGAGCGTCAGCTCTGGACGTGAGATTTCAAACAGCACATCAGTGCGTTTATGTATTGGGTGCCCGGAAATGTTTCCAAATAAACACAGCTTGATTCTCGCTGGGTGGGCGACTTATCAAGAGCTAATTCTGTAAACAGCAGCGCTCATTGGCCACGGAGGGGAATGAAAGTGTAATGGATGTGGGTGGGCTGAGAACACAGCTGTTTATGATGGACCATTTATTTCCCCGCGCTAAGTCAACAACACAAGCCTACAACAATTATTAAGATCCTCGGCGCACTCAGAGCGAGCAGAGCCATGGCGCTGTTCCGTGGGCCCTCTGCGCTGGCGCTTCCCGGGCCCCCGCTGCTGTGTCTGTACGGCGGGGACGCCCTGAGCCTCGTGGCCGCGCCCCGGGAGCACCCACAGAAACCCCCTTACAGCTACATCGCACTGATTGCCATGGCCATTAAGAGCGCGCCGCAGCAGCGCGCCACGCTCAGCAGCATCTACCAGTTCATCATGGAGCGGTTCCCCTTTTACCACGACAACAAGCAGGGCTGGCAGAACTCCATCCGCCACAACCTCAGCCTCAACGACTGCTTCATCAAAGTCCCGCGGGAGAAGGGCCGGCCAGGCAAAGGCAGCTACTGGACTCTGGACTCGTCCTGCACAGACATGTTCGAGCACGGCAACTACCGCCGCCGCAAGAGGAAAGCCAAAAGCGGCGCGCACAAGGCCGCGCACAGACTCAAAGGGCCCACCAGCCCCGGGCCCCAACCCCCGGAGGAACGGCGCATACACAACTCACAGACTCCGCAGCGGGACGTCCTAAGCAAGTCCAAGGCCTTCAGTATAGAAAACATCCTGAAGAGAGATGAGCCCGTGCGCAGCCGCGTCCCGGGAGCACCGGACACGTGCACACTCAACTCGGCATTGGTCTCGGGTTCCGGGCCGCCCCTGTACCAGGTGGGCTTTCCATTCTGCTCCTACCTGCCGCTGACATGTCCTGAGTCCGCGCAGCCGCTCTGAGGCACAGCTGTGGGACATTTCAGACTCAGTGAATGAGATTCACTCTGAGGGCATTGTAAGAAGAGGCTGCTCAAATCCACCATTAATTCTACAAATAGGTTATAGTAAGTTATTTGCACATCTGTTAAAATACTGCAAATATAGGCTACTTGTTAGAAAGGTTAGAGCATTATGCATGTAAATGTGCATTGCCTTTAAGTAGGCTATAGTTGTATTATGTTAAAATGAAGTCAATTCATGAATGCACTTGCTTTTAAAATAGTGTTTGAAGATGTGGATGAAAGTAATCTGGGAAAGTGCTCAACAGGTGACCTTCAGTATTTCAGAGGGATATTCTGAACAACAATATTGCCCTTTGAAATGGATTGACAATCATAAAACTTGGGCTGTTTGGTTGGAATTTTGTGATTTAATTAATTATGTTACAACAGGTTGTTCAATAAAGTTTAGTTTGCTATAAAACATTTTTAGGTTGTGTCATTGGCTGTCTCAGACAATATAAGACTGTTGAAGAAGGGTGAAAGGTAATCCCTTCACTTGACTTCAGATCCAGCTCATGTTTGAAGGGTGGTCAGTGGGGACCCCTTTTGGGCAAGGCACAAACTGTTTCAACTGCTGCTGCAAAAATATTCCATTACATGCTCAATGATATGCTCAGAGTTTTGTTTTCCTCGTTGTGGGCAATCGTGAATGTAAAATACAAATAAAATGACTGTAAGCCAACTGTGAAGGAAGAAACAAACATTTATGAACAGACTAATGATCAATGAAGAAACACGGCTTTGATACGCACTGTACATCAACATCTGCCTTCAAATGTTTAGCCACTAATGTGTTTTTATTTGAACAAACTGAACTTGAATTAGTTAACAGGGCATAAAACATTTTGTAATGTATTTTTACATACATACAAACAATGTATTGTAAAAATCCTTCATAAAACTTTATTTTAATAACATCAGTGTAAAAAACAGCAGCTGTTCTTTAACACTCAGCAGAATGGTCAAATTGAAGAACTGCTCTTGTGTCCAAAACTACACAGTAAATCTGCTGCCATTAGAATATAAACATGCACAGTCTCAGTCACATCTCTACTGTAGAGTTCTGGATGTTTTACAGAAAAACGTGTGATAGGCAATATTTTTGAATTCAGTATTGCTATATATAACATACATTGCAATATTTGAACAGAAGAGGGCATATTTTAAGTTTTTGAATACATACACATTGAATTTCTGATATTTAAATTGTAATGAAATATAGGAGACTATACTTTACTAGTCATACTGATAAAACTTGTTTGCTGTGGCTATGATTAAGCTATGACTAGCCAATTATTTCATGGCACAGTGAATATCAAAAACTTTTAGCAGTCTCTGTAGAAAAATGCCATATGACAAATGAAGAATAATCCCCATCTAAAATTCTCAGAAATGTCTAGCTCTACACTAATGGGACATGACTGTCCGCAGCCCCTTGTGTAGCGGCCCCTGCCCTGTCTTCTGTATGTTGGGGGTGCAGCAGATACCTGACAGCCCACTGGAGCTGGGACTGGCCCACAGTGAAACGACTAAAGTGGAGCAGATCCTGACCCGAGACATTGTACATATATGAAAAGGGAGTGTCGTCGCTGTGGACTGAGGGGGTCACTTTTAGGACCCTCTGTACAATGTGGTCCTGGGACTGAGAGCTGTCCCATTGAGATGTGGTGGCGGCCAAAGAGTCATTAAGCCATGATGGGAGGCTGCTGCTTACCTGCTCGACCCGAGACTCCTCCGGAACCACTTCCACAGGCTCTGAGGGAGGGGCACTCTTCCTCATTGCCTTCCTACATTTACTGTTAGGCTCTTGGGTTGAGGTGCCCTGAGTCGGGGTGGAGCAGTGGGGTTTTGCGGCTTGTGGCGAATTAGATCGAGCAGTGGTGGATCCTGCCGATGCAGCAGATGAGGAGCTGGAGGTGAATGGTGTTGATGCTGAGGTGGGGAGTCTCTGGTAGGGTGGGAAAAAGCTGTGCTCTGTTTTGCTGTGCTCCACTGTGAGCTGGAATTAGAGAAGAGGTAAGTATTTTGATAGTTCCTGACATAAAACAGGGAGGATAATTCAGTTTTTATAAACACTGTGTAGTCATCTCCAGATCTCCAGACTTTGATAACTTTGATTGATACTATTGAAGTCTTTTACTTCGGTACATTATTCAAAAAAAATGTTTGCGATTACTTTTTCACAGTAATATTTCACTCCATGTAAATATGTAATGTAATAGTCCTCATCCTCTATTTCTGTTCAAATCACACTTGAATCACAGAGACCTAAGTGATAACAATTGTGCTCTGCTTGGTAAAATGTTGATGAATGTATCAAAGCAAAATTCCAATCTAGCCAAGACATTTTAATAAAATGAGAAATTACATACCCATGCAGTGCTACCTAGTTCTATTTCTTCCAATCAAATTGGAATGGATTTTTATTATGCACATCAGATCAGAAGGCCTACATGTTACAGTATAGTGGTTTGTACAGTAAATAAAAGGTAACTCAGTACTACTAGAACTTGGGCTGAACTACCCACCTGTGTCTGGGAGGCTTGGGCAGAGCGCTGTGTGCTGGTGACCACAAGGGGATTAAGGCTCATGGATTCAGTGAAGATGGGGTTATCTGAGACCGGGGTGGTCTCTGGGCTAGACCTGGATGAGGAGGAGATGCTGCTGGGAGGAAGGAACATGTCCCATGGGTTGGACATAGGGCTAATGTCACTGCCACTCAACACTACAGGTGGGTCCTCCTGGGGAATAGGTGAGCTCCCACTGGCATGCTGCTGTCCTGTTGTGTCCTCTGGCTCCACAGAGGCCTGGGATCTCGCTGTCACAGCAAAGGTGTGTCTGTCTGCCTCTGAGACAGAACTTGCACTTTGTGGTTGTAATTGTAGCTGCCCGAGAGAGTCTGGGATAAGGAGCTGCTGTATTGGAATAGTAAAACTTTCGAGCCCCTTGTAACGGACTCGGTCCATGTCCCAGCTGGTGGTAGTGCATGTATCAGGCAGGGTGACAGTAGGAATCAGTGTTGAGGTGGAGGGCTGGGGGGTCACAGTGCTCAGTTTTTCTCTGATGTGGTCCAGCTCGGCCATCAGACAGTCGTGCTGCCATTCCCCCAACAGGTCGGTCAAGTTCAACCCGGTCTGGCTCTTCTGGGAGTCCTCCTGACCCAGCATTGCCCTCCACGTCTGACAGATCTTCACCTGGACGGAGGGCAGACTTGTGCAGCAGGGAGTGTTGTTCTTAGTTCCCACCGCGATTGTGGCCAGCTTGCCCACGGACAGAAAAAATCTACATCGGGTCTGCTCCGGGGCCATGTGGAAAAGCAGACTGTAGTCCTGGATGCACATGGTAGAGCTGAGCAGACTGCTGAAGCACTCCCGGTCCTCCTCCTCCTGCAAGTCCTCCCAGGCTGAGGCTGTAAGGACGGCTGGGATCTGGACCTGCTCATCAGAGAGAAAAAGCAGCCCAGTGGGACCCTCCGAGCCCTGTGCCTGGGACTGGGACATGTGACCCACCCCGATAACATGTGCCTTGAGGTGGCCACCGCTGGTGCCCTCATCACTGCCATAACTCGCGATCAAGTTCTCTATCCAGGGAGAAATCCTGCCCCGAGCTGGCATGTCCTTTCCCCGAGCTGGCATGTCTGTTTGTTCCTGGTTTGTAATTTTCAAATATTCCGCTCCAGTTTCGGTCCGCCAGCAAACACAACAAAGTTTAACAGTTCCGCCCCAACTGCAGTCACACAAAATGAAACATGAGTGTAAAATGACAACATGAAAATAAAGGATAAAATATTATAATATTTTTTTAGAATAGGGTATGATGAACACAGAGACAAAGGTATTCATATTTAATTATTTATATTTTGCAACATCTATGATAGCTAGCTAAAATTAGGGAGATACAAAACGGATGTTATGTTCTTTACAGTAAAAGTAACGCTGTCCTCCGCACAGAAATGAGAACATATACTGCCATAAAATAAACTGCCTCATGAAACTAATATTTTACATCAACGTCCTATTTGAAAGCTTTCCAAAGAAAGTGCTCAATCAATAATATTAACATTGGTGTATCCCACGTTTGTTTTACTTTGAAGAACTCACGTTTCTTGTTCCTTACAGCTGTCCGTTGCCCAATTCCTCTATCCCTCCCTCTTTACAACTTAAAATAAATAACTTTTATTGTTGCCTGGCTCACACTCTGACAAAAGTTTTTTTCCCCTAAAATATATGTTCAAAGTTAGGATAATGGTATAAGAGCCATGCTTATAAATACATGTGTGCCCAGTTTACCGCTGCCTAGCATCTAGCCTAGCCTTTGGGCGGACAAGATAGTTTACGTACATGCTACATAGTCAGAAATTATAACACTCAGAAGCAGACGTCTTTTAAATGCCCGTAATATTTCTGTATCATTCTGTAGTGTTTTGCTTCTCTGTTAATACAAATAATTTACCTGTGAATAATCCATTCTTTATTGTTTGTGTTTAGGATTAGTAAACTACAGATTGGTAGTAGCACTCACATTGCCTTAAACCCTGAATGCGCCGCAGTACCTGTCTTCACGCCCTCCTTAACGTTCTCGCCCGGAGTGATTCTTGTTATGCTAACACAGCACAGCGTGGGACCAGAAATAGGCAAATTTTTCCCAAGGTAAGACCAATTTCAAGACTATTACAAAGTATTGATTAGAAAAGAGATAAATACTCAAACGACAACAAGCCAGTGCAATTTCAGCTTGAGGTTTAAATGTAGCTTTAGCCTATTCCAGTTTGTTTGGTTGAACAACTTGCATTGACTCGTTACCTCTTCGCGTTTCATTACGAAATTTCGCTTGCTAAGTTAGGAGGACACTAAAATATACTGGTGTTGTTTATTTCTCTGCTCCTCTCTCTCTCTACATATATTACTCATATCTACTTACAAAGAACTAATGTCACGCTCAACCTTTTGGATGCACTTCTGTGTTCTGTCACATTCATGTTTTAATAATTGCACCTCAAGCGTGACCATAGTCCTGTACAACTTTCAGTCCTTGTGTTTTATGGCCTTCATCCTCTGCCGTTTATTTATCACAAAAAACCTGTAGGCAGACGCACTAGATTTGCCATGTTGATAGACAGTTTGTATTGTATTTGGCATATGTGACATCTAACAGTGTATTTCAATTGCTGTGTTTATTCTTTTTCTTTTTCTTTTTTTGGTGGATTTGATTGATTGTTTTACTACAAATAAATCTAATAAATGAAATCTGTTGTTGTGTCCAATTGCTTATTATAATGCTTATTGTTTATTCTACCCAGGCAACATTGTTAATCTAGGCTGTCACAGTCCTAGACATGCCCGACACGGGTTCCAAAGTGTCTGATCCACAGCATTCCCAGAAACTCCTCAGAGCCCTGCGCTCCTTTTGGCAAGAGCATAGTTTCCACGATGCTCTACTGGTGGTGGACGGAGAGGAGCTTCCTGTTCAGAAGAACATCCTGGCTGCAGCAAGCCCTTACATCAGGTCACCTTCACTGTACTTCTCCGGTCACACCGGCTGGGACCTGTGCTGTTTGTTCATGTTTATGCAACATGGGTGTGTCCACAGTGTGTCACTGGTTGTCATGTCTGCGTTTTGCTGTACTTATTCTTATGATAGGACCAAGCTGAACTACAATCCTCCAAAAGAAGATGGCTCCATGTACCGCATTGAACTGCAGGGTGTCTCTATGGCCATCATGAAGCAGATCCTGGACTACATATTCAGTGGTGAGGTAAGAGCAGGAGTTCTGTTATTGCTTATATTAAATTATTTCTTTAATTGGACACATCCTGCCCTGTTTCTACTAAGCAGATTCTCAGTCAGGTCAATTTATCTGTCTTTGTTATTGTCCTGGACTTGAGGCCTTAAAGCCAGGACTTGACCCGTTCAGTTTTGTGCTACAGGTTTTACCAGATGAGCCACCAAGGCACCCCCATGCACCTACATTATGAAGCTTGCGTTTAAATCACTCTTATCTTTAAAGAATACTACTTTTATTGTGATATTAAATTATTACCTACTGCTTGGTTGAAGCTTTACTGTTGTGTTTACTTGACCCACAGATCACTCTGAGTGAGGAGACCATACAGGACATGGTTCAGGCCTCAGACCTGCTGCTTATGACAGACCTTAAGTCCCTGTGCTGCCAGTTCTTGGAGAGCTGCATCACTGCTGAGAACTGCATTGGTATTCGGCTCTTCTCCCTGCATTACTGCCTTTACCACGTTCACTATGCTGCCACTGAGTTTCTGCAGACACACTTTCGTGATGTAGCGCTCACTGAAGAGTTTAGGGAGCTGCCTCACGACAGGCTTTGTGAGCTCTTATCCATGGAGAAGCTGAATGTGGGCAATGAGAAGTATGTGCTGGAGGCAGCAGTAAGGTGGTTTGCTCATGACCCAGAGGATCGCAGGGTGAGTCTAGCACATATCTTTTATTAAAGATGCTCAACAGAAAGACACATTTTAGGGATGCGCTCACAACTTAAATATTAAAGGAGCTAGACAAAAGATGAAAATACTTTGCAAGATGGCACCGTAATCTGACTGAATAATATATCACATCCTTGATCTGCTCTTGTACATATTGTCTTTGAATTTGTCCTAAAACGTCTGAAACATTGCTCATGCCAAAACAGTTGAGTCTGCAGCCATTCAGCAGTATGCACTGTGTGTACCACATTTTGAACATTTTGAAAGAGCAAGAGAATTAGAATAAATAGACTAAATGAGAGAATTGTCATGCAGTAGAGATCTGTGTCAGTGAGGGGTGGGGATCAGTTCCTCCGACAAGCAGTTCAGAGCAGTGCTGAGAGATGCCACAGAGAGATTTAAACCTGTTTTCAGGAGCAGCTCAGAAACAGGCTGCTGGTAATGAAAGAGCATTGTGCTGCAAACAGAGTTACCCCTGCTTGTGCTTTCACTGGAATATAGTCTTATACGCACCATATTTTAACATGGAGGTAAAATTTTAGCATGTAAAACATACTAAAAGACCTCGTTCTCTGGCACCAACAGCAAGCCATAACGTAACTTAGTGCTAATAGAGCTAGTCATAGCAAGACACACAAGATATAGTTGCTGTCAACTTTTATTATTGCGTTTAAACAACTGTAGATGATGACAGTTTGAAAAACACACTCGCCAGACATATCTGAGCACTCATGTAGAAACACTGACAGAAGTTCAGGCTCAGCCTCACAGCTATTGTCTGACTAAACCTCATGTTTGTTGTATGCAGGTGCACATGAGGGAGGTGGTGTCTGCGGTGTGGCTTCAAGGTCTGGACTTAAGCTACCTCAGAGAGCAGGTATTAGACATGGTATTATCACAGGGCTGTGGGAATGTGATACTTACTGTGTGTGATGTACTGTCTTTCCAGGCCCTTGGTGAACCCCTAATGAGGGAGGTGGTCCGAGACCACTGTCAGTCCGTAATGGGGGCTGGGCAGCTGCAGGGCGAGGCCTTGCTGGCATCGTTTAAACCTCGCGGCTATTCTGAATGCATTGTTATTGCTGGAGGAGAAGATCGCAAGTATGAAACTAATACTCTCAGTTTTTAATAAGTAGAGTTCACACGCATCTTGAAAAATCCTGTATCATTTTGAACAATTTTCAAGTCATGGGAAATAGGTCTTTTAAATTTAGTCACATCCAAAGTTGTAATGTAATATAACATTGCATTTTATCTGTTTAAATTCTGTTTCTTATTAAAAAAAACTTACTTGTTATGTTCCCTTGCTAGCCTTTACTTTAATGTTGGATCAGTTAGCATCTTCATCAGTGATGACTTCCTGGGCCTCACTTACAAAAGAGCACATTGGACCTAAAACCTAAACATATACATTAATAGCACAGAATCATCAATAGTAGATAAAATATAAAATAATAAGAATTTTTTTTTTTTTTTTTTTTAAACAGAGGCTTCATTGTATTTTTTCTTTGGAGAACAATTTCTAATAAACCTGACTTCTAAACTATAGATTAAAGCCTTGTATTTTGAAATAATTTGGTTAAGAATAGAGTGGTGTGTCTGTTCAGGACAAGGAAACCAACCTCTGTGACTCGCTGCATGTGTCCCCTCTACGACACCAACAGACAGGCCTGGATAGAGTTGCAGCCCATGAGCACCCCCCGTCTGGGCCATGGGCTGGTGGCTGCAGGTCAGTGCCCAAAGCTGATCACTCTTCCAGAAACTGTGATAGTGATCTGAATTTGTCTTTGTTTTCAGAGGGTTTTCTGTTTGCAATGGGTGGAACGGATGAACACAACACAGTACTGGATAGTGGAGAGAAATATGACCCTGATTCCAACAGCTGGAGTCCCATATCACCAATGATGCAGGTATAACTAGATATCACTCCTGAGGTTTTTATACAGATCTCCGTTTTCAGAGAATTTTTGCAAATGCCCAGCAGGAAGTAACCTATTTGGTGGTAGCATTATGCACTCTGTGCGTAGTTGTGGTCTCAGCTGACATCTAGTTAAATTTCAATCACTACTATAACAGTGCTGCAGCTTTAAGGTCACTTACAACTTACAGTAGCTGTTGGGCATTGCATATCCCCATCTTTGACAAACAGAACAGATGCATGGCATTTACTACACTTAGATCTGTATAAATACACAATCTAGTCATACTATAGGGTGTCTAGTTATTGAGTGTTATAACTGTGCTTTCATTCAGTTTCTCGAACAAAAACTCTACATACATTTTAATCTAAAATAAAATACAACTTTACATGATTCTGTTATGTCATTTCTTTCTGAAATACATTTATTTAACACTGTAACATTGCTTGTTATTTCTATCTGATGAAATGCATGCCCTGTTAGATACTTTGTTCATGTCATTGTTTTGCCTTGTAGCCACTAGAGGTCACTAAAGCTGGTAAAATGCTAACACCAAGAAGCTCAAACTACTGTCTTTACTCCAGCCAGTCTTGTCTTCTCACTATCAACAAACTGATATAAACAAAATAAACAACATTTCTTATCTGTGCCATGCTCTCATTAACACTTTTCTATAGGCAGATAACCAGTCTCACTCTATAAATATATAGTTACATGTGTAGTATCTGTATTATCAATAATATTATGTCGAGTGAGTCAGTGTGCCAGGAATTCTCACTTTGCCTGTAAAAGTAACCAACCAATCCCAACTTTATATCAAATAAAAAGTTAGACCCAGACCCAGAGTGAAAAATTTTACTGCAGGTGGTCTTATTGTAGTATTCAACAAAAACTTTGTTTATTTCACATTTTCTTACTATCACAGCCTTTAGATTTAAGCAGGATCTATTTTCTATGTAATCTCTGTAAGTTGTCAATAATTTAAGGGACATAAGTGTCCTACATTAGTGTAGAACAAAACCTGAAATTGTCCCTTCTCTGGCACAAATAGTTCAAAAGCACTGAAGGTATGGAACAAGCTTCAAACAGAGACTGGTGAATTAAAATAGTGTTTCACCTCACTCGGTGACATCTTGCATGACGCAAAGTTGAAGAAGTTTGCATTGTATTAAAGATTAACAATATCTCACATGAAATGTCAATAGATTATAAAATAAACTTTTCAGTTGTGTTCTTGGTCATGTTTTAGGCCCGCCAGAACTTTGGTATTGTAGAGCTAGACGGGCTGATCTATGTCCTCGGAGGAGAGAGTGACGTGACGGAGCTGATCACGGTGGAAGTCTTTGACCCTCACTTCAACTCCTGGAAAACACAGACCAGTATGACCATGATCCGCAAGGTACACACAGTAGACACACAGTCCTGTTTTGTTTTTCTAAATTAAAATTCAGTCAGGGATTTGGCTTCAAATAAGCCTACAGTTTCAGGCCCAATTAGTGTCAATTACGATAAATGATATCCCCAGAAATCAACCAAAACATTTGTGAACTGTCATATAAAATAACTATAAAATGACTTAATACATAGTGCTATGTACTAATACTTGTAGGACTAGAGCCATGGTGTTGCATGTCTAAGTGCTACAGCCTTCAAAGAATAAATAGCCTTCAAATGTCACCTGTGCTCTGAGTGATGCTTGTCTGACCTTTGAATATAATGTGGGCCCTACCCAACCCCTGTCCAGACTTGTCTACAGATTCAAAGTATAGTGAAAAGTGGTCCCCCCACCCCCTGTACAGTTTCCATGCACATGTTGTGACCTGAACATGTTTGTATCTGCTCAATCAGATCGGCTGTTATGCTGCAATGAATAAGAAGATCTATGCCATGGGAGGGGGCTCCTATGGGAAGCTCTTTGATTCTGTTGAGTGCTTTGACCCCAAAACCCAGCAGTGGACAGGCCTGTGTCCTCTGAAAGAGAGAAGGTACTTACAGACTGCTCTTGCCTTTTCTTGGCTTTACATTTTTCCTCAGTAGCCACTATGTCTTCAGGCAAAGTGCGTATGCTGTATTTCACCACAGGAAATAGTTTCTATTGAATTTCACATACATCACCTTCGTTGACATCACTCTGAGTCAGTGCTGATGTTCATTTGTCATGAATGTAATAAAAGACCTCCCTTACAAAATACTGTTTTACACAAGAGAGCAGTATGACTGCAAATCAGTATCACACTTCATTTGGTATATACCTTGATTACAGGTAACATTTGTTTTAGTTTACTGAGAAGGTTTGTGTTGTAAATAACAAGCACAAATTTACATATTTTAAGAAAACTGAAGGACACACACACGCAGGAAAGTTTTAAATGGTTATTGAATATTTTGAATAATTATCTTTTGCTTGGATCCCAGTAAAGTTATTTAAAGACATTGGACATTGATCAGTTTTCTTTTTTTGTTTGTCCTATTGTCGTAAATTTGATCTTAGAAACGCTGTAAGGGACATATTTTTACATTTCTAAAGGGTCAAGTATAACATTACAGTTGCATCATAAAGTTTAGTTTCTGTTTAGCTCTGTATACTAAAAATAGCCTTAAGTGACGAGAGCAGTGAGTTTACTTACTGGAACTTACTCCCCAAAGTTCTGCCAATTCAACAAAACATGCACTTCAAGTGTTTAACATTCTCATTAAACATTGTAAATGAATGGGGACAGATTAATGTAACTGTTTTGATTAAGCTAATTGTACAGAAGGTAAATCATTAAGTAGTTTTACTGTACTTTATTTTTCTTGTGGCCTAAGACTTGACCTTTTCTTTGATGTAGGCCTTGTTGTGTGTTGTCAGGTTTGGTTCAGTCGCTTGTGGTATTGGACAGGAGCTGTATGTGTTTGGAGGAGTCAGGAGCCAGGAGAACGAGAATGCTGAGCAGCGACAAATGATGACTTGCAAGTCTGAGTTTTACCACGATGAGCTGAGGAGGTCAGTCCAGCACTTTACAGCCTTCACAATAATACAGTATATACTGTACCTAGTTTACGGTTTTAGATGACAGTGTAATTCATTTTTTCTGTATTTATGTTGCAGTTAAAGCCTTTTTCCTATTAGTTTGTTATGGAACAGTTTGGGATGACAGCCAAACACACCTCAGCTGCTCAGATTATAGAATTCTCTTTTTATCACACAATTTATAGTTTAAAGTCCATTTCTCTTTTGTGTTATATTTGATACTTTGTAAATTCTGACTATTAAATAGCTTATAAGAATAGTAGTTTTTCTTACTACCACTAAATGGTTTTCTCCAGACTGTATTATTGAGATAAAAAGCATAATTATTTGAACTTAGTTAGCTCTTAATAAAACAACAAGCATGGACTAAAAACCATCTGCAGTAGTTTCAATAACAGTAGCAAAACTTTGTTGCTGCAGGTGGATGTTGCTGGACGACCAGAACTTGTGTATCCAGGCCAGCTCATCGTTTGTGTATGGCGCAGTGCCCGTTGGACCTAACATCTACGTTGTGGGAGATCTGGACACTGGTCAGCAGAAGACTTCATATCCCAGAAGCCCACAGTAATCTGGGGTCATGGTTCTAACAAGAACATGTCTGTTGTTTATGCAGGTACGAGCTTCGACTACATCCGAGAGTTCCGCCGCAGCACTGGGACATGGCACCGCACCAAGCCCATGTTGCCTTCTGACCTCTCTAAAACCGCCTGCGCCGCCCTGCGCATCGCCAACTGCAAACTGTTCCGCCTGCAGCTCAGCCAGGGCATGTTTCGCATTCGAGTGGGACTCTGACCTGTCCCACATCAGCTGTGTTCCGCTTCTTCGGTACGGTCTGGTGTGGAGGAGTCACTTTTAGTCTTTGATTTTTACCATTTGATTTTAGAGACATTGTTCATTTTAATATAGACTGGAATTCTGCATCTCTGTAATATTATAAAAAACACATTTGGATGGTGGAGGGAGTAACTGTTCCTGGGCCAAGTGTGGCTAGTAACTAACTAACTAATTTGCAGCAGCTGATGAGTGTTTTTGTGTGCACTAAGAATTATTGAGCATAATATAATTTTCTTATTTCTCTTTATGTAATTTGCACACATAACAGCTGACCATTTAGAGAATTTTTGGACTTTGTCATAGCTGCAAGCTCTAAAGTATTCAAGAGCAGAATCTACTACTATTGCAGCAAATATTTCCCATTACACAATGCAGACCAGTTTTAAGAGATTTTTTTTTATTATTATTTTACAATAATGCCTTTTTTATATTGCTTTAGGTGATGAGCACAGTGCAGGCACTGTTTGATTTCTTGATGCAAGCAACCTTTTAAAAATCATTTAAAACCAGCACATGTTGGTGTTGCATTACAGTGGTTCTCTTAAGTGTTTTTATTTTTTGTTCCATTTCAGCTGTTAGATCTCATGTCATATTATAGAACTGTATAAGGGAAGTAACTAGAAAGTAACTACAAACTAAAGTCTGGTCATCAATTGATATCAGACAGCTACATGAACTGATTCTGAAAACGGAAACAATTTGTAGACACTAATGTTAATTTTAACCACTTTTTTTTAAATGCATCATTATCAATGCCTACATTTAAACTGTATACCATCACTAACAATATGAGAAAAACTAAAAGTAGTGTTTCAGTGGCACCAATTGTCACGTAAAAAAGTATCACCTCTGAATTGAATGTTTTTGTGTATAACACCATTCTAAATCTGATTGTGGCGGGTTATCTGATTGTACCTGTCATAAACAACATATAACTTATTTCACCATGTCATTATTTAACTTTTGTTTTATTGTTAAACACAGTTAATCAAAATCATGCTGTAGATTGTGTTGCAGATGTAGCATCTATTCATCAGCCTTTGGACTTTCCCAAACATGTTGTGATGGGTGGACACTTGAGCACAAGCACTTTACTTGATAATCACTTTTATCATTGGCTGAGCTGTCTGACAGTTCAGAAATAGACCTCACTGTCCGTCACTCCCGAGTGTCACTTCTGAGTGGCTGGATGTGTTTGGCTGCCTGTGACCTATGACCTTGCTTTCCAGTCAGAACACTTTTGGCGTCCACTGACCTCCATTTGTTCTGACTTACAGCTGCTGCTGTCTGTTGTCAGGTGCACACACAACCATCATTCCCCGAAAGCGACACACTTTCTGCAGTGAGGGTATTCACTCTAGTTTCATTATCCATAAAGATACTGTTACCTGGTATAGCTGTAAACTTAGCTGACAAGTCTAATTAAACTACCTGACTTAATAAGGGTTAAATACCTAATGTAAAAAAATCACTTCTGTGTGAGTGGCAGTTATTGGAAATCTTATTCAAAGAAAGACATTATCTTTTTTCAGTGTAGTAGAAAAGTTGGCAAACTAAATGTGCAATTTTTTTAGTTTGCATGTGTCACTTTCTTTGTACAATCTGCACACTGAACATACTTTACACCTAGTGTTAGCAGGCCTCATAGTGAAAAGTGTTTTCAGAAAGGCTTACTAAAGGGTCAATGTCCAGCATCTTATTTGTGCAGAAAAGATAAGCATTGCTAACATTTCAGTGCAGTACAATGTTATGACTGAGACAGAATACTCATGTTACCCTTATGTAAAATCTAGATTTTGGCATTTTTCAAGAGTTTAATTATTTTGTTATGTGGGTAAGCTATTTATCATTTTTAACTAAACAAAGCCCCACTGTCTTTCCTTAAACTTAATTAAGGAATGTTTGTGCTAAAAATCGCCAACTGCTTGAACACAGGAGGTTAATGAGTCTACATGCACAGTGATTTTTATTCTTGAATGACTCCACTGATTAAATACATGCATTTGAGATATAGGATTGAAAAAAGTAAACAAGGCAAAAACAACCTCTGTACAGTTTGACTTGTCCTGAGCTCTTCAGTAGCATGGCCTTACAGTAAGACTTCCGTGTCTTACCCAATTGTCCTGTCATGGGTTGACTCCCATTGACTCCACTGTGTGTTGGACTTGTTCCGAGCAAAAGGGAATTGTCAACTATTCAATGTTTTGGCCTGAAGCACTGTTGTGAAAGATGGGAGAGAGATTGTTGTTTCACTTTGTGCTTTTGCAACTCATGCATGAGGAACTTTTTTATTTTTTAAAACGTCATCTCTGTGTGTCATCCATTCACGTCAGAGATATTAAAACACCTATTTGGAAAACTGAATGGTTTGTTTCATGTCTTATTGTTTGGTTTGGCTGTCGAGTATTTTTGAGTGAGAGGACCCTGAAGAGTGGCTATAGTTTGTATAATGTTCAGGCCTATACTACAGACCCATAGTACTGCTTGACCATTCTCACCACATATATAAATCTTATAGATACTTTAGACCAGTTTAGTAAACACAGATAGTTTGCTGAAGTTATCAACACACCCCCAATGTAAGCAGGTAGTAGTCACAGTTCAGCTTCGAGTTAAGGAAAGGATTTTAGGATTTAATGTGATCCACCATTTTGGGATGTGTATGATTTTCAGGTTGTGTCCTACAGGGTGACACAGAAATCACTTCCAACCATTCCCCTGAGAGGGAGAGGGTTTCGTCTAGACGTGGAATTACCTACAGGCCTGCCAAACAGGACCAGGACAGCGGTAACGCCGTTGAAATGAGCCGCTCTCGTGACAAGTCCAGAATGAAGCTAATCTGTGTCCTGTGAGTTGCAGCAGTGGGTCATGTGACATTGGTCAGCTGTGTAAACTTGGACATGTGAGGAGACTTACAAGAGGAACTACACATTGTCACACTATGTGAGACCCATGTTTAGGTAAGTGCTGCTGCTTGAACATGTTGGTGTTTATGGGCTGTATCAACTGGATAAACTGTGTTATTCTCATTGGGTGACAGGTGTGCAACAAAGCCACAAGTTTATTTACAGTTCGATATTATTCCACCAACTTGTAACCGCAGCAAATGTAAATCGCAAATGTAATTCAGGCTTCATTATCAATAACCTCAGCTAACTGCTATTTGTCTGTCCAGCAGTTTCATGTTGAGTGCCTTTCCTCTTCTCAAAGGGGCATTTGTGGAAAACTACTACTTCTTCTTTGCCTCTATATGTGTTTGACTGCATAAAGATATATAGATAGAATCTACTGATGCTGTTATTTCCTCGAAAAGACAAATAGGCAGGGGTGTCTAACTGATTTTAGTTCACATACAGCCCAATTTGATTTGAAATGGCGGGTCAGCCCTTCACAATATATCTTTGATGCTAATGCTATTTTGTTTGCAATTAGGTATCGAACTCTCACTGCTACATCGCTGAGCTCTCGGTTACTGTAAAAAGCAGACTAAGAATAAATAGAAAGTGCTCCACTTTTCTTGGAAAACGCTACACTCTGTGGCTACTTTGCTCCTTTTTGACAGACAGATATTTTGGGTAATGAGAGTTCCAAAGAGGGTTACTTTGACAGCAAAAGAGTAATTGCATTCTTGGTCTCAGTGTTGTGTGCTACTCTGACTAAAACAGCGTGAAAGTCTGCTGTGTCATTTTCTTACTTTACAAATTCAGGTGTGAGTAACTGACAGTGGTATTGTACCCACTGGCGGTTTGGTTTTGGGCCCCGGGCCGCATGTTTGACACCTGTGCTTTAAGTTAAAGACAGAGCCAACACTGTGAGACATTTTTAAAGCAACACTATACAACTTTACAGGATTTGTACCCAGTCTTGCTGCTGCAAACTCCCGTGGCAATGATGTCAATAACTTATCTTATATAAAAAGATGTATGAAAAGTTATGTTAATCTGGTGA
The DNA here is from genome assembly GCA_036850595.1 of Rhyacichthys aspro. NCBI lineage: Eukaryota > Metazoa > Chordata > Actinopteri > Gobiiformes > Rhyacichthyidae > Rhyacichthys > Rhyacichthys aspro. The sequence goes on from CM072153.1 coordinate 14,395,615, forward strand.
GCTATGAGTGATCTCGACATGTTTGCGTGCCCTGTCACTCTGTTATCTTTAAGTATCTTTGCTCTGTGTCCATAAAAAGTGGGGACATCAAAATTACTTTGAAGCAGCATTTAATTTTAAAATGATTTCAACTTTTCATGCTCGGTTGGTAGATTTGAGGAAAATTAAAGTATCTCAGGATGAAGGGTTTGGAAATATGGTTAAAATTAGACACATCATCACATCATTGTTACCAGATCAGTATGTAGCATGTTGCCTGATTACTTTTTGTTTGTTTCACTGTTCTTTTCCCATCGGTCTTGTGAAAGGGTGACTAGTCTGAAATGTATGGCTCAACATGCTGTAACTTGTCTCAGAAGTAAATGACTAGCAGCTCCGGCAGTGCTGTAGGAGGGGGATGTAATGGAAAAAGGTGTTGTTGTGACAGTGAGCCCTTGAGATCCAAGTCTCTGTCCCTGTGTTAAATACTGTGCCAGTGACAGTCTCCGGGAACTTCAGTCTGAATAACACAACAAACAGGCAATTACAAACAATATAATACAAACAGCACATCTCCTACGTGACTTCAGTAAAAGCAACATTGACCTGATGTGAATAGTCAGTGGTTTCTGACATAATGACAAAATAACTATAACAGCCAGTGGAGATGAATTCTTTGTGTATTGAGTTACGTACATTTCTTGAAACCCATATTTTTACTTTTACTTATGTCAAACACGCCTATTATTGTAGCTATACAATGTAGATCTACAGTAACCTTCATAATACTCATGTTATTGGAATAACAGCCCTCATTCTGATGCAGAACTAGAGCAGCACAGGGTATACATATACATTGATGTCAATATGTCAGATATGGTTTTATGAATGATTTTTATAATAGAACTAATAATAATAATAAATCAGTTTGAGGGTCTGTTGAATGCTTCTTTATAAGTAAAAATAAAGCTACTAAGTGCACTTTTTGTATTTAAGTTGGGCCTATATTATCTGTTCAGTCACAGTGTGCTCTATGGAGTCAATACAATGTTACATCTTTTTGCAAAACTAAATAAAGTTTTGCAAAAGTCAAATAACGTATTGAGAAAAAGCAAGCAGCAAGCAAAAAAATAAATAAAGAAATGCAAACAATAGTAATGTATTGAAAGAAACAAATATAGTTTTGCAAACAAAAATCAATGTTGCAATGCAACTTTTCCTTTGCAATACCCACTAATTCATTAGCACTGCTCCATTAATGCTGTGTGTCAGTCTGCTGTGGTTTGCGATTCTCATTTTCCTTTGCGCTGCAAATTTTTTTTTGCATGAAGACGCTTTGGAGTGAATTCTGAGGTGATCCAAAATCACAGATTTTTGCCATATGTACGCCTTATGTTTTTGACCAAATTTAGGACACTCTGACTGCCCAGGAAACGCTTCAAAACACTCTAAAATACCCCTGGGAGCATTTATTAATGCATAAATACTCATTTTAACTAGCCTGGCCAGCCAGATGGCTTTCTCATTGTATTCCATACAGTCTGGTAGTGCGGGGTTTGAACAAGATGGCCCATGGGCGGAACTAACGCCGCTGAGTAAACCAATCAGAGAAACCACAGTTGTGACGTCATGAAAGCGCCGTCCGATTCCAGTTGTCAACAAACCACAGCCATGGATGTATAATAAGAACTGGATAAGGCACCGCCCCCTTTCCCCTGCCGTCCATTTGATTAGTGGCCACTCGAGGTATTGCAACGAGAAACTCCTACGGCCCAAAAAGGATTTTCCCCATAGACCGCAATGTAAAAATAAACGCCTGGTATTCGGTTGACAGGACACCTACAATTGCCAAAAATGTCGGATTTGGTAGTTTTTTCATATCCTGGACTTTTTTGCTGTTCTTAAATTTGCTAAAAATGGCTTAAGTCGAATGTACATATTGACAAGCAAACTTAGAAGCACAATTGATTGATTGACTCAATACATTATTTTTGTTTACAAAACTTTATTTTTTGGTTGCACTTTTTTTTTTTAATACATTTTTTTTCAAAACTTTTTTTACTTGCAGTTTTTTTCTCAGTGCGTTATCTGTTTAAAATACGTTCTTTAAATAGATCCTCCTTAGGAAAATTAGGAAAGATTTGTTCGAAATACTCACCTCCTAACAGTTAGTCCGATTGTTTGGTTTTTTTTCCTCCAACAAGAGTAGCTGTCCCTTTAAGCAGTCGTGAGAGCGCATGTTACTGTAGACTATTGATAATGAACGCTGTATGTGCGCGATGTGCACAGCTGCATCATTTCCACAGAAGGCGCTCCTCCATGTCTCCTACGCCGAGGGTGAGGACGGGTGAGGAAGTGAGGAGGAGTGAGGGGCGGGCGCACAGACAGCGGAGCGCACAGACACAGGGCTCATCCGCTCGCCTCCCCATTGACGTCAGTCCGGTATCACATGAACGAGCGGGGACCAACCGGCGCGCCGCAGCCGCACAGAGCTGGCTGCTGTACACATAGACACAGCGCAGGACCAGGGTAAGAAAAAGGAAACGCCGCCGCTGGGCTTGGATTGAGCTCAAACAGAGCAGCGTTGAACTTGGGTCATTTCATCGTGGGACATTTCACGTCTTTTCGCGTCGTGTTCCCTCGACCCCTCGTCGTGGATTACAGTATTTGGCAGCGGGGCGGGCGCACTGGATAAGGCCATGGCCCTAACATATTGAATAGCTGCTCTGAGGAGGCGGGGGGACACAGCTCGTGGGGAAAATGGTGGATTATTGACGCGTTTTCTGTGGATACCGTGCGTTCGAGACAACGGTCACAGACAGCGGGCAGGGCCGAAGGTAGGTCCCCCCCACCCCCAGTGTTTGTCACATACATGTAGGCCTGCCTCCGCTCGGCGACATTTGGAAACAATAAACGGTTGGATTGTAGTGGCGCTATGGATCTGAGCAACGGCAGCGGCGGCGGAGGAGGGGGCGAGCTGCACAATAACCAGTTCTACCCGTGCGAGGAGAGCAAGCCGCTGCTGGGGGACGCGTCCGAGGGCAATAATAACAGTAAAGTGGCCGCGGGGCCGTGCAAGAGGAGCCTGCACCACTGCGGAGGAGGGGGGATGCGCTACAAGCTGCTCCACGAGGGCGACATCCAGGTGTGCGTGCTCAAACACCCGCGCACCTTCCTCAGCAAGATCCTCACCTCCAAGTTCCTGCGCCGATGGGAGCCGCACCACCTCACGCTGACGGACAGCAGCCTCAGCTCGGCCACGGTGAGTGCAGGCCTCGGGGTTAGATCCACAGGCTACACACCTGATACTGCTGTTGAATATCACAATGATGACAATGGCCTGTATCTTTGTGCGTAATACAAATGGTGTTTACAGACCGAGAGATAAAATGTGAACATGAACACAAAGATATGAAGGTGGGGGATGTGCTTCACTCACTCAGTTATTAGAAATAAGTCAAGATTTAGTCACCATGTCGAGTAAAGGTGGGACAATGGTGTGTTTAAATGTACAACCGGCCCCCATAATGTAATAAATACCAACATTTTATATACAATGGGCTCATCTCAGCCTCCTTGAGACTCCTTAAACTGAAATAAACGGCATTGGCATATCTCAAAACAGGAAGACAATAATAACATCATAAAGTAGGGCTGTTCAATATAAAAGATAATAACAGGGTTTTTCACTTACAATGACGATGTGACAATGATGTCACTTTTTAATCACCACATTGAACCCATAAAACACAAATGACTTTAAAATGATTGAAGTTATCCCAGTCCCGTGGAATTATACAGCACATAAGATAATACTGTTCGGACATTGTATTATCTACTGGATGATCATAAATATGTACTGTATACTGACCCAGACTCACATGCTGCTGACAGTGTAGTGACCCCTGACAAATAATCACTCTGTGTATCGTATGGATCTGACTGTAAATGTAAATGTTTGTTCTTGGATATGTTATTTTCAGATGTAAATATTATTTTCATTGTGTCCCGCTCCCGTGTGCTGTAGTGTTGTCCGAATGTCTAGGCACTACTCAAAGTTTCCAAAGTGCATCAAGGAAGATTCTGAACAGCGTCGATCACAAGATGCAGAATAGATCGTAATAGATAAGTAATAGATTTGCATGTGTTACAAAAGAGAAGCAGGACGATACAGTGGAAGGAAATGAAGTGTGTTAAAGCATTTATCACAAAAACTTTACCATTAGAAATAGGCTAGATCTTGTCAATGCCGCACTCTCACATCCCTGTCCTCACAGTACCTGTTTAGTGTATGTGTGTGTCTTTATGTGTGTGTCCTGAGGGGGGTCTAACAGTGCATAATTAAGCACAAAGAGTGTCTGTCGTCTGCTGGGAACAGGAGACTTAAGCAGGAGGTCTGGGGGTGGGGCATGAAACCAGCTCATGTTGAACAGTCTGGCCTTGTCTATTATAGAACGACTCAATATCGATTATTGTATTTAGTTGTACTGCTATACTCTATATCCCATGGGTGTAGTCATATCTACTTTATTAAAGGAGATCAGAGTCACAGATGCGGCTAATGGTTTAAGTTCACAAACAATTAAGAGATTTCAGAATAATAAAGTCTGTATTAAAGCTCTATTAACACTAATGACATTTTGTACTAAACTGGACGTACTGTTTTATCAACGCCTCATCGGAGGATTTTGGTTGTCTGCCTGTTACTCACTGTTGTTGCAAAGTTCAGTGCAAACTCAACGTACACTCCCAGAATTATGCTGTTTTACTTTTGCATTATATATATGTGTTCATTTAAAAATACAGTTGCCATGTTTTCCAGGGGTTTTTGATTTTTCTTTAATAGACAGGAGGACTTTTATATTATACTTAATATAAAAGTTATTTAGATGATCAAATATGCTTCACGTGTTGCCATAAAACATATAAAACACCTTTTTTTTTTTTTTACCTGTCTGTAATTGTAGATATAATATCATTTTTTTCCCGCTGGGGTGTTTATGTTGTAATGAAATACACAATGAAGACTCATTAAACCGGGGAGATTGGATTGCAGGTTAAACTGAAGTTTCTGAACTCCTATTATATTCATCTTTTCAGTGTTGAATGGATCAAATGGCAGCCGTCTCAATCCAACACTTTACAATAAGTTGTGGATGTTATAAAAGCCTGTGACGCACACAAAAGACATGAGTGAATAAACACTGGATTTATTCTGTGAGACATGACATCACACAGCAGCTTCTGTCCCAGGACTTGAGACAGTGCAGACCAGAACCAGTCAATAATCAACATACTCAAATGTCACCAAAACTGTCTCACAGTCCGGGAAGGAAACCTAGTGTTAGCATGGAAATGGGTCTTTGGTCTGTGGGTGAATTAGAAGACAAGGATATTGTACCCCTCTCTCTGCCCTGTCACCAGTTCCTTTAGTGAACAATTAGGGTAAAAATCCCATGCTCAAAAAGAGGAATTTCCACAGGATAGACCACACAATGTAAAAGATGATGTCTGTTAAACAACTGAGAGGACACCCAAAGGACAAATAGACAAATTGCTGATGATGGACTATCGACTACGAGTTATCTTGATGTCACTGCACTGTCCTCTCTGTAAACTCATAAACACAGAATTAAACGGCAGCCCTTCTCAATTCACTATCCAGATCTTGTTATTCTTTCAAGGGTTAATTATGCTGGGAATTGTAGGCTACTGTAAACTAATTAGTTTGTAATGTCTAATAACATCAGTAGTTCTGTATAGGAGTCAACACTGACAGTAGTGTATTGCTCAAGAGCACTGCGTGTCATATGTTTGAGGTGTGTGTTGTTAACACATAGTGACCTGCCATAAAAATGCCTAATGGCTGAATGTGAGCCTGTAGTTCCTGTTTGTGGGCACACATTATGAACAGAGCTTTACTTTGGACCTTGTACCATAACATTGCCTGTGCAGCTATACAATACTACACACTATCCACTCATGATACTAGAGATAACACATGTGAGCCCTATCTAATGTGAAATTGGATGGACAGGAGTTAATAAACCTGTACTGTAGCTACTTAAAAACAGACCTGTATGTAGCCTTTAGGGGTTATTGTTACACATATGGTTCTCATTGTAGCCTGTTGTTGATGTGACATGATGTAAGCACGCATTATATTTCCCATCCATGTTCTCATCCCTGTTGACTCAGTTTGGGGGTTTTGCTTTTTGAGCCGGCCCTGTTTCCTGGATGTGGTCTGAGGTGTCACTGCAGAGTGTCAGTGTTCTGTATTGATTATGTTTGTGGAGAACCGTTGTGAACTTTGGTCTGTCAACAGCTCCCACAGACGAACACACTGTCGCAGCTAACCCAGTCCATTCACCTGGATTTTGCACTCAGTTACATTCAACATTTACATTCACTTTTAAAAGCAAGACGTAAACCTGCTTGTCAAATCTTAATCAGATAAATAATCACATTGTGAAAGTAAGTAAAGCATGTGTTAATATACCGAGAATCTTTGTCTCCTGCGTCAGTCCTGAGTCGGCCATGTCTCTGACTCTGAGCAGGCCTCTGTTCTAATAGAGCAATGAATGTGCATTTCTTGAGCCGCATTGTTGTGTTTTGTGTTATGTGGGCAACAATGGAACAATACTGAGACATTGGCTCATACAGACTGAGAAATGAATTCGAACAAGGAGTAACTGATTGTGTCTCCAAATATCCGCGTGCTCAGCAAATAGCTCCAAGGACATGGAGAGATGGTCTTTGTCAACGGCAGATGAACAGCAACAGGTACTGACTAAGACTGACAGTGGTTCTGTTCACTGTGTCTGTTGTAATAAACACAATAGAGCCCGAATTAGAACAGTGACAAACGCATTTTGTGACATTGTAGAATGAGTCTCAGTGGGAGATATGCATCGCAAGCATCAAAACTCCTATTTACTGTCAGTGATTGTGATCATGGGAAGCTGTCACGTGGGCTGTCATCAGGCTGTCATCTTCTCCATTTGCCAAGGAAAAACTAAAGGCTGTAGCACTGCTTTACAAAACAACAGCAGATTTCTGAGAAGCCAGCTCCATGTAATTCACTGACAGTAAAGGAAAGAGTCCTCAAGTAAAGGCAATTGGAAAAATAATTACAATTACAAAAATATTACCTACCACATGAGTCAATAAAAAAGGTAAAAGAATTTTGAGAACTTTGTTTCCGCTTCTACTTAGTCATAGTGACTGAGGCAGCAACAATTAAAACCAATGCATTTAAGGGTCTCCAATTCAGCCCTTTCAGTTTCTTTTTGCTGAAGTGAGTCAGATCATTTTTAATCCTATAAAAGGTCTTAGGCTGAAGCTGCAACCCGATGGGCCATTTTTCTCCTAAAGAGTTTTTGTGAGCCTCAATGATTCCAGACCAGAACATGTTCGGTGAATGTTTGAATGTAAACCTGTTTAATCAACCCAAAGCGCAGAACACAAGCTCAAACAAGTGTGTTTAGGGACCACTTCTCCAGTCTGTGCGAACGTTTCTCTGACTGTTGTGAACTCAAGGTCCTGTTCATGACAGACGTGCCTGCCGCTCACAAACCCAACCTACATCACATTTACGTAAGAAGGGTACAAGAACAAGAGCGGCACTTCCTGAGCAGCACTTCTCTTACAAAAGGCTCCAGATGAAAGGAATCTAGCACTGGTCATTATCCAGATGAAGCTGACAGAGCAGTTAGTTAAAGGGTAGGGGTCACTGTGGGCTATAGGGCAGACATTAGAGCACTGAGGGGTGTTTAGAGCTATTGTACAAATCCTCCCAAAACCCCAAACTTATCTTATTTTATGAACATTTTGAAACAGTGTGACAGAATAGTGGAACATGTGTGGTTTGCTGAGACAGGCCCAAGTACATTGTTTGAATAACACTAGTGTAGCGGTGCATGCCCAGATTTGCATGTTCGTCATAAGCAGGGTTCGTATGGGTGCTTGAACTCCTTGAAAATGCTTGAATTTTAATATAGTGTAATCAAGGTTGGAAAAGTCCTTGAATTTTGAATAAAGTGCTTCTGATTGTGTTGCTTTAATAATAATTCACAATCTTACTGAGTAATTTTCTTTGAGTAATTTTTTGCATTTTGCACATAAAGAAAACAACAGTGCTTGTGTAAATTTACATCTTTTTGATTAGACAAGTTTCATTTTTGGTTGAACTATCCCTTGTCTGTGCTCCAAGGTATTCAGCAATATAAGTCTTTTTTATACCACAATGGATTTGAATGATAAAAAAATATGGTATATGTATGTCAACATGTAATGTGCCACAGTTGTAAGGTGCTTGAAACACAGACCTTGAAAGTGCTTGACTAGTGCTGGAACCCTGGATACGGTCTTTGCACAAAATCAGATCAGAAGTTTTATTCAGAAGCACGCAAAGTCAAAATGACATGTAGCGTGCGTTGTTCACACAAACATCACACATGTGTTTCTGCACAAGTGATGTCCACCAGCCCACCAAACAGAAAGCAGCATGAGGCCTTCTTCACTGATGATGAGCTCCTCACGAGAGCAACTCCAGTCTGATTTAATAGTGTTTGGGTTATAATGTAATATTTGGATAAGTGTGGAGCCTCTCCAGCTGTTCTCCTTTTCTGTTGTGGAGCTGCTGAGCCCACACTGAGTTTAGATATTATTCTCAGTTCATGCTGATGTCAGTGTGATGGCATTTACACTTTGTCATCTATTACCTTCCTACCTGTTTCTGTTTATGTTCTGCACTCATCTGAGCCCTATAACAATTAACTTGAACCAGACAGTTCACACCAAAGCAAAGTAATTTAAGTTGATGAGTCAAACTTAGAGAACTGCTGTCACACATATCCCTCTGCTGCAGTTTAACCTCCACAGAAAGCTGTCAAAAATACATTTACTGGCTTCTAAGAACTGAGCTGTGGCCAACTACAGATTTGTGCAGTATGCAACACTTTTCACAAAAGCAGTGACAGGTCTTTGTACCATTACATTCAGTTTCATTTCAGTTCAGTGCTGTGTCTTACTGCATGTGTTACTGTATGTGAAGTCTTATCATATGTGATTTCCACTGCAGTATTGTTTTGGTCAAGATTATCAAATAAAATGATTCTATGACCCCTCACAAGACAAGAGACTTGAGACAGATAACTGCTGTCAAACAAGGTCTCATATTGACCTGTCGTGTGAACCAGACTTAAAAAACTCTTTAGGTTGTAGATTAGAAGCATTTTGGCATATCCTGTGAGATCTGAGCCACATGGACGTACACCATTACAGCATTTTCTACACACAACTCTGTAGCCTATTGTTACTTTGTGCAATGAATGTGTATCTGAAACAATAACAGCGATAACAATAATGGTGTCTTGGGCATTATTTAGTCTGTTTGCTTAGGCTTATTTGGACTGGGATTTTACAACTATATCTTCCAGCTGTCATAGGCTTGTATTTATGTGTCTTCACCAATGTTCTTCTCTGGTAAATGTTGTACCATTAGTCAATCCTTATTGGTTTGGATTACAAAAAGGTAAATGGGACACATCACTTTATAAAAATCCATTTATATGTTAAATGTAGACTTGGACCGTAGTGGTAATTGAGTCTTGTCAATGAAAGGATAGTTGGCTGGGTATAAAATGGATGACAGAATTGCTTTATTGAGTATTCCATCATGTGTATTGCTGATTGGTTTAATATTACATCAACCATGATGCTGTATGATTCTGCCGTTTTCTATCGCCTTTGGATTTGCTTCTCCCTGGAAACTAAAAGCACACAACATAACATACATCTCCGCTGCCTTGTTTCCATGACAACACAGCATTGAGGAGAGGAGAGAAGACAAGACGAGCAGAGGCTCCTTCAGCCTCCTGCAGCAAACAGAGAGAGAGATGGAGACAGGCAGGAGGGGTGTCCATGGTAACGGCGGCTGCTTATCACAAAACTGGAGCCTTATGTTAGTCTCCATCATGCTCTGCCTCGCTCTGTTCCAAACACATCAGCGTTTATCCCTCTAGGACTACATTTCACTTCACAAATCCACACTCAGATGTACACAGATTAATGCTGTAAATGTTACTTATGGGCTTCCTGTGGGAAATGAATGAGTGAGAACAATGTTTGGCGACTGGTTCAGTTTGGATTTGATGAAGCCTTCACAGTGTGTATCTGTGTGTGTGCTAGAACAGGCTGTTTCTCTGTCTAGTTATATCAAAAGAATACCACAACACAACATTGTGGGGCATAATGTGCAGTGGGTTCATCATAATAAGTTAGTATGTTTACATCCAGATTAGGCGTAGTGTGATTAGGCTACCTTTTCTTACATCTACATATTTGGCTGCTCACGTTCTGCTGGTCCAAACATTAATTTGTCCTAATATTTGTGTTTATTTTGTATATTAAAGGACTTCATTTACTTGTCATACTTATTGACACATGATTAAATGTAATGCTGCTGTAAAGTGATTAGAGGATTAGATATTTGTGTTAATATGCCATTTTAATGGGTGTGACTAGTGAATGTATGAACAATAGGACACAATCATTACTAGATATATGAATGTGAATACTTAAATGGACCCATTTAATGCTGGGAACAGTCTTTGTGGATGTGGTTTTGTTCAGTAAGAGGAAGCTGAGTTAGCCATGGTTCCTTTTCTTCATGTCATTCTGAATCAGCTTCCCTCATGACATGGCAGCTCCCTCACCACAGACTCATTCACATTTGGTTGGTACTTCTCTGTTTCATCTAACTTGTTTGCATTGTGTGGTGTGCACAGGGTGTACTGTTAAGTGCTGACTGGATCCCAATGGGGAATGTCTCAGTGTCCCAGCTGTTGTCTTATCACTGCCAGTGTAACATTTAGACAACAATAGTGTGCAACAGTGCAATTCTATATTTGTCTTGTGATAACCTTACGTGAACCTCAGGATGTGAAGGCTGTCTGTAAGACCACTGAACTCCTCCAACGCTAATCACACTTTGCTGTGTTCTGTCCCCAGCTTTACAGATTGTTTTCTTTTCTCCATTTACGCAAAATGTCAGCCGGGGCCCCCCGTTAGAAGCCGTTTATAACTGAACCGAACAGGTGAAAGAAATGGCTGCTGTCTAATTAGGGCTCAGTCAGAACATGACGTCTGCAACCCATTTGTGTGCACATACAGTCTTCCATCAACAATAATTGGTACTAAGTCATGCCGTGACGCTGATGCCTGCTGATTCATTTACAGCAATTCGTACATTACTGACTGACACATGTCTTATTTTGGTCACACGTGGGTTTAACAGTCGCTTTTCTAAGGTGTCGCGGAGGCTGGTATGGACTGCATTTTGTAAAGCTGCACAATACCTCTGTCTTTGTCACAGTAACACGCTCAGCAAAGACTGTTTAACCTGCAAAAAGGTTGTGCTAATGCATGTGCCAGCCATTTACACTTTAATCTGATTGGACAAGAAGAAATAATCCAGATTGATCTGTAGTATGGCCAAATGAGGAGCCCTCTGTTAAATTTTCTCAGTTTAAAAACATTACTCATTTCAGTCATATTATCTTTGAAGCAATTAACAAAGTTGTGGCATTTGGCTCGTATTTTTAATGCTATAGCCTCAAGCCACTGAGCAGTTTTGCCTGTCCCAAAAATGACAAATGTATTATCTATACTGTAGTTAGAACTTTCTACAGTGGTTAACTAGATAGCTATGTTTACTCCAAGCTTTGCTGATAACACTAACATCATGTGATCTTTTGTTTTCACTAACCACAAACCTGTACACCCTCTATTCTTATTCTTTCCATCTATTTTCTTACACCATTCACTTGCTTGTGATTACTGTTGACTCGTAGCCTATAACTGACTCCATCTGACAGCCAGTCTAGCGTGACATGCATACTGTTGCACAGTGTGACTTGTAATAATTGTATTGCAAAATTGCGCTGTACGTTAGAGATTTTAGGTCTGTTTATAGATGAGTGTGTCTGTAACTGTCTGCTCTCTGGAACAAACTCCTGTGTCTTTGTAGCTCAAGGTTTATGATGAATATCTTTTGTTCAGTTGGTTTTCTAAAGCATTTAACTTGAAAAAATGAATCTTTGGCAGGGTCATTTCAGGATACACTGTGATTGTCCCGTCTCTGCATCTAACTGTACCTGTGTACTCCTGTTTAACATCATATTGTGTCCCGTCTCCCACAGCCCACTGGCTACATGGAGACGTCCCTCTCCTACAGCTCCATAGAGGACCTGCAGCTGCTGGCCTGGGACAACGCTCCCAAGTACTGCGTCCAGCTTAGCTTCCCTGGAGGGACCGTCTTGCTCCAGGTAACAACAGCTGCTTGACAAATACACTGGGATTCTGGGAAGACTCTACAGGTTTAGAGGGCTGTCAAACCACCTTGACATCTATTTATATAAAGTAAAACCACAATATTAAGCAGAAATAGAGCAAATAATAATGTGTATGTGTAGTAAACAAGAAATTAATACATGTATTAGGGCTGCTTGATTATGGAAAAATTCATAATCACAATTATTTTAGTCATTATTGAAATCATGATTATTTTTACACGATTACCCATTGACTATGGAAATATGTTGGATTCATTGAAGAAAACAGTGAATTCCTTAAAATAAACAATATATTCAAGTGTAAAAATAAACAGAAATAATCATTAAGAAAAATAAATAAGATCAACAATGTGGTGCACGTTCACAGTCTCGTGGGAAACAAGTAACAAGTAATAAATAATTGTTTTTTCTCCATTACATGGGTTTTGTGATTGTTAGAAGCCAAAATTGCTATTGAAAATTATACATTTTACATGAGCGGATTATTCAACCCTAATGTAATAATAATAATAATAATAATAATGTCATTTGTGTGGAAGTTTTGTTCAGAACATCCGTCTGGTGGCATAAAGACTAAAGCCATCCCAGAACAGTCTTAACAGCTCTCAAAATTCGCACAAGTCAGTTGTCACTGATTGCTTTGAAGTAAGATGTAATGAACCTAATATGTGTTCTGAATAGCTGAAGTAACAGAGCACTGTACAAACACTACAGACATTATGGACATTAAACTCTGACAGAGATGTGTGCCACAAAAACGTATCCACTTCATGAGAACAGGACACAGAGTGCAGAACACAGTGTCCCTCTGACAGCTCTATAACATGCTGCGTTTCTCTTTTAAACATGGGTCTGGCCACACACTGTCCACTTTGTTTTGTGGCTGAGGAGTTAGCTTACCTTTAGCCAACACTGGGGCAGGTGATACTATGTGCAAACATACGGGAAGCACATGGGAAGATGTTATTTGTACTTCAGATTCAAAGACTGCACTTGTGCCATTTACAGCAAACAGTACCTCAGTGTATTTGCATTTCCATATTTTCTCTAGTTTCATATCTGGGTTGTGCAGCTTTAAAACACAATGCCTTCTTTTCACATTATTTGCATGTTCTGTATTGAAAGTATGTCAAACTGCATTGTCCCAAAAAAAGCCTAAATAAAAAGGAGAAGTGAATTTGAATCTGGTAATGGTGTGCAGTGTGATAAACTGGTACAGGAGCAGCTGCTGACTCTTGTGATTGGGCTGAGGTTTGGACCAGACCACTTCCTTTCAGCGTTTCCTCCTCCTTTAAACAACACACAGTTGTTTAAAGAAACAGTGTTAGCGCTATACCTATATTTCTTAATCTTTAAGCTACAAAAACAAATGAAAGGACGAGTAGACATTTAGTGCTGACAGTGTAAATATTCCCTGTAAATGCACTGCACCAAGTTTACAAAACCTAAGTCATAAAAAATGTACAAAAAATAGCAAATGAACGCACGCAAGGTACTCTCGTGTACAATAATATACCTGAAATACACAGTTTTACATAACAATATACTTTTATCAGCCAAAAAGCTGTGCAGCCTTCTTTCCCATAAGCAAACACATTTTTAAAGATCTTTATGAGATCTAGGCCACCAAAGCTGTCTTTAGCAGATGTGGTGTGATGTGGTGACTTAAATAAAGGTACACAAAGAAGTATGTTGACTCTGATCTTGGTGAAGACATGACTTCCTTTATGCAGCATATTTCTCATGAACTCAATGAAATGTTACAGTAGAAATGGCAGTGTAGAGGATTTTCATTTTGATCATCTTGAATATGACTGAATTTATCTTTTTATGTTATAATTTTTCATGGTTAGTTTCCCCAACTCTCTGTACGTTTGACAGTTGAAAGGTCTGCATGCTGATACTCGGGGTCCATGTTCATATTGTTTATGATTTTCATTCTATGAGCCAAACTCAGACTGAAGGCTGGTTTTCTCTGTTTATTTTGTCACAGGCTGCAAACAGCTACTTAAGGGACCAGTGGTTTCACTCGCTGCAGTGGAAGGTAAGGTTACTGTTTAACCCTAACTATGATTTGTGTCATGAGATCTATCACAGCATCACTGTAATTTAGCTTTTCACTCAGAGGCTTCATCAACAGGCTTTGCTAATTTTTTTATTTTACAAAGACAGCTAGGAGTGGGTCTTAAAATATATATGATAATATATCAGTACTGTACATAGTAATGAGTATTGCATCTTTATTTTTACAAAAGCCAGACAAGTGATAGTTTTATGGTTAGTATTTTCCATAAACTGTATTTAGTGTTTGTGTCTGACATTTTGCTTTGTGTTTGCTGCAGAAAAAGATTTACAAGTACCGCAAGGTGCTGACCAACCCGAGTCGCTGGGATGTGGTTCTGAAGGAGATCCGATCTCTGGTGGACATGGCTCTGACCTCCCCTCTGCAGGACGAGTCTATCCACCAGGCCCCTCTGCACATCATCTCTACCCTGCTGGCTGAGGTAACATAGGATATATCAAGAATACTGACATAAAAAATCCTATGACACATGGTCAGATTCATGCCTATGATGCCACTGAAGCCACAGTCTCCTCCTTAATGATAGGTGTCTGGGTTTATTCTAAATACCTTTTTGTCAGCCATTTCTATCACTTTATCTCTGAGGAAGAATGATAATCCACTCTCTACATTGTCTTTGCTTTTTACAGAACTCCAGTCTCAGCACTCAGGATCATGAGAACATCATTGTTGTGAGTATATTGTGTCTTTGGCATAAACTAGGGCTGCGTGATATTTAGAAAACACGTGCTATGTAATTTGCTCTTTATTTATTATACATATATAATTAACCATTAGGCATAAAAAGCTTTCATTGTCATTTGATTAAAAGCTACAGGTTGTCACACTGTTATTGCATAAACTCAGGGCTTGGCCTGTAGGACATAATGCCCACAATTAGCTTTAATTTAGTCACAGCTTTTACTGCATAGATCAGAGAGAACTGTTTTGAGTTTATTCATGTATCTCAAACAGGCCATTGCTCCTCTTCTGGAGAACAACCACCCACCCCCTGACCTCTGTGAGTTCTTCTGTAAGGTGAGCTCCAGTTTCATTAGTCACACAATGTTCAGCATATTCTTTTATAAATGCTTCAAAAGTACACGCTGTGTGTTTATGTTTTTGTGTTGCAGCACTGTCGAGAGCGGCCACGGTCAATGGTTGTCATCGAAGTGTTCACTCCTGTGGTCCAGAGAATCCTCAAGCATAATATGGTAAGTAACAAAACATTTTCTCACTGTGTGTTCTGATGGTGGTACTTACCTGTATTATAAATATATAGTACATGTCTGGAGAAAAGGCTAGGCTCAAAGAAACTGCTGTGTACAAGTGGAGTTTCTTGTAAATTTACAAAAGGTGTTTTGTTAGCTATCTTGATTTATGTTGCATTTTTCACAGATAAAAATGACAGTGTAATAAACAAAAACACAATAAATAATAAAACAACACAGATAAAACATTAACCTTAAAAAAAAAAAAAAAGTCTTCAGCTGCTTTTTAAAAGAAACAACACTATGACACATCGAGGGCTTTCCAGAGACAAGGGGCAACTGCTTTGAAAGAACCTGGATCAGAGTGTGTCTCTGTCAGTCTGGTTTTAGTTGTTCTGAGTTTAACTTGTTCTGGTCTCAACAGGATTTTGGGAAGTGTCCTCGGCTGCGTTTGTTCACTCAAGAGTACATCTTGGCTTTGAACGAGCTCAATGCTGGGATGGAGGTCGTCAAGAAGTTTGTCCACAGGTCAGAGACTGTAGTGCGCTGAAGTGGGTGAAGTGTGGTGTGAATAAGGGCAGAGGTATATAACTGTAATGCATTTGTGTTTTACAGTATGCATGGGCCGACAGGACAATGCCCTCATCCTCGTGTCCTGCCAAACCTAGTGGCAGTGTGTCTCGCCGCCATCTACTCTTGTTATGAGGAGTTCATCAACAGGTCAGCCTCAAATCAGCTTCATCTGCACTTAATGATGACCTTTGAAAGCCTCTTTGTTTATGGGCCACAACTTTTACAGTTGCTATAAAAGCTATTGTGTTGTATACATTTTCTACATGTTTTTTAAATATATGGAAACACATTTGGAAATAGTTTCTAATAGATCTCACTGCAGTGCATTATTAATGCTCTCTGGTCTGCTCCAAAGGGGCCTTTTATAGACTAAAGATGTGTCGCATTATGTTAGCATTTAAAACTCATTAGACTCATTTCCGTGGCTTGCTGCACTCTAGAGAAATACTTCTTTGCAGATTTTTCCAAAACCTCCTGACACTGCAAGTGGTTGCTGTGGCTGCCATGTCTCCGGCCCCTGAGCGCATCACCCTGCCCCTGTTGTGCTATTTTCAGTAACATGCTGCAGAAATTTTGAGTAAAGACACTGGGCATTTAGGCTCTGCACACTCTGGTGGCAAAAACAAACCTCTGCTTTTCTTTCACTTTGAATGGAGAATAGTTTCCCATGTGTCATTTTGCTGACAAACATGATCAAGAGTGTGTTTGTTGTTTTGTGTTGTGCTTGAGTTTGTTAAAGTAAACTGTGACAACCATAGCGTACAGAGAGAGTCTGTTATGTGCGTCCCACAGATTCCTGTTTGTATTAGCTTTTTTCTTCAACTTTGTTTTACAAATTGGGGTAGAGGTAAAAGAGCCTATAATAATTTAGTCACTTGTTCATTCTCTTGTTAGTTTGCCAAACCTAAGCTTTTAGACATTTCAGGGTTTTTTTGTTTGTTTTTAGAAGGCCAAAATGAGGTGGGATACTGTCTCCAAATGCTTCTGTTACAGTCTCTTTGGCTGCTCTTGTCTCACTTGGTCTCCCTGTGTTTCCTCCTCAGTCGGGACAATTCCCCCAGCCTCAAGGAGATTCGTAACGGCTGTCAGCAGCAGAACGAGCGTAAGCCCCCCATGCCCCTACGCCTGCTCCGGGCCGAGCCCCCCACACCGCCTCCACTGTCCAGCAGCCCTCCACAGCCTGGCCCGAACAGCACACCCAGCCCAGTTCCGTCCATCCCCATCTCACCGCCGCCACCCTCCTTGCCCCTCTCCCCGCCGCCCTCTGTTGTCAACTCCAGCGAAATCCTGGTGGAGCTGGAGCGCAACAACAACACGACCAATGCCAAGCGGAAGGCGGGGCCCTCGGGGGGAGACAGTGAGCCTAACCTGATCGACTGTCTGCTGGTCAGTCCAGCCGTCAACACTCTGTCCATCCAGCTGCCCGCTCAGGCCGACCGTGTGCTCGGCTGCTTTGCCCTTATCCTCAAAATGCTGTGAGTTTACACTTAACTCATGAGTTAATCTTCTTACAATATAGGCACACATCAATATGATTCAGTATTCTCAAAATAAATATCACAAAACACAGTAAAGGTTTGTGTGTTTAATCTATCAAATATTATTTTAATTGCAAAATCATAATCACAAATTGCTTTTATTATGGTGCAGCTTTAATGCAATAAAATTATTTCTGGAAAAGGAAATCTGCCACTTAAATTAGAGTTAATCTAGAGGTTACCATTTTATCACATCATTTTCCTTATTGACTTTCTACAGACTAATGAACTGTTTAGCATAGTTTACATTTTTATTGGATGTGGCTTAATTTTGACAATATTCACACTTTGATCCATCCTCTGACATTGAGAAAACATTTTAAATACCAGTAACTTTTACATGTCACATGTTGAAATGTGCAGGTGTATTGTGATGTTTGTGTTACTGTGACATTAAACTTACATCACCAGGATGAGTGTGTGGCGTCTAAATAGGTTAAAGAGGTCTGAATGAATGAATGTGAAACTGGAGCATCAGTTATGTGTAGAGCTGCAGGTAACCCATCAGGCTGGCCTAAAAAGCCCCAGGACATGTGTAGTGTTTGTAAAAGCCAGTGTTACTTAACTCACAGTAATGTGATGCTTGTTTTAACTCCACGCCTAACGCCAGTGTTGTCTCAGTCCAGCTTAAGTTTCACCTGTGTTTGTGTGTTTTTGTCCGGCTCCACCCGGACTACACCCTCTTCTTATACAGTTTTCTTGACTTATCCTTGAATCCTATGTGTCTTTCAGGTCAGACTATGATGACTGGAGACCGGCTCTGGCCAGCCTGCTGCAGCCCATCCCCTTTCCTAAAGAGTAAGACCTGCCTATAAATATTGTTTGGAAAAGTAACTTTTGAACTGGCTTGTGTCTTCACTGCAGTGTGTGCAGCGGGATATAGATATAGAGTCATAAACAGTGACATTATATAGCTTTCTATGCACAAAGACAGAACAATCCAGAGTGCACCAGTAATCTAGAGTTTAGGGACTCACTTTTTCATCTCATAAGAATGTATTTATTGCAATAAAGACAAAAAATTGATTAACAAGAGCATAAAAGCAAACTAGTGCTGCCACTCATTAATCGCCATTTTATTATTATTTTTTAACATTTTTACAGGTAGTTGTTCAAATATTTTAGTTTGTTATAATATTAAATATGTGTTTGTATGCAATAGCTTTTTATAAATAATACTGGTGTAACTTTTGCCATTTGGTCCAGAGTATTAGCCTGAGTATGTAGTATTGTATAGTGTTGTATTTACTCTTGAGGTAACTGAGGTGCCTATATTCTCTTCATATATATTAATGAAGAACCATTAGAAAACCATAGTGAATGGCGCATGATTTTGTGGAGAGATGTCTAAGAATTGGCCTTATCTGTAAGGACAATTTAATCAATGTTGCATCATTTTTTTTAAATGATGTACAGTATATTGTGCTAGTCCTAGAGAGTATAAGCTCTTCCCAGTCTGCCCATCAGTGGTGTCTCTGGGGACATGCCTGGGGTCCTTCTGGGGCCCCGTGCTGACGTGGGTGAGGATCTTCGACATGTCTCACAGGGGACTCATGTACTGAAGGGGCACCTCTGTCTCCCTGGAGAGCCTGCTGTAATTGGCTACAAGCAGCCCGCAGCCCTGTTTGTAATTGGCCGTCTGCTGTCGAGCTTCATTAGTGGTGACTGGTGACGGCTGACTTGTATCTCCATCGCTGAGACTCACCTGGTGCTCACCTGCGCCACTGTTGCCGGGTCGCTGCCTTCAGGCGTCATTAGGAACGGCAACAATACTCCCCAGAAGCTCCATGAGTCATATCACACAACAGTGCTCTGATATCACCCGACACAGCCACACACACAGTCCTTACCCATTGTCACAAACAGTCTCTGTGTTACATCATTACAAATGTATTTAGACTTTGCTGTAACATGATATCAGTAG
The DNA here is from genome assembly GCA_036850595.1 of Rhyacichthys aspro. Taxonomy (NCBI): domain Eukaryota; kingdom Metazoa; phylum Chordata; class Actinopteri; order Gobiiformes; family Rhyacichthyidae; genus Rhyacichthys; species Rhyacichthys aspro. The sequence continues at coordinate 14,415,258 of CM072153.1, forward strand.
TATCTCCTAGTGTCATAATGACTCAAATGTAGACTTTTATCACAAAACTCGAACTTAAACCGTCACAAAGAAACACACCTATCACTGAAACTTATTTTAACAAGGCACAGGAACTCTCCACTCCTCAGCTTTTGGTCGCCTGGTTCTCCGTTGTGTTTGATTTAGAAAAACCAAAGGTGCATTTTGCCAAAATGCTCCACAGAGCTCTTTGAGACCCTTGCATTTCACTACATGATGTAATTTAGATCATATTTTGAACTACTAATGTTTTTATTACTTGTTTTCAACAGTGCCATACAGCTTTACAGCGTCCGCACAGGGATCATTAAAAGTGCACCTTTATTTGTCCTGCACAACTTTTCAGATGTCATAATGAGCATTGCTGTCCCTTTGAAACCTGTTGACAGCATTCACTCAGTGAAAGTAATACTGTTGTTCTGTGTCGTCAGTCAACTGTGGAGCAAAAGGGAACTCCCAGTCAAGCTCTGATAAACATGTCAAAGTTAGAAAACAACCTGGTTCTCATGTCATACAAAGAGATACAGACACGATGACAATATATTGTTTTATTGTGTCATTTCTCCTCTGATTTGTCACCTTTTCCTTATATTTACAGTAAATTCACCAGATGTCTTTGTCTTTTCTCTCTCTAGGGCTCTTGCACATGCCAAATTCACAAAGTAAGTCCCTCACTTATCACGGTTAATTGTTGTCCAGAATGTTTTTATTGTGTGAGCACCCTAACCTAAATAATTATGTCCTTGTGTCTGAACAGAGAGCTGAAGTATGTTATCCAGAGGTTTGCAGAAGATCCTCGACAAGAGGTTAGTGTCACTCATTAATCACTGCACCCTCTGTTTATCTTGGTCAAGACTTAAACAAAAAGCAGTGGATCCAATATGAGATGTAGAAATCTTCTCTGTTAGTGCTTTAGTGGGAAACAGTATGAGAACAAAGACTGATGATGGGTTTGTGTGGTCGTAGGTGCACTCGTGCCTCCTGAGTGTGCGCTCAGGTAAAGACGGCTGGTTCCAGCTCTATAGTCCTGGGGGTGTGGCCTGTGATGATGATGGCGAGCTGTTTGCCAGTATGGTACGTTTAGTCTATGTTAATACTTGTACAGATACAGATACATGCTGTTCCCACTGCTGAGTCTCTTCCTTCTCTCCAGGTCCATATCCTGATGGGCTCCTGCTACAAAACCAAGAAGTTCCTTTTGTCTCTAGCAGAGAATAAGCTGGGGCCCTGCATGCTGCTGGCTCTCAGAGGGAACCAGACCATGGTGGAGGTATATCTACGCTTCTGATTATTCAGAAAACCACAAATCATCAAGTTTATACAGCAAAAATAAAAAACACAACGCTCTTGTTTTGTGAAGTGTCTGCCATTATCTGCTCATCCACATGAACTGACCAGCAATATGTCAATATGAGTCAATGACCTCATTTAAAGCTTTAGGTCAATGTCAGAGTTAAAGTTAACTCATTGAAGCATGCTACTGTTTAGATGTTTGTTGAATTTACTGTTCCTCTGGTGCCTAATGGTCCTTCAACATGTTGTGGTGTGCACAGATCTTGTGCCTGATGCTGGAGTACAACATCATTGAGAACAAGGACACCCAGCTGCAGATCATCTCCACTTTGGAAAGCACGCAGGTGGGCCTTCGCATGTATGAGCAACTCTGTGATCGGCAGCGCGAGCTCAAGGAGCTGGTGAGTCACTGCAACACACACGCACATGCACATACACAGGATTTTGTTAGGCATTTGAAATTATTTGAACTACACTATTCAGAAACTCAGTATCATCACTAGAACTTTGTCTTCACTTTGTCTAGAGGCCAGGCTTTGTGATAAAGTCAAAATGAAAAATATACTACAGTTCCGGGTTCCACTTAGAGTTCATGATGTTTACTTAACCAGTGTTTATGTAGTAGTTTTGTAGAAATCAGAGCGAGATAAGCCCTGAAGTTGTGATAGAGGTCCTCAGTTTCCTCCTAAAAACTTGCACAAAAAGCAAAGGAAGCCCTCGCCAAAGTTGCCAAATACTGTTCATTCAGCTGCACATTTCAACTACAGCCACAGTGGTCCTCTTCTGCCATATATGTAGTTTTCTGAGTAGCCACTCCAGAATCTATTCATCCACATTTATTTACCCTGTTCCTCTTAGTGAAACCTGCTGCACAAAATCATCATTTTGTTCACATTGTTGTGTCCTGACGTGTGATGATGATGATAAACAATAATAAGCTGAGAACATAGCTAACTCACAGGACTATATTAGGACAACAATAAAGTTGAACTTAATACGTATTAGACAAGTTTGTATGGAACCTGTTAATGACACGGAACTGGAAGCAAAATTATCATCCTGCAAAGTTAAGATAAGGAAGCTCTGTGTTCACGATTATATCTATATCTCTTTGCAAAAGATTTGCAAAGAGATATAAACAACTGACCTGTAAATTATTTGCGTACAGATAATTATACATACAAAACGTGAGCCATGACAAACACATGAACCAATACAAACTACTTTACAGATGTCAACACAGTAAATGGTAGATAACAGTATTATACATTAGTGCCATGCCTTCTGTTGCTCACTCACACCACCTACTGTCTGTAAATGCTTCTGCAAGGCCATCAGCTCAGGCGCCATGTTTTTTTTGTGTTTTTTTTCTGTCTACTCAGCAAAGAAAAGGAGGCCCCACCCGCCTGACTCTGCCCTCCAAGTCCACGGTAAGGAGCGTAACACAAACACACTACACATCATCTCTTCAGAAACATGTATTTTCTTCAAGCTCTTACCTCTTTCAACTCAATCAACACGTGTCATTTCAGGATGCCGACCTGGCTCGCCTGTTGAGTTCAGGGTCTTTTGGGAACTTGGAGAACCTGAGTCTGGCCTTCACCAATGTCACCAGTGCCTGTGCTGAGCAGCTCATCAAGCTGCCCTCACTCAAACAACTCAACCTGTGGTCCACGCAGGTATGCACTCAAATATAGGTGACCAGTATTATATCAATCGGAAATGACTCATGGAAAATGTGAGGAAAAGCAAAATATTCTGGTAAAAATATATATAAAATCATCATAAAAGCTGGATTTTAGTGTTGATTTAATCCTTTTTACAGTTCTCAGTAGGTCATGAATGATAATGTCGTATATCTCTCCGGAAAAGAACAGGACCCTGATACTTTTGTGATGTACTTCCGCTTGTGTGTGTTGCAGTTCGGAGATGCAGGGCTGCGGTTGTTGTCGGAGCACCTGGCCTGTCTTCAAGTCCTAAACCTGTGTGAGACCCCTGTCACTGATGCTGGTCTGCTGGCACTCAGCTGTAAGACGACACACATTCACATATGCAGCATGCTGTGAGGGAGATTATTTCATGTAAGCCACTAAAATTGTCAATTAATTGTGTTACAGCCATGAAGAGTCTGTGCAGTCTGAACATGAACAGCACCAAGCTCACAGCCGACACATACGAAGACCTCAAGGTAAACCCCACAGACGAATTCTGAGCAAAAAAAAAAAAATTTTGCATGAGACCACAGATACAAGCTTTAGACAAATCTTACAAAAAGTCAAATTCTGATTATTTTTGCATCTATTTTAAATATAGTGTGAATAAAAGTGTCAATATTGGGTTCATGCAAAGCAGCATCATTTATACCCAGCCTCCTTAAGTGTTTTAATCCCCTGTTGTCTTTCACTTCATAAAAGAAAACAGAGGGTGATTTAAGAACCAGTCACTCAGTCCAGTCCATACTCACAAAACCAAAGTATGCTGAATTAAAAATGCATGATACTGATAACCTGCTTGTCTGTGTGTAACAGGCCAAACTGCCCAACCTGAAAGATGTCGATGTCCGGTACACAGAGGCCTGGTGATCCCCCGCATTCACACAAACCATATCATATCCACACACATACATACACAGAGACACACAAGCATATTCACATATCATCAGATCTCAGCGCGGGACCGGCCTCTCCTCAATGTCTGGGACACAGCTCTGTGAAAGAAGCCACCACTGTCCAATCAGCTTCATATTTGCTACCTGACATATCTGTATGGACCTCTGCACACACACAGCCGTGGAACTGGATTTTGTTTTGACCTGATCCGAGGACCCTCTACGCAGTGCCCTCTTTTACTTTCTCCCTTTGTCCCATTTAGTCCATCTTTAAAGACACCACCATCGACTCATTTGCCTTTGTGCGGCAAAGTCTGGACTCAACACATTCCGGTTCTTCTCAGATCTCCAGATCCACAATGTAGCTCTCCAAAACCACAGCTCCTCTTCAGCTTCAGCACTTTTCGGGTTCAGATTTCAACCATTTTCAGTCTTTCATTGGGAAAACTACGACAAGACTGTGCCTACTTTAGATACAACGCTCACACATGAAAGGGTTTTATCAACTTGAATGAACATATTTTTCAAGACATCTGTGCTTTCATAGATTGTGTGCGTCAATATAAAACATATGTTTGGATAAAATACCCAGCGAGAACATTTGGGAAGCCTTTTGGGAGCTGCAGAAAGTGGAAAAGCAATGGCAACACAGTTTGTCTTCTCTTTGTTTTGTGTGTACATACTGATACCCCATCACTATTTAATAGGACAGTTGTGTAGCAGTAGTGGGGTGGTCTGGGACTGCCTCAGATTTAATTTATATGTGTTTTTCACTCGGGACTTAGTTGTAACAGTGCAGAAGAACACAAGCCCTGTTGTTTTTGTCCTGTTTTGTTTATTCCTAAATTGATTTTGTGACATTTCTGACGAGAAGCCAAGCGAGAGGGATGTCTCTGCTCCATGCCATGACTGGACCTGTGTAATGACCCATCACCAGCTGAGAGTTTGTATATTTTCATATCCTCTGTTCTTTGCGCTGCAGAGTACAGACTGTGCATTGGAAAAGACAGAAAAGGACACTTGCCAAACACCCAGTTTTTATTGTTGTTTCTCGGGGCCAATGGAGCTCGGGTTGTAATCCGAGCACGTGAAAGCTGTTCAGTGGAACTTATCTAGACCCAGAGCGGACAGTGTGGCAGTGAGAATGCCTCCAGGTCCCTTACCCCGTCCTCAAAACCTGCTGTAATGACATGACATTTTCACGCTTTCAACTGATGGAACAATATTTTGTACATATTCTTTACGTCACCACAGGCTAAAAGGGACTAATGCATTTGTCTACATTCCCATAAAACGATGCCTGTTTAACTGCCCTGACTCACTGATGGTCCCTGTCCACATTAGTTTGAATGGACTGAGCTCTGACTGCATCCATCAACTTTGTATTTATTGTTTTTCCTGAGGTTGGAGGCAGAAGCAGCAGAGCACAATGCCGTCCACGATGACATTCTATTTATTGGTGCCATGATGTTTGTGTTTGGCTGCTGCCAGCTGTGGGTCTGTGCTCTTTCATATCCTGTATGATGTATATACAGTGTAAATAGTCATCTCCGCTTCATCTCTTCTGTCTCTCAGCCTGTCTTTTCTGCAGGCTGCTGATGCCTTTATTCTTAACATTGTGTGTGAGGTTGTTTTTTACAACAGCATATTAGGCCACAATGAAATAACATAAAATCTAGATATTAGTAGAATAAAGTTGTAGTATTACTAATATTCTCAATCATTTAACAAAATGTAATGTTAGGAGAAAATGCTTTAGGAGTGTTCAAAAACTCAGTGTACATATAGGTAGCAGAAACTGATTGGGTCGGACCCACAGAACATTGACTAAATGACACTATAGACTGTGTACTATTGATACAGAGGGAATGGCTCTATATTATATGCTATTCCAAATATCGCTTTATGGAAACCATTATGGATACAACTTAATTCTTTTACACATTTCTTTATTTTCTTAATTCTGCCTCTTGATTCTTGTAATATCTAGATTTTTCTCTCCCTAATACGCTGTTGTTCTATTTCATACAAAGTGCACTGTAATCTGTTTTTAAAACACATTATCAGTTATGTTTCTAATGACTTTATTCAAACAATTGTTTTCTGTGTTTATTTCTGTTGTTTTGCATGTACATGTTGCTGCATCACATATTTTCTGTTGTAATTTTGTTTTGTAAATTGTTTGAAATCTGATAAAGGGTCTGATCACTATCTCCCTGAGGTCGAAATGGTGAGATGCCATTTACCTGTCTGCTCTCTGATTGGTTGTTGTGAAGATATAGCCTCAATGATGTTTTTTAAGCCAATACTTTTGTACTGAGATTGCTCAGTTTTTATCATGATTTTGAGCATTGTCATTGGAGTTTCCCTGAATCCTGCCACTAAATGATGAGAGGTGCCACTTGTCTAAACTGTGAGCGTGGGGTGAGGTTTTTTTTTACTGTAGAGTATGTGAGGGCTGTCACGTCTGTAACCTGTGGAGCTCACTGTGCTTTGCTTCAGTTTACACCCCTTCTCATCATTTTTATTCTTCACAAGCTGTAAAAAGTTTGTATTTTGTCCCAATTGTGTACAGCTGTGCTTGAGTCTTAACGGTTCTGAATGAGCAGCCTCTTGCTCACGTATGTACAAGACTGAAAACTCAATTACCCACAATCCTTGTCTCTTTTTGGCAGCTGGCAAAAGGGTGTCCATAATGTTTTTCTCTCTTTTTCAGTCTGCATTGATCTGCTTCTCCGGCTGGGTTATCATAATAATTATTAATATTATTATTATTGCTGCTGCTCTGTGGCTGTTGTAATACAAATACAAAAGATCTTCAACAGGAAAAATAACAACTTATGATGTGAAATAATTTCAATCAGAAATAAATTGTCTGTGAATATGTTTCAGTTGTGTGCCATGTCCCGTTTATTACAAACGAAAGCCCACTGTGTGTTAGGCTGGGCAACATAACATAACATTGGAAATGGTCGTTTGGACTCCTTCAAGTGAAGGAGTGTAGTTGGTACCAGAATAAGTCATTCAGTCAATAAGGCAAAGTAAGTATCTAGATACAACTACATTACATATAGTCTGTAAATATGATCTGCTGAAGATCTGTGCAGCAGAAAAGAGGAAGAGCATTAGCTTTGATTGTGGTATGGTTGTTGGTGCCAGATGGTCTAGTTTGAATATTTCAGAAACAGACAATCTACTGGGATTTTTACCACAGCTATCTCTGACGCCAAATGTCAGAGAGGATGAGCTGCACTGGTTTGACATGATGCAAAAAACTCAATTCACATGCTACATTCAAGAACTGTGATTGCAAGAATCCTGAAAAGTGCCCTCTGAGTGGCATTTATATAGATGTACAGTACTCTTTATTACCTTCTTCTATATTGGCTTAGGGGTGCACGGTAGCAGAGTGGTTAGTGCTCCTGCTTCACAGCAAGAAGGTCGTGAGTTCAAATCCCGGCCGACCAAAAACATCGTTGTAGCCAACTCAAACATCATTTCTGTGAGGAGTCTGCATGTCCTCCCCATGTCACCCACCACCGCCCAAAGATGTATAGGTGAACTGGTGACTCTAAAGTGCCCCTAGTGGATGAATGTGAGAGTGAATGGTTGTCTGTCAATGTACGTCTAAGTGTCAGCCCTGCGACGAACTGGCCACTGTCCAGGGTGTACCCCGCCTAAGGCCCAAAGCTGCTGGGATAGGCTCCAGCCACCCGTGACCCCACGAGTGGGATAAGCGGTAGAAGATGAATGAATATATTGGCTTGTGAGTGCACTTACAAAGTTTAATGAAAAATTTCTCTCACTTGTTGAGCCATCTGGCCCACAGCACACTTTAAGATTTGTTTATTTCTCAAGATTAAGTCAATACATATGAGACAATTGCATTTTAATGACTGGTTGATGTATTTTAATCAAACATACTGTATAGTATATAAAATATATACAAAATACTACATGTCTATATCTGTCACATTGTTATACACTTGTTTCTACGTTGTTTGCGCTATTTTAAAAATAACCACACACTTTTTACATAGTTTTTTCAGCTACGCCTCAACACATCCGATGCATGCCCTGAGCAGGAAGGCTGGTTTCAGTCAAAGGTTTCAGGAATAGAACTTGCTATTGTTTATCTTCTTCTCTCTGGTCCTGCAGCACAGACACAAGTACAGTTATTGACATATCCCTCTATTGTTTAGAGATACTGTGTGAGTGGGACCTGCCTTCCATACTTCTCGCTGGTGCTGGGTTCTCTGCTGAGCTGGTTGAGCTGGCGAGCCGGAGCTGAGCGCTGAAGGTTTGTGTGTGTGTCGTACAAGAATGGTTCACTAAACTCGGCCTGCTTTTTCTTCAGCTGACTGGAAGACGAATACAGCTCCTCTTCTGTGTTCTGATGGACACAGAAGGCCCCATTACTGACAGAGTCTACAATGTATTATTCTGAGAGAAAACTTACTTACTCTCAAGTTTGAGATAAATGGATATTCTGGACTGCCTATATCCACTGCATTTGTTCAACAATGAAATTTATCCTCAGTTTTATAGTTAACCTCATCATTGTGAACACAGTCCAGGCCTGTAGGTGTGTGCTTACCCCAGCCTGCTCAATCTGGATGTGGACCAGCAGTGAGGCTAACTCTAAATTTTCATTGTAGCCATTCTTCAGAGGGACAGAGCGGTAACCTGCAGAAAATAACAACACGCAATTGATAAGGAAACATCTGACCAAAAAGTTCAAGGTTTGTGTGTATTATAATACAAAGAACCTTCTTTTAAAGACAGTTTTTTGAACCTTTTATTTGACGTTCGATACCAAGTACTGGTATTATGACAAGACTGCCTACCACTTAATACTTTAGTCAGTAGTTACATTTGTCATTACTTTACTCATTATAAGTATATGTCAAAATCTTAATTAACTGCTTTAAATGATATTTATATAGAAAGTATATTGATTTCCTGTGTATTGTTTGACTGCAGCCTGGTGGGACTAACCTCACAGTTTTATTATGCATTTTAAACTGGCTAGATTTGCTAAAGAGCAGCATTTATGGGTGTTCCAACCTGTGTGAATGCCTTTGACAGGAAAGGTGGCTTGTGCAAGGAAGTTGGGGTCTGAGAACATGTCCTCCTCGTTGACCACAAAGCGCAGGAAGGTGAGCTCTGGCTCATACACAGCAAACACTGCAGATTCTGCAGGGGCTTTCCACAACGGGTTTAGACCATTATCACCTGACACACAAGCACAGTTTAATTGAGTATAAGCTATTCAAATCAGCCAGTCATGTGACATTTTTCATGTCCCACTCTTGCTGTTTTTGATCTTATGAAGGAGGAAACAACAGTTCATTTATGTGAAAGGGCTCTGTCTATTGATATCACCAACTTCCTTACGATAGACTGCCGTCTTGAATCTGTCCTCAGTGTGTCCACACAGCTCGATCTCGACAAACGGACTGGCGATACTGCGTCCAGGTTTGGGCAGGTGTCTGGCAGCTATCACCTGCACAGGTGAACATAGCCACTGTTTTCTATCCTTTCCAGGTGTAGTTTTATCGCACTACACATAAAAGACAAACCTACCCGGACAACTATGTAGTACTTGACCCTGTTCTTCTCTTGGTGGGGGTTGTAGTTGTCACAGCGCATGTTCTCCGGCTGCAGAACATAACCAGTGCGTCCATTCAGACTAAACAGGGCACTGTTCAGCTGGGTGTATTTATCTGCAGGAGTGCACACATTATAACATGGGTTGAAAACCAAGGCTCCTACTGCCATTTGGAACAGCTACGCTACCTGCAGTCTGGTAGTTGAGGGCGACCATGTGACAGCCTGTAGCCCACATAGGGTAGGGGTCATAGTTGGATGACTCCACACGCTGACTTTTTGGGTAGATTCGGCTCAGAGATTTGCGGTTGTACTGAACAAAGTCTTTGGTCCGGCTCTTTCCTGGAATTTTGTTCTCTACGAAGGAGCGGACCTCTTTGTAGCTGTAGGAATCTGCAGAAACCAAAAAAGAGCAGATGAGACTTGTTTTCACAGACAGTTGGAGAGAGACCCCAAATAAACCCCAAAATGTCTACCACATACATTATTAACCACAGCCATACCAGCATTTTTCTGAGTCTTCCAGTGGCCACAGTTTGTTGAAGACTTGAGACAACAGAGGGTACCTTTTTTGTTGCATTAGAAATTAAATACTACATCCAGATTTTTAAGCAGAGGCTCATTGTAGATTCATGGAGTTAGTTATAGTATTGAGCAAAGTGCCAGTTTCCATTTAGCTAGTTGGAAGATGGAGATGCTGGGATTGATGGTAGTTTCTTATAAGTCAAGAAAGTATTTAATCTGCCTTGTACCAGTTAACATGTTCAGCGGTTTAATAATATATTCAGTGAGTGTGAATAAAAGTATATGTGCTTTTATGGATATATGCATGTCTTTACCAAAGCGGTCCTTCTCTTTGCTGCGTGGCTGACAGTACACCACCAGATCTGACATCTCCATGGCAACTTCTGCCTTCTTCTCTACTGCCTCCTGTTGCTTGATCTAGGATTGGACAAACCACACTTTCTCTTTAATCAAAGATTATTACAAATTTACTCAGAACCTCTTTTCCCTGAAATATCCAGAAGTTTGATAGACACAAGCTGTTTATACCTAGTGGAATACTATGGTTCAGTTTAGTCGGGCACACTTTTAGTTGGATTAAAGTGCTAGTATGTCAATATTTTTTGTTTCTGGCTCTGTTCATGGCTGAGGGTCTTTGGCTCTGACCTCTTGTTGCCGGTGGTACTGCTTGCTCATCTCCCTCTGTGTGATGTCCCAAGCCACTTGGTACCATTCAAACAGCTCTTCCACTGAGTCAGCTGAAAGATCGAACTGCAGATTGTCCTGCTCCTGGTCCTGCAGTGTCAGCACATGAGCTTTCCCATTCTTACCATTTTTCACTGCAAACAAACACAATTACAACATGCTGGAAACTGAGCTTACATTAACAAACAAAGGCCATAGATTAGTCTGGGAGGACTTTGAGGCAAACAATACAATAAAGCATGTTAGGAATCAAAAGGAATAATAAAGTGTGCTTAGTAATTTGTGGTGCATCAGAAACTTACAGTTTTGGATGTTACATTTTGAGATTTCGACAACTCCTTTGCACAGCCCTCCCAGAGGATTGTCCTCATTGTCCTGTTATATCATATGAAAACAAATCATATTCAGTCAGTCTGCTCTAATATGTTACGTGTCATTAATTCAAACATGTCCTCAGTAACCTGTGGCTTCAGCTCAGCTTTGGTGTTGCTGGACACCTCCTCTACATAGTTGGATGGAAAATAGAGTTGTAATTTTCCACCGTAGTCACCTATCCACCTAAGGCAGCAATATTTCATAAAATTAGCTTTATTATCTCTTAGTATGTGCATAAAAAGAAATGCATATGTTTGTACTTGCTCTAAATAGTGGGAGTATGCCTGCTGTTAATCAAGATAGAAATGTTCTTCAGGTATCCACCAGCAGCATTAATAACATTGCCCCTTCAATATGATTATACTATGTAAAAGACTTAAATGTGTGTTTGTTTTTGCATGTGTCAACCCACCATCCATCGTTCTCCTTTATCACGTTGTGTATGAGGGCTCCTTTGCTGAAGCTGAGCTCATCTGGCTTCCTGGCCTGGTAGCTGTACAGAGCCTTAACAGTGCTTTGAGGCTGAAGCACAAAAAGACATCTATTAAAGAAGATCACAGTAAGGGATATGTGTTGGACTGTAAACACTCACCAGTGCCGGCTCGATCTCATTGGGTTCCACATAGGTCTTGACGTCATACAGAGAGGCACAGTCTTTCTCCTGTAGGCCACAGTTAAGTGTTAGCTGTGTGTGAGTCAACATTTATAACCATTTATAGGGCAGTGACTCACGGCTCCAAAGCGGGACACCAGCTCCGGGGTGACTGGGTAACGTAGTTTAATCTTTCGATATAAAGGTTTCTTCTTAAAGTAGTTGACCAGCTCCACTAGGCTCTCAAACTCTGAGGTAGTCCCCAGCAAGTACATGTTGCCCTCTTTTTGGATTCGGCAATGTTTCACTTTACCATCCCCTCTGACACAGAAGCAGTATATATATATATATATATATATATATATATATATATATATATATATATATATATATATATATATATATATATATATATATATAGACAGAGAGAGAGAGAGAGAGAGAGAGAGATGGTAAAATTCAACACTCATTGCTCATTGCTCAAATATCTTTTGATTGGTCAGACATCAAATGCAAAAACAGAATCCCTTTACTCCAATGACGTCTATTCAATTTTTTTTGCAAATTTGGAGACCCATGGTGTCTTCCAAATAAGGCCTGACTTAAGACTAGTTAAGGGTCTGCACCTGAAGGTAATGGCATAGGAGTCAGGGTCGCCCTCCCGTTGTCGGATAAGAAAAGCACCATCTCTGGGGATTCTCATCAGGTAATCCTCAGCTTCTCCTCTGCTCAGGTTACTGTAAAACCACCTGTACACAAAAAACAGCAGCAGGGTATGGTCATAGTTTTGCTTTAAAATACACCACGATATAATTCTTAATTTCACAAGACAAGTGGTAGAAGATGAATGAATTTGCATAAACATGTAGTAGATTTCTTTTTAAGAATCATCTACAACAATACACATCTGCACTTTAAACTGTTTCAATAACTGTTTTATAAAACTCATTTATATGTCTGCTTCTTCCTGTAATTCAATTGCAGCTGTGCTCTCTTTTTGCAGAACACTTGCATCCAACTTCTGAATATTATCTATTTGCACAATATCCATCTATTAAAATGGTCAATTATTCTGCTCTTTTTCAGATACGAATTGTGTTTTTGTCTCTACTAACACATATTTGCAAGTTTTTTATTTATTTAAAATATTTTGAGCGCTTCATTTTTGAAAACATTCAACAGGTATTCTTAGATCTCTCATTTAATGGTCCAAGAGGATACTGGTAACTTATAAAATAATATTGGCCACTTTCTTTCAGCTCAGTGTGTTCATAAATGAATGTGTCTGTGTTGTGACAGACCCTTGCTGCTCATGTGGGTTTGGTTGTGACACAGTGTCAGTGAGGCGTAGCTCAAAGTCCTGGCAGCGCAGGGGGCTCTCTCTGTAGTGCTGGATGAGAGCGTACACACTGGGGAAGTGCAGGTTGGGGGTCAGAAAGTAGTATGTGAACCCCCCTTCTGTGCCTGAGCGGATCCGGCAGTGCTGGACCCTTCCACCACGCCTGCGACACACCAAAATGAAGGTTAGACATTTCCTTAAGTCCTACCTGAGCCAATGAAAATCTGTTCAGAAGTAACAAGCTACGAAGGCCCCGTCCTATCTCAGAGACCTCACAGTACCATACCGTCCTAACAGAGCGCTTCGTTCTCAAAATGCAGGATTACTAGTCGTCCCTAGAGTTTCCAAAAGTACAATGGGAGGTAGAGCCTTTAGTTACCAAGACCCTGTTTTATGGAATCAATTCCCAGCTCACGTTAAAGAGGCAGACACAGTCTCTATATTTAAGGTTAGGCTTAAGACTTTCCTTTTTGATAGAGCATATGGTCAAGGTATATAGATTAGCTGTGATTTCTCCCGGCCTACACGATGAGGAAGGGACACATTGAGCTTCTATCCTCTGACATCACAATATTATTTATATTTCTGCTCAGTTCTTTACTGTTCACAAGTTGTTGCCCTTTTCCACTCTTCCCAGAGGTCTGGCTGCTGTTAGACGTCCCAGTGATGACTGGACCTTAGCTGTGGCCCATCTGTGATCCTGTCCCAACCCATGGACCCCTCCTGACTGCATTTCCACCTACTCAGATAAACTATTCCTGCTGAGATCACCATGGACTTATCCTCATTAACTTTAAAAGGGCCTTTTAACAGTGCATTACTTTGTTGTGAGGCCGAGAGTATTTGAGAATTACATATATCCCTCTAGCGGGGGTTAAAGAATGTCGCCTTATTTGGTCATCAAGGTATAGTTCCTGTATTACTGTCCACCTCACAATAAAATAATGCACTCATTAAAAGGATATTGCAGCATGATCAGATCCATTTTCTCAGCTAAGACTGTTTTGGTGTTTCAAATGTGGTTTCTTTTCAGAGTTCTGAGATTATTTTCCATTTCCTCGTCTTCTTAGCTGTTTATAGTGCTCATTGCATCTAAATACAATACACTGTGCTCCACTACTATGTACAGTCCAGCTAGACAGAGTACCAGTGAAGATTAAACCATAATACCAGAAGGAAAGGGTGTAATCTGTGCGAAAGGTATCGCTCTCTCGCACTAGAAAGGTGCCGTCTCTGGCTCCAGTCTCTGCGCAGTAGTCCTGAATGAGGTGCTCTGCCATCATCCTGCCCTCCTTCAGACCTCCGTGGAACCATGGCTCAGAAATGTGCAGATCCTGGTACTGGACAGACACAGACACCACCAAATGTGCAAGATAATTGAAGGTGATTTGACTGTAATAATGTACCACCTCTAAGTATACAGCACAATACATTAATGTACAGTACATGTTAAACTTCAAAAACACATCTGGTGTCATCGTTTTTCATCTCACACCTTTCTGGGATCCTCTTCCTCGTCCTCGTCCTCTTCAGCATAGTAGAGCTTTTCGTCAGAGATCACACAATAGTGCTTGTTCCACCTCTGCAGAGGAACAACAAAATTCACCAGAAATTCAAATGAAGGGAAGTCTTTTATTAATTTTTGTTTTATTTATCAGTACATCTTCTATTATGAAGATTGACAATGGAAATTAATTTATTACTCTAATTAAACAAAACTACTTCTTCCTTCCACTCAAGATGGATCACTCAATGTAATTACATCAAACACAAAATACACTCTTTACTGTACTTAGCACATACCAACTAATTTTCAGTATGCTTGGGTAGTAAATGATTGTATGGACAGTGCAAGTGCGAACAGGAAGTTAGATAATGACAAACCAATGTAAGCCACCCTTGACACAAGAGCAGCACAGTTATTGTGGCATTTTAACTTCCGCTCCCACACTGTGCTCACATTTGACAAACGCACACACAGACAAAAAACACCAACTATGGACCAATCACATACATCCGAGCTATAGGCAACAACTACATACACTTTTGCCTTCATTCATGACCATAATGTCAGGTTTGGCTTTGATTATGAATACTTATATTGGACTACTCCACAGTATACCAAAACTAGCAGTAAATCAATTTAAACCATACACAGATGTGGGCCTATGTTGAGTCCCTTGTTTGTACTATTTGACACTTAACCTTTTTCAAATGAGAACAGTTAAAGAGGCTCTTATGCATAATACTGCATAATGTAGTAACTGTACCGTCCATGTTTTTAAGTCTGGGGGTGTCACACAGTACCTGGTCCACGGGGTCCCAGATTTCCAGGTCTCCACACTTCTCCCCCTTCCTGATGTCTTTAAAGGTACCTCCTCCCTCCACACTCAGCTTCTTGTGCTGCACACAGACAACAACATGTAGCTGTTAGAAGACCATTCGCCATACGGCATCTGGAACGTGCTATGGTTTAACCAGACGTGGAGTACCTTGAGTATGATCTTGCCCTTGAGCTGTGTTGGTGACGGGAGCTGCTCGGCCTTCTGCTCCACGGGTTCAGTCAGCAGCTTTTCTCCAAACACGTCCCTGAAGATACGGGCCATCTGACGCTGCTGCTCTATGGGACAGTGCTCCTCTATGGACAGGATCAGGGGGAAGCTGAGACACAGCACAGACACAGTTAAAACCAGCTCTTAGGTACATGCTATATGCAGAGAAACGTGTCTACAAATAGCATGTAATGAGCTGCAATGTGCGAGTAACTGTGTTGTGAATCTCACTCTGTGGTGACAAAAGCATGCTCATTGATGGCTTTAACCACATCCTCGAACTTGATCTTGGTGGTCCTGGTCCAGCCGTGGTAGATGATTGGCTCCCCAGGCCCCTCCCAGCAGTCCACTGATTACATTAAACAGCACAGAGAGAAACCACCCTCAAATAAATCACACACCTGTGCAGTATTTTCACTATGGAGCAACAATTTACAAATGCAGGTTTATCTTAGGTACTCAAATATTATCCATTCGCAGATTGATGAGGGATTTATTTGACATAGTTTGGGACACTTTTGTTCAAAATGCAACAGACATGCAACCGGAATGAGGAAGTGAAAATGGCCTGAAGAAAATTAGAAATGAACATGCTATACCCAGGTGTTCCACTGAGGGGCTCCTGAGGGTTGTGATATTAAGGATAAAATCTGATCATAAATACATACTATATAAAAAAACGTGCTGTTATCCGTGACACATTTGAGCTGTTTGTGATACTTACATTCCACACAGCGACATCCCATACGCAGGCAGCGGACATAAGCCTCTGTGGACGACTCACTACGCAGCTGATCTCCAGTCAGGTAACTGTGGACCAACCAAAAAGACAGAAGTAATATACTGTAAGTGAACAATACGCATCATTTCTGTCCACCAGTCTATGGCATGGGTGATGTATGTTGCTACATGGTGACACTAAATGATACAGTGGTGGCACATTTCCCACAGTCAACTTTCAACACTGTTAAAGTATGTATGTGTTGTTGATAGATGTGTGAGGTAATACTTACGTGTTGTGAGAGGAGCTGATCCAGTAGTGGGACAGAGGGTTGTTCATATCCAAGTGACAGATCTCTGAAAACTTCTCATCCCATATCGAGTTCTCCTTTGAAAACAGGAAACTGAGGAACTACCAATGAAACACAATACAACATTAGCATCTGGCCTTTTCCATGTCGCACACATTCAAGTCCATGTCACACACTAGCACCTCGCTGACAGTGAACTCTGGGTCGTTGGTTTTTCTCATGGTGTCGTCGATGAATGTGGTCATCAGTTCTCTGACCTGGTTCAGATCATGGGCCCATGTTTCCTAAAAACAGAAAGCACGGCCAGTGCTGCAGTTGTATGAGCAGAGCTGGGACAAAATATCAGTATATAGCAGAATTAAATTGGGGTTCTGAGTCCAAAATGCAGCAGATCATCTCTCACAGCTCTATATTTGAACTTTTTAACTGAGCAATCATCTCTCAATCACTGCTCAATCTACAGCTCAGTGTAATAAGTGAATAAATGACACAGAATACAGTTTCTGCATTATGGCAGGGCTATAATGACATTGTGCAAGATGACACTTCATAGCAGAGAATAAAGTTCCTGAAGGTTACAGTACACAGCTGTTTGTGTGATTTATGCCATTGTGCTCAAGGGCGGCTTTGAATTACCTTTTGCTTGAAAATGAGAAACCGCTGAAAGTCATGAAGCAGCACTGCGGAGGCGTCAGGTTTATCAGTGTTCCTGTGTGAGACAAAGACTCTTAGACATTATGGACCAAACACAGCCAACGACTACTAACCAACAGCAGCTCATGACCAGGACCACACTGCATCAAGAAGAAAAGACACACCGGGGAATAGTTGTAACATTTAGTCTTAGACCAATGACAAATTTAATGTTAACACTTGTTGAAGGGGGCAAAAAGGGGTTTCTTAAATAATCACAAAATCTAACAATAAATGATCCAGGTTCTTGGTGTATTTGTTTGTTTATTTTACAAAAACTATGAGGAGAAAGAAATCAGTTGTGGACAGTTTGATTTAACAGTCAGACAGATAATCTCATGCATCACATTTGTTATGCTTGATATATATTTTTCTATTTATTATGTCATGAGGACAGAGAAGAAAAAGCTACGCTCACCCCAAAATGAATTCACAGGATTCCTTCTTAAATTCGTCCAGGATCTAAAAAAAAACCCCAAAACATTATTTTAAAATGTATATGTCTGCAAAAACATGTTTTATGTATCATTCATTACATTCACTGAATCAGACTTACTTCATTCTGTTCAAACATTATAAGATTATACAATTTATGAAACTGTTCAAAGTCCAGGCGCTCTTTCTTCGCTCCCACTTCCTACAAAATAAAAAGGCAACAATTCTCTCAGAGCAATAAGAAACAGAACGACGGTGGGTATAATGTAAAGTAGGACAGTTTGTTTGATGAATACAAAATTCCTGCTGCTATTACACCATTTTTTTTAGGATTATTCTTGCCTGAGGCCTTGATAGATTGGATTTAATTGTTGCAGTATTTGAAGTTTAAATGAAATAATGAAATACCTGCAGTTTCTCTTTGAGAGTGCGGGAGCTGGGAGCCTTGTAGTTAAGCAGAGGGAGCAGTGCCTTTAAAGCCTTCATACTGATGCTGGGGAGGGGGAAAAGACATTTAAAAACATACAAACAATAAATGCTCACGATCAGTACACATGATTACACATAGTTACTATAAATTAAGTTTAGCCTTTAAACATTGTCAGTGAAGTGGGTACCTGTTTGTTTTGGTCTGATTTACAGAGTACATCATCTTTCTCAGCCAACTGCAACAAAAAAGACCAAAATGTGTGACCAAAAGCATGCAGCATTTCCTAGGCAATTTCCAATCTTTATAATCATTTACAATCTTTCTTGTAGGTGTGTTTTTGTGAGTGTACCTCTCAATAAGAACTGGAGTAGGTGCCTCCATTGTCTCTTGCATCAACAAGTCTAACCCTACGAGCCATTTCTGAGCATCGTCCACAGAATCAGCTGAAAGCACAATATAACAATAACAGCCATTACCTGCTTTCATATATTGTTAGATGGCTCTTACTTGTTCATGTCCAAAAAAGTTCACATGAAAATATCCAGATCTCATTGGAATTGTGCTCTCACCTCCCAGACTCAGTGTGTTGAGGAGAAACTGTGACCCATAGAAGATGGTGAAGCAGGTGTTTTCATCATGTTTGTCTTTGCCATCTTTAAATCGCTCAAAGTCTTTGGAATTTCTCCCTGGCCGGACCTCTCTGATCTCATACAGATCCACTGAAACAAAGCACAGGGTATATAGCAGTAACTTATCTGGGAGTGTCATCGTTACTTTACTAAATGATGCGTAGGAAGGCCTGTAGTTTATTTATTACATTCTCTTTAACTCTCTGTACATATTTTTTACTCTTCCAGAGGATTTGAAAACATTTAGCACACACCTTTACATTACGTACTAAATATTCAAAGATCATGGTCATACGAGTTGTGGTAGAACAGACTCACAGACACCGTCGTTCCTGTCAGCAGTGCGGGTCCATGCCACCTGCCGTGTCTCCATGATGACCTGCACAGTGAGCCGCTCAGCCTTCTGTCTGAACACGGTCATCACAACGCCCATCTCCAGGTCCCGCTTGATCTGGCTCTTCTTGAACTCAGTCATCTCACCCTGCAGCCCACAGTGAGCCATGTCTGCTTCTGGGACCGGACAGGGAAGTATTTAGGCGATAGACTATAATGAGATGTCCTATGCTGTAATACAGAAACACAGGCAACTAGTGGATGCCTCCCAAATCCACTGACAGCCCTCTCTGCACCAGCAAACCCGAGTACTCTGCACTAGGGCAGCATTTTATTAGGAAAATATTCAATTTCTACCTATGTCTACCTTGCCTTAAGAACATAGATGAGCTGCATATCTAGGGGTCAACAAATTATGGGGGACATCCACTACGTTGCCTATAATCAGTCCCAGTGGCAGACCTCTGGAAATCATAACAAAACATTCATTCATTCATTCATTTTCTACCGCTTAGTCCCGTTGGGAGTCACGGGTGGCAGCAGCCTATCCCAACAGTTCGTCGCAGGGCATAACAAAACATATTTATTTTGATTTTTATTTCTGTGCTTAACATTTCACAGCATGTTTTAAATCTGTTTTAACAATCTGTGTGATGAATAAAGATCTCTATCTCTAAATATATTGAATATTGTCTCAACAATATGACTTGTGTATGAGATGTTTGTACGGAATTCAAATATATATAAAGAAATATTCGGCTCTGGGCTGACTCTTATCCTTATGACTTTTTCATTTGGTCACACCACAATTAGATTTAAAGTAGTCATCAAAATTGTAATATATTGTGCACTATATTTAGAGCTTCCATCAGGCTTATTCACTCATTACCACTGTCTCTAGTTATCTCTTTGCAAATGTGTTTCTGTTGATGTGCTGTGATGTTCCTTAAGTGACCAAAGCAGAAGCTGGAGAGAGTAAGCTGCGTTTCTCAATATCCATAAGAGAACCAGTATCTACTTTGTATCATCCCCACTTATTGATCAGCATTTTGACTAACACCGACAAGAGGTATTAGTAACACATTCAGAAATTACAATATATTTAAAACATCATTGTAATCAATAAACCACACTGTGTCAATTCATTGTGTGCAGCCCAGTTCACCAAAACAAAAATATTTAACTTGCAAATGCTGATGTTACTGTGTATAAACATGAAGAGAGACATTATAAATCAATGTATGAGGACACAGCCTCAGAAGGAAATGGTTGTCATAAAATGCAAAGTAATGTAACAGCATTAGGCATAAGCTCATATATGAAACAGCTCTAAACAATCCTTCATCAGTGTCCAGGGTTAAAATTAATGATTCACTTTTATGACTATTCCTGTGCCTTACTGATAAACCATTGACTTCTGGGCAGGGACTGTCCCATTTGAATTTAGAATTTCTCAGTGAAGCTGCTCCAATAAGTCTGAACCAACAGGGCCTTTACGCAATACTACAACAGATTTGTTAATGTGTTGTATTTCTTGGATAAACTTTTTCCCCTTCACTATCTCACAATTGTAAAATCTAGGACCAACACAGACAGAGGAGATCCCCCAATAATGGCTTTAAATACAAATAAAAAAGCTCATTTGTAAAAAGACGTCACCAGCATGTTTCACTTAGACTTGAAACACTTTTTTGCATTTTTATCTAAACTTTGAAGAAGCATTTCTGTGTAAAACCACGGATGCAGATTGAGGATTAACAGCTATGTCTCAAATCTACCTCAAATTCAGTCTCCATTGTTGACCCCTTTAATGTCTAGAAACGCCTCGGGGATATTCAAAATGACAATGATGATAAGTTTTCATTGTCTGTGAATTTTTTTCATTTTCAATTCACCAAACACATTCACATTGATAAAAAAAAAATACCTGTTTCATGGAATATCCTGATAATTGTGTGAGTTAAAATATAATAATGTTAACGTAAAATCTTTGATATATTGTGCAGCCATAGTTTGCTAAATAGCACTTCCATTTTACGCAGGACACAGTTTTTGAATAAATTAAAGTAAAAATATGCCAATGGGTATTATCTGTCCTGACATCAGTACAGACTGTTTTGAAGGGTTTTTAGACTGGTCTAGGATGCAGCTATAATTTGAAAGTGTTTAGGCTGTGTGCGTCTCGGCTCCATCGTCTCATCTGTTCAGCGCTGCAGCGGATAGCGGCCACAAACGCACTGCCATTACCACACTCCTGCCAAAACAATACAATATTAAGTCCAGTACTCACCCACAGCTCCGTAGACTGGATTCTTTTCAGCTTTCAGAGGTGTTTTGGTCTTTTCATGGTTTAAAAGAGTGAATTAAGAGCAGTGCAAAGCCGAGCAGGGAGGCTCTTAGAGAAAGGCCGAGCTGCCAAACGGTCAGTTCCTCTATCTGAGCGTACAAGGAAGTAAAAGTTCACTTGCATTATAGACATGGCCCGCAAGTTAAAAAGAAATAAGTCCGGAAGCAACCAACGGTATCTATGCAAAGTACACAGAGCAAGTGAGACCGGGGACGCACAAAAGGGAGGTGTCTACGTGACCTCCTGAACAGGGCCTGACAACAGAGGGCATAAAATAAGTCTGAGACTAGTTTAAACAGTGATCACAAATAAAAACTGAAAGGAGTCACTTCAGTTTTAAAGGTAAAAGCCCACATGGATCTTTGTATGCAGCTTTAATATTTGTTTGAGCATTAAATACACCAACAGTGGGTTTAGATCAACTCTGATAATCCCTGGCTACTGAGTAATATAATTTTACAATGGGGTTACTATTCAAAATGAAACAATAAAACTGTGTAGAACAAGAGGAGTACTCAGACTCTTAACTTAAATAGAAGTAGAAATAAAGAGCCCAAAATGTGTTCTGTGCGAAAAAACTGCAAAATGAAAATGTTTAATAAAAAGTGAATGTACTCATTTTGTTAATGAATATTTAAACTGCCCTTGGAGCTGAGAGGAGTCACACTAGAAAGTTTATTTACTATCAATATGTGGCCGGAGACAGATGAGCACAGTAGTATGGAAGATTCAAGCTGGGCTATGCTTCAGTAAGGAATAGGATTATAAAGTATATGTCAATACGGAGCCGTAACATGGAAAGATGTTTACACCGTTGAGGTAAGGCTTGGACTCGAGTCCAAAAAGAAAAGAAAAGGAAATGACCTGACTTTATATTTAGGCCATAAATGACTGATCACTTCTGAATAATTATTTTAAAAGTAGACTTCTCAAGTACTGGGTTCTGTCGAAATTACTACACAAATAACTTGAATCAAATAACTGTAAATATATGTCCTCATGTCTTCAAAATACCGAGTTTACACAATTTCTAAGATGCATGCAACAAATAAATAAAAAAACAAAAAACTAATTTAACTTTCTGGACTTTTAATTTGTAATAAGATACTAACTCAAACTTAAAGGTTAAACATCGATTGTGGCAAATTTATTTGTACATCATGAAAAAAAGCAATAGAAACAGAAGCCATTATGAATCAAAATATAAGGGTGTGAGTATACTGCAGCAGTTTATTAAAGTTTAATAGATATTCTCAGACTTTACATTTTTGAGATGATTCATTTTCACAAACAGATCCTTCCTTGAACTGTGCTGTTAGACTATATTACTGATGATTTGCATATGGAACTGCAACATGCATCATTTGCATGGAAGAGAAGATAGACAGAGCAGAGGAGACAGAGCTATATTATAGTGTTCGGCCTTTACTTCAAAGTCATCAGCAAAATATCAAATAAGCCAGGCCCGTATTTCACAGCTGCATCATGACACAGCACTTAACTTCAAGATAACTCACACAAAATGGACGCAGACATACTGTGAACAACATTCAGTCTGATAAATATGAAGATGCCTATTTAGACAGTTGCAGCAATTCTGATACAATAAAAACAAATGAACAGCTACCTGATTTGACATTTTACAACACTACTATTTGTCATTAACGTTGTTGAAATGTATGAAGCATTTCTGCTGCTGTCTTTCTGTCATAAATTAATTTCTTTGATTTTATTAATGTTAAAACAACTAAAGGAAGGTCGGTAAGTATTCAGTCGAGAAATTTAAGTCAGTGTGTAGATCTACGCAAGCACTTCAGTCACAGATGACTTGTGTTGGATTAAAGCTTGTGCATTGGTGCCTTTCATGTGTATCAGAGCAGAGCACATGACCTAATATTCTAGTGTATTAGTAATATGATGGCCTTTGGTAAAATGGAGTTTCACACCACTATCACTATGTATGAATGTGAGACTTAATTATAAACTGACAAATTGATAGGACTGATGCACTGAATTGAACCAATGCGCTGACTACTGCACAGTATGAAAGAACATTATCAATAAGATGTCCTGAAAATACTGGCCAAATTTCAAATTCAAGATAACATTGTAGTTATTCACAATGATAGCACCCAAACTATGGCTATGTCCATACTAGAGGAAAAAAGTAGACAAGGTCCATCTGATTAATTTTATGTAAAGAGTAATTATATAATCCTTTGTGTTTTATATATGTATTTGTTTATTAGTATAAAGATTTGTTTTGAAGGAATTAGGTCTTTCATTGTCTGCACTACACTACTGGATGTTAATTATGCTGTTATTCCCATTTGTCAGTAAATGTGAGAATGTCACAGGAACACTTCTGAGTGCAGTGTAAACGTAGCCTGTGACAGGTTGTTTGTTACTGGTCCTGATCCTCCTCTGGCTCCCTGAGGCCCTGGCTGTGCAGAGTCTTCCCTGTCATCTCCATTATAGCCTGGACTTCTGGATCCACATTGAGGATACTCTTCTTTGGCTGGTCTTCTTCACCCTGACACCAAAACATACGTTATTATGTAAAGATATTATATTAGATATATTTAAGTAAAGGTCTAAGCAGCAGAAGAGTGAGCAGACCTCTTCAGGCTCTGGAAGTTTTCCCACGGCCCACACCTCCACTGAGTCCAGAGTGAAGTCCTCATCAGCCGAGAGCTGAGGGCTGCCGTATGTTGTGCACTTGGGCCGTGCACGGCTATGACCACGGCCAAAATCACTGTCAAGCCACAGTCCAAAGTAGTTATGCTGACCTCCCATACCCTATCCAAAACACAAGCATTGATAGTTTGTTTTTTATTTATTAATTGCCATCACAATCTTCATTTGTAAATTCATTTCATTTCAAGTGATATCTTAAATGTTTCTAAACTGTTTATCACTTGGTAATTTAATCCCATCTGTCTAGAAAATACAGGTGGAAATTAGGAACTTGACTTAATCCTGGTACAATACATATTCCTCTTGTTTGTATGAAGTCAGTGTTTTATTGTGCATTGTCCATTTTAAATAATAAAAAATACAGACCATTGTTGTATCTAACTACAGTCAAACTTCAGTTCTCCTGTGTGTGTCACTGTGTGTGCTCTCACCAGTCCGTTGGGCATGGTCTGTTGGTTTTGGTTGAGGTACATGAAGTGTTGGTTGTATCCTGTTGCTGTATAAACTCTGAGACTGGGGTTGACTGTGAACAGGAAGCATCTGGAGTCACCTGTCCACACAAATATACAAATTATTTGGCAGAAAAGCAATGTGGCCGCCAATATATTCACACAAGTGGTACTCCCTCACTTTGTTAATATTCATAGTCATCACTCTCAATGCCATTACCTGGCCCTGGATCTTTGAGCTATCTTCATTTAGACACTTTTCTCACCCTGAAACTGAGGCTTGAGCTCCCAGTCCTGGGATGCGAAGCCCCCAAACACATGCCCCTGTGTGTCTTTCATCAGTAAAAGGGTGGGTCCGCACTTGGTGAGGCCCGTCACCATCCTGGTGAAGCTCTCTCCATGCAACTGAGTAGAAAACACCAGCCTCCAGGGGGCACTGTATCGGTCTGGTAGCTGTAGAGATATCAAGGAGTGATTGACGTGATGTTTTTCTTTTTTGTTGCAGTTTAAAAACATGTATCTGGCGTTAGAGTAGTGTGTAGTGTAGACCAATGGGAGCAAGCATGTGATTGGCCAAAGACATGGTATGTGCTGAAGATTCTCATCTATTAAAATCCTTGATAATAAAACCTAGATGACATCTTACCGTCAAAGGTCATTCCAATTGCAATACGCTGTGAGGCGATGAAACTGTTTTTACTTACATGCAAGAAAATAACTTTTCGGTTAAGTACTGACCTACTGGTATACTCAGGTCAAATGTAGTGTAACAAAAGTGAAATGTAGCAGTATACAAAGATATCCACTGTAAGCCTGTACCATAGTAGGAAAACATGAGGATGGCTATATAGTATTTGAATATTGTGATGATATGACTGGCCATATTAAAATTTAACCTTAGCAATAATAGAGCTTTTAATTTACAAAATCATCAAGAAACATGAGGTGTTATATAGACTCCAACCAATAAAAAAGAAAAAAACACTACAGTAAGGTGGACATTTAAGGCAGTAAAACTTTATGTGAATGCTAAGCATATTGCCAATCAAAATGTGAATGTGTGTCACGTAAAACATCACGTAAAGTCATATTGTTTAAGCAGTCCTTTGTGATATGTAAGCCTGCTCTGATTTTGTGTCTCCAGACCTGTGGTGCCAGGAACATGAGAGTGGGCAGGTCAAGCAGACAACGGAGCTCCTTCCAGGGCGTGTCCATGCAGGGGGGCAGCAGTGTGGGGGCTGGCCTCCCACTCAGAGACACACTGAGCCCCTCAGCTACCACCATCTCCAAGTACAAGGATACACTGGGAACCCTGAAGATCCAGTCCTCCAAACAGGACAGGTCACAGCCCTGGTCTGTGAAAGGACAGTAAATGAGGGCAAGAGGGGACACACTACAAATATGTCACTTATTAGAATATTACCTGAGGGCTTGAGTTCAGAGCACATCTGCTCCGACAGCAGTTTTACACCCAAAGGTGTATCTCCCATTCTTTCAGGCCTCCAGCCTTGCAGGCGCCCTCTGTGGTTCAGGAGCTGAATTACAGAACCAATCAGATCCTTGAGAAACTGTTGGAGACAAACACAGAGGGTGACACAGCTTTTAAAAAAGCAAGTAAACCTTTAAAAACAAGTCGGCCTGTTTTAAAATGCCCCTGTGTGTTCATATTATTTTAGCTCTATTGTTATTGACCAAATACATTTAAACATGGCAACTTATGTTCTGGACTACGGAGGAAACATGTAACTCATACAATTGATAAAATCCCTGCACAGGTACAGGAAGCCATTTCAGGAGCTGAGGGAATAACGCACCTAAGCTGCAATACTGTTTTTAATAAAACATTAAATTTATTAAAGCCTGACAAACACATAAAGCTCTCCCGACATGACGATAAATATTCTAGATTTTGTTTAGTTAAAACATTGAAGAATAGCAGAATAAGTCCACCTTAAATAGAGCTCACCTCGATGACTTGGTCACATGAGACAGATGCTGACTGCGATCCAAGTGTTTGGGACATGGCCAAGACGAGGGGGGCACGTTCTTCAGCTGTGCCTCTCAAAGTGTCTGCCAGGAAGATGACCATTTGGTCCCGACTAACTCCTGTAGTAGAGGTTATGCTAGACTTCCCTGAAGATCCACCTGGCACCTGTCCAGGGTCTATACTACAGAGACATTTGTAGACCCTTTGAACCATGGAGTCCGGTATCACACTGCTTATGGCCGACTGGATGAGACAAAGACAAACATTCAGACAAAAGAAACTATACACAGTTCATCCTGTACTCGGCTACTTATTACTGAGCTATCTATATCTAACAAGTAGTAAATCTTACAATAAATACAAATAAAAAGACTTTTGTATTATAAAGTTAAAGCAACCACCAAAGTGTCACTAGGGCATTCTCTTAAGAGCAGTGTCTGAGCCGGACCTGGGGACCATCTCTAGATCTGAGACTGTACCTGACTATGAAGACAAGGAGAGATTTTATCACTATCTAGAAATTCTTTTCCAGTGTCGGGGGTTCCAATGTTTTATTTGGTTTACATCCTTTTTTATTTAAATGAGAAAACAAACTTATTCAACACAAGTACCTATCAGTAATTCTTCCCTGACCTTTGTGCAAAGTTACAGCTTAAATGCAAAGCAAATACAATCAAACCATATACCACTTTATATACTGTGGTGAGTTATACTATATTTTAAATAAAGCAGTAAGAGGAAGTTTAGTGTTAAATCTTAATCTTGTTTTGACAACATCCATTTCCTTAGAAGCCACACCCCCCAGTAGTGTGCTTACTACATCATCTGTGTTTGTGAATGAACAGTGGCACCTGCAATGTGTCCAGTGTCAGATTCTTCCCAGCCTGTGCACTGCCTGGGGTTCCTGAGGGGCCACTGCCTTGGAGCCTGTCAAAGACCCCCTGGATGATAGGCCGTTCTTCAGGGCGGAAGCGGTCCAGCCGCTTGTGCATCAGCTCACTGCCCGTATTCCCCATTGTTCTGTTTATTCAGACACAAAGAACATAATGTGTGTACAGCAGTCTTACAGTAACAACACTGTTAAGAACATTGTTTATTATACTCAAGTAGTCAAAACAGAGGTGTTTATTAATATACTATTTTAGAGCTACACAACAAGGTCACCAAGGACATTATATCACATATAAAGACAAGTCCTTAATCTTAAGGATACATAGTATACGGGTACTTTCATAAGGCTATAGGGTTTCTCTGGTGACTAGCTTGGATGCTATTGTCTTCTATTGTCTTTACAGACAGCCTCTCTGTGGCGAATATTGGACATGCACTGTGACGGGTTTGGAAATATTAGTACAAGATAATATGAAGAAGCAACAAAATAAAATCTTTTAGTCTGCTGCAAACCTTTTAAAGAACCTTAGCTATCCTTTCCAATTCATCCTTAAGCTGCCAGCGATGTAAACTTCCGGATATCAAAGGAAGTCGTGACAACAGCCAATCAAATTATTAAAACGCCCACCTGATTCTTGTTGATTGGATCCCTATCTCAAGTGGGCGGGGCTGTGAGAAATACACACGGAAAAACATGAGAATTACTATATTTAAATAAAACAACAACAGAAAAACAAAAATAGCAAAAGAAATAAGTTGTGTAATGCCAAACAAGCATTTCCAATAATGGTTAATATCACCCGACCATGGAAGTACTGTTGTAATATTCAACACTCATTCGTGGTCATTATAATTTGTAAACCCTTTTGCTTTATGATAATTAAATAAATATTTATAGAGAACGTTTGATAGAAGACCGTCTCATTTCAAGTCCCAAATCCTTTACAATATAACTTTTATCTAAAATAAAAAAGAGGATTCTCATCTACTACAAGAGCAAATGAGACTCAACACACTAATACCATACAAGTTTTAACAAGGTAAAGGTAACACACAGTGGCGCCTTTCGTTCATTTTACACAGGCTATATTCATATTTCTCCACTAGAGAGCGCACAGGAGCGACTGAAAGGGGACGCCACTCTTTGTAAAATCTGCAGGCTGCAGAAAAACGCCTTTTAAGGGCATAGATGAGGTGAGTTTACTGAGCTGGGTGTGTTGCGTTGTAATAGAGTCTAGTTGGGCACCGCGTTTGCACACTGTGAAGGTGACGTTCACCTACCTACCAAGCAATGTAAATGAACTCACTGTAAACACTGAGATACCCTTCACAGTAGCAATCTCATAATTATACCTTTGAACTATGAATATTTTTATTTTTTTTTTATAAAACTCACATACTTTTGAATGAAAATCACATTTTAATGAGAGCCATCTGTTTCTCTGTGACCTAAAAGGTTCCTTAAACACTAATTGGGCTCAGAACGAGTCCTAAACCAGTCTTAGTCATGGATCACAACAGCTGAGCATCAGTGAATCATTCAAGTCCAGCTGTGATTAGATGGAGTAATCATACGGTTTATGTTATCTGTGTGTGTGCGTCTGTATCTGAGGTTGGCAATTATCTTTTTTGGGGACATCCTTTTTTTAGGCATACTTGACTTCTGTGTGCATTAAATCATCAAACACAGTCAAACTTAATAATTTAGAAGTTGTTGAATGAATAAATAATCTTATCAGTGTTTATACTTGTCCCCTCCTCTACATATACATAATTTTATTCAGAATGCAGCAACCATTGCACTGGTCAGGATAAACTAATGGATAATATTCCAGATTTTGTAATACTGGTGGAATTGTTTTGATTATAATATCACACAAACTGTATAGTTGTAAATGTCATCACTTAGTAATCTCAAGGTATGATCCACTGAGGTACATAAAGAATCATTATTGACTCCTCATTATACTCCCTTATAGTCTTTCTGAAGCAGGTACAGACACATACACATGGCTGACTGACACATGACTCTAGATGTGCACAGTCCAATAAAGAGAGCTTGGGCTGATCATTATCAGTGGCATGTCACTCACTCTGAACAAGTTCAAACAGGAGATGTAAGTGGTGCTACTTCTGCTTTTCACTTCCCCTCAACCCCAGCCGTATATGGTCACACTGCTCTGATGAGTGACTGCACAGGAAGTCACATACATACTTTCTTTTTTCTTATAGGTATGTCACCCATGCTTTTTAGTACCACCAAAACTGACTAATAATCACCTGGATTGACTTTATGCAGTCCAAACTTTTTAAGATCCTGTAGTTAAAACAGACTCAAAGTCACATGCTGTTCTAAACAAATTTTTCTGGCGGAGTGCTTGAAGCAAATGGAAATGAAGGACGTCTTAGGTGCATGTCATGTTTTTGCATGTGTTTTCTTGGGCATTTGAATAAGACAGGCTGCCTTTTATGAAGTGTATGTGGCACAGTGTGTGTTTGAGACTGAAGGGTGTCACACAACTACAATCATGGCCTTATAGGGACAATTTAAAGGGCATTGCTATTATAGTATTACATTTGCTATGTTCACTCTGCAATTCAAAATAAATGCCTAATCCATGCTTTAAATCTAATAAAATATACAGGCACTAGTAGGACTAATGCAAGTTAATATTGCAATGAGTTTTGGTATATATCATTAGAATAAGGCAGGTTTTCATTTGAGGTCTCATTCCAGGCTTTTAATGTGTGCATACATTTTGTGCGTCTTTTCAGTTTAATGTTTTAATGAAAAAATCTTTGTATATTGTTGATTTATCCCAACTAGACTGATATGCAATTAGAATGTGATGTTTACACTGTGAT
Source organism: Rhyacichthys aspro (assembly GCA_036850595.1). Lineage (NCBI taxonomy): Eukaryota > Metazoa > Chordata > Actinopteri > Gobiiformes > Rhyacichthyidae > Rhyacichthys > Rhyacichthys aspro. The sequence continues at coordinate 14,445,641 of CM072153.1, forward strand.
CCACTGTTCTCTAATGACCCATGAGTTTATTTACAATGATATGACACTGGTATTACAGACTCCTCACAGCCTTACTCTGGGATGTATTAAAATACACAGGCACTGATTTTTGCATGACAAAGGTCTGTGCATGGAGCTATTGACCTTTCAGTGTCACCTCTTGGGCAGCAGGAACAGTGCAATGTGCCACTGAAGCGGGGCTAATAAATGAATAACAGTTTTACTGCTGCCACTGATCCATGCAGAGTTATAGTTTAATTAAAACAAGGAGGGATCTGTAAAACATGTTATCAGACGGAGTGGGGGAGGTTATAGCAATATGAATTGAAAATTGACAGAAAACCTTTAAGAGACCATGTCAAATGTAAGAGACTGCAGTCTGAAATGAACTGAAATGACAAATGACTTAAAATTAGCATGAAATATCTTTGTGGACCATGCAGTATGAATGGGGTATAGACTGAGGGCCATGAGGATGAACTGAAACTATTTCTGCTGCTGTCAATTTCAAACTACTGCCATAGACAGTGAGACAGTGAGACAGCGTGTCACATCCACTGTAACAAATCAAAGATGACTTGACAGGAAATACGTATGTTTGAGTCAGTGTTTATATAGGATTGTCCTGACTAAAACAAACATAGACGTGAAGACAACAAATTTTATGCATCTTCAAATTAGATTCACAAGATTCAATGTAGTTAACATAGACTGACCTACTATGATGATTTACTATGTCATGTCATGTAAATGTGACTCTTTCTAATCATGTGACACTGTGTAAATTATTACATTTTTTAATGTTATTACACACAACATAAGACATAATAGAAGCGTAACTTTTGAGACAGAACAGTGACATTCTTCTGACTTCCATTCTTGTGGTCTTGATCTTTGACATATTTGTTGAATGAGGAAGTGAGCTCTTATTTTTACTTCCTTATGTAGGCTGCTTTTGAAGATAAGGACTTATTTTGCTTTTTGTTTAATAATATAGAAGTTCACCAGTAACAGCTCTGTGAACATGTTGAGTGGAAACTGTGCTCCACAAGTTTACAGCACTAACTTGAAAGACAACACTGGGCTGTCATCCTCTACTAATAGCTCTTAGTTGATTTGGTTTCATGCTCATGTGCATAGCTAAATATTCAACTGGTTTTGTTAGACTTACCATGATGCAAAGATATGTGCCTGGACAACAATAGTGACTGGTGAGTACTCAGACAGACAGCCCACTGTGAGCCTGTATAGAGTGTAACCACAGTGAGTGAACAGCGTAAACAGATGCTCATTCGGGCTGAGAATGGACTGGCCTCAGCTTGTTAGTCAGTTACAATGGCAGCTCTGTGCCAACCAACACACGGGCCCCTTACCCAGCCCCTACCAGCCTGGCGCACATTTCAAATTCACTCCAAACCACTCCCATTATCCCGCTTTCTACACTACAGCCAGTGGATTATTTCATATATGTCCACATTTAAATAAGGTATGCAAACGTGATAAGCAATGATGCCATTAGTAATCCTGAGTTTGGCCCGATGAGGAATAGCTTTAGCCTTAAGATATGAAGAAAATTTCTACATTTTGGTTGACATTCTTGAATTTGTCACTTTTTAGAACTTAAAAGAGGCCAATGGTAACAATCCAAAGCTCTACAACATGAAGGTCCTGAACAAACAAGAACATTAACCCAAAGCCCTGTCCTAATCCCTTTATTAACATGTGTCCTTATTCTAACCCAACAATAAGGTCAGTTCTCCTCCATCATGAAAATCATCAGACAAACATTTGATGACACTGGGCGGGAGAGAGACAATTCTGGTTTTATTTCTTGCTGCAGCTTTGTCTCACGCACACACATGATGGCACACAGCACATGACCTGGAGGAGGCTGTGAATGCTGCAGTGCTGAGGAGGTCTGAGGAATGCCAGTTCAGTGACACACTGCAAACTGGGAATGGAGAGCTGTGTGCTGCTCTAAACAAAAAATTAAAGAACTTGTTCTATCCATAAAAGGGCATTAAAAAATGATCAAGAACATAAAGGAAGCGATAAAATATGGAAATAAAAAACCTGAATTATTGCACATTAGATTTTCACATAACTTAATGAACACTGGTGAATAGAGTTCACTAAGTTTGCCCTGTGTGTGGTGAATAAAGTATCACTTATCTCATTGTACCAGCCTCCTTCAGGTCATGTTTAAGTCCACAAATAACTTTCAGAGAAAGACAGTTTTTTGGAAAAACATCCATTTTATTTGAAATGACTGATCTAGCGCCCATTCAGATTTTTACATTAATTCAAAATCTCTTTCACAAATGTCAGAGATTACCGTGTTTCCAAATGAAATGGATAGGAATTTTTTTCAAAGAAAATAAGTCATTTTACAAATGTACTAAAAATTACAGGAAATCCTATGTTAATTTTGAAGGTACATGTAAAAGGACAGGTTTGGGATCAAATGCAAAGAGATACTACAACCATTAAACTGTGCCTCATTTCTGTATAAGGGGGGCAGTGTAGTGTAGTGTCCACAAACTCCCATCATGCCCCTCTCTCCATGGGAGACTAAGGCAGCCAAACACAGTAGATTACAGTATGCATGGATACCTTTAAGATGATGATGATGCACCAGGACAAGACCTCCATTAGTCTGTGAAGTGAGCTGATGTGCTGTTGAGAAACAGTATATACTGGGTCCTGTCTGAAATCACATCTATCCTTCTGCTGTACACACAAGATGGTGGTTGTTCAGCATGGACAGCTATGAGTATAAAACAGACTCACTTTAGAGAGATGAAGGTCTGATTGTCCTGGAGGTACAGTGTATCTGACTAAGTGCATGTTACATTGTCAAACACATACAAATGAAGAGTTTCAAATGCTCACGTCTCACTAGTGATGTTCAAAAACCACAACAACAGAATCTTGCACAAATTGAAACCTTGCATGTTGCACATCTTCATGGAGAAGATTATTCAAGGTAACAGTGCTAAGCCTTAGTGGAACTTCAAGTTTCTCAACTGAAGCTGAGATGAGGATGATTTTGAGATGACGTCACAGTGAGCACACGAGCACCCACGCTGGCCAGGAGAGGGCCGAGAGCAGGGACAGACCGCAAGGGAGACACCACTGGTTTGAGGCATTAACTTCCTCTGCATTTGATATGAGAGAGAGTTCAATGGTTACATCAGTGACATTATTCAATTTATATTGTTTATGATGGAAAATAGCAGTGATTGGTAAGGTCTTGCATTGTCTTCCATATAAATATAGTAATAAATTGATTTAAACTCTCAGCTGGTAGTGCTGTTGACGCCAGAGCACACCATTGACACGCGTGCACACTATGTGTTCCTACAGTGGCATCAGTCATGTGCAGTACATTTCATTTACCAAGGACTGTTCATATGTTTCACTATTACATACATTAAAACCAACCAGTCACACATGTGAGATATTTATTGAAGGTTCCCTGTTCTGCTCTTTTTTAGATACTAAACGACAACTAAAACACACACATTTTCAAATACACTTCATTTTGAACAAAAGTCTGGTAAGTTGGACCTTGAATCCTGGGGCAACTTTATTGAGCTTTTTAAGAAGTTGTAAACTTTAGGAGAAAGATGCTCCAGGCTGCAGCTTTGGCCTTTTGGACTTTGCAAACCTTTAAATAAACAAAAGGGGATCAAACTAAAGTAAGAGAAAATGAGTGAAAAGCATAACAGGAGACTTTAAACATTTAGTGACCGCTGATACTTAATATGCTAGTGTTGGTTAGACCTGACGACTGTTAAGACAGGAAATATACTCATTTTTTACAGCATCAATCAGGGGTGCTCTGGTAGCAGTACACCAGTAGTTTGAAGTTGGACCAGTATCTTCTGACCAGTTTATCTGCTTTGCAAATGATCCTTAACTGTAAATAAGGGTTTCATTCATATTTAAAAAACTCTACTATCGGCGCACCTGTGTCCTTGTAACAGAACAGGCAACATTCAGCTTTACTTCAGAGTAAAGTGTCTAATATTTGTGGAGTGTCCCGTCTGCCCTGCCTGGCCCTCTCACCCAGAGGTAGCAACACTGACACTCCCCTCCCACTCCCACCCTCTGACCCCCAGCCTGACTCCTCTGATGGGGCAGGGTCTACTCGGCCTGAGCGTCGTAGTTGGCGCCCCCGGCCCTCTTCAGTTCCTCGCGGATGTTGTCCTCGTCAAGCTCTCGGGGGTCACTGATCAAGAACTCCTTGGCATAGTTCTGTCAAAATACATCCAAAGGACAAGCATTTAGTATTCTTACTCATAGTACTTCTACATATGACAAACACAAACTGTAATAGCCACATTGACTCATTTCAGGTAGATGGGGTTTGGACTTTAGCAGAGTGGTTAGTGTGCAGAGCTAGATTTTCCTTTACAAAATAAAAATTGATTGAAAATTAAACATACAACCCGTTCTGATTGCACCAAGGAAAAGTGGGTTTAGTGTGTTTCCAGTTTAGGATGCTCAATATTTTAAGGGTAAAAACTGCTTAATGTCACAAATTTACTAAAATGTAGCTTTATGAACTAGTTTAAATATACCTTTGGGGAAAAATTTGTCTTATTAATTGTGTTTGATGGCATTAATGAAAAGAAGTATAATAATATACTATATGATATCATTTTTAGAAGGCTATGTATATAAATTGTACATGTAAAATAATGTTAAGATTGGGCACTACATATAATATATTTACATAATATTTATGGAGCAAACATGAGTGCAAACAATGCTTAAAATATATAATGCAATATACAAAAAAACTATTGTACAACTGTGTAATGAATAAATGAACCTCTAGTACATCTTGATGCTCAGCCTATGTGTGCTTTAATGAAGTGTGCTGTTGAAGACCTGTCCAGCCTGTTGCTATGACACCTGTGCCTCAAGCCATTGTCCCCAAAGGAGCCATTACAGCCTCCCTGTTTTCTCTTCTTCATTATGACGACATCTGTTATTATGACAACTACAAAACTAGTGTCTGACCTGCACCACGTCTTTGACCAGCGTCTTGTCTGTGCTTATCTTAGCACGCTGCAGTCCACTAATGTTCTCTCCAATCCATGTGATCAGCGTGAACTTGGCCCGTTTGCTCATGGCGTCACCTGTTGTGATTCTGACGAAGCCAAAAAGCCGAGCATCATCTGAGGAGACAAGAAATAAAAAAACATAACATTGTTAATGACGCAGCTAAGCAGGTTTCTATACTTCACCAAATGACTGTGAACTTTGGATCAAAATTTAGGTTCATAAAGCATTTGCCTGGTCTATGATTAAATTCAAGCACTTTCAAGGTCCATTTTCAAGCTTTTCTGAACCTGATAGCGGTGTTATGACCTTTGGACAAGGTTGATTCATCCATCACTTGTTAGTGGAACTTTTGACACACAGCAAGCTCCTCAGATAAAGTTTATGTGAATAAGTGTGTACCAAATATTGATAATAAGGTAACTTTAGGAAAAATTACCTGAACCCAACATTAAAATTCAAGTGTTTTCAATGAGTTATGTGACATATGTGTATGTGAACTTGTAAAACGTATGTGTATTATTGTGAACCAGCTTGAATTAATGTGAAAGTGTGCACTACTCTGTGGTGTTGGTCAGACTGGAGTAGACCTCTGCATAAAACCAACCTGACTGTGTACACTTAAATACTCTTTGTGTATAAGAATTGTGTTTTTGCTGATGTCAGTTTTTTAGAGGGGCCTTTAAGTGAGCACTAGGACTCACACTCCAGAGATCCATTAAGTACCTCAGGTCTGTGAAACAGCACAGTCTTGCAAAGCTAAGCTCATGAAAGACACATCAAAGGCCATAAAGGTTTTGGAAAAGTTTAAAGTGACACATGACACTGACACATACATGGGTCTTCACCAGTGGCCTGTACCTGTGTAAAGGATTTTTTTTACAATCCTCATAATCTACAGAGGAAGCTGATAAAGGCATTCTTTCTGAGTAGCACTGCTCTCTGATCGAACCGACCACAGTTACAGCCCAGTCCCTGGATTTACCCCTGTACTAATCAATGGAGAGGGTTATGGTAGTTTTAACACACTGTCCAAGACAACATGTTCACTTAGTCACTTGGGTCCATACTCAGAACAAAGCTTCTAGGAGTTACTCTATCATAGCTAAAGACAAGGACAGCTCAAATTCAGAAGGAATCCAAATTTTATTGTAGACTTTGTCAGAGGCTAAATCCTAATACTAAACAAAACAGCTCCTATTCCATCAGCATTTCCTTAATCTTTAAAAGCAACATCATGAGGTCAAAAGAAGGAGAGTTCTCATACAAATGGCAAAGAAGAATGAGCTGTGTTTGATTAACCACTAAACTTACAACATAACATAATTTTACAAGAAGGATCCTTTACATTTGTTAAGGAAACATCCAGAGTTTTCCTGTGCTAAATACACAAAGTCTCTTATCATGGAGATAATGTAGTCTGTTGAGATCAATGAGTGAAGAAGGGTTTAGGAACTTTCCTAAACAATTCAATCTTTGAATGATCCTGAACTTTCCTTGTTAAATATGCAAGACACTACTAATGACAATCTACCAAAACAAGACTTTGTTCGTTTTATGTAAAAAAGACTGCAGTTTTAAAATTTAACATAAAAAGGCATTAGTTCTGAAGGAGACTAAACACCCGCTGAGATTTTTATATTGTAAATCAATACAGGCAACTGAGAAATTTGCAGTATTAACAAAAAAGGGTGCAGATGATGCAAATGCAGATGATACGGTGCATTGCTTTTGTAACAATCATTTTTTCTAAAGTGGGTGATAGCTTAGGCATAAAACTCTGTCACCAATAACAATGATAAGATGCCCAGCTTTAATTATGACAAAATAATGTCTTATGCCTTTAGTATAACAAATGAATGTTTGCAATACTGCATTACCTTAAATGTACATGAAGCAACACACACAGTTTGACTATAAGTCAGAGCCACACTTCCTCCTGTGGTGCATTCTTTTGGTTTGTCTTCCTTGAAGCCATGCTGTGCATACAACAGCAATGACACTGCAAAAAAATACCATGGTATCCTCGTGGGCATGTCATTGTTTGGGTAACTCTTCCACTCTCTGCACAAAAACTGGAGCTGTTCAGATGCCTCATCATTCAGGCTGTAAGTTTAAGTCAGGTGGCCATTACCAATAGTTACTGCAGACCCAAACTGATCATAGATAGACTTTGTATCACCTCTGCAATAACAAGCATTAGAGCTGCTCCTCTCTCTACACTTTTTACAAAATAAAATTTAAAAAATCTGTAATGTTTTCTCAAACATGGATTATGTCTTTTTCAATTTAGATTTGACCTAATAACATTTTATTTTTAGGTTAGATCAGACTTACATTTATTCAAAATGCAGTTCTACTAATCTAAATTTTATTTTACAGTGTTGTAATATACTATCAATTATGGTAACACAACTTGTCATTAGTTGTGGTTTTGTTTTATCAACAAGACTATTTCATTGACAAGACTTCGGGCATGTCTTCTTCTCACAGCAAGAGTAAATCTTAAGGAGTTGCCCAGGTCTTGTTTCAGACCTGACCTGGCTCTGGCCCCGCCTACTTCACCATAGTCTGCAAACTGACAGCTAAATAAGGAAAACAAGCTGATATCTGAAGTGTGTCATCTTCAAACAGGAACCAATAGCAGGCGCTGCAGATGGCTGTTGTAACACAGTGATAAATGGCTTATTTCAACATAGGAATGTGAGCTCTGAAGCGTCAGGAGAAGCAGATGAGTAGTGTCCTGAGGCCACAGCCTCCATCAGAGAGGACCACACCCAACATCTGAGCAGAGACCATCCCCATGGGACTCTACGCCCACAACTGCACAAGGGCGACTCACAGGGAGTCATTATCTGAAGAGTCTTCATTTGACAGGCCTTTCTCTCAGTAACACAAATAAGCTCTGCAAAGGGCAACACCAACAAAACTATTCATTTGGTTAAAGAGGAAGTAAGTGAGTCATTCTGAGTGAACTTCTTTCCAAGTAATCATTACGTCATCACAGAGGGATTATTTCTACTATAACAATTCCTGCTATTGGAGCACATTTAAATAAAAATGGGACTAAAATGAATCCAGGGGACAGTAAATGTAGATTAATTTGATATGGGTTTTTGGAGGGCTGATAAGTGATACATGTGTCATATCATGTGTGTTTGTTATAATGCAATGCAATACAATACATGCTGTTTGAGACACAGCGCTGAGAGCCATTGGGTGAGAGAGCAGAGAGTCTTAAAAGATTAGTGTCTTGCCAAGTCAAGCTTCGTAACATGCCGGCTGTTTAACCCATCCATGCACTCAGGACACACATGCGCATAGACTAAAAGAAAAAACTGTGAGTAGAGTTTCACCTCAAGGCTCCTGTACTGTATTTACCTGTGCACATCTTCTTGAAGTCTTCATAGTCCACTCCTTGTCCTCCAGGCACGATCATAGAGCCCTCGTATTTAAACACAGCCCTGAAACACAACACATCATTTTACGGTAATAATGCTTCACGGGATCATACAATATCAATCCCAACAAAGGGCTGAGCTCCTGCAAGGTCCAGCTGTTTGAGAGGTGTCATTACTGTCTATAGCGCTCTCTTGTGTGTGCATACAGGACAAAGGAAATTACTTCTGCCCCGCTGGGCCTGAAGCAGCATAGTATGAGGCTCCACTTCATATCAGAGGTTGATACGCTTGCAGCAAGACCCCCATTATGGCACACACCCACCCTCTGTATTGTATCATACAAAATGCACAAAGAACCTGCCTAGGGGCAGTTCGCCAAAATCTCGCTAAACCTCACTGAAAATACAGCCTATTTAAGACCATCGCATGAGTGCGTTTTGTTACAAGAGAGCTATATTTCCATGAACTCGCCCTGGATGTGCCATGCAGCTTTAATACATTTTAAAAATCATAGAAACTGCAATCAGAGGTGCCCTTTCATTTCCGCAGTACGTCTCTCAAAAAACAACGGCAGCGTTTGGGGCGGTGACAAGCCCCCAAAATGAACTTCTCTCCAAAATGTTGATGCAGAAGCCGAATTTAAGTACAACAAGTGAGTATTTACACAAGGGGTATATGGATTAAAGTGAGACCGAATGAGAGAACAATACTATCTCAGAAATGTGAGCAGAGTTTGGATACTCACCAGTTGGTGTCTGTATTATCGTCCCGGACATCATTGTACGCTTCTCTGCAGGCTTCTTTGTCGATCTGGGTTGCCATTTTTCGGATGAACAGTCGCAGTGAGTGGTTTCGGTCCGAGCCCAAGCGCGTGTATCACAGTAAAAAGCAGCTAACTTGGACAGCTCCTCATACACTCAGGGCACCAGTCGGCACTGTCGGCGAGGTACGGTGCAGCGCTTAAATCTCAGCCGGGCGCGGGGCTCTCTTGAGTGGGACTGGTTTCCGGAGTTGCGCTGCGGTGGGCGGTGGTGATGTGGTGATGCGAGGCAGGTTGTCAGCACAGACAGAGAAGTCCCACAGACACACTGATGTACCTCCTACTGTCGCTGCTCAACCAACGGAACCACTGTGTAAAGTCTTCACCGGCATCAGAACCTTTACCGGAAATGGGCGTCAAAATAAAACACAGCGCACAAGCTCAAGCCTTGGCACCATTACGAATTAGCTTATCATCAGAGAGCCACTGAATCCCAGCTGCAGTGATTTTGGCCAAGCGTGAGACTGACTCTGAACCTGAATTAGACTTTATAGAACCAGAAACATTTGTTTACACTCAGATGAGCCAGAAGTAGGATCCCTTCGTTGCTGTTCTGATTTACAAAACCCCTCAGATCCTAGAACTGTGGAGATGCCATTGGCCAAATCAATCAATTGATTTTCAACTCTATGAGACATAAACAAAACAGAGGACCCCTGATAAAACCTTACAGTTTAATATAAGCTATAAGATATACAGTTTGTTCTGGAGTATACATCTATATACACCTATTACACCTATCCCAAGTTTAGTCTATAGGATTTTAGATATTAGATTGTGGCAGACTGTTTCAGCCTATGGACTACCTATAGGTTCGAACTACTGTACCTTTAGTATCTCAGCTATTACAATTGCCAATAGAATATACTGTAGATAGATCATGGAACATATTTTTTGGCAGCAGCATCTCTTGAGAACTCAAATGAGCATCATTGTCCAAGACACGTATCCAATATTGCCAAACCAGAAAGAACAAATAAAAAAACCCAAAAAACTTTCATATTTGATAATTCATGACCACCACCTTGGGTTTTCGTGAAAATGCTAATTCTTGCTTTTATTGCAGGAGCTTCCACAGCAGCTTCCGGTTGTTCTTTAGTAAATTGACAACTACGGAAGTGAGCAAAAATCAGCGATTTCGTTCAATGAAGTGAAAAACGACCTGAAACCTGTCTATTGATAGAGTTTATTAATGCTAAACTGTGCAGCTTTTACGCACATTATCTTAAAATGGCACTGAACCGTGTCTATTGAAGACACATTTAACAGGGATAAACAGAAACCAGAGAAAGCACTGAGGGGTTCATTGATAAACAGCAAACTGAGGCTGAACGCAACAGGCACCAGCTCCAGGTCTGAGGGTCACTCTCAGGCGGATGTGTGGAGTTCAATACAGCTCTCTGTCTCCATCTGCTGGACGATCAAAACAACGTTATCCATCTTAATTAATCCAGTTCTATATTAAAAAGAAAAAAAGGGATTGTATTCGACAATCCTTTTTTCTTTTGTCTTTTCAAACAAAATAAATAACTTTACCCCCCTTTACCTTCTATCGGTTAAATTCATTAATGGAGATGGAGGAGAAAACACATATTGGGTAGGTTCCAGACAAGGTTCTGCTGTGTTATGTTATCTTTTATTTTGAATATGTGGCTTATTGATAGCAACATTAACCCTGTCTCAACAGATAATTCACAATGAAAACTCATACTAAAATGTTACATAGTGTAGCTGTAATATTTTAAATCTTTAAATGTTTAATGTTTGTAAAAATGTTTGTTTTTGCTTAAAAAGTTTTGGGAAGCATACTGTATTTTGGAATTAATAAGAATATATTATTGCTTTAGAATACATTGATTTTCTACATCTGTCATTTAGAAGGACTATTTTGTCACTATGTCTTTTCTTCTTTAAGCTTGGGGGTACACGCATTATGCTAGCAACAAACAAATATTAAAAACAGTGGCGAGACCACCAATTGACAGACTCAGGTCCTAAACTTACCTAAGACGTAAAGAAGTTTTAATGTGAAGATCTCCACCGGAAAAGCGCTCAGGCTGTTAGTCTATAGGCGTAGTGATCAACTTCCGCACAAAGGTACTGTCGCCGTAAGGGCAAAATTTAAGGTGCATTTTTGGAAACAGTTTTTGTTTTGGGTGAAAATGCACTGAAAGAGAGGCTCTGGGAAGTAATCCATCTGTGACACTGTAAGGTATTGTGTTAATTAAATAATTTGGGAAAATGTTTGTCATGCTAAAGTGCTAACAACAGGAGATGCTGCATTACAGTGGAGCCTGTGTTCTCTGTTTACATGTCTAAATGCGAGCACTGACCCTATGTCACCTTGTAACCGAGGAGAGCTCAGCTTTAAGCAACACATAGTGAACATTGCCTAACTTTGACTAAGTCTATGGTATTACGATAGCCCATATGATTTTCGGATATAGTAATCAAGCCCGCACTCACTGAGGATGCACAAGACGTGGCACAAAGAGGACCTTCAATGATACGATACTTTGAGAGCTTGATGCCACTAAGAGAAGGACAAAATGGACAATGGCAAAATGAGCCATGTGTGTCGGCCCCATCGAATCAGTGATTCCTCCAAGGTCAGTGTACAGTAGCTATCTGGGTCACCTGTGTTTGAGGTTGTCATGGTTCTTCTTTACCAATGGGGTCGGCTTTGCTCTCTACACAAAGATATAACTCCAATCTGGTGTTTTTGGGGTTTTTTTTTTGCAGGTTTTCCACTGGTCTCATCAGGCTGTGGAGGTTCTACAGGGTCTGAATGAACAAAGACAGCAAGGTCAGTTCTGTGATGTGGTGCTGGTGGCAGATGAGCAGCATGTCCCCGCTCACAGGGCACTACTGGCCCTCTCCAGCCCCTACTTTAATGCTATGTTCACTCTGGGGATGAAGGAGGAACAACAGGCAGAGGTTTGTTTGGAGAATACTGCTCTCTCTGGTCTGACATTGAACATGAGCCTCCAGGTTGAACTCCAGGACATGTGTTTCTCACTGCAGGTGGAGCTGGTTGGCTTGTCTTACATTGGCCTCAGGGCTGTGGTGGACTTCCTGTACAGCGGGGAGCTGCCACTGGATGGAGGAAACATTGACTATGTACTTGAGGCAGCCCATCTTCTCCAGGTTTAATCCGGCTCTATGTTTTTTTTAAAGGAGATTTTAAATTATCTAAAAGCTGTAATAAATATGACATCTTACAATTCTGTCTGTGTGAAGGTATGGCGGGTGGTGGATTTCTGCTGCCAGTATCTGGAGCGTGAGGTGACAGAGGACAACTACCTGTACCTCCAGGAGCTGGCTCTGCTCTACAGCCTAGAGCGGCTGGACACCTTTATCGACAAGTTCATTCTCTCTCGCTTCGCCACACTGTCTTTTACCCCTGACTTCCTGCGGGATATTCCCCTACACAAACTCACCTCCTACCTCTCCAGCAGCCAGGTCTGTACAACACCCACTTGTGTCACTGCAATATCCACCTACAGCTTGTGTTGGATAAAATGGTTTTGGAGTTTCTAGGGTATTGTAATCATCTCTACACCAGTTACAAAGAAGGCAACAAGGAACAAAAAGACATCTCAGTGACAATTAATATACACAGCACGCAGTTGCGGTTAAGGAATAAACAATGCAAAAATATAGTTAACCTAATGCATGTAGGAGCTGTGTATGTTTCATGTAGAAGCAATACATTACAACCAATAGAGCCACACTGAGCCCTACACTACTACTGGCTGGCAAAGACTTCATGATTTTTCAAAGGCTCCACCATATTCCTCTTCTCTTTCTTCAGGTGGAGCATGAGAGTGAGCAAGCTCTGCTGCAGGCTACTTTGCAGTGGCTCAGCCAAAGCCCTGAGCGCACGGCCCATGCCCGACAGCTCCTGTCCCACATTCGACTGGCTCTGATGCCTGTGGGGGACCTGGTGGGTCGGGTGCTGCCAGCCATTCAGGCTCTGCTTCCTGACGAGGCCGGCTGTGAGGCATTAGTGGAAGAAGCCCTGGCCTACCACGCCACCCCCAGTGCACAGCCCCTGCTCCAAACAGGACGCACCACACTCAGAGATGGAGTAGAGAGCCTGCTGCTGATTGGAGGAGAGGTACAGTTCTATATCTAATAGATTTCTGATTAGGGCTGGAGAATTAATTGCAAATTTGTTCTTTTACTAAACTTACTTGTATTGTGCAGGTATCTGAACGAGGAGAAGAGCTGAGTGCCAATGTGTGTCGGTTGGAGAGCCAAACAGGGACCTGGGAGGTGGAAACTGAACTTCCAGCCAAGCGTAGCCACCACTGCCTGGCTGTGTTGGGGGGTTTTATCTTTGCAGCTGGTGGCAGTTCATCTAGAGACAACGGTGGAGGTGCTGCCTGTAACCTGCTGTACAGATATGACCCCCGTCATAACCAGTGGACAAGGGTATTGCCACTTAACAAATGTATTTGAAGTCTGTTTCCCTTCCATGTCCCAAAATGTGACTCTGTGTACTGTGGTTCTCTCAGGGAGCAGCCATGAACCAGAGGCGGGTGGACTTCTACCTGGGAGCAGTGGGGGACTGTCTGATTGCTGTGGGGGGCAGGAATGACACTGGTGCACTGGCCTCTGTTGAAGTATACCACCCCGCTGAGGACCTCTGGTCCTATGTGGCAGGACTACCCAGGTACATTCTCCTTTATTGTCTGTATCTGGACAAATCTTGTATTCCTTGTAACATATACAGTACATATTTGGACAGATTTTTTATTCCTGGAAATGACATTCATAGCCAAGCAGTAGAAGATATAGCTTTAGTTTGCCTAATACATTGTGAACTGGTTCTTTATAGAGTTTAGCATATAAAGCTATCGACAGTATGTGAGTAAGTATGTGTTGTCATGATGACCTTTTTTAAAAATGTGGTTAATTTTCCCAGAAGTTGCTCATGAGCTCTGATTAACACAACAGGTGCCACACTTTGTTTTGACTCTACCTTACAGTGTATTGTAGTAAAATTAAAGTGTTGATATGTCTTTCTAGGTTTACATATGGTCATGCTGGGACAGTGCACCGCGGTGTGGTGTATATCTCAGGTGGTCATGACTATCAGATTGGGCCTTACCGGAGAGATGTGCTGAGTTATGAGCTATCTCGAGACAGTGCTTTGTGGGTAGAACGGCCCTCCATGTCCCAGGCCCGGGGCTGGCACTGCATGGCCTCCTTGCGACACCTCATCTACGCCATTGGGGGCAGCGATGACCACGCAGATACAATGGAGCGCTTTGACATCATGCAGGTGGAGGCGTACGACCCCCTTGTGGGACAGTGGACCACTGTGGCGCCCCTGCTGCTGCCCAACAGTGAGGCAGGGCTCGCAGTCTGGACTGGCAAGATTTATGTTTTAGGGGGCTACAGCTGGGAGAGCATGGCCTTTTCCAGAGCTACGCAAGTCTATGACCCTGACAGAGGGACCTGGTCCCGGGGGCCTGATCTTCCTAAACGCATTGCAGGGGCCTCTGCATGTGTATGTACTGTGAGGCCTTCAGACACAGACTCAGACTTACAGGACAGGAAGAAAAAGCCATCACAGCCGATGTGGCAGCAGTGAGGTCTGAGACAAAAACACATTCAGTATGTTTCCACAGTTAAGAGGAGCCATGGAATAGGATGTTTAAATCAACTTCTGACCTTGTTCAAGTAAAAAGAAAAACAAGGGCTGAGTCCTACTTTGTTTTGGTTTGCCCCGCTGTATACCTCCAACAGTGTTGTGTTTGTCTGGCTTCTACAAATTTGATTAAGTACAAGGTTTTATAGTTTTGTCTTTGTCACACTCACAAGCAACAAGTGAAACTTGAAAACCTAAGTCTGTTCTGGGAACTTTATGCAATGTGTTAATGTTGGATTTTACTTTTGTTTTGTACTGTTGAAAATGTCCATAGTGTATTCTGTACATGTCAATGAAACATGAATCATGAAATGATCATTTTAAAGAAAATCCTTAACAGAATGCCTTTACTGTTCATTCACGAGTATAAGACAAGAAATCAGTTTTGTCAAACTTCATTTGGTGATGGCTTGATCATATACATGGTATCATATCAGGTTTAATTAATACTGCTGACCAAGCATTGCTCCACACGTATTATATCATGTACACATAAAACCAAAGTAGGACAAAGTTTCTACTTGATTGTTAAACCTGTAAACTAAAAAAACTTTAAAAAAAAAAAAGGCAAAGAGAGCTAATAAAGCGTTGCTGAAACTAGACACAAGATCTGCAGCTGCAGCTAACACTGACAGATATGAGCAGTGGAAAGACCAAAAAGGAATTCATGGAAACTGTTGCATTTTTAACGATAATAATGATCCATTGTATGTTTTTATTTTGTTAAACATGTTAATATATTAAGAGGAATATGTTGAATTCATTCAAAGTATTCTGTACACAGTTCTGCTGCTCAAAAGCTTTACATTAATTTTAAAACTGATTTTTTTAAAGTGTTTGTGTGCCCTCACTTAGTTTTCAAGAAAGGTCAGGCCAGTAAATTAGCTCAATAAGCATATAACCTTTGATTCACAGATTATCAGCAGATAATCAAAATGTACCCTTTGACTTCCATTCGAAATTTTTTCATCTTAAGAATCCATTTGACTTCTTAGCTTCCGCTGCTTAGCTTCTGTAAGCATAACCATGTCTATGTGCTTTGAGAGCCTCACACAAAAGGGTAGTAGGGGTGAGATTTGATCCTGTCAATAAAAAAACAAAACTATCATTTGAGCCACATATTTGTACAGTATTATGCAGAATGTTTTGTGTTCTCTTACTCATCCAGTTCACAGGCCCTCCAGCCACGGTCGAGGCCCCTGAGGGCCCTCATATCCTCTTCGGTCAGACTGAAGTCAAGGATCTGCCCAGAACACAGCACATTCGGGGGGAAGAAGGCAAACAATATAATTTGTTTTTAGTGATAGCAAGTAGATCACACATTCTTCATTATAATACATGGATATGACCATGATGAAATGGGGATAATCTCTGAGTGGGAGGCCTGTTTGCATTGTGAGGTATATTAAGAGAAGAAGCTGAGGAGATGGTATTCACCTTTGTGTTCTCCAGGATGTGATGAGCCTTGTCGCTCTTTGGGATCACTGCGATGCTCTGCTGCGTGTGGTACCTGAGTAAAACCTGGCCAGAAAACAGTTTAACTGATACAATAGTGTACAATTATGGTCAACATACACAGCTACTACTGTGACTGTGAGGGCAGTGCTCTGACCTGCGCAGGACTTCGTCTGTGCTTCCTGGCTATGTCTGCTACAACAGGGTCAGTCAGAAGTGTTTGTGGATCTTTGACTCCTCTGATCCTACAATCATCACATCCACATGAAAACAGTAGAAAACTTTGAAATTCAAAGGCAGAGAGTGAATTAAAAAAGCACATGTCTTTAAGGTTCTTCATTGTATATGAAAGTACAGCATCTTAGAAAATGTTGCAAGGAGCATAAAAGTGGGTTTATGAGGCTTTGTATTTCCTGATAAGACTGGTTATAAAATCCTCAGATATAATCCTGTGCTTGTATGTATTTATTCACGCTCAGCCAACTTATACTCAGCTACTGAGTATGATATTGTACCTTGACCTGAATGAATAAGAACCCCTATCTAACAAAGTGTTGTGTTGCTGTTTATTGCAGTGTGTGTGGTGGGTAGATGCTTACAGCTCAGGGGGTCTGCCCGGTGATCCAAAGGGACTGTAAGCTGTGAGCGCAATGTTCTTGGATTTACAGAAGTCTATCATCTCTGTTTGGACCAGGTACGGATGGAGCTCCACCTGCATGTTTACAGAGATGTAGGCCCATCAACAAAGCATACCTACTCTTATATACTTGTGCAATAAATCAAATTTAACTCAGTTTTGTACATTTATTTAGACTGATGTAGACAGTACCTGGTTGACTGCTGGAGGGACCCTACATAGAGCCAGAAGTCTCTCCAGCTGCAAGATGCTGAAGTTGGACACTCCAATGCTCTTCACCTTTCCAGAGGCCAGTAGAGCCTCCATCCCCTGCATTGACCAATATATTGATTATAAGGTAAGATTTTGTATGTGGTTTAGCTACATTCACCTAAAGAAATTGTGTCAAACTGATCTTAAAACTGAACTCCTCCTGCTGTCGACCGCTGTGTATGGTTCTTACCCTCCACACGTCCACATAGTCTATGTCAGAGGTTAACATTTGTCCATCCTTCTTCGGGAAAAGCTCATCCCCCACTTTCTGGAGAAAATCAGCAAACATGCCTCAGGAAAATAGATTTGAATTGTTTTATGTAGCTCACTGTGGTATTTTCTTTAGTTCTGCCAGACCTTGAGGCCAACGGGAAAATGCACCAGGTAAAGGTCAAGGTAGTCCAACTGTAGGTCTGTTAGAGACTTGTTCAAGCACAAAGGGATGTCCTCAGGGGCGTGATGAGTACACCACAACTAAAATATGAAACACAAAGAATGAACAGGCCTTACACTAGACAGTCCGTAAATTATATTAGTGTTTGGTAGAGAGCAGAATAGGGGACCTTAAAAGGATAGTTACAGCCAAAAGATCTTAACTTATGTCCAAGGGGTCCCACCTTACTGACAATGAACATGTCCTGGCGTCGAATGATGCCCTGCTGTATCTTGGAGCACAGAGCCCTGCCAATGTCAGCCTCATTCCCATAGCTGTAGGCAGTGTCAATGTGGCGGTATCCTGCTGCAATGGCTGCCTCCACTGCACCCTGCACCAAGCTGTGTGGAAGGTGGGACGACTACAAGGGACCACCATCAATCAATCTACCATCTTAGCAGTCAGTTTTCTTGAATTACTCAATTACTTGTGCATAAATAAATCTTTGTCTTATTTTATCCTATAGTGACATTAAAAGTTTGGATCTTGTGATGAAATTGTTGTTCAAACAAATATTGCAGATTTTTTTTTTCCTGAGAAGCTTTGGTGCTATGCAGAAGTACATGCAATTAGTCTTAACATCATAAGATCAAAAAAGTTTTAAACTACCTTCCACGTTCCCAGGCCCAAAAGCGGCATCTTTGAGCCATCATTTAGTTGAATGGTTGTTTCCACCGGTGTGTCTTCCATTGGTACAATCTTAACCTAGCCTTTAGACTGCTGCCATTCAGAGCTTTCACTTCCTCTATTCTTCAAACTGCTGTGTAATGTCCTTCTTCCTGTGACTTCTCTATCTCCTGTGTCTTTTTCCCTCCGTCTCTTGTTGTCCCCCGTCATGGCCCTGCCTTCTCACTCCTCACTATCAGTCCAGGAGTTAATGATTGGACAACACACAAAGTACCTAGAAGTATTTATGTTTACACTGAGAGTGAGAGGTGAAGTATGTTGCAAAGGTCACTCTTCTCATGAGGGCAGCACACACTGCAGTTGTAGTGCTTAGCTGTGAGGAGGGGACTTCAACATTAGAGGGTGATATTGTATTAGATATTGAGAAAGAATGGTTATATGTACCTCCACATCCAGCATTTTTTTTTTAATTTTACATCTAAGTATGGGTATGTCTTGACTTTGGTGAACCAGTTTGAACATTAATACAGCATTAACCTGACAAGTCATGTGGATCAGGTGCACAGGTGACCACCTATTTTCTGTGTCAAATACCATATAACTGCACTGATTTATGCTGTGTTACAACATGCTCATGCGTGATAAATAGCGTGTGTGATAAATAGTATTAATTTCAGTGCGCCAATAAAAAAACTAGACTGAACAGTGACACAAAATGATGTACCTTGACAGAGGAGAATACATACTTGTCACAGACATGGGTTTGTCACATGCAATGTTAGAGATATAGCACACTGCAAAGTAATAGCGGTCAAGTAAGGACAGTTAATATGTGTGCTAGACTACTGCTATACTAAAAGTATAAAAGAAAGACAAAACAAAAACCTCAACAACAATTCAGTGATTATATTGTGGGCAGAAATATGAATACACAATGTAAAGTGCTGTTAATGATAACACACCACATGCATGCTCTCATCACTCATGAAATAAAGTCCCATTATGAGGCGGAGGAGGTGGAGGAGTTTATAAACAATATGTACTTTATAGAACAATATGTTCTTGGGTGTAGCATGATGCATTAGGGCGGCCCAGTGTTCCAAGCTGGCTATAGGCTGTATGTCTATAGACATCTGTGTCTATAATTTCATGCCATATTTGTGAACTGACAGACCTCAGTCTTTAGTTGATGTGTCTGTACTGTATCTGGCTCATGAGATCAGTGTTTTTGTAAACACACACAGGATATTCAATTTTTTTTTTTTTTTTTTTTTTATGCTTTTTTATTTAAATTGAGTGTATACACACATTTGAAACTACTCTGGGAACAGTGTGGTTTATATTAGTAGGAATTTAAGAGTGAAATAAGGACAAAAACAGAAAATAAATGTTTTTTGATTGAATTTTATTTTGAAATTGTTCCAGCAAACGTTAAAAATACAGACAGACATATATCTATTTACACATTCAGTGTGATCCAATACAACAAACATGTAACAAACCAAAATTACATGAACAAAATATACAGGAGTTTTGATAACAGCTTTGCATTACTCAGCACAAGCACAACATGCATGCTGATATGAATACATTCAACCATACATGGACACCCCTCTGTTTCAGATCAGTATATAAAGCAGCAGCTACAATCATGGTTATAGAAAATACTTATATATAGTCATATAAATACACGTATGCTTTTTAATGCTGGTATAAAATATAAATAGATCTGCTACTTTCATTTGGTGTACACAAAAATGGCACCTGTGGACTATCTGATATGACATAATTGTTTGATGCTGTTTTCACAGGTGTGTAATGCCAGCCAGTCCTTCACTGTGGTCACTGGTCCAGGTCATTGCTGTCCCGGCTGCGGGGCCGATAGTGAGTCAGACAGAACTCCCGAATCCGACCACATGCTTCCTCCATATGTTCCTCTGGCACCGTTACCACAATACGGAAGAAGTTAGGATACTCAAAGGCCTGGAAGGAGACACAAGATTACAGTTACTGACATTACTGATTAGTGCTGATATAAAAATGATCACAGCAGCCTTCAACAAGAAAAACACAAACCGAGGCTGGAAGACAGAAGACAGACTGCTCTGTCACTAGCCGCTCAGTAAAGTCCACATCATTTTTAAAATCAGGGAAGTGGTCCATGTCAATACCAACCTGGAGAATACACGTGTAAGGAAAATATATAAGTAAAATGCACATTCTGAACAATTCAAGTGATACTGGGAAGAGTCAGGGAACTGACCATGAGGTACATGGCTCCAGACGGCATGACTGGGTTCAAACCTGGCACAGTGGACAGTTCATTGAAGCAGATCTCTGAATTGGACTGAGAACAGACACTGTATTAGACACTGGCATTGTGATATTTGAATGTATCAGATCATGAAACAGATACAGTAACACACAGGCTGTAACTTATATACACTTAGTTTATGAATATTTGATTGTGATCAGTCTGCCATGGAACTCCATTATCCTCTTTCTATATAGCATAATCTGGATTGCATTGTTGTGTATTTCATAAAACAGGGCTACCTTGAGGAAGCTGATGGTGCTGTTGTAGAAACTCTGAGGCGTGTTGTTGAGAATACTCTCCAGAGCTCCCTGGATGATGGTGCAGGCTCCAAGGATCCGCTGGCTCAGCTTCACCAGGCCCTGTCGGATCTGTCCATGACATACAAGAACACATATGTGTAATCCAGTTCTCAGTATATATAAAGGTAATGATTCAAGCACAATTACTTAAAATGTGCACATTTGAAATATATTAGATATGACTGGTATAAAATATATAACCCAGGACTTTTCCCATGGGTTTTTACATTTGAAGCTCAGAATTATGGTTAAGTTAATATTTGTTAAGTGGAAGGAACTGGTTTGTTTAGTGGAAATAACACCTTTGAATATGGAAAAATCCAGTATTGTGTGTTTTGGTTAAAAGTAATGTCTTTCCTTTCTAGTTTCTGCCTAAACTTAACCATAAAAGTGGGTTTATATCGACTTAATTTGCTCATACAATTTCAGTAAAAAAGTTAAATTAGTAAATGTCTGTAAAGTGAACATGATACATCTATTCAATGTTTAAAAGATGTAAAAAAAAACAAAAAACAACATTCTCAAACTCAGTTCTGGGGAGCTCACATATAAACATTACAAAGTAAGGACAGTTCACCTCTGAGCCAAATATGTTGTTTCTGTCATGGATGAGGATCCAGCCCATCCTCCAACCTGGGACAAGCCAGCGTTTAGCCAGGCCCCCACAGGCCAAGATGGGGACATCACTGCTGAGAGACGCCATGGAGGGGGAACTGCAGCCTGGGAAAACCTGGACACAACAAAGCAACATTTTATAAAGTTAGCCTGCTTAGATGTCAAATTAAGTCAAAAATATGGACTTGGATTTTATGCAGAGCCAAACACGTCAACAACATAGACTGTACCATAAGGCCATGAAGGCATAGGAGATGTCTTAAACTGACCCAAAGGGCTGGTTCATTTTGGTGGATGCTGAATCAAACAACATGCTGTAATAGCACAGCCAAGGTCAAAGACATTTCTTGGATTTTAACTAAATGAATTTACTAAGATGTCAAATGCAATTAACAGTTTTGCATTATTTATTGTCTATTCACATTATTAGGGGAATTATTAAACATTTATGCTGGAGAACACACCAGAGGAACACAATGAGGAATGATAGAGAACACAGACAAAGGAGGATGGTACAGTATTTGCAGTGGACTTGGCTCCTCCCTCATGAGTCTGTTTCTTATTGGAACCACACAGTAAGTTTGACAGTAATTGGGGATCTGCCCCATTTTCTATTGGCCAGATGCATTTGAATGACATAACAGCGGAACATATGTTGAACTCCACAGTTTAAAGCATTTTTGGGATTGTGGCTGTGTAAGTGAAGGTTGTGGTACAGTCCCATTGTGGTCATAGATTACAGTGAGTCCTTACAGACATGTACACCTCACACAGGAGAGGGCTAGTCTGTGCAGAGGTGTAGTTAAACACTATTTACAGCCGAGACAGGGCCCTGGAAGAAGTGCCCCACTGAACTGCAAAGTCACTGGCCCCTGGCTGAGCACCAGCTCATAAAAAGGGCCCCACTCCCCCTCCGCCCAGTCTGGCTCCCCACCACACACCCCCATTCCTTGCTTTTCTGCTACACCAAAACCCCACATCTGTATTAATTGCAAACATATGTCGAAAGTGCACAGTCACTGTGGTAGGCTTGTGTTCAAAAGAAAGCACTGAGATGGTGGGGCTTTACAGATGAACCCAACAACCTAAAAAATGTCAAATAACACAAAAAATACAAACAAGAACTCCACCATTAGTTTCCAGTTTTGGATTAAGAAATGTATCTACCCCTTTTATAAGACTGGCACTAACTGTACAAGCATAACTACAATAATGTTATCAAACATGGCCATGTGTGTGTTCTTAGTTGTAATAGAGGATCACCACTATTTCATCGCCATCAGCCCCGTTGGCAGAAGTTGCATGATTTTTTACTAAACTACATTTCATTTTTTGCTCCATGACACAATTGATAATAGTGGTGGGAAAATTGACAAAATTTTAACTCTTAATACTAAGAGTTACTGTTACTGTCTGTCAGTAATATTGTATCTATTAGTGCACACACAAAACCAGAAAAATATCCTACCGACCAAACTATTGTGTATAGTATAGTATAGTATAGTATAGTATAGTATAGTATAGTATAGTATAGTGCAATATTGTACAATAAACATGCAGATAACACATGTTCAATTACAATAATATAATTCTTATTAAGTAAATGAAAAATTAGTTTTTTAGGTTTAGAAATTGCCACTTATTTTAATAAAATGAGCCTTTTATAACCAAATGTAACTAACAGACGACTGAATGAGCAGACAGCCATGTGTGTTAATTATATCATCATCTTATCAAAAAGGTGGAAGATTACAGCACTAGATAAGTGAACATCCCTTATCAGCACTTTCTGTTTGAGCTGGCAAACAGCAGTAGACCTATGGGTGTAATGAGAGACCTTTCAACTAAGTCAAGGCCAGCATCGATCCCATCTCCTAGAGTGACTTTTCTGAAAATGCCCATCTGTCAGCTAAAGCAAAAAATTTTAAACTATCTCTTCTTTTTTATTTGTTTTTTTCAGCTTGAATTAGCTTTGAGTTAATGCTCTCAAAGTGGAATAGAAAAAATGTTTGATTAAACTAGACACCTAACTCTCTCCATCAAACGTTGCAAGTGTCAGCGAGCAGATGCAGAAGCTGGCTGTATAAAGCAAAATTTGTCTTTAAATTCACTTTTTAAATAAATGAAAGCTTAACTAATGACCAATCAAAATCCTGCTGTCACTGGCCTTGCCCCTGATGACCCCTGCCCACTGTCCAGTTGCTTGATGCTATGGCGCTATATTGAAGCCACTGTGGCTTTAATCCCCCATGTGCTGATGTGCCACTGTGCACGCACACTCTGGCCAGAGCAAATACCACCAGGACCAACATGACCTTTGCTGTCAGTGTAAAAATGTGCCCTGCTTCTTTTTCCTCGAGTTTGACTGAGCACACCTTCCTGTGCTAGGATTACTCACCATGTCAGAGTAGATCTCATCTGCCAGAATGGGAACACAGTGTCTGGAGGCCACTGAAATCAACAAAAAACATGTTTACATTCTAAAGACCAGGTGCTTCATTCACAAAAAAAAGGGGGATATAATGTTGGATGATTTTAATTTATGTGTTGAGATGAATAGTGAAGTCTGAATAGAGTGCTTTTAGTTGTAGTCATGAAAGCTTATATTAGTGTAAAAAAAGCTGGTGCCACACACACATGTGGACACATCCTTGTTTAGGATGGTTGTTTGACTGCTAGATGAGTTTTAGTGGCTGCTAACCTTTGAGGATCTTCTGCAGGTGTTCTTTGGTGAAGACAGAGCCACAAGGGTTGGATGGGTTGGTCACAATGAGACAGGATGTCCTCTCGTCAATCAGGCTCTCCAAGTGTTGCAGGTCCACCTCCCAAGACTTCTCGGGCTGAAAATAAACACACAGGTCAATAAGTTAATCTGTAAAACAAATGTAATATGTGTTTGTGATTTCGCCCTGCCCTAGAGCGTACCAGCAGGTTATATAGTTTGACCTCGATGCCCATGGAAACAGCCAGAGTCTTGTAGAGTGAGAATCCGGGACATGGTACCAGGATGTTGTCCCCGGGGTTACACAGCACACTGATGGCCAGGTCAATGGCCTGACTGCAGCCGCTGGTCAGGATCACATCCTAAAATGGGACAGGGTGCACTTTTACTTTGACCATGAGAGTTGCATAAGACAGCACACCCTCTGGCTGCACATATGTGGCATGTGCAGCCAGAAGGTGTGAAAGTATGATTAAATGTTAGTTGTGTATTTGTTTATTTGACTGTGGGAAATACTAATTGGAATGGACTCAAATAGAAGTAAAGGTAGCATTCTAGTTTTTTAGTGGAGTAACATATCACATTTATGTGTTAATATGTATTTAGTGAAAATACTACACAAGCACTAATTTTTACTAAGTAGCCTATTTAAAAACATAACAGCCACTGTTGAAAAGCGACATAAAACTTTGAAGACCAGTCAACCCCAAATGATGTAGCATGAAATCCAGCCTTATCAAAAAGTTCATGAGTATTCATGTATGTGAACTAAAAGCCTCATTAAGTTAAGCTCATCCAAAGAAGCAAGGATTTAGACGTGACTGTGCAGTGACTGGTTATATTTCATTAGTAAATGTGTACAATGTGTCGATCAAGACACTGTGCAGTAGTTTTCCTTTTGGATCAATAAGGTTCATCGAAGTCTAGGTCTAAACAAAATTGACTGAATATACTGTTTTCAAAATAACTCTTCCAAAGCAAAAGGGAATCTACTCTTCGACGTTTTGCAAAGGTGATGAACCATCTAGAAAACAGTGGTGGGTGCTGACCTCTGCCTCCAGGGGGGCTTCAGAGCAGCTGTAGAAGTTGGCCACTGCCTCTCGACTCTTCAGGTAACCTACAGAGACAGATTCAGACAGATTCAGACAGATTTATACAGAGAGCTCAGCAGATGTGTATCTCTCAGTGACACTCACCCACAGAAGGAGCGTAGCCATTGTACTTTTGTGAGTCTATGGCGTCTTTCATGGCCTGCAGCACAGCCTCGTCTGTCGGTAGGTTTCCAAACACAGTGGGGTCTCCTAACCCACGCACAAGATACACTTTTATTGAATAGATAACCACTCACAATACATTCGCTATTATCAACATTACTATGAATTAATGTTATGATTAAACTGATAAAGCCGGTGAAGCTCTCATTAAGTTGTTACTTGATTTTTTTTTATTGTCTCCTGCTGGTTACTGGTAACTAATTGATTTGTTGGGGCACTCACCGATGGACAGTGCAATCATGGGCTTGTTGGGGTTGGGGGTGAGTTTCATGCCGTCCACTATGGCCCTGATGGGGTTCAGGGTGTTGTTGGCCATTTCTGAGGGCTTCACCTCCCAGCACTGTCTCCGGCTCTTGGCTTTGGCCGGATACAGGCTGCCGTTTACGTTCACATGGTGCACGCCGTTCCTGTTCACCGCAGTCCCCTTCAGGGCATTTCCATTCACTTTGTTCTTACCCAGCACTCCATTCCCACTCATCTGCACCAAGTACGATTTGTTTTCCATCCTGTAACTAGGCACAAGCACATTCATTCATTTATTATTCCCTCTCCAGAACAGAAACAACTTTTACTGTGATCTCACGGGATGTTGCTGAACAGGACAAAAAAGTACAACTGAAAACATATAACACTGCTTTCAACAAACTCTTCATATCACTTTGTTAAAGTGTTTAATAACCATATGTATTTATTTATTTGCATGCTATATTTAGGTGTTGGTGAGTTGAAAAGATAATTATTAATAGTCTACATTTTTATTGTGAATTCCAGAACAGTTTATTTTAAAAGCAATAAGACATTAAGACTTTAAAGAACCCTGAAAGGCAATACACCACTTATTTACATATAACTATGTGTGTTAATATTGGTTTAGAGGATCAGATATGTGTACATATAAGCATGGGGATGAGCATTAGCCTACATATGCACAACTGCTTATCTCATATCTTAAGTTTTAAATGGGGACTGTTAGAATGAGTAAATTAAATGCAACTGTAGCATGAATTAATTTAATGTATATTTCTGTATCGTATCCTAAAAGTTTTAACTTAAGCTACATCAACACTAATTTACTTTACTTGCGTTTTCCTACCCATTTTTTCACCATTATCTATTATTAAATATCAACGCGTTAGTGTGGATTTGGAAAGACTTCATCGTCATTCATTTCATTTTAATCGATATTCTGTTGCATTGGCGAAAAGATATTAAGAACTGTATGGATCCTGATTAGGTCCAATTAAAAGTAATAAACCACAGGTCTTATTAAAAAAAAATAAAAATAAGTAAAAACCATATTGGCATCGCAGAGCAGTTGTATTTGTCCAGAAGAGGTTATAGAGCACAACTATGAAGTAACTCCTTTTATCATCACCAAATTTCCAAATATATAATATAATAATATACAAATATTTTTAAATACAATCAATACATCGTCCTAGATTAGATATATGATCGTAATCTTTGATGTGCCTTACCTGGTGTGATGTCTTCAGCAGACTTTGAAGGCAGTAGTGCGTGTTGGGAGTGACTGAGAGCAAATGCTGGCGGAGTGATGCGCACCGGTTTTATCCATGAGCGCAGATGGGTGTAGAGCCGGGCCACTGTCCCATTGGAGGAAGCCTAGGGCTGTGCCTCTACACCCCTCTTTCATCAACTCACGCCCGTTAACCCGAACCAGACCTCCACAGTCCCGACCCAAATCAACGGTCACCTGCGCGCCCCCGGAAACCTACAGGACGTATGGTTGTGCGTCACAGGCGTCAAAACAAATAGGTACTCTGCGTGAGTCAACACATTGACCAGTATCATTACAATCCGGGTTTAGACTAGTCCAACACACACCACTCTATGTTTGTAGGGCTACAAATCCGAACAACACAACATGATGATAGAGAAATGAGTCCTTCAGTTGTCACACACCATTTCCACTTTTGCATGCTCAGATCTCTGAGTATGTACATAGAACAGTAAAGATGTGATGACAACATGAAAGGTCAAATACACTTGTACACACACATATTTATCTTTCCAACTGATGCACTTTCAAACCTTCTTTGCAAACTGAAAATGGAATTAACAAAATAAATGAATGAAGTGGAGTAAGCACCAAGAAGTGTTTTATTACTCTTCTTTTATCCAAAGCATTTCTGAGCTGATGGGTAAAGTGAAGCAAACATCTGAGTGAGTGCTCCACTTGAGGATGCACACTTGTAGAAACATTTTAAAGAATTTATGGACCCAGTTACATTGCATCAATGGTTTCTTAATCTAGATTTAACTTTTTTTTTATGTGTGAAGATTTTCTCTTGTTCATTTAGAGCAATCTGTGTTTATCTTCTCCTTTTAGTGCCAGGCCCAATGTCTTGGGTCCAGTGTTGGAGTGACCAGAACAGTATGGTGTCATGTTTGGAATCATCTGGACTTATTTTGACAAACAACGTTTTATTAATAAGTTCATTAAGTTATCGTTTAATACTTTTTGTGAGCTGGGTATAATTATGCTCTGTGTTATGTTGCAGGATTATGTACATTTATAACAACAAGCAGCAACAACATCAAATAGTGCATATGACGTGTTGTTATTTGCTGTGTGCACTGTTTACCACAGGTCTGGTAACTCTCAGGTAAATCAATACGCCAACAGCACGTCATAGGGACAACAGTGATAAGACTGTTGTGATGGGAAGCATATGGGTCATATGTAAATGTAGGCTATAAGTTTTCCTTCAGTTCTGCTCAGCCCTATGTTCGAGGAGTACAGTTACACCAAGAAAGAAAAGCGGGTCAAAAACACATGTTGAAAACTATCTGTTACATAATGTCCTGCCTCTCTTTTTTTTTTTTTGAAACTGTAGGGGTTTTATTGCCCAGCGCCATCTTACAGTCCCTCTGTGCTCCCCCTCACTGTGACTAATGGCAGGAACAGAAACCCCTAAAAGAGGCAAATTATCTTTATAACACATCATAGACAAAGATTTTTGATGAGCACAACTATTTGCTGAGTTATCATCTGAAGTGTTATCTAGGGTTTGTAAGGTCTAGACTTGAGAGATTTGAAGAAAGTGTCTGTTTGGCCTAGATCCAAAAGTGCACAGTCATTGTCTGGTGCTCCATCATGTTACAGTATAAATCAACCTGCTGGACGTCAGCACTGAAACAACACATTTTAGGCCATCTGGGAGCAATGATAGACCCCGTCTCATGCCACACACTAGATCCATGACAAATGAGACAATAGAGAAAAGAATTTTATAAAAAGATTGAATACATCCACAATTATTGAGGTTATTGAGAATTGGGACTTGATCAATTAGGATTCATGCAATGATACAATTTGTATTACTGAGCTAAGCCAACAATTTCACTCTGGCCTCAAATGGGACAGATTAGATCATAATGGGGATTTAAGAATTAATCAAATAAAACATTAAAATGCATTCTGTAGAAGGGGGTCCAGTGTAATTAAATGAGAAAAAGAGTGTTGAAATTGAAGTCAAATTTGGAACAAAAACACAATTAACTATAAAATTATAAGCATGATATGCAGCTATGAAACAGTTGATGAAGAGCTAAATTTAATGTTTACATCACAGGGAGTTCACACAACAATCATTATAGATTATTATAGATTATATGAATAAAATGTAATATCTAGATATATTTTAGTTTACAGATGATAGTATTGCTCATATATATCATAGTCACGTTGGCAGGATGCTTCTTATGTAAGAGATTTTACTTTAACTGAGGACTTTGTTCTGTGCCATCAGGGCAGCCATGCCAGCTGCCTCTGTCACTGTTATTTCAGGTAAGCAAAGAAATGCCTATTGAAGGAACATGCTGTCCAAAAATTACATAATATTAATAATAGGTGACAATAATACTACGTCTGAACAGAGCCACAGGAAGCAAATAAAAAACACTCTCATAGCCCAGACATGACGTAGGAAAGATCTGGAGTTGCACTGGCTTTTCTGAGAACTGTCCAGCTCTAGACCACGCCTCCTTTAAAACCTCTAGAGGCAGATGGTGGACCACAGAGGTGTCAAACAGCAGACAGAGCTTTACTTTCTTTTGTTTGAGGAACAAAAAACCCCCAAACTAGTTAAGAAGAATTCTTTCTTATATCTCACCATTCATCTCTCATTGAGGATTCAAAATCAATATCCTGCAGCAGAGTGTCCTCAACTTACCTTTACGAGAGGCTGGAACCTCCCGCCAACAGCACTGAGTAAATACAAGTCTTCTGACCCCAGGAGTGATTGGTCCCACACAGTTGACAGTCATATGGCTATCTGATGCACTACGGTCTGGCCCAGCTCATTGGCTCATTTGGTGGATGCCAGGGGGAAGTTCATGGGTTATGTATGTTTTAGATCTGACTAACTAGGACTCTTGTTCTTCTGGTGTATGCAGTGTTGCAACAGCTAAAAGAAAGAAAGGAATAATACAAACCAGGATTTTTGTAACAGAATGGGCTTTATAGGCCTTAATTTAGACAAGATATAAATATCCCACATGTGTATGAAAACAGCTTAAGAAACTGCACCCTGAGAGCTCTTCATCAGCACCACAGCAATGAATAGAGCAATTTAAATATTGTTCAGACACACTGCGCGGAAAGATGCACATAATACCTGAGCTTTAAAAAAACTTGTAATAGTTAGCATGCTTCTCAACAACTTATTATATTATATTGAAGCAGCATTAGTTGTAGCCTAAGGTTAGCATGGTACTTTACACTTAAGTTGATACCTTAACTAATACTTTGTTTTAGGTTTCATTAAAAAAAAAAAAAAAGAGCTAATATATAATCTGACAACACAAATAAATAACTCTACCATCAAACAGTTGAGCTGAATGTTGTGTCAGTGGCAACATTAATATTCTGTCTTTTCCAAACTGAAAGCATGTGAATAACTGCGTAAATATGTAAATATCTGAGGAGCTTGTGACTGAGGCATTGGTTTGAAAAGAAGGTACAACATACTTTCAATAAAGACATTAAGGTACATTGTGAGGTAGTCCTTTATCAAAAATGTTTAGATGTCATAGGCTGAAGCCCATCTCCGAAGCTGTTTTTTTGTAGGCATGAAATCCGGATCTGAATGATCACTGTCGCTCTCTGACCAATAGCTGAAGTACAGGGAGCTGACATCAAAGGAGGAGTTAGCAGTGTCCTTGTGTTCGACATCATCACATTGTCTGGGGTGCGCTCTCCCGTTGGTCACCAGTAGACATTCTTCCACGCTTATTCTTTTCAGGACAACACACGGCTGCAGCAGCTTGGACTGCAGCAGGAATGTCTGACTGTGCAGAGACAAATGTGGCTCTGAGCTGCCTCTCAACTCTCTACTGCCCTCACGCCCATCCGGGTGGTCAAGGGTAGACCATGTCCCAGTAGAGTCTGAGGGAGTTTTGGAGTGAAGACTGGAGAGAGTCTCAAGATGTGTATTTGCAGAAGTAGTAGTGTTTGAGCACACCTTCTCTGGGAGAGAGGGAGTACTAGAAGTTGAGGTAATATGAGTAGCAGTATTTTCCAATAGTGCAGAACTTGTATGAGGAGAAACATGGACTCTCTCTGGCCTCTCTGCCTCGTGGTTTTGACTGCTCTTTTTTTGATGTTGGAAATGCTTTTTTGAGAGTCTAAACTTTCTGGAAAGCTTGGAGAAGGTCTTTTTGGGAGAAGTGGCACCAAGAAACAGTGTATGCTCTATTGAGGAGTTTTTTGAGATGCTACATTGTGAGTCCTGGTTGCTACATATGAGGTCAGTTTGGCTTGTGGCGTTGGGTTTTGAGGGACAGGGGGTGATAGAGGTGAGGTATTTGAATGGGACCAGTGCAACTTTCAGGACAGCACCTTCCAGGGATGGTGCTGGATTAGTAAGAGGTCCTGGGTCAACTAGTTCAGAGTTTAGCTTAGTAATCTTTGCACCTTCAGGTACTTCCTGGGATTGGCTGGAGTTGTGCTGTGATTGGTGTTGGTCAGGAGGAAATGTAAGGTCTGAGGGAGTGAGGTCCTCGGATGAAGAAGTGGATGGGAACAGTGCAGGGGAGCTCTCACTGGCCTGTGCCTGCTGTTTGTCTGAGGGCTCCTCCGAACATTCACGTAGTATGTTTGTGACCCAGCGCTGGTGTTTGGAGCAGAAGCGAGGAGAAAGTTTGACCTCATGTGCACTGCTTCTCAGACTGACTTTCTCCATATCAATGTTGTCTGCCTCTTCTTCACCAGCAGTGGTTGCTCCATTTACTATCCCTTCAATCTCACCTTCAGTCTGCAGACTCGCAGCCTGCTCTTCTGTCGGTCCATCTCCATCATCCATCACTGCATGAGAGTCTTTAGCCACAGCTGGAGAATGTACTTCTCCCACTGTCTTTAGCTCTGCTGCAGTTTCACTTGCAGCACACTGAAGGTGATCTTTTGAGGAGCCAGCACAAACAGGAGACTTTGGAGGCCAACAGCTTCCGGATCTTGCCCTTTGCTCTGATTTGCAGAATGCAGAATCTGGAAGAACAACAGAATAGTACAAGTTTACTTATTAACATTAATATTAAAATCTAATTTTTCCCCGTTCATACTAAAACGTAACCTCTAAGACTTAAACCTTTGGAAAATATGGACACAGTACAGTCTTTAGTTTATATAGAAGAAAACTGCCTTTTTAAATGAAATGTTTTTTTAAAGGAAGAAAAAGTTTTGTCTGTGAGAGTCCTAGAGAGCTAATTATATAATAACCTGAATGACTATGAATCTCCACAGACCTATCAGTGTCATGATGTACACAGTAGATGATACTTACTCCTGACAACATGCAAGCTTATAGTGCTCTATTTAGTGTACCATTGCATTGCTTTTTGTAGTAGTAGTTAAGTTTTTCTATATGTTAAACAGAAGAGTTATAAATGAATTTCTCTTGTTCAAGTTCTTACCACAGTGCAGCAGTGTTTTCAGAGTTGTTGCTATGGGGATGGAGTCATCCCTGATTATTTCCAGCAGCAACTTCTCTTCTTCATTCATTGGAGTGTTTTTCTTCAGAATCTAGTACATGTAAACACACTTCATTAAATCTAACAGTGCCTTTACACCTTATGCAACTTTGATCTCTGTTCAAGTATCAACTGAGCTCATTTCAAAAACCCACAGGAGAATGATGAATCTTCAAATGATCTGCCTCCTCAACATAACCAAATCAGCCCTGGAGTAGTATCGACATTACAATAGTTAGGCCATTGTTTTTGTAGTGGACAATACCCCTGCCTCGCTGTCTCCCATTTTGTCTCCCAATTTGTCTTCTCAGCAAACAGTATACTGTTTCCAAAAAAGGCCTGTTAAAGTTTTTATTAGTTTTCACACCAAATAATTGTTACCATGAATGCATTTACAAAGCTATATAGAGAGAGTTTGGAGGAAGGAATGCAGAACCAGGTAAATGTAGTCATTAAATGCAAACAGAATAGCGTCAATGCTACATCAGACTATGGACTATTTGTGTTACAAGTCATCTTGATGTACACTTCACTACTCTATGATCCTTCATTATGTATGAAGAAACGCAGTTAGAAACAATACAGTAATAAAAATTCTGTAAACATCCCTATAAGTATCAAATAGAGTTCCTGTTTGACATGCTACAGTATAGTGTTCTGAGTACTTTTGTAGCTTGAACTTCTTGTTTTGGTAGTTTGTTGTGAATATTAAATGCATACACACCTCATCAATGTAGGTATTCTTCGGCAAAGCTTTGTCCAGCTCACGTAGATAGTGCAGAAGTCTATCCTCTGTCTTTTGTGCATAATGTTCACCATACTGTTCCTCCATGTGATTCTAAGAAAGGGTAAACATGTAAACAATAAGCTACATCCCCATAACCCATACAGGATCAGCTGTAGAAAGTGAGTGAATTAATAAAGTATCACAATGCCTTTAGCTATATGTCCTGAGCTGCTACTGCTGTGATAAAAGCATGTATTCAGGTCATGTCAGTCATTATATTAGATCTAATTAGATTTGATCAACTGGACTTCATGAAGAAATAGTGGTCAACATTTACAGACATGATTCTGAAGATGATCAGACCTCTCTATGGGATAATAGTGTGATATGGATCAGTACTGCTCCCTGTTGGACATAAATGATAACAGCTTGGTGGAACAGAAGAAGCAAGTATCTAACAAAAAAAAAATAAAAACGTTTTTTGAAACAACTTCCTGACATATATTTTAAAATATATACAAACCTGGATATAGCCTTGGAGCTTTTTCTTGTCCACAGCCAGTGCCTCAGCAAAAGTCTTGAAGTCCAGCTGGTTTTTCCGCATTAGAAACATCTCACGATTGCTCTGTACATGAAAAAGAAATCTTATATACAGATGCCTACTTCTTAAAGATTTGATTTGTGGCTCAAATGGGTAAATTACATGTGTAGCCTGTCCTTTATTATGATTAATATGAATAAATAATATTATTAGGAGCAGCAGCAACGTCACTGCACTGAGTAACACTTGCTATAACAGTATCATTTACAACAACAAAAATGCCTGTATTTTCTACTTCATTTTTAAGCCAAAAGTTGAAACAAACCTTTACAGACTGAAACCATTCAATTTTGTTTGACCAAAGATCAGCTGTTTAGACAAAACCGTAGTCTTCTAAAAATTTGGCAAGTGACAGTTTGATTTGGAACAAAAATGGGAATGTCAACAGGTTCAACCCAAAGATTCAAACTATTCAATGTGCAAATCAAGTAAAAATAACTACACACATAGAGACTTACACAATGCTCTTGGTACTGAGGTAGTTTAGTGGGAAAGAACTGGATGATTTTATAAACAACATCGACTGGTCCTCTGCCTTCCTTCAGCATCCACATAATAACCTGAAAGGAGATTATGAGAAATAAGACATTTATTTGTTTTTTTTTCTAGTATTAATGTATGTAACTATTCATAAATTTAAATTTTCATTAAAATACCATGGTTTTAAGGCCAAACATGATCTTCATATGTTTAATGGCAGGCACCAGAGTTGGAAGCAGTGTGTGAGTGTGCTCCAAAAAGGCTAGCACTCTCTCATAGAGACTGGGTTGTCTGGTCCTGACAATGGAAAAGGCTTGGACAGATGCAACACGCACACACCAGGGCTTATCCAGGCTCAACGACTCCAAGTCCACCTCTGGCCAACAGGACGCCTCCATAGCTGTGAAAGACAAAAACAAGTCCCATTCATCTGTGCATCACTTTTAATTTTTTTTAATTACCACCACCACCACCAACAACAACAACAGCATTTTCTTTACTTTTTTTTGGTCTTCTACACACACCAATACATCTGAATAATTCTTTTGCCTGCTGCTGTACCAAATTTAACTGAGTGAAACACCAAAGCAAGGCATACCAGTTACTGTATCTGTTGCAGAGAAAGTCCATGTATGTTCAAAACATTACTTTATTTAATAGGATTGCACCAGTGCAGTTCTTGATTTAGTAATGTTGCTATTAACGCCATTGTTCCCATATTTTGATATGAATATATTTGAATATTGGAAGAAGAGAAGATGTCTTTACCTTGATAAACATCCATCATATTGTGAGCCCAGGCGTACTCTATAATAAACAACCTGTGTAAACACAATGCCGCTCCATCAGATGTCATTGCATCCACCCATCATAGCCTCCTTTTTAAAACTGGCCCATTGCTGAATACACCCCTCCCCGGGACAGGGACATGTACAGGCAAGTCGAGAATGGGACACGTCCAGTGCACCCCTAAAGAACATTAAAATACACCATTTAGTATCAAAACGTTCTGAATAATTACTACAGATACAGATAGAAACTGAAACACTTTTTTTCGATTAGATTACCTTCATGTTTCCGCATTTAAGAAGTGTGGCTTGCGCATTCTTCGGAAAAGTAGCCACTAAACAACATCTACGTAACATGAACTATTGAAACACGACCAATTTCTCAGTTCAGTATCTGTGATCACGAAACACCAACTAAAAATACGTCCATTTGTTTTGAAAGTTCGCTTCAAATTCGTAACTATTTTAGAGTAAAACGTAATGTGCTTGTCGGTAAAGAGGTAAACACAGTGTGCTTTTATTGTGAAAGTAACAGCGGAGCAGACGGCTTACCCGGAAGTGGTTCACGTACAGACCTAACCACGGTCAGGAGAACATGGGAGATACTCATGACAGCTTTTCACTCCCCTTTCACCTTGTTCACCGAGCGCAGAGGTCACTAAATTGACATAGCAGACAAATTGAGTCTTAAAATATGTATAGTACTTCCTTTTCTTGTGTGTTAGTAATTTAGCTTTAGCTTGAGCTTTGTAGCCTGCACTTGTCCTGAAGGAGGAACGCGTGATTTTGTAATTAGCACTCCGCTGGCGGGCGGTGTTTAAGGTACAGACTGTATTCATTCATGTCTATATAAGTTAATCTACATGTGCATTAGTGGTTTTAGGGAATGTAGGAATGCTGACCAGACTAAAGAGAATTGATAGTTCTTGGTGAATAAAATAAATAAATAATAATAAAATAAAATTTGTTTGTGTTCACAGCAGTGTCCACCTGATTGAGGGTCCCATGATCCTCCCTGTAGATCCACCATGAACAAATCCTGTATGACCTTACTTCAACTGTCCAGAATGGGCTTCAGACTTCATCACAACAGCAGTGGAGCTTTGGCTTTAATTCCTGTAAGACCCTCTCCACTTTCATCCTGTTCTGTGGGACTCCGCTCATACTGCAGCAATGTCAAGGTGCGCTCCTACCTGCAGTACATGAGGCGTAAGATCCGTCCTGCTCCCAGCCCTCCTTACAGCCACGTGTGCCAGGTGGGGGACCCAGTGCTGCGCTCCCATGCAGCTGCTGTGGACCCTGCAGCTGTGAAGGGCCCTGAGATACAAAAGGTCATTGGTACCATGGTAAAAGTGATGCGTAAACTAGAGTGTGTGGGACTGAGTGCTCCTCAGATTGGGGTGCCACTTCGCATCTTGGCACTGGAGTATCCACAGAAGATGCTAGAAGAAACCCCTTCTGTGTTAAGGGAGGCCCGGGGTCTGAGTGTGCTGCCCCTGAAAGTCTTTGTTAACCCACAGATGAGAGTGCTGGATGGAAGGACAGCGGTTTTTCAGGAGGCTTGTGAAAGTATCTCAGGGTTTTCTGCTGCTGTGCCACGCTATCTCTCTGTGGAAGTGTCAGGTGAGCACTGACCAAGATATATTTATATAAGTTGAGATGATCCTTTATTATTCTAAGCCACTAAGTGAGTAAATCCACGGTGTTGTAGCAAAACAACAGTAGATAGATTCTCAAGACATTTGTGAGTTCACACACTCACGAAAATCCATCTTGTACTGCTCCAGGCAAAGCTTCGGCTGTGAACTGCTGCTGGTTCTAACCAACCACTGAGCTGCAAAGACTTTCTGAAAGGATAATATTATAATTTAAATAAATGAATAAAAAAAAAAAAACATTAGTGGCTAAAATTATTAGAATGCTCAGCATGTTTAAGAGGTTTCTGTTGTTTTTGTTGAATTGGCCATTAAAGTATCGATAAAATGAATGAAATATCTACAATGTCATCATTAGAATAGAGCCATCATAAGGAGATCATTTTCCTTACAAAAAACAACCTAGACCTATTTCACTGTCAATGTCACATAATCGTGTTCCTTCACAGAAGAAGCCGTTGGATAACATTAGGAAATACAGTATGTGGACATTATGCCAGAGAGATGTGCTGCTGTAATTATTACAAAAGGTGGACAAACCAAATGTTAAAGTTAAAAGTGGATAAAAACAGTAGGACTCACTTCATCTGATATTTGTTTTGCTCAGAGCAACTATCTGCATGTTTCATGAACATTATGAAGTGAAATCATGTTTTGGAGACCAAAAGGACAATTTTTTCCAGATCTGTGAGGTGTTCCAATAATTTTGCCCACCACTGTATTGTATTGTATATTTCGTGGTGATAGTTGCTTAAAATAGTAAGTACAATTTATTTATGTTTTTTTCTTAACTTGTTTTAACAGAACAGTCTGGTGATGAAACAGTAAAAGTTGCCTTATAGATATAAGATTATCTATAAGGCAGACAAAGATTATGATGAATTGGAATTGGAAAATATGATCTTTTTAGGAGATTGCCCAACTCTTATTAGCATATAATTCATTTGTTATAGAGAAATCATGGAGAATAGTAAAAAAGTAAAAATTATTATTTTTTGGATTGATCACAAAACAATGGAACAGTGGCTAAGTTTGTCACTTAAAGGCATAGCAGAGTTATGGATGGATGGATTTATGTAGAAATCATGGGAAATGTTCTCCATAAAAAGTGGGAACCCATTATTTTGCAAAAAGCTTAAATCGTTTGTGCATTTTTTGGCACAGGTCTCGATGAGAGGGCAGAGGTGGTCACATGGGAGGCGAGCGGATGGGCGGCTCGTATCATTCAGCATGAGATGGATCACTTAGATGGAGTTCTGTATATAGATCGTATGGACAGCAAATCATTCATCAATATCAACTGGCAATCATATAATGAATGATATAAACAAAAAAACGGATAAATGGACTTGTTTTAATGTTTTTAATAAATACCACTTCAGTATGAAAAGAGATTGTGTTTGAATCACTTCAGAAGAAAACACTGGGACTGTGCTCTGTCAAAGGATTGTTCGGAGAAAATAAAAATAGACCAAACCTAGTGAATAGTTCTGACACATTACATTTACAGATAAGATACAGTTCCCTCACATAAATTAACAAGTTGTCTGAGCAGTGATTGACATGAGAGTTCTCCAGAGTTCACTAAGAAAAGGTTTTATGACAAGGCATCTGGACGTAGGTGACCCCCTATTTAGCTTAGTTTAGTCTCTTTTGCCCATATAAAAGAAATAAATTACAAAATTTCCAACACTTTTGTTTGTGTCATGAATCTTTAATATAAAAGTAGAGATCCACAATTTGGCCAAACAATGCCAGAATAGTAAAAGTATAAGAAATTCAAGCAAAACTGTTAGCACTGATTGCAGATAAAATAAGTGCTACTTGTGCCTCAACAACTTGACAAACATCAATTCAGTAATTTTCATTTTATTTCACAAAACTGCGCACAAACATGAATTGTTACAATTACACCAGAATCTTTAGCATGAGTTACATTTACAGCTCTAAAGTGTGACATGTCTTTTTGTGATTAAGGTGCACTTTATGTTAGCATATATAAATAAAGACCAGAATTCTAAATATAGCAGTAAAATGTTGTTAAGGCAGTGTTGATACAAATTGAATTTTGTACATTACAGATGTACATAATCCAGAGCTAACATTTTATCTATAATAGATTGGCACACTGCAGGAACACTGGCACAGGGGTGGTATGTGTACAGACAAACCTATAAAAATCAGGACAGAACTGCTTTTTCTCCACTTTACAGAACAGCCTTTTTGCTGAAGCCAACAGAAACTCCCATGAATAGAAAAAAATGCTTTTTTTTTTTAAAAAAAAGTAAAGAAAAAAAGACTGTTTTCTTTGTGTGATGTTTCTGCATTGTACTCAGAGTAAATTGTTTATGGCATATGGCAAACAAGTATGAATGCATTTAAAAATATCATTTACCATTATATCAATCTCACAGAAGTATTATCGTATTGCAAAAAACACAACCACATCCTTAAACATGTAGTAGATGCAAATAGAATTTTAAATGAAATGATTGTCAATTGTGAGTTGAGAATTGTGTCAATGATAATTTTTTTTTTCATAATGTGCCCCTCACAAATCTACTGTGTCAGCAAAATAGACTAAACAAACCCCCACCTGTTGTACATATTTAAGGCACTTTAAATGTCTGCGCATGCCTCATTAGTAATAATTTGACCAATCACACAGGGGATGAAAAGTCAAAGGTTTGGCCACAGGCACATTGAAGAGGGTGTTTGTACCAGCAATCCTTACAATATTCATTTCCACAGTATCTGCACAACACTTGAATTTTCCTCTCACTACAATTATGATCAAAACACACACCCAACTTTTTGGTCTCATGACGACTGAGGCAGGTCCTTGTTTCACTACAGTCCTCAGTGTGGAAGACTTTGCAGCTGAAACACAAGACCTGGGGGTCCGTATTAGAGGCGCGACAGCAGTAGTGGTTAGGCAGTGGACTGAGTATTGGGGAAGTGGATTTGTGCTCATTATGCAAACCTAAGGAAGAAAAAGCTGCACTGCTGCCAGTCAGGGTTGGTGATGTGTTCCCTCTACACTGTGAAGCTGCTGCCCTCATCTGGACAAACTGCTCTGGTATGGTATCAACATATTGTGTACTATGATTTGTTTGGCAAGTCTTAAGCATGGGACAGGTTATATGGTGGTATGTTTGGCATTTGGTACAGGTGTAAAGACACAAATGGTGAACTTGGAGACAGCTGCAAAGCTGTGTACTTTGAGCCTCACTGTTGAAACGTTCAGTGTTTCCTTCATAAAGACTACCAGACAGAGCCTCCCCTTTGTCTCCAGCAGACTCGAGATAAAAATGGCTGCCATGTCTAGTGGTGGATTGGATTGAGGGATTCCTAATCTGACTGTTGTGTTTAGAGACAAAGACCTGTTCTTTATACAGCCCATTACTGTTAGCTGCACTGCTTTCAGACATCCAAGTTAAAGAACGAGGAGGCTCATCAACAAGCATCTCCTTTGGCCCCCCGTTAGCCTCTTCATCTGTGTACAGATCCATGTCACTTTCT
The DNA here is from genome assembly GCA_036850595.1 of Rhyacichthys aspro. Classification (NCBI taxonomy): domain Eukaryota; kingdom Metazoa; phylum Chordata; class Actinopteri; order Gobiiformes; family Rhyacichthyidae; genus Rhyacichthys; species Rhyacichthys aspro. The sequence goes on from CM072153.1 coordinate 14,485,988, forward strand.
TCAGGCAGCTCCATCAGTGGCTGCTTGACCTCTGCAGTCTTCATAATGTTTTCAAGGGCAACCTGTAGAAAACCAGAACATCAGTTTTCATGTTTCTTGAATTTAGTTAATGGCAATGCACCCTCATTTAAAAAGTTAGCTTCAAAGTTGATTTATCTTTTATATATAAAGAGAACCTGGTTAGTGCCTAAATCAAATACTTACAAGACATGCACACAATATAAAGGAAGCATAAAATCTGTCTATGTGATAGACCAGCCCATCCAACTGATACACACCAACAGTGCATTTACCTGAAGGTTGTGTCCTCTTTGCCTCTCTCTCACCACACTCAGCTCCCATTGGGCCCGACCACTGTGCTTCCCCAGAGCCTCCAGAAGGAGGCGACACTCACAGCGAGCCACAAAGAAGGCACAGGATGCGTGCAGCAGCTCATCCAAACTGGCAGCACTGACTTTCGGAGACTGGAGACTGAGCTGCTCCCGGCGAGCTGAGCAGGGCTTGTATCCCAGCACACCAAAGAGCTGTTCTATCTGCCGCATGGAGAACACTGGTTTGATGTAGTGGGTAAATATACCGGAGTACATCTGGAGAGAGAAAAAAATCATGAAAAGGATCAGGATATATGACAAAAGTAACATAGATGACATCATTTTAAGTGGCAAAAAAGGGGTTAATTCCTATTGGAGTAAAACAGACATTCATCACTGCTTCATATGTTTATGCAAATTCTATATGTGACTTCAACTCATTTTAGCCTTTTGTTCATCTCAAGAGTTCAGTTTAGTCTTGTGTTTAAATCTTGAGATTGATTGACAAGTATTGAGTATCAAGAGACTGACAAGTATCTTATCTTTTAATAATATCTGAGCCAACCTTTACAACTTGGTACTCCTCCCTCCAGGGCCCCAGGTACAGGTTGAGGGCTGCTTGTTCAAGCACCTCAAATGCTTTAGCTAGGCCTTTCAGCCCTGCTTTAACTTTAAGAGTCCCACTGCTTCCAGCCACCACTGTAGATCTGAGCGACTCCTCCATGATTTTCAACGTATCCAGACCGAGGCAGTGTGTGTCCCGAGCATCTCCACTCTTAAGCAGCTCCTCCACCTCCTTCCACAGCTCCTCATCTTCACACGGCAGACCTGAGCCCTGGGCCACTATTTGTTTCTCCAGACAATGACTGTAAGCCGCCACTAGGTCTCTGGCTCTCTGCTCGGTGATGCTCATCTCTTTGGGTCAGCTCTGTGGAACACAAACAAAGTTTTAGGTAGGGTTTTTTTTTCCACATCTTTTGACACAGTGTTATTATTTAGGAAAAACCCTTTGCATTTGTTTTTTGTGACAAGTGCATGAGAGAGCTTGTGGCTAACTAAATGTAAAAATAAAAGTGTCCTGAACACTTATTCACACTTGTCAGTTTATGATAAATAATTCAATTTTACAAAGCCACAGGCAAATTACATTATAAAATAGAACTAACAAACAGGCATTGTCAGAAATATATCCACAACTATTTTAATGCAAGACCATCATCCCATAACAGTAACAGAATGTATATAAACAACTATAGTATATTTAGATTTTTAATAAAATTTTACATATGGTTCAGTTATAAACAATGACACAACAAGATAATTATAATGTTTGAAAGATTTCAATCAGATAAATTGAATACTGGTGTAAAATGTCTAAAACGAAAGTAAAACCAAAGTGGAACATTTAACTTAATCTGACGACAACACCTAGTTCAGAAACGTGTGTGTTACCCAGCTCGTTTTACCAGTTGGCTACTTATGTTAAATTTGTGCTGTGATTGCTTTTAAATGTATTTTTTCTTTTTTTTATTCTGAAAAAGGCTCAAACTCTTAACAGGTATTTATTGCAAATGTTTTATTACTTACCTTGTTGAATAAAAAGTTAAATAGAAAAAGCCCGTCTGTCACAGACGCGTATATTTTCACCTACGGTTTTTATAGTTTGTCAGAGACTGGAGCAATTTGACTCGAGAACACTTCCGGAAGTGACACTTTCCAAAGAGAAAGTTAACTCGGAAGCTATGACAATAAAACTACTGTACTGTGATATTGAGAATTAAGCAAATTGGACGCAAAAGTAGGTATCTGTCTTGTTTTAAATTGTTTTCAAGTTGCAGAAGTAGAAAATGAATGCAAGCTTGGCTAACAGGTAGAGAACCGTGAGAAATATAGTACAAAATGGCCCCCTTGTGAATGTTGTTCAATTATAGAAACTCATCGGTTTAAGGCTGATGGTTTTAGGAGGTCATTTATGTCGGGTACATACCCTGGCCACAGTACTCTTTGCCCCGCAGTGCGCCGGAGTGCGCCGCGCTGTAAGCTGCCTGCTCCTGGTTCCGCTCCGCTACGTAAACATCGTCACGTGACACGACGTAAACAGGAGCGCTCGGTTTTGTGTCCGGGCAGTTTGGGTTTTACATTTTAAATAGCTGCTGGCTTGACAACAAATAAAATAAATATAGCATAGGATGACTTCAAAATTCTGAATTTGTAAAATTTCCAAATCAGCTATAATTATTATTTATTTTTATTTCTGCAGCAATTTAGGAATACAACCACACGATGGCGCCGTTCGTCTAATAACGTGAGATCCACTTTCATTAAATGATTTTGCATCCTGTAATACACTCGATCTTATCCTGCACTTAACATATCACATCTTACAGCATTTTGTGTCCATTAAGGGTATATTTCAGTTTTCAGAGATTGCATTAAGCTTCTGTCTAATCTTTTCACACACAGTAGCCACATGAACGGTGCCGGACTGGGGATGGAGACGCTTTGAGCTGCGGGCGGGGCTCAGTGACACCGTGAGGAGGGCGGACCTGTGGCCCCATGGCTCACTTTAAAGCAGTGAGGGTCGCTAAAGATGCTCTGCACAATCAGCAACGACCTTCCCCCGGCTTTTCAGTGTGTTCCTCCAGAGTCCAGCGGGTCCCGGGTCAGCAGCATGTCCAACTCGGAGCGGGTGGTGCTAGCGCTGGGTGGAGCGGGCACTGTGGGCTCTGGCGTGGTCAAAGCGCTGCTGGACAAAGGTAAGCTGCTCTGGACTGAAAACTTGCCCTGACTAAATTATATCTCACCATTTTTATAATTTACTGTCGGTTTTATAAGCGCTCTATAACACTTTATTATTAAGATTACAAGAAAGGAGTTTTTTGAGGGATGACTTAATTTACATTTTATCTCGTGAAAATGCATCTAAATTAATATAAATATACAACTTCCTTTTGTGGTACTGCACTGACATTGAACTGAAAATTTGGCATGGCCAAAGTCTTTCACAGCTTTACAAAATGCAAAAAATAAATTAAATTGTTCATATTAGAGAAATGTTTACTTTAACTCTGAAGTATAGAATTATAATTTTCAGAGATGTTGTAAAGTTTTGCACCACCTTTTGTAGTGTAAGTATAATGGGGTGCAATGTAGAATAGTTTGTTCCAGGTGCTGATGTTTTGGTGGGTTTTCTTCTCAGTGCATCAGAACAGGAGACGGTCAAACAATGCGCCGTTCATAGGCTTCTCTTTAACTGTCTCAAAAGTTGCCATCTGCTGTCGTGTCACGCTTCTTCCTCTTATGACCTTAATAAACAGATTAAGACAATGTAGGCCCATTAGTCAACGTTGTTTGACAGGGATCAGCCTGGACTTACATGAATCTCTGTGTGTTGTGTACAGGTTTTAAAGTGGCAGTGATCTCCAGAGACAGCAGTCGGCTCGACAGACTGCGCTCATTTGTCTCTCCCAACACAAAGGATAATCTCACCACTATAGTGGGCAATGTGGGTAAGTCCCCTCTACCTAGACATCTGCCCACTCTTCATTCATCTACGGCATCATATGCAGACAGTCAGTATGTCCATGACTGTTACGCCATTAAAACAAATATAGTATAAACTCTCTTAATGATTATTGCACACACTATTTCAATCAGGATCTTTTTTTTTTTTTTTATCAGGAAAATACTAAATTGAGTGTTTTCATGCAATAAAACTACATTGGAGGGACTTTTATTTGTGTGTTACAAAAATTCCTCATCTACTCAAACCCAACAGACGACACTTTGAACATGATACCTTGTCCACTAATAAACTGTGTTTGTCCAGGGTCTGAAGAGGGGGCCGAACAGGTGAAGCAGGAGCTCCTAAAGGCAGTGGGGAAGGTGACTGATCTGGTGTCGTCTATGGGCTTCAGTTGGTGGCAGGGAGGACCCCCACACACACAGACGCTGAAAGACCTCCACTGGGTGAGCGGTCTGCCTCCATGAAGGGACAGCAAAATAGGAAAATTTGGGCATCTTTTGAAACAGGACTTCTAAAAGAGACATACTGAGATGTTAGGGGCCAGGGGTTATTCGGGAACAAGCGGGAACAAATTGAGATCTGTCCAGAAGGCTTTAACTCTGTGTCTCTTCTCTGATTTTTAGGTGATTGACTCTTTGCTGTACAGCACATTTGTCTCATGGAAGGCTTTCTTTCCACTCGTGAGGGACGACCCCAACTGTACCTACACCTTCATCACAGGTGAGCCCCACACCCCATTACATTAGTCTAAACTAAGGCAGGAGAAGATTATTGATATTGAATTGATTGTACAGGATTTAAATATATTTGGTGTGAAACTTTCAATTACCAACCTTACATTTGTCAATGTTCACATGATTTGGTATTAAGAATGTTTGGGGAGAATCTCAGTGCCTTCCACAGAAAATGTGCCTGTTTATTTAGTATCAGAATTTTTCACTTCTTCATTTCCTGTCTGTATTTATTCATTAAATAGTACTAAACAGCCCAAAATATATCAACATTTTGGGGCTGTCTAGCCAAATGTTGCACTGCCTCAGATAAGCTCTGTGTGCAGGTGGAGCTGGGGAGAAGCTGCTAATGCCTGGGACAGGTTTTTTGACAGTGGGGGCAGCAAGCACCTTAGCCTTCTGCCAGGTCCTCCGAGAGGAGTACCCCGACATAGCCTGCAAACTCAACCAGGTAACTACCAGCTACATCATGCTCACATTCAGCAAAATAAAGAGAGTTAAAGCTTACAGTGGGATGGAGGTAAAGCGTTTTGTTAGGGACTCTCTTTATGGATTTATTCAAAGATCATGTGCAAATATCTCTGAAAACACAGCTATAAATACTGTTAAACCTTTTAGGACTGCACCTACTTAAGACAACACTTCTACAAATACATAGGACTGTTAGGTCTAAATATATACATTATATACATTTAAGATAAGTCAAGAGTCCTGATCGTGCAATGGGCTGTGGTGAGATATTGTAAGAGGGTCACCTAACTAGCCGATGAAGAGTTACATGGTTACCATGTCATAAATTTATTAATTATGATGATGTTATTTTCACTGTGATCAGTCGCTAATGCTATTTTTGTTTTTTGTTCTATGGATAAAAACTATTCTGGTAAATGCAGAATGATTATAAACCCTAATGTTCTATGTCCCATGCTCTGCTCTGGGGCAGGTAAAGATCGACACAGGCGTGGCGACCTCTGAACGCATGGCCCCTGGTTTCCTGAACCACTTGGAGCTTGGGGAGGCTGTGGCAGCTCTGGTTGAGAGACGCAACACTTCTCACACTGTCTTCAATATCAACTGCCCTGCGGACTTAAAAACGGTGCTTCTGGATCAACACCTTTAGACGTGGACCTCCCTCTAGCCTTACCTTATGTCAGAGGGACATTTAGCAGCTCACACCCCTCACTCTGCTCTCCACAGACCTGTACACTGTGTTTGCTCTTTCACTGTGAACCATGAACCCTATCTTTGCACTATTATATGTTCTGTATCTTCTGCTGCCTGCATTGTTAGCATTTGTTTTTGTATCCTTCTATTTTGTATATATGATGTGTTTAAATGAAATACACACATTTTATGTATAAGACACTTTTTGGCATTTGCCAACAGTCTTCTTTAGAGACAAAGTGACTGCGACATCTGATTATGTTCCGAGTTATGTGCTGTAGGACAATACAGAGGATGAATTAATAACAGATGGCTGAAGTGGTAGAGAATGAACAGCTTATCTGCATTTGAAACTAAATATGTAAATATGAGACTAGAGTTACAACAGTGGTTCTTTAGCCTTTTCCTTTGCATCTGCCTTTAGAGGAGGAAATATATCTAGCATACTAACATTAGATAGACTTATTAGGGTTCATCTTTTGCATTGAAATATTTTTAGTTATAATTCTGTGTTCTGCACCAAGCCCATGTGTGCGGCTATGCACTGGTCACATTTTTTTTCTTCTCTCCATTTTTCAATCCTTGACTAACTCACTGGTCAGTATCATTAGCAAAGCATTAGCAACACTGACTTATGGTGTGATTCAATTGACCGCAAATCAACTAACAGTTGACAATGGCATTAACAACCAAATGGCAAATTATAGTATATTTATAATAATCGACTGACTAGATCAATGTGTCCTGTTACCGAGTGGGTAGAGAACATTAGTGATCCATTCAATGTTCAGCATTCACCAATATGTGACAGCTGTACTATAGAGAGTATGAGCTGCAAGTCATTGAACGAGTCACTGATGTGGCCATTCAATCAACCGTCTTTCATCATTATTTATTTATAGTTCTCAAATGTAAGTCTGTATCACCACCTTTACTAGTTACAAACATGGAACATTTTTCATGGTCATTTGTCATAGCTTCAAAATGATGCATCAAAATGCTAGATAGGACATGCTCTGTGCAAATGCTTTGCGTCACTAGACATAGTCATTTTTCTATTTGGCCAAGTTGTGCAGTAACATGGCTTTGACATGTTTTCATCTTGTGGCGTGACTCTGTCACAGCAAACTCCCTGATAACCCCCATTTTCTAATGCTCATTATTTGGGGCACCATGTCCCTAAAATAAACTAAACAGGGTTAGGGGGGCCAACATAGTGGTGCATCAGTAGATCCATTGTTTCCACCGGTCATGCCAAGGCTAGGTTTTTACTGCTGTTTTGGTGTTGAGAAGGAACGGGCGATGGTAGTAATTGGGAGTGGTTTGGGGCTTGGTTTTGTTGGCTGAGAGCTCAATTAGGCCAAATTAGAATTTACACAACTTTCCTTTACATTTGAGCTTAAAAGAGAAAAAAAAAAACTGCCAGAGCCCACATAAGCGGACATGTTGGCCTCAGAAGATGACTCATCTCAGTCTAATTGGAAAAGAAAACTGGCTTTTGTTTGGCTGGAAGTGAGGGGCCACAGTTCAGTGTGAGGATCAGTCACAGCAACAAAGCATTTGGCCACAAGGAATTAAACAAGTGAAAGTGGACAAAACAAACGAATTTCTAAGTTACTAAAGATAATTTTTGGTCTTAATTGACTTGAAATCTATGGGGATCACACAGTGTTAATGAGCTTCAACATGATAAGGAGCCCTGAGCTGGATAAATTCAGGTAGCCACGCCCTCTTTGTGAATTTAAACATTAAACTGGGATATGCCAATACAAACTTAGTGCTGTCATTGGTGCAAGACATTTTTAACTGGAAAACCTCAGACAATCAGACCATCAGACAAACATACATCACTGTTTTTGAATTATCAAACATTATTGTCATTATTGTCAACATAACAAAAGTCTAATAGGAGATATATGGATTTATTGATTCTTGTATCTTGAATACAGATAAAAACACATGATACCAACCTAAAACACTGTATGGCTGTGATAGTTCTCATATGCTTTTGATTAAAAACTCGAGTGGATGGATACAACAGATTCAAACTGAGCCCAAGAAGGGAAAATTAAGTGTAATTTTGGCAGTTACACACATCCTTTTGTGAGACAACAGAGACACAGACTGCTCCAATGTTTCTGTGACTTATCAAGAAGCCGACTGACACAATATGATGAGGCCATCAGTCAGCTCAGCAAAGAATGCAGTATTTGGGGATCCATCTGAAGCCATTTGGGGTCTCAACATTGTGACAGGTGCCCTATAAATACTACATCTGTTAATACAGTTGTTTGCATGTCAGCCTCTCTGGAAATCACTCATCCCACAGTCTGATCCATGAGTCTGAGGAGACGCCAATTTGAGGGAAGAATCATAGTCCCGAGTCACGCTATGCATACCGTGGTGTGTCCCACCCACAGCTGCAGCAAACACACTCATAAACACTGATGCTTCACCGTACTGGGACTGGCGTCTAACAGCTTTAAAATGTGGTTCTTTAATAGTTTAAGTACCGCAAAATCTGAGATATTATTACAAATGCAGTTCAAACACGGTGCAACTCATGCACATGACCACACCAAAGCCAGAAAAACAAAAAAGCATTTCCCAACTTGGAAACTGGAACAACAGAAGTGACAGCCTGCTTCGTAGAGGTCCAGAAGTGCCTGTTGGCTGTTAATGAGGGCACAGTGAGCACACTGTTACAGACAATTGATGGAGGGTTTCTTTGAATGTGATGTGGAAAGCGTTGACCCCAGTGACCAGCAACGGACCCAAGGAACTCAGTGGGCATCGTGCAATGAACTGGAAAGGACAAAAGGACAGAAAAGTGGGCAGAGAGAGGGTGACCTGCTGAGTGCTTCTGCAGGTTCTGCTGGAGTCCGGACTGATTCAGAGTGGCATGTTGTTTTTTTGTTCTGTTCACAGACTTCGGCTGCTATTTCGCCATGTGCCTATCAAAGCCTTCTGCATCTCCTAGACGTCAGGCCCACACAGACACCCCCCAATGACACACCTATCATTTTCTGTTAGAGCTTGGCCCAGGACAGACAAATGTCTTTTACATTTTGTTTTGGCACTGGACAATGGAAGCAGTAAAACAATGGCTAAAATGAATTCAATTTTACAGATGGTATAACAATTTGTGTTCCCCTGGAGCCTGGTGCTGTGGCTGCCCTCATAACAGTTAAATCTTTTTGATATAAGCTGTGGTGTTCTCTTTCTGAGAATTTTGCCATGAAAACCAAAAATGTTGATATACTTCATTATAATTTAGCACATGGCTCACTGTGGACAAGAGGAATTGGCTGAAGACTTCTGCAACGCAAGTGATATTTCCAAAAAGCTAAGGAGGAGGAGACAGGGGAGATTGTTGGACAAGTTATTGCTGATCAGCATAAAAAACTGAACTAGAGATTTCACCAACATAGCTAACCCCTGATGCTAACATAGCACCAGACTGATGACCTGTGTTTAACTCAGCATCACTGTAGGATTGTGATGAACAACGTGCTGAAGAGTGCCTCTAGAGTTGTGTCTTGAGACAAAGCCAACATTTTTTAGCACAGAATTTTGGCTGACTGAAAAGTTTTTTGTTGTTGTTTCACAGCTGTTGTGGTCTGGATAAAGTATATCTTCATCTAAATACACCCAGTCTCTAAAAACTTCACCCTGAGACTGTAGATAACAGATGTTCCAACTCTTGAAAGGTTTCAACTCTGTGTTTCCAGTGCCTCAGATTATCTATTCCATCTAGTGTCAAAAAAGGTTGTAGGGAACTATTTCTGTCTCTTATTATTTTTGAATAGTCTTAATACTAAACACCACAATAGCAGTTTAACAGCACTAAATTAGGGAAATAGTAAGCGAACATAATTTCACTGGATAAAAATAAATAAACTGGTGCCATGGTAGCCATTTTCATTTAAGCTGTCATATGACTTTAGCAAGAGAGTGTGACATATATTTTTGTTCAGCCAAAGACACATCAAATAATTTATTTTATTGACTCTTCTCAAACATATTTCTAAAATTTTCTCAACATTCACAGTTTAATATACAAAATGACATTCATATTTAGTTTGAAAGACAAATGCATAATAAATCTTTTACAATCTGTCACTAATTTCACTCAAAATATGACATCTCATATCATTTTTATTACAGAGGTGTCTTATTGGACAGTGTAGTAAATCAGTGTTTAGCTGTTAATACTTGTAAGCAATAAAAACATACAGAGAAATAATTTAACATCTTCTGGATTAATACAAAATAAAAGTATTAAATAATTTATGAAAGTAACTGTTAAAAGTCACATTCACTCACAGTTTTTAAGTGAAAAAGTAAAATAAAACCAAACAGCTTTAGTTGTACTTTGTTACAGAGCTACTATGACTTTTATTTAGAGTTTAGAGTCATACTCTTCAAGTCACAAACCTATTTAATCTTCCCTGTGTCATGTTATAGAAGGTTTAAGTTTAGACAATGTGAGAATAATTTGTTAGAATTTTCTGTTCTTGAAATGATAAGGTTTGAACAGTGCATATTTCAGTCTAGATTTATACTTGCTCCAGAAGTTGCATATATTTAAAAAACTCAGTAGCTATCCCTTAGTTATCCCTTAGCATTTATTAACCATCACTAATGTTTCAATGACTGTGATGAAAAAAAAAGTTCAAAATGAAATGAAAATGGCAAAATAGTAAAAGAGAATCTGAAACCCTAAGAGTCTGACCATTTTTTTTTCTCCATCACAGTGATAGAAACCAACATCCATACACAAGCATAAGCTATGGCAATAAAAAATAAAATAAAAAAATAACACGGGACAATTTGAGAAGCTGCTTTACTTCCATACTGTGGTTAAAACCACTTTGAAATCATGGTGACAGTAAACATTAAAAAGTAAGTGGGTCAAATGTATATAAAAGAGGCTGTGCAAATTAGGTCAATGTTAGACATTTTTGGCATCAAACCCTTAAATATTCGATAATGTTGCTGTTTGCATGCGGCACCAACACAATGATGAAGCTGCCGTCATTGTTAAAGTGTAAAAGAGCATCACAGACTGAAGTTGCAGGAAACTGTTGCATATGTCCATGTACTATATCCATCAAACACAAAACAAGTGTAAACTAAAGTGCAGCAGTATGAAGCATCCACTATTATCACCTCACAGTTCAACAAGTGTCCAATACCCATCCAGAGCCCAATGTTCCCATTTGATCACAAAACCCTGTGTAACACAACTCCTCAACATACCAAGTGCACAACCCTCAGTTCACAGTGAACAGAAACACAAACAGACAGACAAATGCATGTGCTGCGATGGGAGTGCAATTGCAAAAGAAATGTTACATGGTACATTGGTGTACAGTCTCCTGCATGTCTATTCAGATTTTTTCCTTACAGCTGCATTTGCCTTAGAATCCCTTTCACAAAGTAAAGCTAGCAAAGCTCTGACATTTTAATATAAAGTGGTTACCACCAGTGATTTCATCTGGAAACACAGCCGTTCACAGTCCTTAAGGCTACGTCCTGAAGCTGTGGTGTCTTCAGTGTTTATGTGCCTGCTCCTTTTAGTGTAACAGCCTGAAAACAAAAAACACTTTTAGTCAAGCTTCTTTTACATATTTGTGGCAATTTTCACAATAAACTGAAATGCTTTTTTCAATTAAGTCTCACATGAAGAATGTCTCATATCAATAACCTTTACGTTTTTAAAGTCAGCATCTGACAGCTGCATTTGTTGTCTACATTGTGCTGCTGTAAAAACAAGGTTACACTTCAGGTTATTGAGGTTTATTTTCTTGTGTGCAAATGTGACACAGGCACAGGCAAACAGAGGGGACACTGGAGGGAACAAGGGCCCTTCCTGCATGGGGCAGATATTTTAGCTGATCTGCTCCTCCAAATACTGTGTGTACAGATCTGTCACTGAAGAGACAGACCAGTGCAGTGACTCATCTGTGACTCTGTGGACTAGGACGTCACCAAACCTAACATTTTGGCTCCAGTGGAACCATTGTGTCACTGGGTGTTTTGGACAGTGCCATCTAGGCATGTCACATGTGATAAAATGCACTGTCATCACATCCCATCTAGTTGAGGGAGACTCATCAGTCTCAGTCTACTTCACCCACTCATCGCTCCGTCTCCAAATAACAGAGTTGGACCACACTCCTCAGACTTCAGTCTGGTCTACAGATTGGGGTCAAGTGCTACACTGTGGCGCTCAGTGTTTCTAAAATCCATTAGCTCATGTACGACTCACAACTCAGTCCAAATAACACTGTCACTGGCCTGAAAGGTCTAGTTTGTCTACCATGTCTTTTCTCCAATTTGAATGCTGCAAAAAAGAAAAAATGTTACTAAAAAGTGTTCTGTGCAGTCAGCTCTATGTAGAAAGTGATGGTCTCTGATTGTTACAGAAATACTTACTCAGTGAAGTTATATGCAAGTAGAAAGAAAGAAATCACCCCCAGATAACCAGATGCCACGCCTTGTTTTAAATGCTTTTAACACACAGCAAATGCTGTGGTTTTCATTTACAAAGTAGGGCTAGAAACCATTACTGATAATTGTATGACACATGAAAATAACTCCCATCTAAACAATGGAGTACTGTGTAGCAGTGCAGTTTCTCTTCAAAATCTTTTACATCCATATTGTGCTAGAAAGCCATAGGAGTACATTAAAACGGATTTCTATTGTGTAAAGGTTCATGAAAGTGTTCGAGTCTATCCATCTCTTTTCAGATACTTAGAGGTCAAGAGTGTAGTGCTTCCAAAAAGATAACATCAAGCCTTCAGCAGTTGTTAATGTTTTTGTTTTGGTGTTTTAGTGTTCATTTGATATTACAACTGTACACAGGACAGGATATAGTAAACTTTGCTGTTTTAAACAAATGTTTGTTTCATGAACTGCAAACACTGCTTGCATATGGATCCGAGACTCAAATGTAAGAAAAAAGCTTTGTTAATTGTGTGAACACCTTGCAGACATGTGTTTACCTGTTTTAAATAAGCTGGGTGTGGAGGTGAGGCTTTCCTGAGTGCAGTGACTCCACATATGACAGGGCACTCTGCATGGATGTCAGACAGTAGCCCTCTTCACCTATCAGGTATCTGAAAGAGAAACAATATGACGACTCTACTAAAACTGAAATTAAACTAGGTAGAGTAGTATAGAAACATTCTGTCGTCTTAATTACACTGAGGCTTAAAGAAATGGACTAATATACACAGGTAAATAAATCTCTACTTGTCTCAGTATGGTCATCATTATTAAGTTAGAAACACCTTAAAATCAAATTTAAGTTATAACATGACAAAACACATTCTAACACCTTAGAACCCCACCTTTCAGGGCTTGGTCCTCGTGAGTAATTTATTTGTGTGTCATCCTCTATTGTGCAATTAAATGTCTTAAATGTAGTCACTAAATCTGTGCACATAAAAAGTGAGATAATGCCAAGCTCAGTCTGCATCACCGACAGTGGTCACTGGTCAGTCATTTTCTTTATTTTTATTCCCTTTTAGACCGAAAAAACCAAACCACCAAACTTTCTCACATTCCTGCACTGAAGCCAACTTAACCAGCTTGGCTTTTAAACCCACTATTTAAAAAGGTCATAAGTACACACTTGAAGCAGCTCTCACGCAGCAATAAGTACTGAACCTCTGCCAGTTCATAAAAGTTCGCCTTTTATTGGGCCGTTATACTAGCCAATTTTAAGACAAGGCCAGTATTTCTAAAATTGTCAATATATCAAACATTGAGATACTGTTTTTTTCCCCCTGGGAATAATTAAAAATGTTCAGTGTATGTAAAAAATGTATGTTGTAGCATAAGATCCATCAGTATATTGAAGCATATTGAAAGTGTGAATAGATGAAAGACATTCATGTTTCTAACTTTCTCAAACTTGTAACACAGAAATAGGTATAAAACAAGTTGGGAAACGTATTTAATTAGACAAAACTTTGTGTATTTGCACCATGCATTGTTTCTCATAGCGCTGACTCAGGCTGAATAAACTCACCCTTCGTGAATAAACTCTTCCAAAGCGGCGCATTCAGACACCAGCTGAGGACACTGGCAGCGCAGAGCCACAAAAGACAGGATGGGCAACAGGTCGTCTGCCCCACTGTAACAACAAGAAAGACACACTTCAGGGGTTATTTAACATAGTTGTTTGATTAGTAATGCTTGTATGTGACCAGTTTTAACAAGCTGGGAACTGGGTAAAAGGGCTGAACACTTACGTTTGGAGAACAAGAAGATACACTGAAATGAAAGTCTGAATGGATTTACAGGGCTTAATGGCAGTGGAAAGAATCCCAAACTGAAGGCAAAAATCCAAAAGACAGAGGTCAATAACAAATTAAATTAACTGTAGGCTATGATGACCAATGCCCCTGGGAGACCAGGACTCAACCTTAATGACATGTGTGTTCAGGGATATGAATGATTAAACTGTTTTCTCTGTGGCGATGGTCTGTGGGGAGGACAAATTGCAGCTTGACCTGATGACAACTGATAGCATTCTCCCAGTGAGCAGACAGGGAGCGTTTGTTTATGAGCCCTTACACGCAGGTCCGGCTGATGCTTGTTAGTTTGCGTGAGAAAGGGGGGTCAGTGGCCCTCAAACAAGCCTGCTACATGCAACAGGATACACTGATTCAACAAGGTGTGGACGGCTCACATAACCACAGAGCTGGACCTCACGCCACCTACAATCACAGTCCCGCCCCCTCAAACAAAAAACAGGTTTTCACATTTCAATAGCCCACGCGAAATTAAGCTCCAATATGGGTTTACGTTCCAATTTATTTTAAAAAAAGTTTTATCACGATACAGCCGAAACTGACTCAGGGCAAACATACTGGATATTATTTCCATTGGCAGGAGAGCTGTTTAGGTATCAGTTCAGTTGTGTCACCATGACCACTGGTGGTTTGCTGCCTCACAACAGCAACAAACCTCTTGATCTTAATTTTTTAATCCTCTTATTTTTATGCTTTTTGGCGTGCCTGTTTCCAGGACAATTTTACCATGGAGTCCCAAAATACAGCTGCACATCTTTACATCACAAGTAAACAGCACACTGGTCTGAACCATGGCTCACTGTGGACACCAGGGATCAGCTGTTAGCCTTCAGCAACACTCCTGATATTTCCATGACGCTAGGTTTGGGAGACTGGGAGATTAGTTGGCACTGACCAACATCAGGAAGTTAAGACGAGACATAGTTAGGATGAGGTTATATGGCTAACCCCAGCACATCATGGCTTTAGCTGTGATTATTTAAAGTCTGTCTTTTTGTAAAAACCCCATTAGGGACAATTAAAGAACAATTGCAAGCAAAAGAATGCAAAAATTGATGAAATGGCTTTTACTTCTCTGAACTTTATTTCTATTTGATTCTGCTAGTCTGATTTCTAGAAAAGAGCCAACTACACAAAGTATGTTTATGTCTGAAGTTGTATTTTATTGTAATGTGGGCAAACACAATGAGGCCCCATTGTCACAGCGATGTATTACAGAGTGTCCCTCCGTGCAGACCGTTTGTTTATGAACCCTCTCACGCAGGCTCCTCTGTTAGTTTGCGTGAGAAGGGGGAATCACTGGCCCTCAAAGGAGCCTGATACATGTAAAATGATCCACTTTTCTGCAGGTTTAACAAGGTGTGGATGGCTCAATTAACTCCTGAGATTTAACATCATACATATATAATAATCCTTAGAGTTTAATGAGTTAACCGGTCTCCTTGACATCTCTGATTAAACACACAATAAACATTATTATTTTCAGTTATTTCTGAACTTTTTACAGTCTGCCACAAGTTTTAGAAATTCTGCACACTTCATTCAGATTGAGCCATTGGTAATTCAAAGTTGCGTTTGTCATTCAATTTTCTGCCTCAAGCTGACCTGAAGGCAAATAAAATAAATCATACTTGGCTGTAGATCAGTCCTTATGATTGTCTTGTTGTCTTGTCATGTTACAATAGGAGACCTTGAGCAAACATTTAGCTTAAGGTTCCCTTAACGACATTCTTCTCATGTCAGCAGACATAACCTCACACTGTTTAACCAAGTAATTTCAACCTCCCTTCAGCGCTGGGTCTGGGGTGTGTTCATTTGTGATCTGGGACAGATCTGTCACAGTTTATACATAAGATTTTAGTTGAAAGAAAGCTCATTTCCCGAATAATTGACCAATCGACCAGCATCTGTCAGCGCTTGTAGTATGTGATTGGTGTGTATGCGTCTCCTAAAATGCCCCAGTTCTAAACAATACGACTGACCCATCTTCTACATGATTCATGAAGAAATTCCTTGATGCTGTGGCACTGATTGAAATGTCTAGACAGGCGTTGTATATTTGCGTTTCACGAAAATATGCCCAAATGCCCAAACCTATTCTCTATTCCTAAGTGCTGTCTGCTTTGAGCCCACACTGAGCCTTTGTCCCAATCTTAACTCATCACCCATTACATAGACCTCCTAGCCTCTTGCTGCGTACTGGATCCACTCCAAAACAAGACATGACGACCCACTTTCAGTCCGGGGCAGGAAGCGCAGCTTTAGGGGGGCGAAAAGCAGCCCCTGCTGTGCCAGGCCTGACTGTGCGCTGATGAGAAGTGACAGGACATCTACCCAGGCAGCGAGCCCCACAGCATGTTTGGGTACTCTGACTAGATTCTGGGACTCATTCTACACTTAAAACCTTTCAGAAATAAACTGCAGTGTTTTAAACAATGGGATGTGATATCCTCAACGTTTACTACACGTTGCAGGTAGGAAGGTGCATTAATGCTGCCACACAATGTCTGTACATGCTCAGTGTGGTTTTGTGGCAAAGTCTGTGGCAATCAAATAAACAATATTGGGGGGTCATGGACCTTACCTTATGAGTTCATAGCTTGTTACGGTTTTTATCACTTTGTATCTAAAAGGTAATGCTAAAATAGTTTAACTTCAGCATGTCAGACACATTTTAAACACAATCTTACGTCTTAAATATCAGTTATAAAAATACTTACATGGCAGCAGTTTTGGGAGTAGAATCCGCTTCATGGAGACATCTATAATCTTCTGCACAGCCACAAATGAGTCGTAATGTCCTCACTGTGGCATAAAAAAGAATAATTTAGCTTTAGGCAGCAAACCAGAATTATAACAGATTTTATATGTACATTATGGTGTTAAGAAAGTATTAAACACAGACACTCACCAATACAGTCCAGTTTTCTCTGTGGACAGCAGTCTCTAATCAGCAGCTTCAGTTCCTCAACGGCAGACTCATAAGGAAAAGAGCCCTGCATTGAACTGGGGTCCGGAGGAAACAGTTTTGGTGGGACACCAACGTCTTGGGGTGAAGCGTCTCTATAGAGCCTCAAACTGGCCTCAAAAGCCTGCTCCCTTTCCTCGTGAACCTTCCTGAATACAAAAGTATTTCAAAGACAAACTAGTAATGACGCAAAGGGCAACAACCTAATTGATATGAAAAAAGAAAACTTAAAATAATCCCCATTGAGTCAATTATTTTTCCAGGACATTTTGACTTTACCCCAATATTACAATAATAACAATAACATTACTTTTCCATACTAAAAATCTGTGTAGAAGATATCTTTATAGGAGCCCATTACAAAATTGCTTTTGTGCAACTTATTTACCTAAAAACAAAATTGTTATGTCAAAAAATGTCAAAATCAAATGTACAGGCTACTAACAGTAATGTCACCTCGAAACTCAGTTTTGTAGGTTTATAAGTGTGTAAATTCATTCATTTTCTACCGCTTAGTTCTGTTTTGGGGTTGAGGGTGGCTGAAGCCTATCCCAGCAGCTTTGGACCTTTAGGCAAAGTGTGTAAAGAAAATAGTTTATTGCATTTGATATTGTTTAGAGACAAAGATTTACAATCAAGTGTGTAAAGAAAATAGTTTATTGATTGTAAATCTTTGTCTCTAAACAATATCAAATGCACATACAAAAACACATGCACAGTTAATCTCCCTCAAACAACATCTAAATGTTCATCACTTAGAGGAGCTCCACATTTAACTAACAGCAGCAGCTTTGAGAAGACAGAGCAATGCTGCCACATGCTGGTCATGAAGGAAAACTTAAACATAGAATGCTCTGAATGCATTCAGTGCCCTTTTTAAATACTTTAATATTTATTTAATAACCAAAGCCATGTGATTTACAATTAATTTATTTATAAAATTATGATAAAAGTTTATCAGATGTTTAATTTTTATCCACTATCCAATTATATAGCCGACTCCAGCTCCAAGTGCATATGATATACTATAGTTGATAAAAACTTGCATGAGTACCACCTGAATAGGGCAACCAGGGCATTCCACAGAGGAGTGAAGAAGGCCTCCTCGATGCTGGCAAGGCACAGGTCTTTGAAGGTGGCTGTGTTCAAACACTCAAAGGAGAGCAGACACAAAGACAAGAGCTGGTCTGGAAAACAAATGTACAAATATCCTGTTGGAAAACTGTGACTGGGTTTGGTTTGAATGTAAAGCCTGACAGGTAGCTGCTTTCTCTTCTCACTCTTTATAGTGTACTGACACAAAATCTGTTGGTTATGTGCCAAAACTTGTGTTGAACAAGAAAATTTCAACAATAATATTAAAAATAGAAAACTTGAGGGCTGCAGAATATATAAAAGTGTATCACACATGCGAGACTCACCAATGGCTATGTGGATATCTTTGACAATGGCCTTAAGGTGTTCTTTGAGGGCTCTCATCTCCACCTCCTGGATGTACACCTCACTCTGCTCTGGCTGCAGTGTGAAGGGCTCTGGATTTGAACTGTTGTCATCTGTGCTGCCATGAGGTGGGGCCCAGTCCAGCTGCGAAAGGAACTGCTCCAGATCCTCAAAAGAGTTTTCCCGGTCCACTGTTGCCTCCCCTTCCTCGTGCTCATAGTTGATGTTGAGGTCTTGAGAGTGTGAGGGCGACAGCGATGGCTCAGTGCTAAAACTCGGGCTGCAAAGACTGCTGCTCATGCTCCTCGCCTTTCTCCTTGGGGTATCTGTGTTGGCATTATCAAGCCATTTAATAACAGGCAGAACACACACATAGACAGTGTCAATATTAGAATAATGAGAGCCTGGTTACTACACACTATGGCCACGCACTCTTGCTGACTGTAGGGACATCTTTACTCCACAAAAGACTGAATAACTCTAATATAATAACACTAAAACATCCAACATGACATTTTAGTTAACAAACAGATACAACAGAGCAGCTGAAGAGGACGTGCACCTGGCTGCAGGAGGTTATGAGAGCTGAGTGATGGTCTGAGCTCCACCGCAGGACTCTTAGCCACACCTTTACTGACGATGGGGTAGAGTTTGTTGTAAATGCGATACTGGTGTTTCCTCAGCAGCTTCACGACTGGGTGGTCTGGTTGACTTATGACACATAACAAAGCAGCAGTTATTCAGCATTCAGTAAACAAACCTCACACAATATTTACACTTCTTTGTCCAGAATAAAGGTCATCTATGTTGTTTGTTTTCTATGATGAAAGTTAGATTACTTTTTGTTCATGTTGTAAGAGTTATTCTTATTGTGTATACTGAGTTCCAGAAGGAGGGCATTGTCTTGGTTGTGATGGAGCCCATTAACTGGATTTTACTTGACAGACATCATTGCTCAAATAAACAAACTGCCTTAATATTATCATTCATACCTGAGCAGGTAGGAGACTAGCTCACTCACTAAGTTGATATTGTCAGGATTCATCTTAATCTTGGCTTTCCACAACTTTGGCCAGTCCTAAATGAAAAGAAGAACATTTAGACACATCCACTTAATATCATTTCAAGTTAACTGAGTGATGGTAATTAAGATATTTGTAATCCTTAAGTGAGTCTAAATGAAGTCAATTTAGCATTATTGTATCTGTGGACTCATTGTAGATATATGGATGAGTGTATAAGCAGGCTTATACTTTTTTGATACATGTATAGGATGCTTACATGGTCTTGCTCGTATTCAAGTATGTTAGTGTAAAAGGCCCTCTGCTCCTGGTCCTCTGCAGTCATGGCTCCAGATGCAGCAAACCTCCTATTGGCTTCTTCTTGTAGCCGTAGCCTCCTTTCTTCCATTTTCCTTTGGAGCTAATGTCACATCAACATTAAGAAAAGCTTGCGGTAAAACTGATTCTGACTTGATTTAAAGAGTTCTCCTAGAAGTGATTTATGATTTATGTTGGAAGATGAACAAAGATGGAAGGTTTAAGCCTATAGAATTCAGTTATTTTACATTATTCAGAGAAGTGTTAGTGAAAATGTGGATGGTTACAGAGATCAAACCATGAAACACAAACATTAGAAGGATACAGCGTCCTGCCGGGCTCTGGCAATGATCAGGTTCTCCATCATTTGCCGCTGGAGAGACAGCGTCTGCATTGAAAACAAGAATATGGCTTTGATGGCCAGTAATATGGAAAGTACCAAGAGATGTGGTTAATGATAATGACAAATTTTCTTTAGGATTAATTTAGTAAAATGTATTAACAATAATAAATAATAATAATAATGTAAATGTAAAATAGTTATGTATATTATTACAGGACACTGTAATACAGACACTGAAAAACATTGTAT
Organism: Rhyacichthys aspro; assembly: GCA_036850595.1. Lineage (NCBI taxonomy): Eukaryota > Metazoa > Chordata > Actinopteri > Gobiiformes > Rhyacichthyidae > Rhyacichthys > Rhyacichthys aspro. Next base: position 14,506,369 of record CM072153.1, read on the forward strand.
TGATAACAAAATAAATGAATAAAAATATTTATTTAATTATTGCCTCCAGCAGCAGCCCCAATAAATGTGTAATGTGTAATATAAATTATAGAAATTGCATTTATAATGTAAAGAATTAATGCTTAAAAAAAACTCAGCAGCTCAATTAAATGTAGATCGTTAGCTCTATTAAACATAATTCCTAAAGTTTGTCATTTGCACACATCATTTTTTGAGGGGGAGGAAAAAGGAAAAATACGAAGAAAAAACAAAGCAAAACACACAAAACATTAACAACACGCGAGCTTAAAAGTGGATAAACGCTTTTACTTTTTAGGTACACTTCCGCCCAAACTGGACAACATTAGTCACAGAAAGCGTTTGTAAAAAAAAAATGTGGCGAGTCTTTTTACCTTCAGAAAAGTCTTGAGTTTTCTCCAATAAGCACGAAGCTCCACATGACCCTTTTGACGTCGAAACATTTTTCTGTTTTCCGTCTGTTTGATAATTTAGCATAAGCCCCCAAAATAAGAGTAATATGTAGGCTTTTTGACTTGTAGCGAGTGGCGTTACTTAAACTGAATATAACATTAATGTGAACGCGTATAAATCACCACCCTCTGCCCAGCGCGAACTACCCCAGCCCTAAATAAAAACGACACAAGTTCAATTCGTGGGCTTTAATAGTTTGGGTGATAATGTTGCAGGGACAGCCTACTGCCCCCGGGTTGACTTCATCACATCATTTATCAGCAGCCCGCACAGGAAGTTGTTCATCTCATCTTCAAATTAAAAGCTCAGCAGCTCACGCGTAATATGGGGGTGGTTTGTTTTTAAAAAGAACAAGAGCAGACATTCTTCTAGCATGCAACAGATTTCATTCAACCTAAGCATTGTACTTTACCTGACATTCCTAGTCCTCATGCCACTCACTGTGCTTCATTAGACCACACACTGAAGAGTCCATACAAAATTTTTAAAAGTAGCTCACAGGGGGAGCAATAGGCTACAAAGTTTTTGGATGGATTTATTTCAGCAGTATGTTGCCCATAGAGCACTTTTTTCACAATTGTGACTGTTATCCTTTCCTGACTAATGGGCTGCAGGCGTGGCACTGTGACGTCGTCAAGTCAATAAAAGTACAAAGGTTCAAAATCATTTAATCATGAAGAGTCTTTTCATTGATAAAAGTCCATGAAATATGAGAACTATTTCACAAATAACATTCTCTATAATATGCTTTATAGGGCGTTGTGTGAGTGTAGGCCAGTAGGGCACAGAGGCCAGTCGTCACATATACTTTTACCGTTTAAAATTGTCATGAGTAAGACTATTTTTTAATTATAAATGTCAATAACAGCTACAGATAGGAAAAACAGCATGTACATATCAATTTGTGCACTCTGACCCTACACACTGTATTAAAAAGTATCTGTATTAAAAAAGTACGCTAACATGGCAGCATTGATTTTAACCTGAAAACTGTTTTATCCCAGATTTGTATATTATTTGTTTTGGCATGGGGCTTTTGTGATGCTCATTGTTCTATTCTCGCTATATCTATGAAATTCAACAGCCACTTTTTGTTGACAGTCTGTATCTGTACAGGCTAAGAGCCGCTTAGCTACTGTGAGGCCAGCTTACCATATCTGTGATAAGAAGTTTGGCTGCTGATTTGTTTTCCCCCTCTCATATTAACACTAAAACCTCTTACCAGAGAAGTCTTCTGATACGCCTGACCAGGAGGGAGCCTGGCCAGACGAGCTTCATAAGTGGCTTTCAGCTTCTGATTTAGACGAGATGCCTCTTCGATGGGCGTCAGCTCTCTAAAACATACAATACAGCAAACAATTATACATACAACGTTACGTACTGTATATGTTTATTCTGCTCGACAAGACAGCATTATTTTAGTACTACAGGTTTCTTGTTAGCTGTCTGACAGCAAACAAATGTCTGCAAAGATAGTGTTAAACATTAACCAACCAAAATAAATCACAAAAGAAAATTGAAAGATGGATTTGTAAATTGCCTAACACCTATAATACTGACAACAATACAGCAGTACTTATAATCATCATAATTATAATTTGTTCATTATTGTTCATTCAAATTTCAACTCTGGTGCCTGCAACCTTTAAAAAAATGGACCAGTAAAGCTGGATCAAGTGAAGTAAAAGTAAAAATGGAAAATAAAAGTTTCAGCTTGTACTTTTTAGTAAGCAGTTTCTTAGTGATTTAAAGATTTTTAAAGAATTTTGATTGCGAAGTCAGTAATGCCAATATCTCAGTGAACAACACTAACAATCTTGTCTGTCATGGGCCTGGTTTCCACACAGGTCTGAAGGGATCCATAGATTCCTGGAAAGCTCTGTGTAATTAGTGTTGTGTTGGTCACTTTAGAAGATTATACACCAGGAAGCAGCTGTGTGGAGGTCAATGGAGATGTTACAAGTTGTTGTTTATTGTTAGCAGAACATTAAAGTGCTACTTAAAGTATTAGTTGCAAAAATTTCACACAAAAAGTCACTGGCTCTTGTGTGATCATATGTATTTTTTAATAAAATTAGTTTAGTCAGATTGTCAATATAATATTCTGAAACTTTATTTACATGGAAGGGACATTTGTGAAAGAGTACAAACATTCACCTACAAATGTCTTTTGAGGATTTCAAATTTGTGATAAAATAAAAGAAAGCTATTCCCTAAAGCCACATGATATCATAATCCGGGATCTTACTTTTTGCTTGTGTCTTGTGACTCCACTGTTTGCAGTTTTTGGAAAACCTCAGGAGGTAGGAAGGGTGAGCGTTGGCCCCCACCGTCAGACAAAACCCTTCTGTGGGTCTTCGTTGGGCTACTGGATTTGCTCCTTGTGTCAACAGGACTATCAGGTTGAGCCACTGTGATAAGAGAGATGAAACATATAAGAATAATGATTGGGTTAAAGGACAGAATCATGTGGCTCCAGATTGGCCCTGTTTTGATTTGTGGCTCCAGATTGGTAGTGATTGAGCTTTGTGAAGATTGAAAAGTCATTCCTGATTGGAGGCACTGGACTGACCTGTGTTTCCAGCAGTACTTGTAGGGGGTAGGACAGGCTGAGTTGTTTCGGATTGGCCCAGAGAACATGCAGAAACAGCAGAGGGAGAGGCACATGGGACAGACTGGGCTGTGGTCTTCTCTATAAAGGACTTGGCTCTCTCCAGACACTGCTCTGCAAGCCTCAACATCCGCTCTACCTCCAGGTTCAGCTCCTTCTCCTCTGACAAAACAGACACAGGGAGATTAGTGGAAATCAAGTTTATTTCTACAGCACATTTAAAAAAATATCAGTTGAACAAAGTAGCAAACTATTCCATAACAAAACAGACAGTTTTAACAAACAGAATAAAACCAAATGAGGCATGAGGAAAAAAGGTAACGTCATCATCATATCACAATGTGCCACACAACGTTAGTATACACTGTGTGATCTCAAAACTGATACTGGGTTTCTTTTTCAACTTTTACATAATATCATAATAATATCATAATATCTAATAATTTAAAACAGATAAGACTAAAATATAAACATTTTATAAACTATAAAGACAACAAAAACAACACAGGACTTTTTAAGGGATGTAAAATATTGTAGGCCTCCTTTATTAATAATAATTAGTATCAGACAGCTAATAAAAATAACAGTTGTTTAGTTACGTAAATTCAGACATTGCCTCCAACATTATCCAAAGCAAGAAATGTAGGTTAATTTATCAAATCATAAATATATCTAGATAACATAACATTGCCTGGTAGTTTACTATAACACAAACCATTGAGCCTGAGCATCACGCTGCTCACTTCTTTAACCAAATTACCTTGTTGAAGGGACTACTTTGTTTTAGACTGCATCTTCTCATGGATGAGGAGAGTAATGCAAATACCTTCCAAATGCCGGACCTAATATGGACTGCCTGCTGTCAGACAGAGACACGTGCCCTACAGAATGGCCATTATGTTACCACAGATTGACAGAATAATATGACCAGAGTTAAGCAACTCTACAGAGCTAGGACAGTTTCAATAAACAATGAGATAAAGTGAAATTTAAAGCTGTGAGCCACTTTCTACTTGGTGGCTTTATTGACTAATGAGTTAAATGGCAGTCATGCAGTTTGTATACAAAGACACAGTTCTTACTTTGTGAGGTGGCTTCCTCTAACAGTGCGTAGGATATGAAATGGATAGTCCGAAGGTATTCACAGTACGCCTCCTGTAACAAGTATGGACCATTTAGAACATGACTGTAGACAAAAGTACACAATGTCTGTTGTCTGTTGTTTGTGTGACATGTTTAATGTCTAAAACCAATGTCATTGTTACCCACAACAACACCAAACACAAAATAAAGGAATTGTTAAATACTATAATACTGTTGAGTCAGGTTGTCTCTACTCACTACAAACAAGCAATCATGTTCTGGTATCCTATTCTCTTTTATCCAACAACATTGGTTAAAAGGTGTGATGAAAGAAGGGTGAGTACTGTATTCAAAGGGTTCAAACAACAATGAACCAGGTGGAAACCAGCAGCAGGTGAGCTGTATTTGACATATACAGTATCCAACTTGATCTTTAGGTCTGTTGTCAGAGCTGATTTTAGTGCACATACTGTATTTGTTTGAGGTAAATACTGCTCTCCATTACTGCTCAAGTTACAGATGAAGTCAGTCACCACAACAAAAACTGACAGGCGCTACCAGCAATGCTCCGAGCTAAACCAAAATCAAGTCTAAAACAAGAACTGAACCAGGACTAAACCTTGACTCATCCAGTTTACTAAAATGTTTGATAAGAATTGACAGGGTTCATCCATCAACCATGAGACTTTTGTAAATCTTCAATCACTGACAAAGTCCCTGGATGGAGGATGTTCTTCAACTGTATCCAGAAGACTTTGTCATCAAAACATCTCAATGATGAGGGTCTTCTGTGGAGAAGGTTCAACTCCTAAACCTTACTCTACTGCAGTGTCTGAGCCCAGGTTATCCATTGATTACATTTTGAAAGTGCTGGTGTCTCCTCCCATCTCTCATAAACCTGTTTTTTTCCTTGCCTGGTCTTGACTGAAACATTACAGTCCTGACCGATCTCTGGGTGGCAGCTGGGGCAGATACTAGCCCCTGGCCTGAAGCTCGGCCTGTTCTGTGAGTCCCTCTGGACCTACTAAAACCCCTCCAGACCTTTTCCTGCCTTTACCTGGTGCTTGTTCCCGGCGTCCAACTGTATCGCCGACTTGGCCATTTTCATGGCGTATTGAAGCGGTTTAACGCCGCTGTCGGCCGCCGCCATGGTCAATGTTTACTCCAGCTCCGCACCGCCTCCCTCTGCGCTGCTCATGGCACAGAAACAACTGTCAGAGGTGTTTGCTGCCCTCTGCTGCCCCGGAGGCGACACTGTAGAATCCCTGTTCACACCTGTCACTGTAAACTGAATAAAATATTGACTTATAGAGCGAGAATATAGAAGCACAGAATGATGATAAGATGAATAATATAGCCTATTATAAGGCCCTAAGTGTCTGAAATAAAAAAAAGAACTCCTGTTTGAATTTGTGACTGAAATTTTACTCAGGCCAATCTTTTTTTTATTTATTTCATTCAAATGTTTATATTAAATTTATTAAAACATTAAAACAAAACCTTTTAAACTATTCCTATAAATTATTGAAATAAGTCTTATATAGTACTTTAAACACAGTTGCTGTTTTCATATTACATCCCAATTAAAAATTTTTAGCTTTGAATGATGATGGTTCATTTGTCTATATCTTCAAAATGGTACTCATTGATTCTGTTGCATGAAAAACGTTGTTCAACAGGCCATTCCTCTCTGTCAGATTCAAACACCATGTGATATAATTGGCCATAATTCACTTACAGTGTAAAGTGTAGCATGAGGCATCCAGCCAACAACTGGAGCGGCATCATGTGCGGATTATAACTGGGATCCTCTTCCTCTGATCGGGAGCAGCTGCTAAAACCTGTGCTGAGACTTCATTGATGGTTTCTCTTGGCCACTTTCCAGGTCACTAAGCTGTGCCCCAACAAGCAGCAGGAAAAGGGCACTAAAGTCTCATGTGTAACACTTTTTTACTGAAAAACAGACCGGGTCACATGCACACATCTCAAAGCACATGTCCTTTCAGTGAAAGCCTGGACAAGGTCAAAGAGGTCAGGAAGGAAAGAAAATCAAAAAATCTATTTCTGCTTTAAACTCTGCAGACGATTATTGAAGTCAGTTCCAACAGCACTATTTCAACTGTCTTTACTAGACCACACTTGCCTGCTTGAGGTTTTTACATGGAAGGACATAAGTAACTTGATGCAGAAGCCTGGTTACTAGAGTGTCTGAGGTTTAGACCGTTATGTAACCTGCAAAGCGCTGTGAACAGTTAATTAGTCACAACAACGGCTTCACTCACAGAGGAGTCAGGGAAGGAGCAGAGTTAGAGAGGAACTGCTGAGAATAAGGAAAAAAGAGTTGTTTGCGAGCGGAGATCCGATGCTGGACCGGTGCATTTGGAAAAGCCTCAGGAATTTGACCAAAAGCATCTCACAGCTGCAAGGTGTTTGGATCTTGACCACTAAAAAAAAAAAAGGGAGACGCCCCTGTGGCCATCTGCCGGCTGCAAAACCTCACTCACCAATAACCCTCATGAACCTCCCCTCTGAGATGAGAAACCTGCAGAGTCTGTGCTGCCTGTGGGTGGAGGGCAACCACTCAGTGACCTGCAGCATCTGAAGTCTCTTCAAATTGGGGACACCCAGCTAAAGATGCAGCCTCCTGATCTGTGGCAGATAGAGGCTTTGAGGGGATTAGAGCTCTCTGGAAACTGCTTTGAAACATTCCCCAAAGTCCTGCTGCGAATTGACTGCTCAGAGATACTGGGCTTGGATCGCAATAAGACACCAGACTCCCTCAGCCTGAAGGGCCACAATGTGCTGTGTCTTTTTATCAGGGACCGCAACCCACTAGAGCAGCAGCAATCTTGGAGCTACACTGAGCCAGGAGGGAGAAATGTAGAAAGGGAGAGAAGGATTGTGAAGAGTTGGAAAGCAACACAGCATCTCGAACAAGAGCAGTGCAAACAAAACAGCTGCAGTGACTATAGAGAGCATGGAGTAAATCAGGAGGATGCACTGGTAAAAGAGGAGGAGGGAGACAAAGAAGCTCCTGTGATGGAGTTTGACAGAGCAGAGCCTGAATACAATGAGAAGGATGTGGTGTTTGAGACAGGCCAGATGGATTATGAATATAGAAAAGGAGATGAGCTGGAGGACTTGGAGACTTGATGAAGCGGATTAAAAATGGGCCTCCATACATTACCTAAGAAACTCTGTTCTGCTTTTTCTTTCCCTTAGACTTGCAGGAACACAGTCTTCGGAATGACTCTTCCCTTTTACGTTACTCAATTACATCACTTTGAAACAAAAAGTCCATAGAAAAGGACCAGAAGCCATTTCAGGCCACTTTGGGTGTAGTCTTTTGGAGAAAACAAGCTTTGCAATTCCCAACTCCAAAGGTGGATTGAAGTAGATTTGAAATGGGTCACAGCAAAAGGTATTATAAAAATAACAGTGAGGAGCACTGATGTGTAAACACAGTGGACACAACATCTACAAAAAGCTTGTTAGGTGATGCTTGGCTGGAGTTACCTTTGATAATGTGAGTGCTCAAAAAAAAAAGTGAAACACTGATGAAGCCCACTCAAGCAAAGAATAAAGTAAAAAGGCAGACGAGAGGATCTTTAAATATCTGCTGTTAACTGCTAAAATGAATGAGCCGGGCATTATTATATTACAAACTGACAGCTGACAGACTGACAACTCAATTACCTGCGTTTTAGTAAATAAACAGTCTTTAGGTGGATTGTATTTGAGTTGTTTTTTGCCTCTGTCAGTCATTTCTACTGAGTTCCATGAGACAAATGGGAAGCTGCTATTTTACACTCAATTTACTACATGCTAAACATAAATGTGTCAGTGTTAATGTCAGTGTTGTGTGTTTGTGCCAAAAAAATAGATTCAGACAAGAGAGACTGAGAGACGGATGAATAGCTGGAGTGGCTCTGTATCGCCTTAACAAGAAAAGCACAGAATGAAACAAAGATGGCTCCAACTTATGGAGGTCATAGACTGACACATGTATCTTAGATCAAAAACAAGCTTTGTCTACAGTGCTTTTTGTCCACACCTTTCCGCCCTTGTGCTGCTCTCACCTTGACACCCATTATTCATGTAATCCAATCCTCTTTGACTTCATGTATCCTTTTCTCATATCTCATTAGATAACTGAAATATTAATGCTAACACTGAAATATTTATCATTATGATCAATATGAACATTGGGTCTTGACTCTGTGCATGTTGGAAACAGAAGCAGAATAGATACAACATTTACTCTCACCATCCAGAATCCTTGTACTGCAGCTCTGTGGCTTCACTTTTTGTTTTAACTCAGTGGCCCCAGGTGTGATTGGTTTGTGTTGGAGTTTTATTAGACAATACTATTACACCAGTGTTGACATGTCACATACATCAATGAGAATGGGCACCACATTCAGCTCAGTATAATAACTGTGTTCATCAGTATCTCTTTCTCTCAGTCTCTGTGGGCTGACAGGAGTCATTCACTAGTTTTAATGACAATGCATCAAAACTGTAAGTGACAACTTTTCAATTCAAACAAAAAAGAGTTCACAAAGAGTAGAAAATTATTGTCTTTCTGACAGGGCTTTTGTACAGCAGGCAGTGATTATGTTTTTTATGGTAATGCAGAGATGTAATACTGCAACACTTTCTCTCTTTTTGTTCATTTAACAACTGCTAGCTCCTCTCGAAGTAAAAGAAATACTCAGAGCAGTGTGGCAGCAACAAACAATAGACTTTATTGTTGTTGTGGGCAGCCGGGCACACACGATTACACTACTGCTATGTCAAGGTTGATTCCCTGAAGATGAACCTGGGAAATAAACAGAGAGATGTAAGTGAATGTTGGAAGATGCACAGTTTTTTGTGTGTGTGTGTGTGTGTGTGTGTGTGTGTGTGTGTGTGTGTGTGTGTGTGTGTGTGTGTGTGTGTGTGTGTGTGTGTGTGTGTGTGTGTGTGTGTGTGAGTGCCCACTGCATGTTGTACCGGTCCATTTCCCGACGGCTGTAGCCACTATCCCTTTTATTATGGATGATCCCTGCACCAGTGTTGCTCCATCTGTTTCTGAGACCAGCATTTGAACAATACCTGGAGAAAACACGAGTTTTTAACCGAGACATGTTTTTAAGGATTATTTTTAAGAGCCACATCAGAACATGAACTGAATTAAATTCTGTTCCCCCTCCTGCTCCAATAAAACAATAAACTGCATTATTTTTTAAATAGCTGTTCAATATTTCCCACCAAGAGCAAAGAAATGGTCGAATTGATGTAGCTTTTTTGTTTTGGGTTTTGCAATTTTTTTCATTTATGTTGCTTTTCAGTGTAAAATTATCCAGTCTGTCACCATTACAAAAATGATTTGATGTGCTGAAACACTTACATGTTCTTGTAATGGGTAATAAAGTGGGAGCTGTGCTGTGGTGGTAAAGGGTATGTCCAGTGGTTTGGAGCATTGTGAAGGAACCCAGTAGGCTCCTGGAACCACAAAACAATTTCACTCACACAGCCTAATGTCAACCTAATGTCACAATACAATGTGCCAAAACTGTGCTTCATCAGACCTTTTTCCCTGTGGTTTTGAGTAGACTGGGTGCAGTAGGTTTGCATGGTGAGGGCAGGAGGGAGCTCTGAGGAGAAGCAGAAGGGTGGATATTCAAGTATTGGGGTGAATAAATGAACTGCAGGTAGGAGGTTGGTGTTTTTTTACTCACTGGATGGGCCAAAGGAGCAGTAGCACCTCGGGTGTAGCCTGTTTCTCGACAGAAATGGCTGCACAGGCCGGGAATCGCCTCCGTTCCCTGAAAACACACAATTAATGAGAATTAGGGATTACTTAAAGGCATGGGATGTAGGATTTCCAGGAGAATGTTTGAAAAGACATCCGACACAATGCCCCATCCTCTCCTTAAGCGGGCTTCAGTGAGTATGGATCAAATCTAGGTCCTAACCTGCTGACTTACACTTCAGTGAGTTACAGATACACTCACTTTTATTTTGCGAAAACTGTTAAAAGGGTTTTCCACTAAAATATTCATGAAAATACTCAATATTCAAGGATCAAGGTTAATTAATTGTGATCCAACAGGTATTAACAAGATCTGAGGTCCAGTGGCATATGATATCATAGTTTTAAATGAATAAGTCTGTTGTGTTTTATTGTACTTTACCTGCAAATGGGAAGGAGCCAAGAAGTCAGTTTTCATCACAGAGTGGGGGGTGATGCGAGGTTCAATCTAAAGATTAAAAACATGGTCGACATTTATTTCAATTCAAAAGTACACTTCAATGATAATGTGTGAAGTGTATGTTAATAATGTCAGATAAAATAACAACCGGGGAGAAAGCTTCGTCTATAAAGGTGTTGAGCTGCAGGACGGCTCCCTTCGTGAAGCCTGACTCTTCCTTTTTACCCACAGTCACCACCTTATGTGGAAGCGCTGAAAGAAACGCACCAGTGTTAATGGAAATATAAATGAATAAAATTACACTTTGGTCTTATTATGAACCTGAATCTTGATACCTGTTGGTACAAGGGGATGCGACACAAACTGAAGCCGGTATTCTGTCTGAAAAAAACAAAAAAAAAGTTATTTTAATGTATACTGTAATAAAATGGGAGATGTAAGTGTGGATATAGTCTACCCTCTCCTCCTGTGACTGTGGTCTTGGGGAACTGTTCAACTGAAAGAAGCCACTCTCTCTAAATTTGTTGAAGAGGTTTGGTAAAGGCCCCCGGCCGTTAGAGTGAACGTAAGGCCGGTAATGACGTTTAGTCTGAGAGATGTAATTTCCAGATAATAGCAGCCTAGAAACAAAAGCACAAAAGAATTTATTATTCCACAAAAGAGAAGACTCAAAATGAAAAGCCACTGGAATTGTGTTAGTTTATTATGCTTGTGTGGTACTTCTTTCAGAGAGTGATGTTTGGGATTAACTAGAACATTAAAAAAGCAATGCATTTCCGTTTGGATTAGACGAAGATTTTGTTGATCAAGGAAGACCCATCTGCTAATGATAATTAAATAATTTTACACCTGTAGCTGGCATGGAAATATGATTTGTTACCCCTTTTAGACATGACAACAAGGGAGGAGGTTTTCACAGCTGTGTTTCATAACAGCCCTAATACATAAAAATCTCTGCAATAAAAGGCCTATATCGTTTATCTTGGTTTCACTGTTGGGTCTAAATGAGCTGAAGGAAACCAACCAGCATCAATGAAACTGATGAGAATGATGTGTTTTGTAGATGTTTGTATTGGAAAACATCAAAGTTTTCTTTTATAACGGGGTCTCTTGTCTTGGTACTTACCCAAACTGAGGGTTGTCGATGAGATCCAGACAGGGCTGGTATCCGACGACAGGCCGCTGGTTGGAGGTGAAGCCTGATTCACCTGAAAGGAACCTCCTGCCTGGGTCTAAGACAGACATTCATCATGTCCTCGTTTGTAAATCTTGCCCTAATGACTAAAATGATAGTGCCTTATTCTTCTCACCCTTTGAAACCTCATTAACAGTGTGGAGTGTGCTGCTGGTCACTCGTCCCCTGCTGCCTGTTGCTCCAACAGTCGGCATGACTGTCCTCCTCTGCTCTGCCATCTGTGACTGCTGTAATGAAAACCTTCATGACACTGATGGATGCTGACTCCTTAGGGCATGTGGACTGTTCCATAACCACAAATAAAACCTACAAGCTGTAACTGTTTGAGCTCTGCATTGGCTTTAAAGCTTTGTTTTTTAACCACACATTTTTAACACTGTCTGGTAAAAGAAAAAACTCAACACAGTGATGCATGTATTGCATTTTCTGTAACAATAACATATTATAACTTACATAGACATTATGTATGATGTGATAATAATGATGGTTATTTACCTGTGTCATGATGTGTGTTCACCTTCCTGTCCGGTCATGTGTTCAAAGGTAAACAAATGTCTGTTGCTAGGAGATCAAACAGCACAGCAATAAGGCACAACAATGAACAGACTCATGGCAGTAACATACAAACATTCACCGTGTTACGATTACTGTATTGATTATGTATGTATGTATGCATGTATGTATGTGGTGTATGTATGTATCTATGTATGTATGTATGTAGTGTGTGTGTGTGTGTGTGTGTGTGTGTGTGTGTGTGTGTGTGTGCGTGCGTGTGTGTGTGTGTGTGTGTATGTATGCATGCATGTGTGACACACACAAAATGTGCAGTCACATTTGATATTATTTTATGATATATTATTTCCAATTGAATTTGAACAGCTAATTTACTGATAACGTACTAAACCCTCATATAATTGATGTTCATGTTTTTTTGTTTAATGTTGAGGTATTTGGGGTGCGCCACCAGGGGGCAGTGTAGAGAGCCTGCAGGGGGTCGCCCAGTCAGGCCCTTCTTGAAAAGTCTCGTGCCGCTCCCTCTGGTACTATGAAGCGAGACTGCACAGAGCTGAAGCTTACTGCCTGTTGTCTCTTTATTTTTCCTGTTTATTCAGGTAATGTAAAACACATATGAAACTGTATACAAGAGAAGTGTATATTATTTTGGTTGTTTATAGCCAATGTAAGGGTTTATAAAGATAGACCACATAAATTCACTGTTTTAAGTTTTGCTAGTCATGGTCAGGCAAGCACGAGGTTGTGTCTGCAACTTGAACGCTCATGCTTAATAAGCACGTAATTTCCGGACATTGTTGTAACTGTTTAGATATTCACGTATTATTGTTGTATTTAATTAATTGTTAAGCAGCATAGTTAAAGGCTGTTTAAGTTATGTGTTAATATGTAAAAGCAAGATGATGTGCAGGCCAAACTATACAAATGTGAATTATTATTTCAGCTAACTCTAGTAACAAAACTAGGCTTGTTTATTGCATGGAAATATACAGGTGTAGGTCTAAGTAAATACACGTTTTTCAGGTACTTAGATAGTTTGTGTGTTAAAAGCAGAAAAGTAGAGACCATATTGTAATTGACTAGATATTAACAGATTATAAACAGATTTTTATTTTTGACAGAAGTAAATTGTAAAGCTTCTTGTAAAGTCTTCTTGAATATTTTATAATTATATACAATGAAGTGAGGCTACACAGAACCGAAGCTCACTGCCTGTTGTGTCTTTATTTTTCCTGTTTATTCAGGGGGTTTTTCTTCTGTGCGGGTCTGCGCCCCCCAGACCGGACCCGTGATATATGTATGTATACATATGTGTGTATGTATGTACGTACGTATGCATGCACTGTTACATGTCATTTCATTTGTTCTCTTACAACTCTTTCACCCTATTTTTTTTTTTTTTGTTTTTTTTTTTTGACAAATTTCCTTTTCTTTGGGTCTTTGTTAGATTGTTGGTTGATTTTACTTTTACATTCTCCACTTGATGCTGGAGATTTAGTGAGAGAGAAATTGTTTTCTTCATGCTGTTGGCTGAAATTGCTGTTTCTGTTTGATAGATCAATGTTCACTCATTTGCTATACACCAGTGAGCACAGGTTTGGAGTTAGGTGTTTAAATAGTGTCAATAAAGTAATACTACTCCTCTTTTCTCAGTGGTCTTACAAATACACAGTACTGTGCAAATATTTCAAGCGGGTTTGAAGAAATCCTTCTGTCTCTCCATGTAAGCCCTGACAGACTCTGTGGGGGTCACACCATCACTTCCAGGACTTCTTGTTCTCAGTACTAAATTGTTTTCTGCAGACTGAGCGGCTTCTCTGTGCAGCCACTGGATGGCAGTGTGGTGCTGTAGTGTCTGGCTTCAGAAAAGCTGTTAAGGTTATGTAAAATGATGGATGGCTTGAAATTTGCATGACATCTTGATAAAAATGTCCAGCTGAGATTGAGAGTTACCGTCTAGAGCTGTTAGCAGGAGAAAAACATCTTTATGCCATCATCATTACATGGGCACACATACATTAACACCAGCACCTGAATTTTACAGAGCCTTATGGTGGATTTAGGGCAGTGGAAAAAAAAAAAAACCTCTGTTGCTTTTATTACTCCTGTTCCCTGTGATCATTAAAGAGTGTGTTTTAATAGATGTTAAGCTGTAATAGTGACACAATCCTCCATGTTTCATTATTCTTCTGATATGGAGTCCATGTAGGCCTACGACTGTAAAAAATGACACACGTTAAGCAGATTTTTCCTTGACATCTAACACACCTTTTGGATCATTACATTACAAAATCTGACAATTCATGAAAGTCATGTCTATTCCACAACTCTCCCTTAATTCTCACGCTGTGTCTTTTCATCTCATTTTCTTGGACTCGCTCTGCATCTTCACCTCTGTCACATCACTTTGTGCTCCCGTTCTTCCCTCCATCTGTGCATTCTGCCAGTCGCTGGTTTTTACCAAGCTGTTGCCCAGAATTGCCGTTCCACAGTCTCTCTTGCTTGACATGCTGTCGCGCCAAAGTCTGGAACTGTTCATTATCTCCCACAAAAATATAACTACGAGGAACGCCTGCATCATTGAAAGTGACAGTCTCATTTCCTGCTTCTTTTCTCTTAAGCACAATGTGCATATTATTGGCATTTCTAATTATAAATTCATATACAGCAAGAGCAGACGCTTGCCTGTTTCCAAGATTAAACCAGCTTTAGAATAAGTGGCCTCACAGTGCCAATGGGCACTAACTACAGAAAAAGAATGTAACTTTAAAGGGATAGTGTTGTATTTGTTAAAGAGGGTCTAAGAGATACTTAGAGATAACTAACACATTTCCCACTGTAGATAATTGTCAGCACAGCCCTAGATAGCCCAAGATATGTTCAAGTTATTTTGACATATGGATGCTTTATGATTCCTTTTTATAACACTTATAGCAACCCATGTACCATATTGTTAAATTAACATTGAGGTAGTTATTGTTTTTGCTGGCCCAACTTACAGCCGTACACAGTTTAGCCTCTGCGTTGTTGCTCTTGTCTGTTTCCCCAAACTGGGAGTGTGCTGTCAAATATCTACTACAGCTATTCAGACTACAGTGTCTGAAATAACCAAATTCACAAAAAAGGTTTCAGTGCACCTTCTGCAACAGTTTACTCTTGAGATAACACTTTGAGAGGCACGGGGAGATTAAAAGACAAAAGGTGGGTGCGGTGCTGCTAAAAATAGATCTAGGTGATGCAAGCAAGGGTCTCCCGTCGAGCTGATGCGCTTGGCTTGCCTGCAGCCGTCTGTTGCAGTTCAGGGAGGGATAAATCTTCGACCCCTTGTCTGCAGGAGCTTGGCTAGCCCAGTCGGAATGAGCTGTTTCAGTGTCTGCCTCAGAAAAGAATAGAATTAATATTTAGAGACATAAAGAGATGGCTCAGGACAGGAGCCTAAGACCCTTCTTTGTGTCCCAAGTCTCAGGGGTGCTCTCTGCTTCAGCGCCTCACTGTTCTCAGGCTTATCTGTCTCTTTTTTCCCTTTTTGACTTCTGTACTTAATAGGCAAATCTGGTACGCATGGTTTGGACTAAATTGCGTTGTCATCTTTTTTGAATTTCAGTCAGCTTTGGTGTGTGTAATGCTAAGGAGGAGGCAGACTGGGGGGAAGTCAGGCATAAAATAAAGACATTTAAAATCAAAACGCATACATCTCTTGACACCTTCCAGACAGGCTATTGTGTGGCTCAGTGAGAAGAAGATTAAATTAAATGAAAACAGCGTATTTGATGATGTTGCAAGAAACAAATGCTGTAATGAAGCCTTGATCTAGTCTAAGTGCAAAATGTCAGAGGTGGAGCGACCCGTGCATGTGCAGCACTTAATTAAGAGCTACACGAGAAACTGTCTTCATGCTCCAAACCAGGACAAATGGTTCCTTCACAGTGGAGCATGCAGCGCTGTGATTAATTTACCTTCATTCTGACTAATGTGTCTCTGACAGCAGACGCTTTACACCATACATTTTTAATTGTTCTCAAAGGCAAAACAACCTTTGCAAATGACTGCCTCTATCAGGAAACTAAAGCACACACAAAACAGGAGGGTGTCATTATGTGCTGTAATTATTTTTACTGTAGATTAATTACATTACATGAAAGTCTAATTTAAACTGAAAGCCAATACTACTTAAAGACATAATAATGCATTTGAATGCTGTTGCTGCTGCTGCTGCTGCTGATGATGATGGTGAAGACTCAACTCAATAGATCTACATGAGAACATATACAGTTTAGGATTTTTAAGACTTGGAAAAAAAGAGAAGTTTGTAAAACAAGCCCCTGACGGTTCTTTCACTCTACATTGTTTACAATAACAGGCAAAATTATACAGTACTTCCATTCTCTCTTTTACTGTGTATTACTTGATTTGTGCTTTTCAGTGAACTCAAGCCTCCTGTCACACAGTTTTGTCATTTCTCATCCTTCTGGATTCTGTCATTGTTTAAGAGCATCAAACCTGTGTTTCCATGTAAACAAATGCATAAAATTCAGGTGAAATCCAGGCAGAGGAAAGTTACATTGATCTCCTCGTTGTCCTGGTCAAAGGTGTGGAATAAATTGGATTTTTATTGTGTGAGGCTGCATATTATTACTTTAAAATTGCATTGATGGTTGATTGATGATTGATTGATGACAGACACAAGTGTAGTAAAAATGATTCTTTAATATAGAACAAAATCAGAGCTCAGCTCCATGACTCCGCCCACCAAACACACTCAGTAACACTGATGGGTGGAGGAGAACGAGAAAATCAACCAGTCAGATCACAGTCTGCTCGGCCAAAAAACAGGAGAGGCACAAAAACATGGAACGCAAAACCAAAGTGCTACTGGGCGTTACCTCTAAGACGTCCTTCCGTTTACGCTCGAGCCACGATACAGCCACAGGGACAGGTCTCTCTGCTGCCTCCCAGGGCTCTACCACCTCAGCATCCACCTCACGAGCCAACTCCAGGGGTCAAAGACTCCTCAAACCGACCAGTGATGCAGACCCCGGGGGCAGGTGAGGTTCACGTGAGGTCCAGAGGAGCAGCGAGGCCTGTATGTGGGTCTTAACACAGAGAGGGACTAAAACACAGGCGATGGTTATTAACATGGCTCCGGCAAAAAATGTCTGTGCTTTGGTCCCTCTGCTGCTTAGCTTATGTTACATCTAATCATTACACATGGTTTCTATTACGTGGAATGTTTGAAGTTTTTGGAAATGAGTCGAGGCCAGAGTTGGAGGAGGACATCTGTGGAGGACAGCCCAGTATGAACCCGTTACTATCCTAACACAGGACATCAACAAAAGTACTACACAGATATGTACAGAGCAACCAAGCAACACATTTGAATACTGAGTAATAAATTTGGTGTGGGGAAAAGGGAAGGTAATAATAGTCCACTACAAATGCACAAATCCCACTGCTCCATTTTGTAGTTGGTCCTATCTTTAAGGCTTGTCTCTTGCTCCTGCTACAAATGAGGTGGCGCCGAAAGCCACCACAACATAGAATAAGTCACACAATGTGCTCTTCTTCTAAAATATGGCTGCTTTGTGTTTCTGTGCACTCCACTGGCAGCTGCCCTTCTCCTTCTGTGTTTGTTTACGATAGGACACATGAGAGGTCAAACATGAGAGCATAAGTGAGACACAAAGTGGGTCTCGGCTTTTTGTTTGTGCTAAATCCATCTCTGGGCTCTGTGGGGAAAAAACAAGGTGCTTTACAGTAATGTGGTGACTGCTAATGGATAAAGAATTGGAGATAGATGAGAAAGCATGGATTACAGGGAAATTAGACTCTGGTGGTGAGGTATTACCAGCTGAATGGGAGAGTAAATGAACAATTGAGCAGAGGAATTGGAAATCTATACTCAGTGGAGGATTAAAATGAAGCGCTGTAATGAAGAAGCAGTACGGGGCATGAGGAGAAAGAGCGAACGAAAGACACGACATGGGAGAAGGGCCGGGCATCTGCCAGCTTTAGCGAACACAGTCGTCCTGCATCTCGACACGCACTGCGTCACATGACAAACTACCTCAGAGAGAAGAAGGGGTCGTAGGGAGGCACTGCACAGAGATCACTATTACTACCATAGACGGACACACACCTAACAGTCACTACGGCACAGGGTCCCGGTCTGCGTTCCCATGCACTCTCCTGGCTGCCAGAACCTCGCTGTGTCTCGGTCAAGAGAAAACAACAAACGAACCGATTAACAAACAAACAGACAAAAAAAAGAACACACACTTTGGAAATCCACTGGCCTATTAAAAAAATAAACCAGAAACAAAACCTAGAATATAAAAGAAGCCAGTGGCACCAAGTTTTACAGAAAGCAATTTCTCAATAACTGGCTTTTGAACAGCTCTACGCTTTTTCTTTTAGTCTACCAAGTATATACTATTAACCTTACCAGGCAGCTAAAATCTATACAGTACTGTCTTTTCATATATTTATAGATATTTATACACTATACAAAGTTGGCAAAAATACATAAATAAATACAATAAATTAGATTGTACACATCACAATTGTGTGTTTTAAGTTAGAGCACTCTTTGTTGAAGTGGTTGGTCATGGCAAGTTAAGAAAGGAGGAAGAAACAGGAGTGTTACCCTCAACATCCCAAAAGCAGAGGACTCAGTGTTAGTTCTGGCGAATATGGCGTTGGATCAGTTAGTTGTATTGCTTGTTACCTACCTGATCAGAAATGTTATGGCAGGAGTTAGAGGACGCTCTAACTGAATCATAAGTCTATTTACAAGCAGCAAAACCGAAATAAAAACACAGTTAAAGTAGGAAGTTTCAGTGCATCGATACATGACAGCCTGTGTGTGCATGTGTGTATTTATACTCCCTCAGAAGGATGCTATTACAAATGCAGACAGGCCCCTATCCTGTGTCCTTGGTGCAGACAGCTGCTGGGACTATCTGCTGTACCATATCACTGCGAAGTATCACTGCCGTGGCCTAGTCTGCTGCAGACAGCAGTACAAGTACAATCACACTGATAATGCACTGTGCACAGGCCCAGACAGATACATAAGGCTATACCATATGGAAAAGGGGGAAGTAAGTGGAAGGACACCTGCTGTGGAAAAACTGGACTTCAGCCCTGCACGCTTTTTGGCAGCTTTTGGGCTGAAAATGTTGAAAAGGCACAGGGCAGGTTTTTGGATAAAGATTTATATATTCATCCATTTTTATGATTAAAATCCTCTTTTCACAAACTCCGACATATGGTGCTTTAAAATTTGGCTTCTGCAGTAATCCTTGGGTTTTCATTCCCCAAGTTTTTACAAATATCCAAGAAAAGCATATCACATGTCAGGTCACTTGTGCTTAATAGTCTTTTCTCAGAAGCATTAAAAGCATGAGAATTGTCAGAACAAAGTCAAGTGGATCTTTAACTAGGCCTCTTCGAAGCCACGGCTCTTCATACACGCCCAACTCTACGCACGGCTTCCAGCTGGGCAGTAATGACTCCAAAATTCAACCAAGCCCCAATTCAATGAGGAAGGCATCATCAGTGTCAGGACAGGGCCAATCCCATCAAACACAATGGCATTACAGTAAATCCCCAAGCCTTTGAGCAAACAGGCTGGGGAGCAAAGCCAAGCAGCCGGGTCGGGCTGAGGAGGCAAACGGATTGAGTTTGGAGAGAATATATGATTGAAAACACACAAGCTACAGTACGTTCTTCACGTGTTAGACTATCACTCAGTCCTAAAAGGGTGAGAGGGACAGATGTGGCAGTGTTGCTACAGTAGGCCTGGGTGTGTCAGGTAGCACTCCTTCCTTTTGGTCACTTGCTCGACCTCACGACACCTTCAACAAAAAATACAGCAGACATCAAAAGCCCTTATTCAAGAAGGGCAGGTATAATCAGCGTCATCAACATCACCACTTTTTATCATGAATATCATTGTTTTCTTCATCAGTTTAAGTGACAAATGAAAACTCTGCTTACAACAAATGTTAAATTCTCCAACAACGATATTTACATAAAGTTCTCAAAAACAGAAGGGTTTTTCTTAGCACAATTTAGTAAAGGAAAAAAACCAAACACAAAATACAAGCATACACATACACACTGACCAACAGTCAAATGTGAACTAAACCCAAAATCATATTATTGTTATTCATATTTATTTTGTTACCATTCAGATAATGCTTCCTTGAACCCTGATTGGGAGAAGTCACATCGGTTTTCACCAGATGTAGAAAACAATTGAAAGGGTGAGTTGGAGGAGGCTAGGTCTGTTCTGCGCAGAGCTTCACACAAACACAAACTGACTGGACAAATAATAGAGGTGACCCAGAAGACTTGTGGACTGACTCGAGCATCATGATTCAGCAGAAGAAAACACAACTCCAGTTCCCCAGAGGATGAAATAATTGGACTTGACCTAAATGCACACACACACACACACGTACACACACCTCAAGTTTTCGAGACGCAAAGCACAGTGAACCTGTAATTTAATATTGCACAATTTAAAACAAAGCAGGCACCTTCCCAACAGTGAGTCAGTGGGACTCATCTCAAGTGTCATATCTGATGAGTGTGGAGGAAAGAAGGACAAAAACAAAAGAATCAAGCTGTGAATAATAGCTGTCTAAATGTCTGTTTAAAAACCCTGCCTATTACCACTGACCTCTTTAACCAATAAAGCTTTAATTTATTTACAAAGTAAACACAAGACAAGGCAGTGACCATGTGAAGGCATAATTTCCCCTTGAGTCTAGCTAACTAGGCTATAAGCTTATATCAAGGCTAAAGTAGGCTACACCGCCATGCTAGGCAGCTAAAGGGGATCAGGCAGTGCTGCTAGGAGCTAAACAGACCTCAGATAACCAGTCTCACATCAGTTTAGTTTTTTACTCTTTCACACCAAAAATGGTTTTAAAATTTATTTTACTAGATAACTATTTTGTTTTAAAGTTATACTACTTTTAGATGAGGACACATTTTGCTTGCCTCATCCATCTGCAGCCAAGTGCTAAAGCTAATATGCTAACATGTTCATTAGCTCCATAATTAATATGAAGTTTGTTTACAAGTAACTCTTACTGTTCACACTTAACTAAAGCAAAAAATTGTTAATGTGTGATTTAAAGTTTTTATAAATCATATTTTTGTTATTTTCCAAAATGTGTAAAATTATGGTCATCTGTTTGTTTAAACAAACTTTTATTTATTATTAATATCTTATAGCCCAAACTTTTGAATTAGCATATTTAGCCGACAAATGCTAATCAGTGCTAAATGCAAAGATAGCGTAAGCTGCTGGGAATGTATTAGTTGTGTAGGTAGTTTAGTCAAGTATGAGTAAGTTATTAAACCTGAGACACAAAAGTGAGAAAAGAAGACATTTTGTTATCTGGGCACAAAATTAGTCACAAATTAAATTATTTATAATGATTGCACCAATTTATTTAACAGAATGAATAGGATTCAAAATTGGCTGTTTAACATTAATGGTGCGCAAAAAACTTTAATAAATTATAGGCTGCTCTTACAGTGCCCGGAAGAATGGTAATTAAATTATGCAATAAACTGGCCAACTTTTTATATTATATATTTTTATTAGTTTTTTAAGAGCCTCTTTACTGTGGCAGTGTTGGCACTGTCTGATGTCTTGAAACTTGATTAGTCAGAAGCCTAATTATTCATATATGCATCTACAAAATAGCTCCATCACACATCCATAACACAATCAAGACAAAAGACTTTCTACAGAAAGAAAACAAGCAAAGTGAGCAGAGTTCATCTGAAAAGTCCTGACTGGGTGCATCTGCAGCACTGGGAAGTGAAGGTCAGAGCTGACAGTGTTTGTGCCAACAAAATGCAATAAGTTTAGAGGTGTGAGACAGGTGGCACTGTAATAAAAGTGGGATTTGAAAATTGCCTTCTCCTTCATACTGTTTGGCTCAGATCTCACCATCCATTTTAGTGGCACTGCTGTTTGACTGCTGGCAATAAAAGAACATAATGTTTGGGACTTTAGGTTATTTTACAAAGTGTGAAACTCTCACCATGTCTTGATCCATTATGACTGCTAAAGTAGAGATATTTTCCCAGTTACCAGGATGTGAACAATGACTCCAATTTTGGATTTTGCATGTACATTTTACACCTAGAACATTTTCTGGTGGATCATTTTGCTGCCCACATGTGTTTACATATTATTGATTTATTATTTACTGCTAATGTCCCTTTATTTCACAGTTTTTCTCAGGTCTGTAAGCCCTGTTGTATTCATCTCTTTAAGCCTATGTAATTGTGGCGACAAAGTTTTGACCCATTGTCTGCACACCTGTACATGCAAACCACATGTCAGCCATGATCTGGCCCTCGCTTTGACACACTGTTTATCACACTTACAGTCACTAATGAGAGACTGTTGTGTTTGGGACAATATTTAGTCAGTGCTAGCTCGGCAAATACCGTGTCCGCAAGGTCTGAGGAGGAAGATATTGCTCCTTTCTGACCACCTAATGGGAGTGTAATGTGCTGTGACACTGCAGGCAGTGGCTGTCAAAACAGTGGGCCCTGTTCCATGGCTGGCCAATTGTTCTGAAGGGTGCTGGACTGGATCAGTGCATCAAAGCATCCAGCACCGAGCCTCACATGAAAAACACTGCCCAGATGCACTCAAAGCTCACAGTGGACTAACCTGTTTCAAATTAGGCTGCACCACACAATACAAAGCATAATACTTTTCCCAAACCTGAAATCACAACAAAAAATATCAGAAGGGAAAATAAATCCTGCAGCCACACATGGCAGAATAGGCACAATTGGAACAACAAACAGTGCATTAAAAGAAGCAACCAAAACAGGCAAGTGATTATGTTTGCCTGAGAGCTCTATCTTCATATTTCAATAAACACAAAGCATATCTACCTGACAGGATGTTTCACAGCACGTTATTTAAGTAAAAACACTGACAGACAAGTACAGCTCGCTAAGAACAAGTGTGAGTAGCTGTTAATGGCTGACAGTCTTCACATTGCTGCTCCTTTTATTTATGTTACAGGAATATGGAGCAGGGCTGAATGTGGCTGACAAGCAGGGCAGCTCCCACTACACTATGTGCTGCTCTAAAGCTCTCAGGGAAGAGATAATGTCTAATCTGCTTTTACAGTATCTCACAGTCGTAAAGCAGACCACCCTCTAACATCACACCCTCTGCCTGGGAGGCTGGACCATTCATAGCGAACTACAGCAGAGAAAGCATTGATATTGTTTATGATATAATATTATACCTTTTTACTGTAAAGCTGGTCTTTTCATGGAAATATTGTGCCTCATTCAAGTTTTTCCTTGAGCGAATGTCTTTACAAAGTGAATTTCTTTTTTCACTTTATTCACCAATATGTTCACCATTTTTAGAGTATCTATAGTTAAAGCTTTTCATCAAAATCAGATTGCTGTAAAAACTTGGACTATTACAGCTACACGGACAGCGTTATGTTTCCTTTAGCTTTTCACAGAGTCACAACTGCATCAATTCTTTGCATAAACACCAGTCTCATATCTGCGGAGACTGTTCTTTGTCTTGTCCAGTTTGGTTCCTGTTTTCATTCGCTCCTGTGTTTCCTGCCTACGTGCCTGTCTGTAAGTCTGTCATATATCTGTTCAGGAGCAACATCACTGAAGTGCATCTGCTCTGCCGACTGCTGAAGGTCTGCTCTCCTTTAAATAACGGTTTATGCAGTTGGGTTACATCTGCATGACAAAAGAATGTATTTAAAACTGATTGAAAGCATTCCTTTTTTATTAAAGTAAAAAAGCTGTCCTTTTAGGTTAGTCTTAGCATAGACCTTAGACTAACTTATGGCAAACCATGGCAACAGCTGTAACAGAGGCACAAGCACTATTTATATAGTATTTGGCAAACTTTCCACAATTAGCTTTTCATTCTCAGAGATCATTTACCTTAAACAGGTTCATACAATAAAAATAAACTAAACATGTTGACTACTATATTTGCTGATTATTATTGGCTTGGTCCACTTTCATTTGAAACCCTGTGAAATGTCCTGATTGGATGGGATTCCAGACAGTTGAATCTGTTTGAGAGACTAGGGCACCTAACATAACACTCTACAACTGTGGTGATGAGTGAAAACTGATATTTAAGCCTTTTTTATGTCCTTTAAAAAACCTTAGAGGAAAAATCTCCTTCAACAAAGCCCATTGTGTAATCAGACTGTTGTACCGGCTGACCTACATGTGACAAACAAACGAGCATGATCTCTCTATCCCAGTCTGACATTTTCGACACAGCAGCCTGCCACCAGGAGTCTGTTTGCTGACACACACACTCATGCTGGAGAGAGTAAGTGGAACATTAGGAGGATGGGAGCCCTACATACATCCTCCATGTCCAGTGCTCTGAAATCACAGAACCAGACATCGCTTCCCAGTCTCACCCTTTCACAGACTTCTCCCTTTATTTCTTCTACATAACATCATCAAAACGATCATCACAATTATTATTGTTATTACATTTTCAAAAAGTGCAGTAAGATCCTCTCCCTTGCCGTCATTTCGAAGGCAGGGGAGTAAAAGGAGGATGGGGAAACAATGGCAGTAAGATGAGCGCAAGATGAGAAAGAGAAAAGAGAAGATTTCTGCCCCGTTTGCATTGCGTTGCTCCACACGAACACACGCACACATCCACAGCATACTCTCAAAATGTTGGTCTCAGGCAACACACTCCCATCAACACAAGAGCACAGGGCAGCACAGAGAGAATTCATAGCATCCGCTAAAACACACAACTGAATGCAAGTGCACAAATGGCACACAATTGCTCGTTTTCATGTCGATATTGTTGGAAGATTTGGTTTCCTCAGTTGGCGATCCAGTGAAAAATGACATCATTGTATCAAGGGGGTTTTGTGTGGGTTTTTTCCAATTATCTTCTTTTTTCTCTCTCCACGTCAAGGCTGTTTGTCGGGGGAAAAAAATCAAGAGCAATTCGTAAAAGTTTCCTACTTTCCCAGCATCGGAAAGTTCAGTTCAGTTGTTTTTTTGTTTTTTTTTCCTCGTAAATAATCTCTATTTTTGTTTGGAGCTACAGCACAGCACCCACAGCACACAGACGACGGGCGGGGGCTCAGAAAGGAGCGCGGGAGGGTCACTAATATTGTGCCAGAGGAAGAGAAAAAGGGAACAATAAGGGGAAGGAGAGAGGGAAAAAAAAAACAGCGGAGAGATGGGAAAGACAGCTTGAAAGACTTCATCTGAGTTCAGCTGGTTTTGTCACGAACCAAGTATTGATTGCTTTAGATGACTTCAGCTGAACAGTTAACTGGAATGGACATAGTACACTTGAGACAAATGACAACAACTAAAGTGAAGACATTAAAAAGGGGCACAGCAAGATGGCTACAGACAGCATTTTACAGATACCACTAAGAGGGAGAACTGCCAATTAAAAAGGGTAGAATAAATTTGTATAATATGTACAAAACAGCACATATTGTTCACCTGAAATAGAAATTATGTCTTAGAATTACATCTCGCAGAAAGTTTGCGAGATGTACAAATACAGACGGACATACAGACAGTCTGAAACAGGGGGACTTTTGGTGAAAGGGTGGGACGTAAAAACTATGATACAGCAGTATGAGGGGAGTGAGAAAAGAGGGCAGAGAGAAAGGAGGCAAAAAAAATAAATAAGAGAGAGTTTAAAGGTTTAAGAGAGCAGATGGCTAATTGTACCCGTGTTTCGCAGCCTGGCAGCAAGTCAGTCTTGTGCATAAGGAAGGGAGCGAGAGTTTGGGGCAGAGGACGGGATGTCTGGAGTAAGCTGGGGCAGTGCGATCAGGCCTTGAGAGCGTGCCACTGGGCTACGTTAGTGCGCGGCCGAGCGAGCATGTCCTTCCAGTGCTTCACCTCCGCCGGTCCACTCTTCCACGATAGGTAGATCTACGACAGAAAAAAGTAGCGGAGGAAAAATGAGAGTGAGGACAAAGTAGAGCTCAGAGATTCATAGATTGGCGGTTTTGGCTGTTACCTTGCCAATAACGTCGTTGCGGCTCAGTCTGTCCTTGTCCATGACGGTGATGATGATGGTGGTCTCCCTCAGCACATGGGCGGGCACATCAAACGGAAATGACTCGTTGAAGACTGGATTCAGACAGCGCTTCATCACCACTGTCTTCTTCTTCTCTATCCGTTTGTCCTTGTGCATGAGCCACACCTTCACATAGGGATCTACAAGGCAGCAAACACAAAACAGCAGTTTACACCAATGCGGAGATAAGGACCCCCCTGAAAGGTTATTCTTAGGGTCAGGTTTGTAATTATCCTCCTAATTGTGAAAGTCATTGAAGGCAGCAGGGAGGCAGATACCTAGTCTGAGCTCAAGGTCAAGCTCTCCCCTGAGCTGGGAAAAATACAAATGAGGAGATATTTATGGAAATAGGGCCTGGGATTTGTTCAGTAGCATTATCATATTCTGTAATGCTAACAGACACTTCTTCTTTCTTCAGTAATACGCTTCAGAAAGCCTTTCACAGCGAGACCTGTTACTTTCAGAAGTAGCGCCAGACTGAGCTGACAGTACTTTGGCTGAGAGGCTGAAGATCCTCATAGATATACAAAAAAGGCAGAATGAGGTCAGGGAGGGTGAAACCGGAAGAATGTCACCCCGCTGCCTCGGCTATCTACGCAGCGAGCGGCTCGGGGGTCGGACAACCTTGTCCTTTTCGTGGACAGCGCAGCAATGTTTGAACACAGACTAATGGCGGGGTGTGAAGCCATGGGGCCTCAGTGTCATAAGGAGGGTTAGGCAGAAAAAGACTAAACAAGCATGAACGACTGAGTACCTGAGGTGCCCCCGATATCCATGGCTTTGAGATTGCGTGCTTTGATGATGTTCACAGTGATGGTGTTGGCAGTGGGATTATAGCAGAGCGACACCAGCAGGTCTCCTCGTCTCCCCTGAGGTACACGCGGACACAATGGAGAGGGATTAAGTCATATTCATCATCAGGGAATATCAAACTCAGTGTTAGTCACTATCCTGTTATTTAAGCATGACTGTCTTTCCCACTCTTCTGCCAAATACAGATGGTAACACTGAGCTCATTACTCACAAGGATGCACCAAAACAATGGCATCAGATGTATTTAAGGCATACTGGGTTCTGACTCAAAACCTCTTGAACACACACTCAAATGTGACTTTCCCACTGTGTTTGCATGTTGCGATTGGGACATTCATCTAAAAACATTATCTCAGATTTGTCACATTACAGAATGTGTTGTTAAGTGAGAAAAGTGCTCTATCTACAGTCCTATAATTGTTTTTGTCCAGTGCAGCCTCAGTACAGCAGGAGAATACTAAAGACCAGAGCAGATGCCAGTGGTCAGTGCGCTCTTACACTGCCATCACTGCAGGGCTTCAGCTCTTTCCAGAAGGTCTTCATCTGGCCCAGTTCCACCTTGTTAAGGGGGATTGACACCTCTCCAATGGGGTCATTCCTACTGAAGCGATCATAGTCCAGCACTTGAAGGTACAGAGTGCGCTCTCTGACCTTCTCATAAGGGAAGCCTAAAATCAAAATAGACAGACAGATAACAATGAAGTAAACTGCGTAGTTGCACTGAGACAACGTCAAAAACAAATTCTTGACAGTACAAAAAGGGCTGATGGGGAAGTGGAAATGTAGCAATCTGTACAGTGATGAATTTAGAAAAGGTCAAAGGTGTTGTAAAAAAGTAAAAGGCCAGGTAGCACTGTCTCAAAAGACTAAGAGGGATCATTATGGTCCAGTCACTAAACCAATACCGTTCATTTATCAAGAGCGCAGTCTATTGTTCTAATTCTGGCAGTAGTTTGAGCCTTTGGAAAATTATTTTGACTTTGTTAGCACTGCGCTGTCACACAGGCACAATGGTCATAATGAAACACATTTAGATCATACAGGGCTCTGACACTTGGCTTCTATTGTGTGGAGTTGGCGCTGAACAGCTGCATTTTGAGGACTCCCATTATATCAATACCAATCATTTGCAAATGTCTGTCTTTTGTTTGTTGAGCTGAATGACCTATAGGTTTGCCAAAGGAAAAAAAGTAGCTTAAACTTCAGACACAGGTCCATAAGTCCAGTGTATTGGGAAAAAAAACATAGCTATTATTACTATTATTGATTCACTCTTTTTGAGTTTGTCTGACATTTGATCATATGTTTATTGTTTTTTCTGGCTAAACATTAGATTAGCAGATTAATACCTCTTAAATGTATATTTAAAATGCCTACAGCTTCTGAGTTAAATCAGACATTACACTAATAATGTATGTTATTTATTTAATCTGATCTGAAATCTGGAAACTTGTAGCAGGATGTTTCTGTTCCAGATCACTAGAGGTGACTTTGTAGTTCTATTGATCTTCTTATCTGCCCTTAAAGCAAGAACAAAACAAGCATATTTACTAAAATGTCAAGTTGTATTGCATTCCTTTATCAGCATTGTTAAACACGACAGAGAGCTGTGATAAAATACAATATGAATGTGTCTTAATGAAAGGCCCAGACCTTCGAACAGGAAGGTTTCGTTCCAGTGAGGGTTTAGGTTCTTCCTCTTGACCTTGGTCTCCAGTTTGTGCTTTTTGTCCGGCAGTAAGTAGATTTTGACAAAGGGGTCCGAGGTGCCAGAGAAGTCCTTGGCTGGGAGGTCCTGTCCCCTGAGTACTTTGACAGTGAGAGTGGTGTTTTGAAAACTGTAGCCTATACTGAACTGGATCCGACCCAGCTTCTCACTGATTGGCCCTTCGCCGTCGTCATCCTCCGAACCTGGAGACAGCTGTGGAAGGAGGCCGCAAATGCATTCAAATCAGTATGAAAAACAACATATGCACTCACACCAGAGAAAGGTTCAAACCAAGGGCAAGGCGTGCACACGGACCTCGACAGAGTGAAGCCGTTACAGGAGATTTCAGGAGCTTTGAGCATTTTTGTCACGCCGTACACAAGCCCTCACTCAGAGGCAGCAATTGGTATGACATTAAGAAGACTGAGAGAGTTTAATTTCCTTACTAATGTTCTTAAGAGGCAGGCGCTCCGATTAGAGATAGGGGAGCTCTAGACCACACAGTCTCCCTCACAAGCACTCTTTATCACTGCTGTGCACTAAAAGGCCACTATCTGATGGAGGGCAGTAGACAGCGAAGGGAAGAAAGAGGGCATTGCGTGAGATGGCATGGACAAAACAGAACGGCTCAAGGTTGGCATTCAGCTGTCTCTATGTTTTCTGTTTTTCTCCCTGCAGCTTTACGGTCTGCCTCTGCTTTAAAAACAAAACTAGTATTGATGCCAAAAGGCTAAGGCCTAAAGAGGGCTTCTCATACAAACTGTATGACTAAGTATTACCTGAACACATTTGGACTTTCTTTTTGGGCCATTTGTGTGACAAATTGAAAAAGGCTCACTCGCTCAGGCATGTACCAATGTGGATTTTAAGGCTGACAGGCAGAGCAAGTGTGAAATATTCCAAATCTAATTTATCAAACAGCGTGAGTCACCTTGGATGGCTTGTCTTGCTTGATTGCTTGGTAGGAGCTGCTTTTATGTTTTTCTCTATTATGTTTCTCAGCTTTAACCATGCACAGTTGTTAATCACTCACTCACATGAAGCATGTGATAATTAGTCCTACCTTATCTCTACAGTACAGTGTCATGATAGGTAGAACAATGTGATCTAAAAAGTCAAACAATATACTTTGGCCACACACTAAGTATATTTATCAGATGTAAAACAAAATGTTGAGCAATTTTGTGTATCCCATAAATCCACTCAGTCTATTAATTGGCTTTTAACTGAAGTTCATCCCATGTTTGATGTTCACTTTATTTCATAATTGGTTGTTTATGTAATTTTAAAGCTTTTAGACACACTACTACTCTTTTTTTAGCCTCTTGTGAATGGTTACTTAGAGGTTAGTGGACTGTTTCTTCAGCACAGTCTTTAAGATAAAAAAACAAAGAGCCTATGTCGGCAATTTCTTTTCCGCCAAGTAAAGTTTTAATTAGACATTATAAGAATTTACATATTTGGCAGCCTAGGGACAACAATGATAATAGGCCATTTCCTGTAACTGATCAAATGGTGCATTAAAATTGCACTTTACTGACTAAAGGCAACAAGTGGGCTGCCTTTTAACAAGTCAATGAGATAAGAAAGACATGTTATGAAATATTCCTACTGTATTTATCTAATCTGCCCATACAGCGTACACACTACAGACTGATTCAGACAAAGCCTTACCATCACCATGTCTCCGGTGAGAGAGTTGGCCAGGTCAGAAACAGAGGAGTGACCGTCAGCATCTGGGGGCTGGCCTTTGGGGCTGTTAGCTGGCTTGTTACCCCTGTAAGCAAAAACACAGGTTGACCAAGGGCAAACAGATGCCAGCCTCAGAAAGAGAGACATTGTGAGTGCGCATGGAATCCAAGCTCCCACTACAAGCTGCCTATCGGCTCACTTAGTCCAAGTTTGCTTTGGATAGATGTCACTTCAAAGTGGACTGTGCTTTCTCTAACTATTGTTTGACAAAGCCAAATAAATGAGCCAGAAATTGGACAGATTCACAGATGCTAGATCTTAAGGCATTTGATGTAGTGAGTTGTGCTTGATGAATCTTGGAAACTGAAATGACTATGCATATGTCCAGTGTGGCACATGTCCAAAAGTTACCACCAGCCAGTAAACAAGGCATTTGCAGAGAAGACAAAAGAGAACCACGAAATATTTGATCAACCTTAGTCTTTTTTTTAAACATGACAAACATATATAATGACATGTATAGGGACATGACACTTCTGTAAACAGAGGACAAACATATATAGCAACACATAGGACAGACAGTAAACAGGACAGGTGATATTAAACAGGTGGAAACAGTTTTGTCAACTGTTTGTGTGTTTTAATCTGTATTTAAGGATTCTGTATCAATGACACAAAAAGTTATTAACAGAGATCTCCCATGGCAGAGCTGGTACGTAGGTACAAATGTTAATAGTGTTAAGTTTAGTTCCTTCACACAAGGATCTTTAGGACAAACAGTTTGGGACAAAAAACCTCTATGTTCATACATCTTTAAAACAAGAAGAACGACAAAGAAAGAAGAGCAAAAACAACTTAAAAGAGAGATATTATGAGATTAAAAGAAGCGTAAGAAAACAAGATAAAGCATAAGTAATGATTCAGTGGCACATTGGACACACTCCATAGATGACAAGTCAAGGCACATGGAGAGGTCGGACACTGAAACAGCCTTAGGCAGAAATGAACCAGAGAAGACCAGAGAAACACCAAAAAGAGATGGATGCTTGAGTTGCAGACAAACAGAAAACAGAAAACTAAAGACTGTAGAAGATACAAAGTAAGAAAGAGAAAAGCAAGCTTTAAATTATTGATCTGTATTAGAAGAGATAGAAGTATTAATAGCATGAACAGTGAGGTTACGAAACCAAACCAAACAAACACCAGCACATTAGAGAGAAAAACATAGCTGCAAGAAAAGATAGGGAACGAAGGAAGGAAAGCCTGGAAACACAAGAGAGGCTTAGTTTTGGTCAGTCTGATAAATATCAAAGAATAAAAGACCAAAATAAAGAGCACACACTATATCTCTGAGCAGAGACAGAAGGCTACATGCTAAAGGGAGAGAGAGAGAGAGCACAGAAAAGAAAAGAAATAGACAATAAATACCATTGATCACCAGGAAAATAGAGCAAGAACAATTGGTCTTAATGTGGACAACTCTGAACAAATGAGAGGTGAAATATATGAAGATACATCATACAAAAATAGAATCTTGTTTAAACACAAAAGTTACAAATCGTAGGAACATAGGAGTCACATTTAGAGTGTCACAAAAGAAGGCTGTAATAAAAATGGAGCTAACTACAAAAATGGTCAATGTTCACTCTAATTCTAACCAGATTGTCCAACCATTTAGCAACACTCTAAAAGTGTGGGCCGGGAGACGAGGGCCAAAGCATAAACTGGCATTGGCTACATGTGCATATCGAGCATATGCAAGTAGTTGTCACTCAGAGAGTGAAGGCAATGCCTTGGACGGGCGAAAAACAAGTCTGTCTGTCTGGCCAGCCAATGTACTGTACTGTGTCTTTTACGCTTTGTTGGGTGTGTTCAGCTGCAAATTTGGATGAGTATTGATGTTGAATGTAATAATGTGTACATTTTTGCAGAAGACAAGGACAGAACTGGATAAAATGTACTGACAAATAGACAGACAGAAAAAGCAAGCAACAAGACAAGCAAACAGACAATCACTGAAAGCAGCAAAGGAACCAGAGCGAGACGGGGGGAAGGAGGGATGTTAACCATTTCGAGAATAGAGGGAATATTCATCAATTGGTGTTAGTGGTATTAGTTGCCAGGGGAGGTAATTGCATTTTCAGGGGCCTGTTTATTTAGTGCACTGCAGGCAGAGAGATTGTGAGGAGCAGCATAGTCTTGGTAAAACACTAGAGCGACATGTCAAGATGTGTGTAAACCATGCCTAAAGCAAGGAGAGAGACTTGGGGTTTAAAACAAGGCACCTCCCTCCTCCTCCACCTCCCAACTATCGACGGGTGACTTTTCAATTATTCATTCTTGGTCATGCTTCATTCAGGGCATCAGTGCATTCTCAGGTGAGAGCTGGCGGGCCAGTGGCGCTCTGTGGCACCTGAGGAGGTCCTCTGCTTCTGCACTGCCCCCAGCTGTTTAACACAGCAGTCTGTTGCATAAACTTATCTGCTTCCTCCAGATCATACATGGATTCAAAATGTTTGTTTCGGCTTATTGAATTAGTAGAGAAGCCATATTAATAATTGTGGCAGATGGTAAAACTACAACTGTTATGTTTTGGTGCCAGTGCTTTTTTTGTCCGGCCCCTGGAGGGTTCGAAAGGGAGCTGGTGCTTCAAAGCCTGCAGTGTTCTACAGTGACCAGTGGGAGGCAGAGTGGACTCGAGTTCACAGTCGTCCACAGCTAAGGCACAAAAGTGGGCTGTTGGCATAGCAACGGCTCTAGAAACATAGAGCATACATATGTGTTGGGGGGTTGGGGTGTGCTGTTGGGGAAGGGGTGCAGCAAACAGGCAAACACAGTGAGACATAGAAGAGGCTTTCGGATAGATGACAGGGACGGGTGAGAGCCTCGCAGACACACACACATGGAGGCAGGCGGGGCACTTTGGGGTTCACCGTCCTGTGATACTATCCTGTTTTTGTTACCTGACCGAAGGCCAGCGGCTCGTGGAGGGGGTAAGGAGGGGGTAAAGACACTCCACTTCTAGGCTGGAGAGAGACGCGAGAAAGAGAGCCCACCCCAGACACTCCTCAGCCCACCCCAAACCACAAACATGTCACACTCAAACAATCACACTCTCCCATGACCATGGAGTGATGTATTTCAGTGTTTACACTCAATTTCATTGCTACATCTATCATTGTTGGCGGGTACCACAGCATACTTTTCAGCCTCTCACACACACACACACAGTCAGAAAGTCAGCAAAGCACGCCGCTGCTTACGTAACTCATCCACAAGAAACACACGGACGTTTGCACTACAGTCATCTCTCTTCTCAGGCTACAAATTTTGCTGCAGCACATAAATATGGATGCCTTTGCCGTTAACTAGTTACCTCCTGCACGCTGGGACCGGGAATGAGTTTAAAATAGCATCATTTACTGAATTCCCATTTCAGGAAAAAGCAACAGGGAGGGTGCTAAACGCTGCCTGATGTCAGCATACTTGCTTCTTTCAACACAGCCATCCAACAACTGCTAAATATTCAGGCAATATTTTGAGAAAAAGTACAGGTGTTACAATAAGAACAGGATGTTGAAATGCATAACCAAAGCACCCCTCAGTACTTATTAACCCAAAGTGGTTCTGAACACAGCCTCACCTCCCTTTATGGACTCCCAAAACTCTTTGTAATGCATTGTTCCTGTCTCAAAGCTCAATTAAAACAGTTTTATCATCTAAAACTAAAATTTAAAAAGCCCATTAAGGCAGCAAATACATGTCTAAGAATTGTTATGAAAGATGAATCATACGCCTATGTATATAGTGCTCCTCTCCAGCCACAGCATCCATCTATGTGGTTATGTCTAGCACGTATCTGCTTCGAAAGTACTGCCTTCAGCTGAAAGTAACAGGGCACTGCAATAAGCACTCTTAGGCGACCGAGATGGATTTACACTCTGCGTTTTTCTTTCATCCTTCTCTGACATATGGATGGATGGATATCTGAAAGCCATTTTCCCTTTCTTGTTGTTGCTTCTTTTTGCCGCCTTAGTGCCATCTACCCCCCTCTCTCTTAGTGTATAGCCGTTTCTTCATTCCCCCTGTGATGTCGGGATGAGCACGATGGCCGCAGGGAGCCAAAGCCTCAGGGACAGTCTTAACTGCATCCCTTGAACACAGCTGATTAGTTGGGCCTGTAAAACCCCTGTCACAAGAGGAGAAGTGTGTCAGACTAGCAGAGCAGAACATAATCAATTTACATGTTTATGTACAAACACACATGCAGATAACATCCCCCAGAAGCTTCCAAAAGACTTATTCCTATTGTTAATAAGACAATGCCAATGACCATCTATTTAACATTACTGAATATATATGTGACCTCGACTTGACCTGACACCTCATGTTAATGCAAGTACAACACCCCCAACCGCAAAAACGCCTGATTCGGATGCAGTTAGGGCAGCTGTGACGTTAAATAAAAACACATTTATACTGATTTACATAAAAGGTCATAACCACCATCCACTGTGTTTGTCTTAGGCTTTTATGTCAGGTTAAGCAATGTAATAAGCTCATAAATTATGGAGCAATATTATAAAGTCCACTTGGCAATTAACAGACGTTCACTGGCAGTTTCTCAGTGAGTGCATCCCATCTCTCCGGCAGAGCAATATACATCTGGATCTATTAATATCCGTAAGAGGCATTCTAAAACAAGACTCCACTGGCTTACAAAAAATGATGTAACACGCATGGATGAATAATTGAAAGACCACAGGCAAGTGGATTGAATGTTAATGTAGGACAAGAATGCTCTGTGTCCCGCCTCCATTCGGAAACTCCTGCCCTGATTGGCCGACGCTTCTGCCGCTCAGAGGAAGATCTAGATTCAAAGCTCTCGGGATGTGGCTTCTCTTTATAGCAACACTCAAGGAGAACCTACAGTATAGCTTCACTGGATCGTAACTAAGTTTTGTTGTGGACGAATGAGGCGTTAACAAGGCACTCAAACATCCTAATTAAGAGCTGGGATGTAAAGCTCAGCGCATGTGGCAGCGATATTTACATTACATTCCTTCCCTGTCGCCTTAGTGAGGGACACAAAGTGCATAACCTTGGTTTGAAAAGCTCGGTGACTTCTACAAAGTCGGGCTCTGTCAGTCGGGTCTTGTCGACTGACTTCATAAACAAATGACCACACTTTTATCCGGTGATCGCACACAAGGTCAGAGGAATATTACGCACTATAACACCTTCTCATGGCCAGTGGGGCTGTGTCACTATAGCCAAGACACAATACAGCACTACCAACTACTAAAGACTAAATGAAACGGCCATGTATGTTTTGTAAATACATTTTAAAATTAAGTTTAAAGGAGTTATATGTAGGCTGATGATTTTAAAATTTTGACAATCATATATCCCCAGATTGTCCACCCATTGACCCTAGAGTTTAGAGGTCCTTTCACAACAAACATGAAGTCATTTAATTTGGTTTGGTGTAAAAGCACTTTCTATTTATGCAGGATTAACACTGCATTAATGTGACAACTCTCCTTGAGCCTTGGTTTGCAGAGGTTTGTTCACGGTTTTCTTTGCTTCTCAAGGAGGATGTGTTGGATGTTTAATGCCTTGAAATGTTTTTTTTGTGAAATAGTGCTTTATAATTGTAACCAGAGTTAAAGTAAGAACAGCAAAGAACATGTCACCTGACTTTTTTAAATGTCACCATACCCCATCAACACAGTAGCAGTCACTCTTGACAACATTAAACCTTAAAATTTAAAGCACTATCTAACTATTAAACCATCCAGCCAGCCAAGGCACACCTACAACAACTATTACAATTTTCCAAACTAAAAATATATATAGTAGTAGTCAGTAGAACGACTTCAAAATGTAGAGACTGGGATCATCCGAGGAGCACACGACTAAAATATACAGCCCTGACCTCTTAGATAGCACAACTGTTACTTCTAAACATTATAAAGATATTTAATTCACATTTCTTATTACTCCATGTAAGTGTATCATATAGGCAGGCATTATAATATTCTGTGAATGAAAGTCACAGAACAGCTCTTTGCAGATATTTCACTTTTCAAGTTAACAACACATAACCCACTCTCATTAAAGACCTAATGTTTGGCTGTAACGTGCAGCCATGACATGTTGCTCCTATTAAACTTCATAGCTTTGGGCTCTAACGTGAGAGGTGTGCATATGAAGATGACTGATGGATACGTGGAGGATAGGCAAGGATGATATGGCTGTACCAGGAGGGAGTGGAGAGCCAGAGACAGATGAAAGTGCAGCTTTGTCTCCGACCCGAAGCCAAGCTCAAGAGTCCCGTTCAGAATGAGCAATATGCCACGAGCGTGATTGATTAAATCATGGCCAGACATCTGTGAAGTCAGCACTAACACCACAGGGAATGATATACTCACAGCAAGCTTACACCTTGCATTTCTAATGTACTCCAGGAGGAGATTCTATTTTTAGCATCTCTTTAAGTAGGGCGAAATCACTTTTATATATTTGTAATTTCAAATAAACAAAGTACCTTGAGTTGAATTACAGAATCAATGCGACTCAAAGCCATTTTTCATCTTTAAATTTGTATTGTTCTCTCAAACATGGTGAGCTGCCAGTCATGCTGTTTTGACTGAAAGAAATTAAATGGACCTTAGGTTAATGTAGAAAATACCACAATGCAGTCAAACAGTGCAGAGTCCTCCAGGACCGAACGGCCTGCGGTTCCTTTTTACTGTTCACTTCATTATAGATTTTATAAGCCATTTAAAGGAGGCTTCTAGGTGAGCACAAGGAATAGGAAAGCCAATTGTAATGCTCCGCAAATTACAGGTGACATTCTGCTCTTTTGAGGCAAATCCTTTCACGCTTGAACAGTTTGAACATACACTAAAGAGAAGTCGGAGG
Organism: Rhyacichthys aspro; assembly: GCA_036850595.1. Classification (NCBI taxonomy): domain Eukaryota; kingdom Metazoa; phylum Chordata; class Actinopteri; order Gobiiformes; family Rhyacichthyidae; genus Rhyacichthys; species Rhyacichthys aspro. Next base: position 14,543,701 of record CM072153.1, read on the forward strand.
ATACTTCTGCTTGTTTGATACTCCATGTGGCACAGTGTTGGGTTTTGATAAAGGCCACCAAATGCTTGAAGGCAAGGGTCTAAAATAAGGCAAACAAAGTACTAGACATATTTTGCTAGTTTGTTAGTAGCATATAGCCTCACAAAAATCAAATTATGATTGATTAATCAGATTTGACCACTGTTGATGAATCTTGTAGCTAAAATAGTCTGTTTAAAGCTTCCTCTTAAGGCAAAACAACAGCTTGAGAGTGTGTCCAGTCGCACAGTATACATGTGCAGCCTAACGCTGCAGCTGTGCAGTGTCAACAATAAAACAGTTACCATCTGGATTGCAATAGAGCTCCAGTTTGAAACCATGTGTCAAATTGATGAAACATTTGCGAATTAGGAATAATTGGTGTGACGAGTAAATCTGAATTTTTTCAACCTCCACTGCCATTTTGTTTTAAGGTGTGTGTCATAATGTGTATCTCCAAATTGCCTCCAATTTGTCACAGAATCAAAGTGAGGTTAAAACAACCTAATTGGATGGCTGAGGAAATCAAGTGTGTCGCATCTGCCTAAGGGCTGGACCAATCTGACGGAGGCTATCGCTCTGGCTCTGGTAATACACAAGTAATCCTAGGCACCGTTCACGGCACAAGAACAGAGATCCCTATTTCCCATTTGTTCAGTTTTAACTCTTCAGCCCATGAATGCTTCGTTTTCTGAGCACTCCACTTATTTTGGGAAATACAAGGGAGAGTAGAGCATCCTTATAGATCAGTGGAAATGTTTTGGCTTGTAGTGTGTGAGGTGGCTGGCAAAGAAATGGTTTATTTTTAGCTGCGTTTATGTAAGTGACTAACATGTTGTGGAATAATGAGGAGGCTCTCTTGGTCCCCGGTGGAGTTAGAGAGACAGGACTCTTAAAGCAGCAGAGAGTGATTGAAGGAAACTAATGAGCAAGAGAAGAAAAGGAACACAAGAAAAAGAGGGATAATCAAAGCACTGAGACACAAAGAAAATACAACAATTACCAATGGGAGGTTATTGCCAGGCATCAGTGAAAAGACCAACACAGACACACCGAAGGACAATGACAATGTGATGTAAGGGATCATGAAAACGCAAAATATTTATATTTGGCCAAAATTTTTGAGAATGTAAATGGGAGCAAGCACATCACGGCTGTGATTTATGAGCCCATTACTGCTTTACATCTAACCAGCAAATAGTTTTATCTTTGCACTCGTTGAGCATTAGGAAGGAAGGAAGGAAGGAAGGAAAGAAGGAAGGCAGAAAGGTAGGAAGGTAGGAGGGAAGGAAGGAAGGAAGGAAGGAAGAAAGAAAGGAAAGTAGGTAGGTAGGAAATGACTCTGTTCATTCTAAAATCACCTCTAATTTTCTCCATAACCATTCCTTGTCGACCCCACTCTTTCTCTCTCACACACTTACACTCTCACAGCGCTCTCTAACTGCATCTGGTACCTCTTCTCAGGAGGCGGCTCCTGATTGGCTGCTGAAGGCTGTGGTGCAGCCTGCGCTGTTTCCTGCAGGTCAGGGATATTGGCAAAGTCATCTTGCTCGGCCACACCAATGGCCAAAGCCAGGACCACCAGCTTCCCTTCACTGGTTCCCACAAATTTAAAGAAAAATATGATAAAAATAGAAATCGAGAGAGAAAGAAATGCAGGAGAGAGGGAAACCAAATGTAAATGAGGTGTGGTGCAGGGGGGAGAGAAGAGAAGACAGGTCATTTAAGGTGAGCACGAGGACAGGGGATGAGAGGCAGCGGGACATTGAGAGAGTCATCATTTAAAGCAGTGTCAAAGTCATAACGACCCCAGCAGAAAGCACTTGTCCAGGGAAGGATATTATCAAAGAGAACGCTTGAAGAGAAAGGCCAAATTAATAAGAAGGAAGTGTTTTTAATGAAGTGCTGCTGAAAACAGGTGCAGGCTAACTTTACACACACAACAGATGATTAAGATGATTAGTCAGTCAGTGCTAATGAATGTGATATTCAGCACTGTGCTACTGAACGTAAGCACTACACACGCTGTCATATCTCGCAGTTTATTGGGATAATCAAAGTGTATTTATTTAATGTGCCTTGTTTCCTCCACATCTGAATGTCCAAACTGCACCGTCTTTATCCGGGGCCAAGATTTAATTAAGCCTGATTAATAAGATCTGGACTAATTGTTTCTATTTGAGTGACACAGTATCTTGAGGTGTGCCATGTGTGTCGCCACTTTTTGGGTCACTGCTTCTTCGCTCCACGTCACATTTTATCTTCTCTATTCTGTGTCCCCACCCCTTTTCCCCCATATCCCAATCCCAGACTTTTAATTCTCTGCTTCCTGTCACCAACACCCACTTTCCAATAGCCTTAAGCCTCTCACTGTGTTACCTGCCTCTGCTATAAAAATATAACGCCAGGCTTTGGAGAGATAGTGCCCCTAAACTTCACAATTTCATCTCCTGAATACAGGCTCATAAAAGCTTTTCATGCCACACTATAAAGCCTTGTTAGGTAATTTCCCCGTTACCCTTGCGTCTATAGAATCTATCCAACAGTATAAAGCTTATAGTGATAGCATAAGTATAGCTTTTATTGGATTTCTCACCTCTTAAAAAAGTGGGCATTTACACTCAAGAATATTAGTGAAACACTTCAATCAATCCCAGGAACATTAAAAAAGGAGAGGCAAAAGACAGACCAGACATGACACTGGGATAAATTATTGAATTTCTACCAAAAAGCACAAAGACCCATCTCCCAAAAGATCTATTTGATCAAATGGTTCAAAATGCAAGATATATGTGTGTCAGTGACATCCACACATCCAGAGAGCAATGATTCAACCTGGATTGAGACTGGGGCCAAAATGAAAATGAACTGGCTTCAAGAGTGGGTCATGTCTGTAAGTAAAGCGTCCAGTCATCAATCATAGGAGCTGAAAACAACACTGACCTCAATCCCATGTTTATAGTGATGAGGGCTATAACTGACTATAATAGATGGTATAATGAGCTATATTCTCAATGACCTTGGCGGCTGCACGTGCCACGCGTGTAGTGCACATTGAGCCGCCGGCATTAATTCATCAGCTGTGTTGTAGTCAAACACAGAAGTTTGAAAAGGGAAAGGTGACACGTTCAAGGTATTTCAAAGGGATTTAGGCCAAAGGCAAATTAAACACATGTTGTACCTTGTCCTTGTCCTTTCTCTCATTTGCCCTCTTTCGTCTTTTGGCCTCAAGTAACAATTCGTTGTGAAAGTAATGGCGCTGGTGACATAAGATCAATGCTTCAGGGTTAACACAAATCCACACACAGACGCTTAACCCCAGTCCTTTAACTGATGCACACTGACACGTGTTGTGCACATGCCGACACACACGTCAGCCCTCACACTACCAGCCAGGCTGCACATACACAAGCTGGAGATTAGCATAAAAGTTACACTGAGAAAAGACGGTGCCATTTTAGTCACAAATACTCATGAAATATGGATTAAGCCCACAGCAGTCTCATAAGCTCGATATTTAACAGTCATTTATGAGGACGGTTCAGAAATAACATCATGTAATTGAGTGGGATAGTGGAAATATAAAATGTATTGTGACTTCTCATGACACCAGCTCATGAATATTGTAAACTAGCAGGACTAGCTCTGTGCTGTAGAAACAATTGCAGAAGACAGGCTGAGTGCCATCCAAACAGATGTTACTGTTTAGCAGAGCATACAGCGTAAACATTGAACAATTTATCACAGAATGGGATAGAAACAGCCCACAATATGTCCAAACTTGAAGCACATGATGTCATTCATTTAGGAAACAAGCCAAACAATAAACGTATCTCTACCACCACTTTGATTAATATATATTGCTTTAATTGAGACTCTAACATCATTTAATATAAATGCCTATTTGAATTCCTATTTTAAACAGCAGCTAATAAACAAAATTAATCTTAGCTAATATCCTATAAGATCCAGTGTCTACACTACTGATCCATCTCCCACGCAGTAAGACAACAGGTTATTTACATTAATATACCCACCCTTATTAAGTGTGTAATTGCAGATTAATTACCTTATATAATGCAACCTCTGGCCTATTAATTTAGTTTAGCCTCATCATCCGACACCAGCACAGCAAATACTATTTGTACATTATGTAAATTGCACTTAGACAGTAGATGTTAAAGTATGGAAAGGAAATTATTAAGCTACACAGCGCTTTAGCACAGTTTGGATTGAAATAAACTAATATTATTCCTTTCTGATAATAATGTATGCGTTTTAATATCCTTCCCTGGAACTCACATCGCAAGACAAAACAACAAAGAACAACAAAAGAACAGAATTGACAAAGATAGATATTATACAACACTACGAACTATATGCAATTTTGAGAATAATCAAGAGATAATATAGAGAAGAAGCAACACTGTACTAAATGCACTAAAATAAAATCTCATAATAAAAACACAGAAGAAGAAATATCAACTCACAGGAAGGACTTGACATCGAGGCCTCTGTTGCGGATCTGGTCCATCATGTAATCCCAACTGCCAGGGTTGGCCCGTGAGCGCCCTCCTGCTCCTGCCCTGTAACGGGATGCCCCCGCTCCCGCCGGGCTGCCCCTCGCCCCCCGTGCAGCTGCTCTCGTACCTGTGCCCCCGCCTTCTCCACCTCCCCCCTTTCCGCCACCTCCGCCCGTCCCTCCTGCTCCTCTCCCACCAGCGTCCCCTTGAGGAGCTGTGTGTAACTGTCCCAAACTCTGGGACGTGGTGGGCGGGTGTCCTAGACCCGCGTGACTCGAGGGATGGATCAGTGGCTGCTGGAGGCTCTGCTGGCGGAGCAGTGTCCGAGGCCGGGTAGGGATGTGCTCCAAAGTGGATGCGTAGGACAAAACTTGATCCCCGAAACTGGGAGGGCACAGGAGCAGGGAAGATAGGGAGCGTGAGGAGGGCCAGGGACGACAGAGGAGTGGGTGACGGAGAGACGAAGAGGAAATGGACGAGGAGGTGGTAAGTTGGGGAAAGGAGGTGTCAAAGTAAGACAAAGAATCAGGTGAGATCAGGCAAGGCGGGACAGGGCAGAAAGGAGGCATGGCAGGAGCAGTCAGGTTGAAACAGGAGCACGTTTCCGGGCAGGAAGTAGGTAATGGAGAGGAGGAAGTGGGTTGGGGGTTTGGAGTTGGAGACAAGAGCAACAGGAGACAGACAGAGAGCACTGTGAGGCAACAGCAGTAGCAGCAGTAGCAGAAATAGCAGTAAAAGGTGCAGTCTTGGTGGTCGCTGTGTGCCGCGTGCAGCTCGTGGGCCGGGGTCCCACTGCAGACCAGTGACCTGTGGCTCGGACGCGTTTTCCATGTCTGTGCCGCGGCCTGAGCGTGCACTTTACGAGGCGGTAAAGGTCGAATGCTGACAGTCCGAACTGAGTGAGCGCGCCGAGGCTTGTTCGTCTTGGTTTTGCTGCTCCCTGATTTACCCGATACAGGTTTTTTAGTTTGACGAGAGACGCCCATGGCCTACGCTTGTCAGTTTCCATGTCTGACAGGTTCTCCTCATTTCTCTCTTAGTCTTTTAAACACATGCTGTATCTCTAGAGATGTCTCTACAGCCAACCAAGTCCTTCTCCTCCCTCTGTCAGTGGCTCATCTTCCACTCCCCCCTTTCAAAAACTAGCTCATACACTTTTCTATCAAGTTTTTGAATGCTACTATAAAGTCTTGACACACTTATGTTTGTGGAAACCTAACTGAGGGTGATATTTTTTATTTTAGTTTCTCTCTATATATATCTTTCAGTGTGAGTCCACAGAGTAACCCAGACTTCGAGAATTGGGTCATCAGAGAGCTATTCGCATCCGTCAAGTGCAGCTTACTCCTCTTTGCATCAGTCTATCTCAGAACATTGTGACGTAATGGTTTAAGTCTGATATGTATCACGTTCAGAAAAAGGGTCCTAAGGTGTGCAGAATGACAAACACAAAAACATGAGTTGTTTGGAAAGAAAGATGGAGAGAGCGACAGGAGTGCGGGGTGATGATGGAGGAGAAGCAGAATGGGGTGCGAGACACACACACACACAAGAGACACTTATAACGGCCTGAAATAGATTCCAATTATAGACGGGGGGCAAAAAGAAAGATGAGAGAATGAGGAGTGAGGTAGAGATGAGCGTAAATGTGTTGAGGAGGAAGAAATCACAGGCACAAGGTGCTAAAGGAAGGTGCAAAATTTCACTGAGAGTTGAAAATTAACCGCCTCGTTTACGATGCACTGAATATAGACCGTAAATCAAGTCATACTGTTAGTGCCCACCAAACTGTGCATGTTTTAATTGCTGAAATGTTCATCAGAAAGCAGGCTGGCAGGCGGTGACGTATTCTTTCAGTCTGCAAGAGAAAACGAGACTATTTCTGTGATGTCTTTTTTTTTTAACTACACTTGCGGGCAGTGCAGTTCCTGGCATAAATAAATCATTTTTTGCTGTATGCTTTTTTGTGTGTGCAGCTGGAGCGGCTGTGTCAGCTGAAGGAATGAGCCGGTGCAATACCGCTTTAGTTACACGCTCGGGAGTTCACATTTTGTCACACTTCGATCTGTGCTCACGCAGCCACTTTGACACCAGGGCCCTGTGCTCAAAGCTGTATGTGGAGTTAGAAGGTCACTTTGGGGTTAACTGGGTTTTCAGTGTCACAAAACCAGGGTACATCGCCATGGAAACTTACTGACCTCCCTAAATACACTGAATTAAGGCAGTCTTTGTGACTTGTTAAGATGTCTGAATTCTGTTTAATTCATTTCATTAAATCTAAGGAATGAGAGGTCAGACTAAGAGAACAAACCCAGTTATAGTCGATTACAGCTGTGAACCAACCAACATCAGATTACAGGTCAGATTACCGTGCTTTGGTATAGATGATTTACTTATTTGACTCCACTGTATTATATTGGATTAACATTCCTTAAAGGTCTTCACCAACATCTTATTATAAGCAAACGATAGTTACATTGTTGGTCAAAGTTTGCAGGTAATTTTTGCAAAAGTTTGCAAAGTAATCTGTGTGCAGTGCCATGTTACCAGCGGCTATTTACATAAATACAGCTGTGAAAAGTAAATTCAGCTCAGAAAGGCGGTTCACAAAAGAACAGATGAGAGCCAGAACGAGAACCAGCATGGCGCCTGGATGACAAAGTAAACTGGATCTGTTCAAATAGCTTTGGAGTACAGAGCCCTGAGCTGCACCAAGACTTCTTTTATTGATACACCCACGTGCTACTGCTTGAAACAAGAACATTTTGACAGTAATGACAGTAATGAGGCCATGTCCACACTCACTTGTTGGGTCTCACTCCTCCCGTCTGCATGTGGCCATGGACAGTCTGCCACCTCCCCACCTTCGCTCCCTCCGACACCATGCTCTTCACACTGTCGCTGCGATAAGGACCCCCCCCTTCATCCCCATGCCCTGTGGCAGCCCCCTTCTGACCCCCTGATACCGCCCCACTGAGAAAGACAGAGGACCCCATGACAGACAGAGAGGATAGAGAAGAGAGACAGTAGAAAAAAGACCAAGAAGTGTCAGAAAAAGACACAATAGAAACAAATAAACAAAAACAAATTGCGTGACCACAAGGAGGTGGGACGGGCAGGTTGAGAGAACAAGCTCTGGAGTCCAGTGTGGAGAAAACATTCGGGATGGGGGTAAAAGGAGGAACAGGAGCCTGTGCAGGAGTGGAAAACCAGCAGAAAGTCACTCCTGAGGGTTTGAATGAGGGGGGTTTTGGGGATTTGAGCTTAGAGCAAATAGTCGACTCATTTTGGAAGTCATCCAGAGTGACACTGGGTTAAATGTCCTGTAAAATGCTGATGACATTCTATTTTTAGATGTAATAAGTCAAGATGTGCTCACCATTTAATCACCTCTTCAAGTCAGTAACAGAAAAATGATAAGATGAAGTCATGGCATACAGCAGTAAAAGTCAAAAAAGCAATTTGATATTGACCATATTTATTAGTGGTCAAGCTAAAGTTCCTCTTGAAACTGCATTTTAGTTTGAGGAATGTCACCTTCCAAAGCAGTAAAAAGGAAGCACAGTAGTGCCCTCTGGTGACATGAGCACATTGCATTGATATGCACAGCGCTGCTTGAGACTCAAAATGACAAGGCTCACATGACATTGTGCTCAGCTGTTTGAGTACAGGATTGGCCAGATAAAGGGGGGTTTGCTGGACTTGAACCATATTCATTCTGAAGGTCACCTTTCACATTTAATTCTGACCAATTGACCTGACAGTACATTTGGATAAGTCATCAATCACAACAACAACACAGATGACACGGCAGGAGCAACGGTCGACACAGGAAACACAGGCCTCATTTATCGAGCAGGATACAAGGTGAACTCTTTACTAAAGGTGGGGGCACATAAATTAAAAGGGCCATAAATTCTGTGCAGTATTTACAAGAATTTACCGCCCTCAGGTATCTGTCTATACATACACATATATGTTTGAAGATGGATAAAACTAGGTCCAACAATCTTTTGTGTTGGTAAAGATAATAACTATTAGGAGCATCATATTGAGGACTAATATACTTAGTGAATTTGCTTAAAAACAGAGTTTTGAATGTCTTTTCCAATAAATCTTTAACATAAAAATAGGTGGTAAAGAGTATTGAGCTTTCTGATAAATGAGGCCCGGAGTCATTTAAAAAATTGAAAGCTGCTGATTTGGAGGGAAAAATGATTCCCCTGAAGTCTGGTGGTTTAAATGTAAAAGCATTGTGGAAGGAGTCAGGGGGTCATCACACTTTGCTTTACTAAAGCAAACTTAAACGCCTCTGACAAAACGAACTGTTTACTGTAGTGAAGGTTACTTTATCTGTTAGTGCTGGACAGAAAAATGTCTGTTTAGATTATAAATTGCCATCTTGAGGGTTTGGTGAAAAATGAACTTCTCGAGACACTTGTCTTATTTCCCCAGATCAGCAGCCATCATCTTAAGGCAGAGTTTTCAGACAGTAATCCATATATCCACGGCACTCGCAAACACGCCGCAGCTGCCTCCTTTCTCCAGGCAATTTAACCGGCAGCCCCCCGACTCGATGACCAGTTATTAGACAGTTTATCAGACAAATGCCTGGTAGCAGGATGTCTAGGCTTAAAGGCCTCTCAGAGCCAGCGGGTAGATAGCTTTGACCTTGCTCGTGCTTTATTGGATTTAGGTGCCCAGTGAGTAAAAAAATGACGTGCATCAAGTAAAACACCTTATCTTTCAATATAATAGTTCAAGTGCGGTGGCGTTAGTGCAGGACACATTAGATATAAGGCAGAGAAGCCACAGATGGATGTAAGACTGGCACCACACTGCAACCTGGGGTAACGGTCAACCCTCCAAAAAAACACCAGCTTTTAAAAGGTAGGAAAGGACAGACAGGATACACACAGCACAGAGAGAGAGTTAAAGAGTCTTTTGAAAAGGGAGGCTACGAGGGTTGTCCGTCTCCATGGTTACAGCCCATGGGAGAGAGGTGAGAGGTTAGAGGTCAGAAGTTAGTAGGACCAGCAGGGCTGTAAGGAGCAGGCGCCAATGTGTTGATTAAAAGGTGGCGAGATGTGAGGAGTGTGAGCAGGAATCAGCCTGGGGGCTCACAGGGCTGCGCTGCCTCGTCGCCACGGTAATAGTCCAATGGCTGTCGTAGGGATGTGGTAATGTGCGCGTGTGACATTTCCTTCGCTGAAGAAGATTATGAGTAATCATGAATAATTGTCCATGCCCTCCGGTGAGCTAACATTGGTTGGCTTGTTATTGTTGTGGTTATTAGTATTGTTGATGGGAATCACATTAGGCAACAGTAATAACATATAATTCCTCATGCTATAACATTCACATTTCTTTCATTCATTGTTTTCAGTTAAAATGTCCTCCTAAATACTAATCAAGATCATGAAAGTAGAAGATTTTAATTAGCTGTCAGGCTTTGGAAGCTGCTTGCCCGATGGTTCAATTGAGAGAGCAGTTATTGCACAGCTCGGAGGGGGACGTGTGAAGATTGGGGAGGAGAGTGACGCTGTCCTGCCTCATTACAGCCCTGCTCTGTGGGAATTCTCTTACCAGCCGCCGACCAAGACTCACTTGAGTGTGAGGCGAGGATCTCCATATGGGGCATAGGGAGAAATGTTTAGTACGAACTCCTTGGGCGGATAGGAGCTCCACCTCTGCTGCACTGTGCTGCTGTCATTGTTATTCCAAAAGTCTCTGTCTAGATCACTGTGGCCAAAGAGAGAGACAGGTGAGAGCAACACAACGACGGATCACCAACGCACTGCTCAGACCTGCAACGCTTTGGGGACAAGGTCTCCTCTTACAGCTGCATTAGACAGAGTTGAGACACAACAGGCCCAAATGTATCTGTGTTTTCCTGATGTTTGATTTACAAATAAAAACAGGGAGTCTGGAAAAAAAAGCATTCACAAAAGCTTTTCATAAAGCAAGGACCCGTAGCAAAGACACAAGAGAAACAGCAGAAAAGAGGAATAAGTAGAATCTGATGAATACATCCAGCGTGGTCAAAAAGCACAGCAGCACTTGTTAAACACATTAAAGTAGCATTACGATGTCTGGTCTCCGTTCTTGGCGTGAGCAGTGAAAAATGCATGGGCGCATATAAATCAGAAAGCAGAGAGAACAGTCAGAAGTGTCATTCAAGTCACACACAGTGGTCAGAGCTATAGCACAAAGTGAGCAGGAGAGAAAAGCAATGCACAGAGAAAGAGAGTCAAGCTGAAATGATAAACAGAGCACACACCAATGCTGCTGTGGCCAGTGAGAAAGAAAATGTTAAAATTATGAGACCCATGTCAGAATACAGTCACAGATATGTGTATATAGAGCTAAAACCGCCTGTACACAAAACCAAGAAAAACAAGAACACTGGCAAAGTAGCAGAGACAACAGCAGGCTATAGAAGAGAAGGAGTGCTGAGCAGGTTAACAGAGGCATTTGGTGGAATAAAGTATGACGCTTAGCATTACAAAGCTGACATTTTCTGCTGCTGACCTACAGCTTCAATTTATCAAGAACAGAAAATACCTTAATCTTGGATGAGCCCTGGAAGAAATGTTAGTTCAAACCTGCTAAAACATTTACCCTGTGAGGCTTTCAGACCAGGTTTATTTACAGGAACCAGCACAGTCTGAAGTGCAGTGGCCAGCATTTGGGCCAAAAGATAAGTGGAGGACACTTTTTTAGCCAAAAGCTTTTCAGGTATAAGATAATGCAGATCAGATCAATACTGATTACATCACTAGCCTTTTGGTTAAAGGAGAGGGAAGTAGCTCACTTTGGCTTTTGTTGTTTGTGGAATTTGTACATTACATAACACTATTAACACTAATTAACTAACTTTAGCTAACAGTAACTTAACAAACATCCCTATGACTACATGCTTCTGAAAAGCAGGACATTTATGTACAATTGTTGCTCAGTCCTGCAACACTCATGATGACTAAATACACAGGAACAGTGAGTCCTGTTTGACTACAGAGGCATTTCTCTCTAATAGTATTCAAATTATTTCACTCACTTCTCCTTCGATGTCAAACAAAATCGTTTTCTTTTACAACACTGTCCCATTTCCGATAAACAGGCCTCGATTTTGTGGTGTTTTTTGTGAAGTGACTCAGTGAATGGAGTTCATTATGAGCAGATTATTATCCCCCTGACTAGTTACCAGGCACTTACTTGATGGCTTTCTTCTCCCCTCGCCCACGTGCCGAGTCTGGAGTGTCTGCTGTCTCCACTCCTGGCTTGTTTCTCTTCCCCTTTAGCCAAGACAAGGCAGGCGGCAGCAAGCACAGAAAAAAAAAACCAAAAGGTTATCTTAAGACTTGTCCTTTCGAGCCGTGTTTTTGCTATACTAATAGAAAGAGTGAATGCCTCTCTCATTATCTCAGGAACACTGTGCCATCAGTCCTTTACCTGATGGTCTCCTGATTACACTCATCAAAGTAAAATCAAATCTGCGGTGGAGAGCCATCTATGTCTATGATTATCCTTCTCAACGCCCCGAAATTTACATGCCAATTGGCTCTATAAGGTTATCCATTGGGCACTGAAGAGAAACCTCTGGAAAGTCTTGCACCAAGCCTGATTTTAAATAGCTAGAGCATGACCTGCAGTAACCATGGAAATAATGGCAATTTGAAGGCTTGGGAAAGTGAGGTCTGCTGGGAGCACACTACTGGAAAAGCTCATTACACTTAAGGTGTTTCACACGTGTCACAATGCAGGTAATCTCTATTGACACTTTGAGCGGGACAGGACCAGATCAGTTATAAAGCAGCCCTCTACCTCCCTTTAAAAATACAAGCATTCTACTTTGAAAGTGACGCTTGGATACATATCGAAGAGAGGATTTTTTTATGGAAGGAAATGAGTGGGAGGAAACGGCACTGAGCTGCCATCGTGGCTCGGCCAGGAAAATTGGATCGGAGCTTGGCTGAAGAGCAAGATCCTGTCAGGGGCTTGTTGGTTACAGGGGCGAGTATGGATCTGCAAATTGGAGATCCCAGGCTGGACCATGATTATGCAAGGGGCTCAGCAGCAACCCGGTATGCTATAGCCTTGTCAGAAACCTCATAACAGGGTTTTTTTTTTTTAAATCTGACAGTTCTGCTTCATAAAACGGAACGGACACATCTTTTTATATCTAGGTGGTGTCAAGTTCTTGGCTCAGTGTCCCAAATCTCTATAGATCAAGTGAGGGGCGGCGGGTATCAACAGGCTAGCTAAGGCTAGTTAAAACATTTACATTTATTTTTAGGTTTATATATTTTTTGGATTTTTTATTAGACAGTGTTTATAGTTGATGGCACTAATATTTCAAAAACATCACAAAAAAGGATTAAGGAGGTTGTTTTTTACAGCCCCAGCACAATGTGACGTCAGCACCAACCATATTCCCCATTTGGTGATTGCCCTTCTATTACCTATTATTTATTCAGCCCCGAGACTTGAATTTGGGCAAAACACCGAGACGTAACTGGGATTCACTGTACTTTTGAGACTGTGGAGGGGATCAACCAGTCCAGTCTTACAGTCTCAACACTTATGAGCTGGTTTTCTGGTGTGACACACTTGTGAGAAAAGCAGAGAGATGTTATCACTGGTTGAAGTGAAGATCAGTTAAAAGACCCACAGGCCATCAGTACCTAACACCTGGAGTATATTGGCCATCAAATTGACACACTCGCATAAGCTGTGAGATATTTTCAAAGAAGTGCATTTATTCACTAAAGAAAGTGAGACTGAGTAGCATAAGACCTGGAAATACAACTGTTAGATGTTGAAATGTTGGCCGTGTGAAAACCAAGGAGGAGCAATCAGCAGAGGTTTTTTATAACTTGCTGTCAGAGACTGGAGTGAGTCAGATCCATTTTGTTATATATGCAGCTACTATAGATAGCACGAAGTAATGTAAATTGTGACACAGTCAAGCTTGGAACAAATATGTGTGATCAAAATAAAAGGAATAGCAATTGAAAGTGCAGTCCGGAGATTAAAAACACTGCGTCCTTGACCATTGCTGGATCTGTTACAAGTGACAGTTGACAAAATACATCCTGAGCAGGAATGATAAAGCCCATAAAACGATATCCATCTGCACACACGGAAACAAAGCAGCTCATCCATTGTATAATCAGCATTCACCTGAAATACACAGCTCCACAAATGAATAAACATGGGTTTGATAGAGGTGACTAGTTAAACAGAGTCTAACAGAGCTGTGGTTTCTGCACTGACTTCCAATCCAGATAAAAGAGCTTTATGTACTGACTACAATCATGAAAATGTGTTTCGAAAAACCATTCAGGATCTTTTATAGACTGCTTTAGGCAATTCATAATATGTTATCACCGGCTGACACGCAGGACAAATATATGAAATGACTGCTCATCCACAACATCCACAGAGAAACCTCATACAAACGATAGTAAGCATATAAAACAGAATACTGTACCGTGGCAATGCAATTTCCGGAGAGGCTAAACTGTCAGAACGTCAGTCAGGCATGGACACGCAATCAAAGGAGGCTCATGTAACATTCAATGGCAATGTAAAATTTTCAGGAAGGTGGGAAAAGACAGAGGATAAGTGTGAGTCCAGTACAGAAAGAAAAGAGCCAAAAATAGAAATCAAATTGGAAAGAAATAACAGATGGACAGAGCAGGACGTGGAGAGAAGAGACAAAGAGAGAAGAGGGACAGGTGTGAATGGTGAACTGAGAAAAACCATGAGTGACAGCGGGTCCCAAAGGGAGCCATGTGAAAACAAGGAAGGGCTCCTCAATGGCTTCCACAATCCTCATTTTCCTCAGTGTGACCCTCACAAAACGCACACAGTTCTACGCACAAAGACCTACACTCTTTTTTCAAGTCCATCATTTCTCCAGCTGCTCATTCACAAGTATACACACTAATGCTAACAATGGTAACCCCTCTAACCCCTCTTTCATAGACACAGTGCACCCAACTCACCATATACTCCACCATTTAACTCAGAGAGACGGGACACGCTACCATCTCATGAGAACATGTATTTTATCAGAGTACATCACATCAGCGTAACTTTTCACACACCTTACAAAATATAAGATAATAATAAATAATGTATTGACATCAGTGCAGTCGCAGGTCCTCAAGCGGCTGAATATCTTGATACATTGTGAAACCTGAAACACGCAATACCTGTCAGAGGGCCTGCTGACACATCATTGGCCGGGTTACAGCCAGTCGGGAGGAAGATACTTTAGTTAGAGCTGTTAAAGATGGATTTTCGTGAGTTTGTGAACTCACAAATCTCGCAGAATCCAGCTGCTGTGCCAGATAAATGAACCACCGCACAGTATTTTGATTTACCCTTTGAAATAGTAAAAAAAAAGCGATAATAGAATTTATATAGAAATACTGGATCAAGTTCACCTGTTTTTTTAGTGAACCCGTTATTCTGCTTAATGCTGTGAAATACTAAGGACACTTAAATGTGGCATTAGATCGAGCGGACACATATTTCGATTGTTGTGTGTGGAAACTTGGATAAAGCATGAACTCCAGCTGTGAAGGTTTAATTGAGCTATGAGCATACTGTTAGCATACTGACTTTTAGATTTAGTAGCCACATAATGTGATTTAAGGCTGACAGGACATTTATCTTGCAAAGTGTGAATGCTTGCCTCAAGCAATATGATAATATTATTGCCTTTCAAGCAGTTCATTCAGATTCATGTTGCCATTGTTGATTTTGCAATAACAATAAATTTGCTATATATATTGACTCATTAAAAAGAGATGTTTCAAGTATAATAAAAATGTATTGTTCTAAAAGTACTTCTAAATAAAAAAGGCATCTTAACCATTCATTTATTTCCTTGTTGCATGGATTATTTAATTATTTATTTTATAATAACTTTTATAATAACTGAAACTTTAACATTTCCTTGGGAGAATGTCAAATAACAAAGTGTGATAATGAAAATAATAAATACCCAAAGGAAGGATTCATCCAAACCAAAAAAAGAACAAGAAATTTCCCTCTTAACCCCCACTCAAACGCCCTTGAAACACTTCAATCTAATTTATACCAAACACAACAAAGGCTTTCACATGATTACCGTATTCAGCCGTGTCTGGATCTGAGCCACAGGTTCATAGCAGTCAATACAATGGGCGAATTATGAGTCGTGCTAAAAGTGCAAAAACTGGTCCAACTCCCAGCAGAGCTTAATCTCGACGACATAACAGCAGTGTGTTGGCGCAGATGAGTGAGAGAAGGCTGCCCACGGTGAAACCACCATTCTCTCCGTCTCAGCTGGCAGTGCAGTGCCTCCTAACACCCAGCTGTGTTTGTTTGCTGTGAATTAGCAGGCAGCAAGAGTCTACATGCTCGCTCAATATTACCCACATCACGCCATAATTAGGAAGGAGTGCACTATTAAAACGGCTGTCCACTGCTAAATAATCAAGCAATCATTTGTTTTTTCGAGTCTTCCTAAACATTTTTTTTACCTGTGTTGTTCAGCCATCGGGATATAAACTTTATCCAGAGCTCCCGACATAACTGACACTTAAATGTGACAGCTTACATCCCTCTTAATTGTAGCTTTTGAAGTCATGCATTTTCTTCTTTGAATGGATTTATTACTGTCGTTTTTTTCAGCTCAGAGTGTGATCTCACGACTTCTAATGAATGCAACTAAAACGCTGACAGTTGTTGATAAATGTCCAAGAGGGATTGAATCAGGCTGTGGATTTGGTCAGGGCCAATCTTCTCACAACTATGTCATCATGGATCAAACGGCACCCGGCTCACAGGAGTAAGCTGAGGCTTTTCCGAATGCCAAACACAAACCGCTGCTCCGACAGATGTTAGCAGCACCACCTTTCATATCCGAAAATCCCACCCAACGCCTCCGACAAGAGCCCCTGTTGACAACGCTCAGCTCTGCAGTGCTGGAGCCAAAGAAGCATGTACACAGTGCATGTAATTTCTGCTAATTTTATCATAAATTACAAGGTGACTTTTGACTTCAGAACAATTAGAATATAGGAAACCATGGCGTGTACTGAAATTAAACAGTGGCTTCGCAAATAGAATAGCAGAAAACACAGAGGTGGCAGACAGCAGAAGGATATGATATCATTGAATGCACAGTACTTCAGGGGGCTCATGTAACAAAGGCAAAGGGGGGAGGGGTGGGCATCAGGATGACTGCACATGAGGACTTTTCAAATAAAAAAACCCTTAGCGCTGGTTGCCAAAGCTAAAAAACACCGAAAGCGACACTCACCCAAAATGTCTTGTCTATTAACCTATGAATCATAACCAAAACTGGCATGGGCCCACTTGCAACTGACACGTGAAGCTTTAGGCCAACATTTGTTCTTATAAAAAGTGACACTGTCAAAATGCACAGGCAGAAATATGAAAAATGAATAAATAAATATATAAAGTTTCAGACGTGTGCTAGCTATTTTAGAATTTGATTTGTGTGGAAAAGGATCTTAAGTACTGTACATCCCTGTCATTCATAAATACACCGTATGTAAAATGTGTCTATAATAAGGAACCTTGTGCAAGAGTTGAAAGTAACCTTGTTTATGCAAATGATGCTATATGTATATTCTAATCAGGTGCTCGGGGAATAGACGGCTAGCATGAAAAACCACAGAGATAAACACATCAAGGACTCTAGGCAAAACAGAAGAACATACTGTAAAGCTGCAAAGCCTATGTTGTTATTAGTCATTTATTGTGTAAAAAAGTAGCAGGTCATTGCCTCACAGTCTTTAGCAGGCTAATCTCTGGTCTATGTTCTCTTTACATTTGCCTCTTGAAAACTGTAAGAGAGACAATAACAAGCAAACAGCAGTGACAGTAAATAAATTAACACAAATGCAACATATTGCTGCGCAGTTACTCTTACACGCAAACATGATACGTCATTGATTTCCCATAACGCTTGAAGTGTCCCGTTCCTTCTGGCCTCTTGATGCCTCTGAAGATGGGACCACTACAACCACTCCACGCTGCCATTGAACCTTTAGGCATACAGGAATATCCCACAATGAAAAGTGACTATGAAAAGGCCTAGTATAATCCATAGACTGTGTTCTGTTGAAAAACTAACATACACTATGTCACAAGTCTTCATTTTGTCCCAAAGATTGTATGATTTTTATTTATTGAAAGAAGGGTAACTGATAGATACTTTGAATAAAATCAGTTCAATTTTGGCCATTTTTTTGGGAATGGGAACCAATCAGAAAATCACATCACAAAATGGTAGCGCGAAAAGAAGTTGGCATTTATGTGTGGACAAAATAGCTGGAGCTTGATATTACTTCCACATTTACACATGAGAGGGATGACAGCATTTGATTATTTAGTACATTAAGTGGCAGTGTTTAATGTGTTCTCACACCACTGGGTGACTGACATTTTCCCAAAGTGAGTGGTCTGAAGACTTCAAAAGCCCTAATTAACATCTTGATGACACTCTGCGATCCTCCCTGCCAGAGCAAAGATAAGTGAGCCACAAGAAAAAAAAAACAAATCCCACACATTATCTCACATGTGTAGATGGAGTCAGGATCAACCTCCACAGGGTCAGAAGGTCAGTAGATGCCACTCCAGCCCTAGTCCTGGCGGCTCAATGGCTGCTCCAAAGCAGTAGCACTGTCACTGGATGGAAATAAGATCCATTTGCAGCAGCGCTCCAGAGAGGACCTGGGGGACTCTCCAAGGTACAGGCAGCAGATACCTCCACCCACAGCAGGAAACTCGGAGTCATTCACTGCTCCATTTACTTTAAAGTGGAATATCAAGTATAACAGGATGTTCCAGTGAGGCAAACAATAGAGGGGCTTGTAGAACTATTTCAGCACAGACCATTTACTGCCTGCTCATATATGTTGTAATGATATCTATGAGTAATCTTCATCTAACCCATGTGTCGAGCCATATGGTGTAATGGCAAACCTTGCCATCTGCCCACCATGAAGTTTCACAGCAGTGCTACTGAGACAAGAAAGAGCTTGTGTCGACATTCGACTTGAAACAGGTGACCGGTGTTCTTACAAGCTCAAGATGAATCACAAATCAATTACCTTTAAAGGCATGCAAATCTAAAAGAGTCAGTGAAGTGAAGTAGGACTCACTGCAGCGCTCTGTCTGCTTAATGAGTGGTTCCCTCCCTTTAATCAATCACATTTCATAGCACATAATCACAATGACATGCCCTCTGTCAGAGGTCAGACTGCAGTGGTTGTGCTCTGTTTCTCCTCAATGAGGAGACTGCTGCTGACACTGTATCGGCACACTTTGTGAATGTAGGAGCAGCCTCTGGGTCTGAGATGGATTAGTTCAGACTGTGGCCACTAACACTCACTTTTACTGCAATAATACCTCCTTATTAAGGATGGGAATGATAATACACAGTAGTAACAGAGGCATCACCAAATCAAACTCAAAACAGGCCAAAAATATTGATGGAGGCAAAAGTAAGTCTAATTTTTGCAAAAAGGTGGAATTTGGGAACGGAAACAACTTAGCTTTAGCCCAGCCTTTATAATAAAGTAACTAATGAGGCTAGAGTGAGGCTTCATGAAGCATATACACTAAGCATTCATAGTAGCAGTATATCAATCAAACCATTATACTGGGTCGTTACAAAATTACACAGGTCAATCATTTCTTTTCTTATTTGATAAGCACTGTTGCCTCACAGCATGAAGGCTCAGGGCCTTTCTGTTTGGACTCAACTTGATTTGATGACGAAGAAGTTTTCCTTCATTAAAAAAGCATGCTCCTTCTCTCAGAAGATGGAAACAGCCACTGCTGTTAACCACTAGACGATTGAGTTAAATTAGCTAAACGCTTAATGTGACATTAAATGTAATATGGTGTTCAATATAGACAAGACTAAAAAGTAAAATAAAAATACTGATTTTGACTACTAAGTCTGAATGGGAGGCTTCATCCCACAGGAGCTTCTTTATCAGTTTTTGTCACCCCAGTAAACTCATGTTGAACACCTACCATCACTATATTTGCAGAAGTGTTTGATGTGTGTCCCATCATAACACACGACAATCATTACGGCACTGTGATCGATGAGGAACCTGGAGTCTGCCGTGCATCTGTTAATGTGTGTTTGTGTAAACTCACCAGTTTGCGTTGACACCAGCCACAGACGCCACAGAGAGCCACCAGCCAAACAGCACACACTGTCACCGCTAACGAGACCAGGAACACACTGAGGGACACCGAGCCTGTGCACGCGAGCAGGGAACAGAAAGAGAGAGGAACATCAAATCATCCATTTTTACGCACATACGCACAAATGCATTTTATTCATACCATGTACAAAAACAGCATTAGTCACATACGGTCCTATACTACAGAGGTGATTGCACGGTACAGTAAATCCTATTGTCAGCGGAGGCCTAACCCAAACAAAGCGTAGCCCTTTAATTGAATAGGCGAGCTGAGCGGCCATTTTTTACAATGTGTCATAAGAAGCTGCAAAATACAATCTCGTCGCTAACTCCCTTGTGCCGGAGCTTTTCGATACCTTTCCAATAAGAGCTGTGGCCGGGCATCACTCAGTGGCACACACATCACTGTCATGGTGTCACAGCTTGTTAAGTGACAGGCTGAAAGTGAAGGCAAGGTGGGGAGGAGTGGGAGCGACCGAGGAAGGGGGGCTGAGCTGACAATACAAGAGAGCTCATGATTAATGGGTATCGGTAGGTGCCCGGCGAGAGAGGTGGCTCTGGGAGTGAGAGGGAAGAGAGTCACAAAAAAACATCATCTATTGCTGTTTGTCTTCTGTGGATGTGTGCACCTGTGAGCTCAATACTTAACAATAGGTGGATCCATCCCAAAGAGCTCCCAAGCAATTCAGTGGCTTTCACTTCAGGCGACAGGGATATGTACCACAGCAGGAAAGATGCTAATGTATTCAAATGTCTGATTTTATTATAACAATTTTGAGATAAACAGTTGTCTATGTGCATTTAGCCACCGCTGACTGTCAAAGACAAGCTTTCTTTGCTACAACTCTGCTCGTCTGCTCCACAAATGCAGTCTCCCTCCCTTCCTTTCCTTGTCACAACTGGCCTTTTCATCTCACTCCTCCCTCACATCTTTGCTTTATTCTCCACCTCACTGTGTCCCCAGGGAATAGGCTAGCTCAGGTAAACTTGCTTCTTATGAAAAAATCACAACAGGACCTGTATTGTGTTTCACAGTCTTTCCTCAACTTTTAAGTCTGTGTGCCACCTGAGGCTACACGGATTAGGGCTAGGGTCTGGACAGAGAACACAATCATGAGGATACAGTCAATCCACAATCGAGCACATTTCTGAAAAGCAAAATAAAAAGGAATCTCCATGTATTCCTTTTGCTTTGCCATTTGCAGCTTGCCTTGTGTTGACATTCTCCCAGTTTTCTCCAATGGCTTGATTCAGTTTGCCTTTAGACCTTCACCTATTAGTGTGACCCAAACCAGTCGCTTCTCTTCCTACCTTTCCCCGACCTCTTTTGACTGCTCCTTTCCCTTTCTCTAGATCTCATTAGAAACCTGCAGCTCCTCAGTTTGCAATAAAGCTCTTTCCAATCCACATTCTGCCTCTAGTGCGGTGCATTCAACTTCCATTACAGCCACTGGTAGAAGTCATTTGTTGAAAGGACACCACTGGGAATTAAAGCCATCTCTCTCCAGTTGACTATCAGCAACCTGCTCCAATGGCCACCGCTTAAAAGATCAGTATCCTTAACATCTTAACCACACCGTGCATCTTGTTATCTCCTGACAACATCGACAGCCCAAGACTGGAAAAGACAACTTGACTGATCTTGTTCACGTATAGATACAATCAGTGTAATAGTCGTTCTTGGGTTTATTTGTCTACAGTGAAAGACACAATACTAATGGCAGCAATAGAGGGTCAAAACAGCCAACTGCTGAAAGATGAGCATCTATTCATAGATGTTTAAAAATAGAGCAGTATATACGATGCTCCGCTGCTGTATATTCATAGAGAGGTCAATAGCGTTGAGTCCATTAGCAATATCAGCGATGGTTATAAACACAGAGAGCTGGGCTACAGATAAGGGCGTCCATAGAGCCTATATAACACTAAGTGCCTCTCTGATGGATGGTTTTTGAAGGGCTTGTGAAGTCCGGCAGATCAGGGATTTTCATGTGATGTTCCCTGTGAAGGTCAGAGGAGAGAAGGGGGGTTATGATCTGTGTCAGTCAGGACAGCTCAGGGAGTAAAAACCCTCCAAATGAAACTCAGCATCCATCGAGGTCATGTTAGAGCTGACTGCTGCTTACCGTTTTAGCAAATATAACAGGCGTTTTGTGAAAATAGAGAGAAGCAGGAAGCACCGAGGAAGAAAGCTGGGACGGATACTGTGAGGAGGTTTTAGAGGAGTGTACAAATCTTCAGCAGTGGAGCTGTGGAGCAAAGGCAGCATCAGTTAGAGCTAAAGAAAACTGCTCCATGTGAAACGATCAAAGCACTTGAGAAATGCATCTTTTTATTTGAAGGAAACATACTCTTCTGGCAGGTGTGAATTAAAAGGCACAAAGATAAAAGGGATTTGACGCTCAATGGCAATAGCTTAGCACTAAACATGAACATATAGTAAGCTGCTCTAAGTGAGAGATAAAAACATGTGAAATTGGCCAATTGTGAGACACATCCAAATACACTGAGTCACTACAACTGACAAGCACCGGGCCCTTTGATCAGAAGCCCTCAGAAGTCAGAGCACTCTTCAACTTGTATTTAAAAGTCCTTTTGCTTCTTTTTGATTTCACTGGCTATTTCTCTTATATCGACATAAAAGAAAAAACAAATGGTTCTGTGAGTAGTGGCAATAAAGGCGTAAATGAGCATGCCCATACTGAAGAACAACTACAAAGACCAACTTATTGAGGTTAAACAGGGACATTGAATGAAAAGCTGCATGAAAATGTCTTATTTTCTTATTTTAATATGATGCGCTCAGAGTACGAGGCATTAGTGTCAATACGCAGAGAGAGGCTGTACATGTAGGTGATCTGGCCCACATGCAGCGAGCTAAGCCAAGCAGAAAGAGACCAGTTCTCAGGGGTAGGACAAACTGCTAATTGGACAGGCGGAACTGGAGCAGTGTCCAGTCAGCAGTGCTGCCACGCCACATCTCTGAGCAAAGAGTGAGGTGGAGGGGCCAGTGCCTCAGAAGCTGCTGGGTGCAAAGCTCACAGCCTAATCGTCACTTCAAAGTGTCCCCTCGGTGTCGCCGGGGCCCGGTTCTGCCTACTCTCCATCTACGGAGCTGTAGTGGGGTAATCCTCAGATGTAACGCAGACATCTCTACTGTCTGCCCTCTGTGCCACAATCTGTGTGTGACACAAATATCTTATTTACTTCTTATCTCCCTTCTCGCTCAGTTCTCCACTTTAATGTTTTTGTATTACAGTTATTTCTCAAAATAAAAGACTGAGAGAGGTAAACAGAAACATGAATGTTAAGTTGCTGAAGCTAAGTAGTCGATGTTGCTCAGTGGTGCAAAAATGACTTGTGTGGGAAGTCTGTAAAATTAATTCAAGAGGGAGAATGTGGCAGAAATAAATAAGGCTGCTTCCAAGTAAATAATATTATTGTTGTATAAATCGACATTTTATACAGTTAGCACTGAGATACTTTCTACCAGTGCTCTGGCATTTGAAAACACTGCCAGTAGCTTAGGCATGTTTCAGCCTTTTAGTTGTTGTTGCACAGCCGCCCACTCTGCCAAAACTAAATGAGCACACTATTTAAAACATTATGCATAACCATGACTGGCAGCTCTCTTCTTCAGGCACAGATCAATGTAAACCCATCCAGCAGCAATTAGGACAAAAACACTACAGCTGCGAGGAAATAGTGTCATAACATATCTTCTGTGGATGTTGTTAGATATACAACAGCCTAGCTGAAATAATTGTTCATTCAGCTAGGCTAGAGTTTGTTTTTTTAAAGCAGATGCCTATATCTGTAAGCCCTCTGTTGAGGTTAGTTTGTTTATCTTTAGAGCTGTAGTTTTCATGCATATTGTAAAAACTGTACACTACTGTCAAACCTTTCAGTATTCAGTCATTTGCATTTCTATCCTTACTGTTTCCACTCTGGTGTCGACTGTTTGTCCAGAGCGGACAGTTACGTCCCACGTGCAGTGGATCACATGACTTTGTGGAGCAACCAGTGATAGTGTGACAGGTGGAGAGCACCTGTGGTGGCAGTGAGTGTCTTTTGCATCCCCAGTAGGCCTTAGCGAGGCCTGCTCTGTCCCTATATGCTCCCTGTGGCTCAGCTGCACCACTGCTGTGCTGTCACTGTGGCCGCTTCACAGCAACTGCCACCCACGTCCTGTCTGCTCTCCGTGAAGAACCCGATCCATCTCAGTCCGGCCACCAGCGAGAGATGGACCAGCAAGACGACATCTGACACTTAACTGGTGTCACCTATCCTGGCACCATCTTCTTATTAGCACCTCTGACAGTGGATGGGTGAATCACAAAATTACACAAGATGTGGACACTCGGTCTAAGTTGACCCAGGCGGGAAAGTTTTAATGTAATCACAAAGAAAAATGTACATTTTGCAACAACAAATGATGGACAGTTTAGTATGAGACCAGTACCAACCTGTTTAATGCATGTTGATAAACTATTTATTCTCATTAAGGCAAACTAGATGAATTAAGGTGAAAAAGGTGCTGGCTTCTGAAATGATCACATCGAACAGCCATGGTCTCAGCTGAGGGCAAATGACTATAGTGTAATTCTGATTCAGAGCAAATGAGCAATAAAGATAACATTTTAGTTCTATCTCCTTTTACTGATGTCTTCAATGATGACTTTACACTGTAGGCGTGATCTATCGCATAATCTATCTACGTCTGTGCTATAATGTTCTCCTCAGTGTGGCCTTGGAAAGACTGAATTAACTGCTCAGATTGAAATGGATGACTTTCATATGGAAGCCACAAGAATGCCTCAACACATTTACAGGGGATATTTAGCTTCCCTGCCTTTTAACTGGTCGACTTGTTTTCCAATTTGTAAACCCTCTGCCAGGCATCACATTCTAATCGATTCCACCCATATATCAGATAGGGATTTTTTTGAGGAGCCTGAATTATCTGGCAGCTTGGGTAATATTTGACCACCTTTAAGGGTGACATTGTCTTATCATGGTTCCTCTTGGTAAACCTGTCCTACATTGTGAGAGATGTGATACAGATGGCTCTTATAAATGCTTGAAATGTGTTCAGGCTGAATGATCCTCTGATCTTTGGTGGCCCCAGAGCTTGGAGAGGTTATAGCCCCTTCACGCAGTTACAGACAGCCTATTATTCACCGGTCCCACCCATGCCCTTGACTTTATTGACTTAAGTCCACATGGAGGCTGTTGATACTCCGGCTCAAGACTAGTGTCCATCTCAGTAATGAGCTTGAGAGCTGTAAACTAAGTCAACCTTGACTAACATTATTCCAGGTTCACAGGCATTAAATTGCTTGTATGTAGCCTAGTTTATCTGTCTGTGGCAGCCTTAGAGGGGCAATAACAGTATTTTATTGACTTTTTTACTGCATTTCATGTTCACTACGCTCATTACGACAGCAATTAGTAATGGCAGTAAAGGTCATTTTTACACTTTCCATCTTTTTCCAATAGTCTTAATGTCTTGAGGAAGTTCTACTGCTCTGTCCAAACCAAAGTCAATTATTTTCAATGTGAAAAAAATAACACATGCTCTTCTTCCACACTCATATTCTTCCACTTGACACAGCTTAAGAGCAGTGACATGAGTGGGAACACGTGCGCTTTACGGATGTTAGGGAGAAGAGTGCGGGGAAAAGCCGAGTGGGAGGGAAGAAAGAGCGACTCAGCTGTAACGCTATTGAGGAGCAATTTGGAAAGCTTGTGCATATGCATACAGGTCTAGAGTCTCCATCTTCCCACAGCATCAGCGCGCTGCTAGTGACATCAACAAGACAAAGGAGGCTTGGATGCATCCAGATGTATTATGTGGGTGGCGTTATAAAACCAAAAACAAGTCAAAGTCAATTGCATTTGCCTAAGGATAGAGGGCAGAGCTGCAGAGACACAGTCAAAGAGTTCCATCCACTGTGTGTCCACCCCCTAAACTGTTACGGGTAAAATATTAGCTCACGTTCTCTCTTCCTCAAATATGAAAAACAATTATTAAGGGTGTAATTAAAGTATTGGCAGGACAAGTGCAACTGTAATTGAATGACAGCTTAATGATAGTCAGACGACAGTGGAGCGGCCTAGTCTCAGCATCTCCAATGTGGCTTTATAAAATCTCATTAAACGCTACACAATGAGCTTAACTTGAGGCGTTTAGATGCTCGTTCATGACCAACACACGCACACATCTCATGGGCATGTAAAAATGCAGACAGACTTGGTTCGTCACCAAAGAACTAATTTAGATTCATGACTACCTGGAGGCCGCTACCTTTGCCTTCTTCATTCAATTAAGCACTGGTTGTAAAAAAAAAAGAGACTTTATTACCTGTCTGGACAAAGCAGGCAGTAAAATCCAGGCCATGCCAGACCCTAGCCTCTAGCTACTGGGGACATGTTGACTTGGCCGCAACCCAGCCAAAGTCATCTCCATTTGGACTACATAAATAAGACGCCAAGAGAGTCCTTACGTGAACTGAAACCAGCAATACAGTGGCCAGAACCAAAGCCTAACAATACACGGGATATACAGATATACACATGTGAATATCAAGATTTTAGTTTGCTTCATTTTGTGACAATTAGCAATAGTTGTATTTAGTTAAGGGGACTAAAAGAAACAAGAGACTGGTTTAATGAAGAGATAATCATAGATATAAATGCTATAAAGGCTGCATTTAGTGATTAAATGCTGCTTTAATTGCAGCTAATTAATTTAGTAAGGTCAAAAGAAGGTACAATACAAAGTGTTCTGCAGTAAATCAAGAAATGTTCAACTTCCTTCATTTTTTACCAGTTTCTGTTACAAAACTCACACTATGCCCTAAAGCCTTCCTAAAACTAAAGGGCCTAAGTGCACAAAGGTTAAAGCCATGAAAAAAAAGAATTGGTACATTGCTTAACACATCACTCATCAGAAAGTCCTCAGCAACAGATCAACATTTCTAAATTTGGCACACAGCCCAGAGAACACACATACATATATATGTGTAAATAATGTTGTTACCCAAGCAACAGGCTTATTTTACATACCTTTAGCTCTTAATATGCTTTTTTACATCTTTTGCACATTGTTGCTTAGAAACAAGTCGGAATGTTACAACAAAACTGTAGGATTGTGGGTAATATTCATTGGCAAAGGCACACTTGCTGGAAAGGTGAAAGTGGGGTGCAGTTACAAACTTTAGTAGAGAACTGGGACACACTGCAACCTTGTGCCTTGTGCCTTGTGCCTTGTGCCTTGTGTATTGGGACATGGCCAAAGTGTTTGTTTCTGCTCATGGGACCTCTGGGAATCAGGTGCAAATGCCAGTTTCTAGCAAGATAAAACATTTCACATATTTCCAAAAGTCATTATTCTATTATCATGCTGGAAATGTTACCGGCCAGAAATAGGTTTAACGAGTAACTATTTTTGGAGACTAGGTTGGATGCCACCCATCTGTGTCTTTCTCTTTGTCTCTGCTGTTCTTTTTCCCCAGACAAGCTTGTAGTCTTGACTGCTGTGATGAACGACCACTCTGCCTCAACTTTCTCAAGTGGCATCAGGAGCGCTGATGAGAGCAGGATGCACGTCTGCGACAGGTAAGTGCTGTCCACTGAGAGCTTGGATCAGAAGAAAAGCACTGTGTTTATGTGCAACAGGAGGGTCTGTGAATTACACTGTTGCAGCAAAACAGATAAATACATCAGATTACATTAAACTGTATATGTTTAGGTGTGTTGTGGACACCTTTCTCCTCAGGTGACCTATTTTATCAGCAGCTGTGCATTAACAGAGCTGCTCCACTGTGGCCAAGTGATCCTGTCTTCATCAGTGCTGTGGACTGACTGTGGGCCCCGGGGACAGCCTCTACATTGGCTCCATGTCAGAAGAAAGAGATTTAAATACCCCTCTGCTTTTAGGCTCCAGCTGCACAGCCACCACCATCAGCCAATGTCAAAGCAAGGGCAAATTAGAGTAATGAAATCTATCCTATAACATCAATATAGTTTAGTGTATTAGTGTCTTCCTTCTGGATCCAAAATGGGTTTCTTCCAAAAAGACATTTCACAATTGCAGTTACATTTTAATGTGCGCTATCTTTCCAGGATGAAGTTTTCGTTTTTGCAGACAGCCCGCTCTCTATCAACATCATTTACTCGCCATAAGCGTAGGGTCATCTCAAATGGCCACTCTTGTCTGTCACTGCGAGACTGCTCATTCATGTGTGTGTCTGTATAACTGTCAACAATTTACAGCCGGCAGTACCCACCAGACTGAGACTTATTGACAATGCCACAGCTGCTCGTTCACAACAAAATACAGTCGCAGCCTCGTGAGGAATACAGTTTTCTCCAAGTACAAGGAGTGGGGGAGACGTCTGGGAATTTTCCTTCCACTTTACCTTAATTACACAGCACCTAAAGACATTAGCCTTCTCATATAGTATAATAACATGTCATTATTGTTTGCTGCATATTATTAGTGGATGAAATTGACTCTCACAGGTGAACACCAACAACAGCGCTCTGAAGCAGAATAAAAACAATGTTGTCATCAGATCTTTAAAATTCAAGTCAATAATCAACAAAAATACAATATCTTGGAAAATTATCCACAGGACTATTAATCAAGGAGAAGGGAACAAATTACACATTAAACTCTTTAGAGCAGTTGTTCTTCTACCTGTCTATACATCACCACATGCACAATCTCCCATCACATACACAAAGAAACCACAGGAAACATTAGATTAGGGCTGCAACAACTAATCGGATTAATCGATTATAATTTATTACTTAAATACTCGTCAAATAATTTAATAATCAAGCAATCACTATCTGGGGTATTTATAGACTCTGATGCCATGTGCTGAGAGAAGAGGTTTTATTACCAAGACAGTAGAAAATTCATCTTTATGTGTATATGCTCTATCCACAGTCCTGTGGCGTTCTTGTAGCCTCATCTGGTTCAGATTTTGTAAAAATGTGTGTGATTTTTTTGTTGTATCATCATCAGTTTTAAACAGGAACAATCACACACTAAGTTT
The DNA here is from genome assembly GCA_036850595.1 of Rhyacichthys aspro. Classification (NCBI taxonomy): domain Eukaryota; kingdom Metazoa; phylum Chordata; class Actinopteri; order Gobiiformes; family Rhyacichthyidae; genus Rhyacichthys; species Rhyacichthys aspro. The sequence continues at coordinate 14,572,558 of CM072153.1, forward strand.
TTGACCACTTGTCTTTGTTAGTCCACCAGGTCCCCACGCATTCACACACACTTCACTATCCGATTATTAATCAATTAATCAAAGAAGTTATTGTCAGATTAATCTTATAGAAATAACTGTTAGTTACATTACACTTTTGTTGAGTTATGAGATTGTTTCATTTGTGAAGTCACCATTGGCTTCCGTACAGTTTTTTTTTTTTTTGACTTTCACTGCCTGCCCCAGTGAGTGCAACTGGCCATTGTCCAGGATGTACCCCACCAAAGAACAATCTGGGATAGGCTCCAGCCCCCCTGAACCCTACAGGGATACAGGGGGTAGAAAATGAATGAATGACTTCCCTACGGCAACTGGCAAAGTGTAGGTTGCCTCTTGTGGTCTCTGACTTGGCCTCAGAGTGGTTCTAATACCCACAGCACAAAGCAGGATGGCAGTGTTTGTCCCAACATTCAACGTGCTAAAGCTCTCCATCCAGTTGGCAGTGAGAATAAATGGCAGGCTCGGCTGCTGCCATTAAGCAGAGTGAGACACAAAGCTCTTACACCTACTTGACATTATCACCCTTACTTCATGACAAGGATGTCATTTGGCTAACTATTGCAGGTGTAGCCGAGTGGGAGAAATAATAGTGGCAATCTAATTTCATACCACACAGTTATGAATGAAATGAGGCTGAATTATTGCTGGAAACCTCCTGTTTATCAGTGGAGTCAACAAATATATGATTTTACACAGAAAGCGATTTTTCCATTATTTTCAATCTCGCCCCGGCTCTTATGAGAACAGATTTGGTCGCACTTAAACCAACATGTCACTGACACTGGAGACGCAACATTATGAGGGTTATTTATTGTGATTGGGATGAGAAAATAACAGCGGTTCTAACCTGGAGCAAGGCTGATTTATTAAGTCTCGCCAGAAGAAGTATTCCTCTCACGGTGTGTAATGGGCCACATGGTTTGGGAGAAGGATAAGGCAGCCTCTCGGGGACTTTACAACGTCTGTTAAACGACTAAAGGACAAACAGGGCGGATGTGTGATTTGTATGCGACCTGACCTTTAAGCCAATTGTGGAGCTCTTGAGAACACCAAGCAATCCAGGAAGTGTCCCGTTAGATCAGCGAACAGGTTACAACTGAGCTGAACTATGATTTAAGAGGAACCTTTCTGCAATGATTGAATGTAACACTTATGGTTTTGTTTTCATTAGAGGGTAATCACCTGAAAATAAGTAGAAATATTTCAGTTTTAGTAGCAAGCCTGCCATTTTTCAAAGTAAAAGTCTTTCACAGTAAGGTGTAATTGTCAGCCTCTTGTAGTCGTCTACCTGTGTTTGCATGTGAAACAGCGAGCACATGACAGAGAGTCTACATAGATCAAATGGAGGGTTAATGGAGGAAGCATGTGTATAGCCATGTGTCCATGCCTATTTGTGTAAATGTTCAGATGTGCTTGGACAAGGATGCAGAGTGATTCACTAAGATGTCAGTTGTGGGTCAAGGGAAGAGGTTGAACAGAAAGCTGGAGGATAATGGCATGGGCGATGCTTCCTGATCTTGGACCCTTGTACTTTTGTCTAAAGTGAAGTACGGTTGAACGACTGAGCGGTTGAACGCAGATGATGTAGTAGCGCAGGTAAGGAGTCGGAAGTGATCGTTCCTTCTTGCATCTGGACTGTGAAGAGTGTGCAAACCTTTGCTCAAAAAGCTGCACCCCAAATAGGATTAGACCAGCGCTTGTAGGAAAAAGCAGAGCGAGAGACACGTGCCAAAATGCCCTACCTCTAGGCTGTGCTCGATGCTAGTTGGGGGCTGGCAGGCTGATAGTTGGGGAGGAGGGGAGCAGCCCACAAGTGCAGCTGGAGATAGACAGTAAGCACACAGCCCTACTGACGCTCAGGCTGCTTTCCATCGCCAAAAAGACCAAATTACTCCTATCAGTAATTTCCATGCCTTCAGACAACAGTGAATCTTTTTGCACATCGTTACTATGTCAGTGACTGCCAAGTGGGTTACATTTGATTAGTACAAACTATGTTTTATGCATGATTTTATAACCCTTGTGAGCTTCCTAACAAACTTGGCTTTATTTATGTGGCTGCTGTCCAAATTTCCTGTCAGTGGTGTTTTACGGCTCTTTTTTGGTTTTTTTAGACAAACTGTATCAAGAAAGTGTCTGAAGTGAGCCATGACTGCAAATGACACTTGGCATCAGAAAGTGTCTATTGTTTCCTGGCTCTCAATAGATTTGTGTTTCTCAGCGAAACTGAGAAAAATGCATTTGTGCTCAGTCATAAAAGTGTTTGGTACTTCAAAATATTGTCACAAACAAACAACTTGTCCTGATATATGCTCCTTTTACAGCACAGAAAATGACCCTACGGCTGTTGGAATGCATTCAGAGACACGTTTGGTTTCACAGTGCATTGAGTAGTGTAGTCACATGCATCAATGACCTGACCACTGACTATGAATACGCCATGACTGAGCGCCTTCCAAGAGATCCTCAAAGCTATTTGGATGCAATTATACCTGAATTAAGAGCTGCATTCTTTTGACAGACGAAGACTCGTGATACATTTCAATCCACATGGAGGACAGATAGGTCATAGTAAGTATTCACAAACACATTCTGTTCACTTCTTGAGCAGTCTTTTCACTATTTTTTTTCTTTTTCAATCAATTCGTCTCATTTTGTCGTTTCATTCTCTTCCCAACTCTGGTAACATCTGCAGACTTTACTTTCTTTCACTTTCTTCAACACATTTCCTCTCACTGCAGCTGAATGTAATAATATATGGTCTTCGACACAATGGCGGTTAAAACTGACAATGTTAAAGAAATAGAGGCCATTCGCTACATGATTAGTCCGTGAACCTTCCACCTCTTCACCCCATCAATAGTGTAAATGTACTATAAAAATCCGAACGCACAATGTGAAAGAACAACCTCAGAAATGTAGACTAAATGCCTTTAATGAGGAATTATGCACATCCTATTCACCATACGCCCAGAAGTGCAGCTTTAACAAGTGATATATTCTCAAGAAGTAATTATTTCTAAATCCTTCAGCGCTCATTTCCATCTCACAGTGGCTCCACCTGCCTCTCATCGGCTCCAACTCTTTCTTTTCTCCAGTTTTTTTTTTTTACATTTATCAGCTTCCAGTCCTGTGGGCTTGTGATATCTCTTGGTAGATAGTACTCTGTCTAGATATTTTAATGCTGTCAAAATTGTCTGGAGTACATTACATAAAGTGTTGCTGCAAATGGTGGCTAATAAGCAGACAGATACAGAGCAGCATGAACATTTTATCTATTTAAATCCTTAAAGCCTAGATGACGTCTTAAGTCTATATTGTATGGTGATCATGGTGGGCTATTAGAATTAAACTGAGTTGGTTAAATACTTGAGAACATTCAGACAAAAATATTTACTTAGGCTATTTTTTCTCTGCAGTGTGACCATTGCCTAAAACTCCTTGAGTATTTTCCAGCTTAGGCTGCAAAAAGGCTGCTATCCCCGACTGCTCTGCCAGTGCAATTCTATCTCAACTTTTCACATTTCAAAAGGTAATCTAGTAATACCGGCCAGTGGTTTATGAGATGCAAATGTGGCGGAGAATTAAATATTTAATACAAATAGCCTATTACATTATATTAATATTTCAGAGGAGTAAAAGAGAGGAGGTGAATGAGGCTCTGGGATTTGGATTGAAACGGTGTCGTGTGCAAAACCTGCCGGCAGAGAATGGAAATATTTCTTCTGTTATTAAAAAACGAGGCTGTCATTTTTTACACCAACATGTACACAGCTGGGACTGACAGTAAATGCCACACATACATCATATATATCACAGTGTTTACAGTTGAGGCCAAAGCTTATACAGCACAAAGCAGTATAGATGCACGTATAGGCCCAGCCGTATACAGTCACCTTGGGCAATTCATGTTTTATACATGCCTTTCTCTTGGTATGGCTCATGTCAATAGAGCCTGCCTGAGCGCTCTTTAATGAGGTTTGTCAGGCGCTTTAAGAAAAAGGGAAAAATTGTGAGAAGGAGCCGGGAGCCACATGCCTGTCAACCCTCAGCTATGTCCGATGTGCAGTCATTATGTGTTTGCCTCAGAGTCCCAGCCTGTGATGTGGGGAACATGGAGGGCCCTCTTCTAATATTTTATTTTTCAAAATAATGTGTTTCCCTGTCCAGCCATACCCATTCACCTCTCACAAATACTGCCTCTGTGAAATGGGTAGACTGAAATCCTGTCAGAACAATCTACAACTAAAACTGGGCGGGCTTTATACAATGCTTCACCTCTTTGATTGGTTGAATTTCAGTCCAAGTGTGTCCAGAAAACAGACTAATTCTTTGTATTGAATAGAAAAAGCATGTGAAGCATTAACTTTTTAATACTGACAACAGGGATTTAAAAAAAAAAAAACACAACAAAATGCAGCACAATTTGCTACATTTCATAAAATACAAATGTGCACTTAACCGCATTAAGCTGCAGTGGGTTTTATAACAGTGTTGTTATGAGTATAAAAGTTAGTAAGTAGTGTAAAAGTATAGTGACAAAAACACAAATTAACGGTAAAATAAAAATGTCAGTTCATGATTTTTAGTCTCCCATCCACCTTTCAAAAATAAAAAATATGAATCTATAAATCACCAGGTCTCACAAATCAAGAAAATGTGGTGTGTGTATGTCTCGGGAAAATGAGGAAACATAAAAGAGTAAAATTCACTGAGACTGGGCTGACGCACTTGAAGTTTATCTCCTATTTTTGGCTTTTGCTCTTTTCTCTCACTTTGCCCTCACCTCCTCCCTTGAAATCTCTGTGTAATTAAGCAGTGTGTTTTAGAGGCGATGGACTCCAAAACAGGGAAGGAACAGATCTACCCCTGGGAAAGATGGCATGAGAGGCAGAAACCATGGCACCCTGCGCACGAATCCTCCCTCTATGATAGCTCAATTAGCACCACTTCCATTACCCTGAGCCCGCCACTGTTGTTTGCCATAATCACATATACCACAATCTCATCTTTCTTAGCTCCTCACCGCAGGCCGCGTGAGAGCATGACAATTATCATATAGTGCTTTTTGGCAACCGGGCTTCTTGTTTTGATTATGTAATCAACGTCGTTATTTTGGTTGGTGAGTGAGCTCAGCTGAATCACAGTGCATTGTGGGAGCTCACTGTTTGACCTGTGTGTTTGTTTTTTCGTGGCTCAGCACTGGGATTCAAGCCTGTTCCCAAATACCCCGAGTGCATGGAACACAGTATGGGCCGGAAAAGTCAAGATTTCAATGTTTACTTGTGCAAATGCATGTCTGGGGGCTTCGGAGGATGCGCCAACTCTGTGGGCAAATAGACTCCAACAGTGAGTGACCAAATATTGAAATATCAGCCAACGTCAGGACTATTGGAGTGTATAATTCTTTGCTTTTTATGACTCATTAATGCTATCAGCGGCCCCTCCCAAGCCTGAGAGCCATAATCACTAAGAAGGGTCTCAAGGCGCTTGGCATTAATCAATGAATGTTGCATTCATGAAATACGATCTGTAATGTAGAAAAGGCTGCTGTTCATTATAGTGTAAGAGAGAAGAGAGTGAAAAGGAAAAAGAGCGAGAGATTTGAGACCAGCGGCGCAAAAGGCACACAGCTTTTTTTTTTCCTTTTCTTTTTTTTTTTTTTGTGGCTCCCACCAATCAGAAATGTACTGCTTGGACGAGCCAGCCCCAATCTGGTGAGTCTGAGCTCTACTGAGTCCAAGGCTCTCTCGGCTCTCACTCCTATGCATGCACAATTACTTGCATCCCAATTCATTGTGCTCCTCCAGCTGCACCAATTCACGCCGCTGCCAAAGCAAACACGGGATGATAAGTGCACGGCGGCAAAAGTTCGATGACTGGTGGGGAATCAAAGGAGAGACGAAAACAGTAATCCAAAGCATTTGTGGGGATGGAGTGGGAGGCGCAGAGAGAGAACAATAACGAGTCGCACAGCTGTTGGTATCGTTAATCTGATCTATGCTAATTTTGGGGCAGGTTTTGTGTCCCTATCAGGTAATTTGTCAGAGAAATATTCAGATGATGAACCCGGCCCTCACCCGTGTCGCCTCAGGTTTTCAATTTTCTAATAAGTCGTGTGACACTATGTTTGGCTTTTGTGACATGGGACTTTGCATTTCCTCAGTCCCCTGTGCACCTTCTATCCCATTGTCCACACTGGGCTCTGGAGAAACAGAATCAAAAATGCATCCACTGTACAGCATGGATGAGACTTGATAGTCAATTATTTGTTAATTAATAGTCGTCCCATCAGTAAAGAACCATTTAATATGATGGATGATAATAATCTTTCATTGTCGCCTCCTTGTGATATCAACAAGTATTTCCAGCTTGTAGTGCAGTGTGGTGTGGTATTTTTATTGTTATCTAAAGTGATTAAGCCTTGAGAGCTGCACCAAAGTGACCAATTTAGAAATAAAAGGATAAATAAAATAAGCTGCTGCCCATAAAGCTAGTACAACACACCAGCAGTTTCATCATTCCTTTATTGTTCCATTAAAGTCAGTTTGTCGCCAGGGATTTATTGTATTTATTTAATTTAGCAAATCGAAAATGAATACATATATATAGCAAAAGTCTGTGATGTAAGACCAAGTCAAGACCAGAACCAGTGCACGATACACTGTAATCGATACAAGGGAACAGTTAAAAGAAATCATAAGAGTCCAAGTCCAGTTTTCGAGTCAAAACTCACAGTTAGTGTTTGGTGAAGGAGGAAGAGTTAGTCCAGTCTTAGACCAGGTCCAGACTCACAGAGGTTAGTGTTTGGTGAAGGAGACAGAGTTAGTCCAGTCTTAGACCAAGTCCAGACTCACAGAGGTTAGTGTTTGGTGAAGGAGACAGAGTTAGTCCAGTCTTAGACCAAGTCCAGACTCACAGAGGTTAGTGTTAGGTGAAGGAGACAGAGTTAGTCAGTCTTAGACCAAGTCCAGACTCACAGAGGTTAGTGTTAGGTGAAGGAGACAGAGTTAGTCCAGTCTTAGACCAAGTCCAGACTCACAGAGGTTAGTGTTTGGTGAAGGAGACAGAGTTAGTCCAGTCTTAGACCAAGTCCAGACTCACAGAGGTTAGTGTTTGGTGAAGGAGACAGAGTTAGTCCAGTCTTAGACCAAGTCCAGACTCACAGAGGTTAGTGTTTGTTGAAGGAGACAGAGTTAGTCCAGTCTTAGACCAAGTCCAGACTCACAGAGGTTAGTGTTTGGTGAAGGAGACAGAGTTAGAACAATATTTTTAACTGAACATAAAATGACTGAGGTTTTTCGTTAAATGCCAAGAACAGACTCATGTACCATTTCTGGTCTTGTTTGGTCTGGAAATCTGAAACTGAGAGAAGACCGAGTAAAAATGAGTCTTAGTGAGGAGGCTAAGAAAAGACTTGATCATGACAAGACCAAGACCTATACAATAATATATAACAATAGTCTTAAGTTACTACATCATTTATAATAAGGATTGAAAACAACTGACCCTACAGACCCTTTTACCGTCAACATCATCATCATCAAAAAGATGCAGATGTTATTTGGCAATAGAAAAAGTGCTTTGTCCTTTCCCTTCATGTAAAGGCAAGAAAGACAAAAACACTTGTCTTTTTATGTGCATCTAAACAGTGGTCCAATAATTTTAAGTTCTGACTTTGATATGCTTTTCTTACATCAGCTACAGTGTTGAGGCAGGTGTACAAAAAAACTATAGCCCTCCACTGTACATTGGCAGAAAACATGCAGCACACAGAAAGGCCATGGATCAAACCCATGACCTTCTTGCTGTGAGGCAGGAGTGCTAACCACTCTGTCACCATGCACCCCTGTGGTTTATATGCCACTCATAATCCAGGGTCCAACAGATCTCTACTATTTCTGCTATTTTCGCCTCACACCAGCTAAAGTCTTGGCTTTAGCTCTGGGGAGACAGACCCTGCAGGCCTCTGGGTATTGTTGCATGCAGTTATGGAACAGTGAGTGGAGTTAATCTAAAGAAGGGCCTCGGCTATACAGCTAGCTAGATAAGGCAAACCACAGCAGATATCCCGAGCCCTGCTGGTCACCAGTGAAGCAGGGTAATAGGGAGATGAGACAGAGGGAGGAAGAAGGATCTAGGCACAAGCACACAGGCAGCCGAGCTGAAGAGATGGCACTCACACAGCCCAATCTGGCAGTCTGAATACCTTGCCAGATACGGAGTGGCTCACACAAAGTCACACACTTTCTGCTAAATACCAAGAGATGGTGTGGCATCCACGCACCAACGAATGCACCAGCACACACACTTGGAGTCATGGAACACGTCGTACTGAAGCAAACAGGAGGACACATCAGAAGTACCTGTATTATTCATTGTTTTCCCCATGTTCTGTGTTGCACTATTTGGTGTTTTTAAACCTCTTTTTTACCACAAAGTACAATATTTTTTATTTTAATTCAACCATTAACAGCTATGAAATACAGATCTGAGGTTTCTCCACTGTGACCCCAGTAAATGACCTGTTCAGCTGCCAGTTCTCACTCCTTATGCTCAAGAAACAGCCTTGACATTGATACATGACACGTTCTAGAAATTATATTAAATTACTTAAGAGGATATATGTTTTACTGAATTAACTAAATATATATAAGACAAATAATAATGCAAATGTACAATTATAAGCTGGACTATTGATTATTGTGGTCTAGATTATAAAAATACATCATTTGAATACATGTATCACTGTTTCTCTGTACACACACAAAAAAACACAGTAGGGTCGTTTGTACAGTGGGGTATATACAAGGTCAGCTCCACAGGGTCCGTTTAAAATGACAGTTTACAGATGCAAAATGCTTTGAAACCATTATTACAGAAGCCATTACCCCTCATCAGTGTAAAATCATGGTGTGGAAAGATTAATTATGCTTTGGAATGGTAATGATGTCTGTCAACAGGACAATTTGCCAGGAATTTGCTGAGAGTCTCAAACAAAATGAGATTGTGTGGCCACTAGAGGTTTAATGGAAGGATTAGCGGCGCTGATTGCAATGACAGAGTGGTTAAAGGATATTTATCTCACACAGATGCCGTTGATAGAACCTGAAAAGTCACTGTTATGTTCTTTTTCATGAACAGAGAGGGCTGCGTTGACCTCGGGGGCCACCTTCAGCGTGAACTCCTGACCTTCAGCAAACAAAAGGTGTCATCATACGCTATCGCCGCCGCACACACCTTTGCTCCGGAAAGATAACGTGCACATCTTCGGCATCGACACCTCAGAGCTATGGCAACTGCACACCCAGACTCACACAGGTAATCTCTACGGGACCAGACATGGAAACACACCTCATCTGTTTAAGAAGACAGTAGGGATCATTTCCAAGTAACTCCTGGCATCTTCCGAGAATAACCAAATAAAGCGTGTTCCCGGCAAACCACAATCCCGCTCTGAAAACACTTGATCCTAAGATGACATGCACATGGCTATACATTATGCAATAAGCTCTCTTTCTCCCCAGCTAATCAAAAGTGGAGCCGGATTTATATCTTTTCTAATATTTCTGTGTCTTTGCTTAGAGAACACAGGGGAAGGTGCTAGGACGTACCTGGGGAGCTTGAAATTTCACACGGCGCCTACTGTTAGCCAGAGTCATTGTGAGACAGCAGAGGTCACAGAGTGGAGCACGGGACAAAAGCAAGAATGAAAGACACTGCTGAACAAAACATGGATGTACGAGACCGAACTGGGGAGTTACATAAGAACGGGAACATGTGTGTGTAAACAAACATACAGCACCGCGCAGAGAGTAATTCATGTCAAGTTACGCGTTCATTAAGTGTTATTTCTGTCAGGGGGACACAACTGCGGAGTAAAGACAGTGTAGAGAAGCACCATTACAAGCTATTTTCATCTTCTTTTGCTCTGGCCCTCCCCCATGCAATCCCACAACCCTGACTGAACCAATCGGCTGTCACCGGCTCTTCATTCTCCAGTATGTAGGCCTCCCGTCGCTGCCGTTTCCTCTTTTCTACTCTGTGACATAGACAAGCGCTCGCTGGGCCTGCTCTCCTCTGAGTGACCTTGGCTGGCTAACACTCCAGGGCTTGTTCCCGGCTCCTGTCTCTCTCCTGCTCGCTCCATCTTTTCACTCTATCGGCTGCCTCTCTACCTCTTGCTTTCCATCACTCTGGCCCAGCTGGCTGATGTTTACCGGCGCACACTCTCTCCCCAAGAAACAAGGGAGAAAAAGGGACAAAAGATGGCAGGGACAGGGGGAAGTGAAGGACCTGCCCTCCCCAGTCTGAGCATCCATTCAGCTGAGAGGGAAAAAATAACTTCAGCAAAGGACTCTGTAAACAAGCCAGCTTTATATCTGCTGACCTGTGTTACATAAAAACATAACTACAAGATGGATTACCTAATGAAATAGACAGGGCTTTCACAAACCTGGTCTGTTCAGTGGCTCAAGCCGGTAACATAAAGATGACACAGGGTTGTAGTCGTTCTGATGTGCGTTATCCTTTCCAAAACATAACATTGTAATTGTTGTTGTTGTCTTGTTCCCCTTTGGCCGACTTGTGAAAGCAGTTTGCTAAAATTACAACTTATAAAATAAGTCAAAATTGTCTCTAAAGCTAAATTGTAAAAGAAAAAGTTCTATTTTTACTATCAACAACAGCAGCCTCACTACTGCTTTGCCCTTAAGGTTGGATGGAGCATTTGTCAATACAGTTTTTCAAGATACACAGCCAACTCTGCCTAAAGCATATTTTTGTCAGTTTCTCTCAAATTCAACTTTCTACACAAGTTTGGTAAATAAATAAAATTGCTTTATTTCTGCCTGTTTTGCAGACAATCAGACCATGATTAAACTTTTCTCTAATCATCTAGGCTGGCTTCCTGTGGCATCACGTAGGCTGCCGTGCCTCCCGGAGGAACAGTAAAACAGCAGGTCCAATCCAGCGTTTCAGTGCAGGTGTTCCTACAAAAGCAGATAATTGCCTCCTTCGCAGTTTCGTCGCCCGTTCCTGTGACTCCACTGAGCCCTGAGATGTCGCCCATTGCCTTAGCTTCCTCTGCGCTGGGGCTTTTAACCATTTGACTGTGCGTGGGAGGCTAAATAAGATTAATCCTGTGATGGAGCGATTTATTAAATGTCAACTAGGCTGATTAGGCATTCCCTACAATTACACCATTTGTGTGACACTTTCTGCAGCTTTACATATGCAAAGGTCGCTGCTGTGATTGTGTTTAAAATCAGATGCTTACGCTCTGCTTAATGTGTGTAATTCAGGCATGAAAAATGACATCTGATATCAATACAACAAACTGACAGAACAGCTGAAAACCTCATGGAGGCCTTTAGGCTTTGTTTTGAAAGATAAAGAAGATAATAAAGGTCATTGTGACTAATATCTTGAGTTTTATTAGTTTCAAGCCTTGTCTGGCCTGGAATTTAAAGCCCTTGTTACTTCTACATGGACATTACAAGACTGACAAGGCAATTCCAATATAATTTCCCAACCTGCATTAGTAAAGCAGCCATGAAAAAGAGGGGCACCATCAATTTCTACAGGGCAACATTTACAAAGAGGTTAGACACTAACAGCCTTGTGCTGACACTATACTTCACACCATGTTAAATACAAGGTGGAAATTTGCCCCGTTTCTTATTTTCATTTCCTTCGTGGTTAAAAGCCTCTGATGCACAGTGAGAATTGTCTTATGCCACCCAGGTAGTGTATCGAGAACTGTCAAAACCCACAGCATAATGAAGGCGCTTTCATTCAGAAGCAATTTGTCTTCGGTGAATAACATCTCTGTGTTCAAACTGTTGGTGAAGGCTCTAATCAAAACACTGCAAATGTGTTTAAGGCCAACATATTGGGTTCACTTACAAATGACAGGCTTGCAGCTTTGAAAACAGCACTTAGACTGTTTAAATGAAATGAAAAATAGGCTTGGTCGGTGGAAGATTTTCAGTTAATATCACTATTAATTAAACATTTTAAATAATAATCAGTGTAATGACTGATCTATTATTTTATCGGTTCATTTACAAGGTTTGTACTGTGAAAGTTTGATGTATTTTTCTAACAAATCTTGACCTAATCACAACATAATTTGATTATGCTGAGCTTTTAAATGCCAATTTAGCTTTGTTATTTTTATCCTAAAATGCCAAGCCCTCTATAAAAGTCTCAAATAATAAAAGGGCAAAAGGAAATGGATCTATTTGTTGCATTTACTTTGTAAGTGTCAGACTTATCTCCCAAAAGCCCATAAACTACACTCTACCTCTGATAGCAGGTTCCCATGCCAAACCTAAATCAGGGAGATTGGTAGCGATGGTGTAAACCTTGGACTGCAGCCTGAGTCTAAAGCCCCACCATCGACCTAAATCAACAGTACACCCTGCAGTATTATATATACATCATATTCAGGGAGCAGTGTTGTGAGGCAGTTGGCTTACAGGGCCTCCATAAAATAAATTTAGGGCAATTCAGCCCTTATGCTTCCTGACTAAGCACCGCATGAGGAGAGGGACATCAATGTGTCTGAATGAAGATGGAAAAGACTTAATATAAACACAAGTAAAGCTTCATTTGGACTCTGTGACCGAGCGGAGCAGGACTGAACTCGAGCTGCAGGGGAAATGTCCTGAATGGCCATAAAGTTGTTGTCAGTTGCACAGAGCAGACTGATTACATGAATAATGCATGAGTTCAGTGGACCACAGGTTCCCACTCCGACCTGTACCTGAAAAAACGATCAATGGAGGCCCCTGCCAACAAATCTCATACTGTCAATTTGTTAAAACACTCATCAATAGACCAGGCAGCTCTTCATTTACTGATCCCCTGAAGTTTGTCAGAATGAAACCTTTTAAACCCGTTTAAAGTGAAAGTAAGGTTGGAAAATGGACTGAAAATTTAACATCATTCTGCAATATCAACGGGATACAAAAGACTGCTTGATCTCCAATAATGTTATGTTCATTCATGTCAATCCTCACAACCTCACTATAGAACAAGCTAACTTTTACAACACTTTATTAGCAAACAATAGCACTATGCCATACAATTCAGCTTTTATCATCACAACACTTAACACTATACCTTATGTTTTCCTTGCGTTGTTCAACTCTATTGGAAAGTGCGGCTCTATTGTCATGTTGTGTAAATTCTCAAGTATGAACAGGCTTCTATTTGTGGATGAGGTGACAATAGAGCATGTCTGGCAGATTTCTCACACTAGTTAGTGACGGTTAAAAAAAAAAAAAAAAAGAGACATCAGTTGCAAAGCCCAATTCTCAATTATGAGTCATTAGGATACAAGGAAACTGTGGGGAGCCAATCAGCCATTTAACTAATCTACTAATTGTGTCCCCATGACATAGACGTAAAGCCAATCAACACCAGAACAATGTATACAACCATTACTCTATTACTTATTAGCACTAAATGACCTACTACTGCTTTCTAAGATACTATTAGCATGTGTTACATCTAAGTTATTTCCTCTTTCTCATATTTTACTTATTGTTAATGCACACAAACTGTTGAGCTGTATTCAATCATCTGTTATCTGTGCAAATAGTTTTAATGTGTTTCTCTATGTGTACAATAAACAAATGATACACTATCAGACTGAACAGGCAATAAATGGTGGCTATATTATGCCTCCACCCGTTTTTCTTCTCTTGATTCGCTTTCCCTTAAGCTTAGTATTGATCAGACTTACTTCAGGTGTTTATTTGACAGTGGCCAGGAGTTTCTGTGGTAGTCAGACTAACATATGACCAACCTGTCTGTCCCAGTGCTCGTCTAATCCTCTGAGATCATAATCAATATGTCCCCGGTAGCCCTTTTCTCTCTCACAGCCACTCCACCTTGAGACACCATGTGAATTTAAAGGCCACAGCAGTGCAGCGAGGGAAACACCTGTCAGATAGGAACGCCCACTTCCGAAATCAATTAACGCCCTGTCAATCAACTGTAGACATGTAAAGGATAGGCTGAAAACACAAGCGCACACAATCAGAAGTTTCACTGTCGTATGTCACTGAGAACACCTTTTATCTGTCAGGACCGATGTATAATTTTCATTTGCATCCTTCTATGACCTTCAGCAGAAGTGGTGCAGCTAGCAGCAGCACAATGGTACAGTCAGAATGCTATTCCAGTGACAATGGCATGTAAAGTCACCATTCATCAGTGTCACTTTAGTCTTGTGTATAATCAGAGCATCTGAGGTAACAGTGTTGGATAATTAGTCGGGCACTCATCTATGTGCACTATTCATCATCAGGGAAGTCAATGGCCAAATATTCATAAAGATACAATATAGTCAACATGTACAAGAACACTAAAGAGATTTGTAGACATTTCTAATCTTTATATTTCGGAAGAGTCCATCTTAATCTTATCTATCTTCTCTGAGCCCCAACTTCATGGGCCGCTGTACAGATGCATTGTCTGCTCGGCCTGTTGTTTAGCTCCTGGGTCTGACCCACTCAACCCAAACAATGCATACGGCCCAACGGCAAAACACTGTCAAGACTTTCAGGCAAGATTTATCATCCACTCTAGCCCCAGAAGAAGAAAAACTAGCTCTATTATGAACGTTTACAGAGAGAAACCCCATTAGGCCTTGTTGTATAAGATCTCCAACTGATCAAAATGAGAAAATAATGCATTTCTAAAGAGATTTTAAAACAGTGTGAAATAACTATCCATCACAGCTTCTATCTTGGCATCCTTTCGACCGGCCTTTGACATAGGTTTGTGTTTTTTATACCACTCCTGAGCAGGAACGCTTTGCTGTTGGATTGTGGCGGTACATCATAGCCTTAATCACATTTCTGCACAGTTTTGATTTATGTCCAAATTAACAGGGCTTTTTTATGTGGAGGTCAACAGTACGCCAGAGTCCGCCTTACAGACCACTGCACAGCCTGGGAGCCCCTTGAGACCAATTCATCATCAGTGATATAAATACACCGACCTGACTAAAAAACAAAACTCTTGCAGTTTTTCCAAATCAATTTCACCAATGGTTGTCTTGGTGTTTGCTTTGGGCCCGTGTAAAGCACCATCCTAACTGCTGCTGCTTGCAAACATCACTCCAGTACAGTGTCATGTTGTTGCCCGAGTGTGGTGAGATCATATTATCTCACATCACTGGGAAATGTACCAAAGTGGCTCCTCCCACTCTGCCTTTTGCTCTTTTACGCCCCCCGCCCTCCTCCTCCTCGTGTCTCCCCTGGAGCTGGGTACAGCAGCAGGTGTTATTCGCCCAGAACCTGAAGATTTTGGTGCGTAATTAGCATTAGCTCCGCGCCCCTGAGACTTATTTGTGTCTCATGGCAGCGTCAGGGGACACCGAGCAAGTGTGTTACTGTGCAGCAGAGGAGAGGAGAAATCACGCCTGAAAACACGTGGGAGAGATAACTTAAATATGCTTCCTTCGAGGTTCCTGTTCCCCCTGCGTTTCCCTGCCGCACGGTTATCTCAACACGACCCATCCGTAGTAAATTTGTGCTTCACGCAAGGCAGCTTTCTTTACAGCTACAGGCTTTGACCTTGTCTTATGTTGCCCTTAAGTAGACATGCCCAAAATAATTCTAGTAAAATGCACGAAAAGTCCCCACAACAGGTTCTCACTGCGCTGACAGGACTGTAAAAATCACGCTGAATGGGGCTCGCGTCCTCCTAACTGGCAATTAACTGCAATGATATTACATAATGACAGCCCACACTTTTCAGCAGCACCACAGGTCCGCGCGTGGACGTGAGCCTGTGGAAATGGTCGTATCCAACATGAGCAGGTGTGCCACCAGAGTCGCTGTC
Source organism: Rhyacichthys aspro (assembly GCA_036850595.1). Lineage (NCBI taxonomy): Eukaryota > Metazoa > Chordata > Actinopteri > Gobiiformes > Rhyacichthyidae > Rhyacichthys > Rhyacichthys aspro. Next base: position 14,588,458 of record CM072153.1, read on the forward strand.
ACGGGGAACAGCGGGTCACGGATGAAACACCTTGAAACTGTCTCCTCAAAAAAAAAAAAAAAAAAAAAAAAGAAGAGAGTGGCAGTATTTGTCTTGTCCGGATCTTACCTTTGCTATTGTCCTCTTCCCTGTTCAGATACATGGCTGTGAGTTGACTCCGAGGCAGACGCGATGATGGCGTTGTGTTGTGGTTCTCGTGTCCTACTCCTCTGGCGTGCGTAGTAGTAGCTGTTTATTGTTGTGTGGCTCCTCGGCAGCCTCTCCTCTCCTCCGAGCGTACAGCGGATAGGTAGGCGAACCACTGTGCCACTCTCACTCCCCTCCCTCCTTCCCTGCCTCCCTCCTTCCCTGCCTCCTATCCCTCCTCTCTCTTTCTCTGACGATAACCACAGCGGCTCAGAGGGCACAATGGGCAGAAGTGACTTTTGCAGCTGTTTTGAGGAGCAGCTATTTACCACCTGCTTGCCCTGTTGTCATTGTAAATCCCACTTACGCACGACTAAAGGGCTTGGCGTGAAGTGAAGTCATAGCACAGCACAGATCTGATTTGTACTTTTGTCTGTTGCTCTGTTTTAGTCTGGGTTTTCAACAGTTTTGCCTCATGTTAAGGATTTGTTTATTTGAATGGAATATAGTAGTGGGGTCTAATCTAATCTAATGAGAATCAGACATAATACACTGATTGTGAATTATAACTTGACATTTTGATTCATTTATAACTTGACAAACTTTTAATGCTGAAAGTAATCTAGATAGTTGGAGTGTTATCAGGAGCTTTAGCATGGGTGGCTGATTGACAGTGCAAATTAATCATTTCTGTAAGTAGCAAAGGCAATTTTCACTAAACACTGGTGCAGACATGTGTCTGAGCTTGATTTTTAAATACAGTTCAATTTTGGAGCAAAGTGGCCTTATTATATTCTGTTTACCATTTGCATGTAACAGATGTGAAACTGTCAGCTCTATTAATTAACAATTATTTACAAAGTGGATACGACAAAACAGCTCTTGACTTTGGAAATACAGAGTATATGATGGAAATTTTGGGTAACAGGATAAAATAAAAAAGTCATTAGCAGCTGGGGATATATGATTTAAAAGGGAGCACTTCGAATAATTCAAAGAGTGCTGGCTCTTCTACCTCCAATTACTTAAATACACCTGTGCGCACTTATGAATCTCACTTTGATCAATCAAGTACGTGGTCTGAGTGACACACTGTAACAAGTCAATTTGGACAAGTCTCTTTTAATGTAAGTAAACAATGATCTAACAGAAGGAATAAAAGGCGTCTGCCCTTGTCACTCGTGCACCTTCTCGTCTATATGTTCTTTACAAAGGCTGGTGCGATTGTGATGAGTTAATTGAGAACATTATTAGGCAGAGGCCAGAGATTAAGAGCTCTTAGCAAGTAATTGGGTGTAACCCCGAACAGGTTTTGATGCAAGGTGCTGTGGCTGCTATGCAAATATGGTCTAAATGACATGCAGAAACGAGATGTTGATTATTTTACCCTCTCTGTATTCAGACTGTCTCTCAATGAACACAGGCAGAGCCCTGTAAGTGGAGAGGGAACAATTTGTCCGTGACCTTGACTTAGTCCTAGAGACAGCCTGAAGAAAGGCAATTTAAAACAATTTCTTCAATTATTTTTCTTCTTGCTCACAGAAAATTCCAATTTACTTTGAAAGTTCTTGCTGGTAGACTCAGACATGGACATTATAAAATAAATGGAAAAAGTGGTAAGAGGCTAAATGTTCTCAAGTGATCAACTCAGTGGGGCCATTTGAAGGATATTTTTAAATGATATGAGTGGACAAAACATATAAACAGCATCATTCAAGAGCTGTTACAACCAATAACCTCTGACCTCATGGATTTACGATGTACTTCTGTTGTGTGTCAGACTTAACAGTGTTTCCAGTGGATCTCATGGAGCTGTAGTAATAAATATGCACGTACACCTTGCAAGTCTGCAAAATAGAAAGCTAATATTCCATTCAATTATGTGCCTCGCTGATATCACAGATCACCATTCAATGCAATGTGTTGAGCTGCACTGTAGATGCAAATGCTGTGTGCATTTGCAAAACCAACTAACAGTCCGCCTGCATTTTGTCAATAGAACTGAGAAGGTCATTTGCTCAAAGCATCCTGCAGTAATTTCCATTTGATTATATTTTGTTTTGCACTCCACCCTGTGCTTTTTTGTTCACTATTGAGAATCTTTGGCTATTTGTTAGACGAAATCTCTGAAGACTAATTTAACCAGTGTCTATTCCCAGATTTCCTCCTCCCATGCTCCCAGCATCGTTGTGCCTGTCACTGATGCATCTGTCTCCAATGGTATCTATAAATACCCCCCTCTCTCCCCTTCAAAAACCTGATTCACATTGATTTAGTGACCTATATACACATCACCAGTACTCCTCCCTTCCTCCAGCTCCTTCAGTCAATGGCCCTTTACTGTCTTCACCTCTTAATTTGTCCTCCCTCCATCATTTTCTCTGCACAACTTAGACTACCTTCCTGAATCCTTTTGCTAAAAAGCAGAATAGGCTAATAATAGTTCATGGTGGAAGCTTAAGCCATGGCACATGAAAGGGGATTTGAAATGAGCATAGGAACAGTGGTCCTCGTTTCTATTTTTCAAAGTCTTGTCATTGTGGTAAACTGAGCCTGTGGCTGATCTGTTGTGTGTGTAAACACTGGAGTAGATAGTCTGGTGAAAGGAGTCTCTTCAAGAGACACAAAATGCATTGTGAAATCTGATGCCAACTGAAATAAGATCTGAACACAAAGACAGACATATAGATCTCTGTTGAGTCTGTCTGTCTGTGTATGTGTGTGTGCATGGTTATATGAAGGTGGTATGATGCAATTATGCTGCAGGGGCTGCAAAATAGCACCCAGGAACCTAATGCTATAAAAGGTAATATTGAATTCATAACAAACATCAGAAGATTAATAATGAATAAACCTCTGTCACAACAGCATTTCTGCTGAAACATGCAGGACCGATCAAGGATTTACAGACCCCCGCGCCTTTGGGGCAAATCCAGAATAAAATATATTAACATATTCTTATCATGCAGCTTATAAATAATGTGCACGTCATATGTGTCAAAGAAAGCACGGTGATCAGAGGAAGGTGTGTGAATGTGTTTGTGTGGTCTGTATCATACACACCGACATGAGGTAAGCCAGGTAGACAGGCGCTGACACCGAGCGCGTGATTTAGTGCCACACCGCCCCAGCTCGTGCACACTGCTCACCTGTACTACAGCAGTCACTCTCCCACTCCCACCGCCCGGGCTCACTCTGCTCTCTCCTGTGGCCCGACAGGGACACCTAGCGGCTCCACACGGCTACAACAGTACTGCTGCTCGTGCCCTGAGGAGCTCCACTCTTCCTCCTGTTTCTCACAACATAAACTCACCATTCACAGCACGATTAGACATGAAAGAAGCCGTGGCAGTTCTTTTGTATTTTGTCACAAGACTACTAGACCTTGAAAGCACAACTGTGATGTAACACTTGAGAAAATAAACTACAAGAGACAACATAGGGACAGTGAGTTTATTGAAGAGCAAACTGTGACAGAGAACACCATGTTTTTTCCATTGCATTGTAAACAATGTCTAGGACAGCTGTGTGAGCCTCCACATAACATCTCCAACACCTTATTCTATAGAGACTCTTCAGCTGGACCACGGAGTGGGGGCCCTTGTTTTAAAGTGCTGTATGCACCGTTCCTCTTGGAGGAAGAGAACACAAGGAGGAAAACGAGCTCAGTTCCCAACAAGCCTCTGTGGTCCCAGTTGCATTATTCATTATTCCTGTGTAATGCTGTGATAGACAGGTGCTGTTCAATGTGTTTATGTTTAAGTGTTTGTGTCTTGTGACTTATTGCATATCAGTGAGCTGGTCTATATTTTCAGTGAGTGTAAAGCACAAATCCTCCAATTAGAAAGTAATAAATTCTTTACTATAATTATAATACATCATATAATATCTATCTAAGTTACATTCTTAGTATTTGATTCATTTAAAGTATGTCGGCAATATACATGTTGTGGATTACTGCAGATAGACACCATCAATGACCTGTTGTCTCAGCCCTTTTCACAGATAAACCTTCTCAAGTCCAGCTCATTCAACTTTGAAGTGCCAAAAGCACGGCATAGTTTTTCAAAGTCACATTTCCTATCCATGGACCTTTACAGAATATATTCAGAGCGGCCGAGTGGTCCCTTGTGCCTAAAACTTTTTGTGCTTTCTTTGATTGTATATACTTTAAAGTCAGTCATTTGGTGTCCCTCTGCACTGAACTGCAGCAGAGCACGGACAAATGGAAGGGGCGAGAGAAGAGAGCATTGTTCTGACAATCAGAGAGAAAAATACAGCTGTGCACAACTACACATCAACTACGACACAGACACACACACATACGAAACCAAATACACAAGGTCAGCTCAAATGTACGGCTTGACCAAAATAACTTTCACAGCACTTTTCAAGATTCAACCAAAATACAGAACAAAGAAGTGAGCAGATTCACAAAATCATAGCAATAATCTCAGCAACACAAAAATAGGCATTATTATCACAACGACAGCATAAATGAGATGAACTGGCAATTACAAGGTCAAAATTCACAAAAACCGTATAGAGATGAGCTCACTTTGATATAGGCAGGACTGTCGCCATTTTCTTATGGCTCAGCGTTCATGTGTCGCCCTGGGTGGAGGTGCCAGTCTATGTCTAGCAGTGCTGTTGTCACTCCTGACCTATGGCTTTCACTTTAAGACATATTAAATGCTGAGATTCTAACATGTTTCCTTGGTCATCATGTTGCAGCTACCTCATGAAAAAAGCACCATTCAAAGGGACAGATGTTAAATTTACACTGCTGATGGCTTGTCCCACGGTGCAGTTCCTTTTATTTCAAGCGTTGAGTAGTGCTAAAGCTCATCCAGAATCACTTGAGAAGAATTTGATCATTTTATCTCATGCTTCATTTGGTCCTCAAATAAACTCAACAAACTGGCAGATGGATTTAGCTAATAGCTTTGGAGAAACGGCACCTCCTTCCAACCGTTTAATTATGTGTATTCTTTAGCATACTATAAACTCTTCAACAATAAACTGCATTTGAATAGAAATGATGCTTGTTGCATTAAATATTCCTTCACTTGATATGTCCACGTGTTCATAACATAAAGTCACCACAAATGGATTGAGTTGGGGGCCAGGAGAGGTAGGTGTGCAAATAAGCCTTCATGTACAAAACAAACAATAAAATCAAAATAAAAGATAACCTTCATATCATCTGCATATGTACAATGTAGGTAAGGTGGACACTTTGACACAGAAAACAACACTTACAAATATATAGTGCTATACTGTCTCTATAGAAATGAATATTGATAAATAGATCTCACTCCCATAAATGATAAAACAACAGTTGCATTGAATATCTACAGTGCAACAACACTACCAATGATGAGTGGCTTAAAATGTGGGAGCAAGAGAGGAATGTGATTGGATAATACACATCAAAGTCACCTTGATCTCCGACGAGATAAACCAATGGCAGGGCTTTAGTGTTGTGATGCATAAACAAGATATGACAGGACTGCTTTCCCAGCAGCTTAAAGCAAACAAAACCTCCAAGAGATGTTTGGTCATTTCATAAAACACATGACATTGGTTCAATTTTCTGATAAAAAGAAACGTTAGGCTTTAGCTCTTTGGGTCCTGCCACTGAGTTCAAGTTCTGACACATTTCATGGATTTAGATGTGCAAACTGTAAACAATAACAACTGAACGTAAATGAAAAGGACAACTAAACTAAGTTGCAATAGCTCCACAATGCATGACTGTACAGTGCCTCAGTGAGTCTGTCACCAGATAAACACTTTGATCAAAGGTAAAATGGCAGCAGATGCTTTCAACTACACAACACAGTCCATGAAACTGACAGTGCTTCTGAACATAAACTTTATTTTGGCCACAATTCAGTCGGTCATATCACAGCAGGCGTTTTTAATCAGCCATCAAAAGATAACCCCTGCTGTGACATCACCGAATGAGGCGTGACCAAAAGTACATCATGTGAGAGTTAAACTTTTTTAATTAGTCTAGTACAATTTGCTGATACGTTTGAGCCCATCTGATTTACAATGGTAATGCCCAGATATTTTTTCAATGTCTCTTCAATATTACAGTACTAATGACTACAAAACAGAGATGTGTTACTAGGAGGCAAAACAGTCAAACCATTGTGGGGGCACTAAATATCAGATGGAACCTGATCTACTTAAAAAGCCAAGGCGATCAAAGTCTGCCCCATGCTGAATGTCTGAGTTCATTACAACCACTTACAGGAAGGGATGTGGTTTTTAAGGAAAGATCTTAGAGGGTGCACATTCCCAGTACTTTGTCTCAATAACATGTATTTTGCTCTATAAGACCTTAATGTCAGGGGAAATCCATAAATACTTTTATAGATAATCTAATAAATTTAAACATATATATATATATATATATATTCCTGTTTGGTTTGTACATACACGATGGTTACATTGTATAATATCTAGATCACCTTTTGTCATTGAGACTAGTGCTCTTTGATAAAAAATAAGTGTGCAGAACTGCAGCAACCAAGGGCTACTGTGATAGTTGACAATCATATTTAAAACTCCAATAACATATAATCATAAAGCAAACTTCCTTTAAAATTGATGTTGTGGCTTCATTTCCAGAGAGCGAGCGGAGCCTGCCGACTGGAATGTTGTGTGCCACCAGACAGGCAGCTTGGCAAACAAAGGCTCCCTCCTAAAATATTTCCACATTCAACACAACAAAAATGAAACAGACTGACGGGTCACTCTTTGACCCAAAGTAAGTAGGGACTGAGATGAATCCTCTCGCAGTTGACGCAATGCATTGTGGGAGGGGAAGGCAGAAAGGAGTTGCTTCTTATTTGTCTTTTTTAGGCAAGAAGCTGAGAATAAATTCACCCACGCCCAGAAAGTAGACCACCTGGGCAATGCCAAACAGCGGCGCGATCACCAAGGCTCGACAGTAGGCTCCTTTCAGGAAAGCTGATGGACCCTCATTACGCATAATTTTACTGAAATGTAAATAAAAGCTATTAATTGAACTGAAGCACACAGGCTATATCACATGATCCTGGAGCGATGCACACACAGAGCAGAGGTAAGGACATAATGAGGTCACCTGATACAGTCAGTCACTCCGCTGTATGTGTCCTCAGTACTGCCTCGGGTCAGCGACTGCAGTCGGGTTTTTATCACTGAAACACATAGAGCTCAGCTGAATAAAGTGTCAGCTACTGGTGAACCCATCCCTTCAGAAACGTTTACAGTGCTTACCATCAACAGGGTTAACCGCAACAGCAGCTGTACTCCCCGCAACACAGCCAGATATAAATGACACATAGAAAGGAGCAGGTCCATCTACACCTCGTTTGCCAAGATTATTAAGGTTGGCAAAAAGTGGAAAATAGATGATGGAAAAGGGAACATCCCTAAAAAAACAGAAAAAGATTAAGTAAGATTAAGTAGATCTTATTTAACATGCTTCAGTGCTAATACTCCAAAACTAGCCAGTTGGATTTACCTTAGCAATGTGGCACCAAGACCTTTATAAAGCCCAGCGATACCCTTTTCCCTTAATAGTTCTCTAGTGAGCTGCATGGCAGTTGGGGACTTGGTCTCCACAGTGCCTGCTGCTACTGTCTCTGGCATCAGCTTCCTCTGAGCAGCTACAGAGCACAGAAAGTAAAACATGATTATATTTTAAATCTTAATACAGATGTAGATGTAATACACACATATAATACAACATATAAGTAAACTTTGCTCAAGATGAATTACTTTTTATGGACTACATATATTTAAATCAAGTAAATATTACCATTTCAGTTTGGCTTTACCATAAATGAAGCGACTTGAAGTAGCAAGATTAAAGCTATACACTATATGAACCATCTTATCAAAGTAACAGAGCAACAGTGGGCAGCAAGTGGACATCTTGCTACAGACTGCTGCAGGACAGAGTGCCACAGAAACTCATTTTATCCTCACTCCCATTGGGCCTTATAATACCTCAACTTATGGAAGATGAAGAGGGTTTTTATAGCACTCTAAATTTTGGGATACAGTGCTAAAAAGTTAACTGAATTAAATTACAGATACTATAATAATGTGGTATGTGAAGAATAGAATAATTGTAAGAAACAGTGAGGAAGATTTTGTGTTTTAGGAAATTGACACATGAGGGCTCTGTTTTTCCATTTTTCGGCCACTGCATTCTTTACTATTCACCATCTGTGTTTAATTTCCTCTTACCAATACGACCAGCATCTTGGAGCTGTATTTTCAACATCTCCATAGGAGTTGTGACAATAACCTAGAACAAAACATAAGACAGTGTTATTTATTTAGTTTATGCACAAATACTGTAGGTACTGTAGGTAATTGTTCCGTTTTTACCCGTTCAAATATGAGATTTACTATTGCACTCAGGTCCTTCAGTGTGTGTGTCATGTCTTAGTATCCATTAGCTAAATGTCAACTCTTGTTTTCTTGTGTAATCCACACAGTTGTCACTGGTTAACTGGATTAAAGGTGAGATGGTCACAATCTTAATCCAAAGTCTGACATACTTAATCTAATCACTTTACTTGGGCCTTGAAGCCTTTGCCCTCACAGACAACGGGCATTTCCTTCTGACTCAGAACACATGGCTTAATACTTATTCAATGTCTTATCTGATCACTCAAACCTGGCAGTGAATGACAACAGCACCAATTAACCACAATTTCAGAAAATAATCTTACAAGGCACATTAGTAAAAAAATGCCAAACCATTTTCTTGAACACTCAGCCCATTTTTAAAATGTGGTTATTGCTAATTCTAGCTGAAGGCAAAGACAAATGAAGCAGCAGCTGACCAGTGTGTGTATGTGAAGGCAGCACTTCAGTGGCAATCCCATTAATGTAGCCCCTCACTCACTCACCTGGCATGTACCTGCCCCACACCCTGCCAGCATCTCTTTTAACAGAGTGAGCTTTCTGCAAAAAGAAAAAAAGAACACAAGATCAGATGAAAGCGGTGTAAGGGTAAGAAAACTTTATTTACACAGTCCTTGGAAGAAAAGAGTTGTCACCACCTGCACTGGAGATGCTAATCTTTGTCTTCCATATCAGCATGTCAGCCACAAGGGCAGTTTAATAATTCATAGGGCAAGCAGCTGAGCCAGACAAGTCAATCATTCATCAGTTTGTAGCTTGTAGCCATAGCAATGGAGGTAGATGGCCCAGAAACCTTCATGTTTATCTATGCAGACCATGCTCATGGGGGACAATGAGCACTTGCTGTCTGAAATCCAATATGTTGATGGCTGATGTTTAACATGTACTAGGTGCTAATTTTACTCGCTTCTGTGAATGTAGGCAGCAGAAAACAGTTAAAAATCCAATGCGAGGTGCCGTAAAGGTGACGAGGATCAGGATTATCTGGACATACAGTCGGCTAATGTGTGAGATTACATGTCTGTAAACACTGGAGTTAATTACGATGGGACTGAGAGAAGTGGGTGAGTGTCAGTCAGCTTGTCAGATGCCTCACCCATCTTTGGAGAGGTGATGCCTGAAGAAGTCGTTGGCAGCCAATTTAATGGCTTTCTCTGGCGTTACTAGTGTTAAGTTCACCGCCGCTCCTTGGAGGGTTAAGAGAACAAACACAAAAAAAAATGTTGTGACACAAAGATTTTTTTTCAGATAATTGCCTGCACTAGTTGGACACAGATCACTACACCTCAGTGTGAAGGTAAGAGCCTGAATCAAATGTCATTTTCACACAATCAGCACATAGAGCAATAAAAGGAATCACTGACCTCGGTACATCCCAAAGTACCCCTCTGACCGGATGGTCTTAATAAGGCAGTCGGACCTGAAAGGGCAACAGTGATATGCCTGGTCAAAGAATCTCTAGAAATTGACATAAATGTAATTATAAATGCTGTTTGTTTGGAAGAAACTGTTGGAAAAGTTGCTTAGGTGTAAAACTAGATCAAGGTCTAGCCTCTGTATAAATTAGAGCTGCATAATATATAGACACAAAATATAGTTGCAACATATTGCAATGCTAATATTATGCTATATCAAGAAATGAATACTTTAAGTTGTCAATGTTCTTTACCTTCTCAATCATGATACTGCTTTAAGTACTGTGCATCTGGTTGGCCAAATAGTGAGACTGAATACTCTTACATTGTTACACTGATACTATTGTTTATTTATGTTCATTGTTAAAGGTAAAGAAAGATTTTTATACATGCTGGTGTAAAGGCGTGATCCATTTTGCTGGTTTTGCAGACGAGTCTTAGCCAGGTCAATGGGAAACACACAGGTCACTCCAATTAGGCCAGCGATCCCCCCATTGATTAATTTGGCAGGCAAACTAAAAAAAAAGAAAATGAAGAAAAAAGATATGTAAGTAATTGGAGAGTAACCAAATAAATGCATGAAAACAAAGCTACACTTTTAAGAGTGTTATTGGTTCATGTAGGATCTTACCTGATCTGCTTGTCAGCCATTTATCTTAAGCCTGGGCAGGTCAGTCTGTTAATCTGTCTATTAGCTGTCACTTGGAGAGCTTCTGACCACGGTTATGTTAAGAGCACACAGTTGTTTATGATTGTTGCCAGCAAAATTGTGATCTTATCTGTAGAGAAAAAAAACGCATTTTAAGGTTTACAGTGCTGTGGTTACAAACACCAAATCGGTTTGTATTTTCAAAAAGGCCTACAGTATAAACTTGAAGAAAGGAGGAAGCAGTTTTTTTTTTTATTTCAAACGACTAAGATCATTGTCACGTTAGATGTGTATTGAAATAATTACACAAGTGACAGCTGACAAGGTACTTTTTGTTTAACTAATCAGCTGTCGCTGTCTGTGTGTCAGGTTTGTCCTTGAACACTCACATGTTTTATGCTTGAGCTAATTCACAGTGAAACTGCACTTTGTTACTTATTATCCTCTGTATCAAGGATTTTGGAGCAAACTGATAAAAAATGTCTGTTCTGGCCCTAAAAATTCCTATTTTTGGTACAGAATGGCCTTAGTGTGAGAAGATGCTTCCCATTTCCCCTTTGCTTCTCTCCACCCCCTCCATTGACCAATCACAGCGCGCCTCTCTCCTCCACACCGGCCCTCCCCCATCCTTTTCCCTCAGTCACGAGTCACGACGCACTAACGCAGCTTTCCCACTTAAAATCTTTGCTGACTTGTGGCTTTTTTGTAAAGTCCATATGTGTATATTCTTCACAGACCAGTGTTTAAGTGACTGGTCCTTCCTATTCTGATGCTTTATCTAATGTTGTTACAGTATGGCTGTGTCGCTGTGGCTGTATTTAGTCTGAATGGGGTATCCAGAGGTGGCAAAAGGAGCAGCCTTTTCAGTTTCTAAATAAGAATCATATCAAGGGCCAAAGATGTTGTCCATTGACTAGCTTTAAACTGACATTCAATATTATGTTCATTTTTCATTGCTAAATTCATTTATTTGACTGCATGATGAATACTGGCAAAGGCCCAAATTTGTCCCCTGGACCTTGACTGCGCTCTGGAGCCTCACAGCCCATCGCCTTCTTCATCTTCAGCATATCCACTCCAATATCTCACAAGCCTCTCACCAAGAATGAACCCACTTCAGCTGCTGCTTGTTACTTTTGTTTTCAACTTCCTGTCAGAGTTCCTCTTGAATACACTGATTTTTCCTCTTGTTCTCTTTGCAGTAGAGCCAGATAAACATACAGGTCCTGAATTTTGCTGTATATATTGTTAACTTACTGACTTGCAACATTTAAGTTCCCCTTAGGTATCAGATAATAAATCAGAAATGGAAAAAACCGAAGAGGTTAATGTGTGGGTTTTGTAATGCTTTATTTGCACTATTCTACTGGCTGTCTTCACAGGAGCAAGCTCTGACATGCGTCTCCTTCTCTACAAACGCTGCAGCTTCACTCGTCCTCCTTATTTCATCCACACTGTCCACCATCTATGTGACCTGCAGCCAAAGCCGGGCTCTGCTGTCCTGTCATGACAATTGGAGTCTGTGTGGAAACAACTGGTCACAGTGTGCAGTGTCCAGACGATACTCATCAACCATATCTCCCAGCAATGCGTTTTTATCTCTCTCCTTTTTGCACTATTTTAAAAAATAAAATGGGGTTATTTTTTTCTAAGACCCAAATAAGTCAAGCTGATAAATAACCACAGAGAGTGCTAAACAAGCAAAAATATGACCCCAAATACAAATCTGAATAGGATTTTTTTTTAAATCTGCTGCACGTTTTTACTCTGCCACAAAGGTCATATTTTAGTGCATAGCTTTAGTAGATAAGCACTGATGAGTAAACAATAGAAAAGGTGGTTGTGTAATCCACAAAAAACCTTGGACTCAGGCCTCGCAAACAGCCATTAGACGCAATAAAAGCTACTACACTATTACAAACTGATAACACGACCAACTGACCCTTGTTCATTAGTCCAAACTTCAAGACAGCAAACATTAAATTATAAAGAGCAGTTTACTGTCAATAATCTGTCTGGAGACAATTAGATCAAAAATGGTTCTTACTCTATAAAGTAATGTTAAAGTAAATGCTTAGTACTCACATGGAGTCATTTTCATTCAACAAAATTTCAAACTTCTGTCCAAAATGCGCATTAAGATTATGTGTTTTCACTTCTAAAACTTGTCGATATCAAAAAGAAAAAGGTCTCACAACTTTACGATCCCTGTAGTTTTCAAACAACAGATTTGTATTTAACATGTATCACAGTAGAACTAACAATCTGGAACAGCACAAATTAAAACACTAGTCTAGGAGCGTAGGGTTGCATTATTGTTGTACAGTATGTCTCTCACACTCTCATGGCTAAATGCAAATTACACTCCAGCCATTCAAATGAGCTTAAGAGTGTTTTCTTTACCTTCTCAATCAAAGCTCCTCAGTTGCCTCTCTGTCCTTGAGTCCTATGCAGAGTAAAGCTCTTGCTGAGTAAATGTAAGTATGAATGACAGAAGGAAGTGAATGGTTAGACATTGGTGACAAAGCACAGTGGATGTCTCCTGTCATGTGACCGTGTTTGAAAAACCACAGAGGAGAAGAAAATCACACGGCACGGGTGCAGTAGCTGAGAGAAGACTGTTGTGACCAGTCCATCTGTCTCACATGGGCCGCATTTGTTATTGCACTGTGGACTCTAACGCATCAAAGGGCGATACAGAGAACAGGCAGATTTTTCAGTTCACCGAGCAGCATTTCAAGACACAGGAGACACGATGATACACAGACACCTATGTTACCCCTCATCAACTCTACTGTGAGCCTAATACTGGGCCAGCACCATGTCAGGGAAATGTGAGATATGGCTGATAAATAGTGCAAAGAGGATGAGATATGAGAACATGGGCAGAGTAAGACTTTTAGATTTGTATTATAGGATAACTCAGGTGTAAACAGGCCAATCCAAAAAATAAATGTTTTTACTTTTCCTTTTCTACAAATCCCAAAGACATTTTTCTCCAAAATGTTGAGCTTTTCTGAAATGGCATAGGGATTTTCACGATGAGGTCACAAACCACTGCTGCCCAGACGTCACATTATTGGTTGTTGTTCAAACAAATGTCATAGAATCACTTGGGTATAGGCCAGTGACAATAATGGGTGCACAGAGAGCTCCTGTTAACCAATCAGAGCACACTGCGGGTGGTTCACACAGGTAAATGGAGAGGCAGTGTTAGCAGAGACAGGATAACACTGAAAAAAAAAAAAAAAAAAAAAGAGACTGCGGCTGTACTGTTTTGTCATCCATTTTATAGTTGAAAAAAGCTGTTTATTTTTGGATACTGCAGAAATATGGGATAGGATGTGTGTCACTGCTAAATCTGATTAGTACTGCGTCTTCTCTACAGCATCGGGATTATAAACCTAATACCTACTTATGAAAACTCTACTGCGATCTCCATTGACAACTAGTGGGATCGTAATCTAACTACAACAATGCATGTGGCTCAGATTAAGCGTTACAGCCATTATATTACACAATCACATGTATGTATTCACGTGCAAGATGCCAAAAAGGAAGGATGAGTTTCACTTCCGAACAAACGCTCCCAGTCCTGACTCAGTGGTGGTGTAGAGTTTAATCCTGCTATAGGTATCCCTGGTGGCCCAGTTTCTACAGTCACCCAGGGTCTTTCTCTTCTCTGTACACCTTGCTCTCAGCTTTCCTAGAGCCTTCATGGGAAAATAATGATACCTCTGTGACTGGACTTTGTGAATAAAAAAAAAAGAAGTGGCTCATTGAAGCATCTGGTTACATATCAGAGATTACAGTCAGGCGAGAGATTCCACCTTTCACACAGTAACATGGCATCTTCCCAACAACTGTGCTCTAAGGGCTTTGCAATTCAGAGCACTGACATTTTGCAGCAATAGCCTTTGGGATTTCAGTGCAGCCTTAAGTGAAGGTTACAAGCCTATACAATTGAGCACAGAATAAAAAATGTTTAACAGAAAAAAGGCTTTTATTTACAGCCGTGAATAACAAGCAATGTTGTCTGCTTTACAGCCACCTCCATCAAAAAGCACAGGAGGTCACCCTACACCCAATACTGCCTCATCAATTATTACAAAGGCAAAGAAATGCTTTTACCACACCATGGCCTCATTAGACCTGAATAGAGGATCCCGATTTCCAAGCATACCAGCAGTTTCCAACATCTTTCCAAGCACATAAATGTCTCCTTCTGTGGACAGTATGGAGCCCTAAATGTGTGTTCAATTTAAATACTTGAATAAATGATCTCCAGCTGGTATTTGGAACTTCTTACTTAAAATTAAAGCAAGGTAATCTTTCAGGATGTGCACCCACTATGTGACTTTCTCTGCAACTCCCATGATACTGTTAAATCTCAATATTTATCTTTAATATTATGTGCTGATTTGGCAAGGTATGTGTTCTCACTCTCATACAGTGCTATTTGAGTGTCTGTGTAAATGTAAAAAGGTTTTATTCTAACATTTCAATGTCAAAGAATCATAACAACAACTTCGAGCCTGCATTTGCAAATAATTTCAAGGTTGCATGAGGAAAATACAGCAAATAAATTAAACCTTTATCTAAAATGCAGATTAGGAATAACATGTACAACACATTTAAAACTCATATTTAGGGCTTGACACGACTAGCATTCACTTGTATGGCCCCCTCATCACTGACACTACCAGAGCCACCAATGAAAAGCGAGGGTGGTACTCATTTTAAGTGGGTTTAGCCTCCACTCCACATCCATTCCCTGCCCACACATGAAAATTACACCCTCACTACAGAGCTAAAGCCGGCAGAAAGCCCTTCTGTGACCCCCGTGGACCTTTTAGGTTAATGCGTGACGGTAACAACATCCCAAAGCTAGCATCCTGAAATGTAGCACCGCGGCAATAGCTATGACATGATAATAGATACAGTTACACCTTTCACAATGGCTAGCCGCTTCCACGTACAACAAAATGACAAGACATACGACGAAATATTACTGTCTATAGCAGCTATTCATTCAAAAACGTTGTATTTTAAAAGCTGCGGGCCTTACCTTACATTAAGCAACATTTTAAGCGCCTTTATGACAAATACGCTACGGGTTTGCCACATAACGGAAAATGATATAACAACGAGGCGAGTTTATTCATGACTCTGTGAATTAAAAGACACAAAATAAGGCTTTGCACGATGCATGACAGTATTTATCAGGTAGAAGTGAAGCATATTTCCCGGTCTATGGATGCAATAATGACAACACAACTGTATTCCGTTATGTACATACCTCACCGAGGCGCTTCCGTGAATCTGCAGGACTTCAGCAGATTACAACCAAAACCCGAAGACTCTGTGTTTATTTGGCTGACAGACCGACAACAGCTAACCTACCGGTGTGTTACTAGCATTTGAGTCCGGTAAAGGGAGGTAGAGGAGGTGAGAGTGAAGCCAGGAGGAGGAGGAGGAGGAGGGAGGCTGGAGATGGAGTAGTACGGCTGCTGTAAAACACACACACGGGTTTAATGTTGGGCCCTCTAGCGGCGCGTAGTAGAAATACAGGTGAGTTTTTTCTTTGCAGCAGCATCAGCTCAGAGGGACAGGGTGTGCTGAGAGTGGGTCCGCGTCATAATGACGACTCACTGCATCCTCATGACCTTGAACACCAAAATAGGAAGCAGTAAGGCAAGGTAAACTACACTACTCTACAACACTGACTACACCCATCGCCAGATGCACCAGCTTGATTCAAGTGGTATGCAGACCAACTTCAGTATACTTACAAATGGAGTTCAAAAAATCACACAAGCTATTGATAGTACCATTATACAACATAACACTATCAGGACACTACTGGCATTCTAATTGTTTTTACTCAAACTGTCTTTCCCCAGACTTACAGCAGCTTCTATCTGATTATAGCAGCTTCTATCAGTTAAGTCATTTTGATGGGTTTTTTTTATTACATGAAACAAGACAAACCCATTTTTCAAAGAGAAAAGGGCACATGGTAGTGGTAACTCTAAGTGACAGGGTGTGTTAATCAACACAAACTTATGTCACAACCTAAATATAGATATTTATTAAGAAGTCCCACGTGTCTGTCAGAAAATAGGCCAAATTATAATATTTGTAAAAAAAATTAAAATAGGTTGTTTTATAATATATACAAGGGTGTGTATAGCCACAGAGAGAGTTTAGGGCCATTTTGAACACATGGTATGTGGTGTGTGTTGAATCTTTGATTCTCATACATTAAACATTACATTTGATTTAAAAAAAAATAGAGGATACAAATTTTGTCTCTCTCTGCCAAATAACACATCCCAAAACACTACCATTTAGACAAAATAAAATAAACAAAAAAAAAATCAATAAATAGATCTGTTACACATAGTGCAATATTCACTTTGCAGCCAAAAACAGCCATTTTCATACATATTGGCACATTCCCTCACAGGAATGGCTCATGCTGCTGAGTATTATCTTTATACAGTTCATGTTGTGTACATGTTCTTCTGCAGGTCATTGAAAGTCATTGGCACTAGTTGGCAAACAATAATTTGAAAAAAGAGCACTTTCTTCTCCAGGACAGCAGGTGAGATGTTTAGACAGCAGGATGAGATGATGGGACCACATTTAAAAAAACAAGTTACTCATGTGTGTGCGCGCCATCTGCACACAGCATGTGCTGAGCTACTGCTGTGTTTCACTGAGAGAGGAGCTCCCTGCTTCTAGGCCTACTCTCCTCAGTGACTCAGTGTACTTTTTCTTCCCAATACTGACAATGTCCTCAATTTCGTCCGCCAAATCTTTTCTGCCACTCTCGATCATCGCAGACACAAGCCTCGACACTGACCCAGAGCCTGCAGCCTTCTGTCCTCTAGCCCATTGGAATAACATGTCCAGTACCAAGTCACCAAGATTGTCCCTGTGGAAAGAAGTTAACACTTTATGTGTCAGTACAAAGCTGTGCATTTTGTCTTTTCATGTCCACTAAGTTAGCATCAACAAACATGTTCAGGTCTTCACACCTTACAACAACCAACCAGGTGCTTTACATGGACAAAATAAATAGCACTGTTAGGTATTAAAATACATTATAATTTAATGTCTGTATTTGATTAATAGCAATCCAAGCCATTTAAAGCATGTTAGTACAGATATACTGTTCCTTACTTATTACATAATTCTCTGTTTATGTGTCTTTAAACTACGCAACATTATATTTAAGGTATTTATTTAAGATATTTGTTTTACATTATATGTATGTATGTATATGTATCTTACACTCCCTGTATCTACATATCTACGTATTTTCTAACATTTCTAGATGCTTATGTCTTTATGCAATCATTAGATGCTGTCCGCCTCCAGGATGCGTCATGATGGGTTTTCTGAACGTTAGGAGCGGGGGGAGGGCCAGATGAACATCAGTTTGTGTGTAATCTCCTGCAGTGTCCCAGATGGCTTAGTGATGGCTGACAGTGCAGATTAAAACAATCAAAATTCTGTACATTTCCCTCTCCCTCTACGGCATTGCGTCGCTCACTTCACACATCTCTCTTATCTCTTAAGAAACTTCAGCTGATTACATTTACTGTACTCCAGTGGGAGTCCCTCAACCAAAGTAAATATATAAAATAGCATGTCAAGTCAATAAGTCTGAACATGATCATGGTTATTCCTTGTACCTGTTTTTGTACTGAATGCGGTCTAGCTCTTCGTAGCTCAGGCCAAGATTTAAACCGATCCTACGCCAGTCATGTCCTATCTGAAGAGAGATGGACAGCAGGTTGGCTTCAGTCAGGTATCCACTCTCAGGGTCACCCAGATTCAGAGGAGGGTAATGGAGTTCTTCCATTATGTAATTATTTTCTGAGTTTAAAGCCTACAATAAACAAAGACAATGCATGACTCATAATGCACAGTTTGTCCCTCAGGGTGTATCACAGGCATATCATACTCAATAAATTAGAGTCTAAGGGTATAGAGCACAAATCACTGTTAATATGACTCAAACAAGATGTAATGAGCAGTTGTGTACAAGCTACTTAATCCTGTCACTGTTAATTTGATGACAAAGTACATAAGAATATAATATGTAGAATGAAAAACTCACTGAAAGTCTTAGTGGCAATGTTGCAAGCCATTGACTGTCAAGGCCTTTCCTTTTCCTTGCCACTTCCTCTGGTAGATTGTTTGGAATCTCCCCTCGATAGAAAGACACCTATGGAAGAAAACCGTTTATATAATTATCTAACACACAAACATTCACAATCTACGTGGTCACCTATAAGAATTTTTTAATTACATATTACAAGTTTATACAAGTTATTACAAAGGGCTACTCAATAGAAAAAAATGGGGGGCAACTCAAAAAATATTTTTTTGGGGGTGCAACACAGTTTGAAATCAATCACTTTTTTTTGGGCAACTCCATAAAAAATGTTTTTTGGCAACTCAAAAAAAAAATAAAAATCTTTTACAGTGACCCTAATCCTCTTCCATAGTTCCCTCTAGTGGACACACTACTGTATTACACTGACACTGAGTTTCATAGAAAAAACTGCCACAAAACTGTTGCAGTTGAAAATGATGCAGATACACTCATTTCTAACAACTGTAGTAATGCAAAAAACAAACTAAGGTTTTATAGGTTTTTACATGTACAAATGCAAATATTTGTGACATGCATTTGTAAATATTTCAGTTTATTAATTTGATGTGCTGCTAAGTGTATGGCCAGCCTTACTTGTCCTCTCACAGGCACCTTTTGACCTGGTGCTGGAGAGATGTACACTTCTTTCAGATTCTTCAGACTGGAGTAAAACACAAAACACAGTCTTCCTTGTACACAATCTGGTCTATCTGGAAACATAGCAACAGGGGCTTTTAAAAATGGAAACGAAGCAATGACACAGAACTCTGAATCAAAACCAGACGGGGTAAACAGCAGGAGAAATATTTATTCAAGATAAAGCTCAGAAAACTTCAGACCTGTGCTGATATCCAATCCTCTTTCAAATCCT
The DNA here is from genome assembly GCA_036850595.1 of Rhyacichthys aspro. Classification (NCBI taxonomy): domain Eukaryota; kingdom Metazoa; phylum Chordata; class Actinopteri; order Gobiiformes; family Rhyacichthyidae; genus Rhyacichthys; species Rhyacichthys aspro. The sequence continues at coordinate 14,608,128 of CM072153.1, forward strand.
GCAAAGAACTGCTCCCCCTCCAGCAGCTCACACAGATCTGAAGGCTGGGGTCCATCATATTGCCCAGACAAAGCCTGCACTCTGGTGTCCACCTGAGCAAAAATAATAATTGTATCAGGATGTTGGTTAAATATCTGGGTCACACTCAGAAAAGACTGACTCACTACAAACAACAGTAATTGACAAAAATCAACCAATGGGAAGGCCAAAGATAATGTAAAAAAAATTCTAAACCTTATCTGCAGGTAAACACTGCAGAAGCACCAGGGAAGGATCAGACTTTTTCTGCAGAACAAGGAATTGGACTTTAAACTGTTTAAGCCTCTGATAGACCTTTCTGACGACCCCACTAACACACTGTTGAGTGGTGTACCACAACCAATACCTGCAAAAGAGCACAAACAAAATATTAAGAGGATGTCAAAGGTACATTAAAGGTTAATGGGTATGATCACAAAGTCTCACCAGGAAAAGTGTGTAATATAGAATATGGCATACAGATGAGTGACATATAAAGACACTTGAGATGTGATGTCAGTCCAGGTTTGTGCACTGGGGTCTCCGTGTAGCAGATGCAAGCAGGATTTATCAACTGTATGGCCTATAAAGATTAAAAATGTAATTGTTAAGCATAAGCAATAAAAATGATATATGCTGAGAGTTTTCGCTGTTTTTATACCTGTAACTCCAGTCGGCAAAGGAATCTGAACTTTTACAGGTTGCAGGAAATCTATGCTGGGAGACTGGGAGAGACAGAGAAGAGGGCTGACACTCGCCTGAGGATCACCACAAAGAGCCTGGACCTCAGACCCAGATACCTGCAGCACCTAAAGAAAGAAATGCATCATTAAATTCCAATAATCTTAGTAAGATTAGGATGAATGGCTCTACCTGTAAAGTTATGCTGCGTATTTCCACTGTAGAGTCTGGAGGAAAAGTGATCTTAACTCCAGGGTCAGAGGTGGACACCAGCAGTGCTCCAGCTGGTGTAACAGAGCAAATGTCCTTTACAGGTCGAGACACTGCCATAAACCAGGAAAACTGGCGAACGGAGCAACAGGCCAGCTAGAGGTGCACCAAAAGGTACAATAAAATTAAACACAGATATGACATTAAACCATATTTTTTTCAAAGAAACCAATTAAATGCTATACCCGGGCTGGACGTCCACCAGGGTGACAGCTATTGTTAGGACTTCCCCTCCTCAGAAAAGTGGGCAGAATGCTCCATGACCGTCCATCAAACTTTCGCACCACTATCTCTCTTTTTTTGGACCGGTGATATGGCACACACACCTCCACAGGCTGTGAAGTCAAGGAAACGTTTATTAATATATTATATATTTATAACTTACATAGTGAAAATTCTGTCAAAAAAGTATCAAAACCTCACAGTTACAAAAGATGACTATTTATTATCTATATTAATAAACACATTACCTTTAAAAAAGTAATTCCATGGGGTCGGAGTTCCAGTGGTCGACTAAGCAGGATTTCATGCTCATCTAGATGTACCCACTTCCTCTCCGGCCTGTTCTCCACCCACTCCAGTCTGGTGGGTGATTGTAGGCACCCAGGGGGGAAAACCAACTCAGCCCCCCCTGGGAGAAACACATGACATCCAGCAGATGAAACACGGAAACTGTGGAGCAATTGAAACACATATGCCAAATCCCAATGAGAAAGAATACTTATTAATGCACATAAAAAAGAGCAAAAGGCTACCTGTGCTGACTATATCCAAGATGCAGCTCTTGAATTCTGGATTCTTTTGGCTCTGGGAGACAGTAATAAAGAAAATAAATGCAGACATTGTGTTAAAAACAGCATCAAAACAAACAAAACAAAAAATATTACATCATCAAAGCTCTAATTGTTTTGTTGTCAATTAATCGTATTACCAGGTATAGAAGGGAGAGGAGGAGGTGTTGGGGGTCGTCCCAAAGGGTTGTCACGCATGTCTATTTTGAGCTGAGGCAATTTGCTGAGAGACTGTGGAATAACACGGAGCTCATTGCTGTAGATGACAAGCTCCCTGAGGGAAAGAAGAGAGCCTGGGCAACAGAGGAGAAAGGTCATATTTATATTGTTAAAAGAATCACTACCTTCACTTAGTCTAGAATATTAGACATAAATGATAGATGACTTATGTAATTCATCACTCTCACAATCTCATTCTTACCCATAGTCTCTGGTAGCTGCCTTAGTTTGTTGTGGGATAACTCAAGCTTAATAAGGCCCTCTAGAGAGCCAGTTTCATCAGGTAGTTGCTGAAGAAGGTTATATGAAACATCCAAAGTCTGCAGTGCTTTTAGCTGACCCAGACTTTGTGGCAGAGAGGCCAGCTGGTTCCCCATGAGAGAGAGGTAGGTGAGGGAAGACAGATGGTCTATCTCAGAGGGCAAAGCAGAGAGCTGGTTGTGGCAAAGCAGCAAAGAGGACAGTGTAGGCAGGCTGAACAGGCAGGATGGCAGGGACGAAAGCCGGTTGAAGGAGAGATCCAGGTGCGTCAGATGAGAAAGGGCAGACACGGACTTGGGTAACATAGTGAGGAGGCCTGGCAGTGGTTCACCCTGAGCATCATAAAAACGGTGTCCTAGAAAAATAGAAGAACAGTAATAGTTACAATTGTCATTTATGTCGAAAATAGATTATAAAATAGATTAGTCATGTACAATATTACACAATTCACAATAGGCTCTCACAATATCACAATATGTTTTTTGTAACTTTGCCATCCTTGTTAGAGTTCAAGGCAGTTTTTTCAAGGCATTTTTTGTACAATAACTGCAGCTGAACAAAAAACTAAATGAACTAACCTACAATTATCATCATCTTTTTAACACATGACACTTCAAAAACCACTATTTTAATATCTGATATTCTTTAAATAAATATCATTACACTGTATGTGTATCAAAATAATAATGACAAGAGAAAAACAACAGGATATTTTCATGAATCAATATGTAGTCCAACCCTAAACACTAATAAACTTCTGAGGGGAGTACCTCTGATAGCCAATAAGCGCAGCTCAGTCAGATGTGGCAGGAGGTCCAGTGCAGCATCAAGCCCTGTTTTATCCTCAGAGCCCAGTCTCAAGTACTGGATGCCTTTCACCTGATGTGGTACAGACCACCAGAGCAGTGGTAGTGCTGCCGCTCCTCCCTGGTATACATCTAGGGTCAGTCTGGTCTCAGTCAACACACCTGAGAGCTCCACTGACGGAGGCAACGGGGGAGTGAGTGACACGACTGAGGAAGAGGTTGCAGAAGAAGATGCGGAGGAACATTTTGGCTGATGAAAGTTGGAGGAGAATGAGGAAAGGCTTGTCATTGAGGCAAAACATGTGTCCATAAGGCTGCATGGAGAAGGAGGAAGAGTGACTGAGGCCTCTTCTCTCTCAGACTCAGAAAGCTCTTCTTGATCATCAGACATCATAGCATTTAGTGTTTTGAATGTTTCTTCCATGCCACACAGAAAATCCTTTGACAATATGCCAGCGGATGAGTCTCCTAAGCCATCTTTGAGTGTCACTACAGCTGTCTCATTTTGACTTGTGAGCCAGCCGGTTGCCTGCTCACCATCCTCTTCATCCACATGTGTTGTTTCTTCACTGTCCATCTGATCCAGAAGACAGCTAAGAGCTCCTTGCCAGCCCTCACTGATCCCAAACTGCCTCTCTATAAAACAGGTTTATAAAGTTAGCTATAAAGCAAACTCGCACTGCACAAAGTGAAAGTCCTTTTGCAGCCACAGATATTGGCATTACTGTGCAATAACACAATGTATCCCATCGACAAAGACAACTCACCATATTCACGTTAAGTTGATAGATATGTAAACATTGGCTAGAAGTCTTTGAGTTTACTGAATAATGCGTGGATAAAGGTCTAATTTAAGATCTTGTTACAAACTACAACACATCTGGCAGCTCACATTTCTACTTCCTTGTGTTGGATCGTGTTTTTGAAGAAAAGACTTTACGTCACAGGGATTTACTCGTTTTTATTTGCAGCATCCACAGAAAAAAGCGTGGCCGTCCAGACCAAATGTTTTCGGGATGCACCGCCTTTTCGGGAGGTGCTTTGTAATATATTCAACGCCGCGGTCCTAGCGCCGCCAAAGTTACGGTTCAGGGCGGGACAGAATGGAGTTGGTGACCGGGTGAACTATGTTGTTTCCTTTTCTGCCACTTGGAGACGCTGTTCAGTTTAGTTTACTCTGGAACAGGCAGGGATGTCAAACACAATTTTACTAAGAGTGGAAATCATACAAAAGGGCTTACTGTGAAAGAATGCTTGTAATATAATAAGAGCTTATTATATTTTCAAACCCTTGGATAATGTAGTGCAGTTGTACAGTTTAATTTAATAGTCCAATAATACATAATCCCTGTAATCAACTCTGCCACATTTCCTTAGTCTTCCTTCATTAAATCCTGTTCCTTAAATTGCATTTTTGGGCCGTGTTTTCCCCTTGTTATCCCATGTTTTTTATTTGTTTATTGTTAACAAACTATGGCAGAGCTAAATAGAAATATCAAACATCTAATGATAAAATTATATAGGTAATAGGTAAGTCAAACTGGTCAAAGTTTTCTATATTTAAAATGTAATGTCACATTCCACATAATCTATTACTATGCGTGTAATAACACGTGATGGGCTAATAAGCATTTTTTTAGTTTTAGCTCATAAAAACACAAACTGGATCAATGCCAACAGACTTCTGTTTTTAGAAGCTTTTTCTGCGAATTTCCTTTCTTGAGTGCCCATAAAGAAAACAATATTGTTGCCAAAGAATCAAGCCAAGAGAAATCACCGGAAAATACTCTATTATTTGTCCACTACTATGTTCTAAGAAGAGCAGAGACACCATGCACACAACATTTTTTAATGAAAGGAAGGCAATTTATTATAAACCAAAAAAGTAAAAACATGTTGACCACTGATTTGCCCATTACAGCATGTTGAGTCAATAAATAGTTGGATGAGTCAGCCAATAAGCTATGTCACTGAAATCAATAGGCCTGTTTATTGAATCATGAGGTTTTCAAAGGACATTGTAAATAATAAATCTGCTTTGTCCTTATATGGTTAACGGAAGTCAGAATAAGGTTGACATACATTTAAATAATATAAATAAACCTTCATGGAAAACTCTTGACAGCTGTTAGATTGATGATGGTTTCTTTCATGGGTGTTTAAACGATGCGAATTGTGATTGGTCAAAGGATCACCAGGGTTCACTGTGATTGGTCACAGTGCTGCGCATACTCGCGTTTGATTGGTCGAGAAGGTTAGTTTTGCCCACCTCTCTATCATGAGGCAAGTAGCTTAAATGTGTGAAAAACGTAAACAACCAAATTCATGGTTTTTAAAAGTGGCATCTGAATTTAGAAACTTAGATTGTGTTGGTTAGTAATCGTGTCTCTTTCCAAAGCGTCTTTTTTCATTTCTGTTGTTGACAAAAGTTTTAGTTGTATTCCGTTAACGCAAAGAAAAGTAAAACAATACCAGTACTTCACTAACATCGATGGCAGTAAGAAAGATAACGGTCCATTAGATTTAATATAAAGTTAAAAATTAGGTCGTATTTTAGGAAGTATCGGTGAGCCTATTGTTTCTAACGGGGTCAAAGGACAGTAGCGGGATGTTTCCTTTAGACTCTCCGTGGAACATCTCTTTTGCGGGCTGCGGTTTCCTCGGGATCTATCACGTTGGCGTTGCCAGTTGTTTACAGGAACGCGCTCCTTTTCTCGTTCAAAATGCCCGGCACATTTATGGAGCATCAGCTGGAGCCATCACTGCCACCTCCCTGGTCACAGGAGTGTGTCTTGGTATGTATGACAGTAGCCTATTTTATTTTGTAGGACATTTTCATGAGAGGAAGGTTTAATAAGAAGTCAAGTGCTTTATGGTTTTTGCTGTAATACATTAATACAGTGTAGTTACGTACCATCAAAAAAGAAATAGATGCAGAGATACTGCACTGCACTCCTTTCAAATAAATCAATCTTATCTAAAACACGAGACTTTGTCAGCTGATTTTTTAAACTAGCTTTCACCAAATCAGTGGGGGTTATCCCGTTTTAGGTGAGGCACAGAAAATCAATAAATCCTGTTCCGTCATAGCTCTATATAAAATTTCATTAATTTAGCTCAACTTATTTATCCGAAATTATAAATCTTCTCTTGTAAATAAAGAAGAAAGAAGATCACATACAATATAATTAATATGTATTAATGAAAACACACATGCTGCTATATTATTTATATATTATTATTTATATTTATACTATTATTTATACAGTTTTACATTACCTTAATGCATATACCTTATGAGTAATGTTTTGTAAATAAATTAAGCAAATACTTAACTAAAACTTAATATCATGTAAGTGTTACCAACCTTTCTAAAAATGCTAAATTCAGTCAGAATATCATCATCGTGAATTAGCTCATGAACACTGCATATCGCTTTGGCCCTGCCAAAACTGTGTGCTGTTATGATTACACCTGACAAAAACGATCACTGTGACCTGTACCAAAAACACCATCTTCTGGTGTTTTTACTCTCGGTCCCATTTTGATACACATTGTTTGACTTTTATAGGGGAGACTGGTGCAGGTATCATCGGCGTTGCCAAAGAAGCAAGAAAGCGATTCCTTGGACCCATGCATCCTTCTTTTAACTTAGTAAAACTTATGCGACACGTACTACAGCGCACTTTGCCATCTGACTGCCACCACATGGCCACCGGGCGTCTGGGGATTTCTCTGACCCGTGTGACTGATGGAGAGAACGTCCTGGTGTCTGAGTTTAACACCAAAGACGAGGTGGTGCAGGTGAGTTGGATATGAATAAGTAGGGTCTATTTTTGTGCATTATCTATATTAAGTCATAGTTAGTGTCATTTCTTCTTCTGTTTTGCGTTATGTTATTCTATCTATTTATAGGCAATTGTATGCAGTGCTTACATTCCTGTCTATTGTGGTCTGATTCCTCCTTCACTTCGAGGAGTGGTAAGTCTGTTAAAGATTTTAACAATAATATCTTTAAAAAGTGAAATAAAAGGTTAAACGTAAATGCTTGTGACTTGTATTTTGTATTGTATGTATGCTGTAATTCTTCTATTATTTCAGTCAAGACTAGTCTCCAGCCACTGCTAATCTGAATGTACTTGTAATGTACTTCCTTTTATTGTGTTGTTATTTCTTTTAGGTACCTCCCATTTTCAAGAATGTGTTTGTTCAGAGTATGTGTGAGGAAATAATGATAAGAGATTCAACAGGGGAGATCGTACACTAAAGAAAAACATATTTTTTTTACATGTACTTTCTCCCTCTACATTTTCTGAGAATGTCATTGAGCAATGCTATACCCCCCCCATCACACCCCTGCATTGTGGCCTTTGTGACAGATTTTAACTGCTCTTGTGGTCTAGTTTATACAAGGGAATGTGACCAAAATTTAAGGACCAGAGCCAGCTGTCACCATCCTGGCACAGACTTTCATGTTGCTGTGTTCCCCTCTGTCCAGTCACTTAAACAAAACTGATGTCATTCTGCTGTTATCTGTTGACAAACAATGAATGTCTCCTAGTTACTAAAGTTCAGCAGTCTCAATGAAAACAGTCTATCTATTGGATGTTTTCATATTTTTTGCCATAGTCTGTGCAATGGATGATTACAAAATCTTTCATAGAGTTATAGCTACATGTAAGTTTTTCTCAGAGGCCAATAATTTTTTTTATTTCTGTGTTTTTATTAGCGATATGTTGATGGAGGGATCTCAGACAACCTGCCTCAGTATGAGCTGAAGAACACCATTACAGTGTCACCGTTCTGTGGAGAGAGTGACATTTGTCCTCGAGACACTACAACCAACATTCACGAACTGCGATTCACAAACACAAGCATTCAGTTCACCCTCACCAATTTGTACAGGGTCTCCAAAGCACTTTTTCCTCCAGACCCAAAGGTAGGCCTGACTCTTACTGACTATATTCAAATACAATGAACAATAGTAATGAGACTCCTATTATAATTCAATGCAGATATTGCAGGCCATGTGTAACCAGGGATATAGAGATGCACTGCACTTTTTAAAGAGAAATGGTAAGTTGTTTTACAGTTAAATGTACCTGTAACCTAAATGAGGGACGAAGATACAAGAAGGAAAATAGAAATTGGGAAAATGGACTTTATTTTTTAATTATTATTGAGTCTTTTTAAAGAATTGTAGCTAAAGGAAGAACCATATGAAAGTCAGAGTAAAGTACTAGTTTGGAGTTTACTTGTGTCTCGTCGACTTTAAAAAGCACATAGCAGACATGACAGCCTTGACAGCTTTGAAATTAGGTCACTACGAAGAAGCAGAATTGATTGTTTCTGATTATTGGGTCAGAAAATGTTAGTGTGTATATCCTGATATGCTATCAGAGCAGCTTCCTGTGACCACATATCGTCCAATCAATAGTGCTTTTTTCTGTATTTCTGGTTCATACACAGGCTGTCTATGTGTTACATTTAACTATACAGCTGGGAGAAATGTATATTAACACCAAATAAGCGAGTCATAAGGCATGTTTTAGTTCCATGCAAAAGTCTCCTATTAAATCAAGAATGCGATCATTTCTTGTGTTTCATATTCAGGGTTGCTTAATTTCAATAAACCTCAAGGAGACAGACTGTTTTTGGCTAATGGTGCAGAAGAAGAAGAAGAAAAAGAAGAAGAAGAAGAGGAGCATGGGGATGAAAGGAGAGATGTTGTAGTGATGGAGGAGAGTCCAGATGTGAATGAGACAGCGGAGATAAAGGATCATATAATTGAAAATCTTCCAAATGCTCTGCACAAAGGTAATAATGTTTGGTATAGCAGCTAAAAATTCCCAACTAAATACTTGACAGAATAGAAATACAAAATAGTTAATGTGTATGTTACTTTATTTGGGTTTATTTTGCTCATTTCTGTGTTTTTTTAGTTTAGTCTAAGTCTATTCATGTGTTTGGTTGTAACCATTATGTTTCTCTTTGCCACCCGCTGCAGCTTTGATTGACGCATGCACTGAGCGAAGGAGCCTGGCACGGTCGCTAAGCAACCTGCTTCCAGTCAGAATGGCCTCTGCTTTGATGCTCCCCTACACTTTTCCCCTGGAGTCTGCGATGTCTCTAAGTTTGAGGTGCTGAATAAAATGAGAGCATTTGAGTATTGTACTGTACCTGCTTGCAGTTGTAGTTTTGTCAACTTTTGTGTCAGTTTTGACTTGTTTTCATGAGATTAAACAAACTCAAGAGAATGTTTTGACTTATAATTGCATGAAATGTTTGTAGACTGTTGGAGTGGCTTCCAGATGTGCAAGAGGATGTGAGCTGGATCAGAGAGCAAGTACTAAAGATCACACAGCACACCCTTCGACAGGCCTCCAGAAGCATTTCCCAGCATGTGTCTGCCCGGTAGGTGACTGTGCGGTTACAGATATGTTACAAAATGTTATACTTGTCGAGACCTGTCTTGTCTGTCCTTTCATTAGAAAACAGTAATGGGTTGTTTTTATAAAATAGAGGCATTCTTCCTTCAGTGATAAATACCCACATTTTATAGTATTTGATCCTCACAACTTGTAACAATTGCTGTGTTTCAGCTTGCTTGATCACAGGAACTGTTAAGTGTTACCCCTGCTCCCTCCTTCACACATCTGCATGCTGATAATGCCTCCTCTAGGTTTTCCTGTCACCTGGAGCTGTACCAATACCAGTCCATCCCAGGCCAGTTGGGCTCCGCCAGCCTGTTTCCCACCTGGATGAATGACAGCAGTTCTTCAGTTTTGGATGCCTTTCTGCGACTTGATCAATACAAGAGGCAGCTGCTGTCCGGAGTGCTGCGTATCAACATGGACCTACAAGGATCCTTCAAAACTGGACCATTGTTACGAGAGAGGTCTATGTCATCAATGCTCCTCTCAGAACTTCTCTCTGTTGGAGATCAGACTTGCATTCAACCTGGTCCCAACTTAGTAAAATAATTCAAAATAATCACAAAAAAAGATGTATTTGCTCAGGTAGATTTTAAAAAGGCTTTATGAAATAGCAAGAATCCACATTATAAAATGTAGATTTAAAAAACTGTCTTGCACAAACATTCAATCTAAAATCCAAATATTTTTTTGTGATTCAGAGGAGATTTAAAAAGCATCTATATTGAAACAGTCACAAACTTAAATTACAAGTTGTAACAAACAAAAATGCACACTTCAAATGGCACAGTTAAAATAGCTGAGTGTTTAGGTTTTTATGGAATGCAGTCAAACCAGTAGTTAAACTGACTGCTGCTGAAGTATAGTCAGTGAATGCAGCACTGTGACTTTTAGAGGCACTGAAACATATTTCAGTGAAGGATCATTCAAAGGTACAATGTCTTTCATTTTGTATGACAGCATAAATATAACAATATAAATAAATGATAACAAAAAAGTATTTACATAAAAATTATTTTTACCCAATTTCATAGTGTAATCAAAAGTCATGTGGTCTAAGGCCATGACTGAAATAATCAGTTAAAAACCATGCACAAAGGACACCCAGGTCGGGAGTCAAATGTTCAGAGTGTACATCCAGGAGTAGATCAGCTGCATCACCAGCAAACTATTAAATACACTATTGTTCTCATGTGCCTTTAATTAATTTCTCATCTCTTTAATTGTCAGTTCAGGACCAGACTCCACTCCACCATTTTACGAGGTCTTTGTATTAGTGACGTGTGACTTGTCTCCTGCTTCTTGGACATAATCGTTTCTATTTGCAAACGGCACTTTACAAAATAGATACGTACAGTGTACACGTACTTATTGTGGACTTATTGTCCAAGCTAGTAATCAAATGTTTTATTTGAATTCATCTTGTACAACTCTGTATAAAAATACAATAAAAGTGTGTTATGAAGACATTGGTTTTGACTGCATTTTTTAAGCAGCTGTAGACTTTAACTGGAGACAGTAATAAAAACAGAAAATAGATCAAACTGCTCATGTAGTTTGGTCATTGATTCAAAAATACCAATCAGTCATTGTTTTATATGTTGATATCTCATTTATTTATTTAATAATAGACTGAAAATGGATTAGTGTTTGGCTTGTGCTTTGAGTAGCCTATTTGCTTTATGAACATTGTTATTATTAAGTTATTTAAATTACAGATAGGGTACTTAGTTTGTGTCCCAATGTGCAGTGCCATTATTTTGAGTCTGAAGCCGCTTGCCCATGATACACAGATTTCCGATGAGCATTGAAGGCACCAGAGGGCTGACTGAAGAGTTGAGCTAAAGTTGGCGGACGGTTCGTGTTCGTGTCTCTTCTCCGTCCACCAGAGGGCACAGCCCGGGGAAACCTCAACCCAAACCTTCCACTGCGAGTCTCCTCCTCGCACCATGAGCTCAATCTGTCCGGGACAGACCAGGGAAGATGGCCGCCACTGACCATTCCCGGTCCGAAGCTGCCAAACAGCGACGGCAGGACCAGCTGCAGCGATGGCAGGGCTCAGAGACGGACTGTACGAGAGCGGAGGCCCGGGAAAACCTGGGCGGCTCTGGGCCACGGAAAGTCCGCTTCGCCCAAGGAGCCGTGTTCATGGCTGCCTGCTCCGCCGGAGATCGGGAGGAGGTGGCAGCTCTTCTCAGACAGGGAGCTGACATAAACCACGCTAATATAGATGGTCTGACAGCGCTTCATCAGGTACTAACTTTGTAATTTCTCTAAAAGTGGCGACAACTCTTTTAGTTTGATTTTAAAGAGAGAAACTCTGAGATGCCACTTGTTGAAAAAAGCAGCAGAGATGCAGCTTTCATGACGCACTGCGAACAAGCACTAACTTTAACTAAGTTGACTCAAACATTTTATGGCATGCAGCATCAGTGATTACTTTGCGTTGTATGTGGCTTTGAGGGTCGCAGTAGTATTTATAGCTTAGATGGAGTATTTTGGGATAATCCTCACTTAAAGTCGCGCTTCTGTCTCCAGCAAAAGGCGGACAAAGGTTGAGTTTAGGAGGGAGTGCAGCCTCCTCTGAGCCCGGACCTCCAGGCTCCTGACAGACTCTGCATCTAGGCTCTGAACGAATCATTTCTTCTGATCAACAGGTTTATCTTACCGAAAGCTATTCATTCTAAGAAAAATGAGAATAATGCATATTTTTATTGTAATTAAATGATTTTTAGTGTAAGCTTGGATTAAAGTAAAGTGTAGTTCCCAACTTCCCACTGAAGCTGCCTTTATGTTCCTCCCACTATTTCACTCATAACAGTCTGGACAACATTAGTGTCACAGCCTCAGTGATGCAGTATTTCCCATTCTTTTATGATACCACTTGCCATCAACACATTTCTTTTCCTTTCACACAGCCGCTGAGATACAAGTTATGTAATCTACTTGTAAAATATGACTTTTATTGGTGAATTATGATACAGTTTCCATGCAGTGATACATTCGGTGTTTGACTGCTTGTCCTGCTTGGTTCATATGCTCTGATTTAAGAGGTTGGTCCTCTCTTAAAAACTAGCTTGTTGTGCCTTGATTTGGTCAGTGTATGTATCAGACCATCACCCTCTGTGGTCCCTCTCCTGTCCTCCATCAATTCTCTCCTGTTGCTCACTGGTCGCTTGGCAACCAAATTAAATATAGGCCCTCACTCTTAAAACTTTCCGTCCTCTCCATCCAAAGACTTTCTGTCTTGAGTATGACTTCCACTCTGTATTGCCTCCTCTATCATCTTGCCTGTTCCTCTTGGTGGGACTTTAGGGATTTAGGATGAAAACATGGAAAAAATTCCTTGAACAACACAATCTGCTGTTGTTGATTTTCACAATGAGTCACTTGATGACAGAGTGTAGCAAGTGAAGGGCTCTGCTGGGTGGCTGTGTGTGCCCCATTCATTCAGTGTGGAGCACCCACTTGTTGTGAGTTAATGTCACTTTTGACTTGTTGGGTTCAGGCCAGGAGTCCACTAAAGGCTGCTTTTCACGTTCCTAAAGTGACGTGTTGTTGATGTGTGCTGTCTGCCAGACTACCTGTCTAATGATCTGATTTTATGGAGGAGGTGGAGACTTGTAGCAGCTTTGTGACTAGTTGATTTAGCCCAAAAGCAAAGCCTCTTAGGTGGCTTAAGAGGCGCCTGATGTCCTACAGACGCTGGCTGGTGGCTTTTCCTGTGGTGTGTCTGTACTGAGGAGGCGTTATGACATTAACACTGCTGTTTAAGGGTCCAGAGTGAGAATCTGTTTGTTCTTTAAACTTGTAGATGATATTTAAAAGCATTAAGGATAATGCGATTTTGTTGACATTGCTGTAGTCTATAATTTAAGTCTTGTGCAAATAATGCTAGAATAATTTCAATGTTTTGTACAAAACTATGAGACTCAATGTGAAACAAATATTAATCAGAAACTAACTCGGTGAGTAAAAAATTTAAGTCATATGGGTTTGCTGTATTTTCCTTTCATCAGAGCCATAAGCTCTAAAACTTCCCTCACATCTAAACAAATGCGTTAAATAGTACAATCTGGACAGAGAAAAGTAGATTCATTCACCTCGACGTGAAGACTCTTGGTGTGTAGTATGTGTGTAGGGATTTCCACTCTAAGAGGATAACATTTATTTTAATGAAAATGATGCATATTATACTTTCCTTGCGTAGAAACCAGAAAGCAGACAAAAAAAGAATAAAAATGTTAATAGGTGGCCTAAATATCATAATAACTTAGTTATACTAAAAGGCTAAACTGTCTTAGATGTTATATGCAGCATATGACTTTGACAAAAAGAAACGTGGCACAGTCCTTGTGTGTAAGAGTCATACCAGGGACATCATCTTCCTCTGAAGAAACAAATTGTGCTGGTGTTTGACTGATAACCCATTAGTCATCAACAACCAGTACAACTAAAACACACAATTGCACCAAAGTTTTCCCCTGCACCTCACACTTCATTTTGCGTAGTCTTATTTACACCTTAAGTTTACTAGATTGACCGTAAGAGATGAACTCTGAAAAAGGGGCATGTCAAGGTTAAAATGAATCAAAATCCCCACATCATACCATGAGATCCTCATGGGATTTATCTTGAGACTTGTGTGAGATCACGCTGAGAACTCAGCCACACCTCGCCTCTGGAAACACAGCTAAAAAGATGCACTGTTTCACTCATGCCACAAAATGATAGTTCAGCAAATCACTTGGGGCTTTTGGCAACCCACTTATAAATGGAATTTATCACAAGTGGACGCATTACTCCTTGTTTTACCCATAATGCTTTAGTTTAATGTAAATAATGTATGTTCCTTTGAGTTTCTAAAGGTTTGTCTTTGAATAACAAACCACTGGATTTAAAAAATATCTTTACAGGAACAGGAGTTGGACGTGTTTGCTGTGGTGTCAACTGGTGATCTCTAAGATAAACAGTAAACACTTGTATAACAATCCGTCATGAGGCTGTTTTTGTGGCAGGCCTGCATTGACGAAAATGCTGAGATGGTGCAGTTTCTGGTGGAGAGCGGGAGTGACGTTAACCGAGGGGACAATGAGGGTTGGACTCCTCTGCACGCTGCAGCTTCTTGTGGCTTCATCCAGATCGCCAAGTGGGTGGTAACCATTGCCATGATACCACAGTTAAATGGCCTTTGGTGGTATTTTATACTTAAGTTTATACATGTAACAACCAATAATTTCTGTTTATAATAAGATATCTGATAGAGCATGGGGCTCATGTTGGGGCAGTGAACAGTGAAGGAGAACTCCCACTGGATGTAGCTACAGAAGATGCCATGGAGCGACTCCTCAAAGCTGAAATCAAAAAACAAGGTGAGAATTTTATTTATCTAGAGACCTCATTGATAGTACTACAACTAAGAATACTTGTGCTACACACATTTACTAAAAATACTCCAAAGTGTGAATTATTGATATTACAAAACCAACTCAGCCCTGTTTTTTGTGTAAAGTCTATATTGCAACATTATTGTAAGAATAATCCTTAAGTATATGATGGTGAAATAACTGCTAATGCTGTATCTAACCTGGTAGCCACCTGACTTAGACTGTATTCGCTTTATAAGTGGCCACTTTTAAGTTAAGTGAGATCTATACAATAAAGTCCATTTTCATCAAACTGCAATCCTGTGGCTTTTTAGGAATAGATGTAGACAAGGCTCGAAAAGAAGAAGAAAGGATCATGCTTCAAGATGCAATGGCGGTGCTGGCTGGAAGTGGCACTCTCACACCTCACCCGAACACCAAGGCAACTGCTTTGCATGTCGCAGCAGCTAAAGGATACATCGAAGTCCTGAAGTGAGCATCCGTTGAGGCTGATGACAGCTTGTTAGCTTGTGTTTTATGTTTATGTCACCTTGAGTTAAAGAGCTCTTAAACATAACTCTGTCCTCTCTGTTGTGTATTCCTCTTTTCTCTTGTCAGAGTGCTGCTACAGGGTGGTGTTGATGTGGACTGCAGGGACATTGACGGCTGGACGCCACTACATGCAGGAGCCCACTGGGGGCAGGAGGAGGTGTGCACCCTGCTTGCTGATAACATGTGTGATATGGGTGCCATCAACAATGTGGTAAGCAATGAAAGGATGAAAACAAGCTACCGCTGGCGAAGATGGGGTGACTGAACCTCGCAGTTGAGTGATTGCTGTGAATCTCGTGCAGGGCCAAACTGCTCTAGATGTTGCAGATGAGAACATTGTAGACACTCTGGAGGAGCTACAGAAGAAACAGAACGCGGTACGGGTGCCTTGATACTGCTCAATTCTTTGCTGTCGGATAAACCTGATATGATTTATTGTGTTGTAGCTGTAAATGTTCACTAGGTTCATGGTATGTTTATATTCCTCTTCAGTTACGCACAGAGAAAGAGAAACAAACTCCAGTTATAGAGACCAGCCCTCAAATCTCCATGGTACCAGTTCGAACACGAAGGTTAGTGCCAGTGTGTCTGTTTACGGGCATGTATTTGTGTGCTGTGTATTTCAATATTTGCAGTATTGGATAAAGGCATGCATGACATGATGCCTGTGTCAGTGATTAGCCATGTCTTACATCAATACTAAATATTAGTTTGTGTAATTATGCCAATATGCATTTACAAAATACAGAGTAAAAAAACTCATAAATGCTGAGATTTAAGATTTTAATCATAGGCATATTTTCCCATTTTAGATTAAATTACAATGTTGGGGTCGGTTACTTGAAGAGAGTGCAGGTTATGCTATCATAAATGGCCAGACCTACACATATATTAAACAACACAATAATAATAATACAGCATTTGATGTATAAGAATCCCTTTATATTCAGTACCTAATTATTAAAGTGCTACAATGTTAAGTTTTTAGATCGATGCACTCTGTCATTTTACATTCAGAAAAGAAGTTGTAAATAAACCATTGGTGCAGCATCCATGAATCTACCAAAGTTTTTAAATGAAGAGTACACATGGCATCACAGGAAGTGACACATGAACCCACTCACTGAATGGTTAATTGGCACATGCTTGCTTTAATTGGCTGCACATGGAATGAGTGCCCTGACTGATCAGCTCCCTGCATGCCACCTGTCGTCCCACCTCACCTTGGCCCCACCCCTGCAGGACTTCTATCTCTCGTATGAGCAGTAAAGAAAAGATCTGCCTCCACGAGCGAGAGAAGCACCCTCCTCCCGCTCTGCAGAGCAGCCCAGCTGAGGAAGAGGAGGAGGAAGGCCAAACGGGACAGGGGCAGCCTCAGAGCCAGACAAAAGCCTCCAGTAGCTCCAGCTCCGAAGAGGAAAGTGAATCTGAGAGCGACGCAGAGTCAGGTGACAGAAGTTTCTGGACATTTTCATTATAATAAAGACATATAGCTAGGGATGTTTTTTTTATGATTTTACTAGTGCTATATTAAATGTTGTCCTGCATTCACAGAGAAAGCTAAAAATCGAGAGATCATCAACAACTTGAACAACAAGCGTAATACCACAGGGCTGCTTTCTACCTCTCTGTCAACAAGTGCTGCTGTAAAAAAGGTAATAATAGTAGTGGTAAAAAATATAATGAAAAAATATCACAGCTGATTAAAGGCATGTTAAATGGTAAATATGGTTATTTTTCTCTTTCTTGGACAGGAACCAAGTAAGCCCACCTCCACTGAAGCACCCGGCTCCTGGAGGACGTCCCTGAGGAAGGCAGGTAGTTCTGTGACCCTGGGCTCAGCCGGGCTGTCTGAGTCCAGCCAGGACCCCAGCCGGCCTGCAGAGTCTGGGTTAGGCATGACCCGCTCAGCCTCTAGCCCTCGCCTCAGCTCTGAAGCAGACAACAAGGTGCAAACACTCACATGATTCAAAAATGCATGCACCCGTGAAACCACCATTTATGAAAGACACACTGAATAAAGGTTTCTTTTACTGTCACAGTTCCTGAGTCAAGTGATGAACTAACTCTGATTTGCAGGAGCCTAGGCTGGCCCGAGTACCACCCATTCCAACACGGAGACTTTTTAGTATACCAGACAGCAGTCCTGACAACTCCAACAGGTGGGCCAGTGCTCTCATATGCTTCTGCACTTGTGAAACCAGAATCTGTTTTTCTGTGTCAATGCATATGTGCTCTTGTCACCCTGTCTCTCTCTCTCTCAGCTGGCTAAGCCGTAGCTCTTCTTACACCCGACGCCTTCATAGTCAATCAGGGAATGAGCTCACTAGTTCCAACCCCTCTTTGCCTCACAGGTCAGTCACGCTGCTCACTCCCGGCTCTCTAGTTGTTTGCTGTCCTGTTTGTGTGATTCTTTGTTCCGCTTCACTGCTCACATTCCCCACAGAAGTGAATACTAACATCTGTTTGTGGCAGTGGAAACAGGGATATTTTTGAAATTTTAGAGTTGTTGCGTCTTGTTTGCAGTGTGTCGTATGGAAAGAGACTGGATGATCCCACTATAACCTCAGCCAGTTTAGGAACAAGCTCTGCTGGCCTCAGCCGCCCTAATAGTGTTTTAGCCCAGAGGTATTTTTGTATGATAGTCTTTTATTTTTGAGTAAACATTTTATTACAAAACTAATGTATAAATATTTTTTTCTCTTTTTTTCATCGTTAGACTTCCTCAGGAACAGACGGAAACAAAGGATCAGCCTGCAGCCACAACCAATTCCGGCAACATGACCACAGGAGAACCAGAAGCTAAGCAACGGCGCAAGTAAGTAAATAATGTGTCATGATTCTTGTAATATTACCTCTTAAACTCTAGATAGTAGCAGATTTAAGCATGAACTACACTTTTGCTCATGTAGGTCCTACCTGACACCTGTGCGGGATGAAGAGGCAGAGGCACAGAGAAAGGCTCGATCCCGACACGCAAGACAGTCCCGCCGTTCCACTCAGGTTCTGATGGCTGCCCTAATCTTTTACCAAAAGTGAGCAATCACTAATAAGGTTTCTGGTTTTCATTTTTTTATGTATTTCTCCTAAGGGTGTGACACTCACAGATCTACAGGAAGCAGAAAAGACTATGAAAACCATAAAAACAGACAACAAAGGGAGAGAGAAGAAGGAGGATGATGAGAAGGAAAAAGAGAAGGAAACTAAAGTGAAGAAGGGAGAGGAGGGGGTGAGAGCAATATTTTAAAGTTACTACGTAGTCTGCGTTGACAGTTTCTTCTACATAATGTCACGTGACATTACACAGTGGGTGTTATTGCATTTACAGGAAGTGAGCTGGAGGTCTCGTATTGCCAGTCTGCAGAAGTCCGACCTGTTGGGCCTCACACAGCCCGCTGGCACTCCACGACCTCAGACCTCTGACAGAAGAGGTACAGACTATGCAGCACAACTTCCCTTTCTTAACACTGATGTTTTAAATGATATCCTTAAATGACTGGTCTCTGGCTTTGTTCCAGATGTTGAGGCCGGTATAGGGGAGAGTGAGACAGAGCGATGGGCCAGAGAGCGCAGGGAAAGACGACAAGCCCGGGAAGGACGAAGAAGGAAGGCACAGAGGACTGGGGAGGTAAATACGACAAACACTATCTAAATAAGGACAGTGGGAATCAGACTTTGAAACAGTATCTGAAATTGAATTAAGTACTTGATTATATCATGCTTTCCTTTGTTATCAGAGTGATGACAATGATCCCAGTGGAGAAGAGGAGTTCTCAGGCAGTGGGCTGGATCCACAGGTCTGTATATATGTAGGTCCACATTTATTCTCTCTATGAACAGCAACCAAAGACAATAGGCCTAACTTGTTTCACTATCTTTGATTACAGGCAGGCCAAAACTTGAGCTCCAGGTATGACTTTAACTTTGACCAGTTTGGTCTATCTCTTTTCCTCATTCAGTCTACAGACTATGATGGGAGTGTCTCTGACCTCTGATTTCATCCACTCAGGTCAGATGTGTCCTGTAACGACTCTGGGACAGGAGGGGGCTCTGAGACCAAGGATTATAAAAAAGTCAGCACAAAGGATTTTTTAAGTATATTGTCACAATATTTACAAGTGTCAGAGCTGTTCACATTCTATGCTTGTTTGTTTAGTTATTTGAAGAATTGTCCAGGGAAAACAGCAGTCTACAATCTCAGCTGCAGGACACACAGAGGATTGTCAATCAAACCAGGTTGGACTTGGAGAAAGCCACACAGGTGACGATACACCCACCATAGATTTCACAGTACCTTTCATTCCTCATGAAATAATTAACTGTATTGGTCCATAAGGCACTTGCCATTAAATTTGACAAACTTTTGTCATGGTATCCCACAGAGACAGGAGCGCTTCAGTGACTGTTCAGCTCTTTTGGAGCTAGAAAGAAAGGTAATGTGTCGACTCATGCTGATTTCTTTCACATACTCTAGTAGCTTTGCCTCACGATGGCCACCCCTGCTGTTTTTTGAGTTTCTTTTCTTTACTCACTGATGTCACTTCACTTTTGTGGCCCTTTTCCCCTACACTTCATTCTTTCTGCATTTCAATGGCATCAGGACCGGAGGGTGCTGGAGCGGCGTATGGCAGAGTTAGAAGAGGAGCTAAAGGTAAAGACACGAATGGAATCTTCTCAGTCACACACACAGTTGCATGTTTCTGCCTGGTTAGCTTTGCTTTAGCTTGTGCATTTGCAGAGGTGGAAAAAGTGATGTTATATTTAACATAGATTCATTAAAAATATTTTGCTTGTTTGTAAGTTGTAATGTACTCTAAGTTGATAACTTTTGCATGAGACAAAAATGGTGCTTTTAACAACTGTGGTATTTATAGAAACATATTTTATGTTAATTTATTTATGTAAATGGCACATTGCATAGAAGGGGTATGTTTTACAGCTGGCTCAACATTAAGAAAGGTTCCACTGTTGATATTATTAATCAAATTGTGTGTTTTTGTTTAGACTATCTCATAATTTTTGTTTACAGTTGTAACATGATTTATTTTAATATGATTAATTTTTACCACTAGGTTCTTGTTGATCTGAGAGCAGACAACCAGCGTCTTAAGGATGAAAATGGAGCACTGATCCGTGTCATCAGCAAACTCTCCAAATAGAAGAAGAGAGAGAGACATGAAGAGCAGGGACCCCCACCCCCTCTCTCCTTCCCTTCCACACATTCCTCCCAGTGCCAAAGAGCGAGAGAGGGGGAGAGAAGCAGCAGAACGTCCTGCCCACACAACGAGCACCACGGCTTGACTTGGATTGTCATGCCTCACTGTTGTCCCGTCCAGCTGGAGGGGTTTTTGTGTGCCTTAATGTCGTTTGTCACGGGAAGACCTGAGGTTATAGTTGAGGCTCCCACAGTAGCAACATGACAGCAGCCAGACTCCCACGGCTGGTGCAACACAGATCACAACATCCACATCTGTGCGTCAGGGGAACACTAAAATGCACACACATTCCTATATGTGCATCACTACTTCCTCGATGCACATTCCATGAGCACACAAGGCCAGTTGGTCTTTATAGCATCAAGTATTTACGTTTTTGAACACGGTCACCTGTCACATTCACGAGTTTACTACTCAAAAGATTGTTGCCCCATTCTAATGTGTTGTCAAGCAGTAAAGCAGGTTTGCTGTAGTCCTTTAAAAAGCTACACTTCAGGTCTGTCTTTACATTCAGAAACTGGGGGAAGGCCATGAAACACTGTTGTGTAGTTTTGTTTCCACATGCAAGTGTTTGAACCCACCTACCTCTCCACCTAAGCACTTCCCTGCATAAATTTTTATTTTTATGACACACTCCATGTTCTTAAAAATGACCGAAGAACCCGGTCAATCGACCATAGCACTTTACTCTGCAAAGCAATACAGGATCTGTGAGGTTTTACCTGTCCACCAGGTAAAAAACTGAGTTCAGAGCAGCACTTTCCTCTTTGAACAGTGGAAGGAAAAGTTATGCCATAGCTGAAGGTCAAAGGTTATTGCACAATTATAGACATTGCTGTTCTGACAAAGCCTCTAATGCTATGAATGGTTTTAACTATTACAATTGACAAAAAACGTTATTTTCATAGTGTTCATGGTCAATTCCTCTTTTACAAGAGAGAGGTCATGTATATTGAATGTCTATAAGTATTAGTCTTGAATAATACCCTTTTGAAATAAAAGCCCATAGCCTCTTTCACGTTTGTTTTCTAATATATTTAATGGCTGTCTGCACTCTAATAAAAAAGTGTGTTTGTAGCAACTGCCTGTTTTTTATTTTCACAGTTAATAGGAATTTTTGTCCACGTGTTCTTCTCTAAGGGGGTCATATTCTTTTTGTTTCAAGTTTGTTGTAACTTGGTTTGTCATATTTCTATTGTAACCAGAATCCTTGCAGAGACTTAGATGTTCTGATGGCTTACCAGATGTCTCATATCACTGCAGAGAAACTGAACAGCTGCAGTGCTTACAGTGAGTTGAGGAAACAGGTCTGCACAGATGTATTTACCATTTGTTTGGACTGTTGAAGTAATCTACTGCTACTCCCCAGTGGATGCTGCATCATGAGAGGATTGACTAACTGATAGGCAGTAGTTTACATTTCTGTGTGAAAACAGGGGTTCTCTGATATATTTTGTGCTCCATTTGATTTGAACTGAATGTAGCACCAGACTTCCATGTGTTTGTCTCATGTGAGTGCAGAGATGGACCACTGTCTCTGCAGGGCAGAAGCACTGACAACAAGCAGAGCTCCTAATAAGGAAGGGCAGGCTGGCCAAGGCGCTCTCTCTGTAAATATCCCTTAGGTCTGAGAAAGACAGGCAGAGAGCTGGGGAGGAAGAGGGAAGCGGATGGATTGCAGCCTTATATGGACAAAGCACTGCTTTTCCCAGGGTTTGTGGCTCTGACCTCCGGCATAACGCCAGACACCACCCAAACGGCTCCTTTGCGCCACCATGAGGTACAGCTGATGAAGCACAAGTTGAATGTCCTCAAATACTCATTCTGAAATGACAAGATATTAGATTTTAAACATAAACCTTTCCACAAACACATTTGGTAGCCCGACCCTGAAATATTTTGATAGCTTTGACAGAAATATTTGAGAGTAATCAAAGTCAAGATAGTATTGGACCACACTGTTTATTAGGACTAGCATAGCCACATACATAACATGCTTTTAGTTTACATAAGTTTTATTATGTAAAGGGAAAAAAGGATATTCTGTATATTTTTAATTGTGGTTATTGATTAATCAGATATTGTTTTAATTTGTCGAGGATTGAATACGTGAAGTAAGAAACAAAAACAATTTGGGTAACAATTTGTTTTTTTGACAATTTGCACAAATATGGCTCTAAAAGCTAAAAATCATTCATGTTGCATAACTCATCCATTTTATTTTTCTCATTAATCTTCAGTTCCACTGCCAGCTCTAATAAAAGTCCATGTCATATTTTCAAACAGACCAAAAACCCAAGTCCAGGTTTTGTGTGCGGCTCAGAGCTCCGGTCTCCTCCTCCTTTCACACACAAGAGGTTTTGGACAGTAGTAACTTGGATTTACAGTTTTTCCTTTGACTTTATGAGTTAAGGCAAACAAACCAGAAGACTTAAAAACTTGTTGTAAGATAAACTATACGGACTTAGAGAACTTTTGCTTTTTGTCAACATTCCTCTTTGTTGCAGAAACTGATGCTCCTCCCTCCTCACGTAAGAGTAAAATATTGTAACAAAAAAAGATTGTAGAATTTTAGTATTCTGGATACTAAAGTTCCAGATTCTGTGTATTTTATAGAAAGTCTTGGTTTATTTTTGTGCTAATTATATTGAATAAAGAAGGAAGGACAGGGTCAAGTGTGTACATTGTAAAACATAGCATCCACACTTGTCTTGTGACCTATAAGTGTCAAAGTACAGCTTCACAAATATAGTTGGACAGCAGTAATTACTCTTAAGAACAATCAGAGTAATGGATTATAATTAAAATAGATGACTTAAAATACGCACTTTGCAAGAGTATTGAGATAACCAGCTGTAAATTCTCTAGGACACACAAGGCTTCATTTTGAAGCAACAATCATCCCTTAGAGATGGCAAGTGAGGCCTCAGATCCTTACGTCTTCTGTACTGACACCTTACCCAGCGATGCCCGATTCCTTCCCCCCTTGGCCAACGGGCTGCTGGGATGGAAGGTCTATAACAACATCATGCATATGGGTAGTGTTTACAATGGGGAGGGTGGCCGCTGTCATAGGGCAGATATCCCCTGTCCTTTGGCCGTGAAGATTGATGCAGAAGAACCTGGCCAGCACTCTTACTGTCTGAACACTCACACAGGTAATGACTGAAGTATGTTGAAAAAGCTATCAGTTAATCACTTTTTATTTCAATTCATGTCTTGTCATTTGTTTCAGGTGTTTTTACGCACACTCTGAACACAGCCAGAGTAACAGCCTCACAGTCTTTATACTCACACCGCTACTACTGTAATCTGATGGTCATGGAGGTTATGTTGACACGTCAGGATGCAGCAGAGGAGCCAATCACAATAGATCTCCTCACTTCATTCCAGCCTCGGAGCAAAGACATATTTTTTCAGACTGGCCCAGATTATAAAAGCGGCAGGTATGTTTAGATGTTTGGTTTGATTGAAAACCAGACATACACTGTAGATTGTGATATGTCATTTCTTCCTGTCAGGAACATCTATGGACAGACAACCACTGCTGAGTTCCCCGGAGGGTCTTGTCCCAAGGTGCATCTTATTTGGACTGATGTGCCATCCACTCTGACCCTAAACCCGGGACAGAGCCAGGCTCGATGGGGCTTCATCCTGGTGGTGGCCAACACTCTGGAAAGTGCTGAGGCCAGCTTTGATAAGGGCCTTGATCTAATGGCTAGTGGAAGTTTACGTACCTCTCACGAACATGCCTGGAAAGAACTGTGGCTACAGAGCAAAGTGGAGGTGACTGGGTCTGAAACACTGGGCAAGGCTCTGATTGGTTGTATGTTCTACCTCCTCAGTGCCTTCCCATCCATACATGATACAAGCGGCTCATTCGGAGGAGTCAGTCCTGGGGGGCTGTCTAACGGTGGTGATGGGCAGGACTACTGGGGCCATGTCTTCTGGGACCAGGTGTGGTGTGTGGCTTCGTTGTTCATAATTTTTAATGATTTATCTGACACAGACTTTGATTTCTTGTAACAGGACATTTGGATGTATCCTGGTATTTCTCTTTTCTACCCAAATCTAGCTCGAGCTGTGCTTCAGTACAGAGTGAGGACTGTAGATGGTGCAAGGGACAATGCAGAAAGACAGGGCTACAAGGTATGAGCCACATACACCTTTGGCCTCATCAAGTGTGGAAATCTTTATATTCTAAGATCAAGTGTTAGAAACAGACATAATATGGAACAGGGATGTTGAATATATCCAACCCTAAACACACAACATAATATTCAAGCCAAGAACACTGAATCCCCTACAATGCAGTGCCTCTATATCTAAACCCACATTTTTTTTACATCAAGCATCCAATCATCTATTTGGACTCACAAACAGTCATCCCCTTATTGTGGACAATTTAGTGGTTCAGTAAGAGTTTTATTCATTGTGGACAGAGGGAGAATCAAACAACAGGGACAGACACAAAACACCGACCAATGGGATTAATCCTAAACATGAATTCTGATGCTTTTGGTCTTTATAACGATACAATCTTCTACAGGGACTAAAATTTCCATGGGAGAGTGCAGTGTCTGGCAGAGAAGTGTGTCCTGAAGACATTTATGGACAACAAGAGATTCATATCAGTGGGGATGTTACCCTGGCCTTTCAACATTATCTCTATCTCACTGAGGTGAAAACTTTTGCTCTCACCAGATATTTTCTCATCAGTGTCATGGTGTTAAGTGAACTCCTTGTTCCAGGACATGTCCATGTTCACTGAGGGCCAAGGCAGTCAGGTCATTTGGGGTGTGGCTGATTACTGGGTTTCCAGAGTGACATGGAGCCCAGGTGACCACAAGTATCACCTCTTAGGTAAGAAAAAAATGTGGGTGGGTCAGTTTGACAATGCAACTCAGAGCTTATTAAGTTTTTATATTAAGCTGTTTGTGTCACACTCAGTCATATTTCTCTTTCTGTCAGGTGTCATGCCTCCTGATGAGTACTACTTCAATGTGAACAACTCAGTGTACACAAATACTGTAGCCAAATTAAGGTGATGGATTAAAAACATGCCGTAGTATTTAATGATATAAATACTAAGAATATTAAAAGTAGGCTATCATTTGTCAGTCTGGAGTTTGCTGTGGAGCTGGCAGATCTCCTCCATCATCCTGCACCAAAGGAGTGGAAAGAAGTGGCAGAAAACATAAAAATACCTTTTGACGAAGAATTGAACTATCATCCAGAATATGATGGCTATGTTAAAGGTGAATTTATTTTAACACCAGAACAATAATAAGTCAGAACAACATGTGACACTCTTGCATGCTTTGTTCACAGGTCATCCAGTGAAGCAGGCTGACACAGTGATGTTAGGTTATCCTCTTGGATTCCCCATGTCTCCTGAGGTCAGAAAAAATGACCTTCTGGCATATGAGCCTGTTACAGACCCAAATGGACCAGCCATGACCTGGGTAAAAGTTATTAAAAAATACTTAATCTATAAATAGGATAAACTGGTACAAAGCCTTACTCTTTCTTATTTTTTGTATTTCCCATTACATGATTCAAGGTTATACAGTGTACTTTGATTACTAACTTACATTTGACAATTTCTGTTTTAGGGTATGTTTGCAATCGGCTGGTTGGAACTTGGGGAGGCAGAAAGGGCTCAACATTTAATTGAGAAGTGTTTCAACAACATCCAGGGGCCTTTCCAGGTGGCCTGCACTTCTTGACTAATGCCTGCTCCAAAATGTAATACTTCCTACTTTATTATTTAAGGGATTTTTCACCACTTTTTTCCACAGGTATGGAGTGAGTCATCAGATGGCTCTGGTGCGGTCAACTTTCTCACAGGCATGGGAGGCTTTCTGCAGGCTGTGATGTTTGGCTATACTGGCTTCAGGTCAGTTTTCAGTATTTGATAGATGCAGAATTGTAAATCTATTTGAATGTACCTTTTTTAAAATAATTTGCTGTATTTATTCTTTTTTTTATATATTCCAGAGTTCAGAGGGAATGTTTCGCTTTTGCCCCTGTTCTTCCTAATGAGATTTCAGAGCTGTGCATCCGTGGGGTGAACTACCTTGGCAATCAGCTTGATTGGCTGTTGAGGAAAGAAGAAATTTGTATAATTTTAAGGGGAAACAGTCCAGAGAATGTAAAGCGCTATAACCTACAGGTTGTCCTGAAGGCATCAGGATCTAAAATTCCTCTCCTACCAGGTATCACACACATCAGTTGATTTATTCATCCAAATGATGAGCCTCACTCTTGCAATAACATGTAGACCTGTACTACTTAAAAAGCTATGCAGTTGCTTTTCCCAAACATTATCAGTTATCTGTTGTAACGATAAAAAAAGACGCATCAGATATACAAAAAATAAAAAATCTTTGCGTTATTGTGGTGACCCTTTCATTTATATTTGTGTTTTTTATTTTCAGGTCAGCCTGTGACATTTCCCAGAGAGCCTGGGTGCATTTGTAAACTGAATTCAGATTCTACCTGCTGGCCTTTCTGAAGAAACCTTTTTAGTTCGTTATTACACACGTGATTTTTCTTTCCTTCTCTCTTTATTATATATAATTGTCAAATATTATTATTAAAAAGTTAGATTTACTGCAATTTATGGGGTCTGATGTCCTATAAGAAAATTGAACAATAATTTTGCATATTGTCATTGTGGGAATAACAAAACATTTAACAACTTACAATGATAACCAAAATATAGTCTTTTTTTAAATTTAATTCAACAGTTGTTCATAATATGCAATGTTTACTTTAACAACTTCCTGTCATTTTAAACTCTATACCTTAATAAAGACATGGTTCACTTTTGCAGACATTGCCAGAAAGTAAAATGCTTTTTTGATAGATAATTCGTCTGTTGTACTAAACATTCCTTGTATGAGTTGTAGCAGTACAATTTGCAACATGTTTATCAACAACAACAACAACCAACAATTGTTTTATATAGATATAGGTGATAGAATTAATTATAAGTGTCTGGCATAGTATTGCCTGGTTTAGTCACCAAAACAGGTCTAGCCAAGGCGTGTATAGTGTTGGAAGACTGGGCGGAGAAGTGAACATCCTGCCAGTGAGCGGTTGGTTTATTTAAACTTGCCTTGCGCTTTAGCCCAGCCCCGATTTTTTATGGAAATACTCGATTTGTAAACTTTACAATCCGATGTAACTTGCGCCCGGAGATCAACATAGTGCTCCGCCCACTGGGAATACGTTCGTAAATAAATCGAGCAAACCCTCCGTAAACGTCACTTTGCGGCTCCACTGGATTGGTTGGCGAAGTTTTGAACGAGTTAAACGGTTTCAGCGGGCAGTGCACCGGAGTCGAAGCAGTTGAGTGGGACATTTAGACGACAGGCTTTTATTTACACATGACCCGAAAAGGACGTTTCGATTAGGATATTTTTTATGACATAATGCATGCTAAGCTTTTTTGATTAACGAACGAGCGTGATTGTCTTTGGAAATCGTCTAACAATGGTAATGGTTTTACATTACAGTGTTAGCTTTCATTTCAATGTCGTTAACTGTGTAGAGTTCTCATAAAACTGTGAACAGTTCACATACTAAGTTTATAACATAGTATTCGTGAGCTAATACTTGGCTTTAACACGGTAGTATTGTTACATAATATTGACTGTATTTAATTCCGTTTACAGTAAGGTTGGTAGCATTAAGCTAACATGTTTCCTGGGTAACGCTAGCTACTGCTGACAAAAGAAACTCTGTGATGATGCACAGCTAACGGACACTATTTGCATTTCTCCATTTAGACGGACATACGTGATCATAGTGAAAGATTTGATCATAAATACTGTTGTTCAATAGCTTAAGTTTATCCCATTTGTTGAAAAGGTCCAGTCTCTAACACTGCACGGTGGTTAAGTGCGTGTGTTCATAAATAATTACTGCAAAATACAAAGCTGGTCGTTTAATAAGTGGCATACTTGCTAATATCGTTTTACTGAATTTTACATTAGCTTTATAATATTATTCAAACTGTTTATTTTCTAGATGGTACCTTTATGTAGTTTTATAATATTTTCCTATATATATATAAGTATCTATATTTTTATTTGCTAAGTGTTGGGCATTTGTAACAATCACTATATTCACACAAGACTGCTGTCATCAATTTATTTTTGTGTGAGCTGTCCCTGTCAAAAACATTAACATGTAGAAATAATATTGTTAAATTCTTTAAAAGAAAATTGTAACCTAGTGTTTCTTTACAGTGACTGGACACATGATTTTTGGCAATGTGACAGTAGATGTTTTTGTCTAGGCCACATTTAGTTAATATAAATCATTTTATAAATGTTTATGTAACTGTAAAAATGTCTTCTTGTTGTTTTTATTTCCAGGCTGTAACCATGAACTCTGTACTGTCATCTGTACAATCCCTGATGCAAATGTTCGATGGCAAAGCCCAAGCTTTCATCAGTGAAATTGATAATGTTCATATGATTTGGCTTGAGGAGATCCAACAAGAAGCCAATCGCATGTTCACAAGGTAGCTTTTATTCTAAACAGTATTAATGCAATGGACTACTTGTCTCTAAATTGTAAATTAATTTTGTTTTGTTGTCTTTTGCAGAGACTTTAATGCAGAGCCTGAACTTATGCCAAAAACGCCTTCACAGAAGAAGAATACTCGCAGGAAACGTGTATCTTTGGGCAGACAGGAAGAAAGTCAAGCTAGACGAAGGTTATTGCTATTTACAGGCTACAGAATGTGAAACGGTAACACATGAAAATATTTCCCACTGATCTAATTAAAATGTTCTGTTTTAGGTTTTCTAAGGGAAGGCGCAGCAACCTCCGTGGCTCCTCGTCAAGCGCATTGAACTGTATTGCTGAGGAGGAAACTGCATCTCAAGCCTCTACATCTAAAACTGAAAATACCCGACCAAAACGAGCTACACGAAAAAACAAACAAACAAAGCCTGATGAAGAGGAATTAAACCAGTCGCCTCGTAGCAGCATAACATCTGAGAAGGACAACATAAAGCCAGAGCTTGTAAAAGTGGAGGAGATTGAAGTTAAGGAGGCAGAAGTCCATGAGGAGAAACCATGTAGCACTACAGAGTCTCCAAAAGGGATCCCATCTCCAGAAGTGGTTGTCTCCATCACTTCATCAGACCGCTTGTCAGCTGAGTTTGCTGCAAACCAAGAGTGCTCCCCTGAATGTACAGCTGCCAAAACGGCAATAGCAGAGCCAGATCCAAACATACGTCGAAGCTCTGTGCGCCTCTCTCTCAAACTGCGTCACTCTTTGGCTGGCCTGAGACACAGCATGACTCAAGAGTCCGTCCGACGTGCCTCACGTAGATCCATGCTTAAGAGAAAGGCAGCTCGTATGGGCAACTCGACATGTGACAGCGATGTTGGTAGTAAGTTATAAGGAGTTTGGCCTTACTATGTCCACACTGATCCACATTTAGTTACGTAAGTGTTAAAATGGTTTTTGTTTATTGTAGATGATTCCTGCATGGACTCAGTTGAAGAAGAGGATGATGTGTAAGTTATGTGTTCTTAATGGAGTACAATATTTTAAATACTTGATATAAATAACTACTAAGCCAATCTTCTCTTTTCCTTCTGTGCCACAGAATGGTAATTTCCGAAACTGCTGCTACTGAACCTAAGAAAGGAACAGAGGAAAAAGTATGTCCCTTTTATTAAATTGTACACCTTTGTTATTGTCCATAAATCATTTGATTTATTGTTTCCTCCCTCAATTCAGACAAAGCCTGTAAAAGAAACTGTGCAACCACCTGTACAGCCACAAGTTGGACGCATTACTCGCTCTGTTGCTGCCAACTCCCCCAAACTGGCACCTCAGCCTCTGTTTACTGTTAAACTCAGCACTCCAGACAAAAGACTAGGTATGAACAAAATTGTTATTCATACTATATGGATTTGACTATAATTTGGTTGCTAATTAGCACACAGTTTAATTATTCCATGCTACATATATTTGTATTCCAGTTACAGCTGAAAAGCAGCAAAATTCCCAGTCAGCTCGCAGGTGAGTGTGTCTGTTCAGTGCCTATTATATCAACACAGTATTGGTTAAGGTGGAAATATAATGTATTTTTTGCTGTAGGTCAAGTACTAAGCGTAAAGCCCCTGATGTAGAGGAAAGCCCAACAAAAAGATTCTCACCTCCAAAGAAGAGTCAAAGTGTAAGAAATGCACTGTGGTTTGATCTAAATCTAATATAAACTGTACAGTTTATTACAATATACATATATGTATAAATAAAATGTCTATGATCTCTTTTATTGCAGGCAATCAGGCCAAATATGAGATCTTTTCTCCACACTGTGCAGAAGAATCAGGTGCTAATGATGACTCCAACTTCCCTTGGCCGGTCTTCAGTCCTTAAGTCCTTTATTAAACATACCACTCCTATAAGGCTGGATCCAAAGGTGAGTTATGCTTTTATCACTTCTACATATAGTTTTAAGTTTGCTAAAATCTTTACCACAGACACTGTAAACTAGGGTGGCATAATGTATATGCATTGTTATCGTAATATTTTTCACTCTCGTCATATTTGTTTAATCAACATTTTGAGGAAGATCCAGAGATATTTTTTTACCCTAGACAAATTCACTTGGGTTTCCTTTGCTGAATGGAATATATTAAAATCCTGTGCATATTGTTAATAAATATGCATGGCCCTCTTGTTTCTGTCTCCTCTCTTAGATGAGCAGTGGTATAGTGGTAAGTGTAGTTGTTATGCAACTAAATGTCCTTAGTTGTTGGCTGTCTAGAGCATGATTTAAATATCTCCATTCCAAAATCCCACACTGACCTTATCTACACTAGTGGTTGATGTCATTGATCCACTAGATCACTAATGGTCTGCATCATTCTAATAAGCTCCTAAAATCAACTGGTATGTCTTTAACCTCACAGTTTTTGTTTTGCAATGCTCAAGAAACTATATTTGTACACATTCTGTTGTGTTACTAGGGTGCTTTAATAACCTACAAAGTGATGTGGGCCTTCTTTGTTTTCTTTGCACTTGGTGTGTGCACTAGTGGTGTTTATTTAAGTCTACTGTCTTCACATATTGTTTAATCCTATGTTTTGGGAGATCATTTTCCAAAGTGCGTCCCTTAAGCTGTTTGCATACTGTGCCAGTAGTTAACATTGTCATTGTCACATAATGTCAAATGTTTTGCGTTCAACTTTTTTCTAAATTGTTTTGTTTTGTACAGACCAAGGAACTTTACAAACTGGAAGCGCTTAAAAAGAAGCAGGAGCAAGAAATTGAAAGAATGAAGAAAATGGAAGAGGAGAAGAAAAAGAAACAGGAGGAACTCAAAAGGTGCATATTTACGTGTGTGCATGCAACTTATGTAGTGCACAAACATGCATACATCCAAATCCCAAGATAAAAAGTTTATTTTTTCTTACATCACTTTTAAACTTCTGATTTAGGAAGAGGGATGAACGGTTGAGAAGAGTGTTTGAAGCCAAAGTAAAAGAAGAGCAGAAGGAAGAGGAGAAGAAAAAGAAGATTGAGCAAAAAATGGCTCAGATTGATGGGAAAAATGATAAGGTAGGCACTTGATCTTTGTCTGTAGAGCATTTGCACAAATTTATCCCAAAAGAGAAATTTAATTAAATCTTTCATGAACAGCGTTTGGCAGAGGAGAAGGCCAAGAAAAAAGTAGCCATAAAGCGACAAGAGGAGCTGGAGCTGAAAAGGAAGCTGGAGGAAGAAGCGAAAAAGAAGAGGCTTCAGCAAGCAGTAAGATAACTCCGTAACTATACACACTGGCTGAAAAAGAGAACCAGAATTTGGAATGGCTTAGTTAAAGGCCAGGCCACAGCCATATTTAAACACTGCTTCATGACCCTAACAGAGCTGTGCAAAAGCTAATGCCCAAAAAACATAATGAATTAAAGCAATGTTGTAGAATGGGGCCAAAATACCTTCACAACAATGATGCATATAAGCACCATTAGTTCAGGTATTTCCTGCAAAAGGTGGGTTACTTGAAACAGAGGGGTACATAGTTTTTCCCACAGTCTTTTACTTTTTCATCATTTTTTTCAAATTTTGTTAAATTATGGTACAACAAAATTATGTATTCAATTTTCTATCATTTTTTTCAACTGTATTTATCTTGTACAGTTATTAATCTGGTTAAAAATAGTTACACAGGTTCTATGGTAGCAGAACCATTACATTCAAGACAGTACTAGCTATAAACTGTCTTAAATTTTAGGAGGAAGAGAAGCGACAGCAGGAATATTTGGCCAAGAAGAAGGCAGAAGAGGAAGAGCGGGCTCAGAGACTGGCTGAAGCCCGCAGAGCTCTGGAGCTGAAGCGAGAGCAGGAGAGAGAGCTCGAAAGAGAACGAGAGAGACAAGCCGCTGCTGAAAGGTTTCTTCATTATTACCTGGAGCCTTTGAAACGTAGCAACCTCCTGAAAATAGTAAATTATATATGTTGTTTTTAGGGAACGACTTGAAAGAGAAAAGGCTCTTGCGTTGCAACGTGAACTGGAGCGAGCAGCAAGAGAGAAAGAGAGAAGAGAACTGGAAGAAAAGAGGAAGGCTCTTGAGGAAAAACGGAAACTGGTAAAATAGTTTACACATAAGAGCAACACAGATGTCTGGTGTTCTTATAGATGCACTTGGTCTGTCACAACAACTGCAAGTTAATTTCCTCCATATTCAATGCTTTTTCACATAGAGATATAACAAAGACAATTTCTTATCTGTCATCTCAGTTGTATAATCTCAATGTGCTTTTCTACCAAAAGGAACAGCAGCTGCGTTTAGCTGCTGAAGAGAAAGCTGCCAGAGAGAGAGAAGCTGCTGAAAAACAGGTTAGATAAGCAACAGTAGTTCACCTGTTTACAGATATCACAGTACATTACTGCTAATGCACATTGCTCTGCTTATTGCATGTACTTGATGATATATATTTATCAAATCCTTCCCATCTCTCCTTCCTTCTGTAAAGGCTCAAAGTGCTTTGAATACCACAGTGGATATTGAGGTAGGACATGGCTATACATGAAGTGTGTGTGTGGGTGTATGTACATATATATAATGTATTTATACGTACATGTATGAAAATATTTACACAATATACAAATGAAGGATTAGTGTAGGAGACTGGCTTAAAACTGGATCAATGTACTGTTGCATGTGTTGCTTCCTATTGGTTGCTTAAAATAAATAAAATGAAGATCAGTTAAAACAAGGATAATTAATACATTTTTGTATTTATCTGCATTACTAATATATTATAATCTTGTCAGTGTTTTTTTTACAAGCACACCTAGAGGAGCACTCAATCAAAGTGTAAATACTGATGGAAGTGCTTGAGAAAAGTGACAGGGACAAAAATAAAGGAGTCAGCTCTCTTTTCAGGGGTTTTCACACTGATAACAGATTATGCTGACATAGACACAGTAAAGTAGAGGTCTGACACTAACATCGGGTGCTGTAAATATACGTTCCACTTTACTGACTCTCCTTATTAATGATAATATTGTTCTCCTATCTTCTCAGCGATCTGTAATGACAACACCTGTAGGCAAAGGAGCAGCAGGAGAAGGACTTAATGTGACTGTGGATATTGAGGTATGTCCATATGGCAAAATGACCAAAGGCTTTTTAATGTGCTTTTATATCAATTTCTCAACTGCTATATATTGTTCTTTCTGACAGAGGTCCCCACAGTCATACTCAATTACTCCAAAGGGTGGAAACAAGCCTCCTTCCAAAAATGGTGAAGATTATGGGATGGATCAAAACAGTGATGATTCTACTGATGATGAATCGGCACCAAGAAAGCCTATCCCTTCTTGGGCTGAAGGTACTGTTATTAATTTTTATATATATTTTTGTATATTAATATCTGGTATTTTGCTTGAAGACATAACAAAAAAAAATTCTTTCTCCTTTAGGCCATAATCTGCAGGTATTAATTAAGAAGCAGTATTTCAGCCCACCCAATTTAGACGCTTTCTTTGGAATAATCGAACCACCAAATTTGGAGAATATTTTTTACAAGAGCAAGCCTCGTTATTTTAAACGCACCAGCTCTGCAGTGTGGCACTCGCCTCCAATTGGGAGCAAGTAATGTCTGTACATTGATACAGACTTCCACTGTTTAAAGTTTCATTTTAATGTTCAATAAAGTCTTTTTTCAAATGTTTGTAAAATTAAATTTGTTTCAGGTTGTAGATATAAAGACAGTCTAGAATGCTGTAACCACTGTGTCTGATTATATAATGGATTTTAATGAGAAAATTGTTGCCTCATTCTTTTGTGAACATCAGGGAAATGTGTCTCAAACGATGTAAAATGTAATGGGAGATTATTAGCGTGTGAGTGTTGTGAAAATGGTAGTGGTTCCCTGATATCAGTGTGTGTGTTGTTTTGTAAAGGTTGTAGTACCTGACTCGACTGTACACAGAAAACTATACTTTGTGTTGAAATCATTGAGTCGTGCACAGTTCAGTAAAAATAAATTAATAAATCCAAATGATAATGCATTTATTTGAGAGATTTGGGGTTAATCCTGAAGCAAGTAATACAAATTTGAATTCAAAAAACACACACTACAATCTGGAAGCCTTGATGTCTAAAGGACAATGAGGATACTGTAGACTACCCACATCTCACCTGTCTACTGAATCAGTTTTATTGTATGGCCATTCCTCTTTTTAAACCCTCCATGGGCCAACAGTATGTTACAGTTACTATTGCAGGCATTGGACTTAAAAATAAGAGTTACAATGTTTCCTCAAACGATGCTTTCAAAATATATAATGTGGTTTAGTAATCTGTTTCCACTATTGTAAATAATCTGTTCATGACAGCATTTTCTCATTGCATAATTTTATATACCCCTTTTGTCTTTATAAATAAATAAGCTGTGTCTGCATCTTGGTGTCATATGTTATGCCCAAGCAACTAGCTTGATATTAAACTATTTTTTAAAAGTAATTGCCTTAGGTTATACTACCACTAAACTATCATGCTAATGTTATACCCCCTGAATAGGGGGAGAGAATTTATATCAAAACACAGCGACTTCTCAGCTCTCACAGTGTTTAATCATCTTTACCTGTTAACTGACAAAGGACATTTTTATGTCTGCAAAGGTTTTTGATGGCTCAAAAAAGGAGATTAAAATATATGATTCCATTGAAGAAATACACTACAATTTCAAAAGAGGACATGGTTATACTATGGTATTAAACTTTTTTTAAAATATCTTGTTGTATATATTACAAAACTACCTTGCGAGTGTATGATGCTGACAAATATTTGCTTATTTGGTTCATTTTAATCAACTATTTTTTATACATTTAAGCAAAATTTGTCACTTTCAGCCAAGCATTTGAAAATGTGTGGAAATTGGAAGAGTGGTCCTTAAATTACCCACCTCAGTGGAGACAGAAGGACGGAGTAAACTGTGGCTTGTTTGTTTGTACAGTAAGTACTCTTAATGATTTAGAATTAAAACTATATGGGATAATATCACACTTTCTTATTACTCTTTGCAGGCTGCAGCACTGTATCTACAAGGTGTTGAAATGACCAGCGAGCCTCTTAACACAATACAACTAAGACATCTTAGAGTCCACCATGCCACAAGTTTGATTGCAGATGCCATTCCAGAGGTAACATACAGTAAATGAAGTCCTAGTCTGTATTAGTAACACAATGGTAATATACGGTATCCTAAAAACATACCTTTCAGTCATTGCACCATCTTTAGCCAAACTCTGTGTATTGTTGCATGTTGCATTTTCTATGATAGGAGTGGACGAGGGCAAAGAAGGTAAATAATATTTTTCTGATTAAAAAAAAAAAAAGTTAAACACCATTTAATCAACACATTATAGAGCAGTTGTCTTACTTGTACTTAAAGCATTAAAGTATGGTGTATGTTGTATCAACAATATTTTCAAGGAATGAGTATATAATCACTGATAATTTTTAAAGTGGTTGCGCATATTAGTGGTAGTAATCAGGTTTATATTTAACAAAATTGGTTCTATAAATCAGTTATTCTACCCTTAAATCTTACTTTGTTGTTGCAGGACATTGTACCCGCTAGTCAGCAAGGAAAATATTTGTGTTGTTATTTATACATTCTATGGTTGTACCTCGTCAAACGTAAGTAGTGATAGCAGTTGCCGTTTGTGGATGTTGGAACACTGAGCTACTAGTTGCTTGGCAGTTAGTGTGAGTGTGGGTTTTGAAGTAACCATTCTTCACACATTCTCTGCATGTAACCCCTCTGACCAGGGTTACTGGAGTAGTAACTTTTCAACAGAGCATTTCCATCTTATTCCAGTAGCACATTTTTCATCAATCATGTTGTTTTTAAGAATAAGTCATGGCCAGTGTAGTGGCCAGTGTAGTTATAGTCTAGTATGTTTAACTGACATCATTGTATGAGGTAGGCAGTAACGCCCAAGGTTTTGCCTAAGGACCCACCCTGGATATTGGTATATGCCCCAGCCCAGATTTGAACCCAGGTCCCCTGTGTGAAAGTCGGGTGACTTTCCCATTGAGCTATCCAGCCATGTGGGTGGATGAGATATCCAAGTTAGCCAGGTTGAACCTTTATTCATCTTGATTTCAGAGCACAGGTGTGGAGGGTCTTGTGTCTCGTAAAAGAATCCAGGTTTGATAAACTAAATCATTTTCTTACAGGAAGTGAAAACATTACTTGATTCTGGCAAAATGAAGTCCAGTCAGATGTTTCTGTGGCAAAATCCAGGGCAAAACAGTTCACTGAAACAAATATTAAATGGAAGACCCTCATGTTTCAGTGAAAAACCTGTAGGTTTTTTTTATAGGCATTATAATAATGTATAACATTTAACTAGGAATAAATTTGGAATCCTAATATTGTGGTATTTTGCAGTTTGAGGAGTTGACTAATATCAAAACAACACTTGCTCTGATCTTTATTATTGACGTCATGATGCCAGAATTATGTTTATATTCCTTTCCAGAAGCAGTACCGTGGTAACGGTGTTGATGCCGAAAACATATATTCACTGGTTCAGTGAGCGACAAACTCTCCTCAGTGCGGTCGTGAGCGGCTTGTGAGGGCTGTGAACAGTCGGAGCCTCGAAAGAGCGGTGGTATAAGCGGTAGGAACGGAGGTAGTAGCGGTAGGAGCGGTGGTATCAGCGGTAGGAGCGTTCGTAGGAGCGGTAGGAGCGGTGGTATCAGCGGTAGGAACGGAGGTAGGAGCGGTGGTATCAGCGGTAGGAGCGTTCGTAGGAGCGGTAGGAACGGAGGTAGGAGCGGTGGTATCAGCGGTAGGAGCGTTCGTAGGAGCGGTAGGAACGGAGGTAGGAGCGGTGGTATCAGCGGTAGGAACGGAGGTAGTAGCGGTAGGAGCGGTGGTATCAGCGGTAGGAACGGAGGTAGTAGCGGTAGGAGCGGTGGTATCAGCGGTAGGAACGGAGGTAGAAGTGGTAGGAGTGGTGGTAGAAGCGGTAGGAGCGGAGGTAGGAGTGGTGGTATCAGCGGTAGGAACGGAGGTAGGAGTGGTGGTATCAGCGGTAGGAACGGTGGTAGAAGTGGTAGGAGTGGTGGTAGAAGCGGTAGGAGCGGAGGTAGGAGTGGTGGTATCAGCGGTAGGAGCGTTCATATGAGTGGTGTGAGCGCTCAGGGACCACTAGAGGTCACTATGGTCACAGGACAGACCGCTGTTTTGATCACAACCCCCTCTCAAAAAAAACTTTTATTTAGCTAAAATATTGGGCCCAAAAAGAGAAAGAAGAATACAATAGCAAAACCCAAAGGACACAACTTAACAACACAGCAACCAAATGCAAAGACCCCACAATACTGTGATAATAATTAAATGGAATCTTTCGTTTGGCATAATTAACGGGGCCACGAGTATACTTACTGCAGAGAGGAAAAGGCGTAAAAAAGTCACATATCCAACGGAACTCAGCGGCCGTGAACTTTCCTGTGCTTCATGTGCTTCATTCACAAAATGATCGTGATAAATTGGGTCCATAGAATGTATAAATAATTTGATTGGGACTAGCTCATCTCAGCGTCCTCTGTTGCCATGGCCACGCCGAGACGTAGCGCCAAATACCTGTACCGACCCGATAAAATGACTCAAATGCCTTCTTTCTGCTAAACAAAGTAATCATAGAAATATCAAAACTGTCGTATATGTGCATTATAAAAGTGTTAGTTTATGTGCGGCAGAATTATGGATCATTCTCATCAGAAAGAAGAGAAATATGACTATGTTTCACGAAATCGGAGTCATTAAACGAAGCCACTGGGATAACATTGACACCAACTGAAACCCCCTGCGTCTAAATGAGACGCTGAGGGATGATAACAGTCAAATCGGCTGCATTTAGCCAACTTTTCTGCCTCATGAGTATCCAATAGATTACGATGAAAGTGTACTTGCTTATAGAGGCAGCATAGACTTGTTTTCTATTGGACAAACAAAATCCTTATCTTTATATAGTTTATCGATCCATAGCAACAGAGACACTGTGCATCCTGGAAAGAAACGGCTGCTGGAGCTGCACCGATTGCTAGTAAGGTGAGTTAATACTTGAGCATTTGGGGCATATTAAGGTAATTTTTTACTTATTAGTCATATTTATGTTGTGAGAGGTAAAATAAAAACATACATATACATTTCTCTCATGGGAAATTTGGGTGTTATATGCAGTAGCTAATAGAGAAATTTTTAAAAATGAGAAAACTGTTCGTTCAGTATTAGACTTCAACCTAGACATAACCTTGCATGAATAATCCGCATTTAGCAAATACAGTAAGATAATGATATGTCATAGAAAAACAATTGTAAGGTCTTTTGTCTTGATAGGGTTATTTTATTTAATGGTAAACTTGTGTTTTTAATTATCTTGGCTTTATATTATGGTTGTTTTACTTGTATTTATTCCTGCTTTTATCAGAAATGAGCTCACAAATCCGGCAGAACTATCACAAGGACTGTGAGGCTGCTATTAACAGACAGATCAACCTTGAACTATATGCCTCTTATGTTTATCTCTCAATGGTAAGACATCACCACTGACACTGTAATAATGTATAGAAAATGAATGAGCATTTTTCTTTACTCCTTTTGTATCTTACAGGCTTATTATTTCGATAGGAATGATACATCTTTGCCAAACTTTGCTAAATTCTTTAGCAACCAGTCCAAAGAAGAGCGTGAACATGCAGAAAGGCTACTGACTTTGCAAAACAAGAGGGGTGGTCTTATTTTTCTTCAGGACATCAAGGTTGGTGAAGCATTGTTCAGCATGTAGTCTTGAGCTTTGTGATCTATTTCTGTTGTTTTCAGAAACCTGAGAGAGATGAGTGGGGCAGTGGCCTTGAAGCCTTGGAGTGTGCATTACAGCTGGAGAAAAGTGTAAACCAATCTCTGCTGGATCTGCAGAAAATAGCATTGGAACACAATGATCCACATGTAAGCTGCATAAAGTAACCTTGATTTTTTTAACCTTTGAATCAATGTATCTTTTTGTTTTGTGGTATTTTTCTGCAGTTGTGTGACTTCATTGAGACACACTTTCTGGATGAGCAGGTCAAATCGATCAAACAGCTCGCTGACTGGATCATGAACCTGCGCCTCATGGGACCATCCCAGAGTGGCATGGCTGAGTACCTCTTTGACAAACACACCATGGCTGCAGAGAGCAGTTAAACTTCACTACAACGCTACGGCACCAGTCTTTATCCTGGTCCTGTTTGCTCGGACCCTTGGCTACTGCGGAAATATAACTGGGGAAGAAAGCCATTAAATATTCATACTGTTGATGTTTTTTCTCATGTTTAAAATGAGCATTTTCCCTTTAGATGTAAAGGTGAGACACAGTGGGATATTAGACACACTTGCTAATGTGTTGATATGCTAATAAAAATATTATTAATTTATCACATTTTTCATTATTGACTTGACTCGTGCATAAAAGAAATATCCAATATCAACATAGTAATAGATCATTTAATTAGTAGATTATTTATATTAAAAATTTAAATGATAAATATACAATATTCAGTATATAGCAATGCTGGAAAGATTGCTTATAAACATACATTTTGGCTGCTGCCAGGCTTAACTGCTCTGAATGGTTTCTATGTCATTGGTTAAATCCTGTAAGGTGCTTTTTGACAAGTTAATCAGGAAGAGATTAACTCTTGTTTAACACTTTTTGTGTCTGCCTTCAGGTTTCACAGTCTCAAAATCTAGTCCATGTGTTCATGAATTATTTTGAAAGCTACATGTGAGGCAAGAACAGTTTGTTACTACACCTGTGTCTCTTATTCCGGCTTTGGTCCAGCCTTGTTTGCCCCACTGTCCACTAAAACACCCAACAGGTCCCCTTCAGCCAAAGAGATCCCTGAATCATTGGGTGAGTTTTGCTGGTTGGTTTCTTGTTGTGATGACACTGTATTGGAAACTGTGTTCACATTATTGCTTAGACCACCATTTGCCCCCCCGTTGCTTGCCCTCATGTTGCTGCTGAAGTTGCCATGGTTACTAAAATTATTGTGATTTGTGCCATTGCAAAGACTTCCTGCTGTTCCGGCGCTGTTGGTGCTTGTTGCATTGATGCTGGTGGTGCTGTTACTGGGATTAGTAGGATTTGCTGCTGTTCGAGAGGGAGGGGTAAATGAGAACACTCTTTCACCACCATTTCCTGTCGCTCGGGCACTTGAAGGTCCTGGTTGGCTCTCTGCAGGTGGCACAGGGTCCAGGTTAAGTCTGGGAGGTGGCGGCCTGCGAGAAAGCAGGCCATGTCCTGCTCTTAGTTTAGATATGGGGCTAAGTTCAGGGAGCGGATCAGGGAAGGAGAAGGCAGGGGCACTTGGCATTTCTCCGTCTTCTCCGAGCCAGGGGAAAGCTGAAGATGGAGGTTGTAGGATGTGGTTCGGGGTGTCAGGAGTTACCTGCTGTAAACCCACTCCTGGAGGTGCAAGAGAGCTGCAACTGCGATCCCAGTCATTTTGAGCTCGTCTAGGCGGCCGAGGGCGCGGCACTGTGGGTGGCACACAGTGGATAGGCGTTTGTGGACAGCTATAAAAACCACATCTCTCAAACGGGGGCATGGCAGAGAAGGCAAAGTCTGGCTCGCGTTCTTGGTTTAAAGGGTGTCGGGCTTGGCTCGGAGTTGATGGCGCCTCTTGGTGCAGGTAAAGAGGGAA
The DNA here is from genome assembly GCA_036850595.1 of Rhyacichthys aspro. NCBI lineage: Eukaryota > Metazoa > Chordata > Actinopteri > Gobiiformes > Rhyacichthyidae > Rhyacichthys > Rhyacichthys aspro. The sequence goes on from CM072153.1 coordinate 14,649,994, forward strand.
GCGACTCAGAGGAGCCCCAGGACGTCTGCGCAGAAGAGACACTCGAGAGGAGCGAGGGAAATTAGGAGACTGGACTCCAAGCAGACGCCCCAACCCTCCCAGCAGTGGTGTGGAGTAGTTGGCCTCCTCATTTTCTTTAATCTGCTCCAGATTTGACTGAAACTCCATCTCCTCTTTGGGAACACTGGGTAGAAACAGTAAACAGTTATGTGACAGCTCATAAAGAACTGAAAAAGATATAACCACTATAGAAAATAAAAATAAACCTGATATCCAGAGCTGAGCCCATGAAAGAGGGTTTGCGGTGTTCGACGCTGGCAGCAGTGTATGGAGGCTGTGGTTCAGACTCATTCCAGTACATATCTTTCTCGACTTGAGGCAGACTATCATACATCTCATCCACTGACAGCAAGGACACCTGGAGACAACAAAAACTATAAAGTCAGATAAAAGACTGAAACAAGATAAGAGGCAGATTTTATAACGTGCAGACCTGCAGATTTCGATCAACCAGCCAGTTGGTTTCAAAATCATCATCATCCTCACCAAATGGGTTTATGAGTTGCTCAGCCACCTGAAAACAAAATGAAATGAGGAAAACTGATAAATGAATAAAATGATGATATCTGTTGTTTCTCACCTTTAGCCAACCAACATAGAAGAAAAACTGCAGCAGAGTGAAAATGGGCAGGTAGAAGTCAATATCATGGCCAGGGTAACCTTGAGTTGGATCCAAAAACTGACGCCCAATCAGACACGCCAGGAAGAAACTGTAGACGGCCACTGTAGCTACCTAAACAAAATAATGAGCCAACTTAATCAAAAATCTTAATTGACTCATTAATCACTCGATCATGTCTGGATTTTGATTATTCATAATTTTGTGATGAGTTGTATGTTATTTTGTTGGCTAATCATTAATTGTAGTTTTTGATCACCAGTTTGCACTAACTTGTTATGCTGCTAACCCATATTGTTTAGTCGCATCATGTAAAACCTGAGTATAGACAAGAGGCAGGCTGATCCAGTCGTAACCGTACAGCTTCATACACCTTGCCCGCAAACTATTCAACTCCTGAAAAACGGGAGGATTGAAACACATGCCACTTTATAAAAGTTTTCACCCAAATCACACACAAAAACATACCGTGAGAATGGCTGTAAGTGCCACGTCGTTGTTTATCCGGCCTTCAGTTCGAGCCCTCAGAGCCAGATTAACAAACCACATACAAGGAACCCAAAACTTGTTATGAGGGGAAGGCAGGTCCTCCAGATGTTTTAGCTCTTCTGAAGTCATTAAACCTAGAAAAATCAAACACTGTAGGATGACCCAAAACCTCAACAGAAAACTCATAATCCATCCTATTGTATTACCAGCCAATAACACGAGCTGTACAAAGACTGGATAAAAATGTCGCACCTGCCTGTACAAGATGCTCCATGGTGGGAAACCTCTTGTAAACTGCTGTGCTGACAGAGCGATAGATGAGCACACCTGAAAGGTTGGCATATCGCATCAGAGTTCGACGGGTCAGCCTCGCGGCCTCATCCGCTCCACGGACATGAGCACCAACTAATGCTGCCAAACGGTCAGGCCAAGGGATGTTTTCATACTGACCCCACCAGCGGGACACCACTAAGGTTACATAAAAACCTGCCACAAAATAGAGTCAATTCAGTTAGAGAATGCATTAAAGTTATTACTGTATCACAATCACAATTTTAGATCAATACACCATGAATTTAGTTTATAGATACCCTCAAAATAAGGCACTTGTATTTTTAATAGTGAAAGAAACTCACCCAGCACAAAAGACACAGGGATGAGCTCTGCATAGTGATCACAATATATTGACAGCCTTTCAAACTGCCTCTTCTGGTCTTTATTTAGTACATACCTGGAAATATTTTCATTAATAGGTTACTGCATATTCTAGTGTGGGATGACCCAAATTATTGAAATCAGTGAATTGATCATATAGTTTGATCACTGAGTTGTTTTTTATTTATCAAAATTATCCAGTATATTTGATTGTCATGTATTCTTTTCTGAAGAGAAAAGAGAGAGCTGTACCTATAAACAACACTGAAGAAGTAGTACAGGACGGTGAAGATGATCAACTCTCTGTAAAGCAGTTTGTAGATGCTGCCCTTCCAGCGCAGGAGCAAGTGAAAGAAAGTCCCCAGACCTGCATCGGCCACTCTGCGTGAGTAAGTAACTGTCATTGCTGTTTGTTGGCCAGTCCTGCCGACTGTGTCCTGACATGAAGAAAACTGATATTGTGTTGTTTGTTATTGGCCTGGCTCTCATAAGGTCAATTGAGATGGTATCTGTGATATTGAACCAAAAAAAAAAAAAAAAAAAATCAGGTGAGGTAGATATTTAAGGTTAATATCAATAACCTATAAATACACTGTGATGAAACAAAGTGCGTATAGTTCAACTCCTAAAATTTTAATATATAGCCCAAGTTTTAGTGTTAAGTTGTCTTAATTTGACCTAGAAATGAACAATTACAATGTCAAATAAAAATGTACACAGTGAAGTAGCAGGGAGCTACTACAAACTATCCTCTACAAGTGTCTTGGAATCGTACTCACATTTTCTGGTGAGGAGTGTGGCAGCTGCCCGAAGAAAATGTACAAAGAGAATCTGGGGTGAAAAGCTGAGCAACAGGACTCCTACACCTCCGGTCACTTGATGTAGTAATCTGTTCCTTCAACAAAGCTGCATTGTAAGGGTCAGGTTCTGTTAATCTGGTCAAATCTGAGGACAGCACTGCCACAAACAGGTTGGTTATAGGCATCAATAATTTATAAAGAAAAAGAAAATTTTAATAAAGATTCTCCCTGATATTGTGTTTGTGTTTTTCAGATCTTTTTATTTAATCATCATCAGGTGTTCAGTCATGTATAATTGAGGTGAAGCTAGGACTCAGTCCCCCTGCTGGAAGATATGTGTACGCCTGGACTCCCAGTTGCCAGAAGGTGTTAGTGATTAACCCTTCCTGTCTAACCAGGACCAACAGCAGGGCGAAGTACGGACGCAGTTCAACCTGCTAAACTCATTCTCACTTATCACTCTCAAAGCGCACTTTCAGCTCTTTATAGCTTTATGGTGCAATTCACTTCTAGGATTACTCCTTATTTACTATGATTGTGAGTATATGATGTCTTTACATCTACAGCTAGTATAATGGAAAAGATTGAATGTACTGTGTAATGTTATCTATTTTACACTTTATTTTTTATGGTTGATGTTGTTTTTCTTGGACAAAAAAAAAGTCATTTGTCCTTCAGCTCTGATTTATCAAGAGAGTTGAAGTGTATCTAAGGGAGTGTGAAGGGCATTGTTTATCCACTGACGACAAGAAGCCTGGTTTATCAGAGGCCAGCTTCAGTCTAGCTTCTAGTTTGATTTCATTCAAATAAGCTCCTAATAAACCCATAATTTAACAAATCTTTTAATGTCTTTAATTTTTAAACCATCCACAGTCAGAGAGGCATGGATGCCTTCGAGGGGATTCACAGAGTCCAGATTTCCTCTTCTCCTCCGTCCTCAGCTTCAGCCAGCCGGGGCTATGAAGTCCTGAGGGCTGGAAGATCGGGAATTGCAGTTTATTCCTCAACAGTCTTCTTTGGGACAAATGGAGCACAGTCCGCTGCAAGGCACACAGCAAGCAGAAAAAGTGAGGAAATCTGTGCCGTTGGACAGTAAGTGTCAAGTTTGTGAAGCAGGAAAATGTTTATGTAATAGTTCTTTTAGATGAAGAGGAAAAGGAGTTTCTACAGTCTTTATTCTCATAACATTTAATTGACGCGTACTAGTAAAAAGATGGTAAGAAGGGGGAAATTACTGTACAAAGCCATTGAAAACGGCAGTAAACAGTAAGCTTGGTTTCATTTTTAAATATAATATAATATAATATAGAACTAACCACATAACTTAAAGTGAAAACTTTGAAAAAAGAAAGAATTTCTAGTTCATAGACTAAAATCAACTTTATCTCAGATGTTGCTTTTTAAATTCATGATAAAAATAGAAAACAAATCTGATCTGCTTCATTTGCGTCCTACTTATTTTACCATGGTCAGGAAATAGTGTCTGCCATTATTATAGCTACTTCTGGGTACATTTGAATTTTCATGTAAAATTTTCTATACAAAGATGACAACAAAGCAGGTGTCTTGTCAGTGCAAGGTCAGACCATGACTTAGACTAGGAATTTTTTTAAGGTTACATTTTTTTTTTTTGTCAGATTCAGATCTCTTTTCACTCTGAAAAGCAGCCTAGGGACCTCTCCCCAACTTTCCCCTACAAAATAATAATACATTTCACCAAACTAAAGTTTAGAGCTTAGCTGTGATTTTAGCATCAGTATGTCCTCCTCGTTAAACATTAAGTGATTGAATTGGCAGCATCTGTCTGCGTTTTATGTTGCCTCCCTTTTCTCTGTAGATGCTTTTTAGCTCTTTACTTGTGTTAAAAGACATATTCAGTGCTGAAAATACACTTTATTGGCAGCTATTGAACTTCCTGGAACATCATATGACAAGCTGGTGACGACCAATGGGAATGCTCCTTTTTCGAGCATGTGACTTTGTGCTAGCATGTGACTGAATAGAGGTTCTCATCTATTACAATCCCTTATAATAAACAGCAGATGGCATCATAAAGCCCGTTTTGTCTTTACAATATAGGATTTGGGGTTTTAAATATTTTCCCCAACTAGAAGAAAAAATATCCAGTAGAGTCTGATTAACTGTAAATCCCAAAGATCCTGTGGGACAATAATCATGGCATTTTTTTTATTTTTTTTTTGGTTTGTTATTTGTGCTTCAGAACGTTTTCTCACAGAGGCTCAACAATGCGGTGACATACATTAAATGGAAAGCTGTGTTGTCTCGGGCAGTAAGTGGGGGTATGTGCTGTGTGGCCTTGGAGCGCATTTTTTGTTCGTGGCGCTGGGAGTGGATGTGGAGTCATGTGATCCGAGAGAAGGAAAGAGGCAGAGCACTGGGAGAAACACTCTGTCCTGGGAAACAAACACTTATTGCTCTTAACATAAAGGATAACCGTGTTGAAAGTGTCACCGCAGTCACATTTACAGTGAACTTTTGTTTTCCTCGTCTTGTTTATTAGACTGACTTCGCACTGCTTCGGTTGGTTGTTTGCGCACGCGTCCGCATTCCTCCGCTGGCCGTGATTTGAAGCGAGGTGTAGTTTCATGTAACGCTGACAGCGCAAACAGTTTGATTTCAGTTGAACTACAGCAAAAACCTCATCATTTGGACGCTGGAGGGGAGAAGCCGACAGAGCTGAGACAAGGTGGAGGCTGCTTATCTGGACACTGACCGAGGGTAAGGGCGGATCACTGAGGGAAAGCTCTCCGGGAAGTTGTGAGCTAAAGTGGTCCCTCGACAAATGTGTGAATCTGGAATTGATGATAAGCTGAGTTCAGAAACTTACTAACCCACTACTGCGTGGGTGAAATCAGAGGAAAACACACGTTTAACGACGCAGTGTTTAGTCGGGTCTGGTCTGGGGTCACTGCCTTTCAGAAGCTAAAGCTACAGTGTGTCATTAAATAACTAACACCACACAAAACTATTCTATCATGTCCTCAAGCTTACAGAAAGTGATTGTTACACTGACTGATTCACTCTTGTCATGTAAGAGCGACTTACTGATGTCTTTCTCCTTTCAGTGGCTGCTATAACTTTCCAATAGATTTGCATACTCTTACTGTAATGTACTATTGATTTTGCATTTATTATCCCGTGGCATTCTTTATTTGTACTCCTCTAACAGTGAATTTATTGGACTATTTAAAGATATGATTAACTCAACTTGTCTGTGTTATGGCTGTGTGCAGGTTGGTCGATCTGGATCCCGAGCCAGAGTCCCATCTGGAGGGAGGTGGTCATGGGGGTTCAACCCCAGACCTCTCCCGACTACGGAGCTCCTCACTTGAAATCAGAGAAAAAGAAATTAGAGAAAAGGGCTCAGAGATCCTCAGGGAACAGCTGGATGCAGCAAAGAGGGTGTTGTAACCTACTTTATGCTCACAATAACACAAGTGTTATGTAATCTGTTGAAACGGTTGACAATGCAAATCTTCTTCCTCTGTTAAAAGTGTTTTTGTGCTGTTTATTTCAGGAACTGAAACTTAAAGATAAGGAGTGTGAGCGTCTGTCACAGGTCAGGAATCAGCTGGAGCAGGAGCTGGAGGAGCTGACGGCCAGTCTGTTTGAGGCAAGCACTAATTACATCATTGTACTGAGTCCACAGATGCCTTGAGGTGCATTTATTCTGTCTGTTCCAGTGTACTGTCTGAGTCCTAAATCAGATAGCTCAATAGTGAGAGCATGGCACGGTTCAATTTTACTACTCTATACTCTTATCCATTCTTTACAATGACTTGTATCTAGACACACTTAAACTACTTTAATTCACCATTTTACCAAGCTCTTCATTGAGCCACAACATTTTACATGAATGAATAAATGAACAGTTATTTTGTTTTTTGCATTGTGTCATACTGACCTAATTTTAAGCCTTTTTGCTGTGACTCTTATATATATCTTTTTACACATATGGTTTTGTCTTAAGAGTGATGTCTTAATGTCTTTATTTCTCTACCAAAGGAAGCACATAAGATGGTACATGAAGCCAATGTCAAACAAGCAGCAGCAGAGAAGCAGTTAAAGGAGGCTCAGGGGAAGGTAAGTTCACTTTAATCCCTTGAACTAAAATGATTTCATCTTTATTCATCTCTTATTGTTGTTGTCATTGTTGTCTCATAGATTGATGTACTACAAGCAGAAGTGACAGCTCTAAAAACTCTGGTGTTGACCTCAACTCCGTCTTCACCAAATCGTCAGCTGCACCCACAGCTGCAGACCTCAAGCACCAGGGGGGCGTATAAACATGTTGGGGGCCACATTCGCAACAAAAGCGCCAGTGGTGCCCTTCCACCTGCACATGAGAACACAGAAGCACCATCCGTTTCCATTCAGCCCACGACGAAAGAGGACAGAGAGGTAACTGGTAAAGATTCAGAGGTGTTTGTCTCTTTGTCTCTCGTCTTAATCTTTCGGGTTCATCCTTTCCCTCTTCCCAGCTCTAACAAACTCTCTCACACTTCTTGTCTGTTTCTGCTGTGTTTTCTTGTCTTAGCCTGTTGTTCCTGCTTTTCTTTCTCTGATTTTTTGCCTGGTTCCTGGGTACTCTGTTACTAGGACCTATGACCCTTACATTCGTAAGAAGTGTGAGGAGATGTACTGCAGACAGGTAACTAAGTACAAGTTGTATATTGATGCTGTCAGGCACAAACCTTATCTCCTTGTGTTGCTATTTGTTTTGGTGATTAATATTACAATAATGCTGCTACACTTAGATTCTCCAAACTTTTCTCACTGATGAACTAACCCTTTCTGTCTGATTTTCAAGTTTTTGACTAACCTATCAAACTACTTGTTGGTAATAACTAAATAATTCAACTTACATGACCAGTTCTTTACCATAAATAGTAATATAAACATTGATTATGCAGTGCTCAGGTTTTGAAGGTTATAATAAATATGCATCTTAAGAGGTGTTTGAATGGTTAGACATATTTCTTTAACTGTATTGTATAACCTATAAAGTCATACATTTACTCTTCACAGATGGACTCAGTTCTATTCGCAGAGTTTTTGATGTGGAAAGAACATCCAAGCTTGGACCGCTCTTCTGCATTTTTAAGTCGGATTTATAAAGAAGATATCGGCCCATGTCTGTCCTTCACAAGATCGGAGGTTAGAGTCTGCTCCTGCATAAACTCAGCATTTCATTAGTTTGTTTTGTGGCTAAACCTTAACAGTATTCTGTTTTGTTGTCCACAGTTGTCTCAGCTGGTGCAAAGTGCAGTGGAAAACAATTCTCTAACTATTGAGCCTGTGGCCATGTCAGCATTACCAATGGTTAAGGCCTCATCCATAGAGTGTGGAGGCCCTAAGTGAGTTAAGCACCATAACTTCTGCATTATGCAGCTGGTCTCTGTCACTATTCACTGCAAACAATTGACAAGTCAGTTCTGGAAATTTAACGCTCACATGATTTGTTGGTTGTGATCATTTTCCCCATTCAGTGGGTTACTCTTTATGGCTTTTCACCATCTTTGTTTTTTATCTAAGATGGGTTCAATCAATGGGCACACTTCTAATCTCTTTGATTTGAAAATCTCTTTCAGTGGCTTTAGGGCAGCAATAGAGACGTAAGTCCTTTAGGAATGATCACTTTTTCCTCTTTTTTTTTTTTAACCAACCTTACCTGTAACAGTAAATGATGTGTTTGTGTGACTTTACCCAGCATGTGTTTTCATTGACTAACTACTTTTAAGTTTGCACATCTATTTAATGTCTAACACCTTTTGCATATTTTTCTTTCTCTTAGAGATCTTTTATTTAAACGCTGATGATGACGCTCACACTGATATTTCTATGTTTGTAGAAAATGTGCGTTGAGTGGCCTGTCGCGGTTGTGCAGACACCGTATCAAACTTGGCGACAAAGGAAACTACTATTATATCTCTCCTTCAAGTCGAGCGCGGGTGACTATCCCTTTATCTGTAACCTTCAAACAAACAAAGCAGTACAATCTTTATGGTCTAACTTATCCATGTCCTGATTTATTTCTTTTTTTTAAGATCACAGCTGTTTGCAACTTTTTTACTTACATCCGCTACATCCAGCAGGGTCTGGTGAGACATAATGGTAAGTCACTTCCAAATGTGTCCTATTTCTATTCTTCATTAAGATTTCAAAGCCATTCCTCATCTATTGTCTTGTTCCTTTACATCTCTCCAGCGGAGCAGATGTTTTGGGAGGTGATGCGTCTCCGCAAAGAGATTACAGTGGCAAAGTTAGGTTTCTATGTGACTGACCAGGGCTAAGAGGAGTCCACTTCAATGCCCACCTGGACAACCTGACCCAGGATCATTAACTGTGGTAACGAGCAGGTCCCGGATCTGTGTTTGTAGCCGAGTGTTGTAGCAAAAATCCACCAACAAGGGAATAAGTGTGCTACATCCGAATATGCAATAAGACAATTTGTTCCAACCGGCACAGTTTTATTTGTGTGTTGTAAGGATTCAAAACAAATCGAAAACCTGGATTTCAGATGACTGTTATTTTAACTTGTGCACCCCACAAGACGTTTTGAGTCAGCATGGCCTTACTGTTGGTCTACCTTTACTCTGAACTCTCCAGACGCTTTGTATAAAAACAAATGAAGCACTGGCTGCCTCGTTCAACAACCTTCTCATTAATTTTGTCTGGACTTTGTCAATGAGCAGATTATTCTACTCCCAAGAGATCTGGATGTTTTTCAGAAAAGCCCAAGCTTTAATACAGGTGATAAAAGCAATATTTACAATCACAACTGTGTCTGCAAGCAACAGTATGTAATTATAAGCCATAGATAGCATTGCATGAATGCAGTACATAGCCCTTTTACATGATGTTTATTCAATGTACCTCATAGCATAGATTTATATTATTAAGGTCATTTAAAAAAAAAAAAAAGATTGTCTTTCAAGGTAAATATGAAGAATATTATGACAAGTGCAATAACAGCTTCCTCAGCCTGATTTAGGGCTCGAGGTTTCTTGCCTGAGTGTACTGATAATGTGCTGTGTTTTTTAGTCTACACACTCCATTAAAACAAGCTGCGCTACCAGACCTTTGTTCTGTGTGATTTATAGATGCTTTATTATCTTTTAAACTTTGTAATATGTGATGAAACCATTTCTTCTCAGCCATGTGTCAGAGAGACCTATTTCCTGATGCTGGTTTCGGATTAAACTCTATACCAGGAACTGCCTGGTCACTCTGACACAAAAACACTGCTCCACGCCCACAGTTATCAAACTGGTTTTGAAACAGTAATAAGGCACAGGATACAGTGCAAATACTGCCACCGTTTTTCTCAGAGGGGGTTTTACGGTATGAAAATCTGTATTTGGAGCAGACATTCCAGTAAGACTTTGGTTTCCGGGATTTGAAACAAACCTGTACTGATTTGAGTTTGTGCTGTTGATAATAAAGCAACACTGTCAAACTATAACATGCCAAAAATTAAACTTATGTTCAAGACAAGTGCATGCTTTTGAGAGTTAAATACACAGTTAAACTTAATGGCATACATTTCAGACAGAAAAGTAAACTCTGTATTCAACTTTTTGCTTGACAACATTTAGCATCAACTAAATCTTTCTTGGGGAAATATCTGTAAGAAAAACAGCAGAAAAAAGAGGAAAATAATATTAAATATGGCTTGAATTGATCCTAAACTGATGTGTGTGATTAAATGTATTGTTGCAGTCCAGCAAGTTAAAATGTGTGTTTTTCTCTATGTTTGAATACTTACTTTTGATAGCAGATCATGGATATAACTAATAGGGCCGCACCACCAATAACTACAATCACTGCAGTAATAATGGAGGCAATAGATTGTGTTGATGGCTCTGGAATCAAGACATAAACATGATTAAAAGACACCAGCAGGTTAATATTCAACCCATTATCAATACAAAGACAGACTAACCTAAACACACAAAGGAGCCTGGAGTGTTGAGGCACTTCAGGTTTTTGGGACAAGATGAAACTTGTTCTTCACATTCATTAATATCTATAACAGCCAAAACACAGATGAGGAAAAACAGATACAGTATTTGAATAAAAATGAATGGTTAAGCCTGTACCATGGCAGGATGGTGGTGCAGGCCTCCACTTCTTGTTATTTGGGTCACAGCTGATTGACGAGGAGCCCAACAGCTTGAAACCAGACTGACACTGATAAAGAACCACAGAGTTGCAGAGCAGAGAGTATCCTGCTTGAATCCTAGGTATGGGACCACAGTTTGGGTCTCAAAAAACGAAGAGAAGAGATAAGTCAAGTTAAAATGTGTGTAAAAATTGCTTGTTTGTACTTTTTCGTCTTCACCTTTCTCTGGTTCCTTCCAGGGGCTGAGGTCTAGGTGGGGGATGAGTGGGTTGGAGCACGGGAGCATGTCCTCTGGGGTCTCGGTGCGTGAGAACGGGTTAATGGGCACAGACGAGATGTGGCTATTGTCACAAATGATGCGGGACAAAGACACAGAGTGGAGTTGTTTTCTCTGAGAGCTAGTGAACACTCCTTTTCTCTCCCACCAAAACCTAACAAAGGACAAAAAAAAGTTAGTTACATGCACTTAATTACACATTTACTTTTGACATTTTCTGAGATTTTTAGACAGTTTGCTTGCTCCAGTACTTATGTCTGTCACATTACTCTATTTCATCATGCTGGTAATAAAAACGGGCTTGGTTCAAGGCTAGTCTGGGCCTGTAAAATATCAGAGTGGTTATGATTGTAGCTTGGCTCTCCTACTTGGTTACTCCTACTCAAGTTAGTATAGTTTAAATGGCTACTTTTCACACAAGTCGTCTTACAAAACTTTTGTTAGAGTACAGAGTCTTGCAAGTCAACACTCACTTGGTCTATTTCTTGACCACAAAGTGTAATTCCTTTTACCTGTCTCCGTCTCTGAGTGTCCTGAACTGTCTGGCCAATAGACAGGAGAGCAGCGGTCCCACCCGCCCTCCTGGCAAAGCCGGCTCAGAGACAGCTCCCACCCACACGTCGATGTTTTGTGGTGTTCCGTACAGGACTTGAAATTTGTTGGCCAAGGTGAAGTTTCCCAAGATATCAGCCAGTTCTGACGTAGTGTTGGGAACAGAGAGGCCACAGAACCGTCGCCATGAGCCATATCCTACACACACAAGATGAAGATTTAAGTAAATATCTGTAGTTGTTCCAGTTATAAGTAGTTTTAAGAAAAAAGTAGATTAAAACAATACTCATTCAAACTAATTTTCAGTAAAAACTTTACAGCATGTCATTAAACATGATAACATGATTGTTATTCCTGCATGAAAACAGGTGTAATATTATTGGGGCTGATTGTTTAATGTACAAATTTTGGCACATTCAATATAATCTGATTTATAAAGACTGATGTCTAAAGTAGCCCACTGCTGCATTAGTACCTGGCAGGCCATGGTCTCTGCCCCTCTGTAGATTTAGAGCAGCGAGATCTAGAGGCATCCCTCCTTGTGCCTGAAACAGCCTTTCTGTCAGCTCCTCCACCATCATCTGTCCCGGCGTCTGCAGTTTGGCAGGAGACAACAAAAGACCACGTAACACTGGGTCAATTCCACCTACAAAGCAAACAGGAAGGTTGAGTTGTATACATTTCATATGAAAATAAAAGTTTAGTTGTCCACTTGTCTTTACCTTCTTGTACAACTCTCCAAGAGGCAAACAGTGACTGGTGCAGAGGCAACGGAGGGTTCTGGGAGTCAGTGGTGTATCCTGGCCCCAGCCTGGCCACCATTGGTTGCACAGTGACGTGGGCGAAGCGAAACGCAGCGGTTGCAAACACATTAGCAATTGTAGGATCCACAGCAGGATCGTAGCCTTTGTATGGAGGAATCAGACGAGATGTGGCACTTTCACCGAGGATCCGGGGCACATAGTGCTCCCAGGTTAAGATCTGAAATAGTGAAGGCTTGAAAAGGCAATGGTTTTAAAATGCTTATGTGACATGAGGTTTAAAAGCAGGAGTTATACCTGGTGTATGGCTCCCATGATCTTACGGGCTTCTTGGTAAAGTGTGTCAGGACTCCAATGAGGGTTGAGCAGGTGTAGCTCTGTGACTAGTCGGTTGTGCTCCCTTAAAAACAGTGTATGAAGCACAACCATTCCCAGATGCTCATTGGCTCTTGAATCACCTGTTCAACATTAACATTATTTTACATATCCAACATATCCAAATTAAAATGACTGAAGTACATTGAATGACCACAATTGGACAAATTGATACATCTGACATAGAAAGTCTTAGTATCTATGATTTGTGTTCATGAGAGTCTAAAACTGTTGCACATAAAGACATAGGCACCGACATGTTTTGTCTCATTTGGTGTAAAATTCATCAGATATGGATGTAAGCTGAGACTTGTATAACAAAGACAAAGCCATGAATTCACTGATACATAATACTTTCATGTGAACTGAAGTCATGGGGGAGAAGCCACAAGACACAAAAGATAACAATAAACAAGTACACCACTGTCCTAAGATCATTTCCAATCTCACCAGCCTGAAAACAGGATGTGATATTCCCCCGAGGTGCTGCTGTGGGAGAAGCGGTGGAGTTACGAGGACCACAGGGGTCCAGGTGGGTCTGCAGCCGAGGCAGGAAAGGCATATAAGCCAAGTCCTGGTCGGCGTACTGTGAGTTCAGGGCCATGGCGCCAATAGGAGAGGACAGGTTTCTCAGAGCAGAGGCCAGGCTGGAGGAGCTGCCATACACCATACTGGCATCAACAAACGACGTGATGGCGTTGAGCTGCTCCCGGTGCCGTTGAGGCAGGACTCCATCTGCGCAGCTCGGAGCCGATCGAAAGAAAGGCATACAGCTCTGGACTCCGCTCCGAGGGTCTGACAAGGGGATCTAGGAAAAAAATAATGTGTTGGTGATGGATAAACATGGAGCGGATGTCACTAGGGCTCGGTATTATGATCTAGTTACAGAGTATGGTGTTGATTGGATGACTTGACACTAGTGGTTAAGTTTTTTCCTTTAAATGCCATCCCTAAATTAAATTGTGCTAATCTGTTACGTAGATGGTGCAATTTGCTTTTTTGTACAAAGTAATTAAATCAACAGTATGTAACTTTTACTTCAAAATACTATGGAGCCTGGAATCATTAAAATTATAGTCTCTTGGTTTCTTGAGATGAATTGGAGAAACTAGACCTTCTTCTGCAGCAGACAGACCACATCTGGTTCTACAGATCCTACACTTCTGAGTAAAGAGGCATTTTACCATTTCGAGAAAACAGATAAATAGATATAATCCTGACACAGTGCTACAATAAAGCTGAGAAATCCCTGTACCCACTAGAAACAAAGACTGTACACATGACGTATGTATGAGGTCTCAGTGTGGACAGAGAACAGACAATGGGGGCAGTCAGTGTGGGTCAGTGGCTGTGAAGGTGGGGGGAACCTGAATGGGGAAGCAGGGCGTGTCCCGGCTACAGGTGTGGGTGCAGTCCGCTCCCGTCTTGAAAGCTGTTGTACTCGGGCTCTGAGGCGTCAACACTATGTCATGGTCTATCCACTGCCCCCACTCTACGAGCAGGTGGGACAGAGTGGAGTCCAGAGAAATGTTGTCATTTTGGGTGGAAAGCACCTCCTGGGACACCAGCCGCACCTGGTCAAGATCAAAGTCCAGCAGAGGTTTGAAGATGAAGGCAAATATGACAAGGGCTCTCTGTTCTTTGTCTTACCGGAGGAAGGCTGACATTGTGGTAGGTCCGGTCAGGGTCCCAGCCTCTTGGAGTCCCCCACACATCTTCATACTCTGGGGGCAGCCAGCGAGAATACGGCGTATTAGCAGCGCCCCACCTTGGGTACTTCCTGAACAGGATATTACACACAGCTATAAATCCCCGTTCCGTCCTCTCATGTTTGTAGATTGTTTAGAGCTGACCTGTTGTTACACTCTCCTGTGATGGATCTGTAGCGCTCAGACAGACAGTCTGCGGGACACAAGGGTCTTTGCAGTTCAGAGGAGCAGCCCGTAACATGCAGCAGATTCTCCACGTCTCCTTCACTCAGCAGCTCTGGGGTTAAAAAAGCACAAAACCCTAAAGGTCTGCTTTTGTTCTGTCCAACAGCTAAAAAATATACTTTACTTAAACTTGTTTCTTAGTTTAAATGGACAAAGTGCTTGCAAAGTCAAAGTATTTCAAAACCAGTTATAAAATTTGGTGTTGACTACATCTGTACCATGAGGTTTGGGCTGCTCCATGCTGTGAGTGTAGACCATCTCTCTGATCAGCTCCACAGTGTTGTCCAGCAGTTCAGCTGCATAGACGTGAGTCCTGACAGAGGCTTCTGTCTGCTTAAACTGTGCCAGCAGGTCACTGGGCCTCAGTGTGCCTTCAGACAAAGACATCTTCACTCTAAAAAACATGCACTTATGACTGGATGTTTAGATTTTATAGTATGGGAAAGAGGTAAAATATCTCATGTTTTCAATAAATTTGGACAAAGGACCTTTCACTAGTGCGTGCATAAGCAGCATCTGTCAACTCAATAGCCCTCTGAACAGCCTCCTCCACAAATACAGACCCTAAATACATTTCTGCAAAAAATAAAGAAATTATAGTCAGGTGTATTGGACATATTTTGCCAATAAAGAATGACTTCAAAATGCATCCCAGCAATAACATTTATAAGGAGAAATATCTACCACACAATCATTTTTTTAATGTTTTATAACAACCAAAACATCAATAAATGTGAAAAATCTTACCTGTAAAATTATTTAATAAGACATAATGAGGAAAGGAGACCAGAAGCAGAAGGGACAATGGCACCTGAAACCAGAGGCATGTCATTCTCCACAACAAAGTGCCACCATTAAACTTTAAAATGATAAATGATTAAAAATAAACTCACCAAATGAGCCGTCTCCATTTGGACTTCTGTAACGGAGCGGATTCAGCGCTCGTTTGAAACACTCATCAGAGTCTTATTGTTGCAGTGACTGTGACTCATCTTGAGAGTCAGCAGGTGCTCTGAGCGTCAGATTTGCCATTTATACACTGGCTGCAGGACCAATAGGTATGTGCAGAATCCCCTTATCTGTGCCTGTGGTGACAGCAATCCAACATCAAACAGTGGACTCTCCAGCTTGGCCTAATAACCTCACAAATCAAATTTACCTCTTTCTTTCAGTACTGATGAAAACCCTGTGTCAAATCATTTTACAATTTAAATTAAACATTTCAGCTCCTCATTTGAGCTCAGTCGTTCAGTCGTCCAGGTAGAAACTACAAAAAGTAATAAAAGGTCCTGGCTCCTCAGCACATTTCGGATCTCAGGCAAATTTACAACCCCACAAAATCTATGCATTTGTATTAGATATACTGACAACACATTGCAAATATGAATACACACAATTACTGAACACTTGCCAGAAGCTTGAATCTGATGAGTCTTTGTGCCATTAACAGAGACAGAGGGAAACATTGGCGAAGGGACAAGGCTTCTGGGAAATTGTAATAAGCTGCGATGACGAATAAAAGAACGTTTAGGATCTGACAGAAAGGTCACTGAAACGGCAGGTCTCTATTAACGCGCGTTACAGGACGAGGCTCATAAAGAGCAGAGTAAGCTTTCACAAATCAAACGTGAAGCACTTCTCTGAGGCCTCGTCTTCCCTTTGATGTTCCAGGTGTGTGATAGCATTGAATGAGTCATGCCTCCCATTTCATTACATTGTTATTAATTTTAATCTGAGTTGACCCACATTACACATCGTTTGCCCTGTGTACAGACTGGAAAGAGAGATTATCCTTATTTGGGGTGGTTCAGAAAACAGAAAGAACATGTAGCATATTTAGTTTTTAATATTAGCATGCTTTACAATAAACCATCAACATTAAAAAAAATTACACATCATTTTATAAACTTCATATTTGGTTTAAGACACTGGTGTTCTCTATTAGTTTTGTATTATTTTAACATAAAAAAGCACGATACTGATGTCTGTGCAAACACATTCAAGTAAAAGTTAAAAATACTTTTGTTATTATAAGTTCCATATACAGTGTACCTTCATTTGGAAAGACCTGACTTTAGAGATCACAGTGCAATGATTAGGCCATAGTTTCAGCAGTAGTAGTTACTTTAAGAGTTAGTTTTTAATGGCTGAGAGAATTGGCCCCGTCTTCAGGCGTGTTGAGACCACAGGAAGCGATCACAGCGCTCAAGCATTGTTTGGATGATTGCCCTGGAAAAAAACAACAGAAGATTAGCTCCCGAATCAAAGTTCTTTGCACACTGTATAATGCATTTTATGTGTTTTTAAGGAGCATTTTTTTAATTTATTTTAGCCTATGTTTTATTTATATTATTGAGTTTATAGTTCCATCAATTCACACTATTTTTGAGGTTGATATCATAAATGCCTTCGTTTTCTTTAAATGTCCGAATTCAATGTCCCTGTGTCCCCAATGTATGCCAAAAACGACATTCATATTACACACGCCATGTTTTTATCCCCACATTCATCATAGTTATCACTTATTGCAGGTTTGATTTTGTGCAGACATTGTTATGACCCACCTCTGCCTCTTCTCAGTTACTCTCAGCAGCTCACAGACCAGTTCAGAGTGGGATGAAAGGACCAACTGTACCCCACACTCCTCCAGGACGGCCAGAGCCAGGTCAGGCCCTGCGGTCCGAGCAAGCATCAGGGTCAGATTTTCGGTGCTGACCTTCCCGCCGCTTTCTGCCGAATCGTTTGACCAGCTGCTCCCATTAACACCAGGGAGCTGCTTAGACGCAACACTGCTCTGTTGGGACAGCTGAATCAGGAGCTTCCACTCGTCCAGCGTCTGAGGCTCAACTCCTGAGAATGTTTGAGCAATAGATTAACAAGCCAGTTTTCCAAATATGTTAATACTAAGGGTGTAATTTCAGTTTCAGAATCAGGACCCACTCATTAATAAACAATGTTGAGAAGAAACACTATCTGACAGTTTACCATCAGGTTCCTCCAGAAGACTAATGTCGTCAAGCTGACAAATGGTAGAAAAAGCTTCTGATCGTCGCTGTAGTTCATTGCACAGATACAGATAGCCCATCCAGTATCTGTCCCATACACAGAATAGTACATTTATGATTAAATTGTGCATTTGAATGCAATAGATTACATAAAACAAAAGAAAAAAATAAGAAAAACAAGCAACTAATCAATTAAAAATACCCATGACTGCGACAGCTCTCTGCCATCTTCTGCTTTGATGAAAGGTCAGCAGGAAGTCGAATCAGCAGAGACAGGAGGCGTCCATATCCCCAGCTAAAACAGTGTGAATGCCACCTAGAATGGAAATTTCAAACATGTATGAATGGTACTTGCATAATTAGATTTGTGTTTCTATTATTTACTATAATTGTAATTACATTCCCCACTGTGAATTAATGTGATGCACCAGTTGAGGGCAAGTGTTCTATAATAAGTGTTATATACTAGTCATGTCAGACCTTGGCTCGCCAGTAGGGGTCAGTGTATCACAGCGTTGAGGAGCATCATGGGAAAGTGCAAGCTCCAGCCAATCCTGCCGCAGAGATTCTGGATCAAGAAGAGACTGCAGAAATGACAACCTAAAAGAACAAATGAAGATGTACACTCTTTGAAGTCATTACACATTCTTGACTGAAACAACCACCACACACTATACCTCTGCTCTTCAGCGCGGGACTGGACCAGATTATCCAGGTATGCCAGAAAGTGCCTCATATCAGCCATAGCCATTATATCGGCTGGAGTAATGGTCGGGTAAAACTGGGGAAAGGAGCGTACAGCAGCTTCCCTGTGCTTTTCATACAGCCTAGGTTTAACACACTGACATTACACACAAGCAATTTAAATGCAAGCTTATAAATGTAATGAGAAATTGTTCACTGACCTGTGTAAGTGAGGAAGGAGAGCAGGTGCCGTCCAAGGCTGCAGTTCTCTCAGGCTGCGAAGTGACCGCTGCAAATCACCTTTCTGAATAATATCAGCCACTTTACTGGACTGAGAGAGTTCTGTCAAGAAAGAATATTTTACATTTTACAGGGTGTTATTTTCATTTAATACTACTTGGACTAGGCGCAGTTATCAAACACTATTAATTGTAAAGTGTCTCCTTCTGACCTAGTAAGGCTTCAATAAAGGAGCTGTGTATCTCAGGCTGCTCCTTGTAACACAGTAGACACATTCTTCTGACTCGTTCTTGATCAAGGAGAAAAAAGTACCGACGCAGGAAGGTGATGGAGTTAAGGGTGTAGTTCTTCTCTTGTTTCTGAAAGCAGCTATGCTCTGTGTAAAGCATGGCAAGCTGACTGAGATTTGTCAGCAGTTCAGCTGCGACTGGTTTGGGTGGAATCACTCTAACAGGCTCTACATGAATCCCATTTGATTCATTAGTTTGATTATCTTTGTTATCTGATGCCAGCTCTTTCTCATTGTCCTCTCGTTCTCTGTTATCACTGCAGCCTTGCAACTCCTCTTTTAAACGGTTTAGGTCTTCTGTTAAAAAGGGCTCCTCTTGATGCTCTAAGCAGGTGTTAAAGAGTTCCCTTTCCTCTACTAAGCCACTAGTGTTTGAATCATGTACAGAAACTGTTGACTCAAGCTCAGATGGACCGAGTATTTTCTCCAGAACAGGCAACCAGTCCAGTAGAGTTTCTTCAAGGCAAACTGGATCCAGTAGCACCAAGGGATCCTGGAGTTGAGTCCTGACAAAAATCAATCAGCATTAGAAAAAGTTTGATATTCCGTAACGACGTTGAATATTGGAAGAATAAATATGATCTGTGATATTTATGTGATATTTTCCCCTTTAAGTAAAACTGTACTCAAATGTATAAAGATATATTCTCAGGACTAACTTAAGGGTTTCATTGGTCACATGAACCTTTACTTTTGGTCGCACCACTATTTGAATTAAACACCTTTTCAGCTTTGACAAGTCTAAATGTCTGAAACATGGAAAGTACGTTTTATTTTTTTGTGATTCAAGCAATTCTTGCAAAATTGACTCTCTGTCTTTTGTTTTTATTGGCACAACAATAAATTACTGATCAACAGCAATAAATCCTAAAAAAATAGAAATGTACAATGGTGTTTCACTTACGTAGCATGTTCTGTCACTGATTTGAGTTCATTCATGCCTGCTTCAGTATTTGACAGTTCAGCATAAACCCTGTGACCAGAAGTGCAACCTTTTAGACAATTTGCATAAATAATCTGGTAAATCTATATGCAGTAAAAATAACGTATATCTTGCTTACTCATTTTCCATTTTTTCCGAGTATGCAGCTGTAGAAGCAGGTATTTCTGTTATCATCCCCTCTTTGAAGTCTGGTCGTTGCCAGAGCTCAGAGTTCATCTGTAGAGTGTTGATCTTCTCTGTTGTCTTCTTAACAAAACTGGAGACACTAAAGACAAATTACAGTCAGTAACCTTTCACTAAACATGTGTTATATAGTCAAACATGTCATCAGTAAGAAAGAGAAGTGAAACTGACCACATGCAACTACACTATAGGGGAAAGGGGAAGTCGGCTAAAATAGTAGCTTTGACTGGTTTTATTTATAACACACAAAAAAGGAACAAACAAACTTTTCCTGTTTCTGTGAGTGCTTACCTTTCTTTGACAGCTTGCAGTGCGATGCGTGGTGGTTTGGGACGAAACGAGAGCGGAAGAACGAATGGCAGGCCCTGTTCAGGCCGCTCACCCTCCAAACGCTCGGTGCTTTGTGGATCTGAATAAAAATGGTGGCAAAAGCCAGAGGAAAAACACAGAAGGACGGAGCAGTGGATATGAATAATGAGAATGAAAGGGCAAAAGGAAAGCAGATGGAGCTAAGATGGCAGGCACCACTGAAGAGAGAGAACAAATTAAATGCTGCACAATGTGAAAAACAAAAACAAAATTGTGATATGTGATGCAGAGGAACAATGTGAAGATTACATTTAAAGCACCATTAGAGAAATCATTCAAATCAAATAAGACAATATTTCAGTTCCATAACAAATAATTTCCCTTTATTTACAGCAATACCAGGAGGCAGCAAGTGCTATGTTTGTAGTGATAGATGTTTAAGGTTAAGATATTTTAGTTTTTTTGTCATAGAACTTAGGAGCAGCAAAGCGTTTTTTTCCTGCTGCACAAACAACACAGAGCAGAAAGAGTGTATTGGAAACAAATGAAAAGCAAGAAATATGTTTGAGTGACCTTTTGGTATTTTTAAAAGTCATTGTTGTAAGGGTTCATGTTGTTAGGTTATTGCTCACTTGGTAACTCTGCTTCTTACCATGATCCACTTGATCCTCTTCTTGCCCAAAACTGAAATCCTTGAGCCGTTCTTCTTCTGACGTGGACTGGTTTATGAGGGAACCGGTCTCCTCATCTGACTGACTTCCTCTGCGGCTGATCACACGATAGATCCCGCAGTCCAGAACATTAAAACTCTCCTGAAACATCATAGGATTACTATTAAATAAGGAATGTCTCTTATTTCTTATTATTCAACAATGTCCCACATAAACAAAATGAAGAGGAGGTCACACACTGTGCTCTACCTGTAATACAAAAAGGTAAGAGAAATGGAAAAAAAAACTGACCTATTAGGTAAATACTAATCTTTGTTCTTCAATTGAAAATACCTGACTTGAATATCACATTGATTACTTGCTCGTAATAGCTACATTAAAGTCATGTGTGTAATATCATATAAAGAAGTCATTTTAACTTACATGTGAAGATATGCTGCTTCTGCGGCTGCTGGAGGCGGAGTCTAGAGGTTCTAGTTTAGTGATTACTTCCTCTAGCTGTCCAATAAGCTCTGCCGTTGTAGAGGAACTCAGCTGGGACTTCATGTGTTCAAGACGATCGATGGGAATAGATTTTCTTGCCTAAATTAAACACAGGCCCCAAGTTAGATGCTCTAAAAAAGCACAAAGGTATTAAAACTATGTAACCTGCTGTATGTTGTCCCTTATGTCATTAGTAGTATTCACCCTGCTTGTACTGATGGCGTGCTGGAACATACAGCAGACGGTAGCAGCCAAAAGCCATGACTCTCTGCGAAGCAGGCGCTCAACACAGCGCTCTGCTGACAACAGTGTGAAGTGGGACAGGCGCCCGCTGCCATGGAGACAGAACAGCTCACTGCGGTAGACGACAATATCAGCCACATCTAAAAATCCACAAAAAGGTTGCCATCAATTAAAATGAATGCATTTGATTATTGCTAATGTTACAGGATAATACTGTCCTTTTGGTACTTCATAATTACAGCCTTTTAATGAATTTAACCATGATTATAGCACAAATGTATAGTGCAAAGACAAAACTCACCTTTTACTTCAGTCCACAGAAGCACTTGGCCATTCTGAGGTGTAAAGATATAAATGGCTGAGTCTGTCCATGTCAGCAAGCTTTGGTCACTAAATAAATTGTATAACAAAAGAAATGCCTGCCTGTTATTTGTTGGCATGATTAACACCGCTTATGTTTGTGCTGTTAATGACATTGGGCTTACCCTAAATAAAGTAGTTTTGAAAAGGCAACTGACTGGGGACTCTTCTGAGACTCATTATAGTGAGGCTCATTTCTAAATGCAGCAAAACAAACAAAAAGGGAGATTTATTTAAAAAAAACAAAACTAAAAATAGGAACTTAAAAACAGGAACAACATGTACCTGCAGGTGATGAGAGGTAATGGAGGACAAGCCAGTAGCTGCTTGAACTGATGGGTGCTCAGAACCTCACCATTAAAACTGGCCTCCCATATTCGAGATCCAGGTCGTGCACAGTAAAGCAGAGGGGGCTGCCCCAATAATAACCCTCTGTTTTGGGGAAAAAAACAAGCTCCATATTCTCCATCACGCTCTTTATTTCCAACTCGCCAGAACTTCTCTCTGTTGGCAGACACAAATATACAAATAACCAACCCCCTTAATATTCAAAGCAAATGATTGGTTTGGGGTTTTTGTAATCATTAAAATAAACCCATACACCAACACCTAAAAACCTTATTTTCAGACATACTTCTCTGTGTCACAGAGGTAACAGCGACTCAAGGAAGATACAAGTAGACGTCCATCTTGGAAGCCGAGCTGGACTACTCTGGAGTCCACAGTGGTGACAGTTTGAACGGGAAAAATAACAAAGGCAGATCCCTAAACAAACAAAAATATGGGAAAAATATTAACTGACACATATGGATACTTGAGTTATTACAAATTGAGGAACAGGCTAATAAAAACAATGTGACCAAACATTTTCACTTGTTTCATATCACTCATATGGCAGAACTTAACATTTCATATTATGATGCTGATAAGTAAATAATGAACCACAAAACTATATGATGCTTGTATATAGTTATGTCTATACCATGTAACCAAAACATTATAGATTATAAATAGATATATACTTTTGTTAAACACTTGTTGACAGATTACAAACCTATCAAAGATCCCTGGAACCCTGGAAAATCATTTTAAACTTTACAAAAAAAGCCTAATTGTTTAAAGTCGAACTTTAAATGCATTTAACACAACTTATTAATTTGTCTGCAGCTATTTTTCAAAAATATTTACAACAAATAAGCAGCAGTGTTTTTCTCTTTAATACCTTGCCCAGTTTAGAGGAACCTGCACGTAGAAATGACACTTTGCCCGCTGTGTCCCCAACAAAAACTCTGAGGGCACTGGTGTCCCAGCACAGTGCAGTAATGGCTTGTCCTTTGTGCTCCCAGGACACACTGACTCTCTCTGGACGGCCGCGTCGCTCCAGCTGCAGTTCCCACACAACCACCAGACCCTGACTGGATCATTAACAAGAACCACTGTTGAAAAATACAGTCTACTACAACAAAACAGATGAAGAAGAATAAAAACACCAACCTTGTAGCAACAGCAATAAAGTCTTCATCGTGGGGGCAGCACACCACCTGAGTTATGGATCCCTCCTGAAAACAAATGTTGAACATTAACAGAGAATGACACTTTGCAGCTCAGAAGTATGTCAACGAGATAAAGCAGGACACACACACAAGATACTGAGGGACTTTGGTGCAGAGCAGTGACCTACATTTTAACTGTACAATGGGAGCAGTGTTAATTTAATGTAAATCTATAAGTCAGATTTAGTGAGGGAGTCGGACTTACTCAGGTGACAGCAAGGTTTCAGGTCTTGTACCAATTTGCTTGATTTGGCTCTGTATAATTTCATATTTTCTACCCCACAGACTGCCTGCACTGAGTAAAATACCTCCTTGTACTATGTCATTCCCAAACAATAAACAGAAACCATGGCCCAAATGTACAAATTACTGTCGAAACACAGACTTCATATGCAGCAAGATTCAACTACACCTAACTATTACCTTATGAGTGAGAATGAGCCTTTGTTTCCAGCCCTCTCTCTGAATCAGGTGCAGTCCTCCGGCGGATGTTCCTAAGGCTAGCCACTTCCTGGATACTGCCAAACAGGTACACTATGACACAAAAACATGAGTTAAAATTTGTTTTTAATTATTGTGGACACTTATTTTATCTTAGCTAATAAAATCCTATTTGTGGTAACCTTGAGCCTGCCAGAGTCCAAACGCAGAGCAGAGAGAAGTGGGTCCAGACAGTCAAACTCTGCCAGGACATGGCTGTGGTTTTCAGGGACAACTGGTACAAAAGTCATCTTCAGGGGTGATCATCCAAAACTGAATCAAAACAAAAATGCAACTATGAGAATTAATGCTGCAAGTTGCTGGACAGTCATGTGACAGGCGGGGAAACTTTGTACAAAACAGGGTGACACTATATAACTGACAGAAGACACACATCAGGGAAGTTGGGTAAACAAAAATACTTTATTTGGAGATTAAATGTTAAGATCACACATAGGCCAGACAGTCACTCCATATGACATTTTTCATGTTTAGATACAAATTATAAGTAGTGATCTAATTAACTTAGCAACTCTGCTATTATGTAATATATCCTATAAAAGAATAAAGAAAACATTAACATAGATGTTTTAATAAATATAAACATTTTTTCGTATGTGACACCACGGACACTAAGAAATGTGTGTATGTATGTTTTGTCTTCAATAATATATATATATATATTTTTTTTTTTTAAATCAATAAAATATTCTAAGACAGGTGAATATTGTGTTCTTCTTCAATTACACATAAAAGAAAATATTACCACTATAATGTAAATGTCCTGCAGAAAACGATTTAAAATACTATTAAAAAAACAACAACATGCAAACTTGAAATAGTGTCACTTGAGTAGCACATACTTCCTAATTGACTCTCTCCAAGGCGCAGGATGGTAGTTTGCTGTTAATTACCCTGAACAAACCTAGAAATGTCGAGCTTGTGGGTCTTCTCATTCAGCCAAGTACACCACTACACAGCCGCCAGTATCATTGTTACACTTTTAGTCTATTATTGGCAGCGGAAACAGTTTTATTGATTAAGTTGCAGCAGTGCCTCAACAACAGCGTCACGGGACAGTCTGCTGACACTCATGCTAACCTTTCTGACATTACTTAAAGGCTTAAAAACATCCAGGCGAGTAAGATATAAACACGAGAAGGCAAAACAAGTATATAATTGCTGAGTTAACATTTTGACCCATGTGAGCGCTTTTCTCTGTGCGCTTATTTGTCCCGTGACGTTAGCTAGCTTCACCTACGGCAGCTAGCTAAGCCCTAAAACTTTATTTGAACAAACTCACCAAAGCAAAGTCATACAGCGATGCAGCTTCAAGTCGAGGCAGCTTTTACATCCTTGATTTAAACGTGTTAACAATTTGTCGGAGGTCAGTCCCATGGCAGATACCCGCCCTACTTTCACTTGTGACAACTGCGCTCAGCTGATGTTTCTGAGGCGGATGGACACTTCCTGTGGCTGCAGTCAGCCGCACGAGGCTCACGCACGGTTTACGCACAGCAGAGCTCAATAAGGCAACGAAATGACAGGCAAACAACAAACAATAAATAAAATATGTCAGCCTTCTTTAAGTTTAATGCAACTAAGTTTGGTGCGTTGAGCCTTTGTATAATATGGATTCGAAAAAAAATTGTTGATTGTGAGACAGAAATATAAGCTATAAAAGCAACTAGTAAAAGCAAATAATGTGATATTTTACACAGATAACACCCAAAACAGAGCATTATGTCCATAAAATCACTGTATATACCAATACATAAATGTAAGTGTACTAGTTGTGGGTGGGTTGCATTGCATTTAAACTGTACACCTTTATTAATAAATCGTATTTTGTAAAAAAAATAAAATAAAAAAAAATTCTAAACCCTACCCTTTCAGTTATTTTTTTCCCAGACATGAACAAAAAATTATGCTTGACTTTAATTCAGACTAACATTTCAGTGCAGACAGAATGTGCAGACATTACAAACTAGTGACAGTGTGATTGGAAGCTCACACAAACTAATGCACTCAAGTGTAAAATAACAGTATTGCTATATTCACTTCCTCTTTCCTCTTTAGCACGTGGTTCCACACAACACAGTGCTTACAGGGGCTCTGAGTGCCTAGAATCATCACTCTGTGCACAGATCAAACACTTGTTGGCAGTCCTTTGCTGGCATCTCACACGTCACCCTGTTGTCCTGAGTGCCTTCCCGATTCCATCTCAAATTTGGTCACATTACACCATTTCAATGTCCTATTTTTCCATTAACGGCGTAAATCTCTCAACCACTTAAAAATACAAGAAAACTAAATTACAATTATTTGTATTAATAAGATGCAGTTAGTCTCTGATGAACATTTGGAGATGTAGCAGCATCTGTCTGTCCTCATCATTAGCTCCAGTGAATCCCATTAGACGACTCTGCATGGGACGTCTCAGTCATTTCAGTCTGGAGGACCTACACAGGTGATGTTCATACACTTTCATCTTTTCCTCTCCTTTCTTTGACAACAGGAGACGTCAGGTTTTCCTCATCATCCGCCGGCTTTGCCAGACCTGGAACTTGCTGTAGGCTTTCTGCAACATCTCCTCCAAGTGTCCCGTGAGCTGTGCAATAAAAGACAAAACACCAAAAAAGATTTAACTAAAATATAGTGAATTTAGCATATGTTCTTACATTATGTATATGCTTATATGGTCATAACTTACATTTGCACTTAAATACTGACGTTGAATCTTCTCCTGAAAAGGTCGAAGCTTGGTCATCTGAAATTTTTCTAGATTTGACTTCATTTTTATGACCTATATAAAATATAGAATTTATTAAAAATGTATTAAAAAGTAACTCTCAGTTTCCTTGTGGGATTTCTTTCTTTACATTGAAAGAAAAAATAAACACATAAGCAATGTCTGTAATTATAAAACTTGCTGAACCAGTGCACAATTTACAATCTATTATTATACCTTTTCCTCCAAAAAAGGTGTGTTTACGGGAAAACAGGACCAGAAATGTCTTAATAACTCTCCTGCAGCCGCATAGAGATGTTTCAACTCCCCTTGAACTTCAGTAGGTATCATCTCTGGGGGAAAAAAAGGAGATTTTAGTTAACATTACAAGTCAACAATAATACACTACACTAAACAATAACAAATCAACAAACCATGAGTAAACCATCTACATAATCACTTACGATTTATGGCTTGCTGTGCTCCTCCGTACATGAGGACCCCACCTGGTGAAAGAGCTGCAATGGCAGAACTAGCTGATGTGCTTGACAACACCTGCAAAAAAGTAAAAGACACACAAAGAAAGTCTCAATGTAGTTATAACAGCCCATGCATAAATTAAAAAAAAAAAAAAAGCTGCATATAAACCTGAGTAAGATTGGGTTTGTAGTTAGCCATCTCATGTTGTATGTAGTTGACAGAGTTGATGATATCTTGGCTTGTTGTGTACTTTTGAGACTGAAGTGGTACAGGACCATGGGCATATCTGTCAGATAATGAGAAAGAGAATATAAGAATAAAGAAGTTTTATTTTAATAACTTAAAAGATTCGGAAATTAGACTACACAGAAATGACACCCGTAAACTGTACCTGTCAGACTTCTTGAGGTTTAATGCAACTGTTTTTATTCTGTTTTCCCTTTGCAGATCCTCATATTCTATGGCTTCTTGTAATTTAACCTAACAGAGGCAATATGTTTACAACAAACATTAAAAAACAAAACAACAAACAAACAACAAAAGAACACTTCTGGACCCTTATACCTTTTTAACTGGAGGCTGAAAGAGATCAGAGTCTCTAGAGTTTCCATCAGTGCTGCTTGTCTCGCTGGCTTGGTCAGCAGGCGCTTCCCTTTAAATTGCAGTGTTGCAATGTTATAAACACAAAATAAAAACACAAGCAGCATTTCATAGTTAATAATTTTCTTTTTACCCCTTTCGTGAGCCAGCTGCCAGCACCATAGCACTGTGATGATTAAACCGCTTTATGATGGCAGAGTTGCTGCTGTCTTTCACTGTCCTATTTAAATTGGAAGTGGAGGGTGTTGGTGTGCAAAGTCCATAACCCTGAAAAATATAGTTATAGTATAATATTTATATAGGAATTTATTATTAAGAACTTCTACAAGTGTAAGTTGAATTCTTCTCGGCAAATCTCACCTCATCTAATGATTTATCTTCTAAAGACAGAAGGTCTACCAATGGGTTCTTCACTCCTTGCACAACCATAGACTTCAACCCTGAGCAATTTACAAACATTATTGTCAATACAGTGGAAACAATGTACAAGAAATGTGAAGATGATCTTTGTGCAGAAGTTGTTTGACTTTTACCCTTTTCATCCTGCTTGGCACACTCTGAGAAGATATCTTGTGTTCCTGTGTTGATACGGTCTCTGTGAAAATAATGGGACTGGAAAAAGCGGGTCCAGAACTCCTTCTCCGTTAAGTTATGAGGCACATTTTCACTATACTTCTGTTTCACTGTAAGTAAATGCAAGCAACTGTAATCAATTCTTTACATCTAATGAAGAAACAACATTTACACCTAAATTCTTTTTTGCAAAAAACTCAAGTCAGGTCAGTAGTCAAACACAGAATGAGCATGGTTTACCTGCAGGGTATGTTCTGAAAATGGATTCAATAATGTCAGCAGTCAGATTATATCTTAACCCATTACAGCCATCTGTCTGAGGTCTAATGTCGGCCTATTAAACACAAAATAGACAGTTGTTAGCGCTGTACGAGTTGATTGCAGAGTTGTTAGTTTGATGTTACATGCTCTCACCAGAAAGGCTCCTGATATGCCAACTTCTTGTTTGTTATTATACACAGTGGAGTCTGTGTTGTTGATGCCTCCTAAACGGTTGGCCCAAAACTCTTCAGCAGTGATTACTTGGCTAACAACAAGATCTTTGTATAGCTGGAAGAGGACTGGATCCTCTTGAAGCATCCTGCATCAAAAACAGCAGAAAATCACACAAATTGTGTCATGGTCCCTATTTTGCAGTTTTGTCCAGTAACCACAGCTTGCAGCACTGTAGCCAAACACAAACGTGAAACACTTTTTCATTGCTTTCAGATGCAAAACTAAAAAACACTAATATCTGCACTCCACTTTGGCTGAAATAAGACACCAATAAGCTAACGACACTAAATAGGTAAAAGATAATAGCATGTGTATAGGATACATTTCTATGTATTCAAATTAGCAGTGTGCTATTTGGTCTCAGTTTTACTTCCACTGTTACTTTTTTACAGAATGCCAGCACAAGGCTTAAAAGGAGCCCATTCACCTGTTCATCATAAAAGAAATGAGCAAAACTGAATAATGGAAATTCCCACTAAGATCATTTAAAATAGCATAAACAGGGACAGTGACATAAACATAAAGCATAAAGAATTGTGTTGGAAGACCAGACCTCAAACAAAGCACACACATTAATGAGTAGGTTTCTGAGTAGGTCCGAGTTAGCAACAAGTAAAGATTCTAAATCATGAATGAAGAGGTATGTTAAGACTGTGAAAGAGACTGTGAACTTATCTAAAAAACTGTCACAACTCACAACATGCATTTTTACACACATCAATCACAAAATGGGGTAATTATGTGAACATAAAAGGTCAACCAGAGGGTCTGACCTGTTTTTCTCCTCTAGCTCTTTGTTTGCTTTCTTCTTGAACTTGGGCAGTAGCTGCTGCAGCAGCTCCTTGGCAGCCTCTCTGTCTTTCAGTGCAGTGCTTTCATTGGCAAAGTGGAATGTGGTACTTTCTCCGGTGTGAAGGACCAGCTGGAGCTGAACTTTAGCTTTACCATCTGGGCTGATCTTCTGACCTGAACATATCAAAAATAATTAATACTTAATAAAATGCTTTTACCACTAGCATGATTGATTTGATAATAATACTGACAGCGTATATCCGCATAGGGGTGGCTGACTGTGAAGCGGTCTTTGCCCTCTGGACCCCAAGCTATCCGCTCTGCCATGAGGTAAAGTGTGCCATCCTGCTTCTTCTGACGAACCTTTTTCACCACCAGAAGCACTTCCTCTGACAGCGAAGCCATGGCAACACTGAGAAAACACAGTATCCGTTATTAACAGGAGAAGCCCTGAGTATAAAAAAGAGCTTGAAAAATTACGTCACACATACGTATTTAAGGCATAAAACTCAAGCCCATAAATCCCAAACATTTTGTTTAAAACGTGACCGTAAACGTCAATAACACAATAAAATGAAGCTCAAGTAGGAATAAACCTGACTGCCACTGCACTGCAATAAAACAATGCTGTTCTTACTCTTTATTATTCTAAGTTCGCTTATGCTTTACAAACAGGAAAAACAAACAGTACAATTGTTCGTTTGTATGTTTATTATATTAACTTAAGCTACATACCGATAGGTTAGCTAACGTGACCAGTTAAGAACAGCAAGTAAGGAGAAGTCGCTAATAAACTTTATTTACCTTAAATTTAATCGGTAATTAAAGTGTACGTCGTTTTCCTTCAACGCATAATCTCAAAATGGTCTGTTCTGCATATAAAAATATAAATGGTAAGTTTTCAGAGACAGAAAATCGACTACTCTAACAGTGAGCTCACAGACTTCTGCGCCGACATGACTGCCAACCTGTGTGTTACACTAAAACTGTTTCGATGAGAACAAACGAAGAACTATGGTTCCTATCTACGACAGTAAAATACAGGTAGGTATGATGTGCTGTAAAAATCGTTAAAACGTCAAAGTGTAAATGTAAAATCTGAATGCCATTCTTAAAAGGATAGTCCAGCATTTTATACATCTGGTGGATGGATAGCTAACTCCATCTGGATACACAGTGTCAGCACATTCCCAAGACAACAACGAAGGAATACTATGTTTATTGATGTGTGGTCCATAGATCTTTTCTCCACAACATATTGCTGATGTGGTCTATATGGTCTAGACTACGACATTAAGGTGCTTTTAGATATGAATAGCAAGTTCTGGGGTGGTATGGCCTGTAATGTAATGTAAACCAATTGTATTTTTACAATTTACATGTAAATACCCTATAAAACCCCTTAATAAAATACTTTACAGTCCCTTTAAATGTAAATGCTTGTGTTTTTACTAAACTGGTACTCTGTGGATGAGTCGAATAAGGCTTGAGACCTAATCACTCGAGATAACTAATTTATAACACTTAAATCACAACTTTAGGTAATTGGTTTACAATAATGAATCAGTCATATGTCCTAACCCTTATGTAATCATTTACAAACGGCCAGTAAAAATGCAAATGACAAGTTGCAATAAATCAAAGTTTTAATGACACTTCGCAGACATTACACAGTACACATCACATACATACCTATATGTATACATATATACCTATATCGGTGGTCATCTGTTTTAGGTGGTGTCACATTTTGTCATTTATCTGAAGCTCTTGAAATAAGAGAGTAATCAACACATTTTACAGCTAGTTGTCCTAACATACAGAAGCTGAGAAGACTGGAAGTAAAAATGATTATATGATTAGAAGAAGATATGTTAAATAGTTAAGGTTCTTTTCCTGTGTCTTGTCTTAGGTGGTGGCCTCCTTACACTCAGAGACGTGACAGCCACACTTGTCCACCGAAATGTAGGTGTGCTTTATCCTTCTGTTGTCAGAGCAGAGCATCTCCACCTCTTTTTTACTGGTTTTCATTTCTTGGCAACATGTGCATAAATGCATCATCATATTGTTCACTGCTGAGTACCTGCAAGTAAAATGCAAATGTCAGCCTTGTTCTTTAATATTAACCAGACTTGAACAGGTGCTGAATTATAAATCTCACATAGATGAGGACACTCCACATGATCCTTCACAGGAAGTAATCTCCACTGGCACAAGTGACTTGCAGCTCCCAGTTTCCAGGTACGTAGTGTTCTTTTTTACCAGACAGTTGTTACGAGGGGTGCCTGCCAATGACATGAAGAGTTTTTGTGAAAAACAGTAACTTGCAAAAAACTAAATTGGTATTGTAATGTTTTGGTTAAATGGTTTTATTGTATCTCAAAAAACGTACAGGTTTTGCAACAACCATTCGCATCAGTTTGTTCAGTTCCCTGTAAAATAAAATGGTGGCCAGTGTGAAGTATGCAAACAAAACAAGACAACAAGACAAATGTGAATTCAAATAACATGCAAACTCATACCTAACATTATCCTTTCTAAGTGAATACAAAATTATATTCTTTATTAAACCGAATAGATTGAGTATACTCACCGGAACACAGTTTGTTGGATCAAAGTCTGGACACTCTGTTTGTTTTTTGAAAATAATAAATTCATCATTCTCCTTTTCACAATTATACTTGATGCAGTGGTCATCTGGTGGTGACCAAGACTCAGAAGGCTGAAGTGTAAATAAGAACAGAACTGACTAAGAATACAGATATAAAGCTTTGTGTCTGATGCAACCATGTTAGATTTACTTTACCTTAATAATAACAGTGGCATTTGAATCTTGTACTGACAATATACAGCTGGTCCTTTTACATGATCCACAGCACTCTCCTAGTTTGGTTTCATACACATAGCCCTATTTGAAAAACAGTGTAATTTACTTTAATAATGTGCACCAACTGTGTTCAATATGAATTTCAGTGCTACCTCTGAACAGTTCTTTTGGCAGGGTATCACATGACACTCAAAGCTGTTCAACATGGTTTCTTTGTTTTGATTTCCCGTACACATACAGCGTTCACACTGGCTTCTAAAGAACTCTGTACCTGGCTGAAAACATACAAATAAATAAGGCATAACTTGAAAGCCTTCAAATGACTAAGAAAACATATTTTTAAATGGTTCAATGATAGTTGGAATATAGTAAATGACGGCTTACCTTGTACTCAGTATCATTGAAGACACACACATTTTTTGGTACTAGATAGGAAGAAGATAGAAAGGGACACAGTTTATCCTGCAAGTATAGTTATATTTCCCTGAAAAGGTCTGGTCAAAAATACAAAGCAGTTACCACAAGTGTAATGAGGGCAGCAACTGTCATTTGATTCATGCATCTCTAACTTGAACCCTGGTTTGCACTTCAGTTTTGGCTCCCCACAGCGTTTACGGTCACACTCTGTTAGATGGATGGTAAAAAAATTCATAAGATAATTCATGTTGTCTATAACAGTGTGTGATCCCATACTAACTCACCACATTTGAACTGCTCACAACAGTCCTCTGTGTAATTCACCAGCACCTCACCCTCCTTGTTACACATGAGATATTCTGGAGTGGGACACCTGCGTGGCTTACACTGGACGTCCATTGTGTCACGGTCACAAACACACTGCTGACAGCCACTCCGCCATGTCTCATTCAGCTGTTTTAACAATGAAAAACATTAACTGCAACAAAATCAATAAAAAAACCTGAAATGCATTCCATGTTTTTGAACATACCTTTTTAGGTAAGCCATCAGGCCCAGTGCAACCTTAAGCAGAAAGTGAAATATAAAGTATCTACTGCTGCAATATACACATTCATGTTATGAGTTATTTTTACACACATAAAAGTTCATACATGCAGAGACACAGAGTTCAGAGTTTGAACTGAACAATGTCAATCCCTCTGGACAGTAACATCCTTCCACAAACGACTGACATTCAGCTTTGTTGGCAACCTTTTCCCCCTCACATTTATTTACATATTTTTCATTGTATCTAAGGAAAAAAAAAATTACATATTATTGTCACCAATATATTGTGAAAATATTTACAGTAAACTCTAACCTCTGAATTTATTATTAAGTATTTCAAAATACAAATGTTGTTTTTACCTTGCATTGCATGTTTTAATGACTGTTGGGCCACATGGCTTATAGATTTGATTTGCAGGACAGGGATATTCTGCATTAAAAGAAATACATTCATTCATCAAATACATGAGACAGACAGAAAGACACTGTTTGAATTTGAATAAAATGAAACCCTCTGACCACACAGTCCTTTTGTTGCATTTCTCCAAGAAACACAGATGGATTGTTGAGCACACATAGAGGCATATGTCTCAAGACTGGAGCATCCCATCGACTTTGCCGTGTGCAAAACATCAAATTTGCAAGCCTCATAAAGGAAATTTGGTTTGATGACCTTATGACACTCTTTAAAGACCCTTAATGCAAAATATAAACAAAGCAGACTTCAAGTAGTTCTTTCAAAACATGTTATGTTTTTATGATTAAAATGTCGTTCTTACTCGCTATTCAAGATCTCACAAATTGTAGTGGGCGGAGGACTTGATGGTGGAGTTGTAGTGATCGGAGGAAGAGGGGGTGGGTTCTCACAATATGGCTTCTTAGGATCTGGGACACGCCACTCAAATGCCATTTCAGGACAAGGACGAATCTGACCATTTGGCAATCTGCAGTCGTTCCTTGTATTATTGTCACATGTGCCTAGCCAAAGTAATTTCAAATTTACTACATTCATAAAACATACTGACAACTTTCCAGTTCATTGAAATGATTATTGCCAACTCACCACACTGTCCCTCTGTGTTGTGGTGGAAAAGGGAAAAAGGCAGTTCAACGCTGAACTGAAGTTGTTTAAACAATACAACCGCTTGAATTTTTGGTATTCTTAAAAGCATCTCAACTGCTGTACTGGTGATGATCAGGTCATCATTGGAGAAGGTTGGCAAGATCCGTTTGCCATTAATATAAACCTAAACAATTGAAGCATATTGACAGTCATACACAAAGGAGCATGTCTCCTGATCCAACAAATACATTACTTTGCAGAGTACACTACTTTTGACAATTTTACATGTGCATGTTGCAGGCCCTGGTACCATGACCTATTTTATACCACACTGCACCCAGCTAACATTTTATTATTAAAAAAAACAAAAAACATTCAGAGTTAAGCACAAAAAGTATTTCTTTACCCTGTTTGTGTATTTTGGGCTTTTCTCTGCTGTGAGAGTAATGTTGTATGTTTTATATTTTACTATCAAGGCTTGAGCACAGGTCACAGCTCCAGACGCGTCACAGTTTGTATTGTCAATAAGAATAGTCAAATTGTACTGAGGAATAATTTCTCGAACCAAGACATAAGTGCAGTTCCTCTGAAAGCTGTAATATTGACCATCAAATGTGACATAATGAGGGTCTCCCCAACCAGTACATACACCTGGAAACATTTGAAAACAGCATGAGTTTGTGACAAAGATAAGGCAAAGACTCATTTACCAAACATATGAAATGTAGTAAGATGTGATGAGGGGCTTGTGCAAACTTACATCTACACTCGTAGTGATAGCAGCAGCCTTGTTTGTCATAAACCTTCATAGGTTGTTGTTTATTGTCACATGCTGGTTTTGTGACAGGTGGACACTGCACTGGTTCTGTTATTACTTTACCTTTGTCACAAATGTTATTCATACATTTGGATATCCAGGTATCACCATGCTGCCATAAAAGACAGAGATGTACAAACATGAAGAAGATGTGTTGTTGCACCAAAAATTATATATTATAGATATTGAACATGATTAAACCAGCAGGTCTAGCAATCTCTACATAATTATAGAATTGTAGGTCCAAAACAAAACTTCAACAAACAAAAATACCTTTCTTGGTGGATCCAGATATGAGCAGTTTTCTGGACGACAGGGCAACTGCTCCAAGCTGCAAGTCACACTGCAGAAGACATTGTAACAGTTGCTTTTTCCACGGTTCACATTATATATAAAATCACCTGCAAGACAAAATATGAGGTAATTAGATAAGAATTATCAGTGTTAGATTTAAGAAAAAAGCATGAAAAAAATGAGCAATTTGGCAGCTCCCCTCATTTTCAATCTCAAGAAGCTTACCTATTTTAAACCATTGAATGAAAAGTGTCTTTACACATATTATGTGTTTGTCTATATATTATATTTAAGTAGAATTATGTAAAGTTTATAAAATACTGAATTGTTTACCAGGTTTGAAAACTTGATCATTGTATTTGCAGGAACATAATCCCTTTGATGGAGTGGTGCTCAACTGTCCTGTTGATGCTCTTGTTGTAAACACACTGTGCGTAACACTTTCAGATGTGGTAGTCTTTACAGTGGTTGTAGTAGGTTGAACTGTGGTTGTAGTGGACTTTATGGCAGTTGTGGTAGGCTTTGTTGTTGTGGTAGACTTAACGGTGGCTGTGGTGGACTGCTCGGTGGTCTTTGAAGTAGTCGAAGAAAGGATTTTTGTAGTTGTCGTGGGTAGTTGAGTTGATGTTGGCTTTTCAGTAGTTTTACTAGGTTTAGTAGTAATAGTTGTCTTTAAGGTGGAGGTGGTTGATGGTGCAGTTGTGGTAGAGGGTATTTCAGTAGTGGTGGTAGACTTTGCTCTGGTTGTACTGGATGGGTAAATGGCTGTAGTGGTGGGCTTTGAAGGGGTGATAGTAGTTGTGGGCACATTAGTTGAGGTGATGGGCTGTTTAGTTGTTGTAGTGACAATATTAGTAGTCGTTGGTGGTAGCGTCATCGTTGTTGGCTGTTCAGTGGGTTTAGTAGATAAGCTAGTCTTTACAGTGGTGCTGGGTGGTGAAGTAGTCACAAGAGTAACAATTACAGGTGTGGCGGTCTTTACAGTGGTTGTGGTAGGTTGGACAATGGTTGTAGTGGCTTTCATGGCAGTGGGCTTTGCAGTTGTGGTAGACTTTACTATGCCTGTGGTGGGCTGCTCAGTGGTCTCTGAAGTAGTCGAAGAAAAGGTTTTAGTGGTTGTTGTGGACAGTTGAGTCGTTGTTGTTGACTGTTCAGTAGTTTTACTGGGTTTACTAGTTGTAGTGGTCTTTACAATGGAGGTGGTTGACTGTGCAGTTGTGGTAGAGGGTATTTCAGTAGTGGTGGTAGACTTTGCTCTAGTTGTGGTGGACTGGTAAGTGGCTGTAGTGGTGGGCTTTGAAGGGGTGATAGTTGGGTGTTGAGTAGTCATAGCAGTAGGCACCTTAGTTGAGGTGGTGGGCTGTTTAGTTGTTGTAATGACAATTTTAGTAGTTGTTGGTGGTAGAATTGCTGTTGTTGGCTGTTCAGTGGGTTTACTAGACAAGGTAGTCTTTACAGTGGTGCTGGGTTGTGAAGTAGTCACAAGAGTGGTCGATGGTGTTGTAAACACGTCTGTAACAATTACAGGTGTTGTAGTCTTTACAGTAGTTGTAGTAGGTTGAACAATGGTTGTAGTGGACTTTATGGTAGTTGCGGTGGGCTTCGCAGTTGTGGTAGACTTTACTGTGGCTGTGGTGGGCTGCTCAGTGGTCTCTGAAGTAGTCGAAGAAAGGATTTTAGTGGTTGATGTGGGGGGTTGAGTCGTTGTTGGCTGTTCAGTAGTTTTAGTAGGTTTAGTACTAGTAGTGGTCTTTAAGTTGGAGGTGGTTGACTGTGCAGTTGTGGTAGAGGGTATTTCAATAGTGGTGGTAGACTTTGTTGCGGTTGTGGTGGACTGGTAAGTGGCTGTAGTGGTGGGCTTTGAAGGGGTGATAGTTGGGTGTTGAGTAGTCATAGCAGTAGGCACCTTAGTTGAGGTGGTGAGCTGTTTAGTTGTTGTAATGACTTTTGTAGTCATTGGTGGTAGAATTGTCATTGTTGGTTGTTCAGTGGGTTTAGTGGGATTAGTAGTTAAGGTAGTCTTTACAGTGGTGCTGGGTTGTGAAGTAGTCACAAGAGTGGTTGATGGTGTTGTAAACACATCTGTAACAATTACAGGTGTGGTGGTCAGGTGTTCAGTCGTGGTAGTAGTGGACATTTTAGTTGTTGTTGATGGCTGTTCAGTAGTTTCACTGGGTTTAGTAGTTGTGGTGGTCTTTACAGTGGTTGTGGTGGGCTGCTCAGTATTCTCTGAAGTAGTTGAAGAAAGGATTTTAGTGGTTGATGTGGGCGGTTGAGTCGTGTTTGGCTGTTCAGTAGTTTTACTAGGTTTAGTACTAGTAGTGGTCTTTACAGTGGAAGTGGTTGACTGTGCAGTTGTGGTAGTGAGTATTTCAGTAGTGGTGGTAGACTTTGCTCTGGTTGTACTGGACAGGTAAGTGGCTGTAGTGGTGGGCTTTGAAGGGGTGGTTGTATGAATTTCAGGGGTTGTAGAGGTGTGTGTAGGACAGATACAACAGCCGACCCGTATTTCATAATCGTAACATTTCGGTACATCCGGTTGCTCTTTATTCTCACAAATCAGACCATCTTTAAGATTACATGTTACTTTTTGACCCAGTTGTTCAGGGGTTAGTTGATCACTTTTGCCTCTACATTCTATTGTAAGATAATTGCCTAAAACTGTTCCAGCCCTGAATTGGTAATATTTGGTAAGACTTCTACATCTCCCTCATTTAGAGTATCACCAGGGTATCTGTCACTTTTCCAGTCTGTCCACTTACATTTTGCATTGTAACAAGATGTTGTGGTTGTAGCACTAGAAGTCCTTAAAGTGGTCGTGGTGGGCTTTGAAGGGGTGGTGGTCAGGTGTTCAGTCGTGGTAGTAGTGGACATCTTAGTTGTTGTTGATGGCTGTTCAGTAGTTTTACTGGGTTTAGTAGTTGTAGTGGTCTTTACAGTGGTTGTGGTAGGATGAACAAAGGTTGTAGTGGTGGACTGTTCAAGGGGTCTGGTGGGAATTTTTGCAGTTGTTGTGGGCGGCTGCATAATTGTTGTTGGCTGTTCAGTAGTTTTACTGGGTTTAGTACTAGTAGTGGTCTTTAAGGTGGAGGTGGTTGACTGTGCAGTTGTGGTAGAGGGTATTTCAGTAGTGGTGGTAGACTTTGTTGTGGTTGTGGTGGACTGGTAAGTGGCTGTAGTGGTGGGCTTTGAAGGGGTGATAGTTGGGTGTTGAGTAGTCATAGCAGTAGGCACCTTAGTTGAGGTGGTGGGCTGTTTAGTTGTTGTAATGACAATTTTAGTAGTTGTTGGTGGTAGTTGCTGTTGTTGGCTGTTCAGTGGGTTTACTAGACAAGGTAGTCTTTACAGTGGTGCTGGGTTGTGAAGTAGTCACAAGAGTGGTCGATGGTGTTGTAAACACGTCTGTAACAATTACAGGTGTTGTAGTCTTTACAGTAGTTGTAGTAGGTTGAACAATGGTTGCAGTGGACTTTATGGTAGTTGCGGTGGGCTTCGCAGTTGTGGTAGACTTTACTGTGGCTGTGGTGGGCTGCTCAGTGGTCTCTGAAGTAGTCGAAGAAAGGATTTTAGTGGTTGATGTGGGGGGTTGAGTCGTTGTTGGCTGTTCAGTAGTTTTAGTAGGTTTAGTACTAGTAGTGGTCTTTAAGTTGGAGGTGGTTGACTGTGCAGTTGTGGTAGAGGGTATTTCAATAGTGGTGGTAGACTTTGTTGCGGTTGTGGTGGACTGGTAAGTGGCTGTAGTGGTGGGCTTTGAAGGGGTGATAGTTGGGTGTTGAGTAGTCATAGCAGTAGGCACCTTAGTTGAGGTGGTGAGCTGTTTAGTTGTTGTAATGACTTTTGTAGTCATTGGTGGTAGAATTGTTATTGTTGGTTGTTCAGTGAGTTTAGTGGGATTAGTAGTTAAGGTAGTCTTTACAGTGGTGCTGGGTTGTGAAGTAGTCACAAGAGTGGTTGATGGTGTTGTAAACACATCTGTAACAATTACAGGTGTGGTGGTCAGGTGTTCAGTCGTGGTAGTAGTGGACATTTTAGTTGTTGTTGATGGCTGTTCAGTAGTTTCACTGGGTTTAGTAGTTGTGGTGGTCTTTACAGTGGTTGTGGTAGGTTGAACAATGGTTGTAGTGGATTTTATGGTTGTCGTGGTGGGCTTTGCAGTTGTGGTAGACTTTACTGTGGCTGTGGTGGGCTGCTCAGAAGTAGTTGAAGAAAGGATTTTAGTGGTTGATGTGGGCGGTTGAGTCGTGTTTGGCTGTTCAGTAGTTTTACTAGGTTTAGTAGTAGTAGTGGTCTTTACAGTGGAAGTGGTTGACTGCGCAGTTGTGGTAGTGAGTATTTCAGTAGTGGTGGTAGACTTTGCTCTGGTTGTACTGGACAGGTAAGTGGCTGTAGTGGTGGGCTTTGAAGGGGTGGTTGTATGAATTTCAGGGGTTGTAGAGGTGTGTGTAGGACAGATACAACAGCCGACCCGTATTTCATAATCGTAACATTTCGGTACATCCGGTTGCTCTTTATTCTCACAAATCAGACCATCTTTAAGATTACATGTTACTTTTTGACCCAGTTGTTCAGGGGTTAGTTGATCACTTTTGCCTCTACATTCTATTGTAAGATAATTGCCGCAAAACTGTTCCAGCCCTGAATTGGTAATATTTGGTAAGACTTCTACGTCTCCCTCATTTAGAGTATCACCAGGATATCTGTCACTTTTCCAGTCTGTCCACTTACATTTTGCATTGTAACAAGATGTTGTGGTTGTAGCACTAGAAGTCCTTAAAGTGGTCGTGGTGGGCTTTGAAGGGGTGGTGGTCAGGTGTTCAGTCGTGGTAGTAGTGGACATCTTAGTTGTTGTTGATGGCTGTTCAGTAGTTTCACTGGGTTTAGTAGTAGTAGTGGTCTTTACAGTGGTTGTGGTAGGATGAACAAAGGTTGTAGTGGTGGACTGTTCAAGGGGTCTGGTGGGAATTTTTGCAGTTGTTGTGGGCGGCTGCATAATTGTTGTTGGCTGTTCAGTAGTTTTACTGGGTTTAGTACTAGTAGTGGTCTTTAAGGTGGAGGTGGTTGACTGTGCAGTTGTGGTAGAGGGTATTTCAGTAGTGGTGGTAGACTTTGTTGCGGTTGTGGTGGACTGGTAAGTAGCTGTAGTGGTGGGCTTTGAAGGGGTGATAGTTGGGTGTTGAGTAGTCATAGCAGTAGGCACCTTAGTTGAGGTGGTGAGCTGTTTAGTTGTTGTAGTGACAATATTAGTAGTCATTGGTGGTAGAATTGTTATTGTTGGTTGTTCAGTGAGTTTAGTGGGATTAGTAGTTAAGGTAGTCTTTACAGTGGTGCTGGGTTGTGAAGTAGTCACAAGAGTGGTTGATGGGGTTGTAAACACATCTGTAACAATTACAGGTGTGGTGGTCAGTTTCAGTCGTTAGTGTGTCTTAGTTGTTGTTGATGGCTGTTCAGTAGTTTTACTGGGTTTAGTAGTTGTGGTGGTCTTTACAGTGGTTGTGGTAGGTTGAACAACGGTTGTAGTGGATTTTATGGTTGTCGCGGTGGGCTTTGCAGTTGTGGTAGACTTTACTGTGGTGGGCTGCTCAGTATTCTCTGAAGTAGTTGAAGAAAGGATTTTAGTGGTTGATGTGAGCGGTTGAGTCGTGTTTGGCTGTTCAGTAGTTTTACTAGGTTTAGTAGTAGTAGTGGTCTTTACAGTGGAAGTGGTTGACTCGCAGTTGTGGTAGTGAGTATTTCGTAGTGGTGGTACTTGCTCTGGTGTACGGACGGGTAAGTGGCGTAGTGGTGGGCTTGAAGGGGTGGTTATAAATTTCAGGGGTTGTAGAGGTGTGTGTAGGACAGATAAGCGACCTTTCATAATGTACATTTCGGTAATCCGGTGCTCTTTTTCTCACAACTCTTTAAGATTAATGTTACTTTTTGACCCGTTGTTCAGGGGTTAGTTGATCTTTTGCCTCTACTTCTAGTAAATAATTGCAAAACTGTTCCAGCCCTGAATTGGTAATATTTGGTAAGACTTCTACGTCTCCCTCATTTAGAGTATCACCAGGGTATCTGTCACTTTTCCAGTCTGTCCACTTACATTTTGCATTGTAACAGATGTTGTGGTTGTAGCTAGAAGTCCTTACAGTGGTCGTGGTGGGCTTTGAAGGGGTGGTGGTCAGGTGTTCAGTCGTGGTAGTAGTGGACATCTTAGTTGTTGTTGATGGCTGTTCGGTAGTTTTACTGGGTTTAGTAGTTGTAGTGGTCTTTACAGTGGTTGTGGTAGGATGAACAAAGGTTGTAGTGGTGGACTGTCAAGGGGTCTTGGGATTTTGCTTTGGGGCTGATAATTGTTGTTGGCTGTTCAGTAGTTTTACTGGGTTTAGTACTAGTAGTGGTCTTTAAGGTGGAGGTGGTTGACTGTGCAGTTGTGGTAGAGGGTATTTCAATAGTGGTGGTAGACTTTGTTGCGGTTGTGGTGGACTGGTAAGTGGCTGTAGTGGTGGGCTTTGAAGGGGTGATAGTTGGGTGTTGAGTAGTCATAGCAGTAGGCACCTTAGTTGAGGTGGTGAGCTGTTTAGTTGTTGTAGTGAAAACTTTTGTAGTCATTGGTGGTAGAATTGTTATTGTTGGTTGTTCAGTGGGTTTAGTGGGATTAGTAGTTAAGGTAGTCTTTACAGTGGTGCTGGGTTGTGAAGTAGTCACAAGAGTGGTTGATGGTGTTGTAAACACATCTGTAACAATTACAGGTGTGGTGGTCAGGTGTTCAGTCGTGGTAGTAGTGGACATTTTAGTTGTTGTTGATGGCTGTTCAGTAGTTTCACTGGGTTTAGTAGTTGTGGTGGTCTTTACAGTGGTTGTGGTAGGTTGAACAATGGTTGTAGTGGATTTTATGGTTGTCGCGGTGGGCTTTGCAGTTGTGGTAGACTTTACCGTGGCTGTGGTGGGCTGCTCAGTATTCTCTGAAGTAGTTGAAGAAAGGATTTTAGTGGTTGATGTGAGCGGTTGAGTCGTGTTTGGCTGTTCAGTAGTTTTACTAGGTTTAGTAGTAGTAGTGGTCTTTACAGTGGAAGTGGTTGACTGCGCAGTTGTGGTAGTGAGTATTTCAGTAGTGGTGGTAGACTTTGCTCTGGTTGTACTGGACGGGTAAGTGGCTGTAGTGGTGGGCTTTGAAGGGGTGGTTGTATGAATTTCAGGGGTTGTAGAGGTGTGTGTAGGACAGATACAACAGCCGACCCGTATTTCATAATCGTAACATTTCGGTACATCCGGTTGCTCTTTATTCTCACAAATCAGACCATCTTTAAGATTACATGTTACTTTTTGACCCAGTTGTTCAGGGGTTAGTTGATCACTTTTGCCTCTACATTCTATTGTAAGATAATTGCCGCAAAACTGTTCCAGCCCTGAATTGGTAATATTTGGTAAGACTTCTACGTCTCCCTCATTTAGAGTATCACCAGGGTATCTGTCACTTTTCCAGTCTGTCCACTTACATTTTGCATTGTAACAAGATGTTGTGGTTGTAGCACTAGAAGTCCTTACAGTGGTCGTGGTGGGCTTTGAAGGGGTGGTGGTCAGGTGTTCAGTCGTGGTAGTAGTGGACGTCTTAGTTGTTGTTGATGGCTGTTCGGTAGTTTTACTGGGTTTAGTAGTTGTAGTGGTCTTTACAGTGGTTGTGGTAGGATGAACAAAGGTTGTAGTGGTGGACTGTTCAAGGGGTCTGGTGGGAATTTTTGCAGTTGTTGTGGGCGGCTGCATAATTGTTGTTGGCTGTTCAGTAGTTTTACTGGGTTTAGTACTAGTAGTGGTCTTTAAGGTGGAGGTGGTTGACTGTGCAGTTGTGGTAGAGGGTATTTCAGTAGTGGTGGTAGACTTTGTTGCGGTTGTGGTGTATGGGTAAATGGCTGTAGTGGTGGGCTTTGAAGGGGTGATAGTTGGGTGTTGAGTAGTCATAGCAGTAGGCACCTTAGTTGAGGTGGTGGGCTTGTTAGTTGTTGTAATGACAATTTTAGTAGTTGTTGGTGGTAGAATTGCTGTTGTTGGCTGTTCAGTGGGTTTACTAGACAAGGTAGTCTTTACAGTGGTGCTGGGTTGTGAAGTAGTCACAAGAGTGGTCGATGGTGTTGTAAACACGTCTGTAACAATTACAGGTGTTGTAGTCTTTACAGTACTTGTAGTAGGTTGAACAATGGTTGTAGTGGACTTTATGGTAGTTGCGGTGGGCTTTGCAGTTGTGGTAGACTTTACTGTGGCTGTGGTGGGTTGCTCAGTGTTCTTTGAAGTAGACGAAGAAAGGATTTTAGTGGTTGATGTGAGCGGCTGAGTTGTTGATGGCTGTTCAGTAGTTTTACTGGGTTTGATAGTTGTAGTGGTCTTTACAGTGGTTGTGGTAGGAAAAAAAAGGGTGGGGGGGGGGGGCTTTCGGGGGGGGGGGGGGATTTTTCTGTTGTGGTTGGGGGGGCCCAGTCGTTGTTGGCTGTTCAGTAGTTTTAGTAGGTTTAGTACTAGTAGTGGTCTTTAAGTTGGAGGTGGTTGACTGTGCAGTTGTGGTAGAGGGTATTTCAATAGTGGTGGTAGACTTTGTTGCAGTTGTGGTGTATG
Source organism: Rhyacichthys aspro (assembly GCA_036850595.1). Lineage (NCBI taxonomy): Eukaryota > Metazoa > Chordata > Actinopteri > Gobiiformes > Rhyacichthyidae > Rhyacichthys > Rhyacichthys aspro. The sequence goes on from CM072153.1 coordinate 14,694,325, forward strand.
GGTAAATGGCTGTAGTGCTGGCCTTTGAAGGGGTGATAGTTGGGTGTTGAGTAGTCATAGCAGTAGGCACCTTAGTTGAGGTGGTGAGCTGTTTAGTTGTTGTAATGACTTTTGTAGTCATTGGTGGTAGAATTGTCATTGTTGGTTGTTCAGTGGGTTTAGTGGGATTAGTAGTTAAGGTAGTCTTTACAGTGGTGCTGGGTTGTGAAGTAGTCACAAGAGTGGTTGATGGTGTTGTAAACACATCTGTAACAATTACAGGTGTGGTGGTCAGGTGTTCAGTCGTGGGAGTAGTGGACATTTTAGTTGTTGTTGATGGCTGTTCAGTAGTTTCACTGGGTTTAGTAGTTGTGGTGGTCTTTACAGTGGTTGTGGTGGGCTGAACGTGTGGAGACTTTATTGTGGCTCTCTGAAGTAGTTGAAGAAAGGATTTTAGTGGTTGATGTGGGCGGTTGAGTCGTGTTTGGCTGTTCAGTAGTTTTACTAGGTTTAGTAGTAGTAGTGGTCTTTACAGTGGAAGTGGTTGACTGTGCAGTTGTGGTAGTGAGTATTTCAGTAGTGGTGGTAGACTTTGCTCTGGTTGTACTGGATATGTAAGTGGCTGTAGTGGTGGGCTTTGAAGGGGTGGTAGTATGAATTTCAGGGGTTGTAGAGGTGTGTGTAGGACAGATACAACAGCCGACCCGTATTTCATAGTCGTAACATTTCGGTACATCTGGTTGCTCTTTATTCTCACAAATCAGACCATCTTTAAGATTACATGTTACTTTTTGACCCAGTTGTTCAGGGGTGAGTTGATCACTTTTGCCTCTACATTCTATTGTAAGATAATTGCCGCAAAACTGTTCCAGCCCTGAATTGGTAATATTTGGTAAGACTTCCACATCTCCCTCATTTAGAGTATCACCAGGGTATCTGTCACTTTTCCAGTCTGTCCACTTACATTTTGCATTGTAGCAAGATGTTGTGGTGGTAGTAGTAGTGAAAGTCTTTACAGTAGTCATGGTGGGCTTTGAAGGGGTGGTGGTCAGGTGTTCAGTCGTGGTAGTAGTGAATATTTTAGTTGTTGTTGATGGCTGCTCAGTAGTTTTAGAAGGTTTTGTAGTGGTCTTTACATTGGTTGTGGTAGCAAGAACAAAGGTTGTAGTGGATTGTTCAAGGGGTCTGGTGGGAGTTTTTGTAGTTGTTGTGGCCAATTGAGTCAGGGTTGTTGGCTGTTTAGTAGTTTTAGTGGATATTGTAGTTGTAGTGGTCTTTGCAGTGGAGGGGGTTGACTGTGCAGTTGATGTAGCGGCTATTTCAGTAGTGGTGGTAGACTTTGCTCTGGTTGTAGTGGATGGGAAAGTGGTTGTAGTGGTGGGCTTAGAAGGGGTGATAGTTGGGTGTAGAGTAGTTGTAGCAGTGGGCACATTAGTTGAGGTGGTGGGCTGTTTAGTTGTTGTAGTGACAATTTTACTAGTTGTTGGCGGTAGTGTCGTCATTGGTGGCTCTTCAGTGGGTTTAGTTGTTACGGTGGTGCTGGGTTGTAAAGTAATTGTAGTTGTTTTTTCAGTAGTTCTAGTTGGCATTTTTGTGGTTGTGGTTAATGTGCATTCCATCTTCATTGACACACATGTACTGAAAAGTGCACAAAATATTTAAAAAATCTATTTAAAATCTATAAACATTCACATTCATTGCCTTGTGTCCTATCATACGTATGTATGACAAGTCTCTTTGAATGTATGAACAGTAAGTGTTCAGAGGATCATACCAGCTATGCCAGTTAACTGGTGGAGGCATGCTTTCCCCTTCCTCATAGTGGTTTCCTTTTTCATCATAACAGCCGCATTCCTTTGCTGACATACACTTCATGGTGTCTTCATCCAAATACATTCGCTCCGAGGGACAATGTGGATAGCAGCCTTTAAAGATAAATAAACAAAAAACGTTTTGTCGGTGGTGTAGAGTCTTAGCTATTATATCCACAGGTCTTAAAATATTAAGTTATTTGTACCTTCTAATGCTGGCATTTCATTGTAGCACTTTCCTGAGGGATTCTTGCAAGTTTTCATACACGATTTTCCACAAGGCTCATAGTGCCATTCACAATGGCCATCGGGGTTGTAGTAATCACAGAACAGAGCTAATGAAGAAATAAAATATTAAGTAATAATATCTAATACACGGTGACCATCTGATTTAAATAGGTCATACTTTACTTGTAAAATGCGTAATGACAATTTTGGCTCAACAGATTATCAAATTAAACTCACGGCATATTGTGGGTGTTCTCCATTTTACACAGACTCCAGCTCTGTTGCATGCTGCTGCATAGGCGGCCACAGACGAGCAGAAACATTCACAGTCTCCTCCTGTGTTGCACCCACATGTGTCTCTCTCACAAGCATCATAATATTCTTTGAACTCAACCTTTTTGAAAGAAATCACAATTTCATTATTAGCTGTAGCTCAAACAATGTACCGTATTTTCCGCAGTATAAGGCGCATCGGATTATAAGGCGCACCTTCAATGAATGGCCTATTTTAAAACTGTTTTCATATATAGAGCGCACCGCATTATAAGGCGCATAGAATAGAAGCTACAGTAGTGACTGGGGTTGCGTTATGCATCCACTATATGGAGCTGCGCTAAAGGGAATGTCAACAAAACAGTCAGATAAGTCAGCAGTCAAACTTTATTAATAGAATACAAACCAGCGTTCTGACAACTCCGTTCGCTCCCAAAATGAATAAACAGCTGCTTTATTGTTTTCCCCGAGGTAATGTCAGTGACGTAGTATTTTCGCGACACAGTTTATCTTTTAACAACAGCAAGGTATAACAGGTAGTGCAACTTTTTTATCACGTAGTGGAGGGGAACTTTTCCTCGATTCAGTAAAAGACGCCCCCTGACTACGGTAGCCATGATTAACCAATATTGATCCATATATAAGGCGCATCGGATTATAAGGCGCACTGTCGGCTTTTGAGAAAGTTGAAGGCTTTTAGGTGCGCCTTATAGTGCGGAAAATACGGTAGATAGCTTTACCTCAATCATAACCAAATCCCTTCCCCCACAAGGGGAGACAAGAAGTTTATTGACATATGTCATACTTTAAAGTTGAACCCTGGTGCGTTTTACAGAAAGGTTTAATTATGGAGATCTTACCTTTGAATGGCATTCCTTAAACACATCACTGTTTATAATGTTGCAGTGTTTTTTGGCCCATGCATGCCTGTGGGAGTATAACTGACAGGGATGTTCATTGGGTTTTACATCTTCACATGTGGGCAATTCTTTCCAGCTGTTTCCAAACTGAAAAGCTTCAACTACAATATCTTTATTTCTGGATGTCAGATCATTTTTTATGTTTCCATCATAATTCCCACATAGACCACAGACTTTGCCCTGGAACAAAACAGGTTTTCATTTACATGAATAACACAATGACATAAACAATCATGATACAAGTATATATTCGGTCACCTTGAATGTAGATCTAAGTTTTATCATGAGTGTTGTTTTCTTATTCCAAATAAGCACAAGGCCATTTTCAGCCTCAATTACAAGATATATACCAACAACGTGGATCTTGTATGGTATTTCAATCTTTGTGCTCTCTGTTACTTTTACATTTTCCTCTGAAAGAACAATGCTGTTGTTCTGAAATGAGGGAAAAAAACAGTTTGTACAGACATCTTACAGTGTAAGATGCATCAGGACGCTGATGATATTTACCCCTAAATAGAGTTTGATAGTGAAGCAAATGCCATCAGATGTTTCACATGGGTGGCTCTGAGTCAGGACTCTGAAAGTACCCTTCCCATTGTCCTCACAGAAATCCTGCAAGATTGTATCTTAAATCATTTATTACTATCATTACAAGAAAAAATGAAAAGATACTATACATACAAATGAATGTAATGTACCTGTGCAAAAATATAGTTGCAGACTCCACTGAAAAAGAATCTCTTCTCATCAAATGTGATATAATGGCCTTCTCCATAAATAGTGCAGGTTCCATCACAAATCTCACTTGTGCAGTCCCATTTTCGGCCTTGGCAAGTGCTACCATGAAAAAAATGTTGTATTTATTGGTTACTCATTAAACAAACAAACAAACAAACAAACAAAAAAACTACTAATCAATCCATTTTTAAAAAAGCACTTAAAAACTGTTTTGTCCAAAAACATGGTGCAGATTGGTGGCTCTACATGAAGAGCATGTACAACATACAGTATGTGAACCAGTCAGATTTTGTGTTTATTTTTTAAGAGCTCCAGTTTTACAATAAACTATTGTTTATGAGTGATTACCAGGTATTACAGTCGACTTTGATAGTCTCTCCACGGCTGTAGGAATCACCAGCATGTGTACAAGGACACTCTTCCTCTTTGATGCATCCTCCTTTCCCATTGGACACCAAGCCGTCAGGACACACACAGCCTGACACACAATGTTTGCTCACCTGTCAAATATCACCATACAGGTTTTCAAATAGCACTTGTAATAAAAGGACAACCATGTATATGTATATATCTTACACAGTCATTGTCTAGAGTTTGGCAGGTTTTTTGGCACTCTGCTCCTTGGGCACTTAAGTTGGCATTAGCACAGTTGAAAAGAAACATGGGAGGCTGACATGCTAAAGATAATAGTAAATATTTTTGATTATTTGTGTAGTTTTGATTGAATATTTGACTGCGGTGAGGTGTGTTTTGTACCTTCTGTCTGGTGACTATTGTGGCTTCCTTTGCACTTTAATTTTCCACTTTGACACGAGCTAAACAGAAAAGAGCTGTCTTTTAACACTGCTACTGTCATTTTGGCTGCAAGTCATTAATGGTAGCTATAAGAAGGAACTCACCATTTTTTCCCCTGGACGGTAATGGACTGTCCAGAGTGTACAACTTTATCTCCAACATGGCAGGGGCATTCTGAAGCAGACACACACTTTCCATTATCGGACAAGTATGTTCCTTCAGCGCAGCCACAGCCATCAGTCGGAGTAAACTTAACCCTACAGGCGGGGTCGGGCTGACTGAGGTGACGACAGGTGCGACCACAGCTTGTCATCTGGTATTGGTACACAAAAGTTGGAGGGCAGCCAGTGGTGTAGTTTTCTTTTGGACACAATATCAGAGTCTTGTTATATTTCTTTAATGAGTGATGATTTATATCTGCTTGGTTATTACTTACGGCATACATCTTGCCTCCAGTTTTCCAGCAAAACCCCTGCAGCTGCACAATCATGAACGTAGGAGGAAATGGCGGCACAGAGACACTTTTCACTGTTTTCACACGCACAGGAGTCGTATACACAAGACTGTGGAGAAAAGTGAGAGAAATTACATGTTGGGTATAGACGCTTTCATTAGCATACATTATATTTGGTGAATACAAGAATAAAATTGTATTGTAATTTCAAGCAGGAAGACAAAATAAAGTGTCTTAAATCTCCCTGGTGAGCAGCTTCTACCAAATGATATCTTTATCTTCCTCCTCCACACCATCAATTCTCACAAATCAGAAATCAGTCTCACTTTTATCTGCTTTTCAACTTTCTCCCTGATTCTTTCTGTATTATAAATCTGTGTCGACTGAAATCACTACTTACATCTTCGTAGTCTTTTGGGTTTAGTGTGCGATGGCATTTGGAAAAAACACCTTGTGGGTTTGACAGCAAGGTGCACCACTGTTTGGCATACCTCTCTGTAAATCAAACAAAAGTAGCTATGTAATACTGTTTTTATTTAGAACAATGATAAAAAATAGTGAATTGTTTGTGGACATTTCTTTACCTTTGTCGATATTCAAATCGCAGGGCGTCCCCTGTTGGTTTTTGATATCTTTGCAGTTTGGGTCCGCCTTCCATGTGTTAGCAAAGGTTACAGCTGTTCCTTCAATCAGTCCAGTTGTGGTTTTAAAGTCATCGCCTTGCTCATCATTGAAATTTCCACACAGACCTTCAAAAGAGTTTGAATTAATCATACAATCAATTTAGCGCTCAGTAAAAAGAAAAAAAAAAGAAAAAAAAAGAAAACGCACCACTCAGTTTCCCTTTATTAGAAGTAGATGATTTGATGTAGATCTGCATAATGGGTACAGTCTGGATCTCAAGAGTGAGGCCATAGATGGTGTCAACAACTATGTAGAAGGTGGACGGCTGAAACACTGATACTTCATCTGTGGAAATATACATATTCAGCTTTCCTGTTGATTTGTAAAAAGAATGCAGGGCTGGATAAATATGGCATTAAATCTCACCCATGAAAAGGGGGAGTCTGGAATTTTGTTTGTTATAAATGACCCGGCCGCTGTCTTCAAAAGTCATCTTTGGGTGGAAAAGGGATAAAAGTAGCATCATAAGAAAGAGAGGATGATTGAAATGGAGAATGAATGCGTATTATGTGTTATTTTACCAAGCTTTTTGGCAGCTGTACAGTGACTGATGACAGACAAGTGGAGTGACCTGATTTTCCACATTTGTAAAGATCACCAACAATATTAAAAGTCCCATTGGTTTCCTAAAGTCAAAGAAAATACAATAACATAACAGCTTCTTATTTTAAGAATTGTGATTAATTATTTAAAGTCTTACCTTTGAAAGGACATAGGAGCATTCTCCATGGACAGTGTAGGCTTTATCATCATATGTGGAGATGTGAGAGCCGCCCAGCATGGAGCAAACACCAGGACACTCTTTGTCTTCACACTCCCACTTTCCGTTAGTGCACTTGCTATCAACAAATAACATTTATTTACAAAATGTATTATCCTAAATAACCCACTTCAAAGGATGGAAATACTTACCATTCTCTACATGCATCAGAGTACCTGTCCATAGGCACACCTTTGTGTTCACAGGGACAAGAAGTGACAGGAATACAGCCTTTTTTTGTAATGTCATCCCAGATGGTCCCTTGAGAGAAACAATGGTTAGAATCAGGTTAACTGTAACTGATAAAGGGAGCAGTGTTAAATATCCAGCTTATTTAAACTTACCAGATGGGCAGAAACATCCATCTACGCAGTGTTTGGAGCACAGTTTGCTGCTCTCTGGATTGCGGCAGGTGTTTTTACAGGGACTACCACACTCTTTGTACACCATGTTTGAAGGGCATTGTGTTCCTATAAGGCACAAAAACAGCACAACACCCCAAACTCAGCTTGGTGATAGGTAGACTCATTTTCCTCAGCTTTAGATGTTGTTGTTCTTACCACACAGGTTGCTTCGCCTCCAGTCGGCAGGCACGCCACCCAAATGGGCACACTGACGGGAGTACTCCCTCACAGTGGCACACAAGGAGCTGCTGTCGTGGTTTTTATTGTGACACTGGTCTTTCTTACAGGCTTTGATGAACGAGTTGGTGTCAACCAGACCGGTACAGCTGTGAAATGCAAGCCCTGACAGAAGCCTCTCACACAGGTCGCCCTGCGGGTAAAATTAAGCTTTTAAGTGAAATTTCATAACAGTCATAAAAATATTGCATAACCTAAATCTACCTTTGTTGCACACTCCTTTCTTTCTGGAGACTGGATTTCTTTACAATTGTTAGTTGGGCCATTGACTTTCCAACGTTCTCCGTAGCTTTCAGTTGATAAAGACTCCCCGCTTTCTAAAATAAAAGGCAGCAAAGGTTAACTATAGTGAATGAAAGCATATTTATCTGTGGTGATATAGACATGTATCATATTAGACATATAGGCATAGTTTTTCTACCTCCTAAGATGAACTCATTATAGTGCTTTTTTCCATTAAAGTCGCCACACAGACCACATGTTTGATTTTGGAATTTAGTTTCAAGCTCAACCTGAAAGAGAAATAGTATATGATCAAGTGTCTTCTCTATTTCTTGGTTATAGTGTATTAATTTCAGCATATTTTCAAAACACACACCCAGAAAGAATCCTCTTCGTTCCACAAAGCCACCAATCCCAGATTTGCCTCAATCTTTACATAGGCCCTCTCTCTTTTGATTGAAACCCCATTCTCGCTGTGTGGTACAGTCACACTATGGGCAAAAATGGACTATATGTCAAATACACAATAGGGAGACAATAAGGTATCCCAATTCATGTAAACATCAAACTCACGGTTTATTGTTGACCTTGATTAGATTTTTGTACAACTCAACTATGACCCCATCCAGTCTCATTTCTACTTTCTCAAGACTGGGAGCCTGGATGTTTCTCCTCCGCTGCAGCTGGATGTTGAACATCTCATAGTTGGTTCTACAATGGGATGTAAAGATGTAGTTGCAAGCGAATGGAAGCTGAAAGAAATCGCCATCAAAGGTCTTAAAGTGGTGGTTTCCCCAAGTGCTGCAGAACTGATTGTGAGAGGCCTTCAATTCTGATTAAACACACAAAAAAAATTTAATGTTGCAGAGCAGACAAATGTAATTATGATTATGATTTAGGTTATAACTTACCTGTAATAATTGGGATTTGTGTACTAAATGGGTGATACATGTCTAAACAAAATAAAACATTTTAGTCAAAACACAGTGTTATGCAAGTTTTGTCTTTGTTATACATTTTGTTGCTATTTCATTCATCCAGTAATACATTTTGGTTATAAAAATGTGAAAAAAATGACTCTGACAGATAAACACTTAGTTAGATTCATTTGCTTGTGTTGTGAGGCATTCACTTACCAGGGTAATGTGCCACAGTGAGTCCGAACCAGACGGTGAGCCATGGTATGCCCTGCATCCTGTCTGTTCTCCTGGTCCTGCTCTAGTGTGTTCTGTGACTGATGACCCAGCCAACTGGACCCCTGTTAACATAAAGGGTTAATATAATCCATTACTTGTTTGCAGTTAAGGAGGAGTAATAAAAAAGTTATAATGGTGTTGTCCACAGTGATGCTTACATTAACAACCACACCTTAACTCTTATGAAAACACCTCCATCTTGAATTAAACAGTCCGTAACTCTGTTTTGATTTGATTAAACGAAAGATTTGTCCTTTCTCAAAAACTTTTGACAGATTCATTCAATTATATTCGAGTATTTGTATGTAATTATTTTTATCTGCACTGGTTTAAACGAGGAAATTAGCTTCTATTGCAAATGTAAACAATTACTGTGTATTTTGGCTGATTTGGTTGAATGATCAAACATTTACTGATGACACAGACTTACTCATCATCCTTCATGTGAATTGTTACTTATTTATTTGAATCCACTGAAGCAAGTCAGTGCTGCTCCTAAAATGCCAACACCAAGTTTAATCCTGACTAATAACAATGCTTAAGTCAAGCATTTTGGTTCAGACAACATTCAACATGGCATTGGGTGACTTTCAGAGCTGATTCATGTTGCTTATAATCACATTTCTTACAACTGCTGGAATTGTTTAGAAGCAACCTGTGTGTGTTGTAGCAAAAAGTCCAAGGTTATAAACCAGTAGTAGGACCATCTTCAACAGAACAACCCACGACAGGTCTGGCAGGGACTACAACATCTCACCAGCTACAAGGGCAGACCACCTGCGACCGCCGAGCTGGAAGAGGAGCTAAACCACTTCTTTGCCCGGTTTGAGACAGCAACACCACACCCAGTCACACTGCCACCACCCTCCACCACAGCGAACACACTCACCTTACAGGAACACCAAGTGAGGCGTGTGCTGAGGGCGGTGAACCAGAACAAAGCAGCTGGACCAGATGGAGTGCTAGGCAAGGTACTTAGGGCTTGAGCAGACCAACTCTCAGGGGTCCCCACAAAGATTTTCAACATCTCCTTGGCACAAGCCTCCATCCCCACTTGCTTTAAGTCTGCCACAGTTGTCCCCGTCCCAAAGAAACCTGTAGTCAGTCGTCTCAACGACTACAGACCTGTAGCACTCAATTCAGTGGTCATGAAGTGCTTCGAAAAACTGATTGCACAGAACATCAAGGCCAGCCTCCCTCCCAGCTTTGACCCCCACCAGTTTGGCTACAGAGGGAACAGATCGACAGCAGATGCCATTAACACAGCCCTCCACACGGCACTGTGTCACCTGGAGCAGCCAGGAGCCTATGCCAGAATGCTGTTTATTGACTACAGCTCAGCATTCAACACCATCATACCTGGCACACTGGTGGATAAGCTGTTACATCTAGGGTTCCCTCGCTCTACCCGCGCCTGGATTTTGGACTTTCTCACTAATCGCCCACAGACACTTAGGATCGGTCCCTACTCCTCCTCCACCATCACACTCAGCACTGGCTCCCCACAGGGCTGTGTGCTGAGTCCCCTCCTATATTCCCTGTACACCTACGACTTTGCTCCCATCCACTCTTCCAATACCATCATTAAATTCGCTGATGACATGACAGTGGTCAGTCTAATAACAGGCAGAGATGAGTCGATGTACAGGGAGGAGGTCCAGGCACTGTCCAAGTGGTGCCTCAACAACAACCTGGAGCTGAACACCAAGAAAACAAAGGAGATGATCATCAATTTCAGGAGGAACAGGACTGATCCAGGTCCACTCTACATCAACGGTGATGAGGTGGAGCAGAAACAACCATCTGCCAGGACCTCTCATGGACTGAAAATACAACTGCTGTAGTGAAGAAGTCCCAGCAGAGACTGCACTTCCTAAGACTGCTCCGCAAAAACAATCTGCAGGAAAACCTGGTACTGGTAACTTTCTACCGCTCTACCATTGAGAGTGTCCTAGCATACTGCCTCACAGTGTGATACTCCAGCTGCTCCTCCACAAACAGGAAAGCTCTGCAGAGAGTCATCAAAACAGCGGAATAAAAATCATTGGCTGCTACCTGCCTTCTCTGGAGAAGATAGCACAAGCTAGATGTCTCAACAGGGCCTGGGGTATAATTAAGGACAGTACCCACCCTGGGCATGAACTATTTACTCTCCTGCCCTCTGGAAAGCTATACAGGAGTTTTAAAAGCAGGACAAATGGATCAAAAAACATCATTAATCTATGGGCTGTAAGGACTCTCAATAGCAGAAAGTCATAGATTTCAGTCTTGCTTTTACGTGCAATAACAGAACATTTTAATGTGCAATACAATTTTAACATGCAGGGTATTTGATTGGGTATTTATTGGCATTTTATTATGTGTTTGTGTGATATTGTTTTTAATTTTTTAATTCTCTATGCACTGATCAGATGTCATTGTACTGCTGTGCAATGACTATAAAGCTTTCTATTCTATTCTATAGCAAAATGGAGAACCTAAATCTACTGCCTTGGTTTATAGAAAACAAAATGTTCCTGCAGGGCTGCCATAGGTTTTCTCTAATACCAGATGTATCCCAAATACTAAAGTAGACAGATGCTGCTGGGCAACTTATGTCGGACTATTGCTCAATGAATACTTCTGGTAACAAATTGTGAGCTAAAAAGTCACAGAGTTGCTTAAAGAATTAGTTTGATACAATACAGATCGCTTATCACTAAAACCGTACTCCGGGGACAATGTGGCAGATCAGCTGGCCTTCCACCATGCACACTGTCAAAGATGATCAGGCCTCCATCATCACACCACTGTCCACAAGAGGATTAATAAAAGGCTTAAGAACACAGCTTTTTTCTATTTATATTTCATTTTCAGAAAGAAACACTAACACAAACCATACTCTTGTTGGATGCTTTTATTAGACTAAGGCTACAAATATGATTACATTGTAAAATACGCAATATGAAGAGTACATTGAAATAACTTAACAGTTACACCAGTGTGATGCTTCGCCTTTTGCGAGCCACTGGTACAGCTCTAGTGCAGTCTGTGTGGCCACAGCCGCACTCTTCCACATGAACGTATGTATGATGGACTACATCTCCGTTCAGACAAAGCAGATCCACTGTGCGATTGCTAAAGCGTGTCTCCTTACAGCATGCACATGAATGCTGCAGATCGGCTGCTGCTTCAGAGTAGTACCTAAAGAGAGCAGAGGTGGCATCAACTCATAATTATGCTCATGAAGTTACATAAAAGGGGGTTGGTGGGATGCTTACTTGGTGAAAGTGTTGCAGGAGCCTTCACAATATGGTATTTCTACTGCCTCTGCAGACTGGCAGTCTTTGTGTGTAACAAGAGTTCTCATAGCTACCAACTTGCAGGCTTTCTCCCGCTCCACACCTTGAATAAAATAATTTTTCTGTGTATAAAACCATTTATACAAGTTTTATATATTAAATGGGATTATTTACTTACAGATTTTACAACAGCCATTTGCTGCAGTTTGAATTGTGTCCTGAAAAAGAATACGGATAGTACTCAATCAGACTGACATTACAGAGTACTAAAAGAGTAAAACATTCATCTTCCTGTATTCATGTATTTGTTCATGGATGTTAAAGGTAGTACTTACAGGCTGGCACATGCTCTCCTCGAACGCTGGGCAGATAATTTGTGAATTGATAGCTGTAAACATGTCACCGCTCTTAATGCAGGTGAAATGCTCACACTTATTCTCAGCCGATTGCCAGGTTGCCCCTTGCTATTAACCAAAAAGGAAAAAAATTGTCTTCAATAACAAAAAAATCTGATATAATCTTTTGGTTCTTAGTGGACGCAAGAAAATGTTTACCTTTAAGATATGCTTTGTACCATTTATATTAAAGATGCAATGTGTTTGGACACACTTCCCACAGCATTCATCTCCGACAGGCTCAACATATTCATATCCCTTGTGGACATTTGGACAGTTTCTAACTGGTTTATTCTCATAATAGAATACCATGCTGCATATAATTTATTGGTTTAGTGTTCTTACCGTGCCACAGTTTTCGTCACATTGTTGAAACACACAATTTATTTTAAACAGACCAGAACGAGGGTCCACCTCATTGGTACAGGTACAGTCCTGACAAATTCCCACTCCAGGTACTGGCAACCCAGGCTAATAAACATAAAATAATGTAAAGTCAATTTAAGGCATGAAACTCTGAAATCTGTAACTGTGAAATGTGAGATATAGTTCTGTTTTTAACTTACCTGGTATTCAACCGCTTTGTGGACACAAACTCTTTTGGGCTCTGTTTTAATCAATAATCAGTACAACATGGGTCATGCTGAATGAAATTACTGTTGTGAATATCACTTCAAACACTAGTGCTTACCACATGTATGTTCCGGACAGCATTTTCCCACAGGAACACTGATGACTGGTGTATATCCAACTGGACAGTTCATGTTGTATACAGGGCAAGTGCTGCTTTGGCAATCTGTCAGTTCAAAAAATAGTATATCGTGGTATATATAGTACAAAGTGTAATATACATACGACACAAATCCATAATGACTTACGACAAACAAAGGCTGAACAGCATGGATCTGAAGGGTCTGTTTGGTTGACAAGCACAAACCCTGGTCCGGTACAGTTTGTTATTGTTGGTGGAGGACACACTTTAGGTTTGCAAGTCACAGCCTTGGTGGCCTCCTCACAAATACATTCTTGGCATTTGTACTCAAACCTTTCATTGAACTGAAAAAAACAAACCAAAATTAACTTGATAAGCAAAATGCACATTATACCAATCAGTGTGAATTGAACACTTCTCTCACCTCCCGAGGATTGCCCTCAGGGTCCAGGCATCCTACAAAGTAATAGGAATGTGAATAATCAGTCCCAAAAAAGATTTTGATAAAACATAATTTAGGCCCAGAAAACTAGACTTACCACATTTACTGACACATATTCCAGACTCTTTGTTGAAAAGTTTCATTCCATCAGGACAAAAGCAGCCTTCAGTTGTGAAGTTCAGGGTGGGCTCATTTGGACTGAAATATTAAACAGGCTCCATTTACACTGTCCATTATATGGTTCTCTTGTTTGTAAATGGAAAATGGAATGGAAAACTATAACAGTACAGTAATTTTTATTGTTTGAACCTACTTGTCCTCACAGGTTGGCTGTTCTGCTGGGCCACAAGGTTTATAAACTTTGTCTGATGGACAATTACTGTCTGTTGTGAAAATAAATTGTATTAGCCATTTAAGCCACATATTCATTTCATGCTCTTTAATTGTAACACATAAATAGTTTTCTTTTATCATACAATTTTTAAAAAATAACATACAACTCAACATATTTAGAACCACTGCCCCCTGTTCTATATTCATCTTGAGAAAGAACAAGACTGACATTTACACATTTAAAAAGTTTAGTATTGGGGAGCTTCAATGAGTGCCTAAACAGTGAGCTTCTATCTTTACAGCTGCAGATGGCTGGGCAACATCCACAGCCACTAAAGTGAATGAATAAAAGAAAATGTTCCACAAATTTTAATCATTTGAAGAATAAACGGAAGCCTACCACAGAGTTTGGTGTGGTTCCTCCAGTGCAGACAAACTCCAGCCTGAGCACAAGCAGCAGCATAAGTCTGCAAACTTGTGCACTCAACTGCTGGGTTAGAAACATGGCAGCTATCAAACACACAACCTTGGTAGAATCGGTCTGGGGAGACAAATGGGTGGCACTCGGCAAATACACTGTGGAAGAAGTAACAGAAACATAAACAAATTAAATGCGGAAAATAGCTTTGTGGTTTATAGTGAAAAAGGACAGAATTTTGAATTGTTTACTTGCTGTGAAGCAGATTACATATAGATTCTGGCTTGCAGGGAGTTGAGGTTGGTGGAGGTTCAGGTTTACTGGTGGGAGTCACAGATGGTATCTGGCAATCAGGTTGGTAAATGTCTTCTGCAAGCCAATAGTCAGCCATCACAGCACAACTTCCTGCCAGCTGACCTCCAGGTAACATGCAGTCATCAGCCTGGTTGTTGTTGCAGGTTCCTACCAGTCAAATGACAGTGTTTGTGTCTGACCTCAAACAAGTAATTTAAATATCTTTATAAAGACAGAGATGATCTCACCACAATGGCCTTGGGTATTTCTGCCAAAGTTTTCATATGGAAGGGTTACAGTAAAGCCAGTTATACCAAAAGTAATGACTACTTTGAGATACGCGATCTCCAAAACCAAGTTTATGCCAGAACTCATAATCTTAACACCTTGTTGTGAATAAGGTAGGGGTAGACTTTTTCCATCTTTGATTGCCTTCAAGAACAAAATAAATGTATTAAAATGAGCAAATAACAAAATGCATATTCAGTCAAATGAAGCAGTTGTTGTTTTACCTCTAGCTGTGCAACTCCAATAAGATTATGGTTTTTAAGTGTTATAACTTGGGACCTGTATGAAATAATAATAGAGCGAGGGCAGGACACATCTTCAGTAGGATCACAAATAACATTGTCAATATAAATCTTCAGATCATATTTTGGTGTAATTTCTTCCATCAAAACATAAGTACAGTTTCCTTGATAACTGTAATAAAATCCATCAAATGTAATATAGTGGGGGTCTCCCCAGCCTTCACATACACCTACAGACAAAAATATCATAAATATTAATGATACATAAAGCACTTTTTCACAAATTCTTTAAACAAGGGAATAGCTTACAGTCACAAGCATAATATTCGCAACAGTAGTATTCATCATACACAGGAACTGGCTTCTTTCCATTGGCGCATTGTATCTCTTCAAGGGGTGGACATTCATATGGTACTATTTCAATAGTATTGTTTTCAATGCATCTGGCCATGGTGCAGTTGCACAAAAAGAATGTCTCATTTTGCTAGTGTCAAAGACACCAAAAAAGAGATATAGATATGAGAGAAATATTTACCATACTTATGATGCAAAACAATGGTTTATGTGTGTGTAATCTTACTGCGACATCCCATTCAGGACAGCAAGATTCAGTCTTGTTGCTGAGTTCACAAACATCAGAACATATAAGTGTGAGGCATACTCCTGATCCGATATGTTCCATGTTATATATGACCTCCCCTGAATTTGAAAAAAAGTGACAGTGGCTTACTAAAGCAAAAGTTTAACTCATTAAACAGTGAAAACTACACAAACATAAAGACACACATTTCTTCTTTATCATGATAAAGGAATAACTGCATTTTTCTTACCTGGCTTATAATGTTTTCCATTAAAGATACAGAAGCACTCGGTGGTGCTACTCAAGGTGGTTGGTGTAGTAGTAGGTGTGGTTGTTGACATTGTAGTTGTTGACCCTGTGGTTGTAGTAGGTGTAGTTGTAGTAGTAGGTGTTGTTGTAGGTGTTGTGGTTGGTGTAGTAGAAGGTGTTGTAGTAGGAGTAGTGGTAGAAGTAGTAGTTGGTGTAGTTGTAGGTGCTGTAGTAGGTGTTGTAGTAGGTGTAGTAGGAGTAGTAGTAGGCGTTGTAGTAGGTGTAGTTGTCATAGTATGTGTAGTGGTAGGTGTAGTCGTGGGTGTAGTCGTAGGTGTAGTAGGGGTTGTAGTTGGTGTAGTTGTAGTGGTAGGTGTAGTGGTTGTAGTGGGAGTAGTGGTAGGTGTAGTTGTTGTAGTAGGAGTAGTGGTAGTCGTACTGGGTGTAGGGGTTGTAGTAGGAGTAGTGGTAGGCGTTGTAGTAGGTGTAGTCGTTGTGGTAGGTGTAGTGGTAGGTGTGGTAGTAGGTGTAGTGGTTGTAGTGGGAGTAGTGGTAGGTGTGGTTGTTGTAGTAGGAGTAGAGGTAGTCGTACTGGGTGTAGGGGTTGTAGTAGGAGTAGTGGTAGGCGTTGTGGTAGGTGTAGTCATTGTGGTAGGTGTAGTGGTAGGTGTGGTAGTAGGTGTAGTGGTTGTAGTAGGAGTAGTGGTAGTCGTACTGGGTGTAGTAGTTGTAGTAGGAGTAGTGGTAGGTGTTGTAGTAGGTGTAGTCGTAGTAGTGGTAGGTGTTGTAGTAGGTGTAGTGGTTGTAGTAGGAGTAGTGGTAGGTGTTGTAGTAGCTGTTGTCGTAGTAGTAGGTGTAGTAGGAGTGGTGGTAGGCATTGTAGTAGGTGAAGTCGTAGTAGTAGGAGTAGTGGTAGGTGTTGTAGTAGGCGTAGTCGTAGTAGTAGGTGTAGTGGTTGTAGTAGGAGTGGTGGTAGGTGTTGTAGTAGGTGTAGTGGTTGTAGGAGTAGTGGTAGGCGTTGGAGTAGGTGTAGTTGTAGTAGTAGGAGTAGTGGTAGGCGTTGTAGTTGGTGTAGTCGTAGTAGTAGGAGTAGTGGTAGGTGTTGTAGTAGGTGTGGTGGTTGTAGTAGGAGTAGTGGTAGGTGTAGTGGTTGTAGTAGGAGTAGTGGTAGTCGTACTAAGTGTAGTCGTTCTTGTAGTAGGTGTTGTAGTAGGTGTAGTAGTAGGTGTGGTCGTTGTAGTGGGTGTAGTTGTGGTGGGAGTAGTGGTAGGTGTTGTCGTTGTAGTAGGAGTAGTTGTGGTGGGAGTAGTGGTAGGTGTAGTCGTTGTAGTAGGTGTAGTTGTGGTGGGAGTAGTGGTAGGTGTAGTCGTTGTAGTAGGTGTAGCTGTGGTGGGAGTAGTGGTAGGTGTTGTGGTTGTAGTAGGTGTAGTCGTTGTGGTGGGAGTAGTGGTAGGTGTAGTTGTTGTAGTAGGTGTAGTTGTGGTGGGAGTAGTGGTAGGTGTAGTCGTTGTAGTAGGTGTAGTTGTGGTGGGAGTAGTGGTAGGTGTAGTCGTTGTAGTGGGTGTAGTTGTGGTGGGAGTAGTGGTAGGTGTTGTCGTTGTAGTAGGAGTAGTTGTGGTGGGAGTAGTGGTAGGTGTAGTCGTTGTAGTAGGTGTAGTTGTGGTGGGAGTAGTGGTAGGTGTTGTCGTTGTAGTAGGTGTAGCTGTGGTGGGAGTAGTGGTAGGTGTTGTGGTTGTAGTAGGTGTAGTCGTTGTGGTGGGAGTAGTGGTAGGTGTAGTTGTTGTAGTAGGTGTAGTTGTGGTGGGAGTAGTGGTAGGTGTAGTCGTTGTAGTAGGTGTAGTTGTGGTGGGAGTAGTGGTAGGTGTAGTCGTTGTAGTAGGTGTAGCTGTGGTGGGAGTAGTGGTAGGTGTTGTGGTTGTAGTAGGTGTAGTCGTTGTGGTGGGAGTAGTGGTAGGTGTAGTTGTTGTAGTAGGTGTAGTTGTGGTGGGAGTAGTGGTAGGTGTAGTCGTTGTAGTAGGTGTAGTTGTGGTGGGAGTAGTGGTAGGTGTTGTCGTTGTAGTAGGAGTAGTTGTGGTGGGAGTAGTGGTAGGTGTAGTCGTTGTAGTAGGTGTAGTTGTGGTGGGAGTAGTGGTAGGTGTAGTCGTTGTAGTAGGTGTAGCTGTGGTGGGAGTAGTGGTAGGTGTTGTGGTTGTAGTAGGTGTAGTCGTTGTGGTGGGAGTAGTGGTAGGTGTAGTTGTTGTAGTAGGTGTAGTTGTGGTGGGAGTAGTGGTAGGTGTAGTCGTTGTAGTAGGTGTAGTTGTGGTGGGAGTAGTGGTAGGTGTAGTCGTTGTAGTAGGTGTAGCTGTGGTGGGAGTAGTGGTAGGTGTTGTGGTTGTAGTAGGTGTAGTCGTTGTGGTGGGAGTAGTGGTAGGTGTTGTGGTTGTAGTAGGTGTAGTCGTTGTGGTGGGAGTAGTGGTAGGTGTAGTTGTTGTAGTAGGTGTAGTTGTGGTGGGAGTAGTGGTAGGTGTAGTTGTTGTAGTAGGTGTAGCTGTGGTGGGAGTAGTGGTAGGTGTAGTCGTTGTAGTAGGTGTAGTTGTGGTGGGAGTAGTGGTAGGTGTAGGCGTTGTAGTAGGTGTAGTTGTGGTGGGAGTAGTGGTAGGTGTTGTCGTTGTAGTAGGTGTAGTTGTGGTGGGAGTAGTGGTAGTAGTTGTAGACTGAGTGGTGGTAGTAGTAGGAGTAGTTGTAGGTGTAGTCGTAGGTGTAGTGGATGTAGTTGTAGACTGAGCGGTTGTAGACCCACATGGGACCTCACAACAAACTCTGATCTTGTAGTCTTTGCACTTCCTGAAATAGGGTTGGTCCTGGTTTCTACAGATCAGTCCATAGGAGACATTACAGGTCACCACTTGACCCGTCCCACTCACAAAGTCCTCAAAGCTCATGTCCGGATACTCAGCCGACCTGCAGTCTATTTCCATCGGTGCATCACAGATATACAGTCCACTGTCTGTAATGTTCTCATAGGTCTCCCAGTCACTTTTGTCTTTGTCCGGGTTGTGAACGTTGTACCAGTCTGACCACACACAGGTGGGTATGCAAGGTGTAGAAGGTGTTGTAGTTGATTTAATGGTTGTAGGTGTAGTTGTAGGTGTTGTAGTAGGAGTAGTAGTTGTAGTAGGTGTAGTGGTAGGCGTTGTAGTAGGTGTAGTCGTAGTAGGAGTAGTAGTTGTAGTAGGTGTTGTAGTAGGAGTAGTCGTAGTAGTAGGAGTAGTGGTAGGTGTTGTAGTAGGTGAAGTCGTTGTTGTGGGTGTATTGGTAGGTGTTGTAGTAGGTGTAGTCGTTGTTGTTGGAGTAGTGGTAGGTGTTGTAGTAGTTGAAGTCGTTGTTGTGGGTGTATTGGTAGGTGTTGTAGTAGGTGTAGCCGTTGTTGTTGGAGTAGTGGTAGGTGTTGTAGTAGGTGTAGTCGTTGTAGTAGGTGTAGTCGTGGTGGAAGTAGTGGTAGGTGTTGTCGTAGGAGTAGTAGTTGTAGTTGGAGTAGTGGTAGGTGTTGTAGTAGGTGAAGTTGTTGTGGTGGGTGTAGTGGTAGGTGTAGTAGTAGGAGTAGTAGTTGTAGTAGGAGTAGTCGTAGGTGTTGTAGTTGGTGTAGTCGTTGTGGGAGTAGTGGTAGGTGTAGTTGTGGTGGGAGTAGTGGTAGGTGTTGTCGTTGTAGTAGGTGTAGTCGTTGTGGTGGGTGTTGTCGTTGTAGTAGGTGTTGTTGTTGTAGTAGGTGTAGTTGTGGAGGGAGTACTGGTAGGTGTTGTCGTTGTAGTAGGTGTAGTCGTTGTAGTAGGTGTAGTTGTGGTGGGAGTACTGGTAGGTGTTGTCGTTGTAGTAGGTGTAGTTGTGGTGGGAGTAGTGGTAGGTGTAGTCGTTGTAGTAGGTGTAGTTGTGGTGGGAGTAGTGGTAGGTGTAGTCGTTGTAGTAGGTGTAGCTGTGGTGGGAGTAGTGGTAGGTGTTGTGGTTGTAGTAGGTGTAGCTGTGGTGGGAGTAGTGGTAGGTGTAGTCGTTGTAGTAGGTGTAGTTGTGGTGGGAGTAGTGGTAGGTGTAGTCGTTGTAGTAGGTGTAGTTGTGGTGGGAGTAGTGGTAGGTGTAGTCGTTGTAGTAGGTGTAGTTGTGGTGGGAGTAGTGGTAGGTGTAGTCGTTGTAGTAGGTGTAGTTGTGGTGGGAGTAGTGGTAGGTGTAGTCGTTGTAGTAGGTGTAGCTGTGGTGGGAGTAGTGGTAGGTGTTGTTGTTGTTGTAGTAGGTGTAGTCGTTGTGGTGGGATGAGTGGTAGGTGTAGTTGTTGTAGTAGGTGTAGTTGTGGTGGGAGTAGTGGTAGGTGTAGTCGTTGTAGTAGGTGTAGTTGTGGTGGGAGTAGTGGTAGGTGTAGGCGTTGTAGTAGGTGTAGTTGTGGTGGGAGTAGTGGTAGTAGTTGTAGACTGAGTGGTGGTAGTAGTAGGAGTAGTTGTAGGTGTAGTCGTAGGTGTAGTGGATGTAGTTGTAGACTGAGCGGTTGTAGACCCACATGGGACCTCACAACAAACTCTGATCTTGTAGTCTTTGCACTTCCTGAAATAGGGTTGGTCCTGGTTTCTACAGATCAGTCCATAGGAGACATTACAGGTCACCACTTGACCCGTCCCACTCACAAAGTCCTCAAAGCTCATGTCCGGATACTCAGCCGACCTGCAGTCTATTTCCATCGGTGCATCACAGATATACAGTCCACTGTCTGTAATGTTCTCATAGGTCTCCCAGTCACTTTTGTCTTTGTCCGGGTTGTGAACATTGTACCAGTCTGACCACACACAGGTGGGTATGCAAGGTGTAGTGGTAGGTGTTGTAGTAGGAGTAGTAGTTGTAGTAGGTGCAGTGGTAGGTGTTGTAGTAGGAGTAGTAGTTGTAGTAGGTGTAGTCGTAGTAGGAGTAGTCGTAGGTGTAGTCGTTGTGGTGGGAGTAGTGGTAGGTGTTGTAGTAGGAGTAGTAGTTGTAGTAGGTGTAGTCGTAGTAGGAGTAGTCGTAGGTGTAGTCGTTGTGGTGGGAGTAGTGGTAGGTGTAGTAGTAGTTGTAGTAGGTGTAGTGGTAGGTGTTGTAGTAGGAGTAGTAGTTGTAGTAGGTGTAGTGGTAGTAGGAGTAGTCGTAGGTGTAGTTGTTGTGGTGGGAGTAGTGGTAGGTGTAGTAGTAGGAGTAGTAGTTGTAGTAGGTGTAGTAGTAGTAGGAGTAGTCGTAGGTGTAGTTGTTGTGGTGGGAGTAGTGGTAGGTGTAGTAGTAGGAGTAGTAGTTGTAGTAGGTGTAGTAGTAGTAGGAGTTGTCGTAGGTGTAGTTGTTGTGGTGGGAGTAGTGGTAGGCGTTGTAGTAGATGTAGTCGTAGTAGGAGTAGTAGTTGTAGACTGAGTGGTGGTTGTAGTAGGAGTAGTGGTAGGTGTTGTAGTAGGAGTAGTGGTAGGTGCTGTAGTAGGTGTAGTGGTAGGTGTTGTAGTCGGAGTAGTTGTGGTAGTAGGCGTTGTAGTTGGTGTAGTCGTAGGTGTAGTCGTAGTAGTCGTAGTGGTAGGGGTAGTCGTTGGTAAAGATGTAGTTGTGGTAGGAGGTCGGGTAGTTGTGGTTGTAGGTGGAGGTGGGGTAGAAATGAAGCACTCCTCCACACACTCCTGCTTTTCTTCATCAAATATAGGTTTATCTTCAGGACAGATGGGGTAACAGCCTGAAAGGGGAGTAATTTTATATCATCACACCTCTTCATGTATTTAAATGACTTCCACTAAATCTCATCCTACGCCAACATGTGTACATATCTAAGTACTACACCTGCACAAATAACCCAAATATATGGACACATTGAATTACTTTAAAACTACATTTTTTTAATTTAATGGGAAACACAGTAATATGTTAATGAAAGGTTGGCGTTACCTTCGAGGTTGGGTAAGGGGTTACTGCATATTCCTTCTGGATTCAGACAGGTCTTGTAACAAGGTGTGTGACAAGGGCTGTAGTGCCACTTGCATTCCCCAGGGTTGTTATAGTAATCGCAAAAGACAGCTGTATGAAAGAGATGCATTCAGTGTCCTCAAGTCAAAATACATTTTTTGAAGCAGTGTATTTAAATGGCAAGTATTAACAACTGTCACTTAAAACACTAAGAAACCATATTATTACATGAACAGTTTTGGTCTTACGGCAGATTTCTGGAGTTCTCCATGCAAGACAAACTCCAGCCTCATTACAAGCCTGAGCGTACGCTGCAACTGCTGAACAGTAGCATTCGCAGTCTCCTCCGGTGTCACAGGCACAGGAGTCTCGTACACAGTTTTCATAATACACATGGGGGTCCACCTTTAGAGTTATTGGGATCGGATTATTTGATGATTTTAACCACAAACACAATGAATCACGGTAATTACCTTATGGTGGCAGTCTTTAAACGTTTCTCCATTTATGATGCTGCACATCAGTTTTGCCCAGTGGTGTCTATTAGGTGTTGCTTCACACGGATTGACATTTCCTTCCACATCTGGACAGCTGCTGTACACCTTCCAGCTGTTTCCAAATTCTAATACGTTGCTAACAACCAGCTGACCTTGGGTGGTAAAGTCATTTCGTGCATCACCATCGAAATCTCCACATAGTCCACAAACCTCTCCCTGTAAATGAGAACGTGATTTACTATAGGAGACAATGTGAATGTGTGAATGTCAGTGTTGTATATGTTGGACTAAATTACAACCATTTCAGGATAGGGTTCTTCAAATTTGAGGACATAATAGATTGTTTCATTCGAATTATTGACTGGTCTTAAATTTAAACAATTATTTCTACTGATACTCCAATGTAAAAGGCCTTTAAAAAGAGATGTCGAAATCTAGGAAAAAGTAACATATTGGACGAAAAACTAAATATTGTAGTATAAAATTGAACACATCAGTCAATATTTTCAACACTGTACAGCTGCCTCTAAATATCACTCTTTGTTTTGCTTATATTGGAAAAAATAGACATCTAAAGTGCCATAGATCTAAAAGAAGGAATTAGTTCCAATGCTTTCTGTTCCTATAACTACCCAGAGTTTAGATTGGACTGAACACTACTAGAAGAGATACATTTGTGAACACACAATATTGTATGAACACTTTGAAATTTGTCACTAAAATTTAGATTTCATCATCTGATTGGTTTCCACTGGATTTGATCATAGAAAACAGCATGTCCCAGCAGAACAAGATGTTAACGGGTTGAATGTAAATCTGCTGCGTATTACTTACACTGTGCTGTGGTTCGAGGAGAATACGAACTGTTGTTTTGCGATCCCACATCACGGCCAGACCGATGTTCGATTCAACGATCAGGTACAAGCCAACCCTTCGTATTTTGTACTGAATCTGAGTGCCATGACCCAGGTCCTGCTCTTCATATTTACCCTTTGATAGTTTGATTTCTGTGCGCTTTAATAAAAAGTCATAGTTAGCTTTTGCAGTTTAATATAACTTTTGTGCGATATTTTTTGGTTTAAAATATTTTAAATAGTTTTGTACCCCCAGTTGGATTCGGACAGTCTTGGAGCAGGTTGTCCCTGTTGATCCACATTGTACATTTTCTGTGACAACTCCAAAGTTATCCTCTACAGTTTTATTGCCACATTTGTTCTAGAGATTGAAATTCAAAAGACATACAGTGTATAAAAATGAACATTCTGAGCAGAGATGATTGACTTCTATATTTTCTTATGTTATGTGCATTTACATCCAAGAGTGAAGTTTATTATAATTGTGATACTTACTTTGACAGCAACATATGCACAGTTTCCATTAAACCCGTATGTTTTCTGATCAAATGTAGAATAATGACCACTTCCATAAATGGTGCAAGTTCCTGGGCATTTTTTCTCTGTGCAGTCCCATTTGCCACTTTTGCAGGTACTAGACATTTTACATACATTAAATGAAATAATGTAATTGCAGAAGAAGCCTTAATGGTTAAGTTAGAAGACAATATATGTTAATATGTCAATAAGTTTTGTTTAGTTCAAAAATATAAAAACATACCACGTGTTGCAATTGTTAGGAATTTTTGTCCCAGACACATAGAGCTGTCCATCGTGCTGACAAGGACAGTCCTGTTCTTTCACACAAGAGCCCTTTCCATCATCAAAGAGGCCACTGGGACACTGACAGCCAGATTCACACTCTGCAGAGATCTGAGAGATAAATTAGTATAAATTAAGGAACAGTAAACTTCACAATAACTAACTATGTATGTATTCCCAAACTATTTGAAAATGAACTGAAGTAGTAAAAATAGTAGTAGAAAAAGTAAAAAAAAAATCTAATTAGTGCACAAAATATTAAGTGCAAAAATGAATGAAAATGCATGTTTTCTTCTGAATAAACATAGATCTTGTGACAGACAGTGACATAAATATCTTACACATTCATTGTTGTCCAGGTTTAAACAAGACTGAGCACACTGCACTCCACGCTCTCCTGTTTCCGCAGCAGAACAGTTAACGTATACCTTTGGAGGAGCACATGCTGGAAAATAATAGTAGCATATCTATCTTAAAAATCTGTAACTTATGCTACATGAACCAAAAGCTTGTTATTTTACATTACTTACTCCATGAGCGAACTCTCCATGAGTGGCAATGAAGCACTCCATTAGTGCAAACACTACAAAAAACACCACAATGTTAGTTCAAATGTCATGTTCATGTCAGAAACACAGAAATGTTGACTGTTGACAGACTGTTGATGTACCAGTGCTCATCTTTGATATTAATTGATTTTCCTGATTTAATGGTGACACCATTGTGATAACAGGGACATTTTTCAATAGGGACACAGATGCCTTTATCATCCAGGTATTGACCCTCAGCACAGGAGCATCCATCTACAGGTAAAAAGTCATTGTTGCAGCTCTGTTGCTTTGAGCCCAGTGATCTGCATGTCAGCTGGCATCTCTGGTGTTTGTATGAGAAGGTCTGAGATACTGGGCAGTTCTTGGTGTATTTGTCTGTTTTTTTGCAAAAGAAAAATGTACTTAATTAATGGCTCTCTAAAATAAAACATTTTATAGAGTGTTATCTGGACTAACATCCTTACCACACACATCCTCCCTCCAGTCTGTCAAAAATATCCCCTTTGCTGCACAGGCCCTTGCATAGGACGACAAGACTGCACACAGACAGGCCTCACTCTTCTCGCAGTTGCATGTGGAGTATGTACAACGCTGTATACAATGGCAAACATTTTAAGAGGTATTGCATTAAAAATCCAACAGTACTCAACCAATTGATGTCATACCTTGTAATACACTTCAGGGTCCACCTCTGAATGGCATGGTGCAAAAGAACTATTTGGACTTTGTAGCAAGCCACACCAGTGCTTGGCATACCTCTCTGAGAGTGCAACAATAATACTGATTAAAGTTTCTTTTTTAAAGAGCAATTCTTTTAAAACTTTTAAAATTTAAAACTGACGGCTTGCTTGTACGATTTTAGGCTAATAATTATCACCAAACAAAGCTATGTCAGAGAATAGATCTACAAATAACATTCTCATAATGTGTAATATTTACTTAAAAATTACAATTACCATTTTCCACACTGAGGGCACATGGATCATCAAGTCTCTCCTCTCTGTCTTCACACATAAAATTTGCTTTCCAGGAGTTAGCAAAAGCCACGGCTGTCCCCTCCACAATACCCTGGGGGGTCTTCATGTCATCAGACATGACCATATTGTAGTTCCCACATAGACCTGTCAAAGGTGACACAAAATGTATAATCGAGTTTATTTGTGTCGTCATATTCCATGCCATGTTAAAAACATCTTATACGAACCACGGGTCTTTGTTTTGTAGCTTTCTAAAAGGCTGACATAGACTTGCATTACAGGGACATGTTGGATTTGGATTTGCAAACCAAAACTGGTCTGTAGCAAGATGTGGAACGATGAAGCATAAAATATGCTGATGTCACCTTTTAAAACAAGACAACCATTAAATTTACATATTTCATTTTTACAGTTACTGTATTATGTATATCTACCTGAGCTGTAGGGCAAATTGATGGTCTGCATGTTCTGCTTTACTGTCCCATCAGAACTAAATACTAACACCTGAAAAGAAGAAATTCAGCCTTATGACATGAATAATGATAGCTGCTGTGTCTTTAAAAGATGTGTCTCTAACTCACATTGTTTCTGTCATTGTTGAGCAGGATTTTGAGAGACTTTAGACAAGTGTCAAGCTGCTGGTGTGCGCATGGCAACAACTGGGCCAAGATTGTAAACTTAGGACTATTTTCATCCTGGCAAAAAATGTGAAAAACAAAGGTGAAACATTAATTAAACATGTTTTGGTTAAACCTTTATTCCCATTCAACCATAAAAGAAAAATATGTATTTACTTTGCTTTCCACTCTGGCTAAAGTATAGAAACAACTTCCATGAAAGGTGTAAGTTTTGCCATCAAAAGTTGTTAAATGTGAGCCCTCCTCTATTGCACAAGTCGCTGGCTTCTGAATCATTTTACATGACCATCTACCACCAAAACATGTGCTGTAAAAATCAAAAAGATGTTCACAAAAACAAAAGGCAAAAACACACATAAGACATACTATGGAAGTTTCAATTACCATTCTTTTGTATCCTGTCTGTAAACCTCCCCAGGGTTGTAGATTTGATCATGTTTGCACTGACATTCTGTTTGAGCAATGCATCCTCTCATTGAAACGTCATCAAAGACAGTTCCTAAAATAAACATGGAAGGCATGGTAAAATTACATTATTCAAATGTAGTTGCACGGTAAACAAAATGCAATAAATAAAACAAAAAATAGCACAAACCTGGTGGACAAAAGCATCCATCCATTTTGTGGTCCTCACACAGTGAACTTGTGTCCAAATATGTGCATGTATCCAAACAAGGGGAACCACTCTCTTTATAAACCATGTTATATGGGCAGCTTTTAGCTATAAAAGGGGTACATAACAATACAGCACACATTTTAATTTTTATCCAAATACTTTTTTAAATAGTTACTTTAACTTCCATTGAAATAGAGCAACATTACCACAGAACTCAGGAGTCCTCCATTTGGGAGGCTGGCCTCCGGCATGGGAACACTGTCGAGAGAATTCGGATATTGTGCTGCAGATACAGACGTCATTGGTATTGTTGGTGCAACCACACATGTCCTGTACACAGGCCTGAATGTAAGGTTCAGGGTTAATCAGATTTGCACAAGAGCTCCACATGTCTGAACGCAGTGCCTGGTTACAGGTGCTTTTCTAAGGAAAAAAGACAACTGGTTAGAGAGGTATTTGTCTCTACATACCTTAAACACATAAATGGAAGTAAAAAATGGACTCACAAATTCCTTGCATGAATCCGGCACAGCCTCAAGCTGTTCGTCTTCTTCTTCAAAGGGGTCTTCACAATCATCATTTGGACGATGGACTTTATACTTGTTGCCAAACTCAACTGGGCTAATTTTACGTCCTTTATAATAATTATGGTAACAAATTATACAATTATACTATGTGTATATATTTACATTTTATTTGCATATATATATATATATATATATATATATATATATATATATATATATATATATATATATATATATATATATATATATATATATATATATATATATATATATATATACTAACCATTATGAATGAATTCATTGTACACAGATACACCATTGAAGTCTCCACAAAGGCCACAAGTGCGGTTGGAATACTCAGGATCCAGTTCCACCTAAGGCAAAAGTATGTACCAACTGTATTACCAGCATAAGAAACTGGGAAATCAAAAATGAGTATTACAGTAATGTCTGTATGGTCAATGTTTATTTTAAAAAAAAGTGTATTAAAGAATTAGGATTAGGAAAAAGGTTTTACCATGACAGCATCATCTCTATTCCACAAGACAACAATCCCGACTGTGGACTCAAGCTTGATGTAGACAGTGTTTTGTTCTAGCTTTACCCCTGCTTTGTAGTATGGCAATGTCACACTGAAAGAGAATGTATGTTGTTAATTATTGTGCATGAAAAGTATCAAACTGTTTACATCAACTACAACACTTACAGAAGGTCATTCACAGTGACCTGAGTGTTGGTGAGGTGGATTGACAGGTCATTGATAATCACTACCACATAGCTGATGGAAGCGACACCATCGACCTCTTTCCTCTTTAGGTGCACTGAGAACTCCTGGTAAGACTCATGACAGTCAGAGACAAGGTTGTATTCACACAGGCCTGGGAACTGGTACACATCACCATCAAATGTCTTGAAATGCTCTCTGCCCCAGGTGCTACAAATGCTGCTGACGTGGTTGCGAGCTGGAGAGATAATTCAAAAAATTAAATGAATGTAATCAACAATTGTTTTGGAAGTGAAACTTAAAAATAGACTATTTTATACAATAGAACTGAAATATAAAACTGTGCTGGTCTTACCCAATCCATTTATATGAGTGACACTGACAATAGAGAAAGCAAGAAGACACAACCACAAACATCGCCACCCCATTGCTGCGACTGTGGTCCACTGTCACCAAGGGTCCTACAGTGATGCACTGGCAGTTCTTTATATCGAGGTATATTGGCCATTTGAGTAAGAGTAAACTTGAGTTTTATTGCTGAGACATGGTAAATGTGCTGAAAGACGCCTGACGCCTTTTGCAAAGGCCATAAAGCAATTATTATATCTTCCTTATCTCTTAATTAAACAAATATGCCTAAACACAATGGAGAAAAGGATTTCCTATAAAACAGTGCTGTATATGAAACTTTATCTGTATTAGGATTCTTTCTTTTCTACACCTGGCCTTAGTCCATGAGCATGTAAAGGAGAAAGAGCTAATGCATAGCTTTAAACAAGAGCTAAACAAGTATACACAAAATATAATACTATTCAACAAAATAAATTAATTTAAAAAATCAAGGGAAGAGAGATTTTTTGTTTAAGTTTATTCTAAGCATAATTAAACACTTAAATGGCCCATAAGCCATTGGTGTCTGTTTGAATGTCTTTTAACAGGTGAGTTATGCTGCACATTGAATTATCCAGTAGAACATGACTGTACTACATCCTTGACTACTGTCATCCTCGACTGGCAATATGAATATACACAAGATCTTATCATGTCAAACCCCACATAACCATATTGAACACAAGGAAGTTTCTTAATTAATTTAATTTATTGTTAGCTGACTTCCTTATCCACTGCAGATGGAATAATTATCACTCCAGCTGACAAACACTGTTTTGGTTATATTTGTTTTATCTTGACATAGCCTACGTCAAATAATTTTTTTTAGCTTTGCAAATGTCAATTCAGCTGAGAAGCTCCTCCAAGTGCAAACAGGACTTTTGGACAACTCCCTCAAAGAGACAGCTGCACAACGGAGATGATGATGTACAGTTATTTCAGCTTAACAACCCTTAACAGTTGTTTATTCAGAAAGAAGGCAAAGCTGAGACGTCTGACACGAAGGATACAGCCTGCTAATGAAAAATGCTTGTCATACTTAAGTGAAAAAGGCGGAATTTACTTCTAGAATCCAGTAATTTGATGAACAATTATATGTCTAAATGTCTTTGGAGCATTTTGATCTTTTCTAATAATAAGTCACTTCTTTTGATTGCTTTGACAGGAATTATATCATGTCCATAACTTAATAACATACTCTCTATCTCTCTCTCTCTGTTTCTCTCTCTCTGTTTCTCTCTCTCTCTCTCTCTCTCTCTCTCTCTCTATATATATATATATATATATATATATATATATATATATATATATATATATATATATATATATAGAGAGAGAGAGAGAGAGAGAGAGAGAGAGAGAGAGTATGTTATTATAATATATCATAGTATATTATAGTAGTACTAGAGGTACTCAGTATATTAGTATAGGTTTCATGTTCTGCTCATGGGGAATATTACACAAAAATTCCACAGTAAAAGTACTTGATACTATGGGTGGAAGTAGTACTAGACGTACTCGGTAGATTAGTACAGTTGTACACGTTTCTAGTTGTATTCATGGTAAAAATGATTGATTGGTCGATTGATTTATTTTTCATTCT
This sequence comes from Rhyacichthys aspro, assembly GCA_036850595.1. Taxonomy (NCBI): domain Eukaryota; kingdom Metazoa; phylum Chordata; class Actinopteri; order Gobiiformes; family Rhyacichthyidae; genus Rhyacichthys; species Rhyacichthys aspro. The sequence goes on from CM072153.1 coordinate 14,724,366, forward strand.
TATATTTATTATTTATTCCTTTATGAATTCATTCCCATCTGAGTCTCTTTCATATGCGTTTGGGTCTCTTCGCCGTAACAGCGGGCCGAGTGTTATCGTAATGAGTGGTACAAATGAGCACTCGAAAATTACGTGCGGCTCATTTGACCACGGAAAGACGAAAAGCGGTAGCCTGGCCAGCCAGACGGCTTTCTCATTGTATTACATACAGAGAAAGTTAACCGTCTGGCTGGCCAGGCTAGAAAAGCGGCTGGCTTGACCGCAGTATATTTTAGTAGGTTGACGGTGAAAGTGGCACATTGAGCACAGCAGATGGCGACATTTATTTATTTTTTTTAAATGGCTGATTTATGTTGTTATGCTGTATTTGTAAAGGTTTGAGAAAGGTCTGTGTTTTATAGTTCTAGAGCTGCACTCTTAACCATAGACATATAGATCTTTATTTATGTCTATGCTTTTAACTGTTTAATCTGTTAAGAAAATAACTACCTTTAGCATTTGAACTAGCCTATGATAAGAGGAGGTAGGCTACATCGACGTCTATTAAATGTAAATTTTATAATACATAAAAGTAATGCATTTGTTGAAGTTTGTCTCTCTTTTTCTTAAAAATTAGTTAATAGTGTTCTTAAAAACTTTGCAGCAAATTTACTTTCAACCGAGGAAATAACTTCCTTAGGCCAATCCTCGTGGCCTCTTGAGGCACAGTTTATTTCCCATTTTTCCATCGATACGTGAACGTAGCTTGGTGAGTTACGAACAGAGCATGCGCAAAAAGCATAAGTTCTGAATGGAGGCGGTTTGAAATGTCCGCCGCACACTGTTTTGTATTAGAATTTAAAGCAATCCTTTAAGTCATGCGATGGTAGGGCTTTTGTTTTGATTATCAAAGGCTGAGACTATGGGTGAGTTCACTTTTAACTGATTAACGGTTGCTATGACGGCCATGATGTCAAATAATGGTACTACTGTTAGCAAAGCATCAACAGCTAACTATTACACTGACTATTTATTTTTGTAATATTTATAGCTAACCCTATCAAATAGAAAACAATGAACGACATTCATTCATTGAAAGCAGATTTATCAGACTTTTCATTTTCATTCTTGATTTTTAACCTGATAAAGCACTCTTAGTTTGTTGAAGAATGGAAGAATCCTAGTTTAGAGATTTAGAAATATGTTTAGCCTACATGGAGGTCAGAATTTAAAAAGGCCAAACATTAACAATGTTTATTAGATATGTATTGTTAATTTTGTGGCATGGAACTGACATGAGTGAAATCTATGTAACTCTTAATAACTTGTTTTCCCCTCAGATTGTAAAGCTGATGGTGCTAAGGATGCTGTGGATGACAAATCCCCGTCTCCTGTAATGGATCGTAACCCGTCACCACCCCCAGACACAGCTAGTAACGACGTGGATGAAGATGTGGATGCAATTGGAGACACTGTGTACAGCAAGCACTGGCTTTTCAGCACACTTACTCGCCTTATACAGGTAAACAAGCTGTTGTCAAAATGCAGACATGTGAAAGTCAGAATTAATTTAGAACAAGGATAGTAGGAAAAAGGTTGGGCTGGTGTGCAATGGTGACTGGTTAGATTTGGCTTCATAACATGAAAAGACAAAAGGACTTTATGTATGCTTTTACTTCCATATTAATATGCACAGTATTGATAAGACAGCTTGAATTTACATAATGCTATAGTATTCTTCGTGACAGACATTTGCATTTGTTCTCTTGTATCAGTAACTGGCCAAATATAAATAAAGATTTCAAATATAATAAAGATTTCAAATATGGACAAGAGAAAGCTAAGAAGTATGTCTAGAGCCCCTTAGTTTTTAAGGGTAGTTACAGTTTAAAACCTTTTACACTTAAACCCAAGTGAAAATACACAACAACACAAAATAAACAACCACATTTCATATTGCATGTTTTTTGAGATGGTGCAGCCCTAGTCTAAGGGTCTTATGGGGTGTTCTTAAAAATGTGGATTAAAATTGATGTCTTCCAGATGGTCACAAAGCATTCAGAAGAAGCTTCTGAAGGTCCAATGGAACTTTCTGATGATGAGGAGGAAGATTTGTGTAGAGTGTGGGATATGGCTATGGATAAGGTATGAGTCATTGACTTGCTGTTGTATTTTAATGGTTCTGTTATCAGCATAGTTAGAAGTGTACGTAATAACAATAGTTCTTCTGTGTTTAGGATGTGGCTGGTTTTCTGCAGGAGTTCAAAGCCACTGATATCCTTCTGGGGGTGATTGCCAAGTCCCGATGTCCACGTCTCACAGTAAGCAAAAACCCCTTCATATCATAGTATTAAGAACAAACAAACAAACTCTGCATAATATCTGCGTACTTTTAATCAATTGTTTCTTGTCCATACAGGAAATCTGTGTAGGAATCCTTGGGAATATAGCTTGTTTTCCTGACACATGTTTAACTCTTAGCCAAAATGAAGATTTAGGGTAGGTGTTTTCCCGCTGTTTTACACTATTGTAAATAATTTATTCTGACCTTATATGCGGTGTGGCTTGTTTTGTGTTCACAGTGCCGTGCTATTGCTTCTCCTTGGAGATACAGATCCACCAACCATTGTAGAAACCAGCAGGTGCTCGTATTTTCTGAAGTCATGACAAAAATGTGACAGACTCATATAAAATATTTATACTATGCTTTTTGACCAGATTACTGCTGACCTGTGTTTCCCAGAAAGACGTTTGTTCCCTTTGGCTTGAACGAATGCGGCTGCAGCCGTCTGTACGCTTTAACCTCTGTTTCATCATGTCCAGCTCTACCAACAGTACTTTACTTTTGCATTTCTTTATATACAAACATACATATATTTTTAGGCACATTAAACATTTGTGTAATTCTAGATGAGTTATAAATTATTTCCACCTTAAATGATTAAATTTCTTTTTATCTATGTTTCAGTTGATCTTTTAGAGAAGGTTGGGGAGCTGGTTGACAAAGTATTTGACCTTGATGAAGAGCTGATGAGGAGTTGGATCACCACTGAGACGCATGAGGAGGGTGGAGATGGTGAAAGTTGTGTGGATGTAGCCTCATGCCTTCTTGAAGCAGCCAAGCAGCTCAGGTGGGAGTCTCAAAGCTGAAATGTGTGTCACTGGGAGATAGATGTACCTGAAAAACATACTACATACTTCTGTTCTGTCTTCTTGCAATTTTTATGTTCTCCTAATGTGTGTAACTGTTATCACAGATCAGAAAGTCCAAATGGATTAGAAGTTTACCTTCATATCCTCCAGCTCCTCACTACCATAAATGAGGGGATCCAGATTTTCAGTAAGACCTATAGTTCAGTTTTAAGTTTAGTTGTCTGTTTGTAGTTATTCTAAATAAGGCTGAAATGTACAAATAAAGTTTGCTTAAATTTCTTCCTTTAGGTGCTGCTGCTGGGCCCGGAAAAGCAATATGGGACTTTGTTTGTGAAGTTGTCTGTGACGATCTCTGTCAGACAAATGATCTTCCAGTTGTCTTACAAGAGAAGAAGGGTATTTTGGTCCAAGCCTTTGCTGTGCTGCAGGCTGTTTATAAATGCCAGGACCAATGGAGCAGCAGAGGTGACACAAGTAAGTTGACAGCTTCACCGCACAAGTTCCTGTAAATAATAAAAAACAATGCAATGTATTTTTTTCCTATCACTGACATCATATGTACATATATAACTACGCATTTTTTCATTTTAGGTTTGCCACTTATTGGCACAGTTTTGCAAGTGCTTCAGTTCCAAACAGAGTTCAAAAACAACACCACTGATAAAGAGGGTACTAAAAATGAACAGCTCCACACTCTGTCTGAAATTGCAGCTGAGTTTCTAGCAGATATCTGCCTTCAAATTTCCAAGGTAATGGTAGAGTCAAAACCAAATCTAAACCAAAACCATTTATTTTAGATGGATGATTGAACCATTGTTTCAAGGCCCTGAGGTGTTCTCCTGTTATTTTCTCCTTTGAAGGACACAGTGGCAGACTTGATTAAGGAAGGCTATCTCACAGAGAGGACCTGTCTGGCAGCTGCAGGAAGTATGCACACCCAGTTTAAGACTTCAGTAAGTGTGAAATGCACTAAATATCAAATTATATATATTTATATTATATATTTTTATGCATATATTTTACTCCATTCCATTAAAGGTCATATATGGCACGTAGATGTTCGATTGCAAATTATTTATGTGGATTTGTTTGCAATTAGCTCAATGCATAATTTATATATAATTTAAAAAACCTGCATTGATTAATTATTTTGGATCTACTTAAAATGTTCTCAGCTGTTAATATATGATAAAATGTTACTGTACACTAATAGCTCCTGTGGAAAATAAACACGTTTCTTTCTTTCTTCTTCTCTGTTGTGCAGTTTCAGCACCTGTCGTTGATGCTGTCAGAAGCTGATCCCAGACTGGCAGACGTGCTCAAAAAGCAGTTTCCTGTCTGAGCCGGCCAGAAGCTCGGCACTCAGCCAGACTGTCATGACAGCCCTTTATAGCATCCTATTTCTGTTTTAAGTCAAGCTGTTTAGTTTTCCATGGAAAGACTAGGCGAGGGTTATTGTTTCACCAATGCCAGAAAAAGTATCACACCAAAATAGAGTAATTCTCTCATCTTGTCTTGAGTTTTTGTGTGTCTCTTTAAACTAAAACCTGTCAAATTTTGGTAGTTGTTACACTTGCCATTGCTTTTAATAAATGCTATTTTTCTACAAGTTAATCCACACTTTATTTAAAGTTTGTGGTGCAAACTTTGACCAATATATATTTTTAACGAGGTTAGTTAAAATTAATATAAAGCCTTTGCAGGGTGCATTTAATGCCCCTAACCTGGACACAAGGCAATATTACAATTAACAATAACAAAGGCACAGCTAATATTCTACCTTTTTAAATTGAATATTAATTCTTTTTAAGGTTTTCTGTATGACTATGTCTACAGTATGTTGGGGTTTATCTACTCATGTGTCATTTCACAGCAACAAAAAGATTTAAAAGTCTTTTATCAATGTTAAATTTTCAATTGTTAGATTTTTTAAAAATACATAAATTTTTTATTCTTTTTTGAGTCATCTCTTCAAGCATGTGCATAATGGTGCTAATGCTGATGACTACATCAAGTGTTTACCAGAAGGTGACTGTCACTCGGTAAGGACAATAAAATTAGATGAAAGGGCTTGAGCTTGGCAACAATGAACTCATTTGGTTTCCAAATGTGCCATTTCACCCACTCACGGAGAAGAGCAGGACAACCTGCGCACTTCCAGTGAGCTTACGAAGCCTCTGTGAATATAGTAGCTTTTTAATTAAAGCTTGGATTGATATGTAGAACACTCTTTCTAATGGAAATCCCGTGACAGCCAGGGTGCACGCAGGATAGAGACCCTATGGGCAAAAGGCCCTGTCTGTGTGAGCTTGTTTCTGGATTCGTGATGCCAAGGTGACTGGTGCCTTGATCAACGAGTCATGTTCTGTGTGCATTGTAAAATTGTAAGATGATGTAGATGCAATCATGCATGGCCTTTTCAAGATTGCTTGAGGCCAGAAACTTGCTTTGGTTGGTGCTCATCCTTCAGGTCTAGCTCGAAGGCGTGTCCTGTCACAGAGATCAGGGTGAAGCCCAGATGTTTCCTGCTGCCCTGCCAAACTTCATTGTCAGTCTGCCCATCTTCACTGCAGCTTGATATGATCTGACCTAATGCACACAATAGACTGAGCTGTTGCTTTAAAGTACTTAACAGACACTGAGGCATGCCAGGCTCATCTGATGCTGATCCTGGATGTCAGTTTGTTTCCTTTTCTGCTCTCTTCTGCCCACGCAACTTGACTTTCTATTAAACACCATGACATTTCCGCTTAATGTAAAATTTTGCTATATTTAATCCACCATGTAAAAATCCATATCTTTTTCTTATGCATCTTATGTAACCCATCAGAGAATATAACATTTCCTGTGACACAAATACAGTGATTGAAACATGCAGTACTCGAACACAAGAGGCTTAACAATATTGTTTTTAAAAGCACACATATTCCTGTCTCGCTTTGTGAAGTTGTTTATAGCCTCTTTTACTATTTTCAATATATGAATCTCATATCAAAGCTGCACTTTTTGTATTGAGCCTTAAGAGGCAGATGAAGGGAGTAAACCTGTTGCTTGGACGCTTAATGAAGAGACAAAGAATGTGTGTGGACTGTCACGTTGCCCTTTTCATGTCAATGCCCAGTCTTTTAACACTGTAGGAAAAGGTGGTTTAACAAAGGAACATGATACAATTGTATAGTTGCTCATTTCCTGAGCTTCATGGCTTCTATCTCGATAAAACTTTCACCTTTGTGAACATCAAACATGAATGACGTATTGCTTTTTGAAATAGTGACTTTCTATTATTATTTTATTATAATTATCATTATTTTCTATTGGAGTGTACGTTTTATTAACAAGAGATAAAGATTTTCATTTAAAGCGCACCCTTAAATCATCAGTTATCAAATGACTAATATAAAGTATGTCTTGCCTAAGTTTTGTGTTAGATACCATCAGAGTTTGATATTTTTCATGATTTTTCTATTTATTGACAGGTGTTTATGAAGGTTACCAGAGGGGCAGTTTGATCCTGTTTCCTCCTTGTGTACACTGACAGCTGTCACCAAGTAGCATATGTGACTGTTTGTTCAGCAATGAAAGAATTGGAGCTAATTAAAGAGAGACATGGTCCTTGTGCAGGAAATGTACGCAAGCCGGCCATTCACTGTTCTGATTAGTTAGTTGTTCAAACAAGGCAGAGGGCCTGCTGAAAGACTCCAATCCCGTTGTTGAAGTGCTTCCAGTAGACCTCAGCTTTACTCTGGAAATTCAAATAACACAAAGGTTGTCAGGTTACTTACTAAAATAAATTTTTGAATTGTTATTCAGTTTAAATTTACGGTAAGTGTTACATGGTTTCATTGTGCTAAGATTGAATGCTCATGATTCTTGTGCTGGAGATTATTATTATTACCTCATGCAGTCTGATGCTCAGACACGGGCAGTAAATCCCTCTGATTAAAGTGAACAGAACTGGGGCAGACTGGACACAATGCAGTTCTCAGACACTTGGACACGTCTCTGCTCTACTCCACACAAATTACATGGTCACTGTTTTATTTTTATATATTTTTTCCTATATTCTTACCATATAAAAGTGAACACTTGAACATAATGGGCTACGTCAAAGGCAGGTTGTGTGTCTGTAATGAGATGAATGAATGTGCGGACTGTTTTCTCATTATCTCAAAGTACTGAGGCAGAAGTGCCTTATAAGGAGCCACAAAAGATCAATACTAAATGAAAATGTGACATAGTTCCTGCAACACCGCATAACATTGTAGGTTTGGGTCAAATGGTCCCAAAGATCAAAGGTAATTGTGTTTTGTCAAATTATTTATTATGGTGTGCTGCCAGGATAATTTGTATTAATATTAATGATAATTAAATGGTTGCATTCCACACTTTGGCAGGGTCCGAAAATAGTCTATTTAGCTATATTCACACTGGCCCCAAAAGCTTTGTTCATGTTAGTGTAAAGCACATGGAATATAACTGTATCCAGCCGATTTCAGGCCACTTTAGATTTTGTCATTGCGATGAAATATTAAAAATTAGAATAACCTTCACTCATAATCATGTTGTAGAAGTAAAGAGATAACAACTAGATCAGATCTATGCCCATTTGCCTGGTGTGAATGTGAAAAACCTGCCTTTTAATTGTGCTTTGACTGTCGACACAAGCCAAAGATAAGAATTATTGTTTAAACATTTACGGTGAAAACATCAAAAACATGTATTTTGTAAAAACTAAATGGTACAGTCCATAATTTACAGAGCTGATTCATAAACAGTAAATACACAAGTAGCTCAGCTTTCTACAAATCCATCAAGAGACCTGCTGCATTACTGTGCATTATAGACCCCCACCTCAGAGTAGGCTTCATGAGAACAGTTAATTAGCAGAAACATGAATTGTACCAGGACTATATTGTACCATTGAGCATCCTTCGTTCCTTTTCTCTGTACACAACAAAAAGCCTCTGTGAATCACTGCAACAAAATAATGTTTGGTATGTTTCCATCAGTGAATGAATCAGTGAGTTCTTTCAACACAATGCTCACGTCTGTTCTGAGAAAGACTTCTCGTGACGAGTATAAACAAAGAAGCCCAGGTACAGTGTTGGTAAAATGTGTGTCTTCAGTGTGTTGCCAGAATCAGTAAATAGATTTGTATTGTTTGATCATGTCAACATGTTTGTTGTTTGCACAGTGAGACAGAAATAATGATAAGCTGATTAGCTTCACACATGTTCAAGCTGATCTTAAAGAGTTAGAGAGTCTGTTGCAGCAAACATTGTAAAGGTGAATGCTGCTACATTATCACCATTTTATTTCAATTGCTTATTTTGGTAGAGCAGTGGTAGTTTAATCTCAATATTACTTTATTAGATGAGGAGATAAGAGCAGTAGCTGCCATTACTCAGAAATGACATAAACGCATAGTTTTTTGAGATACAAATTGTTCTTGTAAGACCATTCATTTTAAAATGTAATATTTTTTAATGAAAAGCGCTTGATTGTCCTAATCATATATGTTTCAGAAACCCACTGAAGTGGAACCACACAGGCCTATTTCTAAATGACCTATCAATTTATTTTTTTGTTTTGATGAGGTTTTTTTTTTTGGTGTTTTCACTTAATAAATCTTTACACTTTTTTCACTGGACATCTCTTCTGAAGTAATCAGATAATTACGTTAGTACTTTACCTATATTTTAGAAACCAGTCTCTCTTCCTTAAACCCATTCAAGCCCCTCATCTGAGCTGATCTCAGTTCAGCTTCTGATGAGAGGCAGTGCCCTTCATTACCTCCTGGTTGTGTAAAGCATCTCTCTGTCACGAGTGACATGGGCCAGGACCACCTGAGCCATGTGCATAGGCCACATGTATGATCACATTAAAGTTGCGTGAGGTTAAAGAAGACAGTTAAAACAGACAGGTGCGTGTCATAGTCATGAAAATGGAGTTTAATAAAGTAATGAGGAGTCTTCTCGGCCCTTTCCATCTTTGTGTATATCTTATTAAGTGGCTCATGGTGTTAAAGAAAACATGCAGATTATGTGTAGGAGAACCCAGAGGTGCTTACAGTGCAGTGGGATGGATTTCGGAAGGAGGGGGGACGCTTGGATCTTTGCACAATGAGGGCAGGTGGGCTATGCTTAAATCCTCTTAAACCTTGACCTCTAAGTCTTAAAGTGTCAACAAACAATAGCAATAAACAGTTTGGGTGCTAAGAGGGTATGCACTAACTGAGCAGTCTGCATTGATTGACCCTGTGCACATAAATTCAAAATGTAAATGTTGGTTATCATTTGTCTTGCTATTTTCCCCAAAACTCCAACGATAAAAGTACAGTGTGAAGAAATGTCCCTTAATCTAAAATAATAATTTAGAAAGGTACAAAAAAACTATTAGATCAGATCAAATGTGATTGATCTCAATGAAAGAGGCCTTTGAGTTAAAATCATAGGTTGCCATAAAAGATCCCCTCATCCTCATGACGCACGCCACGTTGGTCTTTTTCCATTTGCTTGTGTGGACGACACGATTAGTCCCTGAGCCCCCTCCTCTTTCTGGCTGTGGTTAAATAGAGAAGCACGTAGCCTTGTCGGACAGAGACCGAGCAGACGGCCCACCTGAGCGCACTCCACCGGAGCTTATCCACCGGAAAGAAAAAAAACCAAACAATACAAGAAACTCTATCATGTACAAACTTGAAGGGCCGCGCCGAGGGAGATCTTTTGACTCGATGAATATTGTCTTTGAAGAAAAGTTTCTTAACAATGAGGTACGTATGGAAACTTATTGGGATAATATGTTTTCATAATTTATTTTAACCTGTCTGCAGACGGCTGGTTATGATTATTTTTTCAGAGACAGGAAGCATGTGTGATTGATCCGGGTTTAACTCAGGCTTCACCGTCACCGCAGATTAATTTAAGCCTTTTTAGTTTAATTTGCGTCAAGAGCTAATAGGGTTAAAGCATTAGGTATCACATACTATTTTATCATTTACGTTCAGAGTGTATGGACTTTTATGGGCTGCAGCATTAGTACAACAAGAGCCGGGTGTGTTTGCATCTAGACACATGGACCCAAAGAAAAATATTCAGATGGACTTCCGGGTTTTTCCTAACTTTCTAAATTGACATCAAGCGAACAAAACAATTTGCCGCTAAAAATTAGCAAGACTAAGAGGAAGCTGGAACATTACACTTACATGAACTTTATCCCACCAAAGAGCAGCAAAATGTTGCTTAAACAGGACCAGATTACACTAAAAATGAAAAATAAGTTAATATATATTGCATTATATATATTGTAATGGGACCTTTTTGCCTGTTAACCTTTTAACTTGTTTATTTATATTTGTAAAATTAATTTAACAAACTTTGCTTAAAATATTTACAAAAAAAGCAGCTTCATGAAATAAACATGTAACATTCATTTATTCTACTGCTTATCTGATATGAGAAAGGCATTCATGCAGGCATGTGTGTAGATTTCACTATGGCAGAGCTAATAATAGGCTTTCCTATTGATGTCCTAATGAGATTGCTCTAAGACGATTCCTTGAGACAAAGACAAGTTCATCTTTATTAAAGCGAGACACAAAGAGTTGACCCGATCTAGTCTCTGGACAGGCACTGATGCTTTCAGGGATTCGACCCACACGAGGCCACAGAAAACTGGTCTTCCGCACAGCCTTCACGATGCTTGAAGGAAGGAATATGGTAGGCCGTCAAATCTTTAGATGATGCAGCCTTATTTGGAGAAGCTGCATAAAACTGTATATAATGTGCTTTTAGAAGAAATTAGTGCCTATGTTTGGTCTTGGGATTATGATTGACTGTATTTTCTTTGGCAAACACTAAAAGGGATGATTATAAATGTGCCGTTTCTGTGGTGAAGGCCTGCTTGAATCTATGGGAATTGAATTGGCACAACGCCAGGGAGCTGTCCGAGGTGCTGAAAACGACAACTTGAGCTTCAATGATTGTCAGACAAATGCTGCATGTTAAAATTACACCTCCAGGCCTCACAGAGATGCATATTTCTTTAACTATCACAACCATTAGCAGTAGTGATGTGCTGCGTGCTTATTAAATAAGATGTTCAAAGGATTTGCGCACAGCTCCAAGTGTGACATTTAAATGGAAGTAATCATGTCTTGGGCCTTTAGATTTGGTCACAGGCCATTATGTTTGGTTAGTTTTTATTTTAACAGTTTGCACACAAGTACTACTTAAATAACAATAATGATCATTTGATTTAAAAAATAAATGTAATCTTCTATCTTCTGTTTGATTAATTGCAGATAAACAAATCCACTTTTACAAAAATTGAAGAAAACAGTGAAAAGACAAATACTTCAGAGAAGGGAAGAGCAACAATAATCTTCTCCCTGAAGAATGAAGTGGGTGGACTTGTGAAAGCACTCAAACTTTTCCAAGTACGGATCTTTCTTTCAAGTCAATAAGTTTTTGCACGAAAAATGTAAAGTCTTAAATTCATTTTAATTAATTGTTTGCAGGAAAACCATGTCAATCTCGTACACATAGAGTCCAGAAAATCCAAGAGACGCAACTCAGAGTTTGAAATATTTGTGGACTGCGATAGCAACAACGAACAACTGAATGAAATCATTCAGCTGCTTCGAAAGCATGTAAACGTAGTTGATATGGAGCTTCCAGATAACTCATGTCTACTTGAGGAAGGTAAATGATAAACGTTGTTGCTAATATTGCTCTGACTTATGCACCAGAATAGCACAAATTTATTTTTTATAATCTTTTTTCAGATACATATAATGTTCCCTGGTTCCCCAAGAAAATTTCAGACTTGGACAAGTGTGCTAATCGAGTCCTGATGTATGGATCTGAGCTGGATGCTGACCATCCAGTACGTTCAACAGGCTTGAATCACTTTTCTGTTAGCTTTAGTTACACACCTAACATAGTTGTGTTGTCTCCATTAGGGTTTCAAGGACAATGTTTACAGAAAGAGGAGAAAGTACTTTGCTGATCTTGCCATGGGATACAAACAGTAAGTTATCAGCAGTGCTCATGTTTAAATTTGATAAAATGTACTAAGAAATAAATCTTTTGTCCAGTGGGGATCCCATTCCTCGTATCGAATTTACGGAAGAGGAAGTGAAGACTTGGGGTGTTGTGTATAGGGAGCTAAACAAGCTGTACCCAACCCACGCCTGCAGAGAATACTTGAAGAACCTGCCACTTCTGTCCAAATATTGTGAATGTGGAGAGGACAACATCCCTCAGCTGGAAGATGTGTCACGCTTCCTCAAAGGTACTTTTTACTTCTAGATTCAAGTAAACTAACTTGTTTTTTCCTTGGTGTGAAATGTAAATAGTTTTAAATGTCATATTTCCTTATCTTCTCAGAACGCACAGGATTCACTATCAGGCCTGTGGCAGGTTATCTGTCCCCTCGGGACTTTCTAGCTGGTTTAGCCTTTCGTGTTTTCCACTGCACCCAGTATGTGCGCCACAGTTCGGACCCTTTATACACTCCTGAGCCGTAAGTGAACTATACATTCTGTTTTTATGTAAAGCTAAACTCTAAAATAAATACTAAACTATTATTTATTTTGTTGTGTTTATTTTAAGGGACACATGTCATGAGTTGCTGGGTCATGTCCCACTGCTAGCTGAACCCAGCTTTGCTCAGTTTTCTCAGGAGATTGGCCTTGCTTCACTTGGTGCGTCAGATGATTCAGTTCAAAAACTGGCCACTGTGAGTGACACTTCTGCCAAACTACTACTAACACACTTTTAATGCATAAAATATTCAATATTTAATTTATTCCTTTTCGACAGTGTTATTTCTTTACGGTGGAGTTTGGCCTATGCAAACAAGAAGGGAAGTTGCGAGCGTATGGAGCAGGTCTGCTGTCATCCATTAGTGAGCTGAAGGTAATGGCAGTTACATGCCAGTTTCTATGTCTATACCATGTAATTAAATGGTTTGTCACACAATAATTGAATGTACAGTTAACTTATCTTTTTTCTGTTTTAAAATGGATTAAAAATTGTAATTTTAACTTCAAAAATTCATGTCTTCCTGTTGTTTTGTTCCTCACAGCATGCACTTTCTGGTAATGCAAGGACAATGCCTTTTGACCCCAAAGTTACATGCAAACAAGAATGCATTATCACAACATTTCAGGATGTCTACTTTGTGTCTGACAGCTTTGAAGAGGCCAAAGTCAAAATGAGGTAATTTTACTTTGCTGGCTAAATCTGAAAAACAACTAACCATACTGTGATCTTAAAATTTGTACATTTCACTTACGAGCTACATGTGACTCTCACGTCTGTTTCAGAGAGTTTGCCAAGACCATTAAGCGGCCATTCACTGTTCGGTACAATCCTTATACCCAGAGCGTGGATGTACTTAAAGACACACCCAGCATCAACAGTGTCGTGGAGGAGCTTCGTCATGAGCTTGACATTGTTGGTGACGCCCTCAGCCGGCTCAACAAGCAGCTTGGCGTCTGACTTGTTTGAATTCCACCAAACGTCCGTCAATACTCTCGTAAGTTGTTCCCCTGCAGTAGAGACCCACCCTTTGTCAGTACAATGAATGTGCACTGCTTTTTGAGATTAGTATATTTAACCACAAACCTTAACAGCTGATTAACTTAAGACAGATTTGCTTCTATTGTGCAATTTGGTTTAAGAAAATAAAATTAGCTTTCATTGTACTTTAAATGAATTTCCTGCTGTAAGAAAATGTGGTCCACTCCTCCTTTTATTAACTTTACTGTTGTATACAGTATGACCTTGTGATATATTTTTGTAATTTATTTTATTGTTCTTTATCATATTTAATGGTGTTGTCACATCAGTGATATGTATGAAATGTTTCTTGTTTCTTTTCATTTGGTGCATGGGTCATGTTGCTTTTTGTATACTATTGACAGAAAACATGAAAAAATGGTCATCCTGACTAATATGGAATCATGACAGTATAAAAATGTGTGTATCCTAATTTAAAAATATTAAGTATCTACACAGTACATTGTAGTACTCGTACAATTAAATCAATATTTTTCTACTGTAAAGAATTACAAACATTAGATTTTCATTTCTATGTATAAAAAATAAATAAAGTCAAATCTTTGTGTCTTCACTTTGTGTCAGTTTAGCTTCATAATTAATGATAATTTGGTGGTGAGTTAGGCATAGCTGCTTATGGTTTAGGCCAGGGGTCTTCAAAGTACATTCATGGCTAATGTACATTAGTTTATAAATATGTGTGGAATCTGGAGCAAGAAAACAGTGGAAGTATGAAGCATATCCAACTTGTGTTCTTAATGAGTGTGTTCAAAAATGTTAAGGGTTTATTATAACATCTAATAAGATCCTAAAAATTACGAGTTAATTTAATGTGTTTCTGCATCTGAAAATGTTTAAAAAATTAAGAAGACGTTAAGAACAGATGAACAGTTCATGTTACTCCAGCAATTTCTGCACTTTTACAGTATCCATGAAAACAAAATAAAAATGTTAACAATTATGGCTGTGTATGTGTGTGTGTTGGAGGGGCGCAGTAGCTTTCATGCTCTCTGAGGGGGGCCCTCAGTCTTAGATCTGGCTAGAATCTGCCCAAATATTGTCAAATATTCTAAAATGTCATTTAAAAACAACTTATCAGCTTCTTAGTCTTATTAGTGTGTGCTTCTCCCAATCAGAATACATAATAACACAATAGGTACAAATTAACTCAAGTTATATACACGACATATATAGTAGAATACATCGCTCCCATGGATGCTCTTATTATACATCCGTGATCTCTCCCAGAAATATACGTTTACTTACTTCACGACAGCGTCGCAAAATGTTTTTTCATCATTGATGGCAGGTCCTCCATGGAAACGAACTCACTCCTGAAGTTTTGTTTACATGCATGGGTAAGTTTGGTACTATACTTTTCGACTCTTCTGTTTTATGTTTTATTGTGGCTAAGCTTTGAGACTGCCTTTTATGTAGCATTAATTTTTAATGGAGGACGATAATCGTACTGACAGGGCAGTTATTGTGCGGGCTGATTTACGACACGGCTTTTGCTAGCGTTAGCATAGCCGTCAGTGAACTAACAAAGTTAATAAGCACGCTTTTAAATCGTCTCAATAATTTTAACTTTAGGAGCTAATGTTTCTGTTGTCTCTTAAGCCTACTTTCTTTCCTCCAGGGAGCCAACAGCTATGGTCAGCTGGGACAGGGACATGTGGAGGACCAGTCCCTGCCTCAGCCCTGCATCACCACAGCTCTCCAAAACCGAGCTGTTCGGGCCCTGAGCGGCGGAGGGGGGCACTCTGTAGTGGTCACTGGTGTGTGTTTTTTTTTATACCAAGCCCATTAGGCTTAAATATCACGCTTTATTCATACATGTGTCGTTAAAAATCATGGACTTTAACCATCGCAGGGAGAAATTTCAGGGCTCCCTCTGCTGGCGCAATTGGAGAAAGCAAGAAAAACATAAAAGCATTTCTTAGTTGAAAGAAATTAAAATGCACATTAGTTCAGTACTTACCAAAAGATTTAAAACATGGTGTAATAATTAATTAATTAAATATAAAGAGACTTTTTCATATTGTGTAACATTTGCTGTTTATTTTCTCCCCAGAGAATGGGGAGGTTTTTGTATGTGGACAAAACAACAAAGGACAACTTGGTCTAGGCCACACTGAAGATGTCTTAACTCTTGAACTCTGTCCCAGCCTGAATCAGAGAATCACCAAAATATCCTGTGGTTGGGACTTTACTCTTCTTCTTTCTGGTGAGTTCAGTAAAATACGTTGAAATGAACACTTCATCCCTCTACTACAAAGCACAACGGACCTTTTGTCTCTTCTGCTCTTGTGGTCTAGATCAGTGTTAATCATGATGCTGACAGGCTTATTCAGTGACTGTTGTCTTTTCCCTGGAACTCTAAGCTTGTAAAAATGACTAGATCTGGCCCAACGTGATCAATCACACTGTTAGGCTGGATATTTCTGTTTAGAAGACTATCACCAAACTCACCTGTATAATTAATTCTTCTGTATGAAAAAAGCAACATAGACTGAAAGCTACTTGGTTTGCAAACCCTCTAGTAGGCTGTCTTCACTGTATGAGGTGCTTTTAACTGTACTTTTTGACTTTATTTTTATGTGGACAAGATAGTGGACGAGTACTGACATGTGGATCCAACACATTTGGACAACTAGGTGTTGGAGAGACTGTCACACAGTCTGCACATTGGCTAGTTGTGGAGGTAAGGGTGATATTTAAAAATTACATGTAACAGATTAGTAACAAATACCTAATCATAACTAGTTTTATGTTTGCTGAAGTGACAGAAGTCCTTTTTCTGTTTTTTAGAGTCTAAAGGAGCCAGTGGTGAGCATAGCAGCAGGACTTAGACACTCACTCGCTGTAACAGGTTTGTTTTTACCATTAATCTGTACTCATTGTGTTGGCAGTGCAGCCCTTCTACCCAGACATAAATCAATGGTCTTTTTTCAGTCTCAGGTTTGGTATACCAGTGGGGAACTGGTCTTCTTAGTCATGCCAAAAGAGCACTCGCTACATGCCCTGTCCCATCCCATTTCAGCAGTAAAGTCCCCTGTCAGGTACCTGGTAAGCATAAGTGCAAAACAAGTCCTCTATGCAATTTATATAACTGCCATTCAATAAAGATCTAAGTAAAAAACAGCATGTGTTTTAGACCTGGACCAGAAAACACCATGTATGGTAGCTGCAGGATCAGCACACTGTTTGTATCTTACAGGTATGGCATAACACATGCACAAAAAACACACCATATTGTATGTACCCTTAATCACTGGAAAAACAGGCAACACATAGGAAACAGACGTATAAATCTAGAAGTACAATACCAAAAAATCTTGATATACACACACAGATATTTTATAGAAGTTGTTAATATGCAGAAGGATCAAGCACAGCCCATAAGCTCTTCCATCCACATTTGAACTTAAGTATGCTGTAAAAACCGTGTTGCTTAAACAAACATGTAATACATTTATCCTGCTTTTCCTGAGTGAGCACTAACATTTAATGGTCATAGATTATTGACTTTTTGCGCGCCTCTGCCTCCTCTTCTGTAATTAGTTGACCAGTACCACTCAACAGCTCTACTGCCTCCTCGGGTGTTTGTGTTTACAGGAGACGGTGATCTGTTTATGTGGGGAAGCAACAAGCATGGTCAGCTGACATCCTCACAGACCTTCTTGTCCTCTCCCATTCTGCTGAAGCACTGCCTTTTGGGTGGAGAGAAAATCATTAGTGTGTGGAGTGGATGGACACATACTGTTGTACAAACTGGTAAGATGCACAGTTAATACATTATCAGCATTTGGAGTACCTCTGCCAGTACTTAAAAATTCATGTAATGTTTTTCAGAGACTTGTAGAGTGCTCACATGGGGCAGAGGAAATTATGGACAGCTGGGCCGAGTGGCATCAGCAAATCAGAACGAAGAACTGCAGTCACATGGTCCTGTAGCAGAAGGTGGCTGTCAGGAGGCTTGCCTCCCTGCAGAGGTTAAAGTCCTTAGTGGGGCCACACAGGTAAGACCTTTCAATGGCTGCTCATCAGATATAATAACACAGGGCATGTTACAAGTGTTACTAAAGCTGTCTGGTAGATGAATTGTTGGTAGTAATAATGATATGTTGGATACATTTGCTGTCGTTTGGCTGCTGTACATGTAACAACCAGCAGGGGGAAGCAGACGTCCACAGTAAGAGATCTATTTTTATCAGGTGAAAGTGAGCATCACTGAATGAGAGGGAGGCCCACTGAGAGTAGATTGTTATGGATTTCCATCACTATATCTCATGTGCCAAACACACACCCGTGCCATTATCCTCCACAAGGGAGACAACCACTTACGTTCTGTGAAGGCAGAGGTCTCTTTTCCCATAAGGGCAATTATATGCGAGTAGTGCGGGATTGCAGCAGTTAACCTGTAGTATAAATGGCGGCAGTATGGTTGGAAATTTTAGCCAATAAAATACATGTCAGGGACGGCCAAGGGCACTCTATAGATCATTTTTCCTTTGAGCACAGATCATTGCAACTGCATGAGTGTGCAGTCATAGTATGTGTGTAAAGCCAAAGGTAAGAAGGAACGGCCAAGTGGGTGATGCATTTCCCAGCACATCCTTATAAATGACACTTTTTCAACTTTTACACTTTAACAAGACCAATGAATATTATTACACTAACAAATTATTTCCAAGTTATATAAAATCTCTTTTTTTTCTCCAGATTGCCTGTGGATCTGAACACAACCTTGCCATTGTAGGTGAGTATAACTTCTATTTTTGTATTACTCAAGTAGTCTTAAAAGTAAAGTATCTGCACAGAGGGGAGGTTAAACCATTTCAAATCCTGCCCTGTGCTGAACTGTAGACTTAAACATCAGAGTGAAATATTAATCCTTCTGGTAATGCTGCAGAGGATTTCTGGGGTCAGCTCATTTCTCAGTGGCCTTTGCATCAGGAAGTAATTACAGCTGGGATAGATGGGTATCATTGACAGAAGCAATTATGTGAACAGGCCTGTAAAAGAGCAGAATTAACCGCACACACATTAACAGGATGTCTTTCTTCTGTTGGATGTTTGAAGAGCATCCTGTATTTATCTGAATAACAACAGAACATAGGCAGCAAGGTCCCACACCTGCCACAAAATGTGCTCAACAAACATTTGACATCACTTTTTAATCAACGTAAATGGGATGTGTGTTTTTATTTAATGCTTCTCACCTTCACACAATTTTACCATTTACTATTTTACTTTCAGAAGAATAGTTTGAATCAAGATTTTAAGTTTTTATGCAACACTAAAACCCACTGAAAATCAGAAATGTCAATTAAAAGGCAGATATAACCTGAACTAACGATGAATGACCATTCCCACAAGTGTCTTAGTACTTTCCAAAGTCCCTTTTGCAATGAATGTAGATATTGGCTCTCCCTGTACTGTACTCGCCTCTTTTCTTGCCCCTGTCTGGAGCATGGTGGCAGGAAAAATCAAATAGCAAAATAGGATTGGAAGCAGAGACCTGAGTGCTGCTATTTCTGGTGCTGAAGTAGGTCAGGCGGAAAAGAACTGAGAGCATTGCACGCTGCTTATGATATTTGTTGCCTTGCCTCCCTTGCTCATTTGTATCAAACTCATCAGTACTGGTCAGAGGTGGCACATTGCTCATAGGTGCTGTATCCAGTCTGAAGATTTTTTTCTCTTTTGTGCCGTGAACTGGCTTTGTGTGGAAACACTGAACATCTAAAATCAGACTGAGTGGCACTCTACTTGAAAAACAAACCAAGTAAGCAATTGGTGCCTTTGTATTGCTGTTAATAGGGTTTACTGTCAAAACAGAAACATAGTGTTGAGATTTGTTTAGAAGGAAATGGCTTTTGGATTGAGCGCCTTGATTTTTATCCTTTTGTTATGCAGAATATTGTGCTGGCACTTTGTTGCCATGGAAACACTGGTGCACTATACTCCAGTCTGTGAGTCCATGAATTAAGCACAGCACCAAAATAAGGCTTGTTTTATCCGTGAACCAAATATATGAACACATTACTGTGACACAAGTAGGAATAGGCCAAATTGAATGTCTGTGAATGTGTGAAGCTCTTCCCAAAGCTGTCTGCAGGCCACACCAGCAGAAGCCTTTGTGTTTGTTGTCAAATCCTTTACAACTTTACAGAGGCGAGCCGAATGCACAGAAGGACAAACAATTCCCTCGATGGAATAATGAGAAGTAGGCATGAAAGACACAACTGCAGGCTGGGAAAAGCTTGAAGATGTGTTACCCTTGAGAAAGCAAGCTCGCTTCTGTTGCCATGGCAATGGATCCTATTAGGTAACTGTGTTGCCATGGCACGTGTCTTCTCAGTGATGCAGACCTGACCACACCCACCAACAAACTCCCCAGCTGTAAAGAGCAGGGCGGCTTTAGCCCCGGCCGAGTGTCAGGGGGATGTCTTTGATTATGTGTGTGTGTTTTTTTCTTCTATTTTTTTTTTCTTCCCGCAGAGTGCTAATTTTAGCTCACATGTTACAGTGCCGCAGAGCCATGTCTACTGTCTCAGCACCACTGACCCATGACCTCTATCCTTTACAGGGAACTGTCTCCTCTCCTGGGGCTGGAATGAACATGGGATGTGTGGAGACAGTTCACACACTGATGTTTTAGATCCATGTCTCATTCCTGGTCTCAAACCTCTTCTGATTGGCTGCGGAGCTGGACACTCCATGGCACTGTGCACTGCGACAACTCCACTTCAGTAAAAATCCAAGTAGACATTATTTAGCAGAGTTCAAAGGTTTAGACATTAAAGACTGATTTACTGCTCTTCCAGGCGCCAATGTGCCTTTTATCCAACTGCCTATTTTAAGATAACTTTCTCTGCCTGAAAGGGGCTACCTGAACTCTTCCCAAGGGTCACACTGCAAACCACAGTCACCATAAATACTGTCATGTGGTCGGACATAAGCTGAAATATGCTTTCTTTGGATTGAAGCCATAATTTTTCCACCAGCCCGTCACCTTGATGGACATAATCAGGAGTGATGGCTGTGCTGGACATGGCTATGACTATAGCCATATATGGTATTGGAACACCTGCCATGTTCATTATTGTGAATGAAGCCGTTATAGCGCATGTGAGAAATGGGCTAGACTTATGCTATAGCTCTGTCTTCACATGTGGGCAGTTTTATTACTGTGATCTTGAGTGTCAGGAGGCAGTCAATCTCCATACTTTAAATGAAACACATTTCAGTTAAAGCCTGCCAGGATTTATTGTTCAAACATAAAAAGCTATATTTTATTTTTCACTGCCTTTTTGTGTTTAATTGTTGTCAGCTTATGTTGCATACTTTGACCTTCTCTTTGTCTTGTTTGCCACACTTTTATACTTCACTAGTCCCGCATGGAAAAAATTATTCTTGTGCATTTGACCCATTCTAAATATTTATAAGCAGTGGGCGTCCGCACTGCAGCACCTGGGGATCAGCTGCAGGCCTGGGGCCAGAACCTTGGTCAAGGGCAATGACAAGCTCAAAACGCCTCATGAGTAAATGTGTCAGATGTATTTTTTATTTCTATTTTTATATTTATGCAAATTATAGTATATAAACCTTAATGTAATTGGATTTATGCATAAATGCAAGTTAAAATATTTACATTTTCACATGGTTAGTTAAAAAAAATCGAGACTCGCTGAAAAATAATCATTTTTGTGTGTTTCTTTTATTTGATCACTATTTATTGTACAAGCCTGAACTGTATTGATCAAAAAAGACACAAAAAATCCCTAAACAACAAACCAATCAAAACGATCACTGAACACCTTATTAAGATAACTAACCACAAAATGCACGGTGTTCCAACACACACGCTCAGGTCTCACTAAACGGCACACATTAGTTGCCTCTTTGTTGCATTATTGAACCCATGAATGTTTTAATTCTGTGTCTTACAATGAGCAGCACACTGGCCTGTTTGTGCTCAGCTCTGTTGGCAGGTGCAGATCTGACGTACCTGACCAGATCTTAGCAGACTGTTGGCAGTGTTGGCAGTGAAAAAGTTGGTCCCTTTTACTGACTTTTCCACACAATGATCTTGTACGTTTTTTGTTTTTGTTCCAAAAGTTGTCCTTGATGTCTTCATGATGAATGTTCATTGCTGCCATTAAGTGCTGAAATAAGGGTCTATACTGTGACTGTGCTCTTTAAGTCCAGAACGGAGTTGTGTTTTTGATGGTTGAAACCAATAGCTAATTTAAATTAAAGTGTTTTAACACATTATGTTGGTTAAGTGTGACTTTTGAATGGTGAGAATAATTTGCATAACATAGGCACTTGTCCAGTATGATGAGTGTGATGTTTTGGCAATGCTTAGTATTATATACTAACATACTTATTGGCCATAAAAAGAATAAATTCAATTTCTAAATGATTGTCAATTGGAAATGTATTACTAAGTAATAATGGCATAGCTGTGATACAACAGTTATTGTCAGATATATCAACATTCAAAGAACATTGAATATCCAGTCACTTAAATAAGATTTGCCTAACCAACTAAATACCTCTTAAATGCACCATCTTAATGCCTCATTATAGAAGACTTTAAAAAGATGAGCATTTGGTGAATGCCTAAAAACATATCAAAGGAATGTAAAAAGTTCTCTGGTGCAAAATAGTGCAAATGTCTTTAGACTTTGTATACAAAGATGTGAGTATGACAGTGCAAAGTTAAAGTTTTGCTTTCATCTGCTTCGTTTGGCGAACATGACAAGTGACAGGTTTTTGCCTGAAGGAGCGGTTAAATCGGAGCAACATTTTTTTTGTTCAACAGAAAAAGCACACAAATATTTGATGATCACTCAAAACATTAGTACACACAACTTCAACACACAAAAGCGTATATACAGCACTGGCACACACCAAAAATAGGCACACAAATTACAACACAGTAACCAGTCACAGATACTGAGCTACATAAGGCTTGACAACAAAACTTCCTCAGTGCTACATCTATGCTGAGTTTGTGATGTACAGGTTGTCACTGTCACACCCATTTAAAAATACTAAGTAATACACACAACAATGCTACAGCGCTATCAGGTGGGAGATGGGCCATTATGGGTCATACACATAGTGGTTGGGACACCATGGTTCATAACACAAACTGATTCTGTTGGTTGTCTGCTCCGGTGCTGTCGCTGGGTCTCTACAAACATATAAAAAAACAATAATAAAGGAAATTATTACACAAATATAATGGCGGAAATGATGGAAATGATGGATACCTCTGCGGCGCAGGGAGAGGTGTAATGACACTAGCTTGGACAGTAAAGAAAATGTGCTCCGTTAGTCCTCATGGTAAATGACAAGTTTACCATGTACTTCCCATGCTTAGCCAAGACACCAGACAAAGATGTACTGTCTGTGTGCAAAGGTTGGATTCTGAGTCGGTTAATAAACATGCCCAATCATGCTGCATCTTAAATGTTGATGTAGTTCGGTCATTGTCATGCGTTGGTCTACTTTGCATCATGCTCTCACAGTCACCTGGGTTATTTTCCCTGTTCTCTTTGACCCAGACACAAAAAGACAGAGGGTCAAACAGCACTTGAATGCACTAGCTGTACGCTAGCAGGAAAAAAAAAATGTGTATACATGTGTTGTTGAATAAAAACGGAGTCTAAACGCTGATTGTGTATAAAATTTATTTCATGCAAGGATTTTTATTTACATATTTTATTTGAATACTTTTCTGTTGCATAAATGTAAAATACATGCATTTACCTTTCCCCAAGTACCCACATTCCATACTATGTTGTATTTTTTCACTTGAATTGCATGAGCATATTCACCTGCATGTCTTCACATCAAATCTTCACAAGGTTTTTTTTTTTCATCATGTATAACGTCAATTAATTACCACAAGAGACATGAGACTACAAATGTAAAACTCTGCTCAGTCAGGATAAAAACAAAATGATATGAGTTGCTATACTATTTAACCTAATATTTTCAATTGATCAACAGAATTTCTTAAAGTGCCCTGAAAGGATTGTGCATATTATAGGGACATTATCAATAGTGTAACAGAAACAGTTTTAATGTTTCATATCAATAGACAAACATACTGCATTAGTCATTGTTATGTATCGTACTGATCAAAACTTATCAAATCTTTAGGCTTCCACATTTCTGGTCCCCTTTGATAAAATATTTTGTGCTTTATCATACAAAAACATTTATTGTGGGGATTATGAAGTCCTACTTTATTGATAAATATAATTTTCTATGATAGTACATGTTACATCTACATATGGTGCAAAAAGGGCATACTATTTTACTGTGGCTAAGGGTGCAAGACTGGTGCAAAAGGTGCACCTTGAAAGTAAAGCTTTCATTACACTGTTATGAGCATGGTATAAAGTGTGTTGATGCTACACAGGGAGCACTTATGATTTCAGATCAATTTATTATGCACTTTTACTTTGCCTCACCAGGTACGAAGGCACCGTTGTTTCATAATTAATGAGTCCTGCTTAATTTAGGCAGAATAGCAGCAGACTGCCCATATGGTTGTAAACTATTTCTAAATATGCTGATATAAAAGGTTTTTATGCTCATAACAGCATTAGTTGGCTTTATAACAGGCTGTTCAAGTCAAATCACTGTTTTATTTGGAGGCCCCAATCAAATAAATACAAGAAAATAAATCTATGATTTTGGGGAAAGGCAAAGAATGGCGGCTACATAAAAATCTTTGCTATGACTGAGTCTCTTGTAAAGCTGTCTCAAAATGCATAAAATGACAAAGCTCTAAAAGCTTTTGAAAGAAAATTGTTTTCTTAACAAGTACTGTGATACAGTTAGCTTTGTGTTGAACAGAATATTTCATGCAGTTCATGCAAATGAACAGTTTTAGTTATTCCAACATTAGATGTATTCATCACTAGTATCATAGGAATTGTCATCATCTCCATATTGCATTGGACATCATGAACATCCAGTTCAGTTTTAATGGCCACTCAGACGACATTGAGTCTTGTCTGGATTGCACTTTAGAGTTTAAACGTCTCTACTTTGCAACGTACAAAGCACTTAAGAGGAGTTCCCTTAACAGCTGGCAATGGTACCTTTTGGATATGTTAAAGCAATGTATTGTTTATGTCCAGCATAGGGCTTACATTGTATGAAAAATCTTTTACAAAATAGTAAAAAGCAGATGAGATAAAATTATTAGCAGAAGAATATATGAGATCAAAAGCAACAGAGCAACAGGCAATGATGTCAACACAGGAAGAGTGGTTTAGCCTGTGGTAGAAATAGAAGAGTGCTTTGTCGGCAACTGAGGTGACCCATGCAGAGTGGCATGTGCCAATGTTTTATAAACTAGGATATGATGACACACCCAAGGTGAACACTTGGGAAGTTTGAAGTATTAGCACAAATAAGATACAGTATTTTTCAGAAAAATAAAAAAATAAATGAAAAAGCAGGAGCATAGGCAAAGTGTAAAATCAAAATTTGACAGGAAAGATAGAAGGAGTGTGGACTGGCCTCCAATGGCATTGTGTCTGCTACTCAACCATGCTACATAATGGATGGGATGGGAGAATGTGAGTGCTGCATAAGACAGGGTGGGCTGCAGGGCAGGGCGGACACTGAGGACACTCCAGAGGCATCCCCGCTCATGCCAGACATGCTGTTAAGGCTCCAAGGCTTTTCATAACCTTCAGTTGAAAAACAGAGAACGTTCTGAGTACACTGCAGCACTGAATCATGACATGAGAGTGTTTTGGCGTTCCTCACTATTAATACTACACCTGTTGCTTTCTTGTTTTTGTCTCCAAAGAAACATGTCAACACAGACTTGAGACAGAATATTATTCTCCATGCATTGAGTGCATCAGGAGTACAACAGCATGCACCGGGTGGTACTGGAATGGTTTGGAGTAAAACACTAGAAAAGTCTTTAAAAGGTAGGCACCTTAGGTGGGGAATGTATTCTCAGCGACAGCCACAAATTTATACTGTCCGCTGTTTCACTGTTAAAGGTCTCCTATTATGCTTTTGCCCCTTTTCTCTTTACTTTAAAAGTTAGATTTGCTTTTTGTTATATAAAAGATCTAACATCCCAAAGCTATGATGAAATATTTTCTCTAGAAGTCATTGCTTCAGCTGCCTGAGGTGATATTTTGAAGATTTTGTTATGTTACAAAGTACTCCAAGCTAGGCATCCATTAACTAATGCAGGTACAGAGGCTTTGCACTGAGCCAATCACAACCATGAAACTTACAAAGAGGTCCCACTGACCAATCAGAGCATACAGGTCTTGGTGACAAAGGCCTTAAATACATGTTAAAACAGAGCATTTTCATTCAAGTACTGTATATATTAATATCAATCACATATTAACATACTTTGTAAACGTATATGACTTTAGTATAGAGAAAAGGGAACAATAGGCGACCTTTAATGGACTATAGCTGTATGTGTACCACAGTTCAAGACTTTCAGACTGGATTTTTAAGGAAATTGTGTTAACTAAACAAAACAGTAACAAACACTAATCTATAGTTTGAATCTAAAAATCTAATCTTTATAAATTGATCTCTATAAAATATTGGCCTTTCTCTGTTTGTGTTGTGCTCCTTCACCATACTGATAGCACCCATCAGCAAGACACTTCATGCACCTTTATGGTCAAGAGCAATGTACTCCAAGTCAAGATCCCAGATGGTTGTTATCATTAAAAACACATATACATACAAGTTACACGCATAGCACATAAATACTTTAGGCATGTAAGACAACACATTCTAGATCATAGAAATCTTGAAAATAGCTTTCTTACTGGTAAATAAATAGGTGTATACATTATGCATGGTATAAAAAAATATATTATGTCAATGGACAGTTATTATTGACATAAGTTGTGATTGTGCTTGGCCTTAACAAATGTTATTGTGACGTGGGTTATTTACAATCTCCAAAAGGACGACTGAGAAGCAGCTGTGTGAAGCTCGTAATCAGAGGTTTTGTAGTTGTGTGTGTGTTTTTATCTGTGTGTGTCTGTGTGTAAAAATCTGCGGTGTAACACTCAGCATCTATGGGGTGTCAATGTCTTACAGGGGCCTGTGATTGGCTGTTACTGTACGTACCCCTCCTCACTCTGCCCCCCGTGTGGTTGGGACGTTCAGCGGTGGTAACCAGGAAGCAGGGACGCTCTCTTTCACTGGGGCTAAAGATTTCCTCTGGAGATATGGCCTGGTCTATGTGAGGGCAGTCTTCGTTTGCCAGAGCCGCGTTAGCCGCCTCCCCGTTTAGCTTTGAGTCTGAGAGAAACCCAAACAAACACAAAACAAAACATAAGACATTCCACTTTGAGTTTTAGTACATTTTCACGTCATAGTGCTGCTTGTTTGGCTATGGGAATAACTCATTCAGTAATATTAGCTGTTGTAATATTTGTCTACTTTCTCCTCCATCTCAAATTTCAATTAAATTTTTTTTACTCTTGCCTAAAGTCAGTGAAGTGAGTCTATGTCCTCATCATTGATACATAATAACAGACTCTCTGTCTTAAGGAGAGGAGTGAATCAAAGTGTTAAGAAATACAAAATCAATAGTCTGATTACTCATGGTCTGTCTAGAGCTCGCTTTCTCTTTCCCCCAGTCAAATATATAGTCCTATTTCAGCACTAATTTTATTGATTGCTGTCAGAGAAAGTCGTTAATGTAATCTGTTTTTTTAAATCTGATTGAAAAAAGGAACTTCAAAGGAACACTAAAACTACAATATTTGTGTAAACTGCTGTTTTACCTTGAAACTTTATCTCGAAAACGTCGTCATGGGGAACAGGGCTCGGATGCTGTGAGCTGATGCTGGACTTACAGTAGTTGGGGGAGCCTGGCTGCGGTGCTCGGGGGATGTGCCTGTTTTTTTTCTTTGGTAGTTTCTGTTTTGCCATGGCCAGGGAGTAATACATTCCAAAGTTGTTGACAATCACAGGGACGGGCATGGCGATGGTCAGCACACCAGCCAGGGCGCACAGGGCACCGACCAGCATACCCGAAGTAGTCTGGGGGTACATGTCTCCGTAGCCGAGTGTCGTCATAGTCACCACAGCCCACCAGAATCCAATGGGGATGTTCTTGAAGTGTGTATGCTCACTGGCTCGAGGGTCGTTGGGGTTGGCTCCGATACGTTCAGCGTAGTAAATCATGGTGGCGAAAATGAGCACTCCGAGAGCCAAGAAGATGATGAGGAGCAGGAACTCATTGGTGCTGGCTCTTAAAGTGTGGCCCAGGACCCGTAGTCCCACAAAGTGGCGGGTCAGTTTGAAGATACGAAGGATCCTCACGAAGCGGACGACTCTGAGGAAACCCAGCACATCCTTAGCTGCCTTTGAGGAGAGTCCGCTGAGGCCCACCTCCAGGTAAAAAGGCAGGATGGCCACGAAATCGATGATGTTCAGGGCATTCCGGATGAAGTCAAGTTTATTCGGGCAAAAAGTTATTCGCATAAGAAATTCAAACGTGAACCACACCACGCACACGCCTTCAATGTAAGTGAGGTAGGCCGCAGTCTCGGTCTCTTGATAGATGTGCTCCACCGTGATGTTGTCCACCAGCTCGACCTCGGTTCGGTTGATAATGGGGTTGAAGGCCTCGTGGGTCTCCAGACAGAAGGTGGTGATGGACACGAGAATAAAGAAGAGTGAGGCCAGAGCCACCCACTGAGCAGGGAATACCAGAGTGCAGAACAAAAGCAACAAAAAGGAGGGAGAAAAGGGGAGAGGGGTGGAGAAGGACAGAGAGGAGAATGAACACAGGAACACATGAAATGTAATCAAGCTCAACGGCACAGCAGCCAATCTTAACAAGATACCATGCAATTCAATCTATAATATGAGACAATGCTCTGACAGTGAAAGTGGCTTTGAGACTTCCCTCCGTTCGCGCTGCGTCTTGACTCAAAAGTGTTGTTGTAAAAAGGGGGCAATCAATGCAAGCTTGCTGTTCCTGCTTCTCTTCCCTCAGCTGTTTCTCAAGGTCATGGCATTTCCAAGGGTAAGCTCCATGAAGCAGCTACACATAGGACATTAGTGTCCACCCCCATGACTAAAATTAGCCAGGGCTGTTCCCTTCGGCATGATCATTACAATAGGTCTTCCCTGCACAAGGTCACACTGTCCAGATGATCAGCTCCTGGGAATGGAATTGAGCTCAGTCTCTTTGAGCTGGGGCCAGACTTTTATGAGAAACCTATATTTTCTCTTCTGGCAAAGGAGTGCTTTAGTGCTCATTATGTATTGATTACATGATCATATTTCATCACATTTAGGCTCTGATATTTCTGATGTGTGCTACATGGCTGTAACAGATACAGTGTAATCTCCTGGGCATTGACTGTGTTATGATCATAATGGTTTACAATATGCATTACCTCATAGCTGTTTTATTTGAGTAGAAAAATATGTTTCTTCAATGGGTCAGTAGACCAGAATGGCAGACATAGAAATAGACAGGCTGAGTAGAAAGCTACTTAATCATCCTATGAATCACAAAAGTTGGATCAATATCAGTGTGCTCGTGCATGAAGATGTCTTTATGGGGGTAAGTGATGCTGTGAACTGCTTCTCAATCTAAAGCACCGCGTTGTTGAGTAGCTAGGAGCACTAATGAGTGAAAACACAGAAGTAAAAGCTGGAGGGAGGCATGTCTGGGCAGGAGGGAGCCTTTCCACTGAGGATAGGAGACTTAGGCAGGTCTGTTCACCTTGTGACACCAAGAATGCAGCACAGGATGGAAAACAGGCTCTCATCATAACATCTCATCACTGGCAATTCATCGCATTGTGTCGAGGAAATCACTGGGGCTTATGAACATCTGCTTCCCATCCCTGTTTGTCCACTGGTCCAAAGGGACAGATCTCATGAGTAGGTGCCACAAATGTCAGGGATTCAGTAACATTTGAAAATCATTAAATATTTTGTAAGCACGATAAAAACTCTTGACATTTGGTGCTCACACAGAATGACTGCAGTTTCATGTCTGAGAGATTGTTATTCAGTTTTGATGTAATATTTGGGATTGCATAATATCTGTTTGGGCCACCCCCTCTACAGCTTAAAACAAGTGCAAATTTAGCCAAGACAAATCAACAACATTGTGACTGACTGGTAAATAGACCAGTTCAATACATAAGGCTCCATGCGCACTGCTGGCTCTCTCATCCTTTCACAACAACCCTGTAAACTGTAAAACAAGTGCAGCATCTCAATGAACCAACTCCTAAATGATGCGTCTTTGTGACAGGAACAGTGTGGCCTGAAGGGGAGGACCAACAATGTGTGTCTCTCATTGGTTAATTCTTACTGTTGCTGGCAAAGCACAGAGTGATATGCAGTGACAAGGGTTTTCCACTGATGTATCCACCATGAACAGAGTCGGTAATTAACTCGGAGGCTCACTTCTAATTAATCTTCATGCCAGTCTTAGTGGAGCAGTGTCAGTCTATTCTCTGCCTTGTCTTTGTTCTTTGTGCTATGAGAAATTTACGAGCATGCAAACATAAAAGGTTAACCTCTTGAAAGTGGAAACATGTCAATATTTTTTTAAACTAATTACAGTGGTTAGCCTGCTGTTAATGCTGCAAGAAGCACACCAGTCTTTGTCAGCGCCACTGGAGAAAAAGGTCAGTTCATTCTCATTATTGAGTGTATCCAAATGGAAACTTTCCCACAACAAGACCAAAAATGACACCTCTAACACACACCTGTTTGGTGTCACGCGGCTAAAGCAGTGTTGGTGCCAAAGATCTGCTTTGTGGCCAATTTGACTAAACCTTCCCTGTGCCCTGGAAACATCAATACAAAACCTGATAGAGCTTCTTTATCTCTTGTTGGAGATGGAGCAAGAGAGGAGAGTCATGATTTGCATTGAAATGATTCTGAGAGATGAGATCTGTCCCTTCCACCTCCTCCTCTTTCCTTCTCTCTGTTTACAGTCCCATGCAGAGGCCGGGACCCCTGGGAGAGCAATTTCAAGGTCACAAAAACCTCCCACATCCATCAATCTTAGTCTCACCAAAAAAGGGAGAGGACACATTCACAACTTAATTGATCATTTCAAACCAGTCAAAGAGTGGAGTGTGTTCTGACTGGAGTGATGTGTCTTCAAGCCTAAAGGTGCAGTGGACAGAATAAACAACAAATTTTAAATTTGCAAAAGAGCCTGGTGTTTCATAGGTCTGGAAAGTGAAGCCAAATTATAGACAAAAAGAGCTAAACCCCGACAATTGTTTAGGGCTGCTTCCAGAAGCTTTAGGCAAATAATCTGTACACAATAGAAACAACTGACAGACATCTGTCATTACATTTGTCAATCACTGATTTACCATGTCAACAATGCACCGTGTCCTATCAGAAGCAGCACTAAAGCCGATGACAATGTGCCTTGGGAGGCCTTAACAAAGTGTTGACTCCATGAAACTGCACCCATTTTTAGCCTGTAGTTTCTAATGTGTCCTCATATATTCAGCTCAACATAGTAACAGCAGGACTCACCCTTGCATATTTGGAGGAGTAAGGATCCTCAAACAGAGCCCAAACATGTTTTTGCCATCTACTCCACAGGCTTCCACTCCTCACGTCGCTGGGGTCCCCGTGCGCCAGCCTCCTCGTCATTTCATCATCGTCCTCAGCATGCTCGGGCTCAGGCTCCTGGTCGTCATTCCCCAGGTCTAACAGTCCTCCCCCGCCGAAGCTATCAAGGGCCTCCTCTGCCTCCCGGTGCTGCCTGTAGGTCATCCAGCAGCAGGGCTCCACGTCTGTCTCATCGATGCCCCAGAAGGCCAGCTCCTCCTCGTACAGGGGTCCGCACACATCCGCGGGGCAGTGCAGTTTACCTGTCCTGTAGTAGTTGAGAATGTGCGCAAAGACGCCCGGGTGGCGGTCAAAGAAAAACTCCTCAATCTTGGCATCATAGTCAAAGTGGTTGGGCGCATCAGGTTCGGCCAGCCAGGACAAACGGGTGCCAGGTAGAGTGCGCAAAGTGCTGCGGTATGTCTGATGTCTGATCCCTCCCACGTTTATCACAATGCGATCCTTGTCGTCGCTCAGGCCCATCGCGTCCCTTAGGCATGTCTCCAATAAGTTCCCTTCATATCAGAGTACGGCAAGGACCTCAGCAGGGAAACTGGGAGAAACTATTACATAAGAAACAGGGCAAGGCAACCTGTCGTTTGTCACAAGTGTGAGACAAATGAGCGCTGCTGGACGCGCACCAGGCTACATCCCCTTTAAACACCTGCCATTCACTGAGCCTCACTGGGCTCACAGCTGCACCATCGAAATCCAAAAATGAATACAGCCAATGGCATCACATAAGGAATGGACGTCACATCATCAGTAAATCCAAGATGTCGAGGAAAAAAGGACGCTGGAAAATTGTCCCTGGTAAGCAGAATAAATCCGGCTCATCGGAGTCCTCAGGCTGCGCTGATTGATCCGAGCAGTGTGAACAGCTTTGTGACTTTCACAGCAAGGTGACTGCGGTGGTGCTGAGGACAGCGCCTGGAACAGCGGCAGCTCGGAGCGGGCTCTGGGCTGACACTCGCCTCCCTCTCACTGAGCAGCTGCTGCACGACGCGCCGCAGGTCTTTGTCTCTCAGACTCCCAACTACCACCTTTCATCCATCCGGAGCTCAAAGCAGAGGACACAACATTTACTACATTAACCAGAAGAAAACAAAGCCCAAGGTTCCAGGAAAAAAAAACTGCGAAATGAGAAGGCGACAGATCTCCAAAAACGCCCAACTGCCTGTTGTTCACACGAGATGCTCCTCTCAGATCAAATGGAGCATGCCCAGTGAGAAGCCCTGCAATTGTTTAAACATGCTGTCAAGCACCAGCCAATTGAGGCTCCTTAAATTGTCATTGCTGCCCAATATTTCCTGTCCCTCTCACTCACTGCTGTCTCTGGGGGTGGTGATGGCTCCGCAGATCCGCCCAGAAAATTCAACATGTTTACAGCTCACGGCTTTACTTCTTTGTCAACGAATATGAGACTGTTGTCATGCCGTTCACGTTTCACATTAGTGACATTATACCTCAAATATTCAAATAACAAGTTCGTATAACAGAATATTTCAGCTACACAGTGAAGTCAATGTGTTGCGCGTATCTGTAATTAGCCCAGCTTCCACCTGTGTCCAATTCTCCAGCAGAGGTCGCCAGCGCGCACTTTTAAACACGGAACAGGCACGCTAACTTTTGATAAAGTAAGCCATGTTTTAATAGACTATGATTTCGTTGTGGTGTCAGGTAAATTTATGCTCCCAGTGTGTATTTTTGTAAATGAATGGGCAGTAGGCCACGAGCAGGACAAATCAAAAAAAAAATCGTCTGTTTCCTTGATGTCAACATTTGTGGATCAGCTGCACATTTTTCACAGTCCATTTGAACATTTTTGCTTTCTGAATATGATATGGACAGGAAACGATTAACTGTGATCACGTGTCTGTCTCTCTGTGAGCTGTCTGTCTGTCTTACAGATGGGGCACTTGTGGTCCTCCCCTTCTTCCTGCGTTGGGGGCTGTAGGCAGTTCTTGTCCCACGCTCCAGTCCTGATTATAGGAGGAGTTAGCAGCTCCAGGAGGGGTACACACTGTTGCTGCCTGAATATACTTCTGTTTGACTGATCATACAACTGCACTGGTTGGTCTGGTCAAGGGGACGAGCTGATAAACTCCAACATGGCTGTGGCGGGCTGCACAAGATGCATTAAATATATGTTGTTCTTCTTAAATTTTATTTTCTGGGTAAGTTGACCAAACTTTTTTTTAAGTTGCTTTTTTAAACGTATGTTTGACTCAGTTTGTCTTCCTTTTCTAACTCTACTTGGCTGAGAGTTCACTTGAATGACCTGCCTTTTGCCAAAAATGAATGGTCAGTCTGAGAAGTTCCTTTTTTCCTGTTCCTTTGCTAATATCTGCTAATCAGTCTTTGGAAAGGCAGCAGCACTGACACTGAGACACAGCACATCAAACTATGGCTCTGAAACCCTCTTCATAACACCCTGTTTTCTCCATGGCCTATCTCCAGTGTGAGGTGTTCAGGAAAACACATGAACCTCAAGACTGGGTCAGAGTCGCCAAATCTCTTGCACTGCTATAACAGTTTCATTTAAATGTAACCTTTTCTGTCTATTTTCAGGAGGGCTGTGTGTGAAAACAACGGAAAAAAAGACATTGGTCAATATGTTGACTATGGGTTGATTCTCTGAATTTACTGGATCAGAAATTGTACAAAGATGTTGACGGGGGTGGGGACGTCCTTCCTTTCCTTTGTTTGAACTGGGTCACTACCAGCTCCTGCCACCTTTAAATGTTGTGCCAAAAAAAAAAGTGAAAATTCTTGGTTTTAAGTTATAATTTTAATCAAACAGGCCCATCCTCATGAGTTCCTGTTGGAGACTCCTTGTGTGTTGTTTTCTGTTACATCAGAAATCCCCCACAAGTTCTCTCCTGGACTTTCCTGGGTATAATTGATCACTTGTTTGCGAATAACCATTGGGTTTCTTATGAACAGCCGTCTTTTTTAGATAACCATCACGTTAGCATATCCTGGACACGCCACACTTGATGGAGTGTTTCCTCTGTTGGTTTTGCTGCGGTGCCTGTCATTGGGAAAACTCTGAGAACTCTCTTCCTCGTTTTGCTATTTTTCATGTCGAAGATTCAGCTTCCTGTTTCTTGGAGAACAATGGACGACAGTCGTGCCACAAAATGTGCAGATCTAGATATAAACAGTGGCATAGTGTGACAGAGTGTGAACAATACCCTTCACTTATGATACAGTATTTTTTAATTCATTCAAACTATCAGCATCAGGGTTATGTTGTGTTTTTGTCAATCGAGTAAGAATCTGTGATAACGTTCATAAGTTTGGTTCATAAATTTGGTTCATAAATTATTTTTCTGAATGGTGTCATAGGTCACCTGGGTGTCAGGATGTCCTTATTACGTCTGTTACAGTCTAGCTGAGAGGTCACTGCTTCAGGACATTACTGGTCACACAAATAGGAACGTATAAGAGAGCTTGTAACGTTGCATTTTGTCTAGTCACCAACTGCAGACTTTGATATGGCTTTTAAAACTACAGTCTTATGTCATTGTTTGTGTATTCTGTGGATTTCAAAAAGTACAGAAACACTGAGTTTATTTCCGTCTCAGCTGGCAGGAGGTGTGATCCTGGGAGTGGCACTGTGGCTGCGCCATGACAGTCAAACCAGCAATCTCCTTATTCTCCAATTTGAAGGCAACCAGGCGCCAGGAACTTTCTATATCAGTGAGTATACACCGCAATCAGCAGACTGCACCACTAACATGATTTTATGAACACAGAAGCTCCATCAGGAATAAGGCACGGTAAATAGGCCACTACTACAAATGGGCAGCTGAACAAAAAATGCAACATTTGACAAGCGTTGATAATTAGACCAGCTTTAGTACTAGTTATTAATTAATCCTATCTATCTAAATAGATCTACATTATAAATAAAACTCTCTAACATAGTCCGGTTCTCATGAAGTATAATGATATTTTGATTTTTCCGTTATATATTTATGGCCTCTGTTACATTGCTATACAAGTGCCACTATAAACATGAGTCATATCCGTAGCTCGTTCAGCTTCAGTATTTTTGGCGTTAGCATCTTCCTTGGAATGAGGACTGGTTTTTTTTAGCTCTTGTAGTGTGAGTTCCTGTGAAACCTGCCTGACCCTTGAAGTTGCCCAGTCATTTTTCCTTTGTCTCATCTACAAACATCCTCCTTTGGACTCTTTGTTCCTCTCCTTTCCTACCCATTCCTTCAGTCTACATATCTTATTTGGCACATGACAGGAGCCTCGCTGGTAGCAAAGTACCTGCCTTTTCACAGTCAGCTAGCACCATTTGAGAAACCATGTGAGGGCAGCCAGAATAGAAAGGGGGGCAGAGTGACCCCCTTTGGAGAAACGTCCAGGAAACAGGACCTGCGTAATTCCGCATAGAGGCACAGCTAGTGGCTACATCACTTGAAGTTAACCAAGCTGTCATTCTGGCCAGCACATAGGTGATGCTCCTAAACTCAGAGAAGCACACGAGACATATTTATCTGAATATTTCAACACCTACGGCTTCAAAAACTCCCTGCCTTTGCACTTTAAAGAGAGAAGCCAGATGGTTTAGACAGATGTTGTGGGGAGAGGAAAGAGTATGGTGCTGAAAAAGCCATTTTGTGCACCGAATTAAAAACAAGCATAAGTCTATGAACGTTTTGTTACTGAACTCAGGAGAAATGCCATAGTTAAAGACATAAATAATCATTTGACCCCTAAAACCTACACATATAGTAAGATTCAGACATTTCATCATCTTGGCCCGCTGTGGCAGAGAAGTCGACTAAGCCCATTAATTTACATTTGGACTGCGCTGCTCTCCCATACTTACCCCAGGCTAAGTATAAGGAGCAAAGGCAAACCAGTGCTTTTTATAGAGTAAAGGCACACTCGTGATTTTAAAGGCAAGGCAGAAAGAGAGGCCCACCCAAGTGAGATCAAGGAGAGTGTTTTTTTTTTTTTAAACTCCTACCCATGCTCGTACATACGCCCTTGCATAATTCAAATAACCTTGTACATCTGCACATTACCCTTCAAATTAGAGTTCGGAGTGGATGTTTTTAGCATGCTGGCCCACTAAAGTAGCATTTATGTAAGGATGGAAGTACATATTCTCTAGTCTTTAGGGGCAGGGCCTGAAATTATTATTCGTGGCAGTTGCCAGTAGGTTGGTGTGGTTAGTGTAGCTCTGCAGATGTTTGACACTGTATGTATAATGCAATAGCTCTGCTTGCCTTAAGGACATTTTGTGAAATTTGAAGAAAAGGATAAATAAATGATAATGTATAAAACACCATGTTCAGAGCTGAAGTTGGCCCATGTTTATATGTTTTATATAAACAGGAAATTTCAGACATTTTGCACATGAAGAGGACTTCAGGGAATAAGATTGTTGTTTTTTTGTGTGTGTTTATCTCATGATTTCTTTCCTGCATTGGACACTGCTACATTTTACAGCCTAGATTTGAATGTGTGTTAATACCACAGAACACTAATACCACAACAAACACTGTATTAACATCACTATCATATTACCAAGACTGTTTAAACTGTGATTAATGTGGTATTCAATTTGCCAGATATTGATGCTCAGTCATGTCAATAATAATAAATCTCCAATCAGATAAGGCAAACTAAAGACAAACGTTATTGTGCTGTGATTTAAAAGCTTTGTATTGTCATTGTACTATTTAAATATTGTCTTCCTCATAAACGTACAGCTCTAAATTCAAACACTTTAGGCTATAATTACAAATTGTGGAGTTTTTGTGAAGCCACCAGTAGTGTCTTTTAATGATTAGTACCCTTCTCCACACTTCCTCGTTAACATACAGCATCACTTCCTCACTGAGTTGAATTTGTCTCACATATTTCACTCTATTTTCGATTGAGTAAAGCAGAGAATAGTCCAGAGGGGCTTTTAGCTCCCTATACCCGCTTTCTTAAGATTACACGGTGATACGAGACATAAATGAACCTCCCTGGTGGTATACGATTGCCTGTCTCCCTTTAAGTCTCAATAGCCTTTAAACCTCAAAAGGTGTTGTCATAGTAATGCAAGCCAGTGGAAATAATGTCGGCTTTGGCTGCATTGCTGGGTTACTGGCCCTGGTAGGCGTTTCTTGGTACAACAACAAAAAAATCCTCTCAGAGTGAATAAAAGAGACAGAGACAGAGTGAGAGAGTGTGTAAATGTTGAAGGCTGGGCGTGATACAGAAGATATAGTGTTAGCTGACAGAGGCCCTCTCCCGTCACAGTCTCTTACCGGCTCTGTCTGTTTTTGTTACCCCGCTCCGTCAGGCTACATTAGAGGCTCCGTGTGTTTGGTTGGCGTGCGTGTAAGAATAGAAAACTCCTGAAAAAGACAGCTCCCAGGCCGCCGTGCTAAAAGGACTTTACTTTTAGAGTTTTCGAGCCAAAGCTTTCTGAGTAACTGCTGATGTAGGAGCGAGGTGAAGTCATACGTGAAAAGTGCAGCCACTCAGCTTGCTTTTTAATTCAGATGGCTGATAATTAATGATTATAAATAATTGATGCTGGAGGCTTTTGATCCATCTGAGGCAACAAATCCAAACTGCATTATTCTTGACATGGATAAACATAGTTATTTCACAACCAAATTAAAGATAAATGATTTATGAGCGATGTCAAACGGCACAATCCGTTGGAATACCACGTAACTGTAGTCAACATCAATCTGATTCAAGTTACAGGCAATTAAAATAGGCAAAAGGTAAAAATATCAATACTTTTTAGTGCTAAATGGCTCCAGTTCTGCTGAGATAAACATTTTATTTCTTCAAAACAGCACATATTTGCTAAAACATGCTGAAAAAAAAAAAAAAAATTACCAAGCCGTTCCTTTAAAATGTTAAACTCAATTATTCAGTTTCCGTAGTAAGGCTAATGCCGGGGTCAGAGGTCAACGTGGTGGCGAGGGGTGTCAGGCAGACATTTCCTGGACTGGAAGCTGGCTCTGCCTCTTTTCTCTCTGACACACACAGGATCTGGAGCGGTTTATCTGCAGGATGTCTATACTGTCATGTCATCCAACAGCCGAGGAAAGAGGAACATCCAGGAAGTCCATTATCAAACAATGTGTGGATCAATGTGGAGGCAGCAGATTGGGTTCGCTCTCAGACTGCTGCCCCCTACTGGCACAGAGGCCTCTCCCTGAAACACATGACGGTGTTCTCATGATTCTTGTCATGTGTGTGTTGCAGGTGTGTACATACTGATAGCTGTCGGTGCTGTCATGATGCTGGTGGGCTTCCTCGGGTGTTACGGTGCCATTCAGGAATCTCAGTGTCTACTTGGAACTGTAAGTCCTCTAATTTGTGTGTTACAAGACAAATAATGCCTCTTGGTTATCATTAAGTATAGTTATTATTGAGAAGTCACTGATGGTTACTCATTATTTTTCCTTAAGGACAAGTTAAACATTATAAATTATACATATCAAAGAGACATATCCAACTGGTCATAAATTATAAATCATCTCCTTTAAAGCTACAATTGTCTTTACTTTATAATGATTCATTTAAGATCCACTGAGCATTCGACTCCTTCCTTTTAGTTCTTCTTCTTCTTGGTGATCCTGTTTGCCTGTGAGGTGGCTGCTGCTATCTGGGGTTTCATGAACAGGGACACGGTAAGGGTCTTGCATACAGCTACATTAATAAGCTCCATTCAGACTGCTCTGATCACCTCTTTTATATTTGCAGATCTCTAAAGAACTCATTAACTTCTACGACTCGGCATACATTAAGGCCGTGGATGTGTCTGGATCTCCGAGTAAAGACTCTGCCATCAAAGTCCTGGAGGTTTTCCACAGGACGGTATGTAATGTTGTAAAATGTACATACCTTACATAAAATTGAGTCTCGGTTAGAATACATTCTCATGCTGTTTTCAGCTGGACTGCTGCGGTAAAGGAGACGACACCCCTCTTTTCCAACAAGTCGCCAGTACCTTGTGTCCAACAAAGACGGCACAAGACTTTCTACTCTCTCAAGTAAACACATTTGAGTCAATCTAAATGATTTTTCTTCTTCATTAGTTTGTATACAGTGCTCCCTCGTTTATCGCGGGGGTTACGTTCCAAAAATAACCTGCAATAGGCGAAATCCGCAAAGTAGTCAGCTTTATTTTTTTTACAATTATTATATATGTTTTAAGGC
The DNA here is from genome assembly GCA_036850595.1 of Rhyacichthys aspro. NCBI lineage: Eukaryota > Metazoa > Chordata > Actinopteri > Gobiiformes > Rhyacichthyidae > Rhyacichthys > Rhyacichthys aspro. The sequence continues at coordinate 14,763,911 of CM072153.1, forward strand.
TGTAAAACCCTTCACCACACACAGACAGGCATTAACATTTTCTCACATTTCTCTCTTGTTTAAACACTCTCTAAGTTCAAACCTTAGCATCTTCCTCTGCCTTTTGGGTGCGACCGCAGGTGGCTTTGTCGGTGCAGAACGTTTCATCGACATTGTGGGTTTTGTCGGGGAGAAAACTTGCAAACATACAGCACTTCAGAGTCACACTGCTAGCGATCGAACATTTATGTAAATTTGGCAAGCCGAACGCATTCTGTACTGTACAGGTGACACGGCACGGAGGAGATTGATTGATCTACAGTTCCTTAGCCAATCAGGACGCAGAACACAATGCACCAGTTCTCCCTTAGCCAATCAGGACGCAGAACACAATGCGCAAGTTCTCCCATAGCCAATCAGACGCAAACACAACACCAATTCCCACCACAACCCAAACACATGCATTCTCCTACCATAGACCCAGAAAAATGCGCAAGTTCTCCCTTAGCCAATCAGGACGCAGAACACAATGCACGTTCATACGCTGTAAAAAAAAAAAAAGGCATGCAAAATTGCACTAAAAAAATCTGCAAAACAGCGAGGCCACGAAAGGTGAAGAGCGTTATAGCGAGGGACTACTGTATACATATTGCAGAATCCACACAGTTTCACACAGTAATTAATTATTCATTTGTGGTTTGCATCAGGTGATATTAAAACCTCACTGAATAAGCACAACACCAGCAGTTATCATCTTTAACAAACTCGAGTGACAGAAAGATGCCTCACTTGTCACATGTGGCCGCCGTCTTCATTGTGTGTACGTCTCATGTTTCAGAGTTGTCATCACAAACTGATCGAGCTGTTTTCAGAGAAGCTCTATTTGATTGGTCTGGCTGCCCTCGTAGTTGCGGTTATCATGGTCAGTATCAGGACAGGGACATACTACATCCCTCGTGATTTATTGTATTAACATAAACTGTTTTTCTCCGTTTAGATCTTTGAGATGATCTTCACAATGGTGCTCTGTTGTGGCATTCGCAACAGTCCAGCGTACTAAAGGTCCTGACAGTGAGCTACAACCACGGTCCATAAGAGCTGCCCAAGCGTCGACTTTAAGTGTGTTTTATCCTGCAGTGTTATGGACATGCCTCTTTTTAATTTTAGATAATAAACTAAGAGTAGTTTTTAATGTTTCTCGTGTCATTCATAAATAATGATGTAACTTCAGTTTTTTACATATTTATCAACAACTCTTTAGGAATCTTTTATATGTACGGTGTGTGATCAAATGTTTCTGAACAAAGTAAACATAATGCTGTTTTGTAGATGTATAAATTGTACATATATCTGACAAGTTTAAAACACTTTGGAGAGTCCACGTTTGTCTTTTAAAAGGATTTGCATTGTATTTGCCTGCAGGGTTGTATAAATTAGCAGCAGCATTTGAGCTGTATTTTCTATTTGAAAAGCTTCATCCAAATCTACTTCATCCAGTCTTTGTCTTCTTTAACTACTTTAATTATTATTACCAGATAGGCATTTAATTAAAATGTGAAAAAATGATTTATGGATGAATGTTGAATAATAAAGTTGGTGTTAACTACCTGTTCATGTAGGTTTTTACACCTTTCCACTGTCTGCAAAGGCACCAGGGAAACTATACATTCAACATTTACAACAAGAACAGCCACAGACTATTTTCTTTTAGTCAGATTGCATTTGTAAAGAGTTTTCTTTAAATCACACTACATTTTAGGACCACACGGGGGCACTGTGACATCAGATCCATTCTTGCCCAATCAGCAGTGTTTCTACTGTTTATTTAAAAACTGATCCGACCTGTATTTCTGGAACTGTTAAAAGGAGGCACACCCAACAACTGTTTGTTCTACCAACAGGTTTATGTGTGAGCTCTGTGTCATAATTTCATATACACCTATGTCCATTTGGGGCACAGCAGACTCCACACCAAAGGCTATTTAGTAATGAGACCAGCTAAGGTCAAGAAATCTCACATATGGGGCTTGTTCAGTCATTACAAATGTAGACACCAATAGCACAGTCCTAAATTGATGATGCATTAAGATTTGTCACACTGAAACTTTTAGAAGTCAGAAAATGCAAAAAACCAATTGAGTAAATAGAGCCACAAAGTCATTTTGTCAATTGATATGATAAATGTTGCTTTAAATAGTAACATACTCTTTACAGTGGTGTCCAGTTCTCAAATCATGATTTTTATTTCTGTGTTTGGAGATTGCTGAACATGCTTATTTTAAATATATAACACATAACACAACCATATCCATAATAATTAAAACAACAACACATCAATAACCAACACATAGCTGTTTGAAAATGAACTGTGACTTTTACAACCATTCATCAAAGCATCCATCATCACCCAACCTAATAAAAGGGAACAGCTTGCGTGCATGAGAAAAAAAGGAGTCAATAAAATGGGAAGAGAAGTAATCGGAAGAGTTTCTGTCTGCAGATGGACAGTTTATACAGATACCAAACTGAATGGCGTCACTCTCACTGTGTCACTTTCTCTAGCGCACGGCCATGCCTTCGGGCTGACTTTTGTATCACGCTTCACGTCTGAACAGGGCTGTGACTTCATCATCTGCTGGCCTTCCCTTGCCTGAGTCATCAGTGAAATGAAATGAAAACATAGCCCCTAAAATATCAGCTTTTATTCTATTGGGGGGAAAAAAACTGCCCTCAAGTAATTTTAAACCTCACATCCCAACAGTGCACAGTTCTAAAAGCAACATGAAAGCATCTGAAAATGCCTTTTTGAAACGAATGTCCTTGGAGACGAGAGTCTGTGGCGTCCTGACTTGGTAACACACCCTGTGCTGTCATAGTCTGGTCCTTGACTCATCTTTTTGTTTCAAGTGTTCCCTGTATTTACCTGCAATGAAAAGAACAATCAAATTTTGAGGGCGGTGACTTTGGAGGTGCTTTAAGTAGTTGATACAGTATAATATTCCACAGGATCACATCGCACGTTCGACAAGTAGGAACACAGCAGCACAGAGGAGGACATCCAACCAGCACTCAATGGTAATGAAAAGTCATTCTGTTTTTAATAGATATCACCAGTTTAATCATTGTATTATATTATTATCATTCATTTGTTGGTTGAAAATGTATTATTTTCATATGTATTTTTGAAGATTTGTGATTTTAATTGTTAAAATGTTGAAATGCATGCAATGAAGTTGATGATCTTCGCATTGACCTTAAAGTGGGCCATTTCAGATGTGATTTGTATTATGGCCAAATCAGAAGTAATAATGTGATTGTTCAGACCAACAGTACTTTTTCCCAGAAGTAGACAGTGAAAGGTGATTTGTCGAGAAATGAGGAACTGATGAAGTTAGGAAGGAGGTTACAAAGGGTCATGTTTGTACATCAGCTGCTTCACTGTAAACCTATTGATCTGCCGTGAGAGCCTCTGCTGCTCTTCTGGGAAATTACTGGCTGATTGGAAAACTCTTCAATGGGTGCTATGCTTGTAATGTTTACCTGTTCTCATTTCATTCATTACTTTTTTCCAAATTAACAAAGACAGTGAGTGAATTCTAGAAAATACAAGTCACTGTGCAGGAAGGTACAGCAGGTAACGTGCAGGTTAAAGGCAGTCAGGTAGAACAGGGCTAGTACTCCCATGCTTCACACCACGTTTCAGAGCGGTGACTCATAGTTGCTAAGCTCAAATAAAACAAACCAGATAAAACTAAGGTGTGGCAATATAATAACAGAGGGAGCCTTTGCCACACCTTGTAACAGTTCTTTACTTGCACTTAGCGTCATTTCCCAGATTTAACGTTCCATCAAGACAATTTGTGAAAACATAAAAGACAAGCTCAGTGCCTTGATGCTGCTTACCGAAAACATCATGCTCATAAGTTCCTGTGTAAGTGCCTAAAAAAACAAAAGCCAAGTAAAACTTAATTGCTTAATGATCATCATTATATATAAATTACTAACAATTTGCTCAGATGCTTTTAGCTTTTGCAGGAAGATGCAATTTGTCCTTTCTTTTTGCTTTTGTGCAAAAGACAGACCTCTTGCATGTGCTTCAAACAGAAGAAAATTCTGATCAGAATGGTATAAATGCTTAACAAAATGCATGATGTTCATTGAGGCAAAAGGTTTTTATGGAGTTTGCAGCATGACCCTACTTTATAAGGGTCTACTAACTTTACATAAAAGTCTCAAAAAAGTGAGTCATTAATGACTTATTTATCCATGAAGTTCAAATGCTTTAAAACATTCGATTGTTTTATATTTCAATTGTTCTAACTCTATATTATATGGATTTTAAACCAAGCGCTTAACATTTAACACAAGAGAGACTGTGTTAATAAAATAATGTGTTTTCCACCACCACCAGGCTTAGCTTTGAGTTGTATCATAATAACAATCAAATCATTATATGATCAGATTTCATCATGTTGTCCAGTGTCTGTGTAGAACATGTTCAGGCTTGAAACACTGCAAGTTAAACATAGCTGTGAGCAATTACCTGATATTTGTAACAAATAAGACAGAGCTGGCAGGATTCTGGTAAATAAATGTCACTTTATACCTCTCTTTGATCTCACCTGCAGCTTTAGCTTCAGCACATCAACTGTCTGAACAGGGTTTCTTCCACTGCCATAGAAAAAATATAATAACCGTCATGGCATCATTTACTTTTATATCGAAAAGACTCACACCCCAAGTATGTGTTAAGAACGTAACAAGCCTAGCGTAAGACTTAAGAATAGAAGCAGATATTAACCACCGTTTAAATGACATAGACTGGAGTGGAATAAAGAGAAGGGACTAAACATGAACGACTTAAAACACGGATTTAACCAAAGCAGATGGATGTGGCCAAGTAACGTTTAATTCATTCATTTATTTCTAAAAATACGAGAAGATAATACATAATTCCTAGTAAATTACAAACATATATTCTGAGAGTAAACCGTCCAGATGAGTAAGCGTTTACGTAAAGCTCACCTGTGCGTCAGGTGCCGTGTACGCGCCTCCGAGGCCCCGCCCCCGTCTGAATTGCCGTGCGCTTTGAGTCAGCTTGTTTGAGCTGCGAGCAGGCAAGACGCGGGGCACAAACAACAAACTGCTCCGACCTCTAGTTTCACTCCACTTGCCTCGCTTCAGGTTTCCAAGTTTCGATGCAACAATGCACGCCGTGAGCTCAGAGAATGTCTTTCTGTCCGCTTTGCAGCCCAACACGTCGGTCACCACCTACGGGCTTCCGTCCGAGCTCCAGCTGGGAAACGGGAGCTCCGTGTCGGACGAAGTGGCTCGAGCGAAACGCGTACAGCAGCAGGTCCAGATGAGACTGGCTGAAAAGTGCACACTTCCGCGTCAGAATGGGTCCGCCGCGCACTACGCCATGTCAGGTGAGCGTCTTTAACAGAAAATAATAGTCTATTTATGGAGTTGATGCGCTACAATATACAACAGGTGTTTGCTGGGTTTATGTGGACTTCCCTGTCACTTATCAGTGACTGAACCATGAACCACTGGACATTACCAAGGTTAATCTGACATGCAATTCAACCTTTTATCACTTTGCATGTTACAGCATAGGCCTTTCTGTGCTTTGTTTACTCTCACAGTTGCCATAGACCAGACTGAAGTTTATTTATCACAAACTTGAGTGTTTGTGTCTGTGGCAGATTTGATTTTACATTACATTACGTCACTTTTTTTCTTTCAACTTATTCTCTCAATTTTATCTTTATGACTTCACATGCTTTACAACCGTGTCATGATCATGTTTTCTCTTGTTTGCTGTGTGTGTGTGTGTGTTTACTGTGAAGTCATCTGCTCCACTCATCTCCTCAGGTGTGTGTACCTAACAAACTCGAAGGTGTACCTGCTTATATGAAAGGGTTAATGTATAACAGGCTACAACAAGTGCTGCTTTCATGCACTTCCCGGAAAGTGGCCGAGGTGAAAGGCTCCCTCTGTGAGATTGAATGTCAGCTTTCTTAGTCAGCCTTAAAGAGGTGAGGGTTGGAGACAGATACCTGGGAAATGACAGGGTCGTGAGAAGCAGTTGTTGTGTCGTCTCCTTAAAGATGTCTGTCTGTGTCTCCTTGGTACACATAAGATTTTATTACTATGAAACTTTTTATTTGCTGCTGAATGAGAGGGAGGCTGTACTGGATTGTGGATCTGCCTGTTGTTGCATGAGGACATTCTTTCACGGCCCATAATTCATTGTGTTTTTCTTTTAAACTCAAAGAAAGCGCCTGGACAGCTAAATACAAGTTTCTGGGCTCAGTGACAGGGGTTAAAAACTTTTCTCACAGATTATGAGTTTCCCTTAGGCACCAGTGAGACCTGCCTCAACAGCCAGAGACTAACATACATAAGAAATTTAGGTTATATCTGTAAAGTGTGAGTTTTTACCCTTATTACCTCCATCACATTCCACTGAAGCACACCTAAAGTTGCTAAATGTGGTGTTATATATTTATTCTGTCCTTTGCCCTGGGCTTTGTTGGAAGGCAACCATAAAGCTGTAAAAGTTCATTGTGTTGTCTCCTTCTGAAACTTGCATAACAAGGAAGAAACACAACAAGGCCTACTACTTTTTGAGTTGTGGTAAAGTCAGTCACCAATGCCAGTCTTAAGGATAGTTAGATATGACTGTAAAACACCCAGAAAGCTTTGCCAAAACTGCTTCCCGTGTAAAGGCAACAACTGGTGTTCATAAAAACAAGTCTAAGCAGAGAGCAAGAGGCACAGTTAAAAAAAAAAAAAAAAACAGTCAGTGTGAGTTTTTTTTCAAAAGATAACACAGAAGAAGTCCCATGTCCTGTGTGGAGTGTTCAGGGTGTGTTTTCACTGCTGCACTCTGCTCAGGTGTGTGCTGCTGGGTGTGGCAGGGGTCGGGCTGGGTCCAGGCCAAAGACATGTCACTCACATTTTAACAACTGGTTTGGTGTGTTTTCTTTTTACCGATGACACAAAAAAGCTGCCCGGCAAAAGTGCACTGCTGATTCACTCAACACACGACATAAAACAATTATTTATCACTTATTAAGATTACCTTCTAGAAAGATGGAACATTAAGATCTGTGTGTATCAGTGGGTAATAGCTGCTTTACAGCTACATATGTGAACAAACCACTTTTTGCACACATGCTCCTGCCTGTAGACCTGCTTTTTTAAAACATCCAGACTTGAATGATAGAGTTATTAAGTTTTCAATGTCACATCAAACATGGCTCTATGCGTATTCTTGTCCGAATTCTTGAATGAATGGTTAAATACTATGTCTAAGTAATGGCAACTCATACAAAAATGGCTTTTACGTCAACACTGGTTACGTACCTCTAATAGGATGTTATTTCAAGCATGCTCTTTTTTTTTTTGATGCAGTGACATGTCAGTGAACTGTCGCTCAGGCTTCCCAACATGTTGAACTCTTCTCTACATGTCTGTTCTCACACTTGCCCGTCAGGTCGGCCTGTTTTTCGAAGCGACAGATAAATGTTCACACACTCTCAGCGCTCACAGTTACAGCTCACAGTATATCTCTGTATGTCACTCTGGAAGTAAAGGTAACCAGACTCTGCGGAGCTAGTGACTTACTGAGTTACCGCAGTGCAACAGGACACCGTCTATTCAAAATGGTTGTCGTTCACGCAAATCATTGTTATAAATTAAAGAGGCGGGACAGATCAAAGCCCAAATGCGGTGATTAAATCTACTTTCACTCCTTTCTAAGACACTGTTCACACTTTGAATGCTTTTTATTTTCACATTTTCCAACATTTAAAGACCAACTTGAAGACTGATAAACATACTTTCAAAAGAATTAATTATTTTAGGGAATATAAGTGAATATGCATAAGGTATCAAAACAGCTATTTTTCACAAGGTATAGTGTTCCAGTTCAACTTTGTTTTATGGTGATCCTGTGAAATGATATAACATTGTGCTGCATTGTTCGTGTAGAAGAGCTCAACAATTATTGACACAACAAACAAACCATCTCCGCCTTGAGACTTTAAGCCTTAAACCTTGTGGGACATATCCAGAATACAGAAGTCTTTTACTCAGTTTCGCTTTCTAGTCATATATTGTTCATTTTCTAAAGAAGTGGCGTTTCTAGGGGACACTTTCTCCCATTCTTGACACACATCTTCCCAGAAAGAGGATTCAAACATTTTTTTCACGTGAAGATTCTGCATATATTTCAATTATAATATGATTGGTTTGATTTTGGTGTAAATTGGACTGTGCCAATCTGTTCATACTCAGGCTATATTGTCTATAAAACATCAGCCTGAGAAATACGACTAATGCCAAAATATGTCATTTTAAACATATAGAGAAATAGATATTTTTTAATACTCCAAATAATTATTATACTCTGTTTGCTTTCTTCCAGATTATGGTGGTTCTTCAACAATGAAGTATCAAACCTATCAGCCAAACTTCAGCTCAAAGTCATCCTACATGTATTCAGGAGCCAAGACCATGGTGAGTGCTACATCCTGCGTATCATGGAAACACTCACCTCATCATCTAGAGTCAGCTCCATGAATAACACCAGACTCCTGCCGACCTGCCAGAGCGAGCTGCTCACTGCGCTTTACGTGTGGTATTTCACAAGGGTTTGTCATTAGATCAGACCAGGGTTTCAAGTCAGCCCTCTAGATTCTTCCTTGTTGGTAGTTTAACAGGTAGACAGCAGCTTTGTGGCACACGCTACACTAAAAGCTGAGACCTCCCGCTTCACTTCGACACATCAAATACATACTACTACTACAACTATGATCTGGCTCTTTTATTCAGTTTTTTGTTCCGGGTGTAAGCTCATAATACATTGGAGAACAACCATGTGGCAATCCAAACATTTATTGCAAAATTAACCAAATGTTCTTAACCTTTGTAAATCACTCCAACATCATCATCTGTAGGTGTATAAATGAGTGTGACTGACTGTGTCACTGGGGTGTTGTTCCCTCTCTGTTTGGACAGGGCCCGCGTGTATCCCAGAGGACAGGCTTTAGCTCTCAGTCTGCTGGTCCAGACCTGGCCCAGTTACAGAGGATGAGCATTGGGGGTGGAGGCGCTGGTGGTGGCGGAGGATATTTTCGGGAAGAAGTTCGGTACCAGGGAAACGTCAGGCCCCATGTGGATTTGGAGTCGGCCTCCATGCACTCGATGCGGCAGGGCAATACCTGGATGGTAGACGACAGCGATGCAGCCAGTATGGCATCAGACCGGGAAGCCATGGTCACCCGGCCGTACGGTCAGAACGTAATGAATGGCTACAGCACCCAGATTAGGCAAGGCGGGGGGACCATGCCTTTTCCTGCCCCCATGCGCAGATCTCTCAGTGGGACGCTCTCCCGTGGAGGAGGCATGGTAGGGGGCGAAGCAGAAATGGTCAGTAATCAGTATTCCTTCAAAGGGCCGGCTCACCGCACCATCAACAGGATCAACAACCGCAACAGGACAAGCATGAGCTCCATGTCAGGGACAATCCAGAGGCCCATGTCTGTAGGGGGCAGCATCTACTCTGGAGGGGACAGAGTGGATAGAGGATTCATTGCATCTGGAGTGTCCTCTAGTTCTCAGGGCAATCTGATGCAGCGGCCGGGCACTCTGTCCCGGGCCATGTCCATCAAAAGTGTTCACAGTGTTGGCAGAGGAGTGGACATCTACAATGGACAAATGGAGATGGGAGCCAGTATGGGCAACCTCAGCGCGTAAGTACCTCCAGTAAACACCATTAGATCATTTAATATCAATAAACAGGGCAGCTTTACATGCAGTTTAACAAAATCTGTAAAATGTGGTCACGTTTATCAGAAACAATGGCAATCAACACATTCAAACTGGTATTTGCTTAAAGTGCTTCTTTAACTAAACATTCATAAACTTATGTAGCATTTGGACATATTATTGAAGGTTTAAGACTTTTAGTCTTAAAGTTGATTTTAGTTTATTTGTGTAAGCAAATAGTACTAAACCAACATTCACACTGAAACAGTGCAACATTAAAACATGTTTTCAAAATGTTTTAAGAAAATCGTAAATCTATTGCATTATAGTTCAGTGTAACTCATTTGGTAGCTCTTTAATCATCTTGTTGTTAGTAATATAGCACTGAGACATTTTTCCTCTGAGGAAGTATATGATATCTGTGGTGTATTTCCCAAGTGCTGTGGATTGGGAGGTGGCTCCTTAGTGGCAGGACTGGTTTTGGGTGTGGCAGCTCAGTATCAAGCTTCACATTTCACACATCCCACACCGCGCGGTTAGCAGGCGCAGTTTCAGACCTCAGATTTGGAAGAACTTCATTTGCGCAAGAAACAAATGATTGATTCATTGAGTGATTCCTGTGGTCCCTTTGTTTCCTTTGAAACATTCTAGCTCCACTATGACATGATTCATTGTTTATAAATTGATCTTTTTAATAAAGTTATTTCCTCTTTTGGCAGTATCAACAATTTGGACATGCCCACAGCAGTGATGAACTTGAGAGAACCCGACCCTAATCTGCAGGTCATTGGAGCTGCATACATTCAACACGAGTGCTACAACGATAATGATGCCAAAAATGAGGTACATGTGGTTAACAGCCCTGCACTCTGCAGCCTCACTGAGAACCAGTCATAAAATAGTTTTGATTTAATTTTAGCCATGTGTTTCTAGCTACTGCTCTGCTTCTCCACAACTCGGTTGATCCACATGTTTCTCAGTGTCTACCTCTGCTGTGAACACTGGACTCTGACCTTTGCTGATAAACTCCACTTTAACCCTTTTTCAAACGAAGAAAACTATTCTGTTCATTCACATATAGTTAATTTTGAAATAATCAGCTACAGTGATGTTGTTTGTGCAAGTTTATTGAGTCTGGAGTTAATAAAACTGATGGTTCTTTCTTAAGGTTCGACACTACAAAGGCATATCTGAGCTGGTCAAACTGTTCAACAGCGAAAGCCAGGAGGTGCAGCGTTACGCCACTGGTGCCACACGTAACCTCATCTTTGAGAACATGGAAAACAAGGTGGCCTTGATTGAAGAAGGTGGTATCCCACAGCTGGTCGAGGCTCTAAAGGAGCCAGACGATGAGCTCCACAAAAACATCACTGGTATGATTATGACAAACAGATATTGAGTAATGCATAATACTGTTGCCTCAAGAACTAATCCAAAAGTATTTAGTAAATGAGATGCTTTCTCACTAGTATACACTCACTAAGTGAGTGACTAGGTCCTTGATGTTAAGCCAAAATTGCCTTTTAAAATTAGATCAATGATTGGGATTGTCAGTATTTGCAGTAATTTGTGTGAGTTCTAGTTTGAATTTTACTTTAGATAAAAGATTGGCAAGAGGTTATTGGGGTTATTAGTTGTCAGCAGATGGGGAAAAAAAGTTTAGAAAAATGGACATCACAACTCCTAGATTGTGCAGATTAGTGTAGTATAGTTCACAAAAGCATGAAGCCTGTGCACAGGGGTGTGATAAGGCCTTGAGGAGTGTAGGAGTTGTCTGGGCCTGTGGACCAACTGTATACGGGCCACTCCCTTTCGTAAGTGAAAGCCTTGTCGCTCTTTCCTTTGACTCTTACACTTGCACATGAAAAGTCATATAAGGCTGTGTCAAAAGGCCAAGCCAGTTTACGGAAGTGAAAAGACAGAAAATACTTCAAATACTTAAAGCACCAACGACTCTGTAGTCATTAGTGGTTAAAACTGTTTTGGTTTTTTTGGTTTTTTTAAATGAATTTTAATAACCTTAAATGTGTGAAAATGTAAATGTATAATTCATGTATTTTGAGCTTCTAAAGTAAATATGTGTGCTTGTTTTTATTCAGGTATCTTCTGGAACCTGTCCTCAAAAGACAACCTGAAGGAGAAACTGGCCAAAGAGACTCTTCCTGAGCTGACAGAGAGGGTCCTTATCCCACTGTCAGGTGGAGGAAACACTGAGGGCATCCAACAATCCCCATCTGAAGCAGATATCTTCTTCAACACCACAGGATGCCTCAGGTGCCTTACAAAAACAGCCACACGTTGTTTCAAAATGCTCCTCTCTTGTTCACCTGACTTTTTTTCCCATGAGCACATTTACATTTAAACTTGTTCTGACAGGGCACAAAATTGTGCGTCAGCTGCTGAAGTTGAAGCACCACACCCATTGCATCTTTTATGTTGTGCTGCAAAAGCCTGCAGTCTGTTCATATAAACCTTGAGTCTTTGTCTAGAAAGTAGAATAACTCCCTAAAGGCAAACTGCACTGACATCTTTGCAGCATTTGCTAAAAACAGTTTCTTCTTCAGGAATCTGAGTTCTGTGAATGAGAAGACGCGTCAGCAGATGAGGGAAACAAATGGACTTGTTCAGTCTTTGGTGGGCTACATTAAGGCTTCACTTGAAGAGGGCAAGACAGAAGACAAAGTGAGGCCATGTCACATAAAAACTATAACCTTATGTTTCATTTAGTTTTTCTTTGCTTATGTTGGTCTGTGTTGTGTTTTAGGGAGTAGAAAATGCAGTTTGTGTCCTGAGAAATCTCTCCTATCAACTCTACAACGAGATGCCTCCATCTACAATGATGCGTCTGGAAGGACCAACCAGAGGCCAGGACACTGGGAAAGTGGAACCTATTGGGTGCTTCACACCTCAGAGCAAGAAAGCCAAAAATGTATGTAAATATGTAACTTCCTCAGAGGTGTTTGTGATCGGGATATGTTTATGATCATTATTTTCTTAATGTTCACAGAGACAGGTGAATCTGTCTACTCTATCTGAGGTTTCTCGGGTACCAAAGGGTGTTGAGTGGTTGTGGCACCCTCAGATCGTGAACATTTACAGCCGAGTGCTGCGTCAGTGTGAGGTTAACTCCACCACACGGGAGGCCGCAGCTGGAGCGCTTCAAAACATCACCGCAGGAGACAAACGGGTCAGTATCACAATGAAGCCTTTGTATGTTTAGGAAAAAAGAAATAAAACCTTATTATTAAATTATTATTTTCCTGCAGTGGGCATCAGTGCTGAGTCAGCTGTCCCTGGAGCAGGAGCGCATACTGCCCTTACTGCTGGATCTTCTGCGGACCAACAACGACCTGGAGCTGCGTTCCATCACAGGGTTGCTCCGAAACCTGTCCCGTCATGCCAAGGATAAGAGTGACATGGGTCAGTCTGCTAGCAATATTCTTTTTAGCTCTTTTTCATTAGAAACTTAAATATTATCAGTAAGCATTTCTGTACATCTCAGTGTGTCTGCTGTATTTCTTTTAAACCTCCTTTTCCCTTTTGTAGCTACAAAAGTGGTGAACAACCTGGTGACAAAGTTGCCAGACGACGGACAAAAAAAAGAGCCGTCCAGTGAGGTTGTCGTAAACATCTGTGGCATCCTCAATAACTTAGTCACTGGCAGCTTTGTAGCAGCTAGAGACATCACCTTTTTCGAGGGTTTACCCAAACTGGTTGGCATCAGAAACAGCCATGACAACAGGTGAGTGGTGTGTCCTCTGAACATGTTAGATAATGTGAGAATTTATGAAAAAACAATCCTAATGATGAATAAAAATATTTTTTTCTAGCCCTGGAAAGACTAGAGCAGCCAAAGCCGCTGCCACTGTCCTTAACAACATGTTTCAATACAAGAAACTGCACAAAGACTACAAACAGGTAAGAGATTGATAAAACTGTCTCCATTCATTTTCTCATGTTTCACATTTTTTGTTGCATACTTTACATTTTTTTTCTTATATTTGCCCCTCCTTCAATTCTGTCTTAAATGTGTGTGAAAAAGTGTGAGCTGTGAGTGATGGATGACATTCCTTTCTGCACTTCTCTTGTCAATGGGGCGGCCCATAAAAAAGAAAAAAAAAAAAAAGCTCTTTGCCCACAGAGTTGCTCTTGAACACACACCCAGTCATGCGAGTCCAGGTCTTGGGCAGGTCCAAGTATCTGTAGTGCAGATCATGACTTGCCCCTCCCAAGGGTGCAGCCCCTAGTTTATATCCTAATAAGCAAGTCCTGACACCGAAAAAATGCGCTAACGCTTGTTCAGTGCTTTCAAATGAACAATTAAATGACAGTAGCTCAGTGTAAAAAAATGTCATGAGCTCAGGGATGATTTTTAAGGTACGGTAAAATGTCTTTCACTGGTTTTTTTTTCAGTCTATCAGGGACTTTAAACATAGGTAATCATGCTTTCCTTTATGGACGCTAAAAGCTATCTTCGAAAGCCCTGTCATTTAGTTTTTACTTGTCATATTTACTGCTGTTTTCCTTTTGTGCTTTGCAGAAAGGGTATTCCAGAGGGGATTTTATTGATAATACCATCTAAGGTGGTAAAGTGGTTCACTTCTACAACACAAGCAGAATGGACATCCTTTCAGGAGTGTGAGACTCGAGCTCTAACACCATGAAAACCTAGTGTTTATCTGCCAGACACTCATAAGATAAGAACACTGAAATAATGGAAGACGTACCCAAAGGAAAAGAACTGTGTGTGTTTTTAAATCTGATTGGACCGAGGAGGAACAGTGGACTGCTGCTGGACCTGTGTGCACCTTAACCATTTACTGTACAGTGTTAGTTTGAACACTGTGCATCTTATTGAGGATTTATTGAGATATAAACCTACTGCAGATAGTTTAGAGTTAAATTAGCATCATAAAGGGTGCCACCAAATCTCAAAATCATTATTGTGTAAATACCACTTTAATACTGTTTTATACACTGTAGCTTTGTATTATTTTTTTTACTTTTTGGGTAAAGAGGTATGTTTTATGAACATAATGTTTTTGTAAATGAGCTGAAATAATAATTAGTTATGTTTGAATGTATATGAAATAAAGACACTGATATCAGGTTAATTTCTATTTAGAAATCGGGGGAAAATGGTACGTGGCTTTTGCAATCACTGTCAAACAAACGAGTTGTATTACATGTATTTAAATTGCTTTGGTGTCATTATAATTTCTGTTTAACTAATGTGTTGTTTGGGTGAAGGATTGCATTCCTTACTTTAATCTTTACAAAAGCAATATTTGTTTAGTGTCCAAGACCTTTTACAAGTGACCAGTTGCAAAATATAGAGTTGCAATAGGCACTTTGTATTCTGGACTTGTATAAATTTTGTTTTAATTTTTGTTTTGTTGTATGTATTCTCATAAAGGTTTATTCCGCTAATGTTTTTGAAGCTTTTAAAGTGCTGTGGCTTACATGGTGACATGCTTTTGTGTGTTGTTTTTAATAAACACTATTTTAATGTATGATTACCTGATGTAAACAGATGTATCATCTGAATATTTTCAGCTAATAAAGATTTAGAAATGAGACATCCTTTTGTTTCCTGTGAGTATATAGCTACTGACAGTGTCAGTCTCACACTAAGGTGATGAAATGTAGGCCACTCCCTGTTTACATATTTGTTCTTGCTCAGACAGGAACAAAACCAGAACTTCCCCACTGTACACTTATTTAGTCTATGACCCAAGAGCCAACCATTACCACAACATGAGGACAGAGATGCATGTGGCCTTATTGCACATGTGGCTTTATTGCATTTCCATCATGTTTGATCACACATAAAGCACAAACACCAACAGTTACATCACAATGTGCTCGGTGTCCTGCAGCTTTATCCTAAGGCAGCACTGGTGCAAATTTTATGGGTCAGCCACATGTCATTTATATATCTTTCAGATATTTCACAGCCATCTTCGTCCTGTCACCTGTCAAATGTGACACAGCAAACATGTCACTGGTCAGTGGCTCTGACATAACTCTGCCCTCTGCTGGACACCAACACAAACATCTTTACAGTACAAAAGAAATCTCTTAAAATGAACACACAATTTCTCTCATTCAAATCAATTTGTGTAAAATGTATCAAATAGTGTGCAATGGCAAAAAATAGAAAAACAAATAAACAATCTTTGGTGTTATGTGATAATAAAAACAGCAACACTTAAAAAAACTTGCAGAAACAAAAAAAGTGACTATGTCCCGCGCTGGCTCAGATGTCATTCTCAGTGACGAGGCAGTAGAAATCAGAGCGGGCTCCATAATTACGTGATCCTAGGTCGGACACGTCAATGTCACCTGGTTTGGATTCAGTAACTAACATGGGTGCAGCAGGAAGCACAGGAGCTCTGCAGACCATGGCCTTGTACACGGGGAGCCGCACCCCTGCAACATTTATCTCAATGTTAAATAATTGAAATCAGGTTCTCATTTCTCAAGAAAGAATGACATATGTGTGTTTTCTAGATCTAGTTGGTTATGGCCTTATTATGCCAGGCTTGAAGCATCAATTTTAATAATGATGTCTTGAGCTATATCGTTTGAATACATGTGTCAAGCTAGGTGTCAGTTGTAAACCTTTATTTTTAAATTGTGATGTCTACAAACAAATAAATCTTACAAAGTGCCAAAGCTAGCCTTATGTTTTGAAGCAGAAAAAAGTCAGTGCTTGTTAACAATTATCAGCACTGATACAAAGTCCACTTCCCGTTGCTCTTACCCAGGTCTCCAGCAGGGTCTGTATCTGAGCGGCAGTCTAAGTAGTCTGGGTCAACAGTTAACATGGGGTCCTTATCGTCGTGTAGCAAAGTCTGTGGGTCACCTGATGACTCGCTATGGAAGAAGACATGGCGGGGCATGGCTAAAGACAGCTCCTTCCAGAAAACTGAAGAAGGTGTCTGGGGAGTCACACACAATGCACTTATTACAACACATTATCATAGTTGCATAGATTTTATTATCTTCAATTGACTGAGAGCATGTTTCTTTAATAGAGATGTACCACTGAGTTGAGTCTCCAGGTGAGTATGGTGAGGCAGTGCTGGTGCTCTGTAAACTGTTGCTTAACCTCTGGCCTCATGCGTTTAATCTGTCCTTCAAGCAAAATAAGGATTGGCCGCTGACACAGCTCCAACAAGTGCATAAAGCCCTGTCTGAAGAAAGTAAGAGACACACAGAGGCAACAGTGACCTCAAGTGGTGCACTTCGCTCAAGTCATTCAAGGCTTTCTGCAGTTGTTTCACCAAATAAATAAATCTTACCTGAAGTTGTTGTTGCACCACTCCTGTTCGAGATAAGCATGAGAGAGTACAACGATCAGACGCCGAGAGCGGCTCATGTTCATGATCAGTTCTGCAGACGGCTCTGGAAGCATTCACAGTGTTTTTAATGCAGTAACTGTGTCTACAATGATAATGCTATGTTTTAAAAATGAAAACAATGTAGCTCATTTTTCTTTCTCTGGTTTTAAGTTCAGCCTCTTAAAATACCTGTATTTGTACAATGTTCTGCAAATCCTTTTAACTCCTTTTAAGGGGTCGTTTTTAAATATTTGATACTACACTGACATTGTGTTATTTGTGTATTTTAGATACTAAGCAGATGAATTAAAACAATTCAACCTAAATATCTTTAACTACAATGTAATATATTCACTATACTAGTTTATTAAATTATCATTTGGACATTGGACATTTTTACATACATAAATAAATATATTCTCAATCTGTTCCGTGACTAACCTGCACTAGGCAGAATGTCATTGTCACTGAGGTGCACCTTATATCCATTTTTATTCTCAAGGTGAGGTTTGAGTATAAAGTTGACAAACTTCCTGTCATGGTCGTTGTTCACATATGAGATATATGCGTCATAAAGTTTCCCGTCTAGAAAAAGCACAAACATAAGTGGTTTTATGAATTCATTTTTAAACAAGTAAAGCAGCATTCAGTCATGACACCAGTGTCTCACCGCT
Source organism: Rhyacichthys aspro (assembly GCA_036850595.1). Classification (NCBI taxonomy): domain Eukaryota; kingdom Metazoa; phylum Chordata; class Actinopteri; order Gobiiformes; family Rhyacichthyidae; genus Rhyacichthys; species Rhyacichthys aspro. Next base: position 14,781,690 of record CM072153.1, read on the forward strand.
GAGTTCATAGTCGCCATAGATGTTCCTGTACCACAGTTTGATGTTAAGGTGACACCTGGAGTATACAAGAACAGCTATGCCCAATAGGACGAGCACAAAGATGGCTGCGATGACAGCGGCTGTGTGGCTAGGGCTGTCTACAAGTACACACACATGCAATCAGAAAAATATAGTTTTAACACCTGGTTGTTTTTTCCTGCTAAGATAACAAGAAAAGATGTTGACTTGTGTGACATACATCTTTTACAAAACTATCATAAACTTTAAGTGTGTGGAATAAAATAGTTATTTCCTCGTTTTAAGGAAAATCCCTAAATGAGTTATTACAGTAAAACTGACAGAATCCTTCTCATAAATCTGAAATAACTGTGTGCATCATCATTTTGTCCAGTAGTTTAGGAGCAGTGAATAACCAAACATTGATAGTTAGAGTTGTCTTACTTGATTTTTCTAGAATGAACTCAGTGGATATGTTTCTCACTGTGCAGCAGTAAAGGCCAAAATCTTCTGAGTCCATTATTGTGATTTCTAACATGCTGCTCACCATCAGTTGTCCTGGGCTCACGACCCTGATGATAAAAACATGTACATTTAGGCACGATGCTATAACTGGTGATGGTGAATGAACAGAAATGATTCATGGTTAGAAAGTGTCTTATTACCAGGAGGATATGCTCTGCATAGGATGGTGGGTGAGATTTTGGCCATTTTTACTCCAGTGCATCCCAGTGTCACATTCCTCCTCGCTTGGGTCCCATAGCACCAAAGCATTGCAATTTAGTTTCACTGTTGCTCCCACATTCATTAAGATGGTAGTTCGATTCCTGCTAGGTTTAAACTGTGGTGCTTTGGAGCACTTCAGCTCTGTGTAAGGACATACCACAGTTATCTGTGTTCAATACCAGGGATCACACAATGGATGCCTTTATGTGCTCTGCCAAGACTGGCTTGAGAGAGCTATGTCGAAAAAAAACCTTCTTGCAGGTGTAGACTAACTCACACTGAGCTCCTTTACATCCCATAAAAACTCTACATTTACTCCAACATATAATAGCTCCTTGTGAGAGGCTCTTGATTATAGCAGCAGGTTTGAGATGATTATACTTACCCTTAATGATGAGTCTCACTGTGTGAGAGAGTGTGCTGTTGGCACCAGTCACACAAGTGTAGTTCCCTTGGTCCTCTTTACTGACATTGGGAAACTCCAGGTACGACTGTTCCTTCTGTGTGTCAAGATGCTCACAGTCCTTGAGCCATGTCAGCTGTGGTTGTGGGTTTAGAGGGCACTGCAGTCGATAAGGGGGATCCTGTTGCCCCTCAGGCAGCACTAGGTCTGTTAGACTGTCACCATCCACACAACTCTGAGCTACAACAGCAAGAGAAAAAACAATATAATAAACTATATAACCTGGCCTGGTATAATAATATGCTTTAACACTTAAATTTACACTTAAACTGATCTGAGGTGTGTTTAAATATACTCTGAATGATATTGTGCCATTTATACATAAAACCCGGCCCTGGAATATGTAGTTAACTAAGAAAAAGAAGTGGAGATGGGATGACTGCTTGGTCAAAAGTAGTTAGTTGCTCAGCGCCTGTAGTCAAATTAACCTATGCCACTGTCTGGAAATGTCTACTTCCTCATAATGGGAGGGCCATTTGCATGTGGTTTGTGAAAGCAGAAACTTTGCATAGCTGCATTCTACAGAATACAGATTGTACCCAACAAAACGAATAAAGACTAAAACATTTACATTAGTTTAGTTTTATGCATTTAGTAAATGTAATCTACACAATGTAATCAGGCTTCTTTTGGCCCATTTGCAGGAATCTCTGTGTTGGTTGCTGCTCTTGTTTGTCTTTTTGGTAATATTCATGTTTATGTCTTTTATGATATAACTGTCAAATAAAATATTAAAGTAAAGGTAAGGAATCTAAACACGTTCTTCAAGTTTTACGCATGCGCTTGAAACGACAATAAGCAAAACAGTAACCTGCAGAACTGGCTGCACCTGACTCCATTTACGCAGCCTCTCGATCATTGTCCACTCTCTTACTTTCATGTTTTCTCTCAAACATTGGGCTGAATTTCCAGGTGAGGGTCTAAAGTCTGGGACCGGTTACCAGGCAACAGCATGTGACCGAGATTGTGTGTCCCTGCACGCACTATCCACATGGCACCGACCTAATATTTACCCAAGTTACATCCTGTGGTGCAGATTTAACAATCACTTATTGTTTTTCAAAACTACACAGAAAATAAAATGGCTTTATGGTATTAGTAAGCGATGATGACATTTCATTTAAGGAAAAGCATAGAATAAAACAGAATATTCATGAATAAAATAGATTTTCCTTACCGACTACTAAGAAGGACGTGTCCGATAAGCCGGTGCACAGCAACAGGAAGGCGGCTAAACTAAAAGCCATAAAGATCGTGTCCTTGGTTCCCGAGAAAAAGTTAACTGTATTTTATTTGCTTGATACCATCACTACGTATAAAATAAGGCGTTAATTAAACCTTAGTTACCCACTGCACAGCAAGGAGACAACAAGGACGTAAGTCTCCAGTTTTATTCGCTCACCTGAAAGAAAAAAAAAAAAAAAAGACTCGAAACTCGATTGCCTATTGGTCCTGAGTTGGCACGTGACGCACATACCGGCTTTCACCTGGGCTGAGTGAAAAACAGGTGATAAACAGCCCAATAGGTTTCTAAAAACTATGAAAATCAGGCTGCAGTAGAATTTACTCATTCATTCTCATTTCTGTTCCAAACTACAACACACTATAACACATAGGTTACATATTACTGCAATTTTCTTCAAGTACAAAAAAATGACTAAATGAAACTCAGGACACTGCATTCTTACATTCATGAGGACAAAAATCTCCCTGTTTATTTAATCGTTTAAAATATGAAAAACATTCCTTCTGTCTGCAGTAATGACAATTATCACAGCGCTCTGAACAATATAAGGCAGCGTTGTAACAATATACAGTGCAATAGCAGTATAAATTATTTTTAGGCCTTCAATAAAACACATCACAGAGTAAAGGGATCTCACAGTATACAATCATAGGATGCCTCGATAGGGTCGATCTCACACAGGTCCGGTTTGTCCAGTAAAGCTCTGTTACTCTACACTTACTACAGCAAAAAACTATCTTCAGTGTTTCATGTTGTAAAAGTCAAATGGCCAGTGAAGCATCTGATTGGAATCAGACAATGTGAGCACTTCTGAGCTGATCAATGTATATGACATTGACTCAAAACTGACTCAACACCAAGAGTCTGGATATTTTAATGCACAAGGCAACACAGGGTTACATCGTCCCATTCAGGCGGTTATGTTTCAAATGATCTGTAAAATGTAAAAGCCAGTTTTAGAACACTTCATAATTCACAATTTAAAATGTTTATTACCACTGCTAGACCCCTCTTACGCCAGTTATTTGTGGCCTACCTGAGTTCCTCTTTTAGTCGGTTGAGTTTATCAAACAGTCTGTCATTCTTGACATCCATGGGAGCGCTGGGTACAAACCAGGCTGCGACAAATTTGCAGATGACAACAACATGCTGCAAGGAAAGAAAGCAATGTAAAGAATGTGACATGAATTCATTTGTCCCAGTCTGGGTCTGGCTTTGAAAACAGATCTCAGAACTCATTGCAAAAACACACAGGTCTTGGTCATTGATGCATACCTCGAACAAGATGACAAATGCAAAGCGCACAGCTAATATTAACCAGAACTGTGGGGTCAGACTGTAGTCCTCATTGCTCCTGTAGTCTTTATAGCTGTAATTACAATAGAGCAGTTATGTCTATAGTTGACAAAGCAAATGATACTTTCAGAAAATGAATTCAGGTGAGTCGTTACTCATTTAAAAGACTATAATGTGAAACTCTGAGTAAATGTCATTATAGCAGCAAAAGGCAAAATAGATCAAACCTGCAGTAAGAGACATTCAATCCACTAGGGGTCATCATTTGATTTGGTGAAAACTCCTTGTGTATGTTCTGGTCATCCACATACGCTATAGACAGGGTGTTGTTAATGTATCCCACCATACAACTGAAAGGAGATAATCATATATGTGGGAGTTGTACCAAATCCTGGCAGTAAGGTTAGAAGATGCACTGCCTTACTCAAGATCTGTTGCTGTGCCATTAGCACATGGGCCGTAAAGGTACCGGTACACCAGACGAGGGATGAAGTCTGAAGATACACCAATGACCAGCCCATTTGCAATAACAGCTAAAACACCAATGGCTTCCAACACATCTATCCACACACCTGAAGGAAATACACAGGCAAGTAAGAGTTACAAGAGCCTTAAACCAAAATGTTTATAGAAAATGTTTGTTGTGGGTTGTCTGTAAATCTCACCAATATCATTGGTTTTCTTTGGAACCAGTCTGCGCTCCAGAGTGACCATCTTAATGGCATCCAAGCGAATCTCTATGACGTTATTAAGGAGTGCAAGCAGAGGAGCCAGAGGAAATGCTGCCACAAAAATGGTGGTAAAGCTGAACTGGATCACTGAGAAGGGCATAAGCAAAGACTACTAAATATATGGTATTATCACACTCATACTGCTTCAACTTGAATGTGCTCATACCCATCTCCAGAAACTCATTAAAAAGGCTGAAAGAGTCAACATCATTGAGACGGTAGTTGCTGAGCCAGTCTCGAAGCTTGCAGCTCTCACACAGTTCAGATCCATAGTCTGTATCATCTTTCAGATAACAGTGAGCACATTTCCTCTGCAGTTTCATTGTTCTTCTTCTCTTTAACCAGCGTGAAAACCACCTGAGGTCAGCAGCAAACACATCTGACCACACTCTTCTCCAGAATTAATTTATTCAGGAAATTATAATCATCATAATATGAGACTTACGGGCCAGTAAACTCAAAGACATTGCTAATGGTTTGCTTAAGTACCATTATAATCGCCATTTGGATAAACAAGTCAGTCAGACATCCACTGGGGTGGCACTGAATACAGATGACAGAAATCCCATACAAGAGTTTAACAACTAAAACGTCACACAAAATATTACTTCAGTTTGGGTTTACTCACCTCTTCAAGTCTCCATATTCCTGCAATTCGCACATATCCACCGGGATGACCATTTATTCTGTGACGAGAAGGTTTAGAGTCAGGCACAACATTTTTTCAAAGTATAGGTGCAACAAAAATCAATGTATCATGACATTATTAGACACACTAATGGACTATTTGTTAGCCCTAATACATACATTAAATCCGTACCTGCCGAGGAAAAAGGCTACGTAAAAGAGCGAGGAGAAGTAAGTGAAGAACTGAAAGGTAAACATCTTCACAGTGAAGCTTTTTTCTGTTGCAGCAAATGATCTGGTTTCCTCTGGTAAAACAAACATGGGATTTGTGTCAGCGTTAACACAGGCTGGTAGTTCATCAAGCAGAGGGAAGACTCACAAGGAATAAGAATGAAAAGAATCCATTCATTTGTATATTAAAATAAAAATTTACATAAACGCTAAAAGAAATACACAGACATACCTATTTCACAGAGCTTCATGGCTACAATCCTGTTAACCTGCAACAAAAACACATAATAAGAGTGACAGTAAAACATACACTAAAGAATAAACTGTGACATTATATAAGGTCCATATACCCTTGTCATGACAATGATGATGAGATAATGAAAGAGAGCCCCTAACATCATTGCACCGCTGTTGGAGTGGGTGCTCAGAAACTCCCATGATCCTTCAGCCAGAAGAACAGCAGCAATAACCCGAAAAACCACTAAGGCATGTGTGAGGCCGATGATCACCAGAATCTGGGGAAATGAACAATGCTTTTCTAAACAAAACATGAATTTTTAGACTTTTACTACTTTTTTGGCTAAATCTGGCAACGCTAATTATTGTAACTATTAAAAGTCAAAATGCATTCAGCCAGAGGCACTTAATTATATGAAAATGGCATGCCACCCACCATTATTGTCACACAGATCAAAACCAATGTGCTGCGCAGGTAGGAGTGCTTGTATTTTTTGGGTTCACAGTTAACACTGTTAACAATTTCCAGGATCAGCTCCTCCTGCAAAGATTTCACAACACTGTATGCATGTAACTAAAATACATAGTGATGATATATGGGTACACAAAGAGCCCATACTTCCTCCTCACACCAGTCGGACACTTTCCATTCACAAACATAGGAAGCTCGGTGCCTCTTCCAAAATTCAAGAAACAGTGTTGCTGTAAAAACAAGAAATTGATCACACTATGTTGTATGAACAGATTCTCAGTCAATCCAGGCCATACACAGTATTCTAAACTAGTAACCACACGCTTTCTTCTAAAATTAATTTATTGTTTTATTCTTTTATTACTGTCAGGCCTGCAATTATTAATAACCTGCATGACAAATGTTTTACTTTCAATAGTCAATAAGTTGTTTCTCTCTAATGCTGATTAACACATTCCTTTCAGCCAGTGTTCATAGAAGCTGCATTACGTAACCTTCCGCTGAAATGATCAGGAATCAACTCCATGAGAAATAAATTAAAGATAAATGTTAAAACTGTATAAAAAAGTGTATGGATGACTGCTAGGCCACCTCCACAAACAGATGGCCTGTTCTGAATAAAATTTCTCTGTTGTGTGGCATCTTCTTGGCAATCACAGCTAGGCAGTTTGATAAAATAAAATACAGATAGCCAAGTTGTTGAGCATTACATTAGAGGATGATTATTTTAATTGAAAATAAACTTACCCCAAATTGCCATGAACATTGCAAAGAACACTGTGCCATTATTGTCAAATAGTAGGGTCACCTGTTGAAAAAGCACACACTTAGTGACGGTGTGAGTTTTTTCCTCAAAGCAAAGTATATGCAGCAGTGACATGTACCTTGGCATATGTGCAGGTTTCAGAGAGTAGCCAAACTTTGCATTTCTTGTCACAAAGTGGACACATGACAGTGTCAGACTCACAAACCTCCTTTCTAAAAAAACAAAGGTCAAGTGTTAATGTGAAGCTTTGACATAGACACTAAGGATATCATGTAAATACATACATGAGGGGCGAGTCATTGAAGAAGGCGAGACCATAAAGAAAGACAACAAGCCCAATGACAGCTGGTGGGATGAGCAGATATGTGTACCAGCCCAACCACAGGTAGTACAGGGCCACCTTCTCCCCAAAGTAGTTCCTAAAGTAAGCACACACAGTTTTACACACTGGAAAATGCATTTGTTCCCATCAAAACAAATAAAAGATTATGTTACCTCAGAACCTTTTATGCTTATGTCAGATTAAAAATGTCATGAATTGAATCATTTTTTATACATACAACATATGTTAGTGGGGCTCAGTTGCGTTCAGTAAACTATGCAATAATGCTGCAATAATTAGCAATAAGTTAAAGGCATTTATATTTTACTATATATTACTTATTACTAAGTAGGTGGTTAATACAGATGTAAAATCTAAATTAATAATTTGTGCAACAACAATTGTTTGCATCGCATTGGCCAGTAAATAATCTGCATCTACATCTGTGTCATGCATCATTTTGATAAACAATGCTAAACAAAGGCTGCATCAGGAGGTGGGTGGGTGTTTACATACTGTTGTCAACACTTGAGAGTGCTTCACTGTGTCATGAAATGGAAAGAATTACTGCCACAGTAACTACAATTGTAGTTAAAAATCATAATAACGGGGTTGTTGCATTGCAGTGCAAACCTGACAGCAGTTATGGGTTGCCCTTGGAGACAGGCTGTCCATCGAGCCCAGCTTTCCTTCAGTTCTCTTTGTTTCTTTTTCTGACAGTACAAAGACAAAAATCACCCACATGATTTATACAACAGTTTTATATATACAACTGTGGGAACCGTTGCATACTTCAATTTGACTAATTCATATTTACAGTAATAGGGAAAGTATACAACATATCATAATTGTACAAATGACAACTACTTCTGTGGTGCTGAAATGGAAAACACACACGTACTTTCTCACGTACAGTGAGCACAGATTTTCAAAAAGCCCACTTCATTAACCACACAGGATTCTGTGAAGTCAAGTCTAAATACTTTAGACATGCGTACACTGCTTGAGTAAGCCATCGCCAGGTTTTATATTATAATTATATATAAAACTAAAATATCCTAGATATCCTAGAACAAGATGTTTGTGATAAAACATTGGCACCATACGTCATCATTACGTAGTATGACATTACAATATTTATCAACTGGTTCTAATAACTATTTCTTTCTTTTCCTACTTAGGGTTTTAAGATTTTGAATTTTGAAATGTCAGTGATATAATTAATATGTCTCACATTATTCATGTATCTTCTTACCTCATGTAAGCAAAATTTTGCCTCAAAAACATTCATCTTCATTAGGTCCCGCAAGACCTCTAGACAAATCAAAGTGACAAATAAAATAATGTGTTATTTCACAGTATTTTAACAAAACCTCAGAATTGTGCTAGAGCTGTCTCACCTCCTGAACGAATAGATGTGTGATTCAAGATGAAATGGACAATCCTTATCCTGAAAAAAGGAGATGTGTCACTTTAAGACTAAACCTGCACGAAGCAATCTCATAGAAAATGGGGAAGGCAGCTGTAGAGGGCATATTATATCTCGAGTATGTAGGAAATCAAGTGTGTATTATCTACATGTGAAGGCTACAGATATTACTTATAGGAGATTGTGTGCATTTATAAAAAGGGTGTACTTGCCTCCAGGTGGATGCACTGTTTACCTGGTGCTGAGAGGCACAATGTTTTGATCGGAGCTCCAGTTGCAGGCATCTGAGACTTTCAACAGATACCTGTACTTCTCAAATATCTCTTTAGGGGCTTGAATCCCGTAAAATACAAGATCTTCATCTATAATTTTCTAATGAAAAGGAAAAAAAATCAACATAAATCCTGTATCATTTCTGATGTTACAGTTTTACAAAGCACTCACTGTCACTTTCAGGTTCTTCTTTTTCAACTCTTCGATGAATTCTGATTGCTTCTTGAAAGCCTGCCTTTCCTGGTTTTCAATTGTTTTGGCCACCAGGACATAGTCATATGACAGTGGTGTGTGCTAAATATGAATAAATGACAACACTGAGACTTTTGAGTATTATATGGGTCAGTTTTTTAGCCTAATATCAGTGAAGGGATGATTGAATGAACACATCTTACCACAGGAGGAATAGATGTCTGTTCACTGCCATTTTCTTTTACAACTCCCATAAACTCCAAAAACTCAATACTAGGCTATAAAATACACAAACAATCAGTGCATGGTTAGATATTACTAAAAAGGTAATTAGGTTTAATAATCTATGTTGTAACATAAATACAGCATTTCTTAAGACTGCATCATTTATAAAAGAATCCAGTTAAACTAATATTTGGAGGTGTGTCCCTAAATGCCAATGCCTCAATGATTAGCAGAAACCCGTGGAGCTCCTGAGTCACCACAGAGAACTGTCAGCTGAGAGGGCTAACCCAAACCTGACTGCACAGCATGGCATGAGCACTGTGCCAATCCATGCTAGTCACATACTGACTTGCCTACACAATACATATTAGAAGCAAAGACAATGAGGCGTGGCTGTGAAACCTTTTAATACTATAGAAAATGCGTGGTTAAAATACTGAAAATGACCCTAGAGTGGATCTTGCACAACAATGCAGCAGGCTGCTTAAGTACTGACCATGGAGAAAATAATGAGGAACTAGCATTAAAATAGAAAATATAAGCCTAAATATCCTTGAAATAGTAAATGTAAAAGTCATATCACGTACCTGTCTCCTATGGCCACGCATGATGAGAAGGTGCTGAATACAGATGCGACCTCTGGATTAACTGCGAAAACAATCACCACTGACCAGTCCTCTACAAAAGCTTTCGGTCAGCTGGCTGGTTTAAACACAACTATAAAATGACATGAGGCAAAAAGTAACTTCCGTACTTCCTCTGGGAACAGACGTATTGTTGTTTTTCAGGCTAAGGAATGTAAAAGCGACTCTACCTGTTGCTGCTCTCAGTGTCTCAGGATTTTAACTGCAACAACCACCATCTTTAATTCCTTCGTCTCTCAAATGTGTCTGACTCAACCTTCAACAATACAAATGAAAAAGGGTGTATTCCGTGGGTTATAGCTCCTGACTAAAAAACCCTCGCTGATGTGTTGTCAGGTGCGATGGCAAGGCATATTCCCTGTCACCACCTCCTCCTCTGTGGTGCAAGTTACACTCGTCCGCCGCTAGATGGCAGTCAACACACTGTCTGTAGCCGCTAGGGTTTGTGACGGGATCTTCCCACACAAAGCAGTGACATTTAGCACGAGTGTGAGTCATGACAACTGCAAATGGTAAAACATTTCCATCTGCAGGTCTATTAATGCACATTATGCACAGCTCCGAGCGTTGACTATGAATATTCAGGGATAATTGCAAGGACTCAGGCAACAACAACACTTTTCATGCTTCATATGAAAGCGAAAGACAATCACTTTCTACATTCTCTTAAAAGATCTTTATTTTCAACATATTTAAAGGATCAGTTTGTTGAAACTTTTTTATTTATTTATTTTATATATTTATTAAAACTACTTAGGTCTACTGACTGCTATATTGTGCTATGATAATAAGAAATCTAATTTAAAGCGTTATTGAATGTAGAAAACACTAATGGTACAATATCAGCAACACAAATAAAACTTTTTTAATGTAGCAGCATTTTTCTGATCTAAACTGAACAAACCTTGCCTACAATGAAACACTATGTAACTTATTAGGATTCATCTGAACTAAAGGTACTGCTGCAAACGTCACACTTCAAAATCTCTAACTCAGCATTTTAAATTATACTAAAAGTGTGGAGAATGGTGGGTTGAACTGACGAGATTTGTTCTTACAAGATGGTTGCGCCCAGTCACTCATATATTAGTTACATAGTGAAGGTCTGGGGAGCTGGACACACTCAACAAAAAAGGGGTTAATTGTATTTCCAAGTAAAGACTTACACAGTGTAGCTTTAAATATGCTTTGGGCAGCCCACATGTGATTCCCACTGTAGACTCCAACGTGCCTATTTCAGTTGCTTATCATTTATCTTATACTCTCAAGAAGAAAAAAGAAAAACTAACACGTAGGATGGGTGGCCTTTCCTGCCTTGTTATTACGGCTGATTTTCACCATTAGTCTTGCAAACCCTGTGGAGAGCAGTGCACACCCAGGAGGGCCCACATGTTACAGACGACATGTCGATGAGACCGAAGAAAATGTGGTCCAGAAAATAAGCAGCTATATTTCTGTACACCGCCACACCCCACAGAGGATATCATAATTACAGCAGTACAGCACACTGTGTTAGCCACTTGAAAGACAACAGAAAGAGACGACTGCTACTAAATTTGCCCAGAGGAGGGTAGAGAGGAGGCTGGGATCCTTTAACTATCTGACACAGACCCGTCAGATCAGATGTATGAATTAGTGGCAGAGGAGGCTGCACACCATTCTGCTGTTCACTAAAATGAAATAAACTGTGCTGAAAAACCTTCTAAATGGATTTCAAATGATTCATTTGAGTGTTATTGCACATCCAAAACATTTATTTATGGCTTTTACAATAGTGTCTGCGGCTGTAAACCTCAGGCCGCTACCACATTTAGTCCTAATGGTCAGATGGATCCTTTACAAGTGCTGAAGCCATAATTTGAAAAATAGGTAAGCTACAAGTATTTTCAGCCTCAGTCCAGTATTGCGTTAAAAAGGGCTTTGAATTTGGAAAAGAAGGAAATATGGAACACACACATATAGGCTAGCTAATGAGCATAGAAGTAGTTAAGTGTTTTAAGTGTATACTTTCACTGTCCCCTATTACAGCAGTACTCTACGTTGTAGTGTCTTTGGAAATACTCCTGTTTCTCCAAACTGAGTGTGCTATCTACTTTAGGGAATAAATAACCAAGAGTGTTCAATTGAACCACATTTACAAAATACGAAACTATCAGTTGTAAGCTTTTTAGGAGAACTAAAATCTAATTGGAAATTTGGCTACAACAAAAACATTTTACACTCAGAATAATGACCAAAGTTCTGATTGTGTTGCAGTTCATAAACTTTCTTTTCATCCAGTAACCATGGTAACGACACAAATGTCTTAAATTAATAATGTATAAAATTAAGGATATTACAATTATGGATTAAAATTACACGCATACATGTTTGTAAAAATATAAATGTAATAAAATAATTGAGTAAAAAAATGTTAAATTGAAAAAAAAAAAGCTAAAGCTAACACAAAAGCTACTTTCCTGCTAGCTTAGCGTTCACATTCCCTTAAACTCGTGAAGGGCACTAGTTACTGATGTTGAACACCCAAGGCTACATATTTTTGGTTGACTTCAGACCTTGTTCTTGTCACTTTTAGCCCGAGACTATTGGCTTGCGGCGAGGAGCCACTCCCCTCATGGAGCTCCTGGGCTGGACGGTCTGCTCCCTCCCGGAGTGATGCAGCAGTGAGCGGGCTGAGGGTAAAGGAGGGCACGCCGCCGAGGAGCTGAGGAGTTTACCGAGGTCCAGTTCACAGGGAACTAACTGCAGGAGGAAGGTGGGACGGAAGCACGCGGCTTTGATACCCCGGTTTATATGAAGACCACCGGAGACGGCCTGGCCACAGCATGCACCGACTATCGGGGAAACGAGGAGGGGATGGTCTCATTGAAATGAGCCCGACAGACTCCTTTAACGGTGGGTAGGCTCAGGCTGTTTACAAGCCACTGCTTTGTGACTCAGACTCCCTCGGTAGGATACTTGCATGCTACATTTAATGAAGATGTGCCAATGTGTTGTGCCTCATTACTGCGAATAAAGATCAGTAGGGACTATGTCAATTAGGATTAAAGTGAATCATATTGTTCAAGGTATGAAAAAGCGGAGAAAATTAATAAAAAACTTTTAATATGCTCAACTAAATGCAGTAGGGCAGCCTATATGAAATGTATAAGCTTAATTATAGTCCTTAAATAAACGTGGACCAAAGTAAACAGTGTAGACACAGGCTACATCTAAAAATAGATATGGTGCCATACTCTTCTAGTGCAGATTACCATAACCTTTTGACCTATTTGCTTATAAGTGACAACGTAATGGTGAAAGTATTGTATCATTGAAAACTTTTCCATTTTTTTTTTTACACTAAAAGCCACATAGCTCCCTTTTCTACTCATAAATGCAGCAGTGACTCCTTGGCCAGACTCTGACAGCTGGCCTGCAGACTGGAAACACTTTGTCACTGACAGACAGCCACCATATTCACCACCAGCACTAACTCTAAATCCACTGTTTCTGGCAGAGTGTGAACTTAAAACAAATAGTTAGACAAGCTTGTACTTTTTTGCCATTTATGGTGTTGAATGGAGCCTGAATCACGTTGCTTTCTCTGTGCTTATTCAGGGAAATGATTTCATGGCCCAGTGTTTTAAGAGAATCATTTTAAAGCACTAGACTGGAATGAGGGATCTGAAAACTGCAGTGATTGTTGCCTTGGTGTTGTCTGTTTATCGACTGCTATGAGATAAGGATGTTTGTAGTTTTTACATCAAACCTTCGTGTGTTTAAAGGTTTCAGTGTTCAGTGATTAACATTGCTTAGGTTTAGGTAACCAGGCAACTAACTCTATGATCTATGAACTTCCTGTCAGAGATGGAAACAAACTCATTGCTGTAAACTTGCAATATGCTGAAGTGAAACTACAAAATTTCCGTACACACCCTGCAAAGAGGTTGTGGATGGGATTCATTGCAACTAAATACACTCATAGCACATAGATGTTGAAATTCAAAGTTGGAAACAAATGAAACTGTAAAATGTAATGTTATATTTTGTATCAGCTTTGCCCTTCTGAGTACATTTGGTTGCAGTGGCTGAAAAAAACAAGTCAGGAAGCAGCCTTGTGGCATTTCTCTGTGATCAGCTGCTCCCCCTTGAACAAAGATGTAACTGTGGACGATCCTCAGTGAGGTGGGAAAACACACAGCGTAGTAGCTAATCCTGAGTGCCTCCAGACTGTGTCCAACTGTGCAGAAATATGCTCAGCTGTTTGGGATATTTTCCAGTGTTCCTGAGAATATGAATGAATTTATCCATTTTGTTGAAATGAAATTGAAATATTGCCTCATGGGCTGTGTTTTGCAACCTTCATACTTATTTTCTTGGTGTGTAATAATGTACTGCTGGGGTTTACATATTACAAGGCTGCAGTGCTTGTTTCAGAGGTCAGTGTAAGTAAGCACACGTTGGGCTCAGCCTAAATATAACATTATAGAGACTATCAATTATCTTTTTCTGTTTTTAACCCCATAGAATTTAAATTGTATGTATTTTTGTGACGGTGGAGCCAAAACTAAGAGAGCTTTCTTTTGAGAGCTTATCTTGTCCTCTTTGAGCCATGCCATTTGTTTATGTAAATACTTTTCTCAGAATCTCTATTTGATAGGCAATGTGGTACAAGTGAAACACCATCAAGTCATGAGTCTAAAACACACACAATTTTTTTTTGTCTAACTTCCCATTGTCTGTTTTGCCGTTGAATCACGGCAAAACAGCATGTTGTCCTCAGAGTGATCCTGCTAAGTCATGCTGTAAGATTGAGTGAGCACTGCCACAAACTGCAGCACAAATATAGAGCACAGCGTTGACTGTCTGTCAGTGCACCAGCTGCGCCTGAAATGTTCCCTTCCTGACACAGCCTGTTTTTGAATGCAACTGCTTCCTGTTGTTGATGTAATTAGCAAAACAGCCACAATAGCATAAGTTATTCTAATTTAAGTGTTTCTTGTTTTCGTTTTACAGATGATGCAAATGGCTACCCACAACACTCAGGCTCCAATGTGGGTTCCTTCCAGCAGGACAGAGCAGAGGTAAATATCACCTCACCTAACTCTCACTAATAAACACTGCTTTGGACAGAAACATAACACAAATGCTAAAGTTGGTACATAGTTGATTTCCAGATACTTATTTGAATACAGTAGTTACACATTTAAATTTATACTCATTTGCTTTTTAATGATTTGGTTTTACATCAGACAGACATCCATACTTGAATGATGCAAACAATAGTGCCTTTGTTTGACAATGTTTATCTTTAGCCCAATTTGCCTGCTCCAACATGCTAAAGATGAATATTTTATGATAAATATTCCCATATAAATGTGAAAAGAAATTCAATATAACACAATGCTCCTCTTCCTTTTCCACATCATGTTTTATTCTGATGTGTTAAAGTCTGCTTTAACACCTGAAGTGTATGTTGACACGTGCGAGTCGCTCAGCGGCAGCCTGGCCTCCCTGGCCCCCTCTGACCACAGTGACAGTCCACAGTTTGAGACCCAGACTTTAGAGCATATCAGTGCTTTGACTGGGGTAAGATGCTAGTCGAGGACACAGGTGCATGCTGCTGTGTCTCTGTCTGTGTGTTTGTCATCTCAAAACAGAAGTGCCTGGCTAAGGGTTTGTGGTGTTTGTACATGAACTTATATTTTTAAGGAGCTAATTTAGTTCAGACACTTTCATCTTGTTAACAATAATTTGTTGCTCTAAAATGGGTTAGTTTTGGCTTCATGTTAAATATGTAAGGCTTTTACCCTCATTTTCCACTCGGTTCCTCCACAGCTCTCGAGAAAGCGGGCTCTGTTCCTGAAGTTTCGTTCCCGGGTATGGCATGGTAAAATAGACATGTTTTGTGATGCATCTTTATGCATATGCAGTCAGTGTCTGCCTGTTAGAATTTATTTCTTTGCTGAGTGTTTCTCCACCAGCATCTAATATTCAATGAAAATGCTGATAGAAAAATAGTCACATGAGTAATGTGTTGATGCATCCTAAAAAAAGAAAAAAAGTCCTTTTGCCTGCTCTATTTACACCCGGAATAATTGTATGCTTCAGCACCTGGAAGGTGTAGGCCTGTTTTTTTCCAAAAATAATTAGAAAGTTCACACTTGCACACAGCCAGATGCAGACCTGAAAATTAATTGACTCCTTACACTTCCCAGTCTGTGTACACTTGTGTTTCCTACAATATTTCAGACCTTAGTGAAGGTAGAATTATTTCTCCCTTTTTGATCCAGCAAGCAAGATTTTTCTAAGATTTTATTTGTGGATGTTTACATTTATGAGTTGGCTACTCCAAATCTAGAAATGTATGTAATAAAAACTGTCTATTTCTGACTATATATATATATATATATATATATATATATATATATATATATATATATATATATATATATAATAGATAGATAGATAGATAGATAGATAGATAGATAGATAGATAGATAGATAGATAGATAGATAGATAGATAGATAGATAGATAGATAGATAGATAGATAGATATAGATACAGATATAGATATAGAGAGAGAGAGAGAGAGTTGTAAGAGTCCTCTCTTGAAAACTGCTAAACTACTTGACTTGATAGTTGTCCACATTTAACCTCCTTCTTTACGATAAGGACATACAGATGTTCAAACACCCAGTAGTTATGGCTTTGTCGGTAAATGTATAGTGCATTATGCCATATTCACAGAGCAGGGGCTGGTCACCACAGATGCACTGGTTCCATATGACTGATCTGTAATCATAGCAAATTAGAGAGTTTCTGTCCCACTTTAAGAAAGCACCCACCCTATTGCAGCCAAGGACTAGGATCTTAAAAGGTTAAGTACACACATGTCTCATGTTCACAGTGTCTCTGAAGCTGGCTGATACACATTTAAGACAGCATGTGTTGCATTTTGGTGCTGTGTAAATGCATTGGTCAGTTGATTGCCTTCAGACCTTAACTAGCTAACATGTTAATATATGCAGCGGTTATCAGTAGTAACTTCACTGGTGGTTACCAGCAATGGTCTTTTCAAAGTCCTTTTTCATCAAATGATCCTCTGGTTCTTGAAGTGGAGTACTGAGGATTTTTATTGAATCAAGGCCCACATCTCTTGCTGATGCCGTGTTCTTATTGCATTAACGAGTTAGATGGCAGCAGCTCTGCTCCTGGTTGCTGATGTCATTTGTAAGAAGCCTTGCTCCCCTCTCTCCTGTGTCCTCTGGAGACCAGATGAGTGGACTGGACAAGGCACCTTTGGACAGACATTATTGGAGAAAGAGTGAGGAGAAAGTGCTTCAGAGAAAGGCACTTTAGCTCTACTCTACTAGTCATCCGGCCTTTCTGCTGGTGCATCGTTACATAAAGAGACTAGGCCATGGAGGTAAAGTGCTTTTCGTTTCCTCCCTGCCCCAACAGCGCTGTGCTGCAGGACAGGCTAGCTCTGTCTGAACAACAGCACACTGCTGTGTGGTGTGGGATATGTAGTCTTGTTCACTGCAAACAATAGTACAGGCCTATGTGAGCAGCTAATGTACTGGTGTACTATAACTGTGGTGCATGGAAATAGGTATTTTTAGCCTTCTGAACAGCTGAAGCAGCCCAGAGTGGAAGTAGCTATGATTTGTTTTCCCTCGAGGCAATCCTATGCTGTGTATTTCTCCTGTAGCTCTAGCATTAGCTTGTACACCACATCTCAATATTCTATACCCACCAATTTGATGGGCTGCTACCAGCATAGATTACATGGTTAACAGTAAAAGAAAGACAAATACATGTAAAACTACCCAAATGTGTTGGCTGAATAATAATGCTCTTTTTAAGGAATCTTTCTTCTGTTCATCTTAACCCTACCAATCCCATGACATAAAATTAATGTTTTTAAATATTTTTTATGACATATTGTTGATAGTATCAATCCATGTGAATGCAACACTAAACCTTGCAGCCGTAACTCTGGATTGTGACTTAGATGTGATTAACAATGTTGTTTGCTGTGAAAAAAGTTTTGTTGCTTTTTGCCACTGACAATGATTTGACTTGACCTGGTTTGCTTTAGTCAATGATGAAGTACATATGAGCCTCTTAAATCATGTATATCTTTTTGTAGATTGACAAACAACACCAAAGTAAAGATTCAGTATTCTTCCGCGATGGAGTACGCAGGATTGATTTTGTCCTGTCCTATGTAGAAGATAAAGACGATGGAAGAAAACAGGTAAAAACACCTTTTTTATTTTTACATTTTTTTAAATAGTTTTTGGATTGCTTGTAAAAATATTTTCAACTGAACACTGTAAATTAAAACATTAATATGGTTAATATCACATGAAACAAACAAAATAACGTGCTAAGAACTGGTTCCTGCAGGATGTACAGTGTGAGTCAGCAACAAATCCTGAATACCAAAACACTGATAAACTACTGCTTGTCTAATCTTTTCTCGGAAATTCCTTGGGTCACTTATATTAAAATCCCTTGAGTCATATTCAAATAAACTTGATTTACATCCTCTTGGCATCTGTTTGTGTGGTGAGTAGTCTCTAAATCATGTGGAGTGCTTGATACTTAGCTGTTAGTCTTCACATGTTGGTGCCATGAAGCCCTTACGGCAGACTCACTGCTTGTCACTGAGTCAACACTAAGACCTCTGGCCTGGTCAGATACAAGTCACTTTTTCCATTGTGTGAGCCAGCACTAACAAGAGGCCAGTTCCTGAGTTTTATTCACATGACTGGTAATGTGCCTGTAAATGTAGGTTTTCACAGTATTTGAATTTTTTGAATATCTGTGTTAAACTTAGATTTGATTAAATTTTATTTATTCTTTGTATTCAGTTTGATTCTTATAGTTTAACATACTTTCAGTTTTATGAAGTCCTGAATATCTATGTTTGTTGTTTGTTTCTGAAGGAGAGGAGGAACGTCTATGAAGCCAATCTAAAAAAAGTTGGTCTTGAGCTGGAGACAGAAGATAAATCTGTAAGATTCTCATGTCATATGTAATAAATAAATACAGTTTTACTTAATATTTTTGAAGTAACTTGTATCAGTAATTGATTTTGTTTTATAGCCTAACAAACCTATACTATAATACATTATTATTATTATTATTATCAGGAGTCTGAGGATGGAAAGACCTATTTCGTAAAGATTCATGCTCCGTGGGAGGTGTTGGCCACCTACGCAGATGTGCTCAAGATCAAGGCACCGTTCAAGGCCAACGACATCCCAGAAAACAGTGAGATGCCGATGGGATGGCTGGCCACACCGTTTCGTCTCCCGGAGGACATCATGCACCCAGAGCCGGACTACTTCACTGCTCCCTTCGACAAGAACAAGTCGGACTTCTTCCTTATCGACGACAAAGACACATTCTTTCCACCGTCAACTCGCAACAGAATAGTAAGAACGAGAATTGTTTCATAATGTTGCTTGTGACCTTCCAATTAAAAAATAAAATATATACCATACATGCAAATACTGCATTTCTCCAGTGCATTGTTTGTTGTCTAACATTAAAGAAGAGGAGATACTGGTTTGTGGAAATCAAATAATGGCATCTCTCTTTTTCTGTCCCTGTCCAGGTCTTTTATATTCTGTCCCGGTGTTCCTACTTCCAGGATAGTGATAGAGATAAAATGGGAATAAAGAGGTTACTGAACAATGGTACCTACACTGCTGCCTTTCCTCTACATGATGTAAGTTCATTTCAGTAAATTGTTGCTACTTCGTAAGATGTGAAATGGACTCTCATTATTTTCCAATTGTAACAAATTGTCCAAACAACAAACAACTAATGGTCAAAAACTGCTTCTCTGTCTCCATCCAGTGTAGATACTGGAAACAGTCAAGTTATTCTAACTGCGAAAGTGAGAGATACAAACTCTACAAATACTGGGCAAGATTTCTCTGTTTCTTTAAGGAGCAGCCCATTCATCTTATACGGTAAGCATTTATTAGTTATCCTGTGACCTTATGCAATGTACAGTAAATGCCCAAGCACAGCAACATTCTTGTTTTTTTCCTTTTTCTCAACAGGAAGTATTATGGAGAGAAAATAGGGCTTTATTTTGCATGGCTAGGTTTCTACACAGAGATGCTGTTGTTTGCTGCAGTTGTAGGTCTCCTTTGTTTTGTCTATGGATTACTCACCTATGAAGAGAATGAGTGGAGGTAGATTTAACAGTGAATATTTCTTTTTTGTTTGAGTGGTGCTTTGGTAAAATGTCATTACACTGGGACCAAATTCTTCCTCTCTGTTTCAGTAAAGAAATTTGTAGTGAGGACATTGGAGGGAACATTGTCATGTGCCCACTTTGTGACAAAAAATGCGGCTACTGGAAACTCAACAAAATTTGCAACTCCTCATGGGTGAGACACTCTGACCTTGTTCATTTTGATTTGTAATTTTCTAATTTTCTTATTATTTAACTTCATGAGCTTAATGGCAGCATGTTTCTTTTTCAGCAATCGCACCTTTTTGATAATGTGGGGACAGTGTTTTTTGCCATATTCATGGGCATCTGGGGTAAGTCAGAATGCAGATCTCCTGTGTATTTTGTTTCAGGGCTCCACCTAGTGGAAAACATACTACAGTTTGAATTTAGGTGCTGAGGTTTGACAAATAGGAAAGTAAGTGTCTGGTGTATGTTGTATGACCCTGCAGTGACCCTGTTCCTTGAATTTTGGAAGAGGAGGCAGGCTCGTCTTGAGTATGACTGGGACCTGGTTGACTTTGAGGAAGAGCAGCAGCGGCTGCAGCTTCGGCCCGAGTATGAGACCAAGTGCACCCAGCGCAAACTCAACCTCATCACTCAGGTGTTTGTGTGCCCATGGACTACTAATTTACTGATACTATTTTAGTGTACAGCTTTAAGTCAGTAATGGCTTTTCTTGTAATATTGTATAGAATTTACAGTGATTAGGTTTTACACAGTTGGCTGGTTGCAGTCATTCATTAGTCAAGTCCTCCTCTTTAATTTAAACTCTTTGATGGAGAGTTTTCTCCATATACTAGGAGACTGGTACAGATTTGAATAATGACAAACCCAGACTTGTAACGAGCGTAGGTGCTTTAATTTGCCTTGAATCTTTAGGAAATGGAGTTGGTCCTTGACAGGACTGCCTCAGGTCTAATGGGGAAACTGTTACTTTGCTGGGCTGCTGTATTATTCTGGGTAAGGTAATGCCAGTCTAGCCAGGGAGATGTTTTTGGTTGCAATGTTGGTGTGTATAACGGATGTTACTGGAAAGACACAGAGGCTTGGGTTTACTTACTGCTGCATAGATTTTTTTTACAAGAAGAACAAATTTAAATGCCCACAAAAAGCTCTGATTGGGTCAAAAAGTCATGCTTGGCATCTGTGGCCATTAACCTTGGCCTAAAAGTGCTGTCTTTTCATGGCAATGGGTTACTGACTTGCGTCCATGCTTTGCTTATGATGTAGGAAGTGGAGCCTTACTTACCCATAACAAGCAAGTGTGCACGCACATGTCTGTCTGGAGCCACAGTCCTTTTCTGGGTGAGCATTATTTTTTGATATTTTCATTTAAAAATCCTTCATTGTTTGTATTTCACGCCATGTGATTTTGTGTCACGTCCACTTCTTTTTTTGGTGGAGCTGCATTTTTAAGCATGATTTTGCATGTTTAAGCACCTCTGTTTGCATTGTAGTTATGTGCCTTATTGCAATGATCTGTTGTTATTTGTTGTGCCATATGCCTGTCTTCCATATTGTGACTGTCTCTGTCCTGAAGATCACATTGATCATTGCCTGCATCGTTGGGGTGATTGCATACCGCCTGGCGGTATATGCGGCCTTTGCCAGCATTATGAAAGACAGCCCCACCAGCCATCTGCAGGTGGTCGGCGCCTACATCACACCACAGCTGGCCACATCTGTCACAGCCTCCTGTATCAACTTTGTCATCATCATGATTCTCAATCTTATGTATGAGCGAGTGGCTGTCTGGATTACTGACTTGGGTAAGGGTCAGAGAGAGGGGCCTAGATTATTTGATTTTCGTGGCTTTATTTATTCCTGTTATTCCTATTTCTTTTCATAAACTTCTTCTTCTTTTTGTATTTTTATATGACAGAAGTCCCAAAGACCCACCTGGAGTATGAGAACAAGCTGACAGTCAAGATGTTCCTCTTCCAGTTTGTCAACTACTACTCTTCATGCTTCTACGTGGCTTTCTTTAAGGGCAAGTTTGTTGGATATCCTGGAAATTATGCTTATTTTTTTGGTTCATTGAGCAAACTTCGAAATGAAGAGGTACTTTTGTTTTATTTGCTTAATAACATTGTCTGACTTAATATGAACCCACTGGATAAATTCAATTGCATCTGCTTTTCCCTATGTGTGTTCAGTGTGATCCTGGCGGCTGTTTGATTGAGCTCACAACACAACTAGTGATAGTTATGACTGGGAAACAGGTTTGGGGCAACATCCAGGAGGCTTTGCTACCGTACGTACTTTAGTGTCACTGAAATTACACATTTAGTAGCTTCAAAAATTATAGCTCTTTGTTGAAAGTATGCATTAGGATGTATTCGCTAATGGACAATGCTGTCATATAACTGATTTGTTTGTGGTTGTTAATTAATTTTCTGATGTGACTCACTCCAAATTAGTTAATAACTGCCATAGCTCTGTAAAAGATACACACAGCTCTACTTTAAAATAAAAGTATTACCCACTCTCTGTTCTCCCTTTGTTTCAAAGGTGGCTGATGAACTGGTGGGGCAGCAGGAAGGCACGATGTCACCCAGAGAGTCTGTACAGTCGCTGGGAACAAGACCATGACCTGCAGCCTTTTGGGCCCCTTGGTCTCTTCTATGAATACCTGGAAATGGGTAAACATAACTATATAATTTGTATAATGTACATTGATGCTTCCATATTTAAGGAGAAGGAGAAAAATATTGAGGTGTGACTTATTTTACTTAACTGATTAATTTGTTGATGGTATTTTAAACCTAAAAGAAATAGCAGCTTTTTGGCCACAAAGAACAGATATACTGACAAATGCAGTGTCCTCGAATAACCTGCAGATGGTGCTGTTTGTTTCATATCTCTTTTCAACACCTTTTTCAACACTTTGCAGTGATCCAGTTTGGCTTCATCACTCTGTTTGTCGCCTCCTTTCCACTGGCACCACTGCTGGCGCTCATCAATAACATCATTGAAGTTCGAGTGGACGCTTGGAAGCTCACCACTCAGTTCAGGCGTCCTGTGGCATCCAAGGCTCACTGCATTGGAGCCTGGGAGGAAATTCTAAATGGGATGGCGGCCCTCTCTGTAGTCACTAATGTATGTGCTGCCTTGCTTACTTTAAGTAGCCATTGTGTGTAGCAATCTTAATTTTGTCACTAATTTTGTAAATAATCAAGCTGCTCAACATACTTCTTGTATTTCTATATTTTCTTGTTTGTCTTTAGGCCTTCATTGTGGCCTTCACATCTGATATGATCCCCCGGCTTGTCTACATGTATGCCTACCAGCCCTATGGCGAGATGAATATGAGGGGGTACATAAACAACAGCCTGTCTGTGTACAATATCTCTGAGTACCCACTTGACAGTCGACCTGACGATGAGGAAAACCCTCCTTGGTTTAACAGCAACATCACTACCTGCAGGTATGTATTGGTTAGTTCTGTCAAAAATACAAATGTAATATTAATTAAAACATGGCTAAGCTTTCACTTTGAGTAATGTCACTTGATTGTCATGTAACTCTTGTAACTCTACATTAAGTTAATCGTTAGCTATGTTTAGTCCAGAGGTAAAAATGCTAAAAGGAGAATTGATGGGCCACATTAAATGTAAAATTTGACCCTTCAGCTTTGATTCATATTATTTGATATTTTTTACACAGCAGGGGTTTAAAAGTGCTGATTTCTTTATAGATACAGAGATTACCGCTATCCCTCCGGCCATGAGAAGCAGTACTCACACACTATGCAGTTCTGGCACATTCTGGCTGCCAAGTTGGCGTTTATCATTATCATGGAGGTAAAACAAGCACCAAAAACACCATAGATTGCTTTCTCTTTGAAATACCATTAACATTTATCAAATTTCTCTACAGCATGTTGTTTTCATGGTCAAGTTTCTTGTGGCTCGGATGATTTCTGATGTTCCCTCTGAGGTGAGAGCTCGAGTAAAGAGAGAGCGCTTCCTGGTCCAGGAGTACCTTCATAACTATGAAGTAGAGAGGCTTAAAATGCAACTCCAGACCCGGGATGATGAGTGTACCTGCTCACCCATGATCTATCCAACTATACCCAGTCATGATGTGCTATCAGATTGTCTCTAGCCCAGGACCTGCTGGAGACAGAAGGACATGATGGAGACACAATCCTGTGGAATGACCTGCTGAACTTTAATCAAATTATGATGAATGCTGCGATCACTGATGGAGTTTGTGTGTGACTGCAACACAAGGAGTACCTTATTAACTACCGGTAGTTGTTGCCTTGCTTGTTGTCAAATGGTGGTGCACACAGCTCAATCTGTCCCTGCATGTTGACACCAAAGCCCAATCACTTGAATTCTCCTATCGTTATAACTTTTTTATTGTGTAATTATGTTATGAACATTACCATACTTTACTGTAAGAGCAGACAGATCTTCTACACTGTGTATAAACCTAATATACATTTGCTTTATGATATGACTATTTATTTGTAATGCTACTACCAGTAATCACGATGCCTTAATATATCATACAATTGTTTATGGCTAAATGCTTTATTTAAACAACAATCTCATTTGGAAACTCAAAGCTTTTACATTATGTAACCTGTAGTTTTACAAAAGGCTACGGTGTCAAAACCTTTATAGTAAAAGTGAAACATGTGAAGTAGCTTTATATGAAGAGAAATGCTGCTACTGATGTGAACAAGAGGACCTTTTGTCCTGATGGCCAGTTGTTCAGCTGCAGCTGGTGCACATTAACCCTGTTCATGAAGAGTATAGATAACCCAGTGTAATGTGCCTCTATACAACCTGCTGTAGCTAAAGAAAATGTGCCCCCAAATACAGAAATATGTTTGCTCCTTTATAACAAGCACATTACTCATTTATGTACTTTGGATTACCTGAGCATGTCTGTAGGGAGAGACACACTAGGTTTTGTTTATTTTTGCTCAAAGCACTTGACTATCTTGATATACAGCTGTGTGAAACATTTGTGCATTTGAATTACACTTTTGGTTAGAGGTGATTTTTTTTCTGTCTTTCATGTTTTATACTATTTTATACAGTTAACATGACTTTATTTTATTTTCTTTTTTATGAAGGATATTTTGCATCAAATGGGCAACCTACATAGACAAATACATGAGATATGACAGAACTTTTATTTGAAAAAAGGCTGTGTCAAATGCTCAAATTTGCGTGTTAATGTCATCACAAACCCAAAGTATTGTTGGATTTGTCCAATTTGCCTTCCCTGCGACTCACTGAAAGTATACACTCTGATGCCTTAAAACTTCTAGTAATTATTTTCTGCGAAGTACTGTTTTTTTGTTACTCGTCTCATTCAAACAATTATTGTCAGTCTTTTTGTTATAAAAATATATTCTGTTAATTCTTTGATGTACTCATATATTTTCTCTTTTTTTGTAGCTGCCCTCTATTACATGTAAGCAGGAAATGTCAAAATAAAATATAAATTTAATATGAAGCTCACTGTGTTTGTCATTCACAGACATCTTTTTCAATTGTATTCAGTTCTGTTTGGGACCCTTAATGCTGCTGTTGTGTTCTCCAGCGGTGTGTAGAGTCTGCATAGCAGGATTTTCTACGCCTTGAAAAACCTTTGACTACGCTGTGTCTAAGTTTTCTGCGTAAAGCATCGTGTGCATAAGATAAAATTGTAATTAGACACTAGATGGCGCTGGTCTCCAAGAAGTCTCAACGTGGCAATTAAGAAAAAGACATGGAGTTACCATACTATACCATACAGTGCAACAGAGCAACCATCATGCCTCTCACATGTAGCCGAGGTCCACTATGCGCAGGCTAAAATATGAATTATTCGACGTGCTTTCAGAGCTTTGGATTGAAATAGCAAAGGATAAACTTTTCACAAACATATAATTGCTATTTATTCAATATTTAACCCTTTCATGCCAGGGTTGTTCTGTGCGCAAAACAAATCAGATCAGCCTCAGATCTGATTCATACGGAGTTTCATTCTTACACAACACTGCCTCTTCGTGGTGGGGGACGTCCACTGTACGTCACAGACGGTTTTGGACGCGTTGTTTCTGTAAAAGAAACAACAAAAATCCCTTAACACCAATCTGGACATTATTATATTTTGTTTCAGATTGTTTAACGATGTGTGAAATTTACCCAAAGATTAAAGAGATAAAATTGGAAATGAAGGGTAATGGTTGCGTTCACTGGCTGCACAAAGTGATTTACAGTGTGAGGGAGTCCCATTTATTTCTCCGATGGCAGGTTATGTAATAGGCCACAGTCCTGCTCAGGTTTTGGAGTAAGAGATCGAGAGGAGGGCTGAGGAGGAGGGGCTGCTGACAGGTAGAGCTGCTCTCCGTGATGCTGAAGCCTCATCCGGCTGCTGCCTCCATCCTTTCACACAGGACACCCACCTCCACACGAAGACCCACCCTAATCTGGTCAAATCTACAACTTTTGTGTGTATTTTTACGTTCTGTCGTCGCTGAGTGAATCTCAACATGGCAGTGCATGGATTAACGATGCGGATGCGGACTTTTCTGACCGGTGTTTTGTGACTGTGGAAGCAGCCCGTTCACACTGAACGTGTCTTTCCCGCCTCAAGAGGAGACGCTTTCTGCTCGAGAGGACCCGCGCGCCATTTGGATTAATATCTTAACAATATGCCCTTTACTGCACAATTTAAATTGTTCTAGTTGTACGAAATATAAGGAAACATTTGGATATGGAGCCAGGAAAAGAAAGAGCTCTCCCTGCCTCCAAGGAGGGAATAAAACAGCTCGCAGGGAAGGCCCTCGGCCATCTGTACAGGTAAGGACATTTTAACACATCGCGGAGAAATGTATTGTTTGGAAATGAATCAAAACCAAATGAAAAGATGGATTACAGACGTGATGCTGGATCGAATATTTAAGAATGTGATATTTCCCTGGAGGACGGTCCCTTCACCAGCTGCTGAGGCTGTTTTTAATAATTAATGTAACAGAACGAGTCGTGACACAAGGTCGGAGGATATCTATTACCTTATGTATCCATCTGGATTAATTCGAGATTGATTTACTTCATAGCTTTTTACTTCATCTATTTTTTACAAAGCCCTTAATGAGAAAATAAATATTATAAAATGTTCCGTCCGTAAAAACAGAAGCAGCCTATATGCCCAGAAAGAAACAGATGCGTAAAAAGGCTGTGTTTTATAAATGCCACCAGGTGTGAGGACCAAATAATGCAGCTATTTCAAATGTTAAAATAACATGTTAAATAATAGCTCAGCAGATAACAAAACACTATTACTACTAATAATATTTTTTGGACGTAAAATATCTTTTTAAGTCGTTGAAGTCGATGCCAAACCTGATGCAGCACTGAATCGTGACTCGAAGCTGTGAAAGAAAAAAATGCTTTTCATTTCACAAGGAACAGGCCTGGCCTCACAAATACAGAGGCCTTCGCGTTACAACGTAGTTAAACAACTTCATTATCACAATTAATACAAAAGGTTTGGCAGAGAAAAGGCCCACGCCATTTTTACTATGACAAGAATCAAATAAAACAGCTGGATTTGCTGAAAGCTGCCTTGTCCTTCTAATACTGCAATGCGGTATGAAGGTCATTACTGTCTGTTCGGAAAAGTGTCAGTTTGTATCAAAGCGCTGACAAAAAATCATTCTAAATGTTTTTGTACCTCACAGGCCTCTTTTAAATTTAAAATGATGCTCAAAAAGGTAAAGGCCTGTTGTAAAAAAGTGGCATCCAGCGACAAAAAGCCTCCACGAGCGAAAGGTAACGCGTAATTTCTTTAAAGGGAGGCTTACTATTGCTCTTTTCACATTATAGATCAATACTAACACAGTTTCGCGCTGGTATTTTGGACACTAAGCCCTAATTTTGCCTTTTACGCGAGAGTAACGCGGTGTGAAACGGTGTGTGGTGCAGGCGGCTGGAGAAGAAGCAGCAAACAGGTGAAGCCATCGAGTTGACGGAGGATGGGAGACCTCGCACGGACCCGGAGCGCAAAGCACCCCTGTGTGACTGCACCTGCTTCGGGCTGCCGCGCAGATACATCATCGCCGTGCTCAGCGGCCTCGGCTTCTGCATCTCCTTCGGGATCCGCTGCAACCTGGGTGTGGCCATCGTCAGCATGGTCAATAACAGCACAATCCACCAAAACGGGAAGATCATCATCAAGGAGGTACCCCCAAATCCCGCCCCTTCCCCCCCAAGAACCCCCTTTTTATTTCGACGGTGCAGAGCTGCATAAAGGCCGTTATAACTCCTAAACTGCAGCATTAGCTTTTCGTTTTCATTTATCCAAAATATTCTGTTTTAGCGGATCATCCTTTAAAAATAATCACATTTCTCTTATAAACCTTTCTATTTTGTGGTATTTCACCCCAATATAAAGTTGCACATAATTGTGTTCCAGGATGTGAGCCTTTCCATTATATTTTCTTATGCAATAAGCTTATAATAATAATGTTTTTTTGGTTTTTTTTTTTAGAAAGCTAAATTCAACTGGGATCCAGAGACTGTGGGGATGATTCATGGATCCTTCTTCTGGGGCTACATAGTAACACAGATACCAGGAGGATATATTTCCTCAAGATTAGCTGCAAACAGGTAATTTCCAAAATGACTCCTTCAAATAATCCAAAGTATTTCCCTCCTTGTGTTGTCCCTTTTGTCCTTCATGATAGATATTTTATTTGTGCATGGGGATAGTCTTGGTTTGAAGGAAGGCATGTGACCTCAGAGCAGATCAAATCAGGATTTGGCTGATTCCTACCAGGCGTGCCTCCTCGTGTTAATGAGCTCCCGTGGGACAACCGTGTCTAATCCTTTATGTTCAGAGACAAGGCAACCACGCCGGCCAAAAACGCTGAGTGGAACGTGGCTGGGAGTAATGACTGTTGTCTGATTCATGGCCATACACCTCTGTTGAAAGGAACTAACAGCTCATTATATATTACTTTAAGAGAAAATAATAGTAAAGGTACAGTTTAAATGTAAAAAATGCATCATTATGAATCTGTTTGATGCCTAAATAAAATGCAAATCTTTGAAAAGCTGAGCCCACCAACGCCTTCTGCTGCAAATGCCTCCCATGTGCTGCTCCTCGCCCTGGAAACCAAATCACCCTCTGTTCTGTGACAAGAAATAAAATATATCACATTTAGATTATTCTCTGTATTTTAACATTTAATGCTTTTATGAATTCTTTGTTTTTTCGTTTTTTTACAAATTGTGAAATCATTTGCACAGGGTATTTGGGGCTGCCATAGTGCTGACATCCACCCTGAACATGTTTATTCCCTCCGCCGCCCGAGTGCATTATGGGTGTGTCATCTTCGTGAGGATACTACAAGGACTGGTGGAGGTATGGACTGTCTCCGATTGCTCAGCACGTCTTGACCTTTGAAAAACTCCAAAATGATGCCTCATTATGAAGCTCTGAGCTGAACTCCAGCGCTAATGAAATTGTCCTGACAACAGTGTGTAAATGTTTTTGAGATATCTCCCTTTCACTTAGCACTCGGTTGCTCTCTGTTCAAATTTGTGGTAGAGAATAGAACCCATTAAGTTGGAACCCCATTCATTACAGTGAATACAGTCAGATTAGTGCACAAACAGCACACACCATAATAGCAGGGCTTGTGCATATTGCTTTACATGGACAAAATGGCTTCATGTCCACAATGAAACAGATAGAACAAAGAACATAAAAACCACTTGATGGAGGCTGCTCCCACAGCTCGGCAGAAAGGACATATTTCTATAGAGAGGCGGTCTTTTCAGTCTGAAGGTCATCCTCCTGTTGTTATTTTGTTTGGATACACACAGTGGTTTCAATAGCAGCTCACGACCGACGAGAGCGAGAGGCGGCAGTGTTTCAGCGGCCATCGACTTATTACTGCAAATTAAACATTAGCATTTCAGGGTGTCTCCCATTGCCTGCCCCAGCAATTTGTGTCTATCAATAGTTGATTGTATGCCACTTAGTGAGTAATGAAGATTTAATGGGAGCAATTCAGATTTTCCATGAAGTGTGTAGTCAGCTTGAATTTGCACTGACTCAAACCAAAGCCATTAGTCTGTATTAGAAAGGTCAGAGACAATACGTGTCTGCATGTCTGTTACTAATAAGGTTTATCTAAGAAATTAATACTACGCTCACATTTCTGTCCATCAGGTTTGTAGCCTTAAAATGCAGCATGTGTGGATATATGTTTATGTTGTGCTGGTTGAACCATGGATATTATTTTTTCCCATGTAGGGAGTAACTTACCCGGCCTGCCACGGCATCTGGAGTAAATGGGCACCTCCTCTGGAAAGAAGTCGGCTGGCAACCCTCTCCTTTTGTGGTATCTACAACTGATTGTTTGAGTCGTATTACATAGAATTTACTTCCAAAAGGTTTAGAGTTTCAAAAGATTGTGTGTAAGCAGGTCCTGAAAATAGATGTGTCCGAACATTGCTCTCTGACTAAGCAGTGACAATCCGCTTTTGCTTACTCACACTTTTTGTTGTGCTCAGGATCGTACGCTGGCGCAGTGATAGCCATGCCTCTAGCTGGTATTCTGGTCCAGTACACAGGATGGTCCTCTGTCTTCTATGTATACGGTGAGTAAACAAGCTTTTTTCTTTTTATATTTGCTGGCTGGTTTAAAATATTCACATGAAATTAAAGCTCTTTTAAGCACAACGGTGTAGTTTTATTGATTTTGGAACGTGTGCCTTGTTGCCAGGGACCTTTGGTATTATGTGGTACATGTTTTGGATCCTGGTGTCCTATGAGAGCCCGGCAGAGCACCCGACCATCAGCGAAGAAGAGCGGCGTTACATCGAGGAGAGTATCGGTGAAAGTGCACAGCTGATGGGCGCCATGGAAGTGAGTCGACTTCTTAAAAACCTTCTTAAAAACTCTGCCTGTTATCATTCAGTTGTAACATCCTGTTTTTATGTGCTTTAAAGAAATACAAGACCCCCTGGAGGAAGTTCTTCTCCTCCATGCCTGTCTATGCAATCATTGTGGCCAACTTCTGCAGGAGCTGGACCTTTTACCTGCTCCTCATCAGCCAGCCTGCATACTTCGAGGAGGTGTTTGGCTTTGAAATCAGCAAGGTGAGTGAACCCCATTATTCAACAACAGCTGTCATTCATTCATCTGTTGAAAATAAAAAAAGAAATATGAACCCAAATAGGCTTACGTTCAATTTTATTCATGCCATGTATGCATTTATATAAATCTGTGGCATTTGCTTAATCTATCAGAAAAGTGCTTTGAATACCATGATGATTAAAGTGCTACTTATGTGATTTTATATGTCATCCCAAGATATTTTTTATTACTCTTTGTGTCTAATAGTTGTTGCCCTGCTGTGTAGATGTTATCCATGAATCACACTTCTTATGACAGCTCCAATTGAAGTCCAGGATAGGAGTGATATAACCATATGAATTATTGTTCCGATGTTATTTTAGAATCAGAGGTTGCACAACAGACAAGGATTTGCTCTGAGATGGAAAAACTCATTTTGGTTCCGCCATAGCCCCTCGTTACTGTCACATAAATCAGATGTTTGCTTGTTTCTCAGGTCGGAATGCTCTCGGCTCTTCCTCACCTGGTCATGACCATTATTGTGCCGCTGGGAGGACAGTTAGCGGATTACCTGCGTACACACAACATCATGTCCACAACGACGGTGCGGAAAATCATGAACTGTGGAGGTAAGTTGTGGATAACTGATGCTTTGTTTTTGTTTTTAAAAATGATTTCGTTTGCCTCTTTAATATAACTCTTGTTGTTTTAGGGTTTGGAATGGAGGCCACTCTGTTACTGGTGGTGGGTTATTCTCACAGTAAAGGTGTAGCCATCTCCTTCTTAGTTTTGGCTGTCGGATTCAGCGGTTTTGCAATATCAGGTGAGTGTATATAATATTACACATTTAAACTGCTTTTTAATTAAAACGCCAACAAACTGGTGTATTTAAAATGTGTCTTTTGGTAGGTTTCAATGTGAACCATCTAGACATTGCTCCTCGCTATGCCAGCATCCTGATGGGCATATCCAACGGAGTGGGCACCCTGTCAGGCATGGTCTGTCCTCTGATTGTGGGGGCCATGACAAAGAACAAGGTGCGTTATTCCTTGTCAGAGAGTACAGTACATAAAGCTCAGACAGGAAGCATTTATAGGCTATGCTTCAGGAAATAAAACAAGGCAGGATTTTAATTACAGAAGGGAATGAATAATAAATCAGGCTTGTAATTAATATCCTTTGTCTCTTTTCATTGTTTAGACCCGGGAAGAGTGGCAGTATGTCTTCCTTATTGCTTCCCTGGTGCATTATGGGGGCGTCGTGTTTTATGGCATCTTTGCATCTGGAGAGAAACAACCATGGGCGGACCCCGAAGACACCAGTGAAGAGAAGTGCGGTTTTATCGATGAAGACGAGCTCGCAGAGGAGACGGGCGACATCACACAGGGTTACGGCGCGATGGCAGGAACAGCTAAAAGTTACGGGGCCACAGCTCAGCTCAACGGAGGCTGGGTACAGGACTGGGATAAGACCGAGGAGTACGTTCAGGAACCGGCTCAGACCATGTATGCTGAGGGGGGCTACTCTTAAAAAAGGCAAGCTGGAGTGTTTTGGTGAGTCAACCATCATGGATTGCACAAATGAACATTATATATTAGCTATTTAAATTCATTCTGTGTGTTAAAGTAACAATTAGTAGTTTCAAAAAGCCAGTGTAAAGAGATAGTTAATTGCAATGCAGAACAATCCTCATTAGAGTTCATCATCACATTGACCGATCGTAGGGTCACATGATACAGTAAACTGCAGGCCTATGTTGTACTCCCAACCTCATATATACTTGAACAACATGAGCCAGGAAACACTGCAGTTGACTATCACGTAGGGTCTTACCACTCTGTTTGCACTCAGACTAAGTATTCAAAAACAAAAAGATAGTTATTCTGTTTCTCAAATGTGTTTTATGTACTGTATATACCTGTATACTGTTTCTGTGAGACTATTGTGGATTCGGGTCGTTGATCTGTGTTAACATTAATATAAAAAGGCCATATTTTTCATGGACAGTACCTTTTCAGGGAGATGTCTGCTTGCAAAAAAGGCCTCCTTCTTCTCGAGTGAGGCCTATAAATACACTATAAGATTAAAATAGCGTGAGTGCAGTTGAATCGTAGAGTTTTAGTGTGTGTTTGTTGCATGAATTTGCTCAAATCAATGTTGAGATGCAACCGCCTCCAGACCACTGACCAGTCCTTATTCAGCCTACTGCTATAGTTCTTAGATAAGTATCTTCTGCCATTATGAATAATAAATAAATGAACTTTTCTAATCAGGTTCTGGTGATGGTAGAAGAATAATGAGGCAAAAAAAGGCAATTGTTCTGAAGACATTGTTAAATTGATGTTTGGTGTGCATTGCAATAATTTCTGTGTACCAGCTGCCATTCATCACATCCTGTTTTGTAATGTAACACTAGCTTGCTGTATCTAACTGTAATTGTTTTGAAGTCATGTGATGATCAACATTAAGGTGTGTGTTTTAACAAAATACTAGTGTCTGGAGTTCTCATGATGGCGGGATGTGTTGTTGACAGCAAGGAATGCAGTGCTGTAAATGAACAACCAGGTTTTTTGTGCTCTCTTGGTGTTTTCTTCTTGGTTGTTCTCATTGTCACCAAAAGTACTTTATTGACACTTTGATATTGTCAAACCTGAGTGAACCATGTTAATAGATGGCTCTTCCACCTGATTTTTATTTGCTAATTTCTTAGCTGTTCGAACTCTGCAAAGAAGTTTAAAATATATGAATATAACGAATGTTTATGATGACCAAAAGATGCTTATGGCTTTGTGCCTGAAGTTTATGTAAACAGATAAATGTGATTTTATGGCTCTAATATTGTGTTTAATGAAGAGGTATGTGGATGTCAAAGGTATTCTAAAAATACTCAGATCATTTTATATATATAAAAAGAAAATACAACCAAAGACTTATTCTTGTCTTTTCATGCTGTTTGTTGATGTGACTCACATGTTAAAAGGTTACTGGTCCTTTGAGACTGGACATACTCCACCTAACTCTAATCAGTGTCACACATCCTCAATTCATTCCATGTTTCTCATTAGGTAATCAATGGCCTGGGTCTCTGGAGTTCAGAGACCTTGTTGCTTAGTAATTGGTAAAAGGAGATTGGAACAGCAATGGTAATGCTATTACTGCAGTGTACATCCTCACAAACTGGGATTATTGTCTGCTGTACCGACTGGTGCTGACTTGCTTTACAGACTGCAGCTGAAGGTGTCATATGGGGCCATTCAGGTGAGGGGAACTTGTTAGAAGTCACAGCGGCGACTAACACCTTCATAACTGAGCAGCAGGAAGCACACGGTGTAATTAAAATTATTCTGAGTGTGTAATGTAAACTGAAACGCTCTTGTGTGTCCTCTACTGTTACATGTTTTACATTCAGCTATTGACTTGGTCAGAATGAAATCCCTGGACAATCAATACTGTTTAAGCCCAGCACACATAAAACCTTTAAAACAAACATGTGATTTGATTGGATACTTTACTTGAAACAGAGAATGTACAATATTTTATGCCATGTTACTGGTCTTCCATTAATTTGGAGTTTCCATTTATTGTGTTAAAACTAGATTAAATATTTATAGGAGACGTATTTTTGAAAAGAAGGATATCTACACACACAGGAAATGGTTTAACGAGGTGTTTTATGCGTTTTGTGGCAGAGATAATCTGTGTTTTAACGCCTAACATTTTTTACCAGTTGTTTACGATCCTTCTTGTTTCTTTTACAACATATGTGAAGTCTAATAAAAGTCTGACCACCTGCAGAGGCATCTGAAGTGAGAGGTGTGCAGAGTGAAGAGAGTGTGATGATTTTCCTTCTGGCAGCACATTCAACACACCACTCTGCAAGCCGACAAACCGCAGCAGCCTGCCACTGACTGAGATGGTAAATTATTCAGGAAAACATGGCGTCCATTCACTTGCATCGCTCCTGCTTACAGCACCAAGCTCTCGGTGATGGGTAAATCAAAGACCGTATTTCTTATGTATTTCTCTGCCTTTCCAGGTGACAACAAAGCTGTGGTGGACTCAGAAAAGCCAAACAGTGTCCGAAACCTGTAGTATTTATTTTAGCTGGGGAAGTGTGTGCCCTAAGCCAGTTCTTTTCCTTCTGAAGAGGAATTGATGGACAGGCGTGAAGTTTTTAGCAGCAAGAAGCATGTGTATTGACAATCAGGTTCGAGCACATGATGGACAGTCTGACTCTGTTTGGCACGCAAAGATAGTTTTTAGTCTGTAATCATCCCACACTGTGCTGACTGAAACATCCTCACATTCTGCAGCTTTTCACCAAACCTCAGTTCCTCCTCCAATAACCTGCCCTGCCAAAGAGAGCGTAACCACTTCCTGCTTCGTGGTGCACTTGTTAATTTGACAGTAAAACCCAATTGTATCAGCAGCCACGTGGAACATGTTTTTTCAAACCTAACCAGCTGGAATGGTCACGGCTGTTGCACCGGTGATGTGCCTGTTAGGATACCACCAGGTAATTGGGTGAAATCTGGTGTCACTGTATTTTATTCATTGATGGAGGCTATTTCAGCATTTAACCATTTGTAAAGTCAACCTGATAAGGCTTTACAGCAGCTCAGCTGATGACATTTGTGATTTCTGTGAATAGGCAACAGTAAGGCTGAGTAGAAGGGGATCGAGTGGTTGTCAGCACGTGGGGCAGGTGCCTGTTTGACTCCTGTGGGACTGTAATGGGATGAGGCCCAGCCAGAATGAGTGTTTGATGACAGGGTTGTGCTCCTCCCTTGGGACTCTGCCTGCATGCAATTATCCCCCTGATCTCTTCTCCTTTCTTGTCTACAATCTCTGCTGTGCTCTCAAATAACCTTTCATTTCTAAATCTGAAACTCAACTACTCTCAACAACAGACTTCAAATTACCTCCCAAATATTCAAAGTAATATTAAAGTAATTACTGTTTTATGGCACCTTACAGTGTGTCATTACTCAGCCTGGGGGCAATTGAATTTTACACACACCCCCGTCTTGTCTTCTGCTAATTGCTTTATTAATGGAGAGCTTGGCACACCAAATCAGTCTGTCTCACATGTAATAACACGTTACATATCTGTCCCTCCCTGGAAAGTTGACAAGCATTATATCACGCTTATTTTAATTAGGGAAAATGACTTCCTCCCAACAAATATTCAAAACAGCACCAAGGTATATGTAACTAGGACAAAACTCGACTATATACACAGTAATGAAACACACAACGGCTTCATTTCCAGATCTGCCACTGAACTGTGCAAATAGAGAATTGTGTCTGTGACATCAGAAGAGGAGACAGCTACAGATATCATCCAACAGTATGAGCATAGTTTTATGTGAGGTTATCTATCGCTGGTCCTTTCCGTCTCCCCTCCCCCACATCACATTGTGTTAACAGCTTCATACCAGCCTTGATACATGATGCTCACACAGACAAAGGAAGTGCGGCTGATA
Organism: Rhyacichthys aspro; assembly: GCA_036850595.1. NCBI lineage: Eukaryota > Metazoa > Chordata > Actinopteri > Gobiiformes > Rhyacichthyidae > Rhyacichthys > Rhyacichthys aspro. Next base: position 14,818,397 of record CM072153.1, read on the forward strand.
AGATTTTACACGATACTGTCGGTGATAGCCGAGCACAGCAAGCACTAAATTGATTTAAGAATTAAGATAACGCATTTAGGGCTCATGCTGTCTACAATGTCTTTGTATATTGTTACGTTTCACAGCTATAGACGTGAATACTGAGCTATACTTGATAACATGTGACCGTGTGTATTCCAGTCTTGTTTCTGCCATGATCTTAGGTGCAATTTTTATTTTTATACCAACGTTTCTTCAAAAGCATTTCACATCAGTCTTTTTCTTTTTCCTGGGTGTGTGCCTGCTGATGGAGGCCCCTCATTATTGGGCATGCTCCGAGTGGGACACAGGTGTGCCTAGGGTCCCTCCTGCCGGTGTGATCCGTCACCTCGACCAGACAAGGGTGAGACTAGAGCGGCTTAGGCACGTGCCGCTGAGGGAGAGACCCCCTTTCTCCTCCTTTTCCAACCCCCGCCCCTCCGAGGACTCTCTATTCACAGCACCAGATGGGGGCTGGATTTGAGTTTTAATGAATGCTATCCCTCACAACCCTTTTTTTTTCTTTTATTAAAGAAGCAGAGCGCCGCACTGCCGTTTATTACATGTTGACAGAGAACAATCTCACAGTGGAATGAAATAACACTGGTGGGATTTGAGAAGCTTCTATTAAGAATCCAAATGTATAATCATTGCAGAAAGTGCCAATTGAAGAAGCTTAAAACTGTGATTGGATAATAAAGGGTTGTTCAGTGATGACCTCTTGTTGTTTACAATGAAAGAACCCCATATTAATACCTTTTAAGCTTAAGAACAGGCAATTTATTTTCATTTACCTTTAGATAAATAGGAGGAAAGTAGCAGGCTGGTTAATTTGCACACAGCCAGAAGCTTTAAATGGACAATTACTCGACATTATCCCATTTACAACAAAAGGAGTCCTTGTTTTAATGGATTCAGGGTTTAAAACTACTGTATGAGAATGATCTGATCTTAACATGAAACAATGCTATATTCCATTCTTATCTTCTCACTCACAGTCAGACAATAACACATCTCAATTATCACCAAGGCTGCCATCTGTCTGCTGACAAAAGGTGACAAATCAAGAGTTGAAATGCTCTGAAATGTGTAAAGAAGACTTCTGTTCAGTTGAAAGAAAGTCATTTTATTTTCACATTGTTGCATATCCTGCTTAAATGAGTATATATTTATGAAAGAGGAGCAGAAGACAGCCTCTCAATCACAGTTGGCTTTATTCAACCGGATGCATATGTTCTTCATTGGCTGCTGATAAATTGGTTGTGTACATGCAGGGCCTTACTCAGTGACCCTTGTCTGTCCTACGTGAATTGCTTTCGTGGCGAGTTAAACGAGCCGTGGTGGTGTTGGCGTTTCCCCGTCTGGCAGAATTATGTCACACACCAGCTATTGTTAGAGCAGTGATTGAAGACGCCTCATGTGGCTAATTGATCCCTTGCTGCAAATTCATTGGCACGTGTTCCTGAAATAGGGCTGTACCCAAACAAACGATTTAATAGTCAGATCTTTTGCTGCATTATGTCTTTCAGTGATTCCCTCATAACCTTTCGCCACATGCACAAAACCAAAAAACACAAAATTATGACTGCATAATAGGCCTTATAATAATATAAACTGTGCATTCGTGAAAATGTGGAAGAAAATGCTGTAAAACTGAATGAAGCCTTCAACCCCCTGAGATCAATTTTCTTTCTGCAAACTGACAATTATTGAGTCAAGTCACACACTGAGGCTGATTATAAAGGAGTGCAAATACAACCATCTGTTCAGTGAACGAAATGTCTGTCCAAACCCTGCTGAATATATTGCTGATCCAGATACATTTTAAATTTTACCTACTTTTATTATTTTTAAATCTGACAAAATATGTGGAGTCGAAAAGGTACAGCAAACCAGAATGGAAACACATGGATAGGATGATTCACAAAAAACGGCCCTTCGACTAAGTATTTTGCGTGCCAATGTATTCAGAACACTAATAAATAATAAAAAAATATATAATTAGCTAAAAATGATACAGTTCTATTGAGCTTTTTCAGGATTGTTGTGCTGAGGAGATTGATATTTCCTTGTGTATTTCAGACAGCAGATCTCCCCAAACACTCAGACCTCTCACATCAAAGTCTCCATCTGAAAACTTTGAAGCCTTCAGCTCAGTTTCCACCTGCTCCTTCAGAGAGACACTGGCCTTAAATAAGGAAACAAGGTGCTCCTTCAGCTTCTCGAAAGACACAGTGGGATTTCCGCTGATTTGACACCACTCGTCATTACTTATATCGTATTCCATATCAGTGGCCCACTTTTTAAGGACATCGATGTACATGGCTCTAAATTTCACACACTTTTTGGCTACGTCTGACAGAAATGTTACAGGCAGTGAGTGACACATGTGCTGCAAAAGGCTGTGTTTCAATGCTAGCCAGTCCAAAAGGAAGTCTGTTTGTGAGCTGGTCTTTGTCAGCAACGCCGCAGCAATGACCAGATAAAAAGGTTCCCCTGTTTCTTCACATTCTTGAAGGGCCGAGTCCAAAACCTGCCCTGCTTGAAGGGCACCGTTGCTTTGCTTCAGTAGAGTATCCAGCTTTTCCATTAACAGTTCAGCCTGCACCTCAGCATCAGGCCCCACAGCTGACTGCTCTGTGAGACAACTGAGGACTTTACACACAGATTTACACTCAATAATAGAGCTGCAAAGGCCTGTTATATCCTGGTAACCTTTTTGCTCTTTGTTTACAGGTCTTGTGCTATCAAAAAGTATCCTCAAAATAGATATAGGAACTTCAGTGTTGTGTAAAAGACCAACCAGCAACAGGTGCTGACAACGGGACAAGTCATTGAAAGAAAGTGCGGTGTATTGAGGGAAAACCGATCTAAGACTCTCATTTGTGAGCTCTAGCTGCTTCTCCATAATCCTCCGTACGGCAGAGTTGTTGTGAAACCTGTGAAAGACGTGCTCGCAATAAAGGGCCCAGTGAAAGGCTCTGGAAAGCGTCTGGCCGTCCCATTGCTCCACGGTGTCGCTGTGCGTCGCCGCGGCCAGCAGCTCCACGGTGCTCGACAGGTTCTTCACCATCGCCTCCATGTGGCGCTGTGTGTGCTCCACAGGCTGTAAAAGCTGTGTACGGTCCTCCACAAAAGTTCACATGTCAGCTTCGGCTGCCGATACACTCTCTGAGGAGCAGGAGAAAACAACAATGACCTCTTGGATGTCCAATAATGGTGACAAACATTGAACCTAGCGCAAACAAAAAAAGCTAACTACCTGTTAGCTCAAGCCACTAACTGTATTTATGCACTTTGTTACAACTAAACAGTGTATGCGAGTTTATAAAGTATCGTTCGATGTAAATGTATGAGCATATTTAAGTTTAATTGACTTACTTCACTTCGTGACTTGACTGAAGTCTTTTGTTGCTTCTGTTTTCCGCTCTTAGGAGGTTTCACTTCCGCGCATGCGCACTTACACTTTGAGGTTTGAACCGCAGCTTTTCGCGTTTGAAAAAAAAAAGAAAGGAAAAAAATGTTATCAACAAACTCCAATGACACACATTTTGCTCTTATTTTTGTTTTGAAAATCGCCGCACAATAATATGTATAAAAAACGTAAAAATATGTTCTATAGTATATCCTGTGATGATTATATCTAACCAGTAATTTAAATGTATAGTTATATCCGTAAGAGAGTGCAGAAATGTTTCTCCGCTGGGCAACACCAAACGCAGGGGGGTGAGAGGGAGCTAGTGTAGCGGGACTGCCCTCCCATCAGCTGCAGCCCTCTCTGACTTCATGTATGTGTGTGCATGCGAGTGGATGAGGCAGTCAGATCTCTGTACAGTTGCGCAGAGAGCATCGCAAAGAGAGCTCCACACTGGTTCACTGTTTTGGTGCCTAACAGGTAGCTCGGTGCACCGCTGACTGGGAAAAGCATGATAACTGGGATCCAGCGGCTCAGAGGACGAGAAAAAGGAAGTTGAAGCCCCGGGTGAGCACACGCATACCAAAGTGCAACTGCTGCCTGCCAGATTGCTACAGATTGTTATAGTCTTTGATTATTTTGAGTGTACTCATATGGTTAGCTTTTAAAAACTTTTCACACTTTGCAGAGCACTTGTCTTGTTTTGGAGTTTTCAAATTAAAACCGTGTAAATGTAGTCTAACATTGTTTTCAGCTAAACCAACTACTTAATTGGATTTTAATTGACTGAATATAAGCCATAACACATCAGACACCCTCCCTGCTTTTGATCTTATTTGTGTCTGTTGTGGTTGAATCCTATTTATGTGTGACAGTCTTAAAGGAGGAGACAGCTTTAAAATGTTATTGCTGTCTGGATTTCAGTGGACAAAACACTGTCCACAACAAATAAAGCAAATCAAATGTCATATGAACCGTATTGAATGAAATGTGTTGACACTAGAGAGTCATAAAAAAACTCAGGCAAATATTACAGTGAGAGTTACAGTGTGATAATTACCAGGAAGCAGTCTTATGTGATTTTTGATAAGCAGTATATATAAGTTTATTTAATAATAATAATCTTGTGGTGTTAGTGTGAGATTAAAGATTATTGTGGATTTTAGAGTTATTTACAGAAGACAATCCATTGCTTTTCTGTTCAAGCAACAGTTTGTTGGCGTGGTAAGGAGACAGAAGAGCCTCCTGATCGACACACTGTGAGGAGGCGAAAGGCATGAGAGTCTCGAGGACAGAGCCACTCTTGTTACTTTTAACTGATGTGATCCTGCAGTTGAAAATTCCCACCCTTATGCTTTTCCTGGAGCTATCCACCGCTGACGATGGCGTGTTGTGGTGGCTTCACTCGAATCATGAGGCCTCTCAAACAAGGGAAATGTATATTTGAAAATCTCATGTTGAAGGTTATCTCTCTGTGAGTCTAATCCTTAGTCTAAATCTGAAAGAAAAGAACCATGAGTAGATAAAGCCTAGTGTCTTTGGCCTGCACTTGAAGAGGTCAGGCTGCAGTTTGGTGAGAGGAGGCAGGTATGTCCAACAACAGATGCTTGTTTCACTTTCCCAGGAAAATGGATAATGTATGGTCATGATACAGTTGAGAAAATCCAGCTATTGATAATGGAGTAACAACAAAATGGAGAAAACAAAATGTTCTTACATGACCAGACTGCATGTCAGCAGAAAAAGAAATGACTCCTAACAGCAGCAAATGGTCATGTTTGAATGTGGTTTGTCCGAGTGCTTGTTCTGTCAGTCAACCTGCGCCGCACTGGACGTGGGAATGTTACACCTGTGTGTGAGTGCTGAGCTGTGGACTTCACTGAGAGGAGGTTGTCTTCGGAAAGATAAGACGACCTTGGTCAGACATCAAGGTCCCGATGTCCAGTGTTACACCGTTGTGTGATTTAGTTACAGCCAACTCCAAAAGGACCTTGAAACATTACATAGCTTTAAAGGCCAGATTCCTGACATTGTGTTAGTCCCTGTCTGTATTTAGAAGTTTTTTTAAGCTTCCAATCACTATAAAATTCATGACAGATTCGCTTCCTTGTTTGAATATAATTTGCCTACTGATATTTGCCTAGAGTCTGTTCAGGAAGAAGAAGACAATGCCTCAATAAAAAATTGAATGATTGTAGACCACAATAAATTAAAAGCGTTAAATGCAGGATTTGTTAGGGAATGTAAAGATTTCTGGCATTTGGACAAAGTTGCTTGTCAAAGCTGCTTGTCATTTACATTGCTGCATGTTTTCTGATGAACTGAAGTTAAATGCTGAAAGGTACATGATCATGAACATTCGTCTATAATTAACTGCATTTTATGCCCGTGTTTGTGTTGTCAACATATGAGATCCACTTGAGCTTGATTTAATATCATGGTATTCTGTTTAATTCTAATAGTCCACAACTTTACTGGAGATCACATGTATTCCTAATGTCATTGAGCTCTATTAGGCTGCATACTTTTTTAGAGCTATCAAATACACTTTGAATACTGTCATTTGATGTGTATTGTCAGTCTGCAGGTTCATGTCTAGTCCCATTTGTTTCACCAGTTACTCCTAAATCCATTATTGTAATCACACCAGAGTGAAAAGTATGACATTTTTTCTATCAATAGCTTATAAAGGGCACCTGGTGTTGTGCCGTATTGGATTCTAAATACATCTCATTTTCTCAATGACAGTGTACAGGATTGCTAATATTGATGTCAGATGCAGCCTCTTCATCAGTAATGTTGTGAGTGAAGTGTTGACTGGGTAAGATTGATTTACACTCAGTTAGATGCTGTGCTTGTGTCACACAAAAGAAATTATTCACTACTTCTTAATAATAGTTCAATTTCATAAGTAGTAGAAGTGTATAGACACTCTCCACTTATATAATCATGATTAATGTCGAATTAGTGTCTCATGCTGTGTACATTCAAGTACATGCCTATGCATCACAAATAGGACTGTTGCTTAGATAATGAGCTATGCTTTTTGTTTTGTCCCCAGCCCATCTACAGGGAACCATGTGCAGCTCCCTGAGCCCCAAACAGACCATCGGGCCCGGCCTGACCGACATGCAGCAGTACCAACAGTGGCTGGTCAGTCGCCATGAGGCCAGTCTGCTGCCCATGAAGGAAGACCTGGCCCTGTGGCTCTCCAACATGCTCAGTAAGAAAAACTCTAAAGCAACGCACAGAAAGTATTTTATTTTAATTTATTAATTTTATTAATAATATAATAATAATATGTAATATAATTATTTATGCTCAGAATTTGAATAGTTACTAAGACACAGCATTGCTGATGTAGATTTTCAGGGGCCACAATCAATGCAGACCTCATTAAACCCTTCTATTTAGTACCTTAAAGCAAATATATATGACTGTATAGTGTATGACTCACAGGTCGTAGCTTGCTTGATATCCTTTTTTTTTGGTGGGGGAAAAATAATGATGAACATGAAACATGAAAGTTCTTAGTAAACATCTCTAAATGCTATTTAGGAGGCTCACGTGTGTTACTAAAAATCAATTAATATCAGACAATAGACAATGCATTGGCTTGCAATTTGTAACAATTTAAGAATCAACCATTGTAGCAAACTGGCAACCTCAACAGAGCACGAGGCACTCATATTTTCTAATGGCTGCTCTTGATTTAATTTACCGTGTTTTACGCTCATGTCTGGCACCAGGATCCAGGGATATCCTACACTGGCCTTATTTTTCTCGGACCAACTAATTAGTTTCTACAGAACTGAAACTGACACCAGTGTGAACATCTTAAAACAACTTATATGTTGTTTTTGTTCTCTCTGGCTGCCCATGTGTTTGCACTGGAACCAGTTGAGTTAGAAACCACTGGTCGTCTGTGCACACAGATCAAAGCCAACATTCTTGTGTTCGCTGTAAATAGTCAAGTCATTTGTGTTGGTGGTGATATTATATGTTTAGTGGGCTTTGTAATTCCATCAGGGAGATGTTATAGCACTAAAGATGAGTCCATTGATTGAGTAGGAGGGTGCTGGTTGCACTGATGAGTCATGTGCTCTCTTCAAGTGAAGGCTGGTTTAAAAAGCCAAGGTATATACAGGACTGACTTGAAATATTTCTGTAAGGTCCCCTTGGAGTTTATTTTCCTCATACGTGCAAAGCGGAGTATAGGCATAAAACAGGAGCTCACTGAGTATTTCTCAAGATTTCAATCTCCATTTTCTGGCCACAATTACAACATTTGGAACTCATTAAAAGCCCCAGACCCCTCCGCTTATAAGAAACAGAAAGGGGATAAAAAAATCTCTTGGGTTTCTTTCCGCAGACACCACCCCCTGCCACCACCTCCTATTTCACTATGATCTAACTTAGAAAGAATGGTCCTCTGGAAGTCGGTCAAATGGACAGCAACTGTTGATCATCATCCATCTATCAGCAGAAAGGCGCAGGATAATGAAGTGTTATGCTCTTCTTCTGTACTGGAGCAACTAGAGATGCCCATTTGATTCTTCCAAATCATTTGTTGTGATATTTCAATATTTGGCTTCTGCAAAGGCCAAGCTCAAGTCTATACCATTACACCAAGCTTAGCTTTAACCACAAATGGGCTGGATAATACATGCTTCATGGTTAAACTGTACTGATTCCTACAATTAGCATTTTATGATGAATTTACTGAGCTGCTTTCTTTATGCCTCCCCTGGTCAGGTCTGGAAATCACCGCCGAAAGCTTCATGGATCGCTTAGACAATGGCTTCCTGTTGTGCCAGCTGGCTGAAACACTGCAGGAGAAGTTTCGGCAAAGTAATGGAGTCCTGTCTCCAGTGGGCAACAACAAGGTACAGAGAAACCTGAGAGTTACTATAGACTGGCGAGATAACAATATCAGCGCTAGAGGTCCTAAAACAACTTTGAGGATAAATGATTTGACAAAGGAGGGTTTCTGTCCAAAGCAGCTGGGTGCCTAGAACATTATTACGACAGCAACACAAGATTTGATTAGACTGATGGGATTTTATTTCACTCTCAAATACTTTTAACAACATTATTGCTAAATAAGAACAAATCTGAACTCCAGACATTGGTAACACAGTTTGTGACGGTTGGAACAAGTTTACATATTTTCATCGATTGAAGGAGACAGGAAACGACTACAACTTTTGCATCATTAAAAGCTACACAGAATTACATTTCATTAAGATTACATTTTTCATTTATAGCCCTTTATGATCCTAATTTGTCATATCCTTGTTAATTTTTATTTACAGTTTACACAGTGTTCACTTTTGTTGAGTCAGCAGAGAAATGTATGCTCTCTTTCTGAAGAGTTCTACCACCACAATGAGACAGAGAGCGTGAGCTGGGGGTGGGGTCCTCTGCTTCGAGTAGGGCAAAAAAAAAAAAAACTTGGCAAAACACATCAACCAATGGGGCCCCCATCCCTATCCACTGTTAGAAGTGGCAGAGTAGCTTGAGTGTTTATTCCATAGACAGAATTCATTTTTTTATTACAATGTAACATTTCATTTACTGGGTTAATTTCCAAATATAGTGTAGTGTCAGGCATTCTAACACTTAAATGATGCCAATGTTGATAGATACTAGTTTCACAACCAATGAACTGCATTCAGTTCAGATACAGAGAGGTTTTTGTTTTGGGACTATTGTACTACGCGGGGCAAGTAGTCCACAGATACGATTTATGGTGAAGGGATGTTTACCAATAAGTATAAGTGGAGTTTTAACCTTGCTAATTGAATTTGGCTCCACTGATTTCCCATCAAACATTTTGTGTGTGCCAGTTGTGACAAAACCCATTTTTTCAACTTGAATAACATTCAAACAGACATCTGGTGCTCAAATAGGATTGTTCTTTCAGAGGAAAATGACTTTTCTGTTAAGGTTGAGAAAAAAGCTAAAGACACTTTGTTGGCTCTTTGGACGGAGTTGTTGATGTTTGCACTGAGGCATTACACGCTGATGACAGCGGGTCTCCTGATCCCAGTGTGAGCTGAGCAGCACAGATGTGAGGAAACACTTGAGGTCAATGACCGTGTGACGGTGGATGATCCACTGAAATACAGGAGTCTTTTGAATAAAGAGGCCAAGGCAAAGAAGCAGAGCAGTAAAGCTGACAGATATAACTGTGTAATTTCATTTAGGCTTAATGTATTCAATAATAATCATATTTGATCAACTGATGTTTATGTACTTTGTTCAAGCTCTCAGCCTTTCATAAGTTAATGTTATCTATGGGACAAAGTAAATCTATAGATCACATTGCGTCTCGTGTTCACATCAATCAATATTAACTTTGCAAAAATATCACATCACGGCCTTGTGGTCAGTACAACCCTCATTAATTGTTAAAATCTATTCAATCTATTGATGTAGTGTAGCAGCAAAGCAGACTTCAAAGATCTGTGACACTGAAGGGAGTATAATAAGCTGCACAATATCCTATCATTAATAATCTTTCAGCAGGATTAAACGGCTGTGACTGTAATTGTTGTTGCTTATTTTATGTAAAGCATTTCCTTATGTTTTCACCAAATTGTTGGCATTATTAATCCTCATCTGTTTTAACATAATCATCTCCAAAGTTCTGTACCTTCTGTGCTATATTAGGTCCAGAAGAAGTATTAGTGTAATTGTGGTTGTCACTTCAAACAAAAGAAAGCAATATGGCCAATATTATTACAGCAGGAATGCAAAGTAATTCAACAACACAAAGCTTTCCAGAAAGAGTCAAGAGAGCCTGGAAAGAAAAGAAAAATAGCCACAAAAGCCTGCATATTTTCAGCATGAGCTCATTGCACCTTTCTCATAGCTCAGACGCATATATCCTGCATAAAACCACAGCAAGGCGCATAAATCTCCCAGTTAGGACCATGTGGGGGCTAAGGGCCATAAGTGTGTCATTTGATCCTGAATCATAGAAAGCCTGGTAAAATAGGCCTAGTATTCCAACCCGCCATCTCCCATATCGATCTGTAAGGTTTCTGATCCTGGTTGAAATCAGAGCCTCAGCAGATGGAAAAGAAATCAGTGCAGATAAAGAGTGAATGGCCCTGTGTTTTAATGAACCCAGGGGTGATGTGGGAAGTCACACTGCCAGAAAAATGTTCACATCACTGCCTATTCATCACAAGTTAGAAGATCATAAATGTATCAGTGAAGTATTCGTAGCTCTTTTCTTGTAGACTATTCCCTATCGGAGGATTCCGTGTAGAAGGAGTGCCCCTTCTGGCTCCTTCTTCGCTCGAGACAACACAGCCAACTTCCTGTCATGGTGTCGGGAGATTGGAGTTGGAGAAACGTGTTTGTTTGAGTCTGAGGGTTTAGGTGAGTGCTTTTTAACACACACAGGATCCTAGAGGATTTCAATATAGGACATAGTTTCCAAAACAGAGACCCAGTAGTCACTGGCACTACCAGGGCACAGTACTCAGATTTCTATCTCATGTGAATAGCCTGATTGTGAATGTTGAGTATCACAGGTTGGACTGCTTCCCTGTCCCTTCTCTATGGCCAAAAGAACTCACACGCTCAGACTATTTCATCTCTTTTACATCCACACAAAGTCCATAAAGGCAATAGTGTGTTGTGAGAATGGACGAGGTGCAGTTCCACTTCACCAACTGTACATAGTCATGTTTAAATACAAAATACGTCGCTTAAATGTCTGCAATAAAACAAAGGGAGCGCTTGCAGAAGGGTGTGAGTTAGTTGGAAAGTAGGCCAACACTATGCAAATGCCTGCACATCCCAGAGTAGGACCATTTACTCTCAAGCTCTTTTATCTCTGTGTCTCTAAACAACAAGGATTCATGTGTGTTGTTGCTAAAGTGCTCTTCTGGACTCAAGTATTGACTTATATTATTATTGACGTAGTTCAGACATATGTACACTATGTGACCCTGTCTTATCTGATGTAACCATAATATTCATACTGCGCATTTTTGCAAATCTTGTGTCTAGCCAGTAACAGTTAAGCTATTTTAGCTATGTGAATCATTGTAAAGGCCATTTTGCAGACATGTAAAACCATGAACCTTATAATATCAGTAGCTGACTACTTTCTATATTCTCTCTTTTTCTTTTTTTCTCTTGATGGATTCAGTTCAGCAGTACATTAACAACTCCAGGTTGGCAATCAAACAGTAGATACTTCTGTAATGCATGGTGTGGTGTATCACGTTTTCTCTACATCTTGTATCCACTTTGTTTGGTCTTAAGGGTAAAATGAGCACATCCACTCTTTTATTAACTCTATCTATAGTAAGTGTGAGATAAGAGCAGGATAGTAGAAAACAAGCATAGGTGCATGAGGTTAATTTATCTACATTTTGCCACTATCTTCCATCACACCATCCCTTTGTGTCAGTCATTGCTTTTTATAGAAAATCAGTATCATCAATAACTGTACAAACAATCATTTCCTCTGGATGATGGTTTGTCTCTTCCCATAGTTCTTCACAAGCAGCCTCGAGAAGTGTGCCTCTGTCTTTTAGAGCTGGGACGAATCGCAACCAGGTACTTGTACAAAGTTGTCAAAATAATTACCACAAACAAAATCTTGGGAAAAGACTACTCGAGTTACTTTTGATTTGTTGAACAACTATATCTAAATCTGGATGCCTAAAATAAATATATACATCCCCAAAGGAAAAAGAAGTCTCATTTTAAAATGTAAAAATAGCACAATGGAGACCTACGTATATTGCTACTGAAGCATGGGTGTATAATTTACTTACATCTATTAGTCAAGCACAGTTACTACTGACATTTGATTATTACTTTCTCTCAAGTTCCCAAATACAAAGCTCTTTTCTGCATCTTGTGTTCTAGGTACAATGTGGAGCCTCCCGGACTCATAAAGTTGGAGAAAGAGATTGAACTTGAAGAGAAAGCACCTCTACCTCCTGTTTCACCTGTTTCCCCCACACAGCAACTCCCCCCATCTCCATCTTTATCGCCTTCCCCCTCCCCATCGCCATCTCCAACTCCTGCCAAAGTCACTTCCAGCAAGAAAAGTACAGGAAAGCAGTTGGATGATGCAGTAAGTCTACACCCAGCAGTGGTTGTTTCTTTGCTATGCATTAGCTGCTGTAATATTTGTATTTATATATGTTTCAGGTGCGTCACATTGCTGATGATCCTCCCTGCAGATGTCCAAACAAGTTCTGTGTAGAGAGACAGTCGCAGGGTCGATATCGTGTTGGAGAGAAGATGCTCTTTATTCGGGTAAATGTACTTTGATATCAACTAATATGAGGCTCCTGTCCTGATCTGACTTGTTGAGACATTAAAAGCTGATTTTGCAAAGACAAAACAAACATATAATAATAATCAATCAAATCACATATAAAAGGACGAACAATTGTTATAATTTGTCTTTGCATTCATTTTCAGAACAGTCTGTTGATGATGATGATGTTTGGTCTGGCGTTGAAATGAAAGTCATTTCTTGTGTTTGGAAAGGCCACCATTGCTGTGAGGTCTCATTTACTAATGATGGTGTTCTGCTAATGTCTGTCTTCAGCCAACCATAATGTGATATTATTGCCCACTCATTTCCAGAAATTTACAAGGGGGAAAATATATAATTGCTATTAAATAAAATCATGTTGGACTTGCCAGGAACTGGATTGTCTCTAAGCTGAGGGATAAACGGTATAGGAGAAAGGTAAATGAAGACTAATGTAGATTACAGAAGCATTGGTCCCCCTGGGATTGTGGTTACTTGGCAACACACAACGAGTATTCACACCTCTAAAATGTGATTCATGCAGACGGTATGTTAAGGATGTTCACACACAGGGAGGAGGAGGGTTAACTCTTGAATGTCCTCTGCTGTCAGTACATTACATTGCAATCACTGCACAAAAATTTAATTTAAACACCGCACAACACTGAGATATACCATCTTATGATAAAATAACATTATAGAGTAGATTATAAATGTGTGTTTGATGGACTTTCATTCTGTAAATATTTCTTCTTGGTTGCTGAGCAACCAAGGACAAATGGTGGGAAGCTCGCTTTGTTGGTCCAACACAGTCGCTGCACAGTACACATTGCTTAGCCTTGCCTTTTTAGACTGATTTACATCCAAATCAGAAATGCACATTATCATTTCCAACAGACCAGCAGACTTGTATTATAAAATTATAAATTAACTTTTAATGCCTACCAAATTAGCTTAGGCCAAAGACTATACTTGCAGCAATCTTCACTGTAAAGATGCTTTATTTAAAATTCCTCAGATTATTTCACCATTAATCAGCTGTTAAACAGAGCAGGTATGAAACCAGAAGCAATGGTCACTGTCTGTGTCCATCTCTGTGGGGACACTCAATGTCAGACAATAAACCTTTATCATGAGAGACCTCCCCTTACAGCTTGTGCCATAAATGAGGTTCTTGTACCTTCAACACGGAGGCAGAGCAATGCCCTGATGTCTGTGAGAAGTACTGTCCCAACTCGACCCAGGGGCTGCTGTCCTTCTCTCAGCTGTCGAGGAGGGAGTCGACTCCAACAAGGGTCTTGTCCCAGAGCAGCATGATTGAAACCCTTCTGAATCACACAAGGCCATTAACTCTACACTCACACTGCCCGAAGGCCTGGAGCAGCTGATTGGAAGGGTGCTCGGCCAGTGGCCTGTAGATTGATTTTGTTAAGAGGCTTATAAATGTTGTATGTTATGCTGCTGCAGGGCAAGAAACCTCATATCGGCCAAAGTGAGGTGACAATCTCTTGAGCTAGTTTACCCTTTGAAAGATAAACTTGGATAGCTTTCTTGCTGTTCTTTATCCCCCCCCTATTTTGTAATTTCTTATAAAGAATACTTTTGAGCTTGTTGAACTATGCACTTTGTTAATAAGGTACGGGTAATAAGTGAGGGAGACATGTTTTATGTGCATTGCCTCAAGGGAATGCAAATGTATGAGCTTCCTTTATGACTTCCTCTCTTTAGGATGAATGCCTTGGTTTATTCTTAAAGCTGAGGAAAAATAAAGTAGTTTTTTCAAATGCATTTTCCAGGAAGTAAAAGACAACTGTTCTTTATATTGTAAAATGCAAACAAAACCTTTACCCCAGAAATGAACCTGTGGGATTAGTTTGCTCGACATGACATAAGTAGATAGGAAGCTTTCACCCACATCAGCTCACGTGCTTGTGATCAAAGCCTTTCTTAACTGTTCATTCAGGTTCAAAGCTCCATTAGGGAAATGACATAAGTCCTGTGACACACAGCATCAGAAGTGAGTTTGTAATCCTTCTTTTGTGGCTTCGTCCCTTTCTCTACAGATGCTGCACAATAAGCACGTGATGGTGCGTGTGGGAGGAGGCTGGGAGACCTTTGAGAGCTACCTGCTGAAACACGACCCGTGCCGTATGCTTCAAATCTCACGAGTTGAAGGAAAGACATCCCCAATCAGCAGCAAGTCCCCCAACATCAAGGACCTGAGCCCGGACAGTTACCTGGTGGTGGCAGCAAACTATCGAGGAAAAAAGTGAGCAACGCAAGAGACTGGACTGTGGACTCAATAAAAGGACAAACTCCTCAGTGGACATCCAGAGATTCCATCCATTTCTAACAAAAATGACATGTACATGTACATTGTGTAATTTTACAACATCTTAGTTTAGTAAACAACTTTCAGTCTTATTCATAACATTAGAATAAAGTTAGGTGTATATTTTTTACTTTTTTATTTGCTAATTTTGACTTCTATGCAATCTATATCTTTTAGTAACTAGATTATGTGTTGAATGTGTTCCTTTTTAAAGTCAAAATGTTTCTGGTTATAAATCAATTATTTCCACATCTTTAGTAAATAAATTCTTTAGTAATAATCAGAGACCTTGCACCATGATGCACTCTCTAGTTTTAAACATCTCCAGAGACCAAATGCAGCTTTGTGTTGTAAATAGTCTTTGTTTGCATTTTTTTAAAAGGCCAATTATGTGTAATGCATATATGTTATCATACAGATTAATTATGCAACTGCGAATTGTATAATGACAATCACCGTTTCCAACATGCAGGATATGGCAAGTTAAAATGCGTTACTCTTTTCATTTGTTGTACTTTATAGCCCTCTAGTGGTGGCAAAATGTTCTTCAGATAAATGGATAATTGCTGGACTTTATAACTATTGACGATTGTATATGTTTTTGAGAGTTGATGTGTACAAGGTTCCGTTTTATATTTCAATAAATTCTATTTAACAAATACAAATGCTTTATTTTACTTAAGCAGTGTTACAAAATGGCAGCAATAACTTTGCTGCAAACTCACTCGCTGCTCCTCCTCAGTTGAAGACTAGCCAGTCAACAGCCCATCAGAGTTACATAGTGCAGTATCTGGAGCGTGCCCTGTGTCTATGAAATTAATAATAAAATATTTTTTGTACATTATCTTTACACATGAACTACACTCAAAGTAGCAGAAATGTAATTTATTGAAGCAGATAACATTGGCTATATTTCTTAAACTACAAAATGGCAAGAGCACCAGAAGCATTTAAAGATTAAGTGGCAGCTGTAAGAAATGCACTCAGTGAAGAAGGTTCTTCTACATAAACTGCTCCTTTTTCCTGTCTCCGCAAATATGAAAAAAATCCACACCTTTTGTGTCAAGCTTTTGCTGTGTCTCTCATATGGCAACTCACAAAATTAGCAGACATACATATTGTATAATATTCTTACATTACAAGAGCTTCAAACAGTGGGAAAGAAGCCTTGTTAAAGGTGCAGTACTATCTAAGTTCAACTCCTAGACTTGTTTTCAGCAGTATTTAGATATATTCTGTGCTTACTAAAGGGATCCTCGTGAGACAAAATGACACTGTGCTAAATAAACACTATAAAAACCTCTTTGCATTGTTAAATTACTGCATGCTTTCAAGCTCATCCAGCAGTAAGCCCACTTTCTTTGTAAACATAAACTGGGGTTCTTTTGCAAAAAGGAAAATTAATAGTGTTTTGTGGCCATATACAGCACTGGCCAATCAGTATAGTATAGTGTAAATGCTTCAACAGGCAGAAAAAAGTCAAAAATCCATAGTTAAATAAAACATATACAACAGGACATGAATTTGTTTGCACTTTTTGATGTCTCATCCCTTTTACATAACTTGGCAACGGGAGAAACCTTTTCAACTCCTTTTGTTTGTGAAAAAAGGCAGGCTGTTTTTTGAAGAGAAAAACAATAGAGTCTTTGTTTTAGAATAGTATTAAATAGATCAATAATAATTTATAAAATGGACAGCAGATCATCTTCCTTTATGTTTCAAGTTGATTTGCAGCATTACTTCATATACTTTTGGACTTCAGAATAGACTTCATTTTGCCGTCAGGTTTTTCAGCCCACCTGCCACTAAAAGATAGAAAAAGATATCAGATTAATCCAGAGTCTTTCAGAACTTGACAGTGACACAAAAGAGTTGTCACAAACCTTTAGCCCACCACCTCCAGAGACAGAGGTCGTCATCGTCTGTTTTTCAATCTCCTCCTGTTTTTTCCTTTTCCTCTCGACTGCCTCTGGATCTTTAACACCCCTGTATGCGGTCTGAAAGAGAGAAAGGGGAAGAATTTAACCATTTTGTGCAATAAAAAGCTGAAAAAACAGACAGATGAAAAAACAAGCTGTAGAAGCAAAGCATTTTTCAAAAAGTGAAAGCCAAGTAGTGTAAGTGCAAGTCGGTTCTCTAATTGCTGTGCAGAAAAGTAAAGTGACAGTGGGTTAGAGCGCTGGAGATTTGTCAATAGTAGCAGAAGTGTGAAGTGTGTGAATCCATTCCTGTCAGGAAACTTAGCATTGTGACTGAGTAAGATTATGTGCTCAACCTAACATCTTAGAAAAGGGGAGGTTTTCATTGTGGTTTACATTTACTCACCTCAACGCCACTTTTGTTGTGTTCTTATGGATTTTCAAGTGTCTTCTCTGTACAATAAAACATGACTTACTAAACTGTGAAGCGCACCTACCTTTCACTTTGAGTATAAGATTAGACTGAGACTGGTGCATAGTAGGGCTGTGCAATTAACTGAATTTTCAAATTCAATTTTGGCTCCCAACAATCACAAAACTTATATAATAAAGAAAAAATGAAAATATTATTTTTAATTATTACTTGTTTTCTAGGAGATTGTGGAAGTGCACTACATTGTTGATATGATTTACTTATCTTAATTATTATGTCTGTTAAGCTATTGATTTATACATTTGAATATATTATTTATTTTAAGGAGAATTTACTGTTTTGTTCATTAAATCATAAACATATTTTCAAAGTCAGTGAGTAATCATGTACAATATTCATGATTTCGAGCAGCCCTAGTGCATAGGTTGAATTGATATGAACTCACCAAGATTATGGTATGAACACTGAAATATTATCAGTCTAAGGAGTTCCTCATTCTTTAGCAAAATCAGGCTCGCCCAGTATAATCTAATATGTTTTCTGAAGTTAAGTAAATGTCTTATATTCCAAAAAACACCTCATGTAAAAAAGTGCACAAAATACTGCATTATTTTTAAAGGAAAAATAAACTTCTGGGGATAATCTGTAACATATTTCTTGGCATGTGTAGGTTTCAGGCTGTGTAACCCTCAGTCACATTCAGATATGGCTGGTTTCCCACTGGTCAGGGGGAAAACTACAGGATGGACTGTAGCACCAAGTTTGTAAACCGAACACACCCCTGGATGTCCTGCTTGTGTGCTTTTAAGTACAAAAGTAAACCTCACCAGTGCGATCCAAAACCCTGTAGCTCCTCTATCTGTACAGAAAACCTGTCACTCACCTCTTTTTGTCTCTTTTCAGCGGCTTCTGCTAATTGTCGTCTCCTTGTCTCCTGTTAAAATACAGGAAACCTCAGTCAGGACAGTAACAGTCTCTTATTGGTGAGAGGCCTGTCTGTAAATATTTCACATGCCATTTGCACAGACTAAACTCTCAGTAAAATCATTTGCTTGGGTCGTTCCGTAAAAATACAAAAGTAGAATTTATTCAACACATTTGTTAACCACTGCATTGTTTATGAATACTTTCTGATAAAAAAATCTCTTAACTCACGGGATCCGGGGTCACTACAACGTCGTCCGCCGCTCCACCAAAGCACGGTAAACACATCCCCATTCTGGACAGTTTACTTCATATAACAAAAGGCAACGTTGAATTTAAGTAATAAATCTGAGCTATCTGCTATCTAAAAAGCGGGGGTGCCCGTGTCGACTCGCAGGGCTGGTAAATAAGGCAGCTTCTCCTCCCAACAGCGGCTTTGGGCTCGTTTAGCATTAGGCACCGTTAGCTAGCGGCCACGGTTAGCATTACCTACCTATTATTATAGCCCTGACAGCGCTAGTTACTGCGGGTTACAAGCTTTTAAGCCGAACTACGTGGGAATAGGTCACTACATTCCACACCTCTTTCTTCTACGGCCTGGCATCTGGAATATATATATATCTTTCAAATATATATATTTTACGCCTGGATGTTTTGGTCCGCTTCCTGAAGCCTGGATTGGGGTGTGTTTAAAAACGCACAATTGCTTGGATTTTTTTTTCTGACTCCAAAGACTGAAAACTTAAAATGATGCACCGTTTTAGTCATTAATGTGCAAAAATTACTCAAAATATGCCAATAACGCAACAAAAACTGACATTATAAGATATATTACCTTTAAACTACCGTTTGTTCTTGAACACAACTCAAAAAGTCTTTAGACTCGAGTAACTGGTCCAACCGCACCACCTTCTGGCGGAAAGGAGAAACGCATCACCATGGTAACCGCAGCATCGCATCACGCCAACGCTCTCCAGGCGAAAGTAAAAAAACCAAAAAACTGCCTCCTTACCCATCCTTTGTTTTTAGTACTCGTGTGTACAGTACAAGTGTGTAGATGTCAAATACAGGTTTTATTTGTCTTTTGAGTGACCACCAATCTTGTCATTTATGTTTGTTGCATTTTTTCCTGTGAGCTGCTACTGGTTGTGAGCTACACAACCAAAACGTCCCTCGGATGTAAACAAAGGAGTAATAGGATAAAATATAAGTGTGGTTTACAGATACAGTCACCTTCATGCTGTTCCACAGGGACATAAGTGTGGAACAAATATGATTTCCATTGTGGAAGGATTCATTTATTTTTCCATGATAAGCCTCATTAGCCTGCATATTATACCTTTAACCCATGTAAACCCTCTGGTGATTAAAGTTCATTTTAATTATTTTAATTAAAGGTTAAATTCAATGAGATTTAATGACAATGACAGAAATGTATAATAATCTACAAAAACATTTGTATGTCAGTATATTCATATTATGTGAACATGTAAGGTAAAATCAGCGTTTGGAGCAATTGTATGTATTTTGTCAAATGCGTATGAGAAGTGTGTGACTGAAGTCCCATACAGCACTTCTGTCCAGTCAATAGTGTCCAAATCAATGGACTTGAGAGTTTAATGTCGTGCCGTGCTTCGTCTGACCAAACTCCACCCATTCATCTTGTCTGCACTGCCCGGCTTTTTCACAGCTCAGCGTGCAGCACTGTGGGGATGGCAGCAACACGAAACTGCACATCCCTCTCTAGGCTTATAAGTTTAGAAGAAAACCTTGTCTGATTCATGGGGGATTTGCAGTAAATGACAGGTGCATGCAATGGAAGCCAAAGCCTCACAGGCTCAGGGCAGCTCCTCAGGTAGGATGATGATTAACTTTTATAATGTTTAAGGTTTTATGGTACAATTGGCTTGTAATACATAACTGAGGCTAGAGTTATTAGAGCTGCTACATAGACTTTTTTATTGTGGATATTTGTCATCCATATGGCCTTATCGCTCTGATTGTGAGATGGTTTACCACATATCCAACAGGCATACATAGTGTACTTAGCTAAATATTTAATAAATATGTGTATAATATATGCAGAATGTATACATTTTATACTTGTCTTTAATAAATTAACTGGTTAGTTTTCTTCTTGTTTATGACATGAGAACATATCTGCTTAATTAGTACAATAATTACACTGGACATGTGTCTTTCTAGTGTATAGCATTTATTTCTTCCTGCCATGTCTCCACAGCTTTCAGAAATGCATGCTTAAATCTCGTGCATGGAGAATGTTTCTCATGCAGTGAAATCCAGCATCATGCACTTTAATGAGCTTTCCAATACATGAATGCTGTGGCTTTTATTAGCTGCTTCAAATCATCACTGCCCCGGGGAAAGATGGAAATGGCAAAATTATGGCTATGTCCTGTAAGCTAATAGGGCTTTCTTATTTGTGTTGATCCATGTGGATAAATGTTCAGTGGTGTGCAGAGACACTCGGAGCTGGGCAATGAAGCTCAGTCAGGGCCTTGGGCATTAAAACACTGTACAGTAGTCACAGCTTATCTGAACCTTAGATTGTTGTAACATAAGTCTTTGTTTTTTATTTGGTCAATAAAGTATACCCCAAAGAAGATTGAGTTATGAGGAGAGGTTTCCCAAGAATAATGACAAATCTCTATGCAGTTTGCTTCTGAAACAAAAGCTTTTTAATCATACTTTCATTTCAATATTCATATATACAGACATATTCCACACAGCATCTAAAGGGAAAGGTCACAATTTAACATTAAAAGTAGTTTCATTCTTTAAGACCTAAAACATAAATAATTCCTTCATTAGGAACCGCTTCATCAGATTAGAGAAGGAAACAGGTTTCATTTTAAGGAAACAGTTTTACTGCCTTAAGTGAACACTGCTGACTAATGTAAGTTGTTTTAGAGTACTTGGGTGTACAGCAGGTTTTAGAAATGTTGCAGCATAATGCCTCTTAGAATGGCGCTGACACTGTGTTAGCTGGTATGTAAAAACACTAATGCCTTTTTTATTCAGTTAACAAATGGCTGAACGATGATGCCCACCTGCGGCAATCAAACCAAATCACATTTACTTTGTGATCTGCTGAAATGTATGAGCAAAGTCTTTATAAGCATACAGTTATTCAATTATATAAAGTTAGTAGTCTGTTTGTAGCGACAGGGTAGTACTTTGATAATGATAGTATGGCCGGTCATATTATGTTAAAGTGACTCATCAATGGTTAATGCAGCAACACTTAACAAAGTTACTTGAGAGAGCACTGTAGTGAGTCTTGAAGTGTTGTTGTTTAAATAAATTATAATTTCCCAGTGAGTAGAAACAGGAAATGTGTGCTCATCAATTGATTCACCTCAGGACTGTAGCTACTGCACTCATACCATGCAGCTGTAAATGTACTGAAGCATGTGGTAAACTTTCCATGACATTTTTTTTTCTCAAAACATGATCATTACCCTTAAATAGTATTTTAACCCTCAAGGATGAGGGAATTCTAGGTCAACTGTTTGAAAGCTAAGATACTGTGTATATTGTCAGCACAATGTTATAAAGTTGCAAAGCTTTATAACTATTTAGCATCTATGGCTTTTCTTTCCTGATCTGCTAAAGACAGTTGTCAGCACAGTAGACAAGACATACCTCTGATAATTGTGAGTCATAATGTTTGGATGCAGGGTCCAGCCCTGCGGCTCTGGCTCTTCCTGTTTGTCTTAATGAAGCCGAATGCACAAATGATGTGCATAAAAGCACAGTATTCATCATCATTTACATAGGCAATCTCTGGCTTTTTTGTTGTAAACATAAACAAATAAAACTATGTGGACGTGCGTCAGTCGTGTATAGGAAACTAAAAGGCTTTACGTTCAACAGCCTCAAGCGACATGAGCTTTATATTTTAATGACAGTCCTTGAAATTAAGAAGTGGATGGATTCCACTTCTTATTTTCTCCTACATTTCTGATAGTCTTTATAAATTAAATTGAAAGACTTTCTGTTTTGTGAAATGTGCTTCTTTGGATGAATTATGTTTTTTTGTTATTCACAAAAACATCTAAATCCTATTAGTTCAACTCTGTAAGGAGCACCTATCTAAGACGGTTGTGTTGGCAGTTCTGAAACTATTGAGGCATGTTTAGTGATTATCAATTATTAACTTGACTTAATCAGAAGCCATACACTGTGCTCTTTCCCATTAGTGTCAAGTATCAGAGGGTAAAAGGAATTTTAACAAGCTGTTAAATATGTATGAGTAACATGAGAGAAGAGCTGGACTTCAGTTACTGCTTTCATCATTAACTTATCCAACATACAATACAATACAAACTACTGTACTTTATACTTACAGAAAAATGTTTCACCAAATAAAAATGATGTTAAAGCTGTTAGTATAAATTTCCTCAGGAAATGAGTGGCTCCATTTGTTTTGCAGGATCATGTCATCAACACAGCTGTATGTACGTGCCTCTGCTCGCCATTGGGACCTCTTCTGGAGGCACCAAACACGTTCCCATGAACGTCAGCCTCAGCCACTCAGTGTCATGGAGCTCCTCAGCTGCAAACAGCATCCACTCTGCAGCCACAGACTCGGAGAGCGAACAGCACTCAGGTGAGTCAGTGCATCAAGCATCCATCCAGCGTAGCCTGCATTTACATGGCCTCTACGCTCCGAAGAGCTGCTTGAATATTAAAGCAAGTATGTCTGTAAAGAGCCTTAGTCACTGCAAAATAAAGAAACTTAGATGAGGATGAGGGACAAAACATCTTCTGTTTTCAAAATGATTCTACTATAAAGCACCCTACATTGATATCTCAGTTTAACAGTAGCCTATGTAACTTTTTAGCTGAATATACAAAACTTCAAAATCATGAAAATATTTTTCCCAAAATGAAAAAGTTAGAGTAACGCTTCTTTAATACAGATACAGTGCACCCAGCTAATCAGATACGTCACTTTGTTTCTCAGAAGAACACACATATGGCCAGATAAACAGATATATATTGAGATGTCATTGTCCCATGTGAGGTTACAGTGAAGTCTTATAACCGCTGCAAATCCCAAAAAGTCACTTAGTTTTGCTTTAACAGACATGCCTGCTAAGCCACAAGAGGAGCTGTCAGGTCCCATGCTAACCACCAGGTGGCAGTATGTTACTTTACTAAATCCCAGCACCCTCTGCAGCGCTATCATCTGACCTATATCTCAGAATTATCAAGGAGCAGCACTAGAAGAGATAAAATGTTAAACATGGCTGGCCCTATATGGCCTGTTTATTTATCATTGATAAGTCCAGTGGAACAAATGCATTTGTCCAGTCCGGAGGGTTGGCACTCTCAGCCCGGCCACGATTATCCAATAAGACCCTTGAAGCGGTGGGAGGAGGAGAGGCGTGCTGAACCGCCACGAAGCAGATGGTATTTGCATCTATGACAGATGCCAGACTAGTCCCCAGAAGTCCATCACACGCAGAGATTGATCGGAAATAGCTGGACCACAAACCAAACAAAGACTAAGACTGGGCAAAACAAGATCACATTCAGTGGAGTTGACCATGGTCTGTCTGTGTTGACCAAAATACTGCTACAAGACCACAAGGAGATAAGATAGCATGGAATGATTGACTTTATATCAGTGAATTTATTCAACATGATTAATTACCTATTGATTTACAAGGTTTTCAATAAAGATGCTTATTAAGGTTATTGATCATCCCAATTAATGGGGCGATATCGTCCATTTGCTTTTGTTAAACTCGAAATGAACACAGTGTCAGGTCAAAAAATAAATGGGTATTGAAATAAGTAATGTCCAATAAAGTTTACTCAACAAATACACCTAATATAAATGCATATAATCTTGACATAGTAAAAAAAACCCTCTTACAGTGTTGGTGAACTATTTTACTGTTTCCTAATTTGTTTATTCACCTGGAGCTCTCAGCCACTAAAATATTACACCTTTATCAATCACAATCATATTTCAGTCTTTTTTCTCTTTTCTGGAGGTGTACAGGAGTGTTTTGGGAAGCAAAGCCCACAGCCAATCACAGGTCTCAGGTCACAGGTCACAGACCAAAACATTAGTGTTGGGAAAATGGTGGAAGGAAAACTGACAAGTGGATAAGCGCCCATTCATAAACCATAAACCAGAGTAAACTTGGGGAAGTAACATGGAACTCCTTCATAGTGCGTCTTTAACTGATGCAATGTTTGTATAAATCACAACAGCAGTCTGTGAAAACAGCTGAGCCAGGGGCTGTGTAGAAGTGAGCTGCACTATTGATTGTTTGTAGTATTTCTCATGGCTTAAAAACAGACTTCTACAAACAGATGACTCCTCCAAGTGAAATACTATAACATTAACATTCTTATTTAATTTAATTCATTGATTTATATATTTTTTTTATTGTTGTGCCATGCCATTTATTTTATTTTATTTTATTACAGATATAGTATGTATTTTATTTTATTACAGACTTATTACAGACTTTCTCCAACTTTACTTGCACCTAATTGATTTAACACTTTGAAATGGGATATCTTTTACTTCAGGTGAGTCAGAGCCAAACAGTGATGTCCCATGAGGAGGAACAAAGTAGGCTACATGATGGGCCTTTTTTATCTTTGCCCTAGTTGTGTGCTGTATGTGTACATTAGCCTAGTTATCATCTATGGCTCGTGTTGAAGTCCATAGTTATTGACAGTGTGACTTGAGGATTTACCAAAGCACAAGACTGATGGCTCAATCAATAGTTGCCCTTGTCGGTCCTATTTGTGGCGCGCTAATTTTCCACAGTTTACTCGGAGTCAGTAAATCAGGACGGAGCGGGACGTGTCCATCTCAGGACCTCCCCTGCTGCCCCGTCGCCATGACAACAGCCGTGGACGGCGGAGGAGGAGGCGGGTGGAGAGCAGCTTAGACAGGTGTTGCTGGGGTTTGCGCATCATCGCCAGTGATCGCGTTTGGCAGGATGGGAGCTGCGAAAACACCTACGCAAGCCCACCATAGTTTCTTATGTATTCTGCCTTTTGGTTTTACGGAATTTAATTAGCGCCGGGAGGCAAGTGAACGTCGCAATGGTGCACCACTCGGGCTCCATCCAGTCCTTCAAGCAGCAGAAAGGTTGGTAGGAAACATGACAGTGTAGCGTCCAGTTGTTGTGCGAAGTGGTCGAAGTGAGTGCGAGCCATAGCGACTTTTTCCGTGTCTTGTTGATTAGTTTGTGATGTGAGAATGCACTCTGAAGTGTCGGTCTGCACTTGATGTAGCCCAACTGTGACGCAGAGTTTGGGTTTTTAACCTCCTTCTCCTTTAGGGATGAAGCCTGTGTCTGTTTCTCCCGAATGGTGCCACTTTGGGTTGCGTTCAAATGTTTTTTGCGCATAAAAACAAGTTACTTCAAAGGCTGCATCAGGCAGAGAACAAACACCGTCTTTATAATTCAAGCAGTGCTTTTTTTTTTTTTAGAAACTTTGATTTAAATTTGACTCAAAACCACGTATGTGTCCATTAGCCTTCCAGAGGGACTAATGTTGTGTTTTGAAGGCAACATTTCAGAGGAAATTTTAATTCAGGACATATTCAATGAAAGGTTTTAAAAGAAGACGTAGGTCTTATCTCTTTTTAAGAAACATTTTGTCCAAACCTGCTGTGTCTTTGGTGCCAGTCACTTGTCAGAACCAGCACCAGCCAAAAGTGTAAAATAGGCTGTGTATGAACATTATGTGTTGTCCTCACCAATGTATAATTTCTAGAGAATATACACAGGACAACTTGGATTTCATTCATCATTTACATTTAACAGTGAATGCAGAATATAAACACATGCATTTGGACTACTTTAGTCAAATGTGAGGAACAGTAATGTCTGAAACCTTCCTAAAAGCCATTACCCTCCTGGGTTATTTGCCTACCATGTTCTTAATCTAATCTGTGCTGTCGGCGGCAGTATCATGAATCTTTGAAGGCAATAGAACATGTTTTCAGCAGAGGCAATGCCATAAACGTCAGCTCCTCTGCAGTTAAAGTTTGTGTCCATAACATAATAATAAGCCAGCAGAATGAAAAAGCATAAAATACTTCCAGCACTTCTAAGATTTACACTTCCAAGATGCTTTCAGATCATCAACTGGACCATTGAAGTACGCCGAAATCACACTATGCTGCTGCCCAGTATTGATTGAAGTGCTTCTTTAACACTTTACATTATTTATGGGCCGGCTCTCTATATTTAGCAGAAAAAAGCGGTGGTTGAAGAGGATGATATGACTTTGACCAAAGCTCTAAAGCAGCATTTGTAGGTTTGTAAACAGTGAGGGATGCTGTTTTTTAAGATTTCAAAATGACAGGTCAATAATAAGTTCATCTAGGCCAGGGGTGGGCAAACTTTTTGGCTCAAGGGCCACACTGGTTGTTTAAAATCTGACAGACGAGCCGGACCACTAAACTATTATTATTAAATAACTATTATTACTAATATTAATTACATTAGAAAACCTGTACCATTTCTTGCACAGTTTCTTGGCAAATAAGACTTATGGCTACTGACTGGACTTCAGTCAATAATCTCTGTCAAATATCTCTGTCCACTCTATATTAAAAACTTGTGTGAGTGGAAGTTTTCTGTATGTAGATATGATGGTAGCTTTAGCAAAAGCACAAGGCATTTAAGGAAAATGGCCAAATATGTGCTGTCTTATATTAAATTATAAATACTTGTAAATGCTTGGCGGGCCGCATTACACAGCTCAACGGGCCGCATGTGGCCCCCGGGCCTTAGTTTGCCCACCATTGATCTAGGCAGTACCTAGTGGCCTGCTATGATAATGATGGAGATAGTGGAGAGTTTAAACATTCATAGTGCTGGCCCCAGTGCAACATCTTGTTATGATTTCATCCTGCTATGCATTATTAAAATGTTCCTTATTGTACCTAGGAAGCATAATTTTCTAATTGACTGTTATTACCATCCCAATGATACGATGATATTTCTTCCTAAAGTCAGTGGGTTCATTTTCATTTCGATAATATCTATGTGCATTTAATCGTGTGTAAAAGTGCCGCTTTACCAGTTACAGATGTTATAGAGAGATTATGAGATTAAAATGACATAATTGTGAGGAGCATCTGTGTCATGTGTAAAAGAGGAGACAATATATACAAAAAAGTCTGGGGGTAATGTAAGGTCATGACTCATTTTGCATTTTAAAATGAGGGCTTCAGAAAAAAGTTGGGAAAAACAGTGCTTTATTATGTTGTGATGGAAACAATCAAAATGCAAATGAACCATGCTCACAGGACTAGACTGTGCTATACTGCAAAGATCAAAGGAAAGGATGCTCAAAGACTAAATGTGTTATACTCAGGCCTGTGTGTGTGTGTCTGTGTGTGTGTCCATTTGTAAACCTCGAGTTACACAGTCCTGAGCAGGCCACCTGTCCTCTTATGCAAGAGAGCAGATGGATTTATGGATATTATTTACAAGACAGATTTGGGGAGTGGTGTAAGTGTTGCAGTATTAAACAGTGAGCTTTTGATTATAAATAAGATATGAGTTTTATCTGAGACGATCCGTATTGTGTGAAAATTAGCATGCCTTGAAGAGAAAAGATGACAAGGAAGAGTTTGTGTTTTGTGCGATCTTGCGGCTTTAACACATTTGCGGTCTTTAAATAGTAGGTGCTCGTTTTGTTGCTAGGTTATAAGAATAATGCAGGCAAAAGTTCTGCCTCAGACTGAACTTAATCCACAGTAGATCAAGGATTCAAAACCTAGAGATTAGAGTGATTTGGTGGCATTATAGAACCTTTACATTTAACCCCTATGTGTTGTTGTTGTAGTGAAAACAGTGGAAATACGGACGGATACAGCTAAGGCTTTGCACTAAATCCCATGACGTAGAAGATATCACAAACAATCCGGGGATAGAAGGAGATCATGTGACATTAAAGGAATGAGGGGAAAAATAGAGATTGAAAACGGGAAGATGTTTAATCTGATCAAATGAAGCAATCGAAAGCTGTGCCAGGATTGAATAATAGGGTCCTGAACTCAGAGTAAAAAGTGCCATCTGCTCAGAGGTGTGTTCACGGTCAGACGAGGGCTGGACTGCACGTGACAGACAGACAACAACAACAACTCCGTCTGCCAACTCTGTCTTACTGGCCTGAGCATTAAGTGCCTCCACAATATTGAGTTATATTTCCTGTCCAGATTCCATTATCACATTTCAGCTAATTGAACGTTTACTTCAGGGTGAACCACTGTTAAGGTCACCTGACACGGATGATGCATTAAGTGTAATTAGAACCCTCGTGTTTTAATTAGACATCATTTACTCTCAGGTCAAACCCATCGGTGGTTTCTGGAATAAATAGTCCTCTTATTAATTACAGTGGGTTGTGTGTCGTTACACCTAGGTCAAGTTATTCCACAGTGTGTGCTCAAGACTGGAAATGATCATGAGGCAGCATTGTTTATTTATTTATTCATTCAGTTCCTGTCTCCTTTCTTGTGCCCATCCCAGCTGTGGAGGCCATGACGTGGGGTGCACCCTGGTGAATAGCTTGTTAATGACAGAGCTGACACTACAGACAGACCATTTATCTCTCACATTTATTTAGTGTCCGGTTTGCCTAGTCACAGTTACATGTGTTGCAGTCTTTAGAGTGAGGGAAGAGGCTTATTCATTCTCCAAAAGGCTGACACTCACTGTGCAACACCAGCCAACAAAACCTGAAGTCATCAAAAATAATAAACAGTTGTATAAATAACACAGAATTTGAATCAGCAGCATACAATTTTGATTTTGTATTGTGTTGTAAAGGAAAGCGGTAGCATATTATGTTTTCTTTGCATTAGATTTGATTGAATGAAAGGTTTTACTTGTAGTAGACCTGTTATTATGTTAGTACCTACTGTTTAAAGCACTTGTATACATTTATAAAAGGAAACACTCATCATTTGTAACCTGATCACTGAATTTAAAAATGATACTGGTGCCTGGAGGACTAACCATGCCACTTATCGATACGAGTGGAATATTCAGCGGCTTAATGAAGTCCCTCTAAACATTGACAGTGAGTGGAGTGATGTCTGTTTGTTCTCTGATTTCGCGCCAGGCAGAGGATGAAATGCACTCGTAGAAAAAGTAAAGCTGCGAGCCGTCCCTTCAGTCCTGTTTCTATGTGATAATTCTTTATAAATGCACTGCAGCAGTGATTTAGACTCTGGACTTTCTGTGTCTTTGCAATAAGAGTTCTCCTGAAATGCACTCCGGGAAAAAAAAGCCAACACTAATGTAAGTTGTGCCTAAAAACGTCTCGTTGCAGGATGTTCATTGGTTGAAATCTGTGATGCTGAAAGTGCTATGAGTTCAACATGGATGAATAATTAAAGTTAAGAACGAGGAGACATAGAGGCATGATGGCAAACAGCCCACTGACCTCATTCACTGTTACTTTGCTTCACTGTTTCAGAGCGATTAAAGAGCAGATACAGACTGTGGAGAAGCCATTTTTATATTTTGCTTCTTGCTTTATCACAAAAGGGTTGACAGCTTTCATTTCAAAAGTCTGTTCTTGCTGCTTGTGCTCATGACTTCTTATGGAATTTCAGTAGAATCTGTTCAGCATCTTTCTGTCAGTTATCAAAAGTAGTATTGCATTTTACAGAAACCAATGCTAATAAGAGCAGTATTTAATTTCTATTTACAGGAATTACAATGAAGTCAAACACTAACCTATCAGCCTAATTTTTTTAATTAAAAAGATTTAGTTTACTTTTTTAATATTTGGCAGAAGCACAAACATACATTTTGTAAATGCATTTGCCCTTCCCTGCAGCGCGTCCAGCTCCTGATGGGACGAGGCGAGTGGGTGTTTGTGAGAGGACATGCTGGCCGTCACGGCTCTGTGTCAGGCTGTGGCACAGAGCGTCAGAGCTGTTTTCTCTGCATCAACTCAAAAGCCTCTGCTGCCTTCGATCAGTTCCTCTCAGTTTATGTTTGTTTTCACCTTCTCCTTTTGTGCTCAGAAACTCGGTGACAGCTCGCACACGAGCACACGAGCGTGCACATACAGCCCATGAAAACAGACAGGATTAACTTTCTCCTGATAAACCAGTTTTAGCCAGTGCACAGCAAGATTAAGCACAGGATTTTACATTAGACGAACCCTTTATATATTTATATAGACTTACACAATGCACTGTGTTCTGAATATAAGGCACAACTTCTGACGTTGGACCGGAGTTCAAAAGCTTTAGAGCAGCCCACTGATTGTCACATGACATTTACCATATCCACTTACCATTTATTTGACCAGTAGTTTTGTTTTTCCCTCAAAAATTTCCATTGAAGTAATTTAACACTGCACAAAGCTTTCCAAATTTGCCGTTCTATTTTAAACATAGTCTTTTGGGACTATGGTGCTTATTAAGTCTCTCTGTTCAGATGCTGGTGGCTGTTGGGATTAGTTAACCCACATTGAAACCAGCAAAAGCCACTATTTTGGTCAAATATTGTTGAGCTGTTTCCATTGGATGGATTGCATTAATGGAGATAAATTGCATTTTATAACCATTGTGGCTTTATTCAAGAAAAATGCTTGCAGACTTCAGACAAAGCCATTGGACGCTCACAGCTTTCATTTCTTTGCAGCCAATCATAAAGCATGTCGTCTGAAGCTCGGAGAAACAAAGGCTCTTACTTACTGAACCATAATACTGTGTTCTCTAAAATGTCACAGCAGATGTAATTGCTGTAGTAAGCTGTACAACAGGCAGTTTACTATTGACATGATTCATTGAAACGTTAATAAAATTGTAAAAAGCTGCAACTGTGTGTTTGTGCACACTGCTGAAATAATAAGCCCATTGAGAAATAAAGCTTGTTATTAACCTGAAAGCAAATGGACAATTAGATTAATTCAGTTACACAGGTCTGCTTGGTGTAAAATTGAACAGACTTTATTACACTGTGTGATACTGTCTCTTATGTAACATGAAATGCAGCTAACAGCAGGATCCCATTAACACTTGTACACTTTATTATTCCTGTATATAATATCAAATGTACACTGTGTGTGTAGTGTATATGAGTAGCTATAGCTCGGATTTCTCTCAGGCCGTATCTGTTGGGCTACACAGGAAACACACAGCACGATTAGTGGCTCCCCGGGGCCCACACACATCTTTAACTGGCTCCATTCTCACCCAAAAGCACAGGGAAATCCCATAGAGATCAATGTCAGGAGGAGTTATTGCACAGCGAGCAGCGCCTGCGGATGTGAATTATCAATGGAGTTGAATGTTTCACGAAGGTCACGCTGCAAATTTGACACTAGAGGTGAATGTAAGCCACGTTTCCATTTTGAAGAGAACCCTTTGATTTCATGCATAACTATATCTAAGTATATCAGTGTGAGTGAAGCTGCCGCCGTGTGAAGGTCGACTACAAACGACTACTCTCAATGCTGGACATTCATTATGGTTATTAACCCCTGGGTTTCTCTTTACAATTCATCACGGCTGTTATCCTTCCCCCTGGATCACTCTCTTATCAGCTGCACTATCACTTACTGCTCTTTAATGTGCAGCAACCTTGAAAATGACCTCTGTATGCAAGAAACAGTGACTTGCAAATGAGAAATAAGTGCAAACGACGGCTCTTATAACATGCATCTTGTTCTAGAAGTTACTGCATGGACAAGTTGCAGCTGCTCTGTAGTGTCTTGGTGTACTGAGCTGTGGGATTGGATGGAGGGAGAGTGCTGATGGTTAATGCACTCAGTATGAAGGACAAACATTATCACCACCAGCCCATAAAGGAACAGACAGCTGATGGCCCGATATGATCCCCTCCTTTGGCTAACACCCTATATTCAACTTTTTAAGGGAATTACACCAAAGATATAGTCACCTTTACTCTACTGTTAAACATTTGGATAAAGATATGAGCCAGGCAGCCAGAGCAAGTCTGCGCATAGGTTCATTGTCAGTGTTATATTTTATTGTACATTTGTGTTTGAAAGATGGTGAAAGAGGGAAATTTACCATTATCACATTGACAGCAAAATGCAATGCCATTTGAAACACTTAAATACTCACTTGCATCTCCTCCAAGTTTAAAGTAAAACAAATAAAAGTTATACATTTATTTGTAAATTAAATATTCTATCACCTGGATAAGAGTGCTGGCATTAACCTTGATAGGCTAATTACACCAGTGCCCTTCATAATTAATTCATTTTAATTATCTGCCACATGTTGACACATCCTGCTGTCACAGCAAATTCAATGAGTTCTCTTTATTCAGGTCTCTCTGTGTTATTGTTTCTAGAGATATTGCTGATTGACATATCTTTTCCCCTGTGTCCTCATCAGGGATGCACACCAGCATCAGTGAGATCCTAAAGGAGAAGAGCCTGAAGCCATCCCGCCGCAGCCTGCCCTGCTTAGCCCAGAGTCAGACGCACCCCATCAACCTCAACCACTTCCTGTCTGTGCCTCTGAGCCCGGATCCCAAACCTGAGGCAGACGTCCTGAGTCAAAGCTTTAGCACATCCTGCAGCCTGCTCCCCCCACAGACAGGTCAGTCCGCTGAGTGGATGCCTCTTAAGAGCATAAACTAGCACTATTTCCTGCAGCCATTAGGCCACAAGATTAATGGTGGAGCAGTTCAAAGGAAGATTGCATTTATGATAAAGTGAGGGGCTTTAGTTCACCAACAACCTACTGTATCACTGTTTGGTCCTGTGTTATAGCTGCAAATTAGATATAATATTACATATATTCAGCATGGTCTGATATGATACAGGCATTATTAAAAATTATTATTAAAATTATTAATATATTTACATGAGAACTGTTTCCAAAATCAGTTTTGCTTGTTGTGGCAGATTTTGATGTTTTCAAAGCAGGTTTGTAGTTTCATATTCAGATCCAGTCCCACTGCACATTGATGGGAGCTAAAAATAACATTAGACAAAAATAAACGACATGTAAAGCACAAAGAGTCAGAAAGAGTCAGAAAAACAAAAATCCACAAGAATACATTTTGTGATACATTGTGAAATAAATTAGCCAGTTAATCTGTATGAAGGCACATAAACAGCACAGCATCACATGATCATACGATATAAACAAAAAGACACATGAATATTTTATGAGTGCAGACCCAAGCACATACAAATAAAACATTGTTCAACTTAGCATGAACGTGTTGTCAACATCTTTCGTATAAATTTGTCGTGTACATGAAGCTTAATAGAGCTCAGATGGATATTAAATGTGACTGGTGTGTCATATTGATTGAGCACATTGTAATAACACGATGGAGGATTTTGTCATTTTAAGGTGCAGTGAGATTGTGTGAAGGGAATGCTATCACAGAGAAAACAATACATCACTCCGGTGAAATAGATGCATTCAGGAAGGCGGATTATCCTCTCTTGTAATTATCTTGGAGAATATTTATCAGCTTCTGACAGTGAAGCCTTTATTTTTAGTGACCTTGACACGCCCTCTTCCCCTCAGCCTTTGATAGAGACCGTATTTTGGTGCCGGGCGCGTGGTGTGAAAGTGGGACGAGTTTTATGCAGATAAGGGAGCGTGCTGTGAGCTGGTATTTATGTGAAGGCTAGATGTTAAAAATAGTCTTTAGCTCTACTTCCTGGGAAATTAAGGGGCACAGGTATCTATAAATGGGTTAAACGGAAGATGCTTTTGTTACCATGTATTGTCTTTTCTTCTTTCTTAGATCTGCACAAACTGACAGCTCCACCCTGTAAAATTGTAAATTCAGACTTCTTTTTGGTTCCCTTTCAGCTCCCCATATTCCCCAAACATTTGAGTCACTCTGAGAACACTTAATACTTTCATCTCAGACTCAAAATAGGCTGAATTTAGTGTGTGGGAAGTTCACAATGGGCTCTAAAAGAAGGCCTATAATTGAAATATTTCTTTTTTCAACTCTGTAGAGATATAGCCACTATGAAACTCTTTGAAACTCTAAAGTTCTGCCACTATTGCTACTGGCTGGTAATTTTCTAATACGGTGACAGTGAAATGGGAGCAGGCTGCAGTTATAACTCTCACACCTCAAGCTCACTGACATCTAATATGTTCTCCTCAGCTATTTACTGTCTAGGTGCAAAGATGAGTCTGTTGTCTGTGTCTTGGCTCAGTGTTGTTTTGACAAAGCGTAATATTGTTTGTGAACATCACTCCTACGTCTAAGGATGCTGGAAGGGAAACTCGATCGGATCAATGCACAGATCTGCTAAATTGCATCAAGGAGTTGATCTAAACTTGACGCCCAAAGTGAATTGACTTGAATCTAATTTTCTTGTCAGCAGATGGATGGAAAGAAATATTACCTTGAGCGTGTCTGTGCTTTGTTTGCAGCAGAGGATGGCAAGGATCACTACACGGTAGAGACTGAAGCCACTACGTGCGAAACCAGAGCTGACGAGACTTTTTTGCTTGAGAAACCTGTCACACGTGCAAAACTAGAGGCCCGCACAGAATCTCTAAAGGTAGAACACTTTAAACGGATAATGATGGCACATCGCAGATACTCTGGCACCAAAACTGTGTTCTGTGCTGTACAAGCCTTATCTAAAATAACGATGTGACTCTTCATTGCCACAGGGAAAAGCTCCAGCTGATTCATCTGGATTGTATTTCCGAGATGGTAAAAAGCGAATTGATTACATCCTGGTTTATAAGAAATCTAGTCCTCAGGTGGAGAAAAGGTGCACATTTGAGAAGAATCTGCGTGCTGAGGGTCTAATGCTGGAGAAAGAGGTAAGTAAAGTATGTTTCTTTTTTTAAATGGTTTACTCTAAAGCCTAATTTAACTCCCAACTTTTTTTGTGAAAGCCCTCCTTGACGAATAATGACATCATGTTTGTGAAGATAAATGCTCCTTGGGACACTCTTTGCAAATACGCAGAGCAAATGAACATCCGGATGCCTTTCAGGTAATGTGGAAGTCAATAAGCACTACTTTTGGCAATAGAGTTAAACTGCATCCATTACTTATGTTGTTGTTGTCTCTTGAAGGAAAAAGTGCTACTTCACAGACTGGAAGAGTAAAACCTTGAGCAGGTAAGTCGACTGAAGATGTGGGGCTGTTTCTCCGAGGGATATTTACTCAGACTGGAGTTATCAGTAAACACAGTGACGTTCACACCAGGAATAAATGTTAGTCCAAAAACCAATAACAGTTTATTAATTAGCAGAGGATTAATCCCACCTTGAGCTGCTTTATGTAAATCTACTGTCAACTGAAAGTCTGAGATAAGCCTTTGAAAGGGAAGGAGTGCAGATACTCAGTGCATTAGGATGAACTCTATCACCTCAGGATCATTGTTAAAGTACAACATTTTTATTCACTACAGCTCTTTCAAACACAGACAAATGCGCTGAGCTGTGTAGGAGGATTTGCATATTATTTTTAGAAAGAGCTATGCTTTGATGTGATGTTAGTGTCCAAGCTCTGCACAGGACTCCAAATTTTATCTTATTAAAAAAAAAAAAGAATGAAACAGACCCTACAGAAACTAAGATGAAAATACTCACATACTCATTACAGAATAACAGAAAGGAGGCAAAGACATTTTAATAAACCTTAAGTAATTTGGAGACAGATAAGCACTTCTCTGCCATGTTTGGTCCATTTTGAAGCTCAGATTTATCATTTTTGACTGCTATGATAAAAACACAAATACTGTCAACGTTCAAGCCACTAAAGTGCTCATTGAACTGACTGATTGTTGTTCAAGGGGCCAAAGTCAGATTGCTTTGTGAACAGTCCCACCTGTTTCTAATTTTGGACCACATTTGTAAGTGGCCTATTTTCTGTGTGACTTCTATGTGTTATGGACAATTCCGATCTGGGTCACATTGGCTATATCCTGTATGTAGCTGTTTGAAATATAAGAGAAATGATACATGATTGTCAGGCGAGAGGAGGCAGTGTGAATCTCCAGTCACCCTCTCACTGATCTCCTGTATAAGTGAGCATTTTAGACTACGTTAATGCACCAATCGTTTTTTATGGCAGCCATTGGAGGAGTGTGCTATATTTCATTTCTCGAACTCTTCCACCTTCCCACTTAAATACAAAACACTTTTAATTCCATCTCTATGTGAAGAATGACAGCGAGCTCCTGTGGACTTCAAGTAAAGAGAGAAACCTATCCATGTGGTAAATAGGCTTTATATGTTTACTGATGGTGTGTCACTAACTCGCGTCCCCCTAAAGCTGAACAAATGGTCCCAGCACGGGTAATGACAGCTCAAATAGTTACATATCATCCTGTACAGCACCTGTTCCCTCTTCTACAATATTCATAAAACTAGCTCTAGCAACAAGACTTTCCTCGGAGAATTCCCATTTATTTTCATTCAATCCATATGAGAGCCACCGCCTCACAAATTAATCAGCAGCCTTCAGAGAAACGCATCGTAATGTTCCATATATCTTTCAGCGAGCTCAGGAGACGCCATTTAGGTTTTTCATACAAGCCTGAGTGGGAAATCAATGCATGCCTTGAGACTTCAGAGTTATTAGCGCAGAATAGAAAAATAATCATCTTATGAATGGATTCAGTTCTTTTTCTATCTCATTGTTGATCGGTGGCTCCCAGGTTCAGGATTAATGATGAGACTCACATAAAATGACTTCAGAACCTGCGTTAATGTGTGTTGTGTCTACGCAGCTGGTTTCATCAGAGGTGTCGGCAGATAAAGAGCTGGCTACCGAAAAATCCAATGAAGCTGGACAAAGAAGCGCTGCCCGACCTGGAGGAGACGGACTGCTACACTGCGCCCTTCAGCAGAGCACGCATGCACCAGTAAGGGCCTTGAACAAAACACTGACAGAGCATAGACTGCATATAACCTCCTCAATGGGCTGTGAATAAATCGAAATTACCCATGAGTGTGAGAGTGAATGGCTGCCTTGCGCTGCGTTTGTCGACCATGTCCGGCTGCAGTTCTCTTCACATGCCTCACCTCACTGTTTTATACTACAATTAGTGTCATTGTGTAGATTTCATCTCACTGTTTATGTACAAGCAAACTTTTTATTTATTTATTTAGTTTCACAATAATGGGAGCTTCAGAGCTATTTCAAATAATTGTGGTTCATTATTTGTGTGACGCAAAAACAGTGCATTATTGTTAGTTAATTATAAGATGTTGCAATTCCACTCATCCTTTTTTTTTTTTTAATCTCCAAACATATGTTACATCCGGAAAAGAACAGTGGGAAAATACATCAAACTAACCGAAACATAGGAGCTGTTTTGCCAATGAGACACATCCACATAAGACTATACATTTTACAGCAGAGACAGTGTCACATTATCCTATATCAGTATCAGCCAGTAGTTTTATTACCATTTCCTCTAATTGGCCATGTCTACTTACGACCTTTAGATTTGGAGCTAAAAATCAAAAGATGAACATTTCACTGTGACTTCTTGAATATTTCTTAGCTTCGAGCTTGGGGACGATCACAAATAAGATCTTGAAATGCACCAGCAGATGTCCATGAATGATTATATTGCTTGTGCTTCATTTCCAGAACTTCTTTTTGATGAGAGGCATCATGTCATCTCATTTGTCAGGGAATCATTTCCACTTTCCCACACTTGTCAGATGTGTTCGTCCTTCGAAAGTAATGGCGCTCGAGAACTACAACTTTGCACTTTGAATTGAGTTTTAACGAGCATCCCATTGTCTTCTCTGCGGCCTTGACATAACTGATAGATGGTTGAATAGAGAATATATTAAAGACTGTGTTTTGGTTTTCTTTTTTCCTCGCCAGCTTCACTATCAACAACAGAGAGACCTTTTTTTCCAATTCGACCAGAAGCAGAATAGTCCATCATGTCCTGCAGCGCACCAAGTATGAGGACGGCAAATCAAAAATAGGTACGACACCATGTTTTTTCACTCTGCAGCAAAACATTTAAGATTTACTGTATTGTGGTATGGCATGATATTGTGTTGTGGGTTTGTTTAAAGGTGCATTGTTGCTGGGTTTTCAGTATTGTCCCATGGGTCTTCTCTCCTTTGGCTGTTGTTTTTGTCTCAGAACCGTCTGTAATCACTTGATCCTTTCTTTTCTCTGACCGACATGACACTGACTGCTGATTAAAGTTCAGCAGGGGAGGGCTGAAAGGATTGCACATTAATATTTTAATACTGCTGACCACTTTACTTTCCAACAAAGATCAGCTGAGAGGCAAGAACGGAAAATCCTTTTTTCAAATCCAGCCCTTTACTGCAGACACTAGACACCAGCCAAGCAATAACAAACAATGCTGCATTGTCCTATGAAAAACTGTTTTCCATTACAGTTTGTACTATACTCTGCCTGAAGACAGTACTGGCAAAAACAATTCAGTCTTTTTTGTTTTATTTATTCTGTAGCCTGCAAATGAATACCACCTTTTAACCTGAAAAAACAAACAGATTTGCAGAAGTGCTGCCATTTTCTGTAAATACTTATCTATAGCGTTTGAACATGTATAGCTTTTCACAGACATAAAACTGTTATAATTGCACATTAGTGCATTTATACAGCATCCTATCCCACGCCCTTGAAAAATTAAGACCTGTACTGACTTTTTAATGTGGCTGTTGTAACTGTGTTCTGTTCAGGCACATAAAGGGTAGCAACTGTGTTTTATTTTGCTGCAGGTATCAACCGGCTGCTGGGCAACAACACATACGAGGCTGCATTTCCGCCCCACGAGGTAAGTGAATCTACATTAGTGGATCCTAATAGTAGCCAAGCCCTTTTTAATGTCTTGCTTTCTTGTCATAAAGGGCGGGTACAAGAGCAGACATCCCATTAAGACGCATGGTGCACAGAACCACAGGCACCTTCTGTACGAGCGCTGGGCCCGATGGGGTCTATGGTACAAATACCAGCCTCTGGACCTCATTCGGTAAAAAGCTTTGGACCAAGTGATGACAAACTGTTTCTTGGTACAAAAAAGCAGCAGTGTCCTTCTGCCTTTGATTAAACTGAGGATGTTATTAAATTTATATGTAAGTTAAATTTAACATGCCAAAACAACACTAAAATGGAACAGTATGTCCTACTCAGACACACTCAGGAAGTCTGCTTTGTGAATTTAGGTTATGATTATCTTGGATTTATGGACTATGTGTATTTAGAAAAAAACAGCACACTTATATAGCATAATTAAATTGTCTTGTGTATACACCCCCTGATTAGTGTTGATATAAGTCGTCCATATTGGAAATATGCTTTTGCACTTTACAGTTGATGGATGAGATTGACACCAATCTCTCATGCCCGTGTTTTATATAAAGAGCTTCAGCCAGGATTCAATTAGCTTAGCTCAGCAGAAAGTCTGGAAACAGACTGGAAAATACTTAAAGTGCCCTTCAAACCACAAACTGTTTTTTCTGTGTGATTCATAAAACAAGACGCACACCATTGGTTCGGTGTATTCTGGCATATATATTATTTTTTTAGCTTTGGGTTGAGGTAACAGCCTGCTGCCAATAGCCACATTTTTGGCAGACACATGTGATATTATTCTCTTAATGGACACAGGGAAATACTGTAAATGAGGCAGTTTCTCACAAGACAGACATATTTAGCTTGTCTCATGTGCCATTATGGTTTTAACACTGAGACATTATTTGAAGCACATTTTAGACGATAAACATTGACGCACTAAGATATTTTATATGTGTTTAAATCTGTGCTTCACTAACACATATAATTGGAGCTCCTGATGAACATGAAGTGGGAGTGTAGAAAACAGGTGCTGGAAAACTCCTGTTGTCACTGCGTCACAGCCATGTCTCATTATTAATCTGCCAGAACATACTGTATACACCAGGGAGTTGAGCCTGATATGTTATTTCCCACTGAGCAGTTTCCCTTCATGTTCTTATATAAGCGTCTTGCTCAAGGGCACCTTCACAGACGTTTAGGGAGAAGATAGCACCATTGATTCATTTCTTGCCACAGCATGGCTCACAGTGACCTTTTACATCCACAGCTCCCTATTCATTAACCCACCAAGGCTAGTACTCTATCTGCTACCACAACTCAAAGAAGCAGGTGGAATTGAACAGGTTTTGCTGAATTCTAATCTTTGTTATTTGCCCTCTCAGGAGGTATTTTGGTGAGAAAATTGGTCTATACTTTGCGTGGTTGGGCTGGTACACCGGTATGTTGATCCCTGCTGCTCTAGTTGGCCTTTTTGTCTTCCTCTATGGTCTCTTCACAATGGACTCTAGCCAAGTCAGGTCAGTTTAAACTATAAATATTTATACCCTTTAGCCTTTGCATAAGTTTTATGCTTACTTTTTTGTCCCTACAGTAAAGAGATTTGTGAAGCCAACACAACCATTATGTGTCCTATGTGTGATGATAACTGCGAGCCATGGACGCTGAGTGACAGCTGTGTGTATGCAAAGGTTAGAGCAGTTTTAACAGGCACTTCTCACCTGTTTTGGCACAACACAATATATGTATACTGTATATATGTACATATGTAGTCCATAGTGTCCTGAAACAAATTTGTCCTTAATGAATAAACTATGTCTTATCCTTTCCAGGTTACCCATCTGTTTGATAATGGCGGCACTGTGTTTTTTGCAATCTTCATGGCTATTTGGGGTATGTAGATGTTTGATAGATTGGTTTGATGTCATTATATCTTCTTTTCAGTGCTCATGCCTCTCTCTCCTTGATACATATTTAGCTGTGCACTTTTGGAGCATCAGACGAATGCTCTGCAGTGGAAACACTATATTTACAAATAGATTGTGGTCAGGCGTCTCTCACTGGATTTCTGCAGCTCCACTGTCACTGCTGATGTAATTAGTCAGATAATTAAACACTGGGAGACCGTATCATTCTGCCGTCACAGCACCATGGCCATGCTATTTTTTCAAGCAGCTCAGTTTCATTAAATGTAGACTGTTAGTGCTAAGTGTTGTGGCATCACAAGCCTATATTTAGTGGTTGACCCAGTGCTAAATAATAACCTGCCACCAAAGGGAACACTGTGCACATAATGGAAGAGTCTGTGCTAAATACTAAATACAGGCCAGGCTAAGCCAAGCCGAGAGAGGTCCACGCAGCCTCACTGACAGCGGTCTGGGAGCTCTGAATGATGAGATGGAGATAAGACATTGGCCCAAGGGGCCGAATGTATGCTTCTGAAAGCAGCAATTCCTCCTTTTAACCAAAAGTGGCTCAAACTAAATGAAACTTCTCGATGTTACACAGCTGGCAATGTTGCTCTGATTTATTTCTAGAGTTTTTAACTCTAAAAGATCGATGTGTGTTCAAATGTTAGTTAATTGCGGGGACAACTGTTTGCCGTTAAATGTATTAGACAGAATAGCACTAAACATTTAATAAAACCACTCCATAAGATCAGTGTCAGTGCTAGACAGCTGTAATTGAATCCTAGTGTCAGTTTTCATTAAATGCTTAGCTCTCGGCTTAAGTATATCTTATGCGTATATGGTATTACACGTACGCTCAGTGAAACCTGACCAATGGATTGATTCTGTAATACTTCACGGTCTATCAATTTCACTTCACACTTGTTTTTGCTGAACTTTTGTTTTCCACTGTCTTTGCCAGCTAGTGCAATCATTGGTGCATGTTTTTTTCACGTACTATATCACCAATCATGACGTGATATTGACAGGCAGTCATCTTAAAATATTGTTGTGCCAGTGTCATGTATCTGTATTAAACCATAACACATGGAAAAGGGATGAATACAAACTACAGTAGAAGACAAAGGAAACAGTGCTTCTAGTCCAAAGTCTGCCAACAATAAGCTTTACTTTTGAAGTCTTTGAGCATAAAATGGATTTTGCTCAAGACTTTGAAGGGAACATTTTACTATTAAAACCTGCTGGTGCCCCTTTTCTCTGAGTCCATCACAAAGAGGTCTGTGAACCAGTGGTTACAGTCACTTTCTTTAACAGCTGATGGATGTCACTGCTGTTTTTCATTGAGGTTTTCTAACCACAGTGTCCTGTTGTAGTGTATGTACTTTCCAGAGGGAAGCCTGCTACAATCTGCTCTTGATTAGCTATTTGTGTGTTACATATTAACATCGATAGTGATCAATAGTGTGATTGATTTCTGCCATTGTGCCCTATTACCTTTGCAGCGACAGTATTCCTGGAGTTCTGGAAAAGGAGGAGAGCAGAGCTGACTTATGACTGGGATCTCATTGATTGGGAGGAAGAAGAGGTACGTCAGCAATATCCACAAATAGATCAGTTGCTATTTGATTAGCTCTAAATGTGACTCTGGTAAATACAGCTCTGGTTCAATAATAGTTCACGCAGAGATGGGTTTGCATTGTGTTGTAATTCAGGAGGAGCTGCGGCCTCAGTTCGAAGCCAAATACTCCGGAGTGGAGAGAGTGAACCCTATATCTGGAAAACCCGAGCCCTTTCAGCCATTCCCAGACAAAGTCAGCCGGCTCATGCTGTCTGTGTCCGGGATATTCTTCATGGTAAAGGATTTGGTCTCTGAATAATCTGCTCCTTTGCAATTCATGTTCAGAGTTAGATCACAGGTATTTGTATGCCACCTTTAGAGCAGCGTGAATCTCCTCCAATGGCATAACACCTCCCCCTGCTGGACAACTTAGGCATTTAATGTTTCATTTGTCCCTCGCTGTGATCTTTTCTACTGAATATTTAGAGTATTTTATCTGAATATTTATCAGTCAGTAACATTTTTTTATTGATTTTACACCATCCTTTCTCTGCATTCACCTATGAATAAGTCAGATGGCTCTTAAAAGTCTGAAGAAAATGGCATTGCTTTCTGTAAAATTATAAAGCACTTTCTGGCAAACAACCACTGTTTTCTCCTGAAATATAGCTCCTCTCAACACTCCACAAGATCACCTCATTTTTGTCATTTCAAGTTGTTACAGAGAAAGCTTTAAGTTATCACACTGCCTGTGAAAGGAATAATATAGCTCAATTGGACAGGATAGGCCCCTTGACACAGTTAAAGGTCCTTGTTGATGATTTACATCTTTATAAATGTGTTTTTTGTTAACAGATCATTTATTTTGGTGTTAAATGTTCTCTACATTTGTACAGGAAATAGTCACGTATAAACAAAGAATGATGAAAAATATGTCTGTTTCTCGTTTGTGTCCAGATCTCTCTCGTTCTAGCAGCTGTGTTTGCAGTGGTGGTTTTCCGTCTCATTGCCATGAAGACATTTGCTTCCTTTAACTGGCATTTTGTGAAGAAGAACTGGCAGTTTGCAACCTCTGGCACCGGCGTCTGCATCAA
This sequence comes from Rhyacichthys aspro, assembly GCA_036850595.1. NCBI lineage: Eukaryota > Metazoa > Chordata > Actinopteri > Gobiiformes > Rhyacichthyidae > Rhyacichthys > Rhyacichthys aspro. The sequence continues at coordinate 14,862,111 of CM072153.1, forward strand.
CTTTATGATCATCATGTCTCTCAATGTGGTGGGTGTCTGTGCCAGTCCGTCTGGCCACAAATGTTTCATGAAACATTAATTTATTGATAACTATCTTCCTTGTAGTTTATAATGATCCCTGCCTACTGCTCATGACAGTTGCCATGTTTATTTTCAGGTCTATGAAAAGGTGTCTTATCTGCTGACTAATTTAGGTGAGCATCGTTCACATGCTGCATGTATCTACAGCTTCATTATCTCTTGCTTCCCAGATGGTTGTCTCACATTTAACTTTCCCTGTCCTCTCCACAACCCTGTGTCTGTTCTCTTTAGAGCACCCGCGGACCGAGTCTGAGTGGGAGAACAGCTTTGCTCTGAAGATGTTTTTGTTCCAATTTGTTAATCTGAACAGTTCCACGTTTTACATTGCTTTCTTTCTTGGAAGGTAGGCTTTCTGCCATGAACTATAAACTATGTCCCTGTTTACAGTGGGTTTAATGAGGGGACTGTGCAAAGATGTTTAATATCAACCTCCCATGTCATAACTTCTGCCAAGATGTCTTGCCCTTTCTGCTGTGGCTGTGTGGTTATTTTTGGATATTGTGCATCAGTATTTACAGTAGTACCCTGAATAGAAATGTGATGGACATAATTATCACCAATAATGTGATCTTTTTCCTCTCAGATTTATTAGTTTTTTATGATTTAATCTGTTCTCTCAATTGTTTCAGGTTTGCTGGCAGGCCTGGAAAATACAATAAACTCTTTAATCGATGGAGACTGGAGGAGGTGAGACTAATTAGCCATAACAATAAGTGCTGATTATTTCAGCTCTGGCTGGCCTGATGATTGTATTCTCTCAGAGACACAGAGTTATATAAAGTCGAAGCATATCACTGACAGTCAGCTATGCCAGTTATGAACCATAAATGTTCCACATAATTACAAGGATTTTCAGTTCTGATGATAAAAACCAGAATGGGGTAACGTCTGTCACTGGATTTACTCGCTGATTTAAATAATGAAGTGTGAAATATGGATTTTACAGTTTATTATTCCTATGTATTTATTTCAGTGTCACCCGAGTGGCTGTTTGATTGATTTGTGCCTGCAAATGGGAGTCATCATGTTCTTTAAACAAATCTGGAATAACTTCATGGAGCTTGGTTATCCGTAAGTAATTATAGAATAATTACATGTTTTTCTCTATTCAGCCCATTAGAGATGCAGTTGTAAACCATGAACTCTGTAAATTCACGTGATTGGCATTTTTGTGAGAGCTTATGTAATTTGCTCATACCTTTTGTCCGTTTTGCTCATTATCATATGAAAGACTTCTGCAGAAACACATCAAATCCCTTTGTGAGGGCTTAGACACGGGTTCTTGCAGAGTGTGCTGGATTGTCAGAAATAATTGCTCAGTGCTGACAGCTACTGGCTACTTGCTACACTTTCAGATTGCTGCAGAACTGGTGGTCTCGTAGGAAGATGAAGAAAGGAGGTGGTGGAGGGCAAAATGTAGACAACAAAGCCCAGCTTCCACAGTGGGACAAGGACTGGAATTTGCAGCCGATGAACGCCCATGGACTGGTTGATGAATACCTTGAAATGGGTGAGTTTTTTTCCCTGAATTAATTTGGCAACACATCTAAACAATTAAAATTAATGCAAATGCTGTTGTTAGACACGGTTGTTTGTGCTCATGCATTTTGTTCACCTCTGCAGTTCTGCAGTTTGGCTTCACAACCATCTTTGTGGCAGCGTTCCCTCTGGCTCCGCTCCTGGCTCTTCTTAACAACATCATTGAGATCCGTCTTGACGCCTATAAGTTTGTGACTCAGTGGAGGCGACCCATGCCTGCTCGGGCCACTGACATAGGTCAGTCTGATTACTGGCCGATTGCCAAGCATCTATCACACTGTGACCTCTGGGTCTCCTACACTGTGGGTCACTGTATTTGGATTAGAGTGTTTTCTCCAACAGTAAATGGTTGTTCAAGCAAACATTTTCTGTCCTATGGAGATTCATATGTCTCCTTGCCCCATGCACATACGCTGCCCCACCCCCTACATGTTAGGACCAACATTTTATTGAGACCAAAGGCATCTTGTGGCATAGTCCCCTGTAATTTAAGCAGAATACAAAAAATTTAGAAAAGCCTTGGCTGTAATGAAAACACTTAAGTGCCATTCATCTAGTATTAAAGAGCAAAGCTTTTTATTTGTTTACCACCTCAAAAATACAGCCACTTATCATAAAAAGGCATTCAGTAAAGGCAAGGAAACAATTATTCATACTGACTGCAGCCTTTATTGATTTTTTTTCAAATTTATTTTTAACCTAAAGCACTTTTTTATATCTGGATACATTGAACTGAAATGTATAATTTATGGCTTGATGTACTGTCAAACCAGCTCTAATGAGATACCCGGCTTCTCTTTTTAAATAATAAATATAGTCACCTTGTTATGTTTCTTTAGGGTATTTTTCACATAGATTATTAATTCTTGAAAACCACTCCACCATTTGTCTGAGATATTGATATACTTTTGTTTTATGTGTCAGGTATTTGGCACGGGATCCTGGAAGGTATTGGTGTGCTGGCTGTCATCACTAATGCCTTTGTCATTGCTATCACCTCTGACTACATACCCCGCTTTGTCTACGCCTTTAAATATGGGCCCTGTGCAGATAAAGGAAACCACCATCAGAATGAGTAAGCACTGCAAAAACATGATGCATATAGAGCAAAATTTGAGTCTCATTTTAACATAGTTTGACTTGGCCCATAGGTGTTTGAGAGGATACATGAACAGCAGCCTGTCTGTGTTCGACATGGGTGAGACAAACAGCAGTCAGTTCAGATACTGCAGGTACAGAGACTACAGAGCCTCGCCCTGGAGCACGGTGCCGTATGAGTTCACGCTGCAGTTCTGGCACGTCTTGGCTGCTAGGCTGGCCTTCATCATTGTTTTTGAGGTGAGCTCTTCACAGGCATTTTCTTGTGTGCTTACGAGCTGCTAAACCTGTCAGTTTGTTTACCTGGCTTTAGAGACAATAGTGTTAGGATAAATGTAAATATGATTTAAAACATTCTTACGTTAATTTTACAAATTAGAGCTCACAGTCAAAAAAATGTGGTTAGGAGTTAATCTACTGCAAAATGTATACGTCTTATTACACCTGACACAGAAATGTCAGCCCTCAAAAGGTTATCCTATTGTTGTTAGTTTTAATTACGCCTGAAAATGTACTGTATGTCTGTTATCGGACTTACTGCAGTCAGTCCACATTATCATTCCCAGTCCAATAAAATATGCAGCATACTGAAATGTGTGAGGAGTCCTGAAGGTAACACATACATAATTTATGCTCCCTCAGCACCTGGTGTTTGGGATCAAGTCCTTCATTGCATACCTCATCCCCGACATGCCCAAGGACCTGTGCGATCGCATGAGGCGGGAGAAGTACCTGATGCAGGAGATGATGTACGAAGCCGAACTGGAGCATCTGCAGAAAGAGAGGAAAAAGAACGGGCGGCGTTATCACCACGAGTGGCCTTAGCGTTATAAATCCCTCACGTTTCCACAATGACATGCTGCACAGCTCTCCGCTCACATGGCACACCCCCATCGCTTCACTCGTATTCATAGCTTTGAGAGTACACCAAAGACAGCCACGCAGAAGCAGCCGCTAACCAGCTCTAACCTCGAACCACTACCTTCCATCTGCTCCATGTTTAATGTTGGCACCGCTCCTTGCTTTCCTCCTCTGACCCTCTGTTTTCCTGATCCCTCACGGCTTCGTCCAGCAGTTTATTGAGTCATGGTTTCACTTGGAACAAAAACCTGTGCAATTGTAAAGTTTACTATGCAGATTAAGGGCTCACCTGTGGCCCCCATCCTGCACCATAAGTGTGGCAGCTAGCACTCGCTTTGACTCTACTCTGGTGCAGCTTGAAGCATTGCTGAGTCCTTTCTCCTCTGTGCATCAAAAGAGTCACTGTTAAACAGTTATGTGGCAGAGCTAATGTGGCACTTAACGTTTCTTGTTGCAAAAGTGATTCTAGTGATGTTGCTACCAAATACAAGAGACATTGTTAGTTAAAGTGACTGCGTATTGCCCTAGAAGCATGCTAATTAATATGTGCAGCCATTTTGTCAACAAAGAAAAAAAAAAGACTAAAAACAACAGCAATCAAGCAATGATCATAAAGGATGCTAACATCCTTTCACAGCTCTCAATGACATGTTACAAAGTGCATGGGATTATTGTTTTGTACCTTGACAGTCCCTGTCCTGATGCCTGGTGTCTGTATCAGTGTGAGGTGTGTGTAAAATGTCTGTGCTACTGTTGAGCTTGACTGTGTTGAGGAAATGTAAAACTAGTGCAAATTGATTGTGCCTACAGTTGTGCACATCACAAATGTGTCACCGACATCACGTGTGCCTGTGTGTGCTGCACATGCTTATTAAGTGCAAGAAGTATCCTCTCTCCTCATCCTCTTGTCCCCTTGTCCCCTTGTGTGATCTGCTGTAGACTCTCTGAACTCTCCTGTGAGGATTTGTTTTAGAAGTGAGTCACCTACTGCAGTCAGTCTCAGTTAACATCTTTGTAGTAATGCGACTCCCGTCATGAACAATGTATATGTTTGCATGCAGGAGCCGTGACTCTTCTCTTCCGTTCAGCACTCACAGTCTGTTTCTCGTTTGCTGCTGGAAGCCCAGAAGCGCGGTTAAACTTGGATCCCTTAGACATACCTGTGGCTTGGATGTTCGGTTTGCAAAGAACATCCTCCACTCACAATGAACATGCCCACATTTACTTTATTAACATCAGCGGCCAGTCAAGCTTAGACTGTTTATGACCTTTGTCAAAGATCAATACAGTTTTGTCATTGCCTTTTTTGTATTTTGTTCTGAGGTGGATGAGAAAGTTTATGTTTTAGATCAATGAGTACTCAGGAAAACAGGCAGCATGAGCAAAATGTCAGTCTTTACGACTGAGTATAATCATTAGTTGTTTTATTTATGTCGAAATGGGAGGTTTGTGCTGGATGAATGGTATTAATGCTGATGGTAAAGCACATGCCTTGTGGATTATGATGGTAGTTTAACCATGTTAGCACAACCCTAAAATCTCAGTTTTTCATTTTACATTAATTCCACATTATTTATTTTGTTTACTGATTTAATTCCTGTCATTTTATTTTTTAATATGTATGTCATATTTTATACTTTTTGTTTTTGGCTTGACTCATTTTCAAGACAATGTAATGTCCACATTTCTCAGGTGTCCTCTGAATGTTTGCAAATTATCAACTTTTTATTATCACATTTTCTAAGATGCAATCAGAAGTATCTGCTTTTTAGATATATATTTTTGCACTGCAGTGCATTTGCATGACTATGGTGCACACTCACAGTTAAAAGCATGTTTTATTTTGCGTAAGTCACAGTGAAGATATTAAAAAAAACTATACAGCCAACAGAAAGAAAGAAAAGGCAGGTTGTTTGAAGCAATTATTCACGGTTATTTAAAGTCATTTGTCTCATTTGAAATGCAGAGATTAGACTAATATAATTTATTTCTCTAGTGCACTAGTCCAGGTGTTTTTAAAAAATCTTTTCCCTGCGATGTGAACATTGAAAATCTATGCATGTCGTTATCCTTGAGTGCTACTTTTCATTTGAATTGATGCTAATATAAACGTTCTGGTACATTTGTACTGTAGATTATGCATGATGTAACACCTGCTTTGAGCTGAGCTTACTTCTGTAACGTTGTCCACAGCGTCTTAACATATCACCCTTTTCTGAGCATTTAAGATGTATGTTTCTCAATGAGTTTTATACTGTAAGAGTATTTTCTAATTAGCTAGAGGCTATAGTCTAGAGTCACAATAAAGTCTGTTCTGGACTGAAATTTGAACACCAAATTAAGTTTCCCCTCACAGACGAAGTGTTAAACCTACTGGGTTTGAGGTATTGTTTTGAATGAATAACTACGTGACCTTGGATGTGTGAATTACCAGCCTCTAATGGTTTCCAGACAGATTACTTCATGTTATCGCTTCTCTTTGAGGACAACAGCTCACCTTCTCACATAAATAAATGCTGCACAGCGGTGGAAAGGTGTCGTCAGCGGCACGTTCCACTGTTGGCCACAGCACAATAAGGGTATTGTACAATGAGTAATAATGGCGTGACCTTGCACATCAGAACACTGCAGTCTAGAAGGGGATTAGCTTACTGTTGTGTGCTACGGCTCTAAACAGGACTGTGCTCCAGCACATTGCATAATTTATGTGGAAGCACATAATTTTACCTGTACAATAGACAATACCAGTCGTGACATGAGGTGTATCAATAACATGTTTACTTCATTCATGTTTACATGTAAAAACATGCTGAAATGTATTAAAGTAATGTAATTTAAAATAGTTTGGATATCACTTTTCTGTAATAAACTATGGATTGTATCTTTTAAATCTATTCTGGTGGTTTTATTTGTGAGAAGAGCTGCCCCTGGGCCCAAGATATTATCTTCATGACGATTGGGGCTATACTCAATCTGTTTATAGAGCACACCACAGCCTTTGTTGTTTATTTTTCTGCCCAGCTATTTTCACTGGCCCCAAGTCTTCATCTGAAACACTTTTCATCAAGTTAAATGGATCTGCTTGGTATGAGCTTTTTCCACTCAGGTGTCATTTTTAACTACTTTTCCTCTTTTGGCAACACTGAGTCTCAAAATTGAAGCACTTGTGCAGCTCACATGCACAGATTTCGCCTGATGATGGATGTCTAATACTTAAATTATTTCCTGTCTTCTACTGTTGGACGCTTCACTGGGATATTTCCTTTCAACCATTTGACCAGAGGAATTATCAACCTTAAATGAGCCTCAATTTTTCACCACAGTCAGGTCAGAGAGATCGGGAAAAGTTTCTACATGAAGTTGTGTGTGAACAAAGATACTGCTCCACCAGGTTTTTAGTAGGGTGCACTTTTCATTTCATGCATTTTTTCAGAGCACACGCAGCATCACACATGATGAATTTGAATCATTTAGCCTCCCTAGCCGAGGGCAGAGATTACTTGTGGGTCACTACGAGCAGTATGAGGTGACCGATGTTGATCATACACAGATTTACAGCAAAGGTTAGGAAGGTAATCAACGCTGCTGCAAAGACCATGACCATAAATCCCACTGCTGTAAATGGGACACAGGGAGAGGATGACCTGCTGCAGACAGAGGGCCACGAGCACCACAAATCACAAGACAGCCAGCCTTTTAGTGCCTTAGTATGAAAAACTGCAAAGAATAAAGCAAAATGACACAATTAATCCACATTTCCACTCGTACAGTACCAGAAATAAATCATTGTATTTTTTTCCTATGGTTACAAACATAACTTAAATGCTGCTGGCTTGTTCTAACCTGACTAGTCCAGTGAACTGTTATGAGCTGGTGAACTCTGTCTAATCGATCTGCTGATACTAGCAAACATGGGCATGACTCCTGACTTAAGTCTACTTCACGACATGCTGGCAGCCATGGTTGAAATAATGCTTCATATCCACAGTGCACGCAAACAGCGCTGGAAAAGACATGAGCGAGTAAGAATGGAAAAGCTCTTAAGTGAAACAGAAACAGACACTTAATGCTATGTCAACACATCTGCTGGGGCCACGAAGGGCTCACAGTTTGCTGAGAAGGGAGCAGGCAACAGCGAACAGAGACATCAGGAGCACAAGAGATCATACAAGTGTCCCCTCTGTGTGTCAGCAAGCCCTGCTCAGTGAACTGTAGAAGCTCTGTCCAGTGTTTCTTTAATAGTTGAAGTATAGGAGCCTGTTTGTATTGAGTGCTGGTTAGGAGTGGAGAAGCCTATAGGGGACAAACAAGCACAGTGTCAGGTGGGTATCATTATTCAAGTGGAACTTAATGAGACGTAGCTGAGAGCCACTGATTGTAATGCCACAGTAGGTGCTCAAAGTGATCCATTTCTCCCGTGGCCTTTGCTTTAGCGCTGCGCTTACTGTGTGATTGTTGATTAATACAGAACACTGGATACACTTAATGAATACAGTATAAGCACCAAGAGCTGATTTTGTGTGATACGGGAATTTGTTAAGACGACACCAGGATATAATGCCACTTTTGCTGCAAACTGCTGCTGCTGCTTATCTTCAGCGTGCTACTGAAGTCTTGGGTGCAAAGTGTAAATCAATGTATGATAAAAGAGAGCAGCTGAAGAGATGATAAAGACTGTAGAGCATACACACACAATAGGCAAGTTCAGTCTATTCATGTTGTTCAGTTCATTTGTTAGTTTTCTTCTCAATTCCTCCTGAGTGGGGTTACACTTTCCATTTATAACAAGTCCATTAAGTCTCTCAGCCAGTTGTATTAAAAGAAATAACTGGATAATATAAATCTAATTCAAAAGATAGCTACAAGGTTTATTAGGATTACATGCTAGCTTTGTGCCTTTTTGTTTATACAATATATGAAAGAGTGTACAATTTACACTCATGATTGTTTAAATAAATGATGACAATATGAATAATAAATAGGACAATGACAATGGAAGTAATGTAACAATAATGTAAACATCATGATATGACAAACGAAAAATTGTATAAACTGTACCAGATTGTATTGTACTTAGTTTGTCTTTGTGCTATCATTAGTCTGCAAGTAATAAACAAACAAACAAACAAACAAACAAATAAATAAATAAATAAATAAATAAATAAATAAATAAATAAATAAATAAATAAATAAATAAATAAATAAAGGCAAGTTCAGTCTGTGTTGGTAAAAAGAGAGATGTATGTAAATCTAATTCAAGCCAACACAAACACATCACCAGAAAAATAATAATAAAAGCAAAAAAGAACACTTGTCACTGACACTTCTGAGTGGTGTTTACATACTTGTTCATGAACTGAATATAAATGTTGAGAGTCCTTTTTTCAAGGGATGCCCTGCAAACCTCCCTCTGAAGTCTGATGTGAACATTGCACTGTAAATAATTGCATGTGAGGTTATTCTGGTTCATTGTGAGTCACTGTGCGCATCCTCCCACGCTGCCTGCATGCCTCGACCTCCACTCACACACCTCAGCAGCTCTGTGAGGAAGCCCATGGTCGCCATTCGAACAGCATCCAGCCCACTCAGACACTCACGATATACAGGCCCTGATCGAGCTCCACTCCCTGATTCTTGTTACAGCACTGTGCTATGCTCTGGCAAGAAGCTCAGTTTACTCTAGCAGTGTTTATGCGAAGAGAAGCTCTATTTATTCAGGTGCGCTGCTGCAGAGGGAGAGAATGTGCAAGCCGGGAAGCCTCAAGCTTTCTCTGCTTGTATACTTCTGTCAGCAGAGTGTTCAGTTCAGCAGCGCTTTTCAAACAAACTGTCTCTAAGTGAAATACAAGGTAGCGAAAGCTTTATATGAAATGACTTAACCAAAAACCTCTGTGGGTTCTCACAGCAGACACAGATTTGTTTTAAGTCACTGACCTCTGAGTGACCCATCTGAAATCTCTCACAGCCTACTGGCCATTTCCAGGGATTTGGGAGATAATACAGCCGTCAGATCCGATATCTGACTACGCTGTGTTTATATGAAGATCTCAAAGTGGAGAAATCTTTGGTGTGTGCTCATGTCATGTAAGCACCAAAGTCTGTCGCCTCTTTGCCAAGAAATGTACATGAATTCTGCTCTTTATTTATGAGGAGTGTTTGAGTTTGCCATCATACACTGCTTATAGGTGTATAGTTAGGTTACAGGTTCAGCATTGTAGTGATACGTAACCATACTTATCTTTAAAAAGGGATGCATTTTGTTATATACTGTCTGCATATTACATGTCAACATTGTATCTCATCTTGGTATTGTAAATGCACAGTCTCCGACATCCAATCACATCGCTTCATTAATTTAAAAACTTTAACCATCAATTTTAATTCCTACAAAAGAAAACAAAGTCTGTAGATGACATGGGAACAAAGTGCTTAACTTCTGTGTTCATTTCTGGTATTGATCACTGAAATCACACATTGGTGCTCTACTAATGTTCTACAAGATTTTGTTGCACTCCTGAAGTTTGGATTTTGCTCCAATTTCCCTTTCATTACAATAATAATAAATGATACAATAATTTATAGAGAAAAACTTGAGTGTCATTGCATTTGCTCCAAATATTTTAAAGCAAATATGTTTTCTCTCACAAAAGACATTATCACATTGTAATAACGCTTTAGATTCTATCCGTTCTCCAGATTTGCAGTGAGCATGACAGACTGAGACGGTACCTACTGCGGCCATGTTTCTCACCTGACTCAGTCCCACCTGTTCCCAATTATCCCATCAGTCCACAGGATATTAGACCCTTCAACCCAAGGCCCCTCATAATTAGCTCTTCTATGGACCTCAAGGAATGTCTTACAACATAGGCCAAGTTTCTCGTTCTGTCTTTTTTTTTTGCATATAGTTATATTTAGACTTGGTTCATCCATTTGCTTTGTGTGCTCTTCCACTTTTTCACAAAAGCCTAAAATCATTTCCTTGTTTTTGAGTCAGGACTGAACAATATCTTGATTTCACATGAAAGTGCTTTAGACCCTGACCTGGTCGTCTCACTCAGTTTACAGTAAACCATATGTTTGTAGTTTGTGTGTGTACTGCTGACAAACTGAGAGCGTATCTGAGACCACCCTGTGATGAGGTTTTACCCGAAACAGGACGTGCAGCGAAGGGGCTCGTTGCCCAGGGGACCCTCCTCCAGGCAGAGTAATGTAATCACCTGACGAGACCTATCAATGTCACCAGTAAATACAGTCTGCAGCCCCACAATCTGGCAACAACCACACCAGAATACAAAAGATTTAGCCATGACAATACCTTCAAATGGCATATGCCTCTAGTTTCTGTCAGTAATAATTCATTTTGGAAGGTACTACACACACTGATATACGTACATGCCAGTTTAAAGCTGTGGGTAATTTGGTGTCATCATTTGTGTTTAATTTAAAAGCCATCTGTTTCAAAGAGCCTGCTCCCAGGTTCAGTAATGTAGCTCTGAAACACATGTCGTATCTGTCATGTAAACAGTCTCCAGTAAATCCCATAAAGACTTGGCTTTCACTTTGTTTTCAAAGACCTTTCTCTCAGGACCACTGCTTCCAGATGCTCTGACTGCAGTATAGTACTTCATTGTTTAGTTCTGGTTAAGTTCTGACTGACAAATCCATCTTGTAAAAGCTTCTCTCTTTGTAAATAAACTGATTAAAATGAGATATGCGGTTTATTAGTAATTACATGCAAAAAAACGTAAAACCACAAAGTCAAATAAAAGACAATTGCTGCCTGGTTCTAACATATTTGTTTTAAATAGTGTTGTTGTTGTTATTTAATTTCTACAAACTCAAAGCCATTTTGGAGCAACGTTCCTAAATAATTGTAGTAAGTTATTTCAATAAGAGATGCAAACCAGTAACACATGTGCACTGGCTGACATTTGAACAATTGGAAATGAATGAATCAGTCCAAACATCACAACACAGGGTTAGTCAGTGTGTGAAACTGCCCTTGTCTCACTGTTATGGGCACTAGGTGAGTAATACATGTGGACTATACATACTGAATACTGAATAACTCACATGACATAGGCCTACTGTACTGTCACTGCAGCCTATCATCAACTGTAGGCTTGAGCTGAAGGTACCATATACACTGTTAGAATGACACTATGACACTACTGTAAAAACATGTCATTCCAGCATGACATTTATATTGTGTAGAGTGCAGAATTAAGTTTTGAGAAACATCAGGGAGAAAAGTCGTCGAGTAGCCTTCCAAGGTTTTTGATAAAACTCAAAGCTCAAGTGATAAAATAATGTGTCTAATAAAAGGTCTGACGTGTCTGGTTTGACAGTCATTCCCAATGGTTTGTCTCAAAGCTCAAACTCAGTGAAGTCTTGTGTTCGTCCTGGGACACACAGTGTGTTCGGAGGAGCCACCAGGGGCCCCTGTTGGCTCTGAGAAGAGTGAGAGTCTGTGAGGACGGGGACTGTGTAACACGAGTCAGGACCCACTCCACTCCGGCTGAGGAGCAGTGCGCGAGAGACAGAGACAGAGGAGCGCGCGATGGAGCCGATGCCGCTGCTACTCGTGCTGCTCGCGTGTTGGCCCCTGGGCCGCGCGCTGTACATGGGGCCCCTGCAGCCGGAGATCACTAACGGGACCTTCCACCACTTTTTTGTCCCGGACGGAGATTACGAGGAGACCGAGGACCCGGAGCAGTGCCAGATGCTCTTCAAGTTTTCGGACGTGTCCCCGTGCGCCGCCGCAGAGCACGAGGACTCCGTGGTGCGCGACGACTTCATCATCACCAAACTTCAGGCCGAAGACTCCGCGCGCCTTCTGGAGAGCATCGGACGCACGGTGACGCACGACCTGGACGGAGAGGACAGTTACGGCAAGTTCCTGCGCAGAGAGATCTCCCAAATCAGTGACGCCTTCGCCAGCGTGGACAAGTCTCTGCTGGAGCTCGAGGTGAAGTTCAAACAGAGCCAAGACACCGAGCTGCGCGAGGAGCAGCAGCTCAGCAGCCACGTGCTCAAACAAGTGGGCGACATCAGGGGCACACTGCGGGACACCACGGACATCTTTCTGGGGCTTAAAGACAAACACGAGCTGCTGTCCCTCATCATCCGCAGCCACGGCACGAGACTGAGTCGCCTCAAGACCGAGTATCTCCAAGTGGGCTCCTAGAGAGCACAGAAGATCCACTTCAGTGTCTTCAGTTCAGCTGCGTGACTAACTTGGATCTGCGGGACAGGATCGACATGAACATGAGTCAATCATGATTCATGATGAGACTCAATCATGAATAAATGCTAAACATGGATTTATCTTCCCTCAAATGAATGCATCTGCCTTCTATTCTTGTATGTGTAGTCACAACAGATCAAATAAATCAGGAGCATTCACACATTCAGTTTTTTTTCAACAGTTCAAAACTCTGATTATGGCTGTGGAAATTCCATGTTTTTCTTCATTGTTGTTGTTTGTTGGTGCCACATGTGCATGATGTCAGCTGGAGTGGCCCTTCAAGTGGCAACTGTCACTGTGCAGCTGGAAGTCATCCACTCTGGGGTTTCCCAAACAAAGGCTGGTTTGATGTAGTTTTAAAATAGATGCGTGCTTCTGATAGTTCATGTGGAATTGGCATAAAATGTTCAGGGGGATGGACGAACCAACACTGAGGATACAAATATGTGCAAAACAATGTGTTCTTGGTGAAGCTGGGCTTATTTGGCGTTTTGAATATTGGTCTTCAGAAAGATGTGACTGGTCTACACAAAACAAAAGCTCCAGTTGGCCATCTTCTTTTCTATTTTCTGTCGGTCTGTCTTGTTTATTTGATTTCAAATGACTGTGTTGACAGTGCTTTGGCTGCTGACCCCTTTGATAGCTTTAAATCTTCTTCTGTGCACTCCATTTGTGTGTCAGCAGCATCTCACTGTAGACACAGTATATGGCGCCTGGTTGTTTTGAATTCCTGAAAAGCAGCACTGCAGGGCCTCCCACATCACCATCTACCGTCAGCGTGTTTTCATTTACCATGCTCATGAATTTAATATTTGAAAAGCCAGTTAGTGGTATCTTTTTCCGTCTTTAAGTCCTCTTTAAAATGCTCTTGTCTGCAGCCACCGCTAAGAGCGTGCCCACTTCTGACAGAGATAATGTGAGCACACATGTGAAGGAGCCAGATGGGCGCAACTGGGTGTGATTTCCTCTGTCTGGTTTTCCTCACCGTCCAGTTTCCCCTGAGGGACCCCCAGTTTAAAAACAGCTCTCTACAGCAGAGCACAGTGAGGGCCAACCCTGTCAAAGAAATATAGCAGTAAGGTCCAGCAATCCTATATATATTTGTGTTGCTTTTTACGCCCAATATTTGATTAAAACATTGGACTTAACATAAAACATTTCACAGGTTGTCCACCCTTATCCCCTAGATCAGGACAAATGATTTAGTGAAAGCATAAAGTCTTGTGTTTGGGTTGTGTCCCATATGCGTTGAGGCCTGGGTAAAGAAGAATGTACGCTTCTGTCTCACTTATTTAAAGGACAAACAAAGAAAGGTCAGGAATGTAGAGCAGTGTTGATCTGAGAGCTCAATGATCCGTCTCTTTGCCAAGACAAAACCCCGAAAACGAATGCCTCTTAGCAGCAGCAGCAGTGGTAATATTACACCTCTCTTTTCATTTAAAATATCAACACTGCTACTAGTCATAAGGTTATTAGTATTTAAAACTAGTGGTTTTGATTGTGTCTTCGATTGTAGCGAGCCCTGTCACTCAGACAAACAAAGGAATATCTGTTGAACCAGGCACACTTCGTCTTTGTTAGAGGAGTTAGTTTACCTGTTTGATGTCATGAAACCATCAAAACTAATTTGAGGCTAGTATTTTTTTTCCCTATTCTACTGTTTTACCACTACAACTAGTCATAATGTAATTTTTGGGTTTAGGTTTTATTGAGTCACAGTTATAGTTTAAGTCTCTCAACAAAATGAATGCAAAACAAGGAGTGACCTCATAAAAATGCATGTTCATGTCCAGCTAACTGAAACCATATGGGGTAATTAGACCTCCTTTAACATGAATACATTCAACGCTCACACACAGCAGGTGTTTTCCATCACCCAGAGGTCAGTGGTACAGGGCAAGGTTCCTCCAACAGGACACAACACACATCATGAGGAATGCTGAAAGAAACAAAGACATCAGTTTGGATCAGCAGTAAAAGTTCACTGATTCTGATCCTAACTGCATATTTACCAAAATTATATTTTTTATTATATATTTTGACCAGCTCCAGATTTCAGAAATAAATAATAATACAAAAGTTAAAGTGCAGTTAAGTAATGTCAGCTCCTAGTGGTTTCTCTCACAGATTTGTGCTGTTGTGAAAATGCGAGAAGGGATTATTTTGTTTGTAATATAACTGTCTGAAATAAAACAGTCTTTCCAGCTGTGGTCTATTTGATTGCTGTTGTTAGGGCTTGTAACAAAATGGAAAAGTTCAGTCACTGACACTTTTAAAAAGTCTACAAGTAGTAGACTTGAGACAACTTTTACAACATGAACAGTATAAGTAAAGCCATAAAACGTCTAAGGCCAGAATAAAAGCATAGAGATGTTCAGATGATGTTTGTCATATGTGTGAGACAGAGAAAGTAGTTTTGCAAGGCTTGTTTTATTCTTTAAAAATATTTCCATTGGGTAAGACCTGGAGAACAACAAAACATTTCCCTCAAACACAGTTTGGTCTTAATGCTCATGTTTTTCATTGAATAAACACAAATGCATCTGCATACATACAGTTCAAATGTACATGTACATATTTTCTCTTGATGAGTACATCATGATACACAGTTGCCCTTTTCAAATATGACAGAACACATCCATAGATTCATCATATTCAATACAGATTTCAAAGTTGTGCTATTGATCTTCTGCCAGTGATTCTTTTTCTTTTTTCAAACCAGCAGATTAAGATGAAAAACTTGTATAACTATTCTCCTCTTGTAGAGCAGGCAATAACACTGAACAGTTCATTCATAAAGTGGGAGCGAGAAAAGCACCAGAGGAAGTGCAGTCCTCTTCAGATAAATGTCACTCCTTTTCATCATCATGTGAGAGAGAGCTAAAGTCCTGTGCTGTTGCTGCAAAGCTCTCTGTGTCTGAGAGGAGTCCCTGTGCAAAGCCTCCTTAGAGCAGGGCTCTTCACTGTCTCAGTCTAAGACAGGTGTGTGTGGGCTGTGCAGCGGCCTGTCACACACAGCCATTCTCCTGCCTGGGCTTGTGGGCCACGGGGGTCTGTGGGGGATACAGTGAAGGGGCCAGAGTACAGAGGAAGCCAGCGAGAAGCGTCAAGCCCAGGCCGCCCCACGCGCAGAACATAGACCAGCCGTATCCGTGACTGATGTCCTCTGGTATCCCGAACATGTAGCGGGGATAGCGCGACAGTTCAAAGTTGATCCCAGCCACACATGTGCAGAGAGAAATGATACAGCACGTCCCTGACAGAAAACAGGAAAATGAATAAGACCAAGACATTAAGATACATCTTCAAATAGTAGCTATAGTATTAAAGTTAAACTAAAATAAAAAATACAAAATGTGCTACAGTGACAGTAAAATACCACTGCAGCATTAAGCGAGCTTAAAGTGGCTGATATATAAAGTGCAATGGGGTCAGTGGGGATGCCTGCTACATTAGATTAATTAGTAAAGTATATTCCAGATGGATATTTATCATAATAAAGCTCATCATATTGAGACTAAACGCCATAATACTGGTGCTGTAAACAGAAACACTGTCTACTATAACATTTATTCATGCTTAATAATAATATTCTTCACAATGGCCAGAAAACAAGAACAACAACCCACTTTCATTCTGTGGCGCATAGCTGGACTGTGTCTGCATTAATAAAGAGGTCACGCTGCCCCTTTGTGGTGAGGCGAAGCAATGCACTTTATGTAAACTACATCCTCTTACCTCCCATGAGGAAGAGGAGTCCGGCCACATACTGCATCAGATCATGCTCTTTACAGCAGCCCAACACGCCTATGATCCAGCCGAACAGGATGATGGAGATGGCCATGCCTATGAAACTGGCGGTCATCCTCTGGAGATCTGAAAGACACAGACAGAGAGTGAAGCTGTGCAAACGTTAAATAACAGACTGATGTACACGTGAGACTGGTCTGAGGAGGAACTCACGGAGCGCGTGCCACTCATCCTGGCGGATTGTCTTTGTCAGATTGACAGGCAGATTCCTGGGCAGCGCCGATGATGAGTAGTAGTATTTTATTGGCGTGCAGCGTGGGACCAATCCTGCGCGTGTAAACAACACAAGACAAGTCAAACAGACGCTGAGACCAGGATACCACAAAGCTCTCTGCTGCCACCCCCACACCCTCACCTCTCAGCCTCCCAAAAAGCACCCCCTTCACGCTCCATCACCCACCCATCCACCCACACCACAATGGGACAAGTGGAGCAGCTTATCCTTTCTATCTGTGTTACTACAGCGTGCCCTTTTTGGGAGATTCGGCGCCGGATTGTAACTGTACTCCGTGTTCGAGTCCTGCGTAGGCCTGAAAGGGCTGTGCGCATCACCTTGGATAGCGCATTCATGACACAATAAGGCAGTCAATACAAAACACACACAGACGGCGAGTGAACAGTGTACCACGAAAACACACACCTTTAAAGATTAAATCCTCCGTCTCCAGGTCAAAGCCCTCTCTGTGACACTTCCTCCACAGTCCGGTGATTGTGGAGTTATATTGCCGACTGCAAAGCGATTCCATGGCCGAGGCTAAGGGCGAGAGGTGCCGCTTAGCCCGCAGCAGCATCTCGCCGCTCACACCGGAGCCTTTCCTCTCTACGTGCTTCTCCTTCGGCAGCATCCGTAGAGGGAGGTTGGAGATGTAGATGAAACCGGGGTGGTTTATTTTATTGGAGTAAGTCTTGCATCGTTCCCGGTGCCTCCTGGCGTCCGTCTCGTACCAGTTGTCAGTGCTGATCGCCACTGCTATCAGCCCCAAAGCGCAGAAAGCCAAACACAAACCCGCCACGGTTAAAGTCCTCATCGCAGCCATGTTCCATGCGCCGTGATGTTTCCGCGGGACGGTCAGGGCTCCGCTCCTGGCTCACTGGCTGGATGGATGGCTGGCTGGCTCAAGCTGTCAGTGTCTGAGGTGGTGCGGAGGAAATTCAGCAATACGCGCAAATGTGAAAGGCAGATACACAGTCAAACCCTTCATTGTCCCGAATCAATCAAGCACAAATGAAAATGCAAATGTTAAGAGACAGAGGATAAATGTATGGCCTCGCTGAGCTATTTTGGTTGTCTCCTCTCTTCGGCTGTGAACTGTCTCTAGCCTAGATAATGGTCACTTCAGCAGCTCTATCCAGCAGATGGAGACAGAGCCAACAGCGAGCCCGCACATACGGTCCCTCTTAAGAGTCTATGCCCTGCACACACAGCAGAGGACAGCCCAAACAGATGGACAAAATTATAAACAGGAAGTGCCTCATTCACATGAAGCAACAACAGGCCATCTACAGGATCACTACTATACTTTGACTGCTCAGTTATGAAATCTGAAAGATGTGCAGTTGTTTATAGACACATAATGGAAAAAGGATGTTAGCCAACTGAACAGTTTCATCACATCTAAAAATGTCCACTTTCCTTCCTGTCACAGCACACACACAAATATACATAGTTTCACACGTTGTTATGCTTATTGGTAGTATTTAGCTCATGTGTGTGGATTCATTGCTAATGTAAAATGTAGTAGCTACCATAAAATGAGTTGGGACAAAGAGGCCCCTGTCCTTTTAGTGGTTTCATTCTCATAGGCTCCACTTCCTTAAATTCAACCCTACTGCCCAAATGAAAGAGGAACAAGCCAGATCCAAACTTCACTTTTAGTTTCATCTCCACTGTGCAATCACAGTCTAAACACTACATAAATGGGACCAGAGATTTTTTTTTTTAATAAATTGTTACAACCAGCTAAATATGGCCAATGACAATAAATAAATAAATAAATAAATGGACTTTCACTTAAATTAATGTATGTAAGATTTTTTATTTTTTTTATTTTTTTAACTAAAAATTACTTTACATTTTCATTATTAATTGTAATATGACATATGCACATATATAGACAAAGAAACCCCATTCTTTAGTGAATGATTTTCAGAAAGTAATTTCTCTTTGAAATGCAGTAAATGGTCATCAGGAACTAGCTGACTCTATGAATTTGACGATTGGCCGACATAAATGTAGCCTGTGAGTCCAGCTCAGCTCAGTTTCAGTTCCTACTCCTCTAATGAAGTCAGTGTCGCAGTAAAACAACAAGAAAAGTTGAAGATCCATCACCAGCTTAAACAGCCAAGAGTCTCATGTTGTTTTGTTTATAATGGAAGGATATGTCATATCTGTAAGTACTATTTGTAATATGGAGGGAACAGGGTGTATTGGGTTAGTCTGTTTTCTTTGTTTGGTTTGAATAGTTGTGCAATGTACCAAGTAGGTGACGGTCAAAAAGAATTTAAGGACACAATTTTGTGTGTCTTAATGACGAATCCCATTTTCTCAACTAAAGGGTTCAGAGGACATCGTCCCAAATGAGTCAGGAAATTACCGACCACCAGCTGATCTCTACCCTTACCTCAATGTGGGAGATATTTATGAAGGTGAGGCATCCCGAACTTAAACTGAAATACATTCACTGTGTACCTGTGAGTCTGAACAGTTTCCCTTCTCAGACCACAGATGGACACTGCACTCTGAGCGCGTCCAGCCAACGGACTTTGAAAATTCTTCAGTAAACCATCTGACAGAGCTTCAGTCAGTGTCGCCTCAACAGCTCACACAACCTTTCCGCTACAGCACCGAGGCATTGCCACTTCACTTAGACCCGCCACTCTTACCTCTCTCAATCTCCCCACAAGTAAGTGCATTCAACCAATGTATGATGTGTTATTCATATTCATCCAAAATTAATACAATATGTTGAGCATAATGGCAAAATTATGCATACATTCCAGCTGTAGTTTTATTAAATATTGTAATTATAACAAGGGCAGGCCAATAAAACCTGCCTATGGGAAAAAACAGAATAGACCCACATTTACAAAGATAGTATAATCTGGGTAAAATGCTAATAATATGATTTGAGGTCATCCCTATGGAATCACTTCAAAAGGAAAAATGCTCTCCTCTTGTAAGTAAAAATGTTTACTACACTCTGAGTGAGTAGTCTATATGTATCACAGCATACAGTTACAGCAACCCCATAATAATAATAATAAGATAAATATCGGTACCATGCATGTGTTTGTTCTAAGTGTTAAATTCTATTTTGGCCAAGCTACTTCCTCTTTTTCATCACAGTGACTCTGTTTAATGATTCAGACTTGAATAATAGCAGACTATGCTGAGACACTTTACATAGTGTTACTTTAAATGAGGGATTTGGTCGTCTTTGACTTTTCCACTGAACATGATTTGTAAAGGATGGTCAGGAGGACAGCATAGCATTTACCACAATACTAAGCTGATGTCTTTTCTCTTCTATGTATTTTTCTAATCTAATTATATCATATCTGACGTTTCCCCCAGATCCCTTATTATGGCCCATCCCTGTGCTACCAGTACCAGCCGGCCTCTTCACCTGTGCATTACTACTCAGAAGAGGAACAGAGAGGCGTCAGTCCACCGCTTGAGGTGTCGGAAGGAGAGGATGATTATGAACACCACAATCTTTCTTCTTTAAGGAAAGACACAAGTGAGTGGTTTTAGTTTTGTCCCAGTGCTGACATACCATGGTTATACACTAAATATATAGAACAGGCAATTGAAACATTACCTGGATGTGCTTTTAGGTAACAAGAAGAAGATCCGCCTGTACCAGTTCCTCCTGGATTTGCTTCAAAATGGCGACATGAGTGACAGTATTTGGTGGGTGGACCAGGACAAGGGCATCTTCCAGTTCTCCACAAAACACAAGGAGGCACTGGCCAGCCAGTGGGGTGTTCAGAAGGGAAACCGCAAGAAAATGACCTACCAAAAAATGGCCCGAGCTCTGAGGAACTATGGCAAAACAGGAGAAATTAAAAAAGTCAAGAAGAAACTCACCTACCAGTTCAGTGAAGAAGTGCTGAGAAACCTCTATGTTCGCCGCTATCCTCACTGAGGAGAAAAAGAGAGCGGTTTATTTTATATTTTTTAAATCAAGTTACAAAAATATCCAAATGCATCTGCCTGTAGATTTGCTATCTTTTATGTTTTATCTTATTTAAACCCCAGGTGTAGTGTGTTTATGGGTAAGATCAATATTAACTGAAACCAATTCATTTACTGAAATAAATAATCAGGTCTTCTGTCAGTTCACTTGAATAAATGGTCAGCACTTTATACTATACCTTTCTACAAACAGGTTCTCAAACACATTTTTCCAGTGTCACAGAATGACACTCACATTCAAAAAGCCAAATACACTGGAGGCAAACAAACTAAGTTCATTTAAGAAGACAAATTACCTCTGTATCTATCAATGGAATGAGAGTTTCTCAATCTAAACCCTGTAATAAATTAGAGTAAACAAACAAGTCAGATATAGGTAAATTCTGAATGGAGAACTCTGCAGTAGATTTCAGACAATGAGTCAGAGAAGTAGACTAAGTAGGGTATGCACTGATTGATTAATGACATGCAAAAGGAGCCCAAATGCTGAAATCACAAAAAACACATAATTAAAGAGCATATTATAGCCACTGTATAATTCTGCATAGACTATAGGCTAATTTGTTACGTACCTTGTTTTCCATATGCTAACAACAGAGTCTGTGTTAAAGTGTAGCCTGAACCTGCCTTTCAAGGTTCATGATTTAGTCCTACTCATAAAGGGTTGTGTTTTGTGTGTTTTAAAATAGGCACATAATAAAATAAAATCAAGCATTAATAAACGCCTAGGTGGACTGTACGTTACTTTTTATCGCCC
Organism: Rhyacichthys aspro; assembly: GCA_036850595.1. NCBI lineage: Eukaryota > Metazoa > Chordata > Actinopteri > Gobiiformes > Rhyacichthyidae > Rhyacichthys > Rhyacichthys aspro. The sequence goes on from CM072153.1 coordinate 14,883,705, forward strand.
CGCCCCTCGAAACGCTTACGTGATTACGTCAGCCTCACTAGCCAATCAGGGCTGCGATGTTGTTTCGGTGCAAATTTCAAACGCCGGGAGTCGACAAACGTTCGGACAGCCACACAACAGCGGCCATCTCAGTTTTAGGTCTAGGCTACTTTTTTTTTATTTTTAAATCTCGTTTTTTCATCGTTGAAGAGAATTTAGTTACCGACGCTGGCCGTGGTCACAAAATGAGAGTAAGGTTAGTAACAAATATCATCTGTAATTTTTTATACTAACTAGCCCGTAACAGTTAACCTAGCAAACGTAACGCTAACTACGGAAGCAAACTTTGAATGGAAGAGTGTTATGTATCGTTGATTTGCAACTTTATAATTTGCAGTGATTATTTGGATTGTCTTTGGAGATTGTTTATGTCTTAAAATTGGTTTAAACCAACGGTTTGGTTGGTTAGCACGGCATATCAACCTAACCCAACCCTATAAAGATCTAGCCTGTTAACGCCATTGCTTCTCATTGTATAGAATTTGGTGACAATTTGGTTATCATTTAGCAGTACTGGGTAATGATAGACACAATAAGGGAAAGGGAAACGACGTTAAAAGGGAACAGAAAGTCTGAGTGAATTCGGGTCCTGATTACTTAAAAATTGTGATGAATTGAAATGAACTGGTTTGGCTGGTCTGGGGAGATGAAATTGACTCATGTGAACTATTTACTTTGTTTCAGTGAGGTCCACGCCGCAGAGTCCGTAGCCTACTTCAACAGAGCCCTAGTTAGGTTACAGGATATTTGGGAGGAAATCGGAATCCCAGAGGAGCAGCGTCTTCAAAGAACCAATGACGTCCATAAGCACATTAAAGTGAGTTTCATGGTTTGTTCTTGAGATTACAGTTCGTAGAAGTTGTATACATGTTTTTATTCTTCTGCAGGGTTTACTGGATTTGATGATCGCTGAGGAAGAGGAGCTTAAGAAGAGAGTTATGAAAAACATAGAAATCTGTCGCAAGGAAATGGGTGTTTTGTGCTCTGAACTCCAGCTGCCCCCCTTTGAGGTATAATTATATCTGCACAATACAACGTTTTTATCGTTGCTTGGAATAACACTTGTCTGTCTAAAAGGAGGAAAGTGGCTGCTCCATGCTGCAGTTGGAGAAGAACAGCCGCACACAACTAGAAGGATTGAAGGAGCACAAGAAACAACGAATAAACGAATTGAAAAGCCTCATTGAAAAAGACAGTGAGCTGTGTGACATTATGAGTACCACTCCTTTCTCTATCGACAAGGACTGTGTTCCATCACTGAAGCAGCTGGAGGCGTACCATGCTTACCTGGATGATCTAAGCAAACAAAAGGTGGTACTTACTCCTCTTTGTACAAATGTGTTTTTGTATTAAATGTTTGGAGGATAACTAGTGTTGAATGGAAATGTTTTAGGAGCAACGTCATGAAGAGTTTGTCAGTTTGAAAAAGGAGATCGCTTTGTGCATGGAAGATCTGGAACGCCAGCCTGAGACAAGTTTTGAGATGGATGTGATGTGTGAGGACGAGGAGGCATTTTGTCTGTCAAATGACAACATTACTGCCCTGAAAATGCTCCTTAGCCAGGTGTTTTTTAGTATTACTTACTAAAAAAGGGGTTAACTTTCATGAGTTTTATAATTAACATATTTTTTATGATCTTTCAGTTGCAAGAGCATAAAGCTGAAATTGAGATGCGTTGCTCTTCTTACCGCACCAAGATGCAAGAGCTTTGGGAAAGACTTCAGATTCCCCAAGAGGAGAGGGCACCTCTTTCTGAACACTTGCTCAAATCAAAAAAGAAAAATGTAGAAGCTGTAAGAGCTAAACAAGATCATTTATAATACTGATGTCTTTTAACCATCACCTGTAAATTGGCTGTAATAATTCTCAAAGTGAATATGTTTAATTTTACAGCTGCAGACAGAGGTCCAGCGACTTGAGGTCTTAAAAATTCAGAGCATGAAAAGTGTGATTGAAGCCATCAGGGCTGAGATCGCTCTTTTGTGGGAAAAATGCCTCTACAGTCCAGAGCAGCGTCAAGCTTTTTCAGCATATTCCAATGGTAAGGGCTGTTTTTTTTTTTCTAATTTCAGGCGTGGATGATTCCAGTTCTGGATTTCAGTATGTTTTTCCTACAGGTGATTTTACTGAAGAGCTGCTCAACTTACATGAGGCTGAGGTCAGCACCCTGAAAAAGTACTATGAGGACCACCAAGAACTTTTTGAGGGAGTCTCAAAATGGCAGTCGAACTGGACTTTATACTTGGAGCTTGATGTGAGTGTTCAGTATGTTTTTAGTTGGGTTTGCATTGATTGTTTCTTGTATATAAATAAAAAAATGTATTACGTGTGATAGAGAAAAGCCAATGATCCAGGAAGGTTCAACAACAGGGGTGGAAATCTTCTTAAAGAGGAGAAGCAGAGAAGTGACCTGCAGAAAAGCTTGCCCAAGGTAAAAGATGGGTTAAATGTGCATTACTTTGTTTTTAGTCCACAGAGCGGGGGCGTAGGCTGTTTAAATATAGATTATAAGATGTTTTTCTAACATGACATCAATGCATGTTTACTTTTTTAGCTGGAAAAAACCCTGAAATCCCAAATTGATAACTGGGAGCAGGAGCATGGGAGTGAGTTCCTTGTGAATGGACAGAAGTTTCTTGAGTATGTCCAGCAGCAGTGGGAGAATCACCACAATGAGAAGGAGAGGGAAAAGCTGGAGAGGGTATGTGTTTTTTTCTCTCATAACAGTATCATATGTATGATTCAGCCTAGTAACATATATTTGTTGCAAAATAGCAACTCAAGAAAAATAAGCAGACACAAGAGGACATGATGTATGGAACTGCCATCAGGACACCATCTAAAAGGCGGATGGCCGGGACTCCCACCCCTGGCAAAATGAGAAAGGTAAAATGCTTAAATGCTAAATATTTCTATCGTTGATGTTACAGGTGACTAAGCTGTATCACTTTTTTTGCCAGATCAACAGTGCATCAACTTTGTCCACTCCAACCAGCTTTCTTGGTGGAACTCTGTGCCAGTCTTCAATCCAGAAACCGCCACTGTCGGCTAGCAAGGTATCTTCATGCTTTTCTCCTTGTTAATTGTCTGAATATTGGGAAGCACTAAAATATCTCATAGAGAGTAATGGTAGAGACACTGTTCATGCCAGTGCACCTTGTATTGTTACAGAGTCTTGGTCTGCGAACTCCTGTACAAGTGAAGACTCCTCGTCTATTAGACCGAAACAAGGAGAACATCTCCCATCTGCACGGAAATACTCCAAATGCCGCACTAAGGTCTCAGGATACTCAAGATCACACCTTTACCCTAAACTCTATTGCGGGCTCCTATGTGGAATTTGCGGTAAATGTGGCTTTGCATCTGTTAAATCAGTTGTCCCTTTATTGCTCCCAATCAAGTGTTCTCAAATTACTGTTGATTTTATCTAGCTATACTCATACATTTCTTTGGGATGTCAATTAAACACAATGTTGTGCCACTACTGCCGTTATGTTTCAACCTCAAAAACTGCCAGAATAGAAAATAGATTTTTTTTCCTCAGCAAACCTCTGCCAGATCACCTCTGTTTTGCATTTGTCCTGAGAGGTAATTAGAGCCATTTTTGAACTGAAATGCCATAAATAATCGTGTTGAAAGTAAAAGTAAAATAATTGACTCATCTGACTCATCTAAACCTCACAAATAGTATTGAAATTGTTTACATACAACAACTATCCACTGTTAATCTTCAATTATGAAGACAACTCACATTTTATCGCATTTATGATAGTGACAGATTCATTCATTTATTCACTTATCCATTGTAAATAGACACTGAATGTGTGTTGTTCTTCACAGAGGGACTTCACAAAGGCTTCTAAATCGAATGTGAAGGCAGAAGTACTGAACTCCACTGTGAGCCTTCATTGATGTTTGATGGAGCAGCACCGGGAGTCGTCCAGCTCAGCGTTGCTTGTGTATTTTAAAAATGTGCGCAACAGGCAACTTTGATGTAAATTTCTCCACAAAAAATGTAAATATTTAATGTGATCATTGAGGCATGAGGTATGGTGTTTATATAGACTTTATTTGAAGGTTATTGCTGAGGTTGTTTGTCTGCTGTTTATCTTTGTGGATAGTTACAATTGTACTATTGTTGATGTGGCATGTATGTGACATTTACTTTTTGTATCACAGCTTTTTCTTGAGAAACAATACACATCTAGCACTACCTTCCTTTAGTACTGTAGCTTTAAACCAGTGCACCATGATTCTCTCCTCCAGCTGGGATGACGGCTACATTTGCTCTAGAGAATTTAAATATTTTTCAGTGCATTTTTATTCAAGCCATGAATAAATGTTTTTAAAAACGTTCACCCTTACTCTGCCTATTTTGTAACATTATTCTACAATTTTTAATGCAGCATTATGCAGTAGTGAAAACATGTTTAAGCCATGCGTGTCATGAGTTCCTCCAGGGCTCTCTCACGGTGGTTTTCATGAACGAGCAGCACTTCTTTTATTGCACTTTGTTGAAATCCCATTTCGTTAAACTGTGTCAGCAGATTGAGGAATTCAGCAGCCTGAAATTGGGTTTCAAGTGTTAGTAGTTTGTTTGCAGATAAAATAACACATCACATTTGTATCTCATACAACATTACCTTGCTCTCACAGTTCTGAAACATCTCCAAGGCTTCCTCCACTTGTCCTTCATCATAACCAAGCTGACACAGGTGATCGCTGGCAATCAGGTACTTCAGGATCTGTCAGCACAGTGCACAACAGTGGGTTATAGACTAGTTTTTCTTGATACATTAAATTCAGTGTATGTGGTACCTTTTCTGGGTTTCGGTAGCCTGTCTTCTGCAGTGCTAGGATAGCTCTGTGTAAAGTGTAGCCCTTCTCAGTAATGGTTTCAAGAAGCTCCCGTTCCTCTTGGCTCAGTGCTGATAGAAGCTCAGCTGCAGAGTCCACGAACGCTCTGTAGCCACCAGAGTTCAGAGCCTTTTGACAGAAAAACACGTAATAAGCAACACTAAGAGACTTATTTTGAAAAGAGGTTGACCAACCTTTTGCCTGTGGTTTTGGACGACAGGCCCTGCAGACGAGGGCCGTTGTTGCAGCAGTCTTCTCTCTCCAACTGGAGTATTTTGGGTGTACTTTCTGGTCAAAGAGCCCAGTGATCGGCGCCTTTTGTTACAGATCTTCTGAGGAAGAGTGCTAGCCGGCTGTGTCCTGTGCTGCTCTACTGCAGTCAGCCGTTTTCTGCACTCATGGTGAGAGGGGGAGCTCTTTCTGTGACCCTTGAGACTCTGTGGGGAGTCAGGTTTGCAGAGCCCACGGTGCATGTGTTTGACTCTGGATAAGGGATCTCTGGGGGCTGTGCTCCGCGGCCAGTCCATGTTCTTTATGACATGTGGAGAGTCCTCAAGGAAAACTCTACTGTTTTGTTCACTGTAGCTGTCTTCCTCCTCTGAGTCACATACAAGGAACCTGACAGTGCGATGACGCAACCAGGTGTCTGCAGAGGTCAGGCTGTGGCTTCTGGGACGGGGGCTGGGGGCCCACAGGTCACTGCTTCTAGATCTAGATCTGCGGCTGTCCTGAGGGCTGCTGAACATCAGCCAGTACGGAGGGCAAGAAGGGGCCAGGCCAGAGGGCTGCTGCCCATTTAAGATCCACTTCTCTAGGCTGAATTCATACTGTAGACAAACAGCACAGAAAATACTTTTTAAAATACTGTTTTGATAAACATTTTCCTCATTCATTGTCTTACTGACCCACATGGTATCACATTTGGTCTAGAAGCCAACGTCTCCTAAGTATCTAAACAATAGCACTAACCTACAGATATACAATGTGAGTTTTATATCACCTTAGCTTCTTGTAGTATCTGTGCACAGTCTGGGACGGAGACATCTGGAGTTTTAACAAGATGCACTTCCTCCTGCAGTGGACCAAGAGAAGTCTGAAACGGGACATCCTCCAGAGTGTTCATTTAATCCAAAAATCAATCACACTACGCCTACAATATCAAATAGGTCCTTTTTGGTTGACTTTATTCCATTAAGGTTATCTCCTCAGACCTATAGTGCTCTGTGTCATTGACAGGTGTGTTGTGTAAACGATTAACTCATACGTGATAAATCTCCTCATCACTAAGCCTCTGACATCACCTCGAGTTGTTTACCAATAATATCTCAGACACTTTCTCTAATCCTATGTAGTAAGCAAAGAACACAAGGTATTTTTACTCGGTAAAATCATGTGGATAATGTCAGGTAGAATTTGTGTTCTGTTTATAACTATGTCTAAATTACAGTGTCATATTTAAGTTTTATGCACCTGTTTTTTTTACAGGTGTAGTTTTTCATGTGGATTTTTTTCTACACATTTGTGTATTTTGTTCTTCTGGAGTGAACATGAAGGAGGATTACAGAAATGCTGAGGTATTAGAAAACAAAGAACAGCACAATACTTTCCAGAGATTAGCCGATTACTGTGGCGCTTTACAAATGTATTATGAAAAGGCCACTTCATAATTTAGCTTTGCTAAATATCACACTGCCCCATTAGAGATAATGATTCTGTACATACATATACATTTTATTCATATTTTCAACAATTACAATAAATCAAAGATTCACAAACTTTAGGGGTTAACAGGTTTTGTAACAGACCTCACAAAGGAGAAAGCAGTAATACTTCAAGAAAAGGAAACTTAAAGAGAACAGAGCTGGTTTAATCTCATTTTGTAGCACAAACAGCATTTTCAGAGTACAGCAGCATCATATAATTAGAAGATTTTGGTAGACGCCTGATTACAGATTTGGGTGTCCAGGTACCATTTAGTAAAGACACAAGATCACTACAGGTGTGGAAAAGTGGGGAAAGTTTCAAAGGCTGGTGACAGTTGTGTGTTGTGTTTTGGGAAACGAATTCAGTAAAGCTTAGAGCTGCAGCTAACTGAGACAGATTATCTGTCTGATACAGATATGGACAAGGACAATGACTTTTTAACATGTTTGATTCAGTCATGAATTTTGACGGCTCACTGAAAACACAAAACTAAAGATACAGTATTTTATAAATCCTGGTTAGGCATAGAGGCGACCGAGCCACTGCTGTGGTGAAGAGGTCTGAACATACATTCTCTGTGTGAGTAGAGGAAGCAGAAAAAATATTTTAACAGCTTATAAAGGTCACTATTAACTTCTTCTTGGTGTGCAGATGCATTACACTTGACAAACTGTTTTCCTATTTAAAGTAATGTCATAAAAAAACTGCTTACAGACCCTACTTAAGCAGTGTAGCGCAACATATACAGCCCATTTTCACACCATTATTACAATGGTGGTCAAGAAACATCAACATATTGATGTGTTCATGGAATATTATGCCCTTATGTCGTAAGGCATTAGTAACATTACATCTACACTTTTCAGCTTCCTCTATTTCAAGTGTATAGCATGATCCCATAATGTCCTTTGTTTCCCTCACTCACAGCCAATCACCACAAAAAGATCAAACAGTCTAGCTACAAAATTTATGAATAAAATTGCATTATCTTTATATAGATAAAATGTTAACAATCCCCAGAGATTGAAATACGTATAAAGGTCCATCTGTGAGTACACCGCTAGTGAATTAACAACTGATGCACAGGACCAAAAGGTGTTACACTCTTTAACTTGTTCAGTAAAAATCACTTTTTAGTAAGAACCAGAAGCCTTCATTGCCTTAAATACACCTCCCATGGCTTGTTAATACAAGGCTTTAATAAAACCCACAGCTGCTGTCCAAAAAGTTCATAGTAATCTGTATATTTTCAGACAGACTGTGGTCACGATTGATTTGTGAAATGAGTGACGCATGGTTTAGTTGTTAGCAACATCTGCCTGACGAGGCCAGTTTTCCTCTTCAATGCCCGAGTCATATTCTTCTTCAGTAGACTCCTTGGCTGGTGCCCTGAAACAGAAATAAGTTTCAACTCAGTCTGGTCAGATAAATCATTACATTAGGCAACAATGCACGTCTCAGTGAATGTGACCAAAAGAGGATAGAGGAGGCAGTGAATGCATCTAGACATTGATATTAAGATGTGAAAACAAAAGCAGTGTTTCTTTGTCGATACACATGAAATGCTTCAAACACAAAACTACACTCCTTTAATCTGAGAAGGGATACTGACTTGATATATCGTGGCTCAGATTTCCCATGAACAACATCTTTGTTTAGTTCAACGGCAATGATATCCGAATGTGGCACCTCAAACATGGGCTCAAGTAGCAACTTTTCCTGTAGAAGAAATAAGAAAAACACATAAAACCCTGTTGATCAAGATTTCAAATTTTAAAATAAAAAGTAAGTGTCATACCATAATGGATCTGAGCCCACGAGCTCCAGTTTTTCTTTCTAGGGCCATCCTGGCTATGGCCCGCAAGGCATCTTGAGTCACATTAAGTTCACACTAAGAAAAAAAAAGAAAAAAGAAAAAATGACATATTTTTACAGAGAAACCCAACTTAGAATATCTGTATGCTACCACAAAGAAGCGTACTTTGTCCATGCTGAACAAAGCCTGGTACTGGGGCACTACAGCATTACGTGGTTCAGTCAAGATTCGGACTAGTGTTTTTTCATCCAGGCTGTGTAGAGGAACAACAACAGGAAGACGACCGACAAACTCTGGAATCATTCCAAACTCGATGAGGTCTCGGGCCTCAACATGTTTCAGCAGTCTGTCTTTCTCCTCGATTTCTGCAACTGTGTCCGTCTCACCGCTTGTGTTTGCCAAGTCAGCAGCGGCCGCAGCACGTCGACCCTTGCCCAGATTAGATGGTGTTCCAAAGCCCAAATACTGTGGGGTCATAAAACATGTTAAAAAGGGAAAAATAAAACGGAACAATTGAAATCCTGTGAAAATAGACTATGTTCAAATGACCTTTTCATTTTTTCTTCTGCTGATGATTCGGTCAAGTCCATTGAAGGCACCAGATGCAACAAAAAGGATATTTGTTGTGTCCACCTGCACTGTCTCCCCTCTTAATTTCCTTGAGTTTTTTTCAGGAACATTAACAATTGTCCCTTCTAGCAGTTTAAGTAAGCCCTGATAGAAACAAAATCATTAAAATGATTAACAATGTTATCAAACAAGTTTTATTTAGTGCAGTCGAGGTCATACCTGCTGGACTCCTTCTCCTCCAACATCTCTTAGCTGATGTATTCCTGGCACACTGCCAATCTTATCAACCTCATCCAGAAACACAATACCTGTGCATTAAATACAAATTTAATGCTCCCAAACAAAACTGAATGTACATAGCCAAACAGGTTGAAGAGCATCTGGTTGTGCACATAATACAGGTACGCAACAATATCTATGACATTTACTTTTAACTTTCTATGTTTGTTTGAACAAAATATTTAAACTGTGACATAAACATTATAGCTATACACATTTAAACTTTGGCAATCATTTAAGAAAGGAGAAAGAAAAGTAAAATATTATGCATTTGTGCTTGTTAAACATGTTAAACAAAATTAGTCGATATTAAATGTTATATTATGTAGGCCCATATAGGGACAATTTTGGGATGTTGAGACCTGTTTCTGGGATGGTACTGGGATGAAGATTAGTCTGGAGCCGTGATATTTAGTTTAAGAAATCCATTTAAAAACAAATGCCCACCTTGCTGAGCTTTTTCCACAGAGTAGTTAGCATCCTGTAGCAGCTTTGCGATAACTGACTCAATGTCTTCTCCGACATAACCGGCCTGAGTTAGTGTTGTGCAATCACAAATGGCAAATGGCACATCTAGACATCGGGCAAGTGTCTGTGCCAACAACGTTTTTCCTGTAAACAATTAAAAGGGAAACACAGTCAACAAACTCTCGAGGACATTACATAATATTTGTTGAACTACACACATTTTTAAATACATTCTTACCAGAGCCAGTTGGACCCAAAAGTATTATGTTGCTCTTCTCGAGTTTAATATCAGCGTGTGTTGAGTCCAGGACTTCTCCGCCCCTCTTCTCTTGAGGAGCTTGCTGACTCGCCTGCTGCTGCATCGTTGCTCCCAGTGCATTTCCATGAGGACTGATCCCTGCAATCTGCAGCAACTCTACGAAAACAAGCAACAAGCCAACCCCATGGTGATTTTTGTGATTAATGTATAAAAAGTCTTTATAATTTAAACTTCACAACAGCAGGAACAGCTATTAGTTGTTCGGCTGTTGATTTCATGACATGTTTTGGAGGGCCATGAGTTTTGGTTACAGGCTAAATATAAATCTGTCCTGGCTAGTGATACTGAGTAGTGCTGCACTGAAAATAGCCAACAGACACATATAGGTCAGTGGTGCTTCCATATGTTATTGTTTCTTTCGTGTCTATAGTTTGTGTGACATCTAAAATTACCAGCCACTCAAACTGAATACATTTCATTTATTTAATTTTTAATTTTTTTGTTTTTGTTTTGTTTTTTGTTTTTTTTAAAAACACTTACTGGCAGCATGGCAGTTTAAACCATATAATGTAATAAGACAATACTGGTTGGATTTGGGATGCAAGATGTCTGTACATTTTGGCATTTGTGCAATTTAGAAATTATCACTTACTTGTGAACCTGTATTCATCCTCTCGTCTTCTCATCTCTAGCTCTACAAGAATAGGATGAAATTACTCAAATCAATATTATTACTGTTATATCTTTATTAATACAGTCCTGCAAGAAAATGTAGAAGTTTGAGTGAGGAAAACATTGAACAAATGCCAAATATTACAGATTATCTGAAACCACGTAAATGCTGCATCAGTCAAAGCACAGGTGGCCAAACTGATCTTATTCTAACCATTTCTGCCACCATTACTTCCTTTATCTTTTCTTCCTTCAAATACCGTCTTTGCATAAATGTAGAAGTTGATGAGCAAATCCAACCTTTAGGGTGAGATGTAACTATTTTAATACTTTAAAAAATTATTATATTACTGAGAACTACAACTAACCTCTTGGTGTCAAAGAGGGTTGTTTCTCCACCTCCACCTGCTGTCTGCTACCAGCAGGAATGTTGTTGTAGATGCGCTTGTAGTGATTGTACACTGCAACTGCTAACACCTTTTTTGCATAGGACTGTCCAACAACATACTTGTCAAGGTATGCATATATCTGAAAGAAAAACATAGCACATAGAGTGCCATTGGTAATCACATGACTTTAAGAGCTTAACGGTGGTGTTTCTGCGTTGGTTCTCACCTTCTTTGGTGGAGGAGGTGGTTTCTGTGCAAATGCGAGTTTCACAGCCTCAGCTGCCGATTCTGGCTCTTTGCTTAGCCCCTTCTTGGAATCAGTTTCAGACAGTACCACAAAAAAGTGATGGCACTTCTCACATTTCACAAATCGTGTTGATGCTGAAAAAAAATATATTAAGTCTTTATGAAATGCTTAATGATAAACCAAGTTCAGTAAAATGATATAATAATTTTAGTTTCAATCTACAATACTGACCATCACTATGATTACTTACATACAAAGGTCTCTACATGTGTGCAGGGATCTCCACATTTTGGACAACGGAGTTGACTTCCTCCTTTGCCTGATCCTCCTGAGCCGGACAGTCTCTTCCCCTCACTGATGCTTTTCTGTCATTAAAATATATAAGCTATTGAAAATTATTCCTTTTTTCTAATTTACATTAAAAAAGTACCAGTAAAACATTACCTTTCCATCACTTCCTCCATCCTTTGTTGTTCCATCTTTAGAGGCAAAGCAGACATGTGTATCTGAAAATGATCTCACCCTCACCAAGGAGGGTAAATGTGTTTCTCGAGATCCCTGGCGGCCCAAAGAATACAACTGAATCCGGGAGCATAATAATCCTGTAACAACAGAATCTCTTTTAAGTTTTGATGATCAGGTAGAGAATGGCAAAGTACCATTGTTAGCCAAATAAGAATAGCAGAAAAACTTGGGGATATAAAACAGGAGATGCCACTTTGCTTCGTTGGTGCATTGTATGGCACTTTTATATTGCAATATAGTTATTATGAAATTCACATGAAAACAAGAGGAACGTTTTTAAATGTTGGGGTATAACATCATTTTTTGTACAAGGCTTAAGGATGTTTAGAAACCTCAAAAAACGTTTTAGGGAAGCCTGGGCAATGAGGCGAAAATGTAAAAGTTATTCATATATGTTAGATTGATAATATTTTAGTAATTAATAGTTGACATGGCAAAGACGTTTGCTTATCTAAGGCTGGCTGGCCCTTAATAAGCCCTTCTACCTGCTATTGACATTACTGTCAAAACAAACATCTGGGATCTAGGTTAGGTCGAGACCTACTTTACAAACTGTAGCAAATAGCACAATGTCAAGTAGCGTTAGCGTCAGATGGTACAGTTACATGTAGCGTTAACCTAGTTATTTCTTACCTCTGTGGGCAGTATTTAGTATTAACCTAGCAGCCGAAGTACATGTACTGGACATCACTCCTCTTTGCACTCTAAAATCCTGAAAAGAAACAAAAATAGGACTCAATGAGGGGAGAAAACCTGGCTAATTTAGCTGCTAACAGAAGAGGCAAAAATAGGCCGGCTGCAAAACATTTCATAACGTCCATGTCACTGTTAGCATTAGCAGATCATTATTAGCCAGTGTTCGCAGCAAGTGACAGGTCAAAACTTTAACAAACACTCAGTTAAACTGAACTGAGCATAAGCCCCCTGAACACTAACATATACAGTATTAGCTATTTAAATAGAATGGGTGACACGAATATTAAGTTTTAGCTTCTCGAGATCAGGCCCAAACCAGTACCACTTGCCTGCCCAGACTGAGGCTAATCTGAGTGCTTAACCTTACATCATGAATACCCGCAAATGGCAGTAAGGTGCATAAACTACTCGACGTCTAGGCTAGAGAGCAACAGAGAGCGATCTGTTACAAAAAAAATGTAATTAGCGTTAAGCTGAGTTAATGAATTTACTTACAGGGCACGGTGAAACCAGTCGTCTCTCAACAGCCCCCCCAGAAAAGCAAATTGCTAACTTATGTCACTGCAGCCCTTTTCGCTCGCTTTTTATTTATTCACTTCAGTTTAAGACTTTCATACTAATATCAAAGTCACTAAAGTTTACAGAATAAAAAATGGTCATTCAGGCAAACTCCCAGGTGGGACAGGACCCGAAATGATGTAACGCTAACCTAGCTGTTATGTAGTTCTAGCCAGATACCCTTCCCACTAAGATACAGTACAGCTGCTAACAGTGTCATAAAAGTACATGGAGTGTGAAGCATGGCGGCCTACGGCATACAATAGTGCACACACTCATCCAGTTCTTTACAGATCTACTGTTCCTCCGACAGGTCAGCGGTGACGGTGCATTTAAAGCAACAGTGTGTAAAGTTTTACCTCAAAATCGCTCAAAACTATGTCAACTGAAAAACCATAAAATAATGAATTCCAAGTCATTTGGACAGTTTCTTTATATAAAACTAAATGACCCTTCTTTAAAGACAAAGCATGTTTAGATTAACAGATACTCCACTTAATAACTCTGGGTGTAGACAAAAGAACACATTGTACCACAGCCCCAAATAACATGTCAAAATGTATGAATGCAAAAGGGAACGAACAAACCAACAAATAAATGAATGAATGACATTAGTGGTAATGCGTTGGTAAAATTTTGAGTTGATTCTCTCTTATTTGTCATAATTTTGGGAAGTGCTCCAGGCTGACTACTATTTCTAATTACAGTGAAGATAACAAATGGTTTCATCAGCCACGAGTATGTACATGTAATGGCTGGATTTTTAATAAATCAATCCTAGAATGCAGAGATATTCCTATAAATCACAAGCAAACCAAGATAATGAAAAGCCACTTTATTTCAAACAGGGTCAATATTTTCTATAAATATTCATCACACCAAGTGTATCATACTATATTAAAACAATACCACAACAGCTGGGGTTTGGAAAATGATTGTTTTGCTTGTTAGATGTTGTTTTGTTTTTTTCATTTATGTAGCTTTGAGTTTAACTTTACATGTTTTCACACTGCGGTTGTCCCAAACAATCAAGCATTTCATGTTAGGATAGTATGACATCATAGACAATATCCCATTAGATGCCCTTAAATCAAAATGTACATCAAGAGACTTCTCTTTCTGTAAGTCGAATGCATATGAAATTTTCCTGTCTCTGTCATCACTTACATAAACCACCCCATATGCTATGAAAGCATTTCCTGCTTTGATTGTAGGATAAGCTATGTCAATGAGAGACATCACAGAGAAAGTCTCATGGTTTAGTTTTGCAACCATCATTTTATCCTCTGAGTCCTGAGCAAAGATGACCCACAATCCATTTTCATCAACCGCAAACTTAAAATAGGTCTTAGAGTTCCGTAAAAGATAATTGAGCTTGTTGTATCTGCTGTCTGCCATTGTGAGACTTGCTACTTCTCTTGTTTTCAGGTTCAGTCTGTGAAAAGACAGTAACTGGGTTAAGTGACACAAGTGATTAAAAAAACTCTCTCTGTTACATGTCAGGTACTTACTTTATGAGTTTGTTTGATCCCGCCAAGTGAAAATAAAAGTGTCCATCATAAACAACATGACCACAGCCCTGGTAAAAACCCTGCACGTCAATAGTTTTAGTGCTTATATTCTGAAATGCTGAAATGTTTCTGTATTCAAGCAAAATTCGCCCTACAACAAAAACAAGAAACATTCAAAATTTGTGTAAAGCACAAATCAAATCTGTACCTAAATAGTTCTATAGTCACCTGAAAAGTGCTCTGCCAGCCAGTATTGACTGTCCTCTTGCTGGGAGGCATCCAACATCCATGCACCAAAAGTCGTTAGCATTTCAGTGGATTTATCTGAGCATTTAACACTTTTAACAGTGTACCCTGCATGAAAAAAACATATTCAATACACAATATTAGTTGTAGGTAGGTTGGAAGTTTAGGTTTAGATTAGGTAACCTGTTTTGGTCGATCTCTCAGAAGCTGTCACAGAGAGTTTGTTGTGGTTTGGAAATGATGATGATGATTCTAAAGTAGTAGAATAAAAAACAATACAGAGGAATATATTTAAGGAATCTTGTAATAGCAGTAGATATACGTTTCCTTACCACTTTTCATGAATGTGTCTATTAAGTTTTCACTGATATTGACGACAGAAGTCTGTTTTGGTGAAGGGGAGGCTGTATGAAACATGACAAACAATTTATTGTGCAATAGCAGTTGTCTTAGACAGTAACTGTTTTTCATTTTTGAACTCACATGCCAAAATTGGAGCATTTTTGTTCTGTCTTTCTTGTTTGTAATCTTCTTTCAGTGACACTGAAAAGAAAATATATGACATTGTTATGACTTTGTAAGCTGCATACATTTTTACTGCCACAAAAAAGTACCAGATATCGTATCCGAGTCTAGAAGATTCTCAGAGTCAGTAACATTTGAAGATCGTCTAATATCAGTGGCTGGGTGTTGTTGGGATTCTGAAGATTTAACAAAAAAAAAAAAAAAAGGTATTATGACCAAATCAAGGAAAATATAAAATCAGATGTGACATTATGAATCAAGCATAAAATATCACACCACTTTTTGTTGACTCTTCAGTTAATCGATTTCTGTTGTTCATGAGAAAAGATAAAGAGCCTATAATGAAAAGGGAGAGTTATAACATACACATCTATCTCCAAGAAAAGTCAAATCTAAGAACTACATATAAACACTGTTTAATACCTGTTAATGATGTCACTGGTGCCTCTGTAGCCTTTGCAGTGTTATTTTCATTTGACGTTTCGAGTGTGCTTTTTAGTTTGAATGATACAGACTCTGAAAAAAATAAAAATAAAAAATTATTGTTGCATCTGTTATATTACAAGATGCTGTGATAAAGCTTCCCTTTTACTCTTAGCCTATTGGCTGCATACCAGTTTCCATAAAGGCACTCAAAAGTTGCTCAGACTGAGTAACATTCACAACATCACTGGAGTCTGCTGTTGGATGTACTGGTTCTGTAAATAAGTGGAAAGTTGAAGAAATGTGAACCCTTTGATGGGATGAAAATTGTTTTGTGGTTACCCATTAAATACTGTAAAATGGAAAAACAACATGTCCCACCTATTAATAATTTAACTGGTGTCTCTGAGGCATTTTGTCTGTTTGTATGAAAGGTGCTGTCACTCTCCTCTTGAGGAAATGACACAGGATCTAGATTTTAAATTTTTCAAAAGCTTCGAGTTAAAACAAAACAGTTGTGGGATATTGTCAATGGTATGTCTGCATCTAATACCTGCATCTCACATACAGTACATTTACACAACATATGTGCCACCCAACGCAGACTTATCCCCTTATGAGCCAATACTACCCAAATTGTCTTTTAAATCAATATAAAGAACCCCCACTTACCAGACTTTAGATTTCTTTCTGTTGGATTTTCTACATTTGTGAAATTAAAGACTTCTCTGACTTCAGGAGTTGGATAAGGCGAAGGTTGCACTGTGAAAAGAAAGATTATATATTATATTTTCAATATTAGGTGACTATAATTTGTGGATTACATTTAGGTATGTGAATCTGCATCATACAGCTGGATCTGTGAGATGTTAGGTTCTTAGAGCATTTCAAATAGTTTCAATCCCATATTAAGAACATACTGAAGGTTAGAGACACAATATTAATTAAATATTTTGAGTAAATTATAAAGAGATTATTACCAGATTCAGCATTCGTATCTGGAGGTTTCTCAGTATTTATAAAATGTGAAAACTCTTCGTGAGTTGGTTGTGATGTGGTATGTTCTGTGCAACAAAAGTTGATAGATCAGTTGTTTGAATGTGACATGCAGACATAAAACTGTCTAGATCGCTTACTGGATATTTTCTTAGAATTTTTATCAGTCTTTGACAATTAAGCCAACTTTTAATTCATGGATGGGACAAGAGATCTAAATGAGATATTGTATATAGAAGTTTGTCCTACCGATCAGTGAGCTGGCTGTTGGAACAATGACATGCTCTGTATCATTTATGGTGTTTTGGCTGTAGTCTGGACCAGCTGACACTAACTCTGTCAAAAACACACAGCTGTTAGTTCATACATTTGAAATCTGCCACTTTTCTGATTCTTTTCAGCCTTAAGAGTGTACAGTGCACACTCTGGATTTTAACATGGACCTCTTGACAAAAAATTACAAATAATAATAATACAGGCCTATAAACATTAACGTACATTAAATATTTTTAACACTTTTGTGCATGTATAATTCTGTGACAAGTGTGTGATAAACAAAGGTGCACTACCTGGCAAGACGTTAATAGATGCCTGTGTGGTGTTGTCTGTGTTGAGGTCATGACTGTAGTTTGTTCCAAAAGATAATGGCTCTACAAAACATATAATTTAAATTCATATCACTTACAAATGTTTTTGTGCTTTTTGATTACTTACCAGTCACCGTACTTTCTTCTTGATGTTTCTTTGAGTTTGTTAAATTTTTGCTGTCCTTGGTCTCATCTGAAGAATGGTTTAAGAATAGCTCTGATTACAAAGAAAAGATGATATGAGAAATTTAAACATTCCTAATTTTAACATTGAACAGCTTAATAACAACTTATTTCCTACCAGTCTTGTTACTTGTTGAGCTGTTTGAGTTTGCTGTGTCATTATTACTGAAAAAAACATCAGTTATAGGAGATGTTTCTACATCTGCGGATAGCAAAAATACCTTCGTTATTTAAAAAATACAAATAGACACTGAAAAAATAGTTGACTGGTCTTAATAATGTAAGTGTCCACTGTGTAAAGTGGTATGTTAGTGAACCTGTGGACAACAGAAAGTGTACAGAATATCTAAAGATGTTCTTACCTGTGAGCTTGTTTGATTGACAGGTATGTTCACTGACAGTTTTAACTGTTTTAGTTTTAGAGACACAGGCAGGACCAGGAGGGCCGGGGGGGCCAGGTGGACCAGGCGGACCAGAAGGACCTTTCAATATGAATAAATAATACTACTTATAATACTTGAGTGTTTCATTGAAAAATAAATTCCTGTCTTGCAAATAGTGTGCTGTAACATGGTGATATTTCTATAAAGATCAGAGGAAAATGAACTGCTTATATCTCACCCTCAATGAGAATGTCTTCGTAGGTTTCACCTTTAAAGATTCGGAGAGGCCCAGGGTCTCCTTTAGGCCCTGGTTCTCCCTTTTCACCAGGAGGTCCTATATGATTACAATAAAAGAACATGAAATTATTTCTTACAGTCCGAGATGTGTTAAATGTGAAATGTAGTGTTAATGTAGAATTCAAAACTTTGAATGTTTTTGTCTGGTCTCAGAATCAAAAGCATTTTAACTATATAAACATATAACTTAACCTTATCTCAATCTCAGACATAGAAGCCCTATGGCTGGCTATAAACAAATGATTTCAGCATGATAATTGTATTTGATGAAAAGCTCAAATATAACCAAATCAAGAACAAAAGCTAATTTTTATTTTTCATCACTTATAATCTGTCCCTCTGCTCTTATATGATCACATGCCATCAACTCATGAAACTAAGTTTTGCCTTTCGCGTTTCACAGAGTGAGGGGGAAGTTGAGATTATATAACTGTGGTTGAACAATGAAAGTCTGTTTGTAACTGACTGACTTGTGTCTTTCAGTCTGTGTCTAGCTCTTCTACACAGTGAGATAAACATACACCAACACACATACAGGCTGTCGGGAATGTCCCTAATCATAATAAGACCCACTAACAATACAGTGGTTCATTATAGTCTCATACCTTTTCTTCCTCGTTTCCCCTCAGGCCCGGGTGGACCATGCAGTCCACGTGAACCTGCTTTGCCAGGCATACCTAGTAATCCCAAAGATTAGACGTACAAATATAAATGTGCAAATTTAAAGGTTATTGTAAAGTTCTGTGTTTACCTTGAGGTCCTGGTGGGCCTGTCAAAAATGAAAACAAAAATATTTCTCACAAATTGAATCCAGTAAAGGCATCAATAAAGTTTCATAAAACAGTGCTCTGTGATGTAGAAAATGTATGAAACATACCCGTTAAACACATTCCTTTGGAGCTATTACAAAGCTCTATAAATGCTTTGATCTGAAATACACAAACACAAATGGATGAAATCGATGTAGTTTTTGAGTCAAAGTACATACACTTTTATGAAATTCAGTGATAGAAAATTGATATTTTATACAATCTTTTTGCAGTGTCTTAAATCTTCTTGACCATAGTGTATGCCACTGTTAATAAACAAGTTAACATTTACTTTCTCATGAATTTCTTGAATATCTGTGTCAAGTAGCGCCCTCTTAGGAATTGCTAGCTCCCAAATGAGGCGAGCCGAGTGAAGGGAGGAGTAGGCTACAGTCAAGCTCGGCTGCTCTCCTGGAAAGCAGACTGCTTCTTAATCGCTGCACCAGAGCGCTGAATTCTTTACATTGCACATGTTTTATATCCCAAGTGGGAAAAGAAAGGAAGTGTTTAAGATGACAGCATGCAGCTGCTAGGTCCCCTGTTGCCTCTCACAACTAAATTATTTACATATATTAGCAATTAAAAATGACCTTTCAGGTATTTCAGGTAGAAAAGCAAAAGCAGCCTTACGGGTACAGTGGAGTATGTGACCAGCATCAACATTTCCTCATCACTGGCTGTGATTTGTGGAGGTTCTCCAATGTGGCTTCTTCTGCTGCGTTGGACTTTTTTGAGCCTTTCAGCCTCTTCAGGGTCCAGGGTCACAACCCCAGGCCAAACTCTTTGGGCCAACACTTGCACCTGAGCGTCCAGTTTGGCTATGTCCTCGGTCATTTCTCTGTGTCGGAGCAGCAGGTAGATCAGACCTGCTGAACAAAAGAGAAGTAGCAAACATATAACCAGCAGCAGCACTTTGAGTTGAAGAGAAACTCCGACGCCCTCCTTCATGTTGCCTGATCGTCACTGCACAGCAATATGGGGTTCACAAGCATACGCAGCACATATCTGAACACATGCCAACAGATGAGACGTCACAGGGAAACTACACGCGAGCTGCTGCAGAGGAATAAACATGTCAAAAACTGTCTGGCGTGTCTTGCGCAACAGTGAGCATCTGGGAAACAGTTAAAATGTGTAGGTCTGCTCATTTAAAAACAAAAATTGGACACATTTCCAGAATGGCATGTCTCGCAGACAGTACACGGCTTGAGAACACTGTCACCAGCAAAATCCTACACAAAATGACATGGAAGTGGAATAAATAAGTTGGTAACAAGGAGGTCATTATTTGGCTCTACAAAAGACCCTTCATGGCATTTTCAGTGAAAGTGTGTGTGTGGAAAGCCTCTGATGTAATGTCTTCAGTATTTAAAACACAAATGCTACACTAAGTATAAAGATGCTTTCAGTTTTTAAATGAGTTAATAATTACTTCTCATTGAGATAGAAGGTTTCATTGAGATAAAAGCCCAAACCTCAAAATGTGTGGCCATCTATCTTAATGAAATAAATACCAGACTTTCATTTTTTTACAAAGGCACAAAAAGCTCTTATTAGAAGTCCACATTGGGAAGAAATCTCTTTCCTTTTTCTTTTCAGGTTTTTTTTTCAGTTTCCAAGTCCATTCTACCTGGTCATTATACTAAAGCTGTAGTTTTCAAGGCTTTGTTGTAAAATGAAAAAAGACACCTTTTCTCTCTCCTATTTAAACAGTTGACTAAGTCCCCACTCCTTTATAGACAGGTCAGTCTGACCCAGCTAATTAATTTCCCCTTGAAAGGGCTCCACGCTTGAAGAACTGGATAGCGGGGTTTCTTTCATTTGAACAAAGCTAAGTGCGATGTAAGCCTAGCTAAAAGATGCATTGAATGAACAAAGATGCAGAGGAGTTACTATTTTTTTTTCTTTTTACTGTTTTGTGTTTTTTATTGCTGTCCACTCTGTGCCATGCTTTGCCATGAGTTGGTACTTGTAACCCCAGAGTGGTGCAGTTACTAAGCAACCACCAAAGTGAAGGTTTAACCAAGGATTTATAAACACCCTGTGATTAATTTGGTGGACAAATGCTCATCTGCAGAGGATACACTACTTTCTCCGAGCTGAGCCTGGGCTAAAGGAAAGTGAGTATTTTAATCATCTTATAGTAAAAAGAAAATATTTATGTAATATATGTCAAAACGTAACAATATTAATTTGGCTAAGGTTTCAGCAGGGAGTTGATCAATACATTTTTTATTATTGTCTGTTGACATCATTTCATGATGTTTAGCTATTACAGCTTTATGAATAAACACGATTACCACTGTGTTGACTCAAGTTAAACGCATTAAAATGAAAATGTGCTGTCTTTGTATATGATATGATCAGTGGAAGAGTGGAGGTGAATGGCAATTATAATCTTTATTAAAGCAAAATCTTCAAAAGAATGATCTGTGAATTTACATACAGGCTACATCCTTTTTGCACCTGGCTTTCTATAATGTTATTACAGTTTCAATTCTTATTGTAATTGTGTACTTTAATTGTATCATTCAAAACTGAATTAGGCTTTATGTTGTGATTAACTATGTTTTTGAGACAGTCTCGGAAAACTGCAAGAAACATAAATGGTTCATGTGTGATTTGTAGTTGGAGCCATGGAGAATTTGCTGAGACCACTCACCATTGGGTCCATGACGCTTCATACAATATCCGAGGTCACTGGATTTCTGCTTTTTCTCCTGCTGATCCTGCTGTTAACTGCTTGGAGTCGAACACACCGTTCGAACATACCAGGTCAACCATTTCCGAGAGCAACCTTTCATAGAAAATAGATACAGAAAAAATCATTAGTCATTAGCTTTAAAAGTGATTTTCCTAAATAACAATAACAAGAGGTTTGGTTTCTTGTCTGTTCTGCAGGTCCGTATTTCTTGGCAGGACTTGGCCCAGTTCTTTCCTATGCCAGGTTTATTTGGACTGGGATAGGCACTGCATGCAACTACTACAACAACAAATATGGCAGCATTGTCCGGGTCTGGATCAACAGCGAGGAAACACTTATTATTAGCAAGCAAGTCCTATTAGGATTAGAGTAATGTCATCTAATCTCCTCTTCTAATATTTCTGAAAACCTATAATGAATTGCTTTTCTTCTAGGTCATCAGCAGTTTATCATGTACTGAGGAGTGCCCAATACACAGCAAGATTCGGAAGCAAAAAAGGACTACAGTGTATTGGGATGGAAGGGAGGGGGATCATTTTCAACAGTGATGTTCCTCTATGGAAAAAAGTTAGGACATACTTTTCTAAAGGTGAGAAAGGACAGCATTTGACCTTTATAATATAAAAATTCTAAAAGTGCACATAACTGCTGTATTGCTGCATGGCTGTCACAGCCTTGACCGGCCCAGGGCTCCAGAGGACAGTATCTATCTGTGTGAACTCTACAACCAAACATCTGGATAACCTGCATGAGATGACCAGCCCATCTGGCCATGTGGATGCTCTCAATCTGCTCCGAGCCATAGTGGTGGACATCTCCAACAAGCTTTTCCTCAGGGTGCCTCTAAATGGTCAGCTGCAGTGTAGAAGTTCTTTTTATTTTTATTTACATTTTTTTATGCAAGTGAATTTTCTGGTACATACGTGTCTACAAGTCTCATGCTGTAGGTGAATGTATTTTGTTTCATTTAGAAAAAGAATTGCTGATGAAGATTCATAACTACTTTGAGACCTGGCAAACTGTTCTAATCAAGCCTGATATTTTCTTTAAGATTGGATGGCTTTTCAACAAGCACAAGAAGGCAGCGTAAGTCACGGAAAAAAATGTGCACACTAGAATCTTCCTCTAATAATAAGTTGTGCTCTGGTGTAGACAAGATCTACAAGACGTGATGCAGAATCTTCTTGAAATTAAGAGAAAGATTATAAACAAATCCGAGAAGCTGGATGAGGATCTTGACTTTGCAACAGAGCTCATATTTGCCCAGGTTTGTCCATTTCTTTGCAGTTGTCTGTAAACAGGACATCAATGCAGCTTCCTTGTTACCCTTTCTGTTAAACAGAACCATGGGGAGCTTTCACCAGACAACGTCAGACAGTGTGTCCTGGAGATGGTGATTGCAGGTCCTGATACACTTTCCATCAGTCTCTTCTTTATGCTCATGCTGCTCAAGCAAAATCCTGGAGTCGAAGAGAGCATAGTGGAGGAGATAAAGTCAGTTTTAGGTACATGAGTTTTGTCAATGTTGAAACAATATCACACTTAAAACCAATTTTGAAACCTCATAATTGCTGAATTTTCATTTTTAGGTGAAAATGGTGCTGAGAACATTAATCATCAAAACCTGAGGGTGTTGGAGAAGTTTATTAATGAGTCTATGAGGTTTCATCCTGTGGTTGACTTCACAATGAGAAAAGCCCTGGAAGATGACAACATTGAAGGAACCAAAATAAAAAAAGGAACCAACATCATTCTTAACATTGGTCTTATGCACAAAACTGAATTCTTCCCAAATCCCAAAGAGTTTAGCCTGGCAAACTTTGACAAAACAGTGAGTGAGCTGGAGATGCATTAGTCATATGACATAAAATGAGTTTAATTTTTACCTTGTGTCTGGCAGGTGCCCAATCGTTTTTTCCAGCCTTTTGGTTGTGGCCCTCGTTCCTGCGTGGGCAAACACATCGCTATGGTGATGATGAAGGCCATCCTGGTCACTTTGTTGTCCCAATACACAGTGTGCCCTCGCCAAGGCTGCACCATCAGCAGCATTCGGCAGACAAACGACCTGTCACAACAGCCAGTGGAGGACGAGCACAGCCTGTCCATGTGCTTCATTCCACGAAACACAACTCAAACATCACTGCCTGAGAACAATGAATAGTAGTGTTGTTGAGAACTTACCTTATCACTAATGAAGGTGTGATCTGCAAAGATGATACATGATGACTTCATGATTCAACATTAGAGCAAGGTGAAAGTTTATTTCTTTAGTATGTGTCTTTAGTTTAGCTCCAGCAGGAATAGCACTACTGTAGTGGATTGAATAAAAACACTTAATGACAAACTGGTTTATTTATCAAATGTTCATTTTATTCATAAGTTAGCAGTATGTAGTGACAGGCACTAAAACACTAGGGGTATTTTTTGTACCACAGGCACAAATCAAACATGCCACCGCAGCATTTGAACATAAGGCATTGGGTTTAGTTTAGAAATCTTGTTAGATTTAATGCTATGCTCTGACAGACAAAACAAAATTAATATTCCCTTCAAGTGAGATAAACAAGCAACACAAACCAAAGTCACGGCACAACAGTACAGTACATGAAGAACTGATTTCTAAATGAAATTAATGTAAAATAGTTTCTGTAAGAATATAAATCCAATAAATATGTTCATACAATACTGTATTAATACAAAAATAGAGACATCAAAAACAACTAAAACCAGCAGAGACCATCTGAGTGGAGAATGAAATGCATAGATAATCATATGAGACCTTCTGTAATTTTGCAACACAAGTAAGAAACTCTTCATGACATTTATGGACAGGATTAGTGTTCTATCCAACATGAAATAATAAAGTACAGATAAAAAACTGTTGTGGCTGTGAGCTATTAGCATTATATAATCCCAACAATAAAATAGGAATAAGACGGTTTCCCTTTTTGTAAATACTTTGTTTAAACATGGGCTCAGTGTAAAGGTGAGTTCTTAAATAAGACATTATATATACGGTTGATTACATCTAATAATTAGCAAGAGTTGTTGATTACATTACGTTACTAGCCCTTGTCAGAATTTGCTGTTGTTGTAGATTGGTAAGAAGAAAAGGCAGCTGAGAGTAAAAATTAAAATATCATGATTTTCATGTCAAATACTTAGACACAACAGTGCTTTAACATTATTATGGTGCTTCAACACCACTTTAAGACTTTTTTACAATGCTCCTTAACATTACAGAACACAATTTTTGGCTTGACATCTTTTAGTAAACTCAAAACCCATGAACCACCTGACCAATTTAAACTAGTAAAATTAACTACTCAAGAAGATAAAACTAAATCCTGCCGAATAACATGATAAAAGACCTATTTGTAAATGCTGTTATGTTCAGATGGTACCTCCATTTGCTGCAGTGAAGGGTCTGACAGTCAAGCTGCAAAGTCCTCAGAGGGGCAATAGCTAGGACTCAAGTCTCTTCCAAAGCCCTCTGACAGTGGTACAAGAGGCAGTCGGGCAGGTCAGGGACTGGGGAACGCAGCCACACAGCCAATGTGCCAGCATGAACACGACAGTGCATTAGACAAGGCTGATCCCGGACCAGTCTGCAAGCTACAATACCTTCCATACCTGCAGGGAACAGGGATACAGTGAGCCCTTACAGAGATCAACAGGGCATAATAATCAGTCATAAATTGTATGTTATCATCAAGATTAAAACGACATGAAGACTGAGGAGTTGAGGACAAATATCAACTTACCACTCACTAAAACTAGTAGCTTAGTGGATTAATACTGGGCAACATTAGTTTTCTTATATTATATATAATATATAATAGTAGTCAGATATTAGAAAAGAATATATGCCCAAATTTATACAAAATTTGAACTCATGACAGCAAAGCTTGTGGCTGAAACTTAGACCTTAATAATTGTATCTATGAAAGAAAAACATTTACCTATAATTTCCACAATATGAAGCTGAAGTTTCTTCTGCAACACGTTCAGGGTGGCAGACAGTGGTTCCTGTCCATCACCAAGAAGTGCCAGGTTCTGCTTTGTATCATTAGAGAAGTCCAACCACATTGTCCCATATTCCTCTGTGGACACCATCAAAGGCCTGATCCCCAAAGATCAAAATTAGAAAGAGCTTTCTTTTTTACTATGTATTGAAAGTGGAGAAAATATTTTACCTGATGAAGTTGGTTAGAGGGAGTTTGCATGAGAACTGCGCTACCTGAGGGGTCCCAATGGACAACTGATAGGAGAGCATGCCCACCACTTCAACATGAACTAAAGGCCTCTTAACAGTCAGCGAATACTGACACACGGCTATACTGTGGCTTGTCACCTCCTGCACTGGACTGTCAGACAACAAGGACACCTAAAACACAGAAATTGTAAATTACTGTGAGAGGGAGATCATGACATATTATCATCATTGTCAAGCCCCAAGTGACTTTACCTCAAGTTGTTCTGAGTTAATCTGTAGAAGTACCTCCTCAAGGTCACGGTCTGATGAGTTGGAAATAAAAATGACTAATACTACACAATCCTCATTCTCCACATGACAGACAGACAGATCCACACTTTGGTTTGAGTACACAGACATAATTTCTGAGTGCGAATGTCCCGAGAGGTTTGCAGGAAGACTTAGAGTAGGACCTACATCTTTGGGTCTATCTGTGTCTTCATTTGAAACAGAATCAGCAGCAGTTTCTACACCATTACTCTGGACAGGAGAGGGGTTACTTTCTCTTATGTCTTCATCACAGCTTCCATTAACTTCAGAAGGGCTCTGGGAGGGTGAAGGTGTCTGGTTGTTTTGTTCTGGGACCATGTTTGACTCGGGTATGGTGTTACAAAGCAAGTTATCTACAGTGCTTGAGGTGGAGACAAGGGAGGCAGACATTCTCTCTGTGGCACTTGAGGAAGAATTTGGACTTTTGGCTTTTCTTCTACTTTTCTGTGGCACTGGGTCAGACTTTCCCATCTGTTAAAGAAAACTAAGCTTAAATAAAACAAACCAACAAATTTGTCTAACTGAGGTTACTTTGCAGACATAGTTTCAACCCTTTTACTCCGTTTTTTAGCTTACATAGTCACCTGTACATAACACATTAGCTATCAAAATGTATTAGCTCTGGTATAACAAATACATAGGACTCACCAGACACACAGAGCTTTGAGAGGCAAGGCCAACAAACAGTGACGAAGCCAGCTGCTGTTTCTCCTGCTCCGGCTCGGGGGTCGCCCCGGGAGTGGTAGTGTTACTTTGTGCCCCGTCGGCCCCTGCGTGCTGGCTGGGTGAACAAAGTGGACTGGGATTCTCGACCTGGGCAGCTTCTTCAACAGGTTCCTTCTGCTCCAAATATCCTTGCCTCCCCCACACCCGCCTCACTCCATCCAGCTTCAGCGTTGTCGAGCTGAAACACAAAACACAAGTATGTTCAATATATAATTGCATTTTTGCAATTTATAAGACACCTAATATGTGTTTTTATTCACTATATCTCTTTCCCTTATTAAGTTAGATACATCTAAAAGGTCTACAGAGAAGTAATTCCCTCAGCTGCATGAAATGGCTTGGGATTTTCAAAATTTTAAGATGTCAGAAATTACTCAAGTACAGACTGTAACACTTCTCCTCTTGCTAGTTCGAAAAAGGGATATACAGAGAAGTCTTAGTTAATGTTTTGTGTTTTGGAAAACTGTGTTTTGGAAATGTGAAACAAGAAAGTCAGTCAGACCTAAAGAATATTGGTATCCACAGAAGAGTGAGTGACATAACATTTGGTAGTTGGTATTGTATTTTTATATTCACTTACCCTTCTTTGTGTGAGATCTCAGTGCTGTCCCCTGACAAACCGGAGCTCATAGACATGCGTGTAGGTGATTGCCTGTCATTGATACTGCAGGAAGACATGTTGATGGGGAGGGACAGGCCGTATGGCTCAAGGCTCAACGCTGCAGCAAATAGAACAATCAGAACAAATCAAAACATGTCTTGTATTCAGGCCTTTAGCTTTGCCACAGCATGATTGGATTTATGTTGTACCTTTTTCTTGGGCTAGCTCCTCTCGCCGCTGATGAGGAGGCTTGTATGGAGCAGCGCCAGCAGCCAACGCCTCAGACACAAATGCATCCAAAAATGACAAAGAGGAATCCACCTGAAAAGCAACAGACATTCAATTACAAGCCCTTTGATGTTGAAGAAAAAGCACTGGAGGTCATGGAAAATAGGTAAAATAAGACTAACTTCATACAAGATATCATCAAAACAGAATAGAAGTAGTATTTAAGATTTCATTAAGTTAACAGATTAGTCTGTCAATAGTGAACAACCCCACCCAGGAGACAACTGCAGGCATGCTGAAACATTCCCATTGAAGCTGCCCAAGGATTTCTATGTTGGTAATTACTGTCTTTTATTAAGCCCACTTTCAACGTGCAAGGATAGTGTATGCATTTTTCTTCAACATAATGCAAACAGTGGCAACAGCATTCAAAATACACACAATATCAAACATCCTAACAGTTCAGTGACTGTATCATTTTACCTCAAGAGGTTCGGATCCAGAGTGCAGAGGAAGTACCCGGGCTCGCAGTGCTGAGTCTTGGCTAAGGAGCTGTAACTCATGGGCCCTCTGTCTAAGCACTGTGTCCATGGAGCTACTGTGTGATTCACAAACCGACTGAGCGATGGAAACACTGGCCTCCCCTTCACAGAGCTTTGTCATTGCCGCGAGGACCCAGGTCTTAGTTTCACTGCTGGTCTGCTTCATTTCGAGCAGCTTGGCCAAAAGCGTCATGACTCTGGCTGGGTCATGCTCTGTGCTTAAATGACAGTATTCCCCTAGGACCTGGGAAGAGAACAGAGTGTATTCAGGCATGTGGCTTACTTACTGTATTTATTAAGTGTTTACATTTTACATAATATTTTGTTAAAGTGAAGTATGCTTACCCAGCTGATCACTTGCAGGAAGCGCTGAGGTAGTTTGCCAGGCTCGCCTTCAAGCAAAGAAATATACGAATCTACTGCAAAAAGACGCAACTTCCTGTCCTCTTCCTCACTGTCAAATCCTGTTTGATTTATGACAAATTACTTAAATTAAAGTGAGTGTCAGGAACAAATTAAACAACTTCAAAAGGTACAACACAAAGTTGTTCATAATAGTTCAAATGTAATGTTACCTTACCTTCAGACAGCAACTTGAGAAAACTGTTAGGGATGTCAGGCTGCATCATGTCTCCACCCAAAGAAAAAACTGTGGTCATGGTCTCAATGAACCACCCATTGTCTGGTGCATATGTATAAAGCTTGATAGGAAAAGGCTTAATATTCTGACACATTTATTTAATTTCTAAGATTAAGCAAATATAACAGTTCATTGGACTATAAAAAACTTTGGGTATGAAAAGTGTACAAGAGAGGGTTTGAAAATAAAAACAGCTAATTTACATATTAAATGTGTGTAAATGTATAATGCATGTGTAAAGGATATTTTTCAGCTATTTCTGCCACTTTTCCCACCAGGTCAATAGTGGCATAGTCATCTTTGCTCATACGTAGAAAATCCAACATCTTCTCAACAATTACAGTGACATTCTGAGCATTGGTGATCCGAAACAGCAGCTCCAGTGTCTATTAGGAGGCAAATAAACCAGTAAATAGCCACATGTTGATCAAAATTAACAGTCAAATGTAGCAGTAATCTCACCTCACGCTTGATAATGACATCAGGATGATCTAGACACTCTATGATGGTCATCTGATGCTGCAGGGCCAGTTTGGGGTCCTCCTGGACTACGTAGGTGAGAGCCTTTAATCCTGCATTAATAAAAATATAAACATTGTTAGCTACAATAGCTTCTCTTTATAAGGGCACAGAGCTGATTAAAATCTTACCTAGATATTTAAGGTTAATCTTCGACGACAAAACAAAATTGCCAATGCACTTTGCTGCTTTTTCCAGAAGTTCAGTTTTGGGATAAATTGTGTAAATACATTTCACACACTCGTATAATATAGCTGCAAAAGGGAGAACATGTTTTCTGTCAAAAGATGTTTGAAATAAAGACCTCTACAAACTTTTAAACATGAGCATACCATATGTTATGTTATGGTTTATCTCTGCTCTTCTTAAAGATTCATCAAGGACTTCATACATTATTTCACTTGTACTGTCAAACACAAACCAGACAAATAATAACCCTCAACTTTATAGACAAACACAGCTGAAGAAACAAATGAATGATAAGAATCACCTTTGGTCATTTTTTCCAAGTAAGGATAATATTCTGAGAAGCTGGATTTGCAGCCACGGAGCAGGGACACTGTGATAATTGAAATCCATGGGCAGTTTTCCACCCACTACCTGCTTCAAGATGGTGACAAAACTTGCTGCAAGGTCCTTATAAACCTCTGAATTCTCCTGTTAAACAAGAAAAA
Organism: Rhyacichthys aspro; assembly: GCA_036850595.1. NCBI lineage: Eukaryota > Metazoa > Chordata > Actinopteri > Gobiiformes > Rhyacichthyidae > Rhyacichthys > Rhyacichthys aspro. The sequence goes on from CM072153.1 coordinate 14,913,904, forward strand.
CAATGAAATACCAACAGACAAACAAGTAAATGCATGACAATATTATTGTTAAAGCCTTAAATTACAAAAAATACTAATACTTTTAACAGACATAAAGTTACCTTGATCATCTGTTGGTAAATGTGTAGTGAAGCAGACATAACACCGGGATCCTTGTCACACAAAGCTTTGCGAAACTTGTTGTGGATGTGCTGGACCTGATTTGGTGCTATCAGGTAGAACTTGTACAAAGCCAGGACAGCTTTTCGTCGGATTATTTCTCTGCAAAAATAATACATGAATGCCTTTGTTCCAGATAGTTTTTCTTATAAATAATCTGTTAATATGTATGCAACCTACTTTGGGTGATTTAGTTTCTCCTCCACCAGCGGGAGAATTGCAGGGATCATGTCTTTGGGGAACATCTGGCTGACAACAGTTAGAGCCATGCACACTTCGATCAGGTTAGTGCTCTGAAGATCCTGTAAGCACCAAATGTGTTATCAATACTGGTTCTTTTTCAAATAGAACATGTTAGGATATATTAGAGAGCTCACCTACCTTGAGTACAGTGTTTACAAGGAGAAGAAGAAGCTCATGACTCTCATTTAGAAACAACGACACAGCCAGATAACCTAGAAGATGACACTGACTTTTAATAACACAGAAAGTAGGAAAGTACTTAAAAAATATTTTAGTTCAATATTTTTCTAATTATAGGCACAAGGTCTGCTAGAACATACCAACTCTTTTATCCAAAATAGAGCCTTGCTGAGCCAGTTTGATGGCATGAATATAACTAAATGAAGCCTCATAACCCAGCATTTCACAATAGATTGCTCTGACCATGGCCTCCTTCATTTGCCTCTGAAAGAAGTCAAATTACAGAACGATTAAAGGACAGAGACAGCTGTTGGTTTACACATTGAAGGATATTAAACATTGTTACGATAAAAAAAAGATCCATACCATAGTGGTGTTAGGGGAGGACACTTGATCTTTGATTGATGCTAGTTCACGTTGGATAAGTTTTTCTTCTTCCTGAGCACAGAAAAACAGGCATAGTAGACATAAATTGACATAAGGTGACCAAAACAGAAAAGTACAAAAATACCCTGAAGAATAAACCTATTATATTTCCCAATTCCTTCTTTATTTCCATGGAGGGTCTGGGTTTAAGTGTGTAGCTATCAGCCAGTAACAGTAAAACAATATTTCCTGAATGCAAATACAGGAAAAAAGATTTACATTTAACTCACAGATGAGCAGTAAAATGCTGCCAGACTAACTCATTAAGATGAACTTTACTATGACAAAAGATGACTAATACTACAAGACATGCTGGTATTATTGGGCATATTTGAGTTTTCCACGAGCACTTGAACGCACCAAGGGAAATGTAATTTTGACACTGGGTCCAAATAATTACAAAATACTAGAAAACACACATCCCTTTAAAATCAGTCCGAAATGACGAAACGTCTGTTAGTAGTAATAGTAAATTTGTGGACATAACTGTACACATAAGTTAGCGTAGTCAGCAAAGGAAGCTAACATCAAAGCAGACACGACCACTAAAACTAAAGGCCATTTTACTCTACAAGAGCACATTAAATATGGCACACTCACATGTTTGGACGTGAGCTCAGTGATGCCTCTGATGAGGTTTCCTAGTTTAGAAGTGGAGGACAGTTTTGCAGATCCTGGCTGTGAGTCTAGAGACAGAAGGCTCGGCAGAGCTGTCAGGGTTTTCTCTACAACATCGCTCATTTTTGGAGCAAGACCAGGGCCTGGCAGCGAGGTTAAAACTACAGTTATTGAATTATCTATCCATTCTACAAACACTTTGTCCCATCAAGTTCTGCGTCAAGAGTTAAGCATTAAAAATACATCAGAAAAGGGCAAGTGCGAAGCCGCCTTTCGGCCATTGTTTTGATTCAGCAAACTGCTCACAGTTTGAGTGTGATGTCACTTCCGGGTGCTTTGGGAAACTTTATTTCTTACAACAAACAAAACAGTTTCTATTAATAGCCAGCAAGTCAGCAAATTACATGAAACAAGAATGATATTCAAAACTGTTTATTATGCTTTTTTCTTGATAAACAGTATCCTTTCAACTGTACACTAAACTACAATAAAATAATTACAGTAGAAAATAACCATTAGACCAACTGCACAAAAGGAGTACATTCCTACTGTAAGCATTTATGTTATATTTTCTATCAAGAGGGAAACTGTGTTTTCCTGTGAGTAAATGTGGACATCGACCTGTACGGCTTCAACAACTGAAAAATACACCAATATTTTGGGTAAACCTTTCATTGGGCAGGAGAAAGATTTACTTTACTTGGCTGTATCGGGTTCAGAACATACATTTGCTTGTCTTTATCTTTTACACATTTGTATCGTTGATCATGAACTCATCATTTTCAAACAGAAAAATTAGATCAGTGTCTCATTATTTCATTTTTGTGTCTTCATATAAAATAACCCTTACATCTTATTTCTTTTCTTTTATTGACAGCATTTATATTTTTTCTTTAAAAACCATAAATACATAAATGAAATGATATTCTGTTATGTGGGCAAATACATCACTTTATTGTGTCATATCCTAGACTGAAGCTATTCACTACTAGTGATATTTTCTACAATATATATTTTACATCATAAGATTCAACTATGAGTATTGTGCAATTTTCTTTCAAATATGTTCAAATACAAGCGTGCCATTTGGTTTAATTACTCTCAGATGTATGTATGTCTACCCTGGCCATTTGGGTTGCAGTATATACACAAATCTATTGATATGCTCTATGTACAACCAGAAAGTCGCTATGTCTGTGATTGTACTCTAGCAAACTCAAATGCTGACGTGTCACTTGATCTGAACAGCTGCGAGTCTTCATCCTTAAGCCCAGATCTGAAAAGTGAAAAATAAATAAAAAAATTCAGGAATACCATGACAGATTAGGCTGTATTTATAGACACTGACAGCTCTTACCCTCAGAGTATGGTCCCAGGAGCCTGTGCAGAAGGCCGTCCCATCTGGGGAAACTCGAAGTGTACTCACACGGTTCTCGTGTCCGAACAGAATTGAAACTCGAGTTCCTTTGAGAACATCCCAAACATTTATGGTGTAGTCGTTGTAGCCACCGAAAAGTAGCCTGCCTATAAGGAACCATGTTTTAAATGAATTCTCTTTTTTTAAAACAAATGATATGACACTCAGTGTCCTCATAATATCTCATACCACTCAGAGAAAAGTCAACGCTGGAGACTCCAAATATGATGCTTTCTTTGGAATAAATAGCCACTTCTCTGTCTGCTCTTAAGTCATACAGACGGCACTGTAACAAAAGTAAACATTTATTGCAAATAACAAACACTGGGAACTCACACAGCTCCATAAAATCAGTAAATGCTGTAAATACATACTGTAGCATCATCTGATCCAGAAGCAAATGCATCTCCACTGGGATAGTATCTATTGAAAGAGAGAAATAGAAAAACAGTTAATACCTTATGGGGCTTTGTCCAGTTAAACAAAGGCAAATCAATCATCAATATATCTGGCCCTTGAAGATTTTTTAAAATGTATTCATGTGCTTGTTCATTTAAAAAAAAAACATATTTCATCATTACTCAACCCACGTTTACACTGTTACTTTATCTCTTATCATTCACCCACCGCACACTGTTGATGTCTGACTCATGGGTCTCAAAAGACTGGATACACTGTCCTGAGCGCATGTCCCACACATTGGCCTTCTTATCACAGCCCTGCAGAATAAAACAGGACATGACACAAAGTCTTAAATAATTCATTTGGTTGTAAAAATGATGAGGAGTAATGAGAGTGAAGGGAGAGGAGCTCTTACCCCCGAAACAAATGTGTTGCCAGTTTCGGAGGGGGCCAGGTCCAGACAGAGCACGTCAGCTGCGTGGCCATGGAAACTCTGCAACAACTGCCCACTCTCCACATCCCACAATGCACATGTCCCATCACCACTGGATGTCAAGATCTTTAACACAAGCAGAGGAAATGGATACCCTTAATTCCACAGAAAGTCAATAGAGCTATTAATGGATTGCTTTTGATGTGTAAATGTCATGTGACCAGGAAGTTTGCCTTCCTGTTGCTGGAACATAGAAGTGGCTAATTTTAATGGGACAACCATGACATTAAACCTGAATAATTAAAATGTGTAAGGTTAATGATCTAACCTGCATATCAGAGTTGGTAAAGCTACAGGCCGACAGATAGTTAGTGTGCATTGCCACGGATTTCTTCTTTGCAGCCAGGTTCTCATTTTTATCCAGGGACAGAGGATACACCGAGCATTTGTTGTCCAGACCACTGTATCAGCACAGAACAATTATTTATTAAAAAAGAACACAAAACACAAACAAACACATTTAAATGATAGTAGCAGCACTCACCCACAAGCCACAGCGCAGCCAGATGGGGCGTAGGCGCACGCCATCACCCAAGTGCAGGGCATTGTCACAGCATGCTCCTAATAGACATCAAAGGACAACAGAGACGGACAGTGAGTTTAATTAATTCATTACACAATATTAGGAGGGAAATGGCGAGCGTCACGCTTTCAGCGTGATAAATGTATTTACCAAAACCCAGGAGATGGTGCAGTCTGAAAACCTGCTACAGCTCCTCTACATTACATGAACTCACAATTTAGAAATTCAATTCATCTTAATTTAAGTAATAATAGTGCTTTCCACATAACAATATTACAACCATCTAAAGCCCTACCAAGGAAAGTATACTACCGTCCAAGCAGCAAAAGTAAAAAGATTCAAAATAAATATGCCACTTATTGCACTGTAAATAGAAATCCATCTGAATTTTACAGTGTAGACAAGAGTAGGTCAAATGTTTACATCACCATATGAAGTGAAATTTACAAATGACCCAAATATCCATATTAAGACCATGGACTTACCTTATTTGTGGTGAAAGCGTCCCATACAATGACTTTTCCATCCTGCAAGACACATAACACGTTAAAGTTGTATTTGATGTGGCATGTTTAAAAACTGCAGACAAAGTCTGTCCATAACACAGTGCAGACCTGAGAGGAGCTGACGATCCTCCTCTTGTCCTTACACCAGTCCATACACAGGACTTTGTTGCCATGTCCCTTCAGAGTTCTTCTGGTCTTCATGACAAACTGGCCCAGGCCCTCCACTTTTTCTGCCACCTGATGTACTGCACACATCCATACAACATTTATGTACATTAATCTCCCACTGTACAGTCCTTTGTTATTATTCCCCATAGCTATAAGGATTAAACTGCTGGAGGGCCTGTGGAAATGGACGTATATATTTAACTGCTCTTCTCCTGATCTCTTATGTCCCCAAATATCTTTCAGATTCACTAAAGATTACATTCAGGCTTGTTTACGTAATTATTTAAAATAATCTACTACAGCTGCACTGCTGAGACCTGATTGGACGAAACTACTACATAGAAGGATGGATGCAGTGGGCTGTAAAAAAGGGAAGCAAACAAACCGCCGTGCATCACGTCAAAGACAAGCGAAAACGAGTAATTACATGTATCAGTAACATCACTCCATAATAAAATAGCTAATTTGTGGCATCAGAGGGAAATACGCGATGCTATTATAAGATATTTGATGCGATTTGCCCCGTCAGCGTAAGGCAGGGGTGAAGCGAGGCCCTCTCCATTTTCAGCACTTACACTCGACATCGTGCAGCTTCGCTCTTTCCTCCTCCAGCTTCGACTTCAGCGACTCCGACTCGCTTTTGAGGTGGGCCAGGGTCTCATTCAGCTGTACCTCCTGTGTCGCCATTTCAGGGATTAGAGGGGATCTCATATATTTCCTTTGAGCAGACAGCGATCGGCAGCGAAAAGGCTTAAAGCGCAGCTAACAGCTGATGCTGCTGTCATGACGTCAAAGGGAGAGGATGCTGTGCAGTTTCCAGGGGAGGGTCCTGCATCCAGCATCCTGCCCTCAGGCCTCCCACTGATTATAGGTACACACGCACTGTCACATTAGGCTTTAGAGTAAGAAAGGACGTGAAGACTCTCCAGAATAAATAGAAATAGACTTTTATTCCTTTGCCAATCATGTTTAAATAATAATAAATAATCATATCTTTAGCTGTTACCTCTGAAATACAACCTTTTACCTTGGTTTTGGTGTGTGAACATAGGGAAGATGGAGACATTTTGCCCTTTTTGTGATCTATGAAGTTTTTTAAATTCTGGTTTTCAGTGTAAACAATGTGCTTCAGTAACACTTTAACTGAGGTATTCACTGCAATTTTTTTAAAAGATAAAATCATACTTCCCCCTATGGTATTGATTTATATTGTATATGTGATTCCCTCTTTGATGTTTGGTACAACAAACTGCAAACCAAATTTCCCCTGACTGGAAAAAAAAAAATCACACTTATCAGTAACAAAGCAAATATATTTTCAAATTTAAAAATCATATTTTATTATAAGATAATTAGTCAAAATTCTAATCAGTCTTACTTATTATTGTAGCTGCTAAATTTTCACATTGCAAACAGTTAAATAATTTATTAGTGAGAAAGGAAATAAAACATAATGTCCCTTTTCATTGACAGCACATTTAAAACCAGGGGTTAATAAGGCACTAATGGCATTCACGGAAAAACATCATTTTGTATCTGGCAAAGGCTATAAGTAAGCATTTGTTTTTTTCTCAGCTTAGAAAAAATAAGAGCAGTATCTCAATTATCTTGTCATATTTGAGTTTAAAGCTGGTGTGTGTGGAGTTTGTGTGGAATGCTTAATAAAAAGTGTTAAAAGTGTCAAGTAAAAGTGTTCCCTTCTGTGTAATAAAAAGGTTAAAGTTTCAAATCCGTGTCAAAAAGCCCAGATGGAGGCTTTGGGGGACTTGCAGCAGCTCCAGAGCCTGTGAAGACGGGCAAAACGGAAACATGACCTGAAAACGGTAATCCACATCCACCATCAGCTGAGTGGATCCCTCACGATCCTGCAGCAAAGACTAAAACAGAGAACACAATACATTTACCCGGTTTAATATTGACTAAAACATTACAATATATGTGTCTAACTTACCTGAACTTTCCGAACAAACGATGAAGTGACCCTTTTCTCAAAATCATCAATTGGTGTGTACGAATTTAAAATCTTCACAATCTGTAAATGAAAATGTTAAACCTTTGCGTTAAAATAGAGTTTCTCATCTCGAATGACGTGTGGTGCAGACCGAGATAATTTACCTGAACAGGGTTGAGCTCAGTGCATTTTTCAGTGATCTCTTTGGCGTCTTCATCTGTGGATTTGTTGACCTGTAGTAACCAGGCGGCCTGTGACAGAGGCTTTAGTGTGTCCATTGCGTTTGAACTTTGGAGCTCTTTCTCCTTTAGCCACTCCTCCAGATAACTTATATTACATCTAAAGAAATGCATCATTCTTAAATCCATCAATGATATCCGTGCTTTTAAAGGTGCATTGTAAAAAATGTAGTATACACTTGAACCAAATGAAACACCTCAATCTAAACTATGTTTTAAAATGTTTTATAATGTGTCTGTCCTGGAAAAATAGACATTCAACAATAAATACAGCCCAGTGGAAGTTTTATGACTTCTTGTTTCTATTCCTACAAACAAGTAGTTTTGTGATCTTCTTTTGGAGGTTGAGGTATAAGCAGTGGGCTGGTTATTCATTTTACTGTAAGACCTCATACATAGACAGTACAAGCTGAACTAACTACCTTTAAATCCAGGCAGAAGACTCATTTACCAGCTTGGAAAGACTTAAAATGGAGTTTAAATATAAATGAAATGGCTTATTATTTGAATGTCTGTCTATTATTTATTTTAAACCTGGACAGCAACCTTGCTTTAGTCACTCTTGGTTATTATAAGATGCTATCTAAATAAAACATTTACGACTGACTCTGACACACACCTGATTTGCATCCCTTTCCTGCAGGAACACATATCCTTGCGGAGCATCATGTTATTGAGGGTGGTTGCTCCCACAATGAAGAATATCTGTTTGACCACCTGTCTGATGAGGCCCTGCTCCATGCCATGCTGCATCATAATGGAGTGGAAGTAACTGAGCTGCTGTATTATGGAGGAGATCGTGTAAGCCTCCGAGTCCTCATAAATACTGTTGGAGCGCTTCCTCAAACCAGTCGGCTTCATGCTCGAAATGCCCTGCAAACTTTCATGCTCCAACATGCCGGGAACTGATGAAGACAAAGACATATTTTAATTATGCCCTTAACACATTTGTGGTATCACAGTGTAAATACAACATACCAATCGCAGGAGTGAGAGCTTTTTCCATGACTGTAATAAACTGATGGTACATATGAATGGCCAGGTCGCTGATGATCTGCCGGTGCTCAGATAAATCAAAATTCTGCAGGCAGTTCTTCTTCTGTCGGGGTGTATTGTGTTTCATGAACTCCTTTAGATGATTACACAGCAACATGATAGCTTGTTAAAGTAACATTAAGTGAAAAACAGAGAGTAGTGTGGTTAAGTGCGGTAAATGGATACCTCCTCTCCGCTGTACTGCTTCAGACAGTTTAGCAGCAGATATGTGTTAGAGAGCCAGAATGACAGCAGCTCTAAGTCCTTGGGGTAAGTCTGAAACAGGAAAAACAACAGAGTGACCCTTGACCCTTTATTGACCGATTCCTAGCAGTGAAATGATATGATGCTCATTTCAACACAGCACAATAACAAGATAACTAATAGACCTCACCATTATGACCTTTTTGACACCGTTGATGACTGCGTTCATTAGAGACTTGAGCTTGGTGTCATCCCCCAGGTAATCAGCATGGCGGACACACATGAACAGGATGTAGGCCGGCAGAGAGGGAATCATGTTCACCACCACACCTTTGGGCTTCAGATCTATGAAAATGCACATATCGGAAATTGTGTCTCATTGTTTCCCTTTTTTTTTTTATATGTAATGTCAGTAAAAACAAAGCCAATACCTAAGATAATATTTTGAATCAGCTTGGTTTCATGCTCTCTTTTGTATTCCAACATGCCAAGATACTCTTTGGGAATGATTGGCAAAGATGTTGGCTTCACTGTGTAAGAAAATGAAATAATTAACATGGTGGATGTGAGTTTGTAGATGATGGAAAAAATACATATAATCAAACATATAACCAACAAAATGTACCTCTGTTTGATAATTCAAGGCTCTTTATTTGACTCTGAAGTTTCTTTATTAGTCTGTCTTTTTGGTCAAGCTGCTCCTCATAATCCTTGATGAAAAGCAGAAAATGTAAAACCTCTATGTTACTGTTGCATTATAAATGTCATCCTAAGTCTAAAAAAACCAACCATATTGACTGCAGTCAAGCGAGCAGCCTCCTGTCTCAGTCTGGTCTTGGCTTCACTCTCCATCAGATTCAGCCTCTTCATGTGATCATTCTCTTCTTTTAGCTCCTCGACCCTGTCCTCAAGTTGTCTCTGTACCTCATCCAGTTCCTGTGCTTTCTCTTCCAAGTGCCTGATTAAAAAAAGGAAACACCTCTGAATAAGAACATAATCAAAATATGTAATCATGAATCGTTGAAAAAACATTACCGGCACTTTGAGCTTTCCTCTTGAATTTTCTTCTGAAGTACATGAGTAATCTCCTTAGTTTTGTCTTTAACATAAAAAAGCAGATGTACAATACCATCATCTTTAAGGGAAAATTACTATATGATTTGACACTAAAACATTAAGCCATACCTTCTAAATCTCTGGTCTTTTCCTCAACCTGTGCTTCAAGATCTTGCTTCTGTCTCTGCAGCTCTGATACCTGCACTTTCAGCTCTGGGATCACCTATTAACCACATCAAAAAAGTTCATTCTCAATGTTTTATTATTCACAGACATTACGTAACGAGGACTAAATGACGCACAGAGTTCTCACTGCTGAGTCTGGACACTTCAAGGCGAATATCGTCATTAATGTTACTTTTCTCTTGGAAAAGATTTTGCAACTTATTGTTTTCATTTTGAAGATGTGCCACCTTTAATTTGAAACCCTCCACTTGGGTCTCAAAGCTTTCCTTTTGCTCCCTCTGGTGGTTTTCAAGTATTCTGCCAAAATAGATGGAGACAATGAACCGTTTTGAGTGCTATCACTGTGGTTTAAGAAAATAGAATGAAGGCTTGAATTGTAATGAAATTATACCTAGTAGCTTTTTGCAGACCATCAAATGCTATTAGCAAGTCTTCCATTTCATAGATCTTCTCCGAGTCATTTGTTAGCCTTTAGAGAAATATTGTGAGAGGTAAAAACAGTACTTTTATAAAAAATTTAAAAAGGTTCAATATGTTCTGATTGAAGGATAAGTCATACCCTAATAAAACCTCTTCCTCGACAACGTCTCCAAGTAGCTGCCTAGTAAACTCATTCATTTTTGCTGCAGAGAAGAAGAAAAAGAGTTTATTCATCCATTGACACAATCAAAGCTAAAGTTTGTTTTTACCTCTTGCTTGTTCTGACTGCTCCTTGATCTTTCTGTCCAGGTTATTTCTCTGATTCTGCAGGTTGTTGAGCTCTCTACGCAGCTCAGGGATAATCTTGACATGCTTGCTGAGTTGGACCACCTGCTCCTGAAGGTCGTCATTTACCTGAACACCCTCTTCTACCTTTCTCTGTAGGCTGCCTTTCTCCTCTTTCAGTCTCCTGATCTCTTCTTTAAAAGCTTCCACCTCTTTCTCATGGTCCTGTCTCATGAGCTCAATACTGTTTTCTGCAATTCTGTCAAAATTGTATCATGAAATATGTGACAAAATGACAAAAGATCAAACATGACAAATGCTGCACTTGCATTTCTTACTTTTTGAGTCTAGCTTCATTTTCTTTCTCTTCCAGAAGATTCCTCTTTATTTGATCAAAGCTCTCTAAAAGTATAAATAGGTCAGAGATTTGATATGTGAGGAAAGGTAGTACTCACAGGAAGTTAGACCTTGTTACCTTTAGACTCTTTGGTGGAGACTTCATGAGCTTTTTCCAGGTTCTGTTTGTCAAGGGTTAGTGCATCTATTTGTCCTTGGAGCTCTGCTAAGGCCTGAAGAAAGAACAGCTCACATTACATTGTAAGGTAACCAATGCAAAGGAAAACTATAACCTACAAAACTTACACAATACAAAAAACATGGCTGACCTGACTAGCATCTTCTTTCACTTTTTTTTCTCTTGCTTCTAGTGATGCTTTCTGATTGTTAGATTTTTCCAGCTGTACTTCCAGACTCTGAAGCCTATCCATGGCTTGAGAATGTGTGTTGGCCAAGGAGGTCAATCGCTCCACCAGGCCACGGTTTTCTTTGTTCTGCAAATATAGAGAGGTTTAGTTGTATGTAATTTAAACAAAGAAAACAGGCAAAACATTTTGAAAAAAAATCATAACCTGCTCTTCAGCTTTCTTTCTGAGTTGTTGCACCCTGTAGGAAAGTTGTACATTTAGCACTAGGCGACGCATGGTCTGAAACCTTCTTCGTGCGAGCCATGCTCTGGCATATTTCTGTAACACCAAGGCTTTGTGCTCCTTTAGCATCTGGAATATAGAGTACAATAACAATACAATGTCTAATGCAGAAACAAGTACCGGTAGATAATTAAATTAAAACAATCCGAACTAATTTTAATTATTTAGCGAAGGTTTCTACCTTCTTGTAGCACTTGCGGGCCAACCAGCCTCGTGTGAAGGCCTGAATGGTGATGGAGGCCAATCGGACTAAACGATAGATCTGTCTCACACGATAACCTCTCCAGTGTCTTTGTATGACGACCGCTGCCCAGCCCTGCTTCAGCATTGCAGCACTCACGGTTTTGCTAAAGTTACACAGAAAGTACAAGAGTCAGAATATCTTCAGTCATTACAATTCAGAGTAAATGTTTGTGACTGTCTCTAACCGGATGGTCCTTTTTCCTCGGATGTACTGCTGTAGGATGATGGCTGCCTCTCTCATGCGCAGGTATCTCTGCCTCTGTCTCCATCCGCGAACATGCTTTTGAATAGTAATGCAGGCTCCTCGAAGACGGTCGAGACGAAGCTTCTCAAGATAAGCCACCTGACCGGCTCGGAAAAAGATCTTAGTCCGGCCAAACTTGTACTGGTTGGAATCCTAAAGGTTAAACCAAAGTATTTAACACCAAGGTTAAAAAAATATTACAATGCAAAACATTAAGTTGACTTACCTGAATCAGGCGTTGTAACACATTCTTACAAGTCTGTTTTTTGTCACTGAGGCCAGTGTCATGATGGGTCATTAGGATACTATAGCGACTGTAAAACTCTATGTATGTCCATCTGCAAATATCAAGGTGCATAATATAGGTCATTTTAATTTACAGCATTGTTACTGAAAGAATATGTAGTATGTAAATAGAGATTCACCTTGAAGGATAGCTCTGTGCACTGATACGAATAGTTTCAAGCACTCCACAGGCTCGCAGCTGCTGCACTACCCTCCCGGAGTCATATCTTAAAAGACAAGTAAACACTCACTTACACTAAACACAGGAAATGCTCTTGTAACTGAAGCAGGCAAGTGACAATAGTTACTCACTCAAATGGCAGCTTTTCATCATTTGGCTTGATGCAGCGCACATAATGAGGAGTGGTAGCGTTCAATGTTTCCATTAGTAAAGAGAGAGAGCTGCGGAACTACATAAAAGTATGAAAAGTACAACAATAAGAGACTATAAAAATATATAGACTAAAAGAAAAGACTAAATGAACTTATATTCTATACTTGTAAGCCTGCATTTAAAATGAGTCAAGAGAGTTTTATTTCTATTCAGTAAAAAGAGGAATGCTCACCTTATCTCCCACTGACGTCCTGAGATGTTTATTTGCTGGTTTCACTCCGGGACGTGCAGCCCTCACTTTAACACCTCTGTTGTTCGGAGTGGCTTGATCCTCTTCTTGGAAAAAGTTGGACAGAAAAGGAAACTGCACATAGGAGTAGAATAAATATAAAAAACAGGTTCTTTTGCATCTGTGAAGTTGTTACAAATTGCAGTTACCTTGCTGTCTCTCATAATATCAACAAGTTCTTCGTAGAGAGCATCTCTGTTCTTTTCAAGAAAACCTTTGCATTGATATTCCACCTGGAGTAAGAAACAACTCAGTTAAACTCCAAAACAACTGCATACAGAAATGACAGTGGATCAGATTTAATTAATTGGTGTTTGTTCAGCACCTTGTCAGCAAAGTGTTGTATCACAAAGGCTTCATTTCTAAACTTTGGCTTTTCAAACAGTGGACTGTGTTGTAAGTAGTTGTACAGCTTTTGGAGCCAGCTTTGATCTGAGCCCTGAGGAAACTGTAAAAAAAAACAAATGTTTAAATAGCAACAATAAACGTGCAAAAATAGCACCGAAAATTATAAAATATTACCAAGCACTCTTCATCAAGCAAATCAAGGATGCCCATCTTAGCTTCAATCAGATCAATGACAGGCTGGTTGTCATAAAAATCAATGAGTGTCCAGGGAATGTCCTCCTTCATGTACTCCTCCTGCTCCAGCTTAAACACGTGCTGGTGGAAAAAGGCCAGTTGTTGGACTTGGTGAGTTATTAAAGAATGGACCGTAAGGATGCAATGATTGAAGAGGAAGTAACTGTACCAGGTTAAACTGCTGTTGAAGCTTCTCATTGGCATAGTTGATACAAAACTGTTCAAAGCTGTTGATGTCAAATGTTTCAAAGCTAAGGGCAGAAAACACTGTTATAATGGTGAAGAGGCCACACGAATATTGGAAACAAAGGGAAAATGTGCATTACCCATAAATGTCCAGGACACCTATAAAAGCATGTTGTTTTCCTTGGACTTTGAGGGCTGTGTTGATCCTGTTTATTATACAGTCAAAAAGATGGGCATAGATCTGCTTGGCAAGGGCATCTCTGGCATTTATGACCCGTTTCTTTGGCAGCGGCTTCACCACTGTCTCAGCCGCAAGAACTATCCTCCGATGGCACAACCACCGAACTAAATCACCTGCATTTACCTCCAGTAGCTCACAAAACACAGCCAGGTGTGTGTTATTTGACTGGACAATAGATACAAATAGGGCCATTAGAATGAGGTTATACTTAAGAGACATAATAAAGGACATAATAAGAAGCAAGACTTACAGGAATCGAAGATTTGTCATCTCCTGAACTTCGGATTTCGACATTTCCTAAATGCAAAATAGCTGCCAAAACTTTGAACACATCTGATTGAAAATCTTCCTTTAACCCTGTGTAATCAAAAAATGAAAATAGCTGATTAATTAAAGTTAATAAGGTTAGAGTTTCAGTTAAATAGAGGTGCTTTATACCTAGCAGAGAAAATGTCTGACGCGTCTCCTCCATGTCCTTTTTATCATCTACACCTTCAATACTGATGTCCCCACCCATACATGTATACTGGAACTTATCCGCACTGACTGCACATGAAAGCAAAATGTAATTACATGTAAAACAATATATAACACATCGTAAATATGATATGTATGCAGTTTACAGTGTTATAATAATTACAAAAGCTGCAATCTCTCACACAGTCTTAGGTTTTTAAACTCAGGCAGGTGAGCACAGGAACACAACTGGTAGAAAATGTGGTAATTCCTCTCATTGTCTGCCTGAATAAAATGGAAAATATTTTTTATAAAATGGTGACATACTGTAGAAAACAAAGTAATACTTTGCATTTCACATTACCTGAAATACAACCCTGGATTTCTCAAGCAGATAGGTCCTCATATTTGCTCCAGTGATGCAGTACCTCCTGTCAAAACCAATCTCTGTGTATTTCCCAAAGCGGCTGCTGTTGTCATTCCTGGTTGTTTTTGCGTTTCCTATTGCCTGAAAAAAAAAATTACATTAAGGTTAAAAGGAATACTGTTCATGTTACATACATGTTCAATGATTATTGTATATATTGAAATAAAGCATACCTCTGTTATTGGATTAGAAGCCAGGACTTTGTCTTCGACTCGAGTCTTACTGCCAGATTTGCTTACAACAGCAAAGTACCTCATTGCAAATCGAGCAGACACTGTTTTACCAGCCCCGGACTCTCCACTGACAATTATAGACTGGTTCTTGTGGTTTCTAAGAAAGAAAAGCTTATGAATAGTCTCACAATTACTACACCACAGATTTAGTTTTAATACATGTTGAATTTACCTGGCCATTTGTTTATAGGCTTCCTCTGCCACTGCAAATATATGCGGGTCCATATCTCCCATGTTCTGGCCTGAGTATGCATGAATGATTGCATCTCCATAAATAGGAAGTTGTTTGTATGGATTTACAGCCACCAGTATAATACCTGGGAATAAGAAGACATTTTATAGTCTGCATGTATACACTGGGCTTCCATAGTATTCAATAAAACCGAGCATACCACAGTAGGTATAGATGATTTTGGACTCCACAAAGCGCACTCTGAGGTTGTGTAGGACTGCAGGCTCATGCAGGTAGCTGAGAGCAGTCAGGTCATTCTCTCCAACCAAAATGTCTGGATTACGCAGCGGGGGGAGTAGTGGGGTGGATGGGTCGACTGGATACTGGTGCTCCTGTCACAGAGGTGGGATGTACAGTGAATACGGTAATCTACTGTTTCTGATCCATTACAAAAAAAAAAGGTTTCACTTACAGATCCATCTTCAAGAAGCAACTCAAGAACATTGTCTCCAAGATGAAAATCTCTTCTGATTTCGGCTGATTTCCAAATATGTTCTTCATCTGGGATCCAGACCCTGTTGTACTAGAGCAACATCTCATTTGAAAAAAGATTATGAACATTTTGACACCAACAGTGAATCTTATTAAATTTTAAACCCTGAACATAGACATTATATTAGTAAAGAGTAAACTGCTTTCATTTTAAAACACTTCATCCCCTTCATCCTGACACCTGCCACTTCTCACAAAGTTCCCATATGTTTTACAAAGGCTAAAGTTTTAGCGTTACTTTTACTCAGATCCGGCTTTCTTTCTTACCTTGGTGTAAAGTTCCAACAGAGACATGTTTGTGCATTACTGAGAGACTGTCTGTAGCCTACATTTGTTTGTTCACTATTGGATCACTGGATTTTCCAGGTCACTAACGAATTTCCTTCACAAAACTATGCCAGAAGAACCTGTCAAGTTAAAAAATACAATCAACATGTTTCCGGTTATTAAATTCAAACTAAGGATGTTTTGATGTAATTGAAAACAAATCTTTCAAATTCTCTTTCTCACAGGCTGATATGAGTTGATTATTTTGTATTATTCATATTTTAAACATAGACAGACCTCACTTTATCTGAATCTGGTTTAATCGTTGGTTCTACATTCAGAACACACATGATGCTTTTATTTTGAAAAGTCAAGTCCATTTGTTGATGGTTGGCGTTTCCGTGTGGAGCTCACCTGTCGCGGACTTTGGCTTGACTCCGCCCTCTCGTCTTGTGACAGCGGCTGACACAGAGGGTGGTTTCATCAAGGATTTAACCACAAAAGAAACCGGATGCATCCCGCAGACAGAGCTGAGCGCACTTTCTGTTTTTACCAATAGTGCACTGCTGAAAAGGGGATTCTGGTTTAAATTCGTTCTATTGTAGTGATCAAGGTTAATATTTTGATTTTTTTATTTATTTATTTAGACAGCAAAAATAAAAACGATGAATGAAGATTTTTTTTTTTTTTATCTCTTTATTTTTTGGCTGAGCATAAATAAGTCACCTGACAATAGCTGCAGGCACAAAATGTAAGACACTAACAAACATAAAAAGACACATTGAATTAGAGTCTCCAAATGACAAATTGTTGCAGATGCTTTGTTATTGCACTTTTTCTTTAAAATCGTATAGAAGAGTTTAAAAACTGAGCCCATAAGAAGAAATAAATTCCCTCCACCACATTATTATTATTATCAACAGAATAGGGTGCAGGATGTTTAACGTGTGAAATATCTATGTGTGGATGTTAAGATACTTAAGATGCAGATAAAATAAAAACACATGCTCCATATTGTTTTAAAAGCATTGTCTCTGAAAAACAGCAGATCAAACCCCTCACACACTATAAAACACTGTAGTGGTAAAAATACAAGATCATTGAAACAAATTGTATTACTTCTGAGGATGTATATGTTCCAAGCAATTGTGTCTATTTATGATGCACAAAAACAGACTATGGTCCGTGGTGCACATCATCACTAAAGTTTGCACTGCTGACAGTTACATGCAGTGTCAACTTAAACTGTCAACCTGTTTTTAAATCTTTCAGTGATAACACAGTAACAGGTCTAAATGCGAGTGAGAAAACCCAAATTAAGGCTGGCAGGGATCTGAATGGTGTCCAAAGCCACCGAGGAAGCTGTGAAGCGAATGGTGACATTGAAAATCTTCTTAGTGTCCATCATCAAAGTAGGTGACTTGTCTCTGTCTTTTAAAAGGGCCTATAAATAAGAAAATATAGAGTGATTTAAACATATTGAAAAGTAAGTATTTTAAACAGCTGTCATCTTGTTTAACCTAATAAAAAACAACTTACTTTTATGGTTTCAATGAAAGCGGTTGACACTCTCTCTTCAAATTCAATAACAGGAGTATACAACGTCAGCACTTTTATAATCTGTCAAAAACAAGAGGATATAAATTATACACCAGGAGCCAAAAGGATCTTTTTATACAGAGGAACTTTTATAGAGTAAGGACCTGTGCTGTGGTGAGTTCGGAGCACATGCTGCAGATCGCTTGGGCGTCATCTTCAGTCTTTTTCTTGATCTGTAAGAGCTGTGCAGCCTGAACAAGGGGCTCCAGCATCTCTTTGGCCCCGCTGTCAACCAGCTCCCTCTCTGTCAGCCACTCTTCCAGCTGCCAAACATTGTACCTGAACACAACATTAGGTGATCAAATGTGAGTTTGTGTATTTAAAAAAATTATCTTGTAAAATGAATGAAAGCTGGATAATTTTGCACCTGATCTGTAAGCCTTTACTCCAGGAACACATGTCTTTTCGCAGCAGGAGGTGGTTGAGAGTGATGGCACCGATGATGTAAAACTGCTGTCTAACCACCTGCTTTATGATGTGTGTGTCCATGCCATGCTGACTCATTGTAGAGTAGAAAAAGCTGAGTCGCTGCAGCAGGACTTCTATCGTAATAGCTCCCTCATCTGGATAGCTGCTGCTTTTCTTCCTCAGGCCGGTCGGTTTGGACCCTAGAACACCTTGGATGTTCTCGTGCTCCAGCATGCTTGACACTGTGTGCATGAGACAAATAAAAAATGATAACACCATGTCATAGTTAGTCTCATGGAATGGTCTGCTTGTAATTAAAACTCCAGTACCTAATATATTTTTCATCTAGTGGTTCATCAAAATGGTTAAGACCCCATATAGTATATTCCAAAAGCAATCGTTTTTGAAAAAATCATGCTCTATGATGCCATCTGCTGCTTATTATAAGCAATTTTAAGAAATGAACACACAACAGAGATAGGAGCAACTCCAACGCAGGGACGGGGAGTTCTTGGCCAATCACAAGCCTACTGACACCCAGGGACTTAACAGAGAGCCCCATTGGCTGTTGCTGTACAATGTCTTTGCCATGGTCTGCGCATGCACAACTGGTAAACAGAGACAACATGGCGGCCGAAGTCTCAGAGGGCAAGGTAGCTCTCCCTACATTAGCTGTTACTGCATACACTGCTAAACTTCATAAAAAAAGGAAAACAGAAGGAGTAAAGAGACCAGAAAAGCGCAAATGGGACTATAAAAGAAATAAAACGCGAATAAATATTGGAACCGCATTCCAAAGATGGAGAGGACTGCATTGGTCTAAAATTGGACTCTGAGCTGGCTGCTTATCTTCTAGACTGGTAACTAACTTTCTATTCACTATATTTTTATTAGCATTGTGGTCAGTTTCTCTTGTCTCGTTACATTTTAAACGAATTGCAAACAGATGTAAGCCTTACGTTGCTAGAGCTTAGCCTTATATTGCTAATGCTAACGTTGCTAGCGCTGTAGTCTCCGGGACTTATCACTCTTGAGACCCATAATTTCAGTGCTCCACACGCTCAGCTTTCTCATAGCTAGGTGTCCTCATATACTAACACCAGTTTCCTAGTACTGTCATGATTTGTGTTGGGACAGGATTAGCGGTCTTGTAAACAGTGCGCATGTCCGTCTCGAGTTGTGCACGCGAATAAGATGCGCACATGAATTCACGCACGAGACGAGAGAAAAGCCTGGGAGGGGTTTGTGAGAGTGAGTAAGGAGCTAAGGGCGGGGCTTCCGTTTGAAACTCAACTGTCTCTCTCTCTTGGTTTTGAAAAAGACGATCAGGTACTGGAGCTTTAAGGAAAGAGTCAAAGGTGTTCAAACCAATGAGAGGCTGCAGTATATCCTCCATGCATTTAATGAGCTGGCGGTAAATCTGGATGGCAAGGTCTTCAAAAACCTGCTGGTACTCGGACAGCTCAAAGTTACTCAGGCAGTGCTCGTTCTGCTTCGCTGTGTTTTGTTCAGTGTACACCTAAATAGACAATATACAAAACAGAACAGATATATTATTGCCATTGTATAGGTACAAAAAATGGATGCGTTCTCAAATAGTGCAAAGACAGCAAAAAAGGTTTTATGTTAGGGCTATTGATTAAAAATGCAAAGAGAATACACAGAGAAACTTGTCAATAAAAATCACCACACACAGACAATGCTACTGGCAAAGGCATACTTCTGGTGGTATTACACAGTTCATAGATAAACCCAGGACTATTTGACATTGATTTCTCAGTTACCTTCTCTCCACTGTATTGCTTCAGACAGAAAAATAATTGACAGGTGTTGGACAACCAGAAAGACACCACCTCAAAATCATTTCCTCTTTTCTGCAAAAAACACAGTAAAAGTTAAAATTGTATGAAGAACAGGATTTATTTTTATATTGCCTTATAATATCTCACCTTAATAACTCCTTTGATGCTGCCAATTGTACAATTAAGCAGAGCCGTGACCCTCTGATCGTTGTTAACATTGTCGGCGTATCGTAGGCACATGAAGATGATATAGGCTGGGAGGCCAGGAACGAAGCTGACTGCGACACCACGAGGCTTCAGATCTGAGAGGATAAAAGCATACCAGTGTAATAACAGTATGCTTTTATTACTCAAATAAATGACTTAATTTAATTCTATTATAGTTGCAAAAATGGTTTGTTTGTTGAGCCATACCAGTGACTAAGTTCTTAAGCAGCCGAGTCTCATCTCCTTGCTTGTACTTCAACATGCCCTGATATTCTTTCTCCTTGCGGGTGATATTTACAGTTATGTCTGGAGCATTTATTGTGGAAGTCCTTTGCTTTTGTTGAGCAGATGCTGTATATCACATGGAAATACAAGATGCAGTGATGTCAATACCATGGCTCATGCTTTCTTGGTAACGTTTAAACATTCTGTTAATATATTATTTAGGCAGTTACCCTCATATTCTTCCACTTTTGTCATATAAAATTTAAGCTGCTTTTTCAGCTTTCGCATCATTTTATCTTGTTTTTCTCGCTCCTCCATGAGTTCCTAAAATAATGCAAACACAAGATATGGAAGATCAGAAATAAAGAATTTTAAATTGAAATCTCAAATGTGACTGTGTTATACCAGGTTCTCATTGGTGAGCTGTGTGATCTCATGCTGCAGGCTTGCATCGACACGAGCACTTTCAGGAAGCAGGAGGCTCTGGGCCAAAAACTTCTGCTGCTGTGCCTTTTCCTCTTTTAATTTACACATTTGATCACGCAGACGCTTACACTCCTCACTGTGAGTCCGCTCCTGTTCATGCATTTGACACTCCAAAAGCCTGCAAAATCAAGAAATCACACTCAATGCTTTAGATAATTGCTTTAAAACACAAGTATCCTTCATTACCTGTTGGTCTCTTTTAAACCTTCATAAGCCAACCACAGTTCCCCATCTTCATTTAGCGTATGGATAGCTTTAGACCTGCATTCAATAAAAAATATTACATTGGACTGATATTGGGCTCATCAAAGAGTTGAGCTGTATTGGGAAACATATGTTTTACCTGTCAGTGTCTTGAAGTGAGGGAATCTCATGCAGATCTAATTTAACACTATCTCCCAGCTGAGAGTCCTATCAGTTTAGGGAGGATTACATTACTTTTATGATCTGATTGAGTGTCAAAAAATGAATATATTTACTTGTACCTTATGTTTGAGAGCCTCTTGACGGACCATATGTGATCGGAGAAGTAGCACTTCCTCTTTTCGCATCTCCAGCTCCTCATTAGATGAAGTGAGCTGCTCCAAAAGCACTTTGTACGGCTTCGATCCAGGAGCAGGAGGCAGCATATCATGATTTTCACCAGTCAGAGACTTACGCAGGTCATTAAGGTCCAGTCTAAGCTTCTTGTTTTCACTCTCCAATTCCTGCCTCTTTTATATAAATACATGAAAAATGTCAAAACTACTATAGTAAATGTTTAGATGTTTTTACGTAAATTAACATTCTGTACCTTTAGTGTTTCCAAGTCTAGCTCTGCTCTGCCTGCAGTTCTTTCCTCCTCCACCTGCTTTAAAAATATAAATATGGATGCATAATTGTAAGTCACACATTACTTACTGGTGTGTTTGTTTGTATACAGTAACTTCCAAAAATGGTGCGCTATCGCCTACTTTTGCTTTCTCTTGCTGGGCTTCTTCCCTATTGTCAAGCTGCAGCAAAAGTGACTGTTTTTCAAGCTCTACTTCTTTTACTCTTCTTTGCAGCTTGAGCAAGAGTGGCAGGTCCACTGTCGACTCATCCTAGCAAAGGAATAAAAGTGCTCAAGAGTTAATGAGCAACAGGACCAATGAAAACATCTATATCTATGCCCTGTTACAGATTAATATGAGTAAATGTTACCTCTGTATGTGTGTCCTCTGCATCTGTAGACCCCAAACTTTGACTAAACTCTGATGAATTACTGCTGTAATTGGAGTCTTTTCTTTTGTGATTGCATTTGTTTAAACTCTGAAATGGTTTAAAACATTACCTCACAAAAAACAACAAATAGCCAAGCTACTAGTAGACTTCTGACATTTAAATACTCACAATGGTGTTCATCTCGTCCTTCAGATCTCTGTGTCGCTCTTCCAACTCTAAGTGTTCAGTCAGCAGATTTTGGTACCAGGAACGCTCCTCACTCAAATCCTTCTCTAGCTGTTTGGTATTCTCAAAATCAGTGTTAATCTCTGAGTAAATTGACAAAAATGTTTTTTAATGAACAGTAAGCTACTGTGAATGTTTAATTTGCACTTTTATGTATTATACCTGCCAACTTCTGCGCTTGTTCCATTATTAACTTTGTCATTTCATTGTTTTCATTTGTCAAGTCATTGTTTTTGACATTCAGGTCCTCTACCACCTGGTTGTAAGAGATGAAAATAGAGTATATTAAGCCTATTGAAACAGTTCATCACCTATGCTGACAAAAAATGGAGAGACCTACCTTTTGAGTTGTGTCCATGTAGAGTTTTCCTTGTATTTCCAGCTGCTCTTTCTCTTTTTTTGTGTTGTCCAGTTCCTCTTGAAGGAAGGAAAGCTGATTCAAAAGTGATGGAAGTGCCTCAGCCTTAACTCTGGCCTCCTCCTCAGACCTCCGTAGGTTTTCGATGTCCCTGCTCTGTTTTTCTCTCTCC
The DNA here is from genome assembly GCA_036850595.1 of Rhyacichthys aspro. Taxonomy (NCBI): domain Eukaryota; kingdom Metazoa; phylum Chordata; class Actinopteri; order Gobiiformes; family Rhyacichthyidae; genus Rhyacichthys; species Rhyacichthys aspro. The sequence goes on from CM072153.1 coordinate 14,936,597, forward strand.
AAAGCCTGGGTCTTCTCCACAGCACTCTGCCTCTCACTGAGCTCTCTGTTTTCTTTTTGCTGCAGGGCAGACACACACATGCTGTGCATGTGATACGACAACTCCCAATGACCCAATGTCTTTCCCTCAAAAGCTCGGAGTTTGAAGACAACAGGGTATAACAGAGGAAATTAGAGTCCTTACTCACCTGTTCATTTATCTTGAGCTGCAACTGCATAATTTTGTTCTCCATGCCAATGTTGAGCTTCTTGAAGTGCTCCACAGACCGAGCCTCTGCTTTTAGTTTCTTTAGTTCTTTCTTTGCCTTCATGCGTCTTACACAGCTCTGTAGCAGGACAATGGCTGCCAAGGTGTGTTTATAATGTTGCCTTACCCGCCAGCCCTTCACCCACTTCTGAATGATAACGGCTGTTCGCTCATAGATCATCTGTGAAAATATTAAAATTAAGCAGTAAATATTGAGTCAACATAGAAAGAGCAACTCATTTGAACATTTTGAACATCGAACATTTTAAATTTCATAGAATGATGTTTCATTACCTTGTAGTACTTTTGTCGGGCCATATATGTTCTCAAGAAGCTCTGGATTGTGATGGCTGCACATCGCATCTGCAGGTAGTGTCTCCTTGTCAACCACATACGCACATTGCGCTGAATGACCACAGCTGCTCGGGTTTGTCGAAGGAACTTGACATAACTGATAGAAATCAAATGTGAGTTAGGTTGCCAATATTTCCCCGCCTCCGATCTTGGTCTATGCCACTTACCAACGTGCCTGGTGACCTCGCACATGTTTTTGGATTTTGATAGCAGCTTCCCTCATCCTCAAGTACTTCTTGCGAGCCAGCCAGCAACGGATAGTTTTCTGAATGCGCACACAAGCCATCCGTAGTTTATCAGAACGAAGCTTCTCCAGGTAAGCAACCTGCCCAGCTCTGAAGAAGATCTTGTTTTTGCCAAACTGATATTTATTCTTATCCTGGGGATAAACAAACCATTCAGGTACTGTATACAGAAGATGAAATGGTCTTTGAGGTAACTCATGTCACTCTTAAACTTCACAGTTAAGTGTACCTTTACACATTTCTCCAGGAGATTTTTGCAAGTCTGTTTCCAATCAGGAAGGATATCTCTCTGTTTCAGAAGGACCCGGTAGCGAACAAAGAATTCTTGATACGTCCATCTACATTAAAAAGACACGTTGGTTATTTTTTTTCTTCAGGAGACCAATTTTAAGCTTTCTATCAAATGTGGCTTATGTCCCACTGTACCTTGATGGGAAGCCTGCAGCAGAAATGCGGACTGTTTCGAGGATACCACAGGCTCGCAGCTGCTGCACTGCTCTAAAAGGGTCCAGTCTTTACAAATTCAAACATAAAGGACCAGTTACTGAGAGCAGTACTGATGTGTAATTAACCATTATTTGAGTGTCCTTACGTAAATGAAGCTTTATGGTCATTTGGTTTGATGCAGCGTACATAATGAGGAGTTGTAGCATTTAGTGTGTCCATCAGTAAATGCAGAGACTGGCGAAACTGCAACAACAAAAATATAACTACTAATATAATATAAACTAAAGTCAAAATTATTTGAGACTATTTTTATGTTTTTACCTGTAGCCCAACAGTTTTCTTAGTTTCCTTCTGACCAGGTCGTCCAGTGGTAGTCTGCTTCTTAGCAGAGCTTGATGCTTTCTCATCATCTTCAAACAGTTTGAGCAGCATTTCAAACTTAAGGGGACATTAACAGGAAAAGTGCAATATTTTAAATATCCAGAAGATGGCAGTGATTGTATCATATATTCCAGACGTTGGTGTAATTTCCTTCAATAGTCAAAGTTGAACAATTCAAGGGTGTGTATATCACAGGAAGTTACAACATAAATTATAACTTCATGGAAAGACTCATAATACATTTCTCACTCTGACCTTTATAAAGGTTATTATGATCAAAATCTAATAAAACATTCACCTGACTCTTTTTCAGCACGTTAATCTGCTCCTCATTTACAGTGTCCTTATTTTTCTCCAGGAATCCCAAACACTGGTACTCCACCTAAATGTTAAAAACATTTTTGAACTAGGAAAGAATCATTATAATGCTAAACACAAACTTTTATTTAAATACAGTGTAACTGCTGTGTTCTTCAGAGATAATGACTTTTACTAAACTGCCTTTTCACTTGAGTTTTTTTGTGCTTTTGGGCTGGAGGCTATGAGTCAAGCACCTATTTATTCATTTTCCACATTGCCTGTTCTGCTGAGAAAAGGAAAGCTGCAGACACACCCACCACACACTGGGTAACAGAAATTGCTTAACCTAAACTGTAAGGAAAACGGGACATTTAGTCATATCTTATGCTCTAACAAGAAACATGTGTCCTCACAAACACACCCGAGATATTCAGCTGTGTTTCAGTACCTTGTCCGCAAAGTGGTGAATGATGAAAGCCCTGTTTGATAACCTGGGTTTATCAAAGTGTGCATTCTGCTTCAGAAGAGTGTTGTATAATTTCTGGACCCATGTGTCGTCAGAGCCTTTTGGCATCTAGCGAAAGGAAAAATGCTGACACATCAGTTAGTCATGGCCAAATGCATAACCTCTAAACATAGCAGGCTCGTTCTTCCTGTGGAAAGTACTGTAGCTGAGCAGACCAATAAATGTTTTTTTTACTCTGCACTCCTCGTCCAAAAGGTCCAAGATGCCCAATTTGGCTTCAATCAGATTTATACACGGCTGGTTGTCATAGAAGTCAATGAGTGTCCATGGGATCTCCTCTCTCATGTACTCCTCTTGCTCCAGTTTGAATACATGCTGAGGATAATGACAGCTTAAAGTGATTAATGTAAGCAGTTTTACTTTATAATGAGATAATGTTGAGCAAGAACAGACATATACCAGGTTGAACTGCTGCTGAAGCTTCTCGTTGGCATAATTGATGCAAAACTGTTCAAAGCTATTGACTTCAAACGTTTCAAACCTGAAGAAAAATGACATGTTTATTTCGAACACTGTTCATGCACCATGACTGTGAAATCAGCCCAACATGAGGAGGATGATAAATACCCATAAATATCCAGTATTCCAATGAAGGAGTGTTGTTTCACAGCAGATTTTAACACGTCGTTAACACTGTCCACAATCCAACTAAAGAGTCTGGCATAGATGTGTTTGGCAAGAGCATCTCGGCCGTTGACTGCGTTCATTTTGGAGACAGATTTGACATAGGTTTCTGTTGTAGTTTTTAGTTTTCGGTGGCACAGCCAGTGGGCCATTTCTTCACAGGACACTCCCATCAACTCACAGAATACTTTCAGATGGGCATTGTTTGGCTGAAAAAAATGTCAGTGATCTTTGAAGGGATATCAGGTTTTCCTCACGTTAACAATGAAAAAAACAAAACGTTTTAAGTGGAGTAATAAACATTTACCATAATGCTACTTTTGTCTGCTGAGTCATCTTTTATTTCAACATTGCTAAGATGAAGAAGAGATGCCAGAATCTGGAAAATGGCCATTTGATGAGCATTGTCAATTCCTGAAACAAAACCATAGATAACCACTGACAATGTTACAATTGCCTTATAAATAAAAGAAAATAATGGATAATTCTGAAACAATAAATGCAAACTTACCAAGCAGCAAAAAAGCCTTTCTTGTATTAATCAACTCTTTGGCATCATTCACTCCGTCAATGACCGGACTTTGACCCTGGTTGGTGTAGTGGAAGTCATCTGCATCACCTTAAGATAATACTTATATTTTAATAATATTGAAAAGGAAATTACTTTATATATATTGTCTGCAGAAAGACAGTTAAACAATTTAAAAATCATGATCTATGCAACTAATAATAATATACAATTGAACATAGGAAAAAAAACAAACATACTTACCTAATCTGAAGGCTTTAAACTCTGGTAAATGTGAAGAAGCACATAACTGATAGAAAATATGGTAGTTTCTCTCTCTGTGAGCCTACAGGAGAAACAGACAGATGACACTCGTAATCATACACAAAGAAGGAGAAATAGTACACAGCATGCAAAAAAAAACAAGCATGTATTTATGAACAACAAAAAGGTATATGTCTAAAGATCTGAAAAATAAGATTGATGAGACTGAAGATTAATAAAAAACAAAACAGAAAGTCAATACCTGAAACACAACTCTAGACTTTTCCAATAAGTACGTTCTCATGTTAGCTCCTGTTATACAGTGCTTCTTGTCAAACCCAATCTCAATATACTTTCCAAAGCGGCTGCTGTTGTCATTCCTTGTTGTCTTGGCATTTCCAAGTGCCTGCATAAAACACAATGAGGGTTGTGGATAATCTCTCATGTTTTATGTTGTGTATTTTATGATTATTAATCAATAAATGTCACCTCCATGATGGGGTTGGATGCCAGCACTCTCTTCTCAACAGTGGCCTCACCAGAGGAAGAGCTGACGGTGGCAAAGTAGCGCATTGCATATTTAGCAGAGACAGTTTTTCCAGCTCCTGACTCACCACTCACTATGATGGACTGGTTTCTTTCATCTCTAAAAAACAAAGAATTACAATCATGTAAAATATATATCTTTTCACTTTTTCAAATTCTGTTTTGGATAAAAGATAGACCTGGCCATCTGCTTGTATGCTTCCTCTGCAACAGCAAAGATGTGAGGGTCCATATCCCCCATGTTCTGCCCACTGTATGCATGAATGATATCAGCTTCATAGATGGGCAGGCTCTCGTAAGGATTGATAGCAACCAGGACGATGCCTGAATGCCATAAGAAGGAATGAAATCTGAAGTTCACGAAATGTATACAACACCTAAATTCAGTACTAGTTTTATGTTCATATATGACACACTATAGTATGTGTCCCTTTAAGAGCAGCCAATGCTACAACAAGCAGCATAATTTAGATTATGTCAATGTGAACACTGAGCTGGGCTCCAAAGTCTACAGTGACTGTGATAATGTGAGTCAGAGGAGATGGGACTCATTACCGCAGTAGGTGTAAATCAACTTGGAGTCGATAAAGCGCACTTTCAGGTTGTGGAGGACTGCTGGTTCGTGGAGGTAGCTGAGAGATGTGAGGTCATTTTCCCCCACCAAGATGTTGGGGTTTCTGAGTGGTGGCAAGTTGTTGGTCTGAGGGTCTATTTTGTGCTCCACCAGCTACAAAGACAGAAAAGATTAGCTGTGATTGGCCTCAGTGTGGCTTGAGTGGGCAAAATTATAAGAATAAAGGTAAAGGGAGCATATTACATCCTGCTATGATATGCCACAAAACAAGCAAATGTTAATATGTATGATTACAGTGAAGGCCTAAAACCTAAAACCTTTTTCTTGCTTTGCTCATGCTCTCTCCTGATGGTACCTTGGTCTTATTCCATACCTGACGTACATGCCCAAACTCGACAGCACAGTTGCAGGCAGCAACAACCCTTAGTAAAATGTTTTAACCCTGTGTGTATGCACAAAGCCTCATTTTAATACACACATACTCACAGGGTTTTTTATTAATATAAGATCTGTAATTTATACCCTGTAGGCTATATGTGTGGTGCATCAATCAAAACAGCTCTTTGTGGTAAACCCATAAATAACAGAGCTCACAGTGGACTCCATTGCAAATGAAGTATGTGCATGACACATTCATTTCTGTCTCAGAGGCTGTATCTGTGTGTGTGTCTCACGGTGCCATCCTCCAGCTGCAGAGAGAGGATCCGGTCACCAGGGCTGTAGTCTTTGACAAGCTCCGCTGACTTCCACACTTCTGTGGCATCAGGGAGCCATACACGGGCAAACTGTTGGACAGAGGGGAGAAAACCTGTCAGAGCCATTCAGCCACAACAAGACAGTTCTTCAGCAAAAACACTCAAAGAAAAGTGGCATGGACAAGGCATGGTCTCAAGTCACCAGACTGTCATGCGTGTAATGTTAATGGATATGGGTATTTGAGTAGGCAAATAGATAAAATAAAGAAGTAATTAACTACACATAATTATGTTGTCTGGCTACTGTCCCATCTTTAACAGATGACTTATTACTAAATGATAACAGTGACATTTAGATTTGTTAACCAAGGTAATACTGTCATTATTGAGGAGAAAACCATAGGCTGAGTTGGGCAACTCAGTTTGCCTACCTTGGAGTAAAGTTCAGAGGCTGCCATGACTGTCGAGTCTCTCAGTAAACCCTTACAAAGTCTCAATAAAACAACTTCTGCACATTTTGGTGGCTTCCATAGCAGACCACACAAACTTCACTGAGATCTCTCTCAACTCAGAGCACAACGGGAGCACGCAGCTGTTTCAAACAAGGTTGCCAGATCAGAGATACGTTTTCCTCTGTGTTAACAACTTTTAACTTCTAACTAAATATTCTCGCCCAAGTCATTAATTTTCCAAAAGTTACATAAAGCACATGCACACACACACACACCAATCTTTTTTATCTGGGTATGACTAACAAAGATTAGCTGAAATGTTAATAATAACCACAAACACAGCAATGGAAATGCCAACTATCAAAATCCAAGCACTAAAAATAACCCCCGCAACTTACATACTATGAAAACTGCAAAGATGTCACTTTGTTCTCTCTTAATAATATATATATATATATATATATATATATATATATATATATATATATATATATATATATATATATATATATATATATATATATTTTAAGAGAACAAAGTGACATCTTTGCAGTTTTTATAGTATGTATATATATACACACAACAAACACAAAAACTACTGAGCGATAGTAACTAATTTAATAATAGATTTCTCTCTGCAGTGCTTCAGAAGGCTTTCACATTCATATTTTTATCTATTTATCACTCCATCTAGTGGACAAGTTTTGTCAGAGCGTCCATTACATTAATTGCATGCACTGGTTTATAATTGTCTCTAGAGGGCAGTGCAACACTACTAACGTGGGCCTCGAATCACACTGAAAATTCATTGGATTTACGCATTTCAATAATGGACATTGGTTGCACACATATTGTTAGCTTCTGGACCATTTAATTGTGTTGCATCACCACAAACCATACATGATTCTACAACACATGTAATTTGTGTTGACACAAAGTGATTGAAATTTGATTGAATAAAAAAAATAAAAACTGAACTCTTTGATAGTAGTCATCCAACATAATTTGTTCACTTTATCGATTACTTAAATCCAACACTGTATGTGCAACAAACAAACAAAAAAAACCCCAAAAAACTACATGGTTTTTACTTCTTTATAATAGATAGTCATAAAATAATACACAAAGTGATGCCAACCAAATGGCTTGCTCACAGCAGATACTTTGCACAAAATCAGATGGTCTTATGAATTTATATACACTCATAAAGACAGATGAAGGCCCATTAAGATCATGCCGTAAAATGCAGATTGTGTTCTCATAACAATGAGGCTCGTTGTACCCTTTCATACAAAATAACCTAATTGTTGTTTGTTTTTGTTATGTGGTGAAGTCTTCATTTTATGTAATGCAGACCACGTGTAACCAGATAATATAAAATCTCCATTAGAGAAAAATGTAGCCTGCAGAAACTTCTAGAGAAGTGTCAAGTCTGGTGTTTTCCGCATCATCTTAAATCAGTAAAAACAGGCTTGAGACTCACTCACACTCTCTTAGATCTCATGTTTGCCACTCTCATCAGCATCAACTCAATCCATGCTCATCTCTAAAAGCGATGAACAAAATCAATCATTCCAAGAAGGCATCAAGACATTCCTGACATATTTTAGCTTAGCATCATCTTAACCTTGGCACAACAACAAAACAGCAGAAATGGAACATACATATATCTGTAATTTGCAATTTTTTCTAGCCTATAACAATAGACTATGGGCAATTAAAAAAACACTGAAATTAATCAGAAAATGTGCAGCTGAAAACATATTGCTCTCCAAAAAAAAAAAAAAAAAAAGAAAATATTCAAATTATATAAATTATACATATACACGTTGTTTAGGACTCAGGTGCATCTACTGCTGAGAAGACAGATTGTAACCTCACAAGCCCAGGGCCTGATGGGAAATGACAAGCATTCTCCAAAGAAGAGTAAACAGCAGTGAACTGTAAATCAGAATTTAGAGTTGCAGGGGGAACAATTGAGAAATGCTTTCTCACACACTACTACACTACTACCTGGTACAGTGGTCACTCGCTATAAAGCGGTTCACCTTTCGCGGCCTCGCTGTTTCGCAGATTTTTTTAGTGCAATTTTGCATGCTTTTTTTTTTTTTTTTTACAGCGTATGAACGCGCATTGTGTTCTGCGTCCTGATTGGCTAAGGGAGAACGCGGATTGTGTTCTGGTCCTATTGCAAGAGAGTTGTGTTCTGGTCTATTGTAAGGGAGAACTCGCGCATTGTGTTCTGCATCCTGATTGGCTAAGGGACTGTAGACCATTGTCAATCAATCTCCTCCGTGCCGTGTCTCCTGTACAGTATAGAATGCGTTCGGCTTGCCAAATTTACATAAATGTTCGATCGCTAGCAGTGTGACTCTGAAGTGCTGTATGTTTGCAAGTTTTCTCCTCGACAAAACCCACAATGTCGACGAAACGTTCTGCACCGACAAAGTCACCTGTGGTCACACCCAAAAGGCAGAGGAAGATGCTAAGGTTTTAAATTTGAGCGTGTTTAAACAAGAGAGAAATGTGAAATGTTAATGCCTGTCTGAGAAAAGTGTATAAAGTGTGTGGTGAGGGGTTTTACAGCCTTAAAACATATATAATAATTGTAAAAAATAAAGCTGACTACTTCGTGGATTTCGCCTTTAAAAGGTCAGGTTTAAGGTCAGGTATGTAACTGTCAAAGTAACTGACAAAGTCAATACAATATCTCCTAAACACACGGACTGGAGTGACTCTGCACATATGGTTTGTGAAGGTTTGTGTGTGGGGCCTGCTACATCTGGGCGCAGCCCTGAGGTGCTGAGTAGTTAGGTGTAATATTTGTTGTGCAAAGATATGGCCTGGTGCCTAAGGGACCATCAAAGGACTTTCATGTTTGTTGATGACTTGCAACTGCAAGTTGCCTCTTTAAGTCTGTGATGGCGTCATTGTATGTGCTTGTGCTCATGAGAAATAGTCCTCGCACCTGTGTACAGAAGATGCTTTGAAGTTAATTGTCTCCAGCATGCTTTCTCTAAATTAATGCAGGGAATTCATGCACAAATACTGCATACTAGGCTTGTGTGAAAGAAAAACAAGTAAAAGATTGGATGAGCAGTATTAGTTGAAGAATCAATGAAAATAACTGGATGTTGTTTGCAAAATGGATAAAAGACAGTAAGAAGAATGTAGGAATATAGAAAGAAGCAAAAACATTCAAGAAAGTTTTAAGGTAAGCCGATAGGGAGATCCCCTGCTATTCAGGAACTCGGGTTGAGTTGGGAGAAGTGCCAGAGTGGCTTAAATCATCGGTAGGAAACTCCGCAGGTGGAGGAAGTTCTATGATGTAGTTAAAGGCCAGAGTAAACACATGAGATGGTGGTTGTATTTATAAAACCAAAGAGTTTTTGCCAGAATGATCAAGTTTAACACTGGAACTTGATGCACACCTAAAATACCACTGCAGAATCTGTGTGTACAGTGGCTGTGATTAATCAACAGTCTTGTCATGTGGGTAGGTTCAGCCGGCTCATCAGAGGTCTCCCATGTTGGAATTCAAATGAGCCAAATGAATGGGAGGACTCTCTTGTGTGGACAGAGGAGAGCAGTGGGGGGTATGGGCACACACTCAAGCTTTAATAGAAGTACGTAAACGTATTTCTGTTCACCCATTGCTTGTCAATACAGGGATTTTAGAAGTGTGTTTAAGTTCACTGTAGGGAGCAACAAACTGAACACCATTGAGCTCAAAGGATAAACCTGCAGGGAGCATGCAGTATTTATCAGCTTATGACTTCACAACATTTATAGCCATCTGTAACCACACTTTTAACATTGTGCAGTCATTAATTCATTTATTTAAATGAAATCACACAAGAGGTTTGTAGTTGCTTAGTAAACACATAGAGGGCAGCAGACACCTGTTGCTGCTCAACAATTCACATGCCTTGGAAATATCCTTGAAAACTGGACACATGACATCATATTGAAATATATTTGTTGAATTAAAAGAGAACAAGTGCATTTTAATCAGTTGAATTTACCAATATAATCATATGTTAATACACATAGAAAATATGACACATGCTGAAAATGGTCAACCAGAAATTACATTTAAAGTTTTGATTGCATCTTCATTTTTCTTCTATGGGCTGTTACTCATCCAAGAAGATATTTAAACCAGCTGTTTGCCTTTCTAGTATTTTCACATAGAATCAAGGCTCATCAGAAGGCCTCTCCAAAGAAATGATCTGATGGCATCTGGAGTGGCAAGTCGCCGTCGCACTCGAGTGGTCACTGACACTGGCTGATTGCAGGAGGTTGCCCTCTCATATTTCCTCAAAGTAAAAAAAAAAACTTGGCTACAATCCCAAATGATCTGTCCAGCCGGGCGCACCAGCATTAGAAGCAAGCATCTCCCCTGCTTGAAGAATACTTGTTAGCTGGGTTTATTCTGGGATGTCTGGCAAAAAGCCATGACTCATGCAACGCAAAGCATGCAAGCAACAAGCTGAGCTTAACACAGCAGGACACATGGACACAAACTCAGGTATAGGGATCTTAAATCAAGAGCATATTTGTTTTAATGAAGGGTATAAGTCTAGGGTTTTGGCAGAGTTTCAGTTTCCTCCAGTGAACCTGAGATTTATATAGACCGTTTTCCATTTCATTCATTTCATCCATTCCAATCTACAAAGACTGGATTGGTTCTGTTGTCTCTGTTGTGTGTTTGTAATCATTTCTCTTTTTTCTTCTTAGAAGTTATGCTTGGTCAGAGTCAAATATGTGCTTGTTTGGCATGTGTTATACTTATACTTAAAAGTACTTCAAAAACTGAAGATTGAAATGAAGTAATATCATGTGGTCAACTTATAAACGAATCTGCATTGCTGCAATCATACACTTGACTGTCAAGTGCTAATATATGTCTTAAATATTATACCAAGATGTGTGAGAGATGCTAGCATGCTCATGAGCCTTCAGGTAATGTTGTGTGTGTTAAAGACAATATGATGAGCAATCTTTTAATTCTAAAACGATCCCGAGTCAGAGTAATGTTGCTGATGTGAGTAGGCTGTTTTATGGGGGTCTGAGGACCCTCTGGGCTCTGTGTGGGGCTGGTCTAAGAGTCTAAGAGAGTAAGGCTACATATTTAACAGGCAAAAGTTACATAGTGTTACTTTAAAATAAAGTATATATCCCCTAAACAAATAAATTTGATTGACAAGAGCTCTGACATTGTTTTCATGGCATTTTCAAGTAAAGATCAAGTGTAACTGTCTTTACAGCTTAAGCACTTGCTGTAAATGTACTGCTAACTTGCCTTTCCATTTGGCGTATTGTCTAAACACTTGTGCTGTGATTCCCATTGATCTTATAACCCTCATTGTTCAAACAGTTTTTGATGGAGGGCCTTTTTGTGTGAGCTCACTAAGATATAACTGGGGCATAATGTGTGGAGACGAGGGGCTGCTGCAGGTCAGTAGTGACCATGGACACTCAAAAGACCCTGTGATCTTCTTGAGTCAAATCATGGACGGAAGGTAACCCTTGGCTCTGATGCAGAGGGTGGGGGTGAAAGCAGCCAGCGAGGCCCTCTGACATCCCTGCAGGGGTCCAGTAATCCAACGCTCGTCAGCACTAATCCACAGCTTCACGAGCTACAAGAAAACTACAAGTTGTGTTGTAGCTATGCACAACCTAGAAATAAAGTACTTTTAGACAGATCAATGAAATAATTAAACAGGCCTCTGGATTGATTACAAATTGTTTACTCTTGTCCATTGAATAATTATCAGTCAGCAAAGAGACAGGAATCAAGCCTCTGACATCTATTTGGTCTTGTCCTTTCATTGTAACTCCTGGCTTGTAAGCTTCCACATGTAAGACCTTTGAGTAGAATCTTGTTGGGTTTTTTTTTGTTTTTTTACAGCGTGAAGAGTTTTTCAACCCCAGGTGGGCAGGAAGCTTATCTGCTACTGTCTACACATACAAAAGCTGGTTTTCTAATGACTTGCAAAATCCTAATTTGTTTGACTTTTTTCTGATCTTTCTTTTTAGGTTTTCCCCTTCTATTGTCATCGTCTAATACTTGAAAATACCACTCTTTAGATGGATAAATAACCCAAGGCAGCTTGGAGTAGTGGCTTCGATCTGTCACAATGAGCTTCTCTGGGACTTCAAAGCAGGCCATAGACCTCAGCTTTGGGGCCATGAGAATACGTTCAGCTCAAGAATGACAAAAGACAGCCACAGGTGGTTTGTTCTTTAAAATATAAAACAATACACCACCTGATTTGTTCCCTGGTTCATCTTGAAAATCTGTTGGGACATGTTGATGAATGTGGTTTAGGGAAACGGGAAGGAGGGTTCAAGCTGGAGAATAAAAGGGTCGTTACAAGAGCTCTCGCTGTAGCTCTTGGAGTGAGATGTGGGGGAGCTTTTTATGTGGGTCTTTTGGCTCTCGGTGAAAACATAACCCACTAATACTTTAAACAGGAATAATTGCATGAAGTAATTTACCCTAATTTTGGTTTGGATTTGTCATAAAAATAAACATATCTAAAAGCTGGGTGCATATTTAATATTGTTCTGCTATATTCTCTGTTTTGGCCTCATGATTGTATCTATAAACCCCAAATACTTCTAAACTGTGTGTGTCCTAATTTTAAACTGGTTTACTTATAAAACATAGTTTAAGCAGATTTTCCATTTCGGGAAAGGGTTGATTCCCATGGTTAGCAGACTGCATATAGGAACATCCCAGAATAATGGTGGATGAGGATGATATGGAGGATTGAGCATATCCGCTGTGCCATCAATTAACAATAGCGGGCAGTATTTAGCTAAGTACGTGTGAAATTGAGGGGAATCAGTGGTGTACTGTTGAATGAGTGCATTTGTGTCATAAGAAAGTGTTGGATTAAAGCAACACATTCTGCTAATCTCTTTTGCTAACATCTGTCACATGATAAAGAAGTCAAAAAGCAATGCAGCAGTAATTTTCAAATAAACTCAAATAATATATACATAATAGATAAAATGATGATGCTAAAATCAGTAATATCAATGCAGACGTGACAACACTGCTCTATGACTTCAAGAGCCAATAGAAGAGCTGTAGTTGCTGCACATAACTGAGCAGGTTGCTAAATGATCAGGAATCCTTTTAACTTCTGTCATCATTTTGGAGATGTGCCGATGATTGCTACACGGTGTAATTGAAGACTAGATCAAACACTGGAGGCAGAAGCACTTGCTGAAGATGAGTGTTAGGCCCAGTCTTTAGACTGAGCTGCAACACTGTGTAAGTGTTGGGAAACACATTCCCACATTATAGGCCTGGGATTATCATTATTGCTGTCTTTAGATGAGTAGCAATTGGCCCAATGTAAACTGACCTGCCGTTTATAACTCTCCAGGGTAACTTAATACAAGTTCTTTGTATATAATTAGGGTGACTGTACGTCCTGTCCCATACCTTTCAAGTAAAATCTCAGTCCATAATGAATACAAATCTGGAATCAAATATTAACTGAATTTCAGTTTCATTTGGGAGGCCATTCAACAGTTACAGGTATGGGTTAGATTTTTATTTCTGAAAAAACAGTGATTTGTAGGATTGTAGAATGAAAGATTTATTTTCTTTAAAGCATTGTTATTTTTTTTTTACCTGAACACACCCTCACAGACCACAAACATTGCAGGTCCCATTCACAGAAATCCCAGACACTCAGTCATTTCCACTCCTTTCCTGACATCCCACTTGGATGTTTGTCCGTCTGGTCACCTGACTGGCTCCACGTGTCCTCCCCTGAGCTCTGAATCCGCTGCCACACCTGTCTGTCATTGATAAAGTTCAGATGCTATCAGAGACACACGCCGCCTGGTCTGCACAGCGCTGGATAACACTGTTTGCACACTTTTGGCCACTGGTCGCCTACTTCTCCTCTGTGGCTTTTAAAACTACAAGATGAATAGGGAAAAAGAAGGAGCAGGGCTAGATCAGACTCTAGATAGTTCTCTTTACTGTTTCCTAAGAAAAAGAGAGTTGTGGGAAATTTTAAGAGTAAAGTAATAATGTGCTGATTGGTAATGGTAAAGCTCAGAGATTTAGGATTATGAAGACAAATTGAGGTGTTTGAGACTGATGTCAAAGGTAACTGATGAAGAGTCAGATACTTTCCAGAGTTTTGATGCAGGGAGGGGGTTAGCATCTGTTTCTGTAAACCAGGCTGAAGTGGCTGGCCTTTGAGGGTTGTGCGGTATGTGAGGAATAAGGTCTGTGGATAACAGAGCAGACATTTGGTTTGGAGTGTCATTACCTCTAATAGTCGCTCAGCACTAGGTCAAAGGCCAGGGAGTATGTCTTACTTAATACTGAAAGACTAAACGCAGGTTAGACCCTGGGTAAGATGAACATTAGAAAAGGAGGAAATATATTTGGAATTTTATGTCTATTAAGAGCAAATTTAGAATACATATCTTTGCTGAAACCAGACGACAGCCTTATCAACACCTGACTCTCCGTAAAACTCTCAAACAATGCAGCTTTAAAACTTCCAGGACTGTGCAGTTGTTATTGGTGTATGAAACTAGGAATAAATGCTGTGTGGTTTTATGTACTGTTAGGCTTGTATTTTGCCATATCTGTGTTTTTATTCTAAGGCACTATGGGCTCATGATAAGTCCAAGACATATATCCCCAGAGGGGACAATATAGTACATTGTGTGATATTATAAAAAAATACACTAATACTCTTTTACTACATCTAGTTAATGATTTTCCTGCATAAAGCAATGGTGGCTATCCACATTCAAGCAATTGCTGTTGAGAACATTTATAGTAAAAATACAAATATTTAATGACAGACACTTTGGACAAAAAGCTCTATCTAATAATAGTGTTACTATGATGTTAAGCAAAGTCGATGCAGTAGTCTGTATCTTGCTCAGCTACATTCTACATGACATGTTTTCAGTCTTTATCAGAAGTCCTCCATAAAAGCTTTATTGGTTTTTCCACACTGACACGCTCTAAAAGAGTGAGCATGGAAAACAGCTCTGTGCCTTGTTGATTACAAGTTACATTCTGCTTTAACATTTCTAATTAAAGAACAAACCAATGAAGAGGAACCACACTGGTTTTAGAGACAGTGCACATATTTAGCTGAGCTGGATTGAGCCATTAAGATTGCATTAATTGTCGATGTATTTATAATGCAACAAAACGCGGTGCCCTCGAGCTGACCCTGTGAGCAGCCTGCAGGCTTGACAGCATTGCACCAACATGCATTTTTCCATTGTTCCTGTGTGATTACAAGCATGATGTAATGTGAGTGTGCTACACCTTGCCTGAGGCTAAACTGAGGCTGCTGCTGTTGGTGGAATAATTTGCAATCTCCTGTTTTGTTTGTTTTACCTCACATCGGATGGAATTCCCCTCTTATCTAAATCCAATAATTACTCAAAGCTGGATGTCAAAACACTTTCCATTATTATCAGAGCCCCCTCTTCCCCTTTACCCTTTGATGCCAGTGCAAGAATACAGTCCTCAGGTCTTTTTTAGCTTGTCAGAGTGTATAAAGTTAGCTCGGTCCCTGGGGACACACAGATAGAGCCTCTGATCTCGGAATATACTGCTGACTTGTTGGGATTAATCACACAATGGCATCCAAAATGTCCAATTGTAACTATTCAGTGTGTAACATGGGGTCACCTCTGGCCTGTTTACACCAAGCAAAATACAAAAATAAAAACTGGACAATTTAGTGAAACAGAAAAAAATTGTAAATGTGAAATTGTAAATATGCAAATGTACACGGTTTTATCTTCTAAAAGAATGATGGTCCCATCAAACATTACCACGCAGCAAAGCTAAAAACAGACTTTTATTGGCTGCATGCACTTCAGTGAGAAACAGAGTAGTTTCAAATTGCAGTGGCGTTCTCCGTCCAATGCGTAACTATTGTGTTCTCACTAAACACATCTGGTGTATTCTTCTTCTTGTTGTGTTACTTTACTACTGCCCCCAGAGAAGCTTTTTGACAGAGCCTGAGAGTTTTGTAGTAATTAAAAGTTGGTTTAAGTTTGGCTAAAAGCAACAACAAAAACTAAAACAAAAGATTAAAGGGCATCAGTGACTTTGGACTTAAAAGGGATGTGTGGATTCCCTGAGATCTGTTGACAAGAAGCAAGCTTGTCATGTCAGATTGTTGTTGTTGACTATTAAATCTTCTTAAAATGTGAAAGAAAACAGCATCACTTTTTTGTTGACCAATTAGAATAATATGGTGCACACAAACAGAGCAGTACACAAAACTACCTTTTTGTCATATCAAAACAGGAGACACAGCAGATCCCTACGTTAAAACTCTTTTTGCAAATACTATTGAGAAAACAGCCGTTGGTAATTTACAACCTGTTAGATTTTGGAGTCTTGAGTTTATGTTCAGTTATTCTTCACAGGGCCTTGGGGTCTGCAGGCCATGTGAGGAAGAGAGAGACAAATGTATCATCTCTGTGATCAAAATAGTGGATGCAACAACTTGTTTGGTCTGAACTGTCGTCACTGTTGGTGTTTCCCGAGGGACCAGTCTCAGTTAAAGTAGAATGTACAACAATGTTTGGATATTTTAAGAGATACCACATGGTGAAGAGGAGAAAGGTTTTATTTTATTCTCACTGTTGATTGTGTTCACTCACAATCAGCAGAAAAAAGAATACTTATTCCTCTTCAGTGATTCCAACACTATTTATGTGATTTAAAGTTGTACGTGAATGGAGAAGCTGGGTTGCAAACAGCTGGAGGCCTCTGTGCTCAATAGCCAGATTTGCTGTATATTGTAATGCAATGTTTTGGACACACTTAAGAGAATTGGAGACAATGTGGTATGATTGAATAGAAACAGAGGTCCCACTCTGGGACATTTTCTCCTGATTTATTGGGATAAAGAATTCCGTGCAAGCTGAAAAAAAGGTTTTGATCCCATAAATGCAATTCAGACGCCTCACTCCTCAAAGATGAATGGTTGGTTTTAGTCCACTTTTAATCAAGCCTCAGGAATAGAGTGCATAGGATCTTTTGCCAACACAACTTGGAAATATTACACTCAATGACTGATTTTCTTACTTTTTCTTTAAATAGCTTTATTTTTTGTTAAAAGACTTAACTGTTTTGCAGCAAAAAGCTGCTGGTTATGCTCCCTGGCTCATGATGAGTAAAAACAATGCTGCGAAATCAAGACACATTGATCCTGATCATTTGAGCTTATTTTGAGCTCCACATGGACCAGCTATGAGCTAGTTGGGACTTTCACCTCAGGAAACGGAGCACAAGATGCATAGAAACAGCAAGTGTGTGATGCGCTGCTGTAGCAGAACCTTGTCACTGCTTGTTCTTTTCCTTTGGCAGGACCAGGAGTCCCTGCGTGGGGGCCACCCCCTCTGACATCAGCGGGGCCCCGCAGCCCTGGGAAGTTGAGCATGTGAGCTTCCCCAGGTCATTAGGGAGAGGCTTGAAAAGACTGTCACCAGGAAGGAGATAAGCCGCGAGGGGCGCAGTAATAAGGCCTTGAATAATAGCCCCTCTGTAGAGAGCCACTGAGGACACAGACCCTGGGATTAAAGGGAGACTGAAAAGGAGAAAGTCAATGGACCTCCGCAAAATATGAAGCATGGCTGTTCAATGGTGGGGGAGTGTTCACCAATCGAGGCTCCTTCTCTGGGCCCCCTCAAGGAGCTGTGAGGAGTTTGCTCCTGTTCCAGCTCAAGTGTAACATTAAAGATGACACAGAGGGTTTATAACATGTACCTTAATGGTCTTCTGTAACACACACAATTTGAATCCATTTCCGATCTCACTGCACTAAGTGAAGCTTCCTGTATTGTGAGCCACATTGTTAGATGCTTCCTGGGAGCCAGAATATGAAGCAGAAATGCAGGACTGTATTCAGGTAGGCCAGTTCCCATCTGTTGGAACCATAAGCACCCTGTCATGGATGGTCACAAACACAAACATGCTTTGAAATGTAAATATTAGAGATAGATTCAAGGATAGTTTTAATAACACGTTAACATAAAAAAGTGTACTTTTAACACGGCTTTTTTATCTCGTGTGTGTGCACTAACCTAATTTCCCATAAAAGTGGTTGCTGCAGTTCTAACTCATTACCAAGAGTCTCATAAATTAGGACTTCCTGAAAATGAGGCATCTTTTATCTCTGATTACCTCCAGAAGGTACTTTTTTAATGCCAGGTCTTGACAAAGATGTGTGGCTAAAGGCAGACTTGCACAAAATAGTGGACCTTAAATGTGAGGTTATAACTGAACCTCAACCTGTTCCTTATGTGTCAGTCCCAGAAGTCTGTTAGCAAAGCCTCTTCAGATCCAACCTTTCTGCTCACCTCCCTGTCACCCCCCACGCTGCTGCTTGCAGCCACATTGTCCCCCCATCATTGTCAATGTCACTGTCAGCACCATGCACAATATGTGGCCACCCCACAGCCAACCCTTCCTCTCAGCGAGCCTGGCCCCTGGGGTTTTAGCTGTCAATTGACTGGTGACATGGCTGTGGAGCTGAGTGGCAAATCAAAGCTTTCTTACAGCTGGCATAACAGTGGTCTGTGGCTACCACACTTTATTTCTCAGATTTTCACTTTTAGGAAGCTTGCCTTGCACCCCCAGCTCCCCAGCAGAAAAACCTAGCAAGGACCAAGCCCTGAGAGACATGTCTATGAATAGACGTTGAGAATGAATGGGCATTTTCATTCTGACAAGACTAATGGGTGGTCCCTTTACCTCAGGATCGGAGTGCTTGGAAGCAACGCAGCCAAAAGAGCTCTCATGCAATGTCACCTTTAACAATAATCTGCAAAAACGCTCTAGAGTTCGGACTTCCTGGAAAGACATTTACTTTGGCCCATTCCTTTTTGTTAAAGGGATTTTCAAAGGCAGCTCTTGCTGAGCAGGGAAGCTGTCATGAACCCAGCCCCCAAAGCTTTTCACTCGGTTTTCCTCTTTCTTCTTTCTTCCTTTCTTTGTTTGCTTAAGAGGTGTCAAGGATAAATGTGTCTTTAACTCACAAAGCTTTTACCTGAAAATTTGTCCATCACTCAGACACCACTTGTCCAGTTAGCTGAAGCCAGTCATTTGTTCATTCAAAGCAACCATTGATCTACTCTTTCACACGTCAGTTTTTCTTTATTACTCTATTTGAAAATACACAGTGTCCCGGGCCCAACAGGAGGGGCTCATGAGGTCAGGTGTTGTGTGAGACGGGCAGGTGGGGGCGCTTTGCATGGTTTGTGTTGTGCAAACAGAGCCTGTGGAAAGGCAGCAGTGCCTCTGAAGCAACCACAGCAGACAGATCTCTGTCTGTCATCTCATTGTGAGATAGACACGCACTCATATACATCCACAAAGACACAGCTCTGACACTCACTGCATGTAAAGGTGCCTTTGATCAGAGCTGCTCTCAGATCCTCTGCAGCTTCCCTTCCATTTACATTTGTTTACACAACTTTAACTCTGCTTCGCACAAAACCTGAAGCACCCATCTAACTACAGAAACTGAATGGAGGATATATTCAGACAGGTTTGTCCTTTTATACACTGCAAAGTCTATCATTGTTGTCCCCCAGACAGCCCTTTGTTGGCTTATTCTATATGATATCATAACACTTTCTTTTTTAGTTTTAGACCTTTATAACCCCATAGTCAACATAAAAAAAATACAGTGACAGGTGCAATATTATACGACTATTCTTATGCCAAAAGAATAATAATGAGACATTTGGTCATAATCCTATCTTATCCTGATGACAAATTATGTATTTGAAGCTCTGTGTTTCAGTGGCTTGAGTTGAGTCTATTATTTGCCAAAGTCTAAACATTAAGGCACTGGAGACAAGAAAACTTGTATCTATTCTATTCTGTAGCATATTGATCTCAGATGTCCACCTCTTTGGTTCTTCTTATTGATACTATGTAGAAGAAGGTCTGTGTTGACTCAGCCCTTTATATCAATTTAACAAGGTGTCTGTGAATATTCTAAACATCTTTAATTCTGCCCATAGATGGCTACTCACTGTAGCATGATATATAATTATGTAATGTGATGTAAATTTGGTAAATATAAGTAGACTCAATTATTTAATATTTAAACCAAATATCTCATGTAGATATAATTTTAGAAAAGGACTAAGGTACAAAGGGCAGATCTGGACTATTGTGTGTGTGCTGAGGTCATTGCTTTCTGGTGGGAGTATAGAGCCAAATGAAGACCACCTGGACTAGAGTTAATCCCCTCCAAACACTATCCTCCTCCCTCCTGTCTCCATTTCATGGACTAATGCCACAGGATTTGCACAGTTTGGGATTTGAACCTGGCCTACAAGTTCATTTCTTCTGTTGATTTAGTCAGAATCATCACAAACAGAGCTAATTTATTTGTATCTAATCTCATCACCCAGATGAAGGTCATAGGTCACTTCACTAGAAGAACAGTGCATCTGTGTTTCATAGTGTGATGGAGCAATGAGTTTCACATCTTAAAATGTTTTCATTTTGAAATTTCTGATTCAGCTCTATCTGTTTTGGATTAGGTATGAGTAAGGACTGTCCAGTATGAGAGACAAATGGTTCTCATTACTGACCAATGCACAATTCTTGCAAAGCTCGTAGTGTATTCATTTGTTTTAGGCTTAAATCACAGGACTAGCTCATACAGTACAACTTCAATCAGATATGACTTTGCTGAAAAAATAAATATTATATTCACTGACACAGCGACCCACACGCATATTCACTGATATCATGGCTTAATGTTTGTCTCCAGATAAGGTATGACTGAACCAGCATTTAACAAATGTAGCCTGTTTCCTTTTGAATGTAAATAACTCTAGCAGAGCACAAACAATATAAATACATCTAGTACAACCTAGCTGTATCTAGTGTAGGTAGGAAAAGATGAGTGTGTTCCTGATAGAAGGAATAGACGGATCGGGTATATGCACAGTGAAGACAAGTTCATTCACTTATACATATTCCTCAACACAGAGAGGCTTACACAGGAGAAGCAGCAGTCGGACTTGAACAAAGTGACTACTAGTGTGCAGTGTGAAATCTCAAGTAGCTCTATCTGAAAGAATTTGGAGATCACTAATTTTAGACATCCAACTATCTTTGAAAGGCAGTTATCTGTGGCTCAGTGTTGTCTGGGACCAGTGCAAGTGGAAGAACTAGGTCTTTATCAAGGGACACATTCACACATTTAAAATATACTATGGAAAGTTTAGCTCAAAGCTATGTCCAGGTCAGATCTGGTTTGGAGTGTGTTTTACATTTTGTGTGGGCTTATTATAGGTTTTAGGTTAAATTCATGAGAAAATGAAAAACAGAAGTGAAAGAGGGAGAGTGTATTTACATTTATAGGGTGCTTCATTTATATCGCTGCCTAAACATATGTTGAAACAGATGTCTGTCCACAGTCTCTGTGACAGAGGAGCTTTGCAACTGATCTGATACATAAAAATGGGTCCTTCTTAGATATAAATGGCAGAAACAATGTGTTGTTTGATTGTTATTGCATGCACATGCTAAAACACATCTAATATTTTAGAAGTGTTATTGAACATAGCATTCTTGCTTGTTTCTTGAATTTACAAAGAAAACAAAAACTTTCACTAAAGCAGCGGAACGTGTGTGTGTGTGTGTAGTCTCTTGTGTGACACCATTCTGCAGCGCAGCCCTAATCCTGCTGTAAGAGAATGAAATGAGGCGAAAAGCGGAGCTGTCTTTTGTAAGACAGTATAAAGCAGTGGGCTCAGTGGGTGTGTAAAAGGATGAGCCCCGCTTTAGAAGGACTGACACTAAAAGATCCATCCACAAACCGGTCTCTTAAATAAACATTACATAATACTTGGATTCAACTTTTTTACAGAAGAGATTATTTCACTGCACAAGTGATGTCATATGATGTGCAACAAAGGGCTGTCCAAACTTTGCAAATGGCAGCAGAACCAATATAAGACAATTATAAACACACATATTCTACCTATGGTAACCAGTGTGTTGCAGGAATTCTTAAGCTTAAAAATAAAACAGTTAAAATGTTTTTTTCTCACCAATTAAAATACAATTCAAAGTGAAAAGACTTTGTTCTAATTCCTTTATTATTTTAAGTACAAACCTCATCTCAAGGTATTTTTTATATTTGATTTGAAACATGTATTTTTTTCAGATTATTTTTGACAGAGAAACAGAGTGAGAGAGAGTGGAACGACACTGAACTTATCTCCCTCTCTTCTGTTTTACGAAATGCATTTCGACCTTAATACATATGACCTTAAGTAATACTAGGTAACCAAATGCACCATACAAGTCCAAACAATATGGATACAAAGAGGAGCATATTATTATTGTGCTTGTGGAGAAATAACACTGTACTCTTGATCAACATCAGCCCTACTCAGTGAAGCATACTCGTTGACTTCTTCACAGCGTGTCTTCTTCTTCACCCTGCAATTTAAGAAAGGGGAATAAAACAACCCCTTAAATAGTGAAAATTTATTTAAAAAAATAAAAATAAATAATGTAACACCCAAACATACTTCTGATTTTGGCAGATGACTATGATAAACATGACCAGGTTCAGAAATAAGGAAACACCAGTAATTGTCCAGGTTAAAGTTGAATCACACTCCCTCTCTGACAACTCTGCAACAATACATCCACTTTATTGCCCTTTTTTTTTCTTTTTTTTTTTTTGTTTTTTTTACCAATACTTATCAAAGCTGAACTGTACAACAAAAACTTACCATTGTTATACAACTCCTTTGCCCAGTTTTCAAGCGAGATGTTCATTTCGGCCTGATCCAGGTAGTTGCTACTGATACACTTTATGGCAGAGC
Source organism: Rhyacichthys aspro (assembly GCA_036850595.1). Taxonomy (NCBI): domain Eukaryota; kingdom Metazoa; phylum Chordata; class Actinopteri; order Gobiiformes; family Rhyacichthyidae; genus Rhyacichthys; species Rhyacichthys aspro. Next base: position 14,959,652 of record CM072153.1, read on the forward strand.
TGTGGTAGTCAGACGCTGGGATGATCACAGTACTGTTCACAGTTTGGCTGCTGATAGAGTTGTATATTGAATAGTTTGTTTCAGAGGGTAAGGACCAGTTGATTGATGGCAGGGGATTCCCTTGACTCGTGCACAAGCAAATTATAAACTTTCCTTCAAATTTACAGTGTGAAGAATTTAGGATTTTAGCTGGATCTAAAAGAAAAAAATAAAGATTAAGGTCACTGAACAGGAAAAAGATGGGCTTGATGCAGAACACTTACATTGCACTTTCAAGGTGACAGTATGTTCAGTCATAGTGTTACTGTAATGCAACTGACACGTGATGTTGGTGTTGTGGTCCTCTGCTTTGGGACTAATACGGACCGTACTACTGGGTTGTGAAAATCTCATTATATTTCTGTTGGACTGAACAGTAGTCACGTTTGCTCCCTTCCATGTGATTTTTGGTATTTCCCAACTGCACAGGTAAGGAGCAGTGCATTTCAGAAATGCTATTTGTCCCTCCGTCAGGGTTTCCACTCTCACATGAGGTGTTTTGGTCAAGGCTGAAATTAAACGCATGTGAAATCATAAGTGGAATGTGACTATATATGACTATATATGACTATATATGACAATATATGACTATATATATATATATATATATATATATATATATATATATATATATATATATATATATAAATGACTATGTTACTCACCAGACACTGATATTCGGACCCGCTCAGCAAATGTATATAATTGATTATGTCCCCATTCAAGTCTAAAACCAAACTCGTGCTCTCCTTGTGGCAGGCGATTTAATGTCAGAATGCTTCTTTTCTTAGAAACGGTAGCCACAACAGTTTCTCTCTTTTCAAAATCTTTTGAATGTCTGCTAAACCAAACCATGGTATAGGATATTGTTACATTTCTCAGTGGGAAGGTGACTTCATAAGGAATATTTATACAATCCCCATCCATCACTGTAATGTTCTCTTTTACACTGATGGAAAAGTCTACACCATTATCTGTAAAATAAATGACACATCCAAAATGTTGCAAATGACAGAATTATTTTAAGAATTTTCAGGCTCCTTATTTTGAGATATAACATTTTGTAGTGTTGTTTTAGTATAGCATACCTGTGTCATTTTTGCTGAGAGTAGTCTTTAAAAACAGACAGAGAATCAGTGAGTAGATTAAAGTCATTCTCGTGCCTTAAAAGAGCAAAGTAAATTTAAAAGGATAACAAATATTACAATTTACATTTAAGCCACAATTAAAAGCAGTATTTGTAATAAATGTGCAAACTCACCCTCTGGTCTATACTGTTCCTTCATTATCTTTGCTGTAAAACAGAAGATGCACAGGTTCCTGCAGAAATCTAGCTCAGAAATACTCAAAAGCAGCTTTTATTGTGTTGAAGTAACAGGAAGTGGTGAAGACATGTTATGTTACACACAAAAACAGGAAGAGGGAGAAAAGAAGGTGACTGATGAAAATATTCTGTAGTTGCTTCTTTTATAAAAAAAGTGAAATCAGTGCAGTAACTTATGTTTTGCATCCAAGAAAATGTGAAATGACTGATTAATAACAATATTTTTTTTATTTTTTTTTAAGGATGTAATGTAATGAGGTTTAGCATGGTCTCACAATGACAAAGCATCACATCCTGAAAATAGATACAGCTTTCTGTTGAAACACCTGTCATTCAGCACACCCACAGCGACCAGCAAAACCATTTCTTTCCTCTAAACTGATGAGACCAGTTTAGAAAGATTTTAAGGGTCAGTTTCACAAGAAAGTTAGTAGTTCCACATTTTGGGTTACTTGCAGTTGTTGATATGGATGAATATAACTGATTCATCTATAGCACCTAAAGAAACAGGCCTCTTTTTTGGTTAGAGACCTGAGAAAAAGCTGTTCAGTGCGATGATCATCTGACTGAACAGGAACTTACTGATCTCATCTTCTGGTTTATTAATTGGAAAAGTCTCTATTATTACCTCTAGTATTATCTATTTCCACCTCGTGTGACACCACTGTTTTGATTTAGGGCACAAACAGCGCAGTGGGAATTCATCATTTGTTTTCCTCTATTTTAAAATGCACTTAAGGTCATAATTGTATGGAATATATGTTAAAATGTACACAAAAAAAGGATTTAGGATGTTTGATATCATCTTTGTGAACAATGTATCTTTAAAACATTGCTGGGGTAGCCTTACCTCACATGATTTGATGCTGCCACTGTACAACAAGTGCGTTGCTCAGACCTTATGAGGTTCGCAGCTGTTAATATTCCAAACACTAGGCAGCTGTCTGCGCTCTGCCACTTATCACTATCTAGGATTAGTCCGCAGTGTGACACGAGAAAACGCAAAGGCCTGCAAAGTGAAACGATCAGCATTTTGACTTGTGTTCAAACCTGGTGTTGATGGGTTGTATGGCTTCATGTTATCAGTCATGGTGTCGGGTGGCAGATTAATGCCTGTGGAGGAATCCTATATGGCACTACGTTTCCAAATGTTTTTTCTTGTCAAGCAAACTAAGGGGATGATGAATACTGTGTACTGTTTTCGACTGAAATAGACCTACAGTATGCGCTTTCTCCCTGTAGGGGGCCACCGAGTTGACCGTGAAGGAAAAGGCACTTGTTGCTGAGGAATCTGACAGAAGCATTAAAATAAATCAGCACCCACTATTTCTATTTGCTGCAGACAACTGTGGAGGGGAAGAGCTTTGTGAGCGTAACCCAATCACTTTGACAGCAGACGTCCTGATGTCACTGCGGGTATATCCTTGGTGTGAAACTTTACATAGCTTCTGTTTAGATCATCATCCTCTTTTATGGTTTCCTTATTACGGTTCGTGACACGCTTTTGGTGTCTGTTCTTTTTAAAGTTGAGTATTGAATCATGTGATGTCTTAAATTACTTTTTTTTATGACACGAGACCTTCCAGTTCACGCTCTTTTTAAACTGAACCGCTTTTCACACCGCTGTCTCCCCACGGTGTTTTATATTAGCAGTGGAAGTGCTCACAGTTGCTTATGTGGGAAACTGAGCAGTGGCCCTGGAGCAACAAGTGGTTCAGGCTGGTCGCTCCCAAGGTTCAGCCTAACTGGTAGAGCGCACACATATGGTATAAATTGGAGCTAGAAAAAGAAGCAGACATGCCATTTAACACCTCTATGGTTGTGAGGTATTTTTAAATGGTACAAATGCTCCTGATACAAGCACAGACTGTTTTACTGCTTAACCCTACAGTACCTTTACGGAAATGACAAAATAACAGATTACAGATCTTCAGGACAGATCAGGATATTCAAACAGCATGTGATTTCTTATCAGTATTTGTCCGAACTGAACATTTCAGAAAGTGCTCCCGGCTTAAACAACTGCTGAGTGGCACAAAAATGCATCCGTTTTGAGTTTGATAACACAATAAGTAAAGTAATGCATCACCTGGCACTAGTTGTGGTCTTTGGCTGAGATTGGTGCAATGACAGTGTATTAAATTAAATAATAAATGGTTCACCCACTTTTTTAATCTACCCGCTGAAGCTTCAACACCATCAAAAGTCCAAAAGGTAATTCAGCAAATAGCCCTTTTGTATTTGTGCCAAGCTGTTGTTTGTTGTTGTTGGATGATTCATCAGTAAGAAGGTACTCAGGGGAGTGTTGAGAGAGTGCTTGTGAGGAGCTGTCTGCGGCCTTACGGCAGACAATGCTTCCCTCAATGGAAACAGGAACACAGGCTGACAGACCACTGTGTTTAAAGGCCACTAGGAATTCAACGGCTTATGAAGCTCTGTTGCAATGGGGGGGGCGGATGTGTCTTCAGGGAGGGGAGCCTTAATCTGTCTCAACACAGGTCTCAGGTGGCCGAGCTCCTTGATCACTGCACCATGAGAAGCACCTGAACGGCCCGAGCGGGGTGGGGGGGCGGGGGAGATATGACCAGCATGTTATGGGAACTCCTTCAGTGACACAGTAACCTGCTGTGTACACCCCACTGACTTCTTCATTTATCCTTAGATGACTTGAGAAAATGACTACACTTCAGCAAGACAGAAAGAAGTAATCTGAGTTCTGGAGTCACAGTCTATGTAGCTAGATACTGATGGCTATTAAAAAAAATAAAACATTAGTAGAACACATAAGAGAGTGTCTGGCTGAGCAAAACTGTAACTACAGTCATGGCAAAGTACTTCATCTTCAATATTATCATATATAGCCATTAACAAGAAGGTATGTTGAAGCTTTAGGCCAAGCATTAAATGGACATCCAAAACATTTCAAATGAAGATAATGGTAGCAGATGTATAATTGAAAAAAGAGAAACTTTTTTAAGACATTCTTCAAAGGTTCATGATGTTGGTGAGAATGTCTTCCACCAATAACAGGTCAACATGTGCCCTATTCATGATCTACCAACGACACAGCAGAAAGAGTCCGTCCCCTTTTAAGGTCACATCCTGGTGTTCCATAAGAAAAGCTGACTAGCTTCTAGTGTGACGTACTATGTGGCCTACATGGAACACAAGCTCTTTTCTCAATAGTGCAAAAGAAAAAAAAAAAGAAAAATGAGGAGACGCTCTCACAATTTAAAAGCACATGGCAAATTTAGCATAAACAATCACAAATGTGATGTATCAAAAACACGCTATTGTTCCCTTTGGACATTTATGAAAAATGAACATAAAGGGAGCTATGGATTTTATTAACCTCCACTTCTTCATGGGATTCCCTGTTAGTCCCTTGCTCCACTGTTTTACTGTGTTTGTTCTCAGTCAGTGCTTTCTGGTCTTATGACAATCTCAACACAGAAGACCTGTTAAATACAAATGAGGCAGAGGTTGCAGCACCGAGTGACTGGGGAGAAAAAAGATGAATGTATATGTGGAGGAATAGATCACTGTTATGACTGGGGAGTTCAAACTCACTGAACCTGAAGAGGGAGAGTTGTTCTGGTGTTGGGGGGAGTCCCAGCCACAGTGATATATCACCTGCATGTCAGTGGGAGAGGTCCCACTGCTGCCTTTAGTTAGAATACAGTAGGAATGACTCAGAGGTATGTTTTACATTGAATCCTGGATACTTTTAAACATGTCCAACAGTGACCTCTGGCATTATTTTTTTATGTTTCGGTGCAGTGGACCACGTTTTGTAATCATTCTAACATGTCACAGTTTAGGTTGTGTGCATAAGCTCAAATATGCTAACTGCAATTTAGTGTCATATACAGACATTTAGTGAAGAGATAGTGAAAAAGTGTTTTTGTTAGGAATGACATTTTGAGAGGTTTGGAAACAAATCATTTTTCATTTAAAAGCAGATAAATGTGGAGTTCTGAAAACACCTTTTAAATGAGTTTCTATCAACATTTGAAGCAATAAGCTCAATAAGAGTATATATTTTGATGAAACGTTATGGTGAGGCCCAACTCTACATCTGGCACACATTGGGGATGTTGCTCTCGTTGCCCATCACATATGGAGCATTAATGAGTATAAGAGCCTACACTAAGACGTGCCTAGGGCTTCCAAGGCTAATGGCTGTGTTAAAGTGATGTTTACAGGCCTCAGCACCTGTATTCCCCGGAGTGGATGATCTCACCAAATCTTACCACACTATTCCTAATGATATTTTAATATATATTATACACAGACTGTTTTTCATCATCCAAATTCTTGCACATTTTCACTTGGCTCTAGTATTATTAAAATCACTGTGACAGTGGGCCATTGAGATGAATAGCTTTGCAGGAGGCTCACGGACCGAATGAATAACACATCAGGGAGGCATCAGAGGAGCTACAGTGAAGGGATTTTATTTAAACGATGGGACTTTGTGTCAGGAACTTCAGAGGCAGTCTGTAAAGATTATTATTTTTGCCATAACTTATCTCATTATGTCATTTTTATTAGGGTTTAATGAAATGTAAATGCTACTACTTCTACAAATGTTTTACAGTTGCTGTATTTTGTTTCTGTAAACTTCAACAAATATGTTATACATGACAAACAAAAAAAACATTGATGTGGCTTGCTATACCACTGATCAGCTGTGATTTCAGCTGAAATTTGTCCCCGAAGAGCACTGACATTAGAGGAAAAGGCCTATTTGAAACAGAGAAATAAAGCCTTGATGTTTGTGCTGAAAAAGAGCTTACATGATCCAAATGCTTCCGGTGAGCCCACCGAGTCCAATCACTCACAATGCTGTGACATTTGTCTTCAAAAGACATGAAAAACAAGACTCTTTTCACACGTCCATCAAGTTTGTGCAAGACTTTAAATGCCTGAATGATTAACGAGAAGCTGACCAAATCATGGCCAAAGGAAGTTGGCTTCTTACAGTGGACGACAGAGAAGAATGGCCCATAATGCTGTCTGTTCATTATTTGAGGCTTTATCTTTTCCTATGAATTTAAAACAGCTTCATGGTGAGTGACTAGAAGTCAAATGTCCTCATTATTTGTCATATTCTGTCATTCTGACTACATTCAGTACAAAGATTTGCACTTGTAGTTGTGTATTAATTAATCCTGACTGACTACCCTTTTGACTTGAGTGCTCCAAACAATTATAGTCGACAGGAGCAGTAACCAGTTCTGTTTAAACCCGTTATTGTTACCTTTGCCCTGCTCTATCTGGTCTTGTAGCTGCTTTCCAAGCTGTGCACCGCTGCAGCGCTGAGCCTGTCCCATGTGTGGTGGTCGAGCCGCCACTCACCATTGGCTCCGGGAGTCTATAGGGGCGTTGCTTCGCAGTTGGTGAGTGCTTAGGGTGCAACGGGGGTGTTCAAGGGATGGCTAAGAGAAAGCGCACTTGGCACTGATCCCTCCTTTGAGCGTAGACTGCGGTTTACATTAGGCAGCGATTTATTGCAAAGGAGGGGGCAATGGTTTTATCATAAATAGCTCGCGTTTATAGAGGGGTAGTGGATGCATGTTTAGAAATGCGATGAGGCCAGTGCACTGTGCGCCGCACAGAGCCTCCGCGGATCCCACGACCTGTTGCTGACAAGCCGGGGAAGGAGTCTAGAGGGGGAGACGCTAGAGGGTTACTGCCTTGGAGAGAGCACAGCCCGGGATTTCTTCGGGGAGGAAATCATGCAGTTTGCTATCTGGCTGGTTGGACTAATGTGTCATCTGTCAGCGCTTGTCTTGGACACTGTGCAACAACGACTGCATCCGAAACAAGGTAGGCTTTTCTTCATTCATGACACGTTTCATTTTAGTTTGATACCTTATGCATTTCTGTTAACACAACTACCTTCGCTCTAACTTCTTACAGAGAGCTTCATCAAACAGCTGTCAGCGTATGAAATCGTCACCCCTGTGCGCGTGAATGACTTTGGAGAGTCATTCCCTCACAAATTGCACTACAGAAGGAAACGGAGAAGTTTGCATGATGACCTGTCCGGTGGACGGGTTCACTACAGAGTTGATGCTTTCGGAGAGCGCTTTCATCTGAACCTGAGCGCAGACTCGAGCTTCATCGCCCCCTCGTACACAGTGACACACTTGGGATTGGGACAGAGCAACTCCACGGACTCACATTTCATTGACCCGAGCGATATGCGCCACTGCTTTTTCCGCGGACACGTCAACGCCACGAGCCAATACCCTGCCGTCTTCAGTCTCTGCACTGGCCTTGTGAGTATTTCACTTCCCAAACATGCTTTAATCATGCAAGGCTGACGACAAGACATTCTGCAGGCAGCTTTCCTTCCATTTCAGCTGGTCCCATCCATGCGTGTTGTAATGAAGTGTGTAGGAGTGTAACAAGAGCAAGTGTTGCTGGACAAATGTCACTGAGAAGCTGAGCATGTAATCCAGTATGGCAGGAGTTGTAGGAAGATGCTGCCTACGCTGCAGTGTTTCCATTGATTGAAGGGTGCACAGATAGTTGGCCTGCTGAAGTGCTTTGGAGCAAGGACCATAGCCAAAGTCAAATAGCCAAAAGCCAGTGTAAAAAGAGTGTTACAAAACCTTGTTGTAATGGCACGCAGACAAATGTTAACTAATATTTAATTGAAGATTGATATAATAAATGGTTGTCCCTTTTCATAATAATGCATTTACAGCCCAGTTTTCTATACTGATATACTCATGCCTTGATCTTTAGTTTGCTGACTCCTGCTTGAGAGAATCTGATAAGGGCTGAAAGGGATGACTTCATGGGTCACATGAGGTTAGCGGTCCAGGGTTAGGGGTTTGACCTCAGTCGCGCCAGTCAAATTCTGGCCTGGGCTTTGGTTGGGAAATTTTGGCCAGACAGTGCAGCCCAGATTGGAGGACTATCCCCTCAGAGAGTCCATATCCTCTTCAGTAACATAATCCCTATTTTAAATTTGTGCACAATGTTCAGCACCAAAATAGCACCACATGGTCGCCCGCATCACATCGGTTCTTTAAAAGGAATATTTACAAATGCTGTTGTGTATATTCATCATATTGTAGGAGCAGGATACCACTGCAGAAAACTGAAGTGATCCATGTAATAAGCATTTAATTACCCCTCAGCCCAACATTGATGTATGACTTGCTTATCCAAACATATTTGCATCTTTTTTTCATGTGATATTTGTTGGTTATACGCATCATCACCCAACGAGAATGACAGCATAATGGAGACAAGCCATAGGATGTTGGGTCATAAATGTGTCCGTATATGATCACTGAGGCTGAATGGGCAGCACATTTTGTCGGGATGAGGTCATTAAGGAATAATTGAGCCTAAAACAAAGAGGTCGTTCTAGGAAAAACAGGTTCGCTTTTTGGTCCAGAGTTGCTCAAAGCTGTCCCCAGGAGGGATTTGGGGGGTGGTGGGGTTGAGGAGCTTTTGGCCTTTTCAGAGTGAGCTGTGACAGGGAGAAAAGAGGAGAAATGCTGTGAAGAGGGAAAAGGGAGACAACTGCCAGAGAAGTTGTGTGAGGAACCCGAAGAATTGCTCACACCGTGGGAAATGCTAGGTCCAAACAAGCTCACCCTTTCACATAAAAGAAGTGTTCGATGAGTCAACCTGTCCTGAGTAACAAGCCCTGTCTTTAGCCCAAAGCAGAGGAGGGCAGGAACACCACGCTCCTCACACCTTTGTATTGGCAATTTCTACTTTGTGCTGACTCAGGAGTGTCTTTGTTGCTAGATTGCTGTTAAATTTAATTTGGATACAGACAACACATTTTAGGCCAAATGTTTGCCACATGAAAGTTGAAAGTAGAAAGAATTATGACACTTGTTACCATGGAATTGTCTTTCAAGTGGTTATCTAATAAACTGGAGGAAGGGTTGTAGTTGATGGTTTTGTCATTTTGGTTATTGCCCCGGTTCCCTAGAAAGACTTAACTTCTGAGGAAGCTTAAAGGAATAACTTAAGATAACTGTTTTAGGATTAAAGCAAACAACTCTCATTTTTACTCCATCTAATCTAAATTGGTTTTGGGAGAGAACCTGAGAGACCAGGGTTTGATTCCTCAATGGGAGCCATACCTCCAGCCACAAGAGGTCACAAGCCAGTGTTACCTTTGTGCCGGTCCCAAGCCTGAATAAATGGAGTGGGTTCTGTCAGTAAGGGCATCCGGTCCAAAACCTATGCTACAGTCAATATATGAATCAGATGATGAGCTGTGGTGAGCCTGAAGGGAGCAGCTGAAAGAAATTTTATTCTTATGTTCAAATTACAATCTACTATAATGTAATCAAGATCATTCTTGTTATAGAGCATGTATATTGTATTGTTTTTTTTTGCACATGTAGCACTCCATCATTGTATACACATGCCCGACGACTTTAATCCTTCACCCTTTGAAAGATGGAAAGGAAATGTAAACAAGCAGCTTTTACATCTTTTCCATATCCTATTTCCACTGTCAAACATCAATCACTTGTGAGTTGTGGAATAATGCTGCCCAAAACATTCCAGTGTCCAATATCCTGTTTGAGTGTGTGCACTAAATTACCATACAAACAGCATTGTGCCTCATGGCTGAGTGAACTAAGACGCTTTGTGAGGGGCTGAACTGCCAAATCAATATTAGCATTCTTCTGTCAGAGACTTTATCTTTTTATGATGATGTCACTTGTGCAAAGTCAAGCTACAAGGTGAATAGTATTTATAACAGTCATCATGAACTAAAAGCCCATAACCAAAGGTAAAAAAGTTGCTTGTTGTAGTCATGAATACCTTTTGAAATAACTCAAATAGATATGTCTTCAATCATACTGTCAGAGTGTATGATGAGTTGTAATGGATATTCTTTGACCTTTCTGATTTAACATGTTCTTTCCATATGTACCTGTCAAGTAGAGCCTTTTAGCTTGTTCGAAAGCATTGAAACGTATGTGGTGAGTGGTGCCTGGGGGTAGCACTGAGTGACTGCAGACAAATTACACAACTATGTAAAGAACAGAGAGTGCACTAGAGCACTATCAGTGACAATCCTTTTTCTGCTTTAGATTGGAACTTTTACGACACAACACGGCGAGTATTTCTTGGAGCCCCTTATGAACCCTGCAGGGGACGAGTATGATGAACAACACAACAAACCTCACCTTGTCTACCGACGTGAGAGACAGAGGAACATCTCCAGGTCCGACCCCAACTCAGAGCCCTGTGGTGCCTCAGGTAACAGACTATAGACTAACTACACTGTTTGAAACCACTGTCTGTCTGTCTTCTGCCACAAACTCTTACCTCTTCATGACCTGCATTGTAGGTGAGGCAATAAAACATTCAAATTGTAGTTAGTCACGATCATTGGCTTACAGCTTTCCCCAAAGAGTTGAGTCTTGATTAAGGAGTGTTATAGAAAACTGCGTAATTAAGCATAACTTTCTCCAGCAATGCCTGGTGGTTTCACTCCCAAGCCTGTGGCGGGAGCTTAGAGGAAAGGAATAATTACTTTGCAGTTTGCAGCTGTAACAAAACAAAGAAATGAAGTGTTTCATTTGATTTTTATGGCAGCAGGCTTTGGGTGGTGGAGAGGCCCTTGAGAAAAAGCAGGGTGACCGATTGGCGTTCACAGCAATCGAGGGCCTAAGAGTTGTCTTTGCAAAGAGCTCGGTGGGTGGCCTTTGTTGTGTGACGCTATAAATCTTTTATGTGCAGACTGCTTGATTTGCTTGTTGTCTGAACCCTGCCATTGTTGCCTGGCTTTGGCCATTGTGTAGGGTCATCTTTTAAAGGACTGGGACTGGCCTGTTGGGCATAGCAAATACCACCTTATGTGGACAGGCTGAACGACTGTGACGACTAAAATCTGGATGACCACATGTGACTCAGACAGAAGTTCCTCAGTTTACTGCATGGCTGTAGCACACATCAGCATACAAAACACATCAAGTTTTCAAAAATAAAATCAAACAACCAAACAACCAAAAAACAAAACTTGACCTTTAATATCAGGTTCATCATTCATCACCAGTTGTTCTGATTATTGTCCAAGCAGTGTAATCCTTAGTGGTGCATAAGGACAAGACACCTCCAGCTTGATCAAAGGGCAGCAGGTAAACACAAAGCCAGAGAGGACCCAAAGAGGCTGTGGGCCTGCGTAAGGACTCTGAGGTGTCCCAAGCTGCGGCTCCTTGGACTTATCAGATAGGCTCCTCTCCAGATTCAGCGATAAATGGGCTCTTTGAAGGCCACACTGAGCCAAGACTAACAGGTCCCCTGCCTTTTTATGGGAAGGAGTGCAGTACACGCTGCTACTAGCAGGTTAGATATAAACACTAGGCTTGGTGCGTGTCATCCTGCCGGCAAAACACTTGTTTCTGCCGCTCCTGGTCTTAAATTTAGGACACTGCAGCTGTTTGTTGCAGATTTTAAACCATAGTGTTGAGCATCCTTATCAAAACATGCATACGTTAAGCATGTGCCTGCTTGTTTTTCTCATCAAAAAAATTGAGTTAATTTAATGCTTTAGTTGAAAACTAAATACAATTATAGGTTATAAATGTCTAGCCAATCTGTGTTTAGCTAAAATGAGATTCTTTCTCTGGGACTGCTTTATAAAAGCCAAATCTACAGCACTCCTCTCTTCTCTCTTGTTTCTGTTTCTTTTGTACTAAAGTTTGGCAAATGTGTGATTTTGAAGAGACTGTTTGTATTAAAACGTCTGCAGCTAATTGTGCCAAATATTGTTTTTCAAAGCCTATTTACTAATTTAAGCGATTATTAGTCCTCCTCTGCCATCCTCTTTGTTCTGCCCTTACACAAAACATACAAAGTACTTTTGAAAACTACAAAGATGAAAAAGGCTGCAATATGTCAAGAGAACCACCAGGAAACAAACTGTGTATCAGCAGAGATATGGCTGGTGAGATAATCTTTTCCTTCAGATATGACTGTGGCTCATATTTCCAGACATACAGAACAAGAACTTCTGTATTTAGGGACAGTTAGAGTTTCCAAAGTGTGTACAATTTTTTCAAACCTTCTGAAGATGTGCTGAAAGCAGAGGAAGGAAATGTTTCCACCTGAATACATTTAACAAACATGAACGATTGTTTTCAAATCATCTCTGACACATACAGGCACTTGACTTTTCATCCATGTGTCGTGTCAGTGTCAGAAACATAAGTGGATGACATGGCCTTTAGAAGAGTTACATTAATGGAAAAAGTTTTGTTTTTATAGGAGTCTTGACATAATCTTGTGCCTTTATTCCCTGTGCGTTTGTTTGCTGTTGATAAAGCTATATCCTGTTTAAATACATTATATGTTCCCAAAATGAAATGTCCCCAAATGACCAAGAGCAGACTTTAGGAGCAATTGTAAAAGTCAAATCTAAAATGACCTCTTTTCAACTCTGCAAACCTGGGTGGCTTCTCTTGTTTGGAATGCCACAGTGTAGATAAATGCTGAGTGGGTGATTAATGTTTTAAAGTCACTGAGTACCTTGTTGTACCTGGATCTGGCTTTTAAAAGCCTCTGGGAAAGAAGCATATTGGGCTTAAAATCACAACATGGCTCTGACCTTTAATGACACATTCTACTGGGTATCTGTCTCTGACTGAGCCTCGCACGATTGAGATCGGCACTGGGATGAGGGTTGCTGGATAGGGGCTGATTCTTCCCATCGTTTTCTTCCCTTTTCTTTACGATAAATCTATGTGAAGACAAGCACGAGATGGAGCAGGGGAAATTGCACAGTATCTATTTCTCCAAGGCTTTGGCTGCTGGTCTAAAGTTCTGGGTGTCAATTTTTGTCTGGATTACAAGCAGTGAAATGACCATGAGAAGCGTGACAACAAACATTAGCAGCTGAAAAACTTTGCCGCTTTCATGTATTGACAGCTAACGGAGAGCGGCTGGAACAGCAAAGTGACAGTCTTTGATAGTGTAATACTTGGCACACATGGCATCTGTGCCCCCTGACCCTCATCACAATCATTGTATAGGATTCCCCCCTTGGTGCCCACTGTGTATACATGGTAGTTCAAATGCTACCATCAGGTTTTTTGGTCAATGGGTTCATTTACATGGAAAAATGCCCTCCCCCGCCTGGGGTTTGAACTAGCCGACTTGAATCGCTGCCCGCTCTCCCTTTGCTCTTTCATGTATGTGAATGGAGGCACTTGTTGGTTGTGACCTCACTTCCCTCTTTGTTTGGAGTCACTTACTGGACGGCTGGAGGTGACCTTGAGTTTCTCCTAGAGGTGGACAGTGCATTTTCTTTTTTGCCAAGCTATGTAAGGATCAATCCCATTGTTTCCAACTGCTCTTGACAGGGGTCAGAAAAGGTGGCTTGTTGGAGTGTGATGGACGGCCTTTCACCTTTAGGGTCCAGCTTTTGATGGTGTGCAGTTTCTGATTGTCTGTCGGCTCCAAAGGGCTTAGGGTTGCCTCCATGCCCTCTGGACAGGCCAAATCTCCCCCTTATCCCAGGAAACTCCTGTTGTTAGTTGCAATAAGTTTGTTTTCCTTTGCTTAGTAGTATGTTGTTTGTGGAAGCACCTACCTCCATCAAGAGTGCACATTTATGTGATTCATCAGTGAAATACACTGGCTGAATAGTAAGAACTGAAGAGAAGAAAAGCTAATACCTTTTGTGTGTTTGGACCCACTTTTATAGGTCATTATTGTTTCAGGGTATTTCTATCATATTTACTTTTGTGGAGTTGTTCCACTTTTGTCATGCAGTGGGACACAGCATAGAGACAACATCTTATTTCATGCTCTTTGTTTTTGTTGATCTATACAAAGTGAATTCAAGCTGTGCAGGTGCTTAAGGTAACTCGTATACATTACATTTAATTTACCGTGTGTAGATACACTTTTGAATTTGTAGATCTGAATAATATTAAAATTCTATGCCATAGGCACTTTCTATTCAGTATTATTGTTAATAGTGTTCATTTATTGTCATGTGACTAAAGAGATAGGATGTCAGATGTGAGCAGGCCTTGGCAACATCATCAGTCTATAACTTTAATAGCAGCCATGTGTTTGGGTTCCCCAAGGCCTTAGCCCTATTGAACCCAATGCGTTCAGTTGTCTCCTGAGTTCCTGTGACAGATTCCAGCTTGAGCTATTTTCTGCTCCTGTTCACTGTCTGGGCATTTTACACAGTGGTGGCTCACTGGATTTGTTGGAATGGTTAAGTGACAGTGACTCACCACCAGTGGCATGGATGACAGACAGAGGTGAGACTGGGTGACGAAGATAAGTTGTGCATTAAATGTCTTTGTTGTGTTCGATGATAAGGTTAGAATGTTGTTCTTTCTAACCTTTCTAAGTGTTAATGTGCATGAACAAACCTCAAATGTACTAATTTTTTAGAAAGAAGTAAGTGAATAGAAGTGACCCTGATTAACGTGCGTAGGCTCTTGTGTGGAGGTCAGCTTCTCCAAAAACATTTTACATGACCAAACGGCTGTCTTCCAACAGTCTTCCAACGAGGTCAGAAGCCAAGCCACATCATTTTTAAAAAGCCTCCTTCAGCAGCAACAATTAGCGTCATTTCTCCCTGTCTAGCCACAGAATTGCTCTTAATTATGCCTCTGTCTGCAGGTTTTGAATCTTTAGGTTTCTACTATCAGGTAAAACCAAAGCCATATCCAAAGTGTCTGACTTCACAGAGTGGCGGCAGTACCTCCCCTCACATGTAGGGTACACTGTCTGTTTAATTGGCACCCGGGGAATAGGGCTCAGCAGATCTCAGCGGGCCATTGTAAAAGAATGTTAATTAGTTCAACAATGAATTGTGTGTTCCCCATTATTGAGCCCCTGACATTGATACTTTTGACAGAGACCTGAAGGAGAGTCAAAGAGCAGTTCTTTGATGTACATTGAAATCTCAATGAGATCATTTTGGATGAATGTACAGAAATGGACTCACGCAGGCTGCACACAATGAAACATGTTTCTGTGCTGAACTGTTATGATTACACGTGTAAACAGACTTAGAGACTTCAGACAACGCTAACACAGATGACTTTTGCACATGTACTTTTATAATCATTTAGTTCTAATGTGCCTGGTTTTCATTAAACTTGTGTGAATAAACATTCATGAAAGTGATTTTTACAGGTTTATGCTCAAATAGGCGTTAGAGCAGAAATGTGATGGTGATATGAACGTGTTTTAATTGGAGCAAGAAAAATTACACCATCTATAAATTCTCATGCGTAATTGTGTTGTTTACATCTGGGTTTACATGGGGTCAAGTATGATGTTCTCATTTTTCAAGGTATGACTAAGAAAGACTTTATTTAACAACAACAGATATTGTTTATTCTATAAAGATTCACATGCATTCTTAATGTTGCTGCAAAATCTCAAAAATGTCTTTCCCTCTCTTTCCCAAAATTTGGCCATTTACTCTAGTCTATTTAAATACTTCTTAAGTAAATACTTCTTATGCATTCTAGCAATGATCAATAAAATACAAAAAGGAAAAAAAAATACATATTGATACTTAGAGATAAAGTTCTCATCAGGGCTAGCTTTATTTTCATGATGTAAGTCCCAGCAAGAGTGGGGTGTAACCTGAGGCAGTTTGGAAAAGGTTGCATGTGGCTAATCTGGACTGATTCAAAGGCTATTACAACACAGTCTATATTTGCACTTTCAGCTCCTATTCTCTGTTTCATCTCTCAGAGACTAACACCATTTCTGTAGATCTAGGTGCTTGTCTGCGCTTCAATAATCCCTTTGATGTCAGAATGTCTGCAGTGATGAGTCTGTTTAAGGGGTTTAGTGTCAGGTTCTGGCCTCTGAATGAATTTTCCTTGAAAATACAAAGCTGTGTTCTGGCCCAGCAGCCCAGGCAGACCAGTTAAGCACTGATTTGGACACTCGCACTTGGCACCGAGCAGTGGCTCACGCCGGCAAAGGCCATGTGTCACTGTGCCAGGGTGTCATGGCCCACCTCGCGTGCCTACTGGGGGCATCGCTCGAATAACCTCAGTGATCCATCTTTCACAGTTAAACAGTCTCTGTCTGTCTTATGTGTGGAAAGATTGAGTGTTCACAACACAATGAAACGCTTCAGAGTAATGGGGTTATCTCATATTGAGGAGGTTGACTAGGATCACAGATTCCAAAGTGTGCTTGGTGCACAAACACTGAAAATTATATACAGTTTAGTGTATGTCGTTGTTTTGTGGTATGTGTTTTGTAGAAGCAAGCTCTGTTGACATATGAACAATCTTTGTTTTTGAGCATTGGAGCAAAAACACAGTTATGTATATTACAGTTTATCATGTCCATAAGATATTGTATATCTGATGCATGGTAGAAATTAAAATAAACAGTAGCAATTTAATATTAATGATCAAAAACTGAATCTAAAGTTGTGGAAATCTATTCTAACATACCTTTTTTCCATGACTACGGTGTTGTAGTATAGGCACATTGTTTCCCCCTGCGCAGCCGTGTGACTCCTTTTCTGGGATGTCAGTCTTATGGGACGTCCCTGTAGAATGATATTGTATGAGTAATTAACTCTACCTTGACCTCAACCTTTTGCATTCATATATCTGTGCATCTCCTGTGAAACATGCTCTTTACACAGGTCTGTGCGTCTGCCTCCGTCTCCCTCTTTTAACTTCACTCTGTCATGGTGAAGGAATCTATCACTTGTAGCCTGCTCCACACGTGCACTTCAGCTGAGAGGGGAATAGTTGAGTATACACAGGATAGAGCAGTCTGAATACCTTTTTTCAACTGTAAAAGATTGTTTTTTGGAGGGGGGGTTAATGACTGGAACAATTTTTATGTCATTTCATTTTGGTGATTTAGTTCTTTTGTTGCATGGTTGTGTTCCTTTCCCCCAGGTCCTATCTAGACAATATTTAATGTCCATTTTTCTGTGATATTTGTTGGTTAGATAAAAATGACCTTAACATAACTAATGCATCCTGCTGATTTTTTTTTAGCTTTTATCAAAATATAAACATATATTACCTTTTTTGGATATGCATGGTGATCACACAAGGGTTAATTTGTCCAGTTGCAATCAGACATACATAAGGTGCACAGATTGTCTGACCTAAAAACACTCAAAGCTCGACAGTGACCCCGTGTCTCTTGGTACAAGTGGAGTGACACAGTTTTCCCACACAGACGTCTAATGCATTTCTGTTATGTCACAGGAATTCAGTTAAGCTACACGCTGTGTC
The DNA here is from genome assembly GCA_036850595.1 of Rhyacichthys aspro. NCBI lineage: Eukaryota > Metazoa > Chordata > Actinopteri > Gobiiformes > Rhyacichthyidae > Rhyacichthys > Rhyacichthys aspro. The sequence goes on from CM072153.1 coordinate 14,977,271, forward strand.
TCTTAACTGTAGATGTGCCGTGGACTTATTGAATGTAAGTATTGTCCTGTATAAATGACTTTTTTTTTCCCCTCCAACAGCGGACGCTATGAAGCCAGTTGCATTTGAATCCCAAGGTAACATGGCAGAGGAACAGGACTACTTTAAAGACATGATAAACAACCACAACAACACGACACATGCCGGAGTTAAAAGCCGACGGAAACGTTTCCTGTCCTACCCTCGGTACGTGGAGCTGATGGTGACGGCAGACGCTAAAATGGTGCGACATCACGGGCCCAACCTGGAGCACTACATCCTAACAATCATGTCAGTAGTAAGTAAAATAAAAGTTTTTCACATTTCACATTTCTAAATCTGTTTTTATTTGTGGATGATCCAGTTTCATTTAAGATACACCAACACCAACTTTCTGGTGTGTTGTCGTTTTGGTTGTAAACCCTTATATGACCCCAATGCACTGCCGCGTCAGCCGGGGGGACGCTGTAAATGAGTTCAGTGCTGAGTCAGCACTTTTTTATGTGGGGGAAATATCTCAATGTGATTGTTTGCAGGTAAACAAAACTCCAAAACACCCATCGATTTTAGTTGTTTGATTAAACTTTCTGTGTTAAAGAAAGGAAGGGGATCGTACTGAATTGTGTCTGACCAGTCTCACAGACAAAATGTTCACTCATTAACCCATAAAAGCAATGATTGTCAGTGTTTCATCCTTACAGCTGACAGAGTACAGTCTGTGCTTCTGCCACATTGACCACTGACCACAGTTTTGCCTGCAGTCAGATTAAACAGGCCCGGACCATGTTTACTAGCTCCCCCTCAGGCTAACACAAGCTAAATGTTTATAGTGGACTAATGAGTTCCTGTCAGGAGGGCGCACATGGCCTCAGGAGCCCGCTGACCGAGCATGACAACAGTGCACGAGAAAAACACTGCGGAGGGAATATTTGGTTGTCTTTGCATTGGAGATTTGAGCTCTGGGTCAGCTGTGTCTTGTTTATTTTTATTATTACTTTGGGCGAGTTGTAATTAGTTTTAAAACATTGTTGATTATACGTACCCTAAAGGAGACCGTCTAAACTGGACAGTGATATTTGGTATTTTTTTAGTGGAGGATTTGCATTTTTCTTTGTGTCTTTTGTCTTTGTTACAGGTTGCAGCGGTGTACAGAGACCCGAGCGTAGGAAACCTCATTAACATCATGATCGTCAGACTGATCGTCATCCACAATGAGCAGGTGAGCTCCCACTACTGTATCCAGGCTTGACGTCAGCGCAGGTGTGTGCTGCTTGGCCTTTTCTCTCCAGGGCCGGTTTGAAAGGACACTGTCTGCCTTGTCAGTCTCAAATCTCATGAGAGCTTTCATTAAGAAAAACACAAACGATACTATAGTAAAGCGACAAGCCACCTGTGAATGTTACGGGACTCGAAACCTTGCTCTGTTGTGGTTAGGACTGAACTGACTTATTATTTTAAGCATTAGTTGAATTTGAAGAGAATAAGGACTTTTTTATGGGATAGTCATTACGACATCGTTGAAAGACACATCTCTGTAGTGGAATAACAAAACCTTTGTTTAAAGAAATGCAAAATAAACTCCCATGTGTTGAACAATGAGAGGCAGAGTTAGGGTTATTGTTGGAATGTATGACGTGTATTTGGAACAAGTTGAATATGAAGTCTTTCAGATGACTCTTACAGCACCGTAGAAGAAAAATAACGTCAACATCTGAGTTTATTGTGTATTTTGGTCACGCAGAGTGGTCCACATTATTGTTTTGTTTTGACGAAATTATACTGGTGTTGATGTTAACTTTTTAATGAGCCTCTTGTATATATGTGTATTATATATGTATTTACTCATCACATCATAATACTTTACCTTAAAGTAGTGGTGTCGCGGAAGTTAATAAGAGTCCTCTCAGGGGCGGAAGATTGTAGTGATTTGGAAGCTTTTATTAAATTTCTAATGTGACATTTCATTGTCATTTGAGTCTCACAAAAGTTATCACACAAATATAATTTCCTCCTTTTATGGAAACTGGTTTTGAACAGGTTTTAGGTGGATTTAATCAGATTTTAGATGGATTTGAACAGGTTTTTGTTGGATTTGAACAGGTTTTAGATGGATTTGATTTTTGCAACAAAGATAAATAAAATCTGTTCAAATCTGAGTAAAAACCTGTTCAAATCCATCTAAAACCTGTTCAAATCCAATTCAAACCTATTGCCAAAAATATCACCTACTAAATGTATTGAAGGGCCACATAAAACATTGCAAAGGGCCGCATTTGGCTCCCGGGCCTTGAGTTTGACACGTGTCTTAAAGGGTCAGATTTGTTTGTCTTTGCATACAAATAATGCTATTCTTTCCTCACAGTGTTCACACAACACTTTTATTGAAAAATGCACATCCTTCATACAAGTAAGTTTCTAAATGCATGAGTGTCTAAAAGTCATTTGTATTTCTTCTTCAGGAAGGGCCCACTGTGAGCTTTAATGCTGCGACTACTCTCCACAACTTCTGTGTTTGGCAGCACAGTCAAAACATCCAGGATGACAGCCATCCCTCCCACCATGACACTGCACTCCTTATAACCAGGTATAAGACTAACTACCTTTTAACCAGTGCAATTATACTTCTATGTAAAGGTAATCATTTTTCTACTTTTTATTTTTTGCAGAGAAGATATCTGCCGTGCAAAAGATAAATGTGACACGTTAGGTAAACCTTTACCTTTTTCTTTGTAAAAAATTTCTCAGCAAGTCTCTTTCAATTAACTTTCTACCCTGTTTAACACAGCTCATAAACTGTAATGAGTTTATGGCAAGATGTCAGCTAATAATATTATAGTGACAGAGCGGAGTGGTAGAAAGGGGAGGGGGTCAGCAAGATGGGGGGAGTCCCTGGTGGTGCTAATCTCTCTTATGGAACAGAAGTTTCGATGGTTTAATCGCCTTTAACACTCAAATGGCATTGTTATTAGCCTGCGTGTATTTATGAGTGTGTACGTGACCTTGCAGGGCTGGCCGAGCTGGGGACCATGTGCGACCCGTACCGAAGCTGCTCCATCAGCGAGGAGAATGGAATCAGCGCCTCATTCACCATCGCTCATGAGCTGGGCCATGTGTAGGTTGCACCACACCACTCTACTTCGAACTGTCCACACACACATCCATACTGCACTCTCACGGCCAGCCTGGGCCAACAAAAGCTCTCTTATCAGGAGTGCTCAGCCAACACAGGTGCAACACATAATAAAGTGAAAAAACTGACTTTTAATAACCTGCCTGTCTTTAATACCTCACTGCAGCACGGCTCAGGAAGTTAACCCTGTGTGTGTTGGAGTTTTTGAGGAAACAAAATGCTGAGTGAAATGAAAAGAAACCTTGAAGGAACATTTTTCTGCATGAATACCCAGTAGGAGGAGTAAAGGAGACAAAGGTGCTGCATTCCACCTGTTACTGTTACTTCTCAATAAATATCTTACCATATTGAAGTAATGATCTACATTTGTGTTGATGGGACAGTAGTGCACCTCCCCACACAGTATCTGTCCAACCAGCCACACTTTGCCTTTAAAAGAGGGGTTACTCTCACTGTTACATGTGAAGAAAGGAAGAGAAGGAATAATAGGAGTGATAATCTCTGCATCTCTCTGTGAACCTTTCTGGACCGTGGCGTATTAGAGACAAAGTATGCAATAAAAGTCAAAAATCAAAAGCAGAAATTGGGTGGGGGTGAATTTCTTAATTTAAACCTTGCATGTGTGTGAGTATCTCTTAATTTGACTCTATGCTTTTAGGATTATGAGGCAGGTGTGAGTCCTAAAATAGAAAACTCTCTAAAGTCCGTGGCCTGCTCCTTCCATCTCGTCTTGTGTCAATGTGTTTAGGTTGAAGTTTAAGCAGCGAGAGATACAGCTGGCTTTGCCTCTTCAAACTGGTAATAACTCCTTAATTGTAGTAGTGAGATTATCACACTATTTGACGAGGAGCGGGATTTTCAAGATTCAAAAAAGATTTAAACTAATGAGGATGAGGGCTTTACTCAGATGGCTGTGACGATGTGTGATTACTGACAGCTACCAAGAGGATTTTCAGGCCATGCTCTGTCAGTTGATGGTCTTTAGAGTTATTAGTTTGGATCTGTGCTCATCTTCAAAGGCTTTGAATCTCTGATAACTAACTGGGTTTCATTTAACATTTAGTTTTAATCAGTCTATACCAGCAGATTCTTTCTTGTTTGGCACTGATATGTTTGACAATACTATCCACATATTTGGTGGCAAATATTAATGCTGTGGCTCTGTAAATTACAATAAGAATAGTTAAATGAATACGATAGAAATCTGTTAAATCAGTGCACATTGAGAGTGCTCTGTCTGAAGCTGTTACTGCAGACACCGACTTGGAGTAAGTGCATTTTCTGCAGTCCATTTTTGCTTTTATGTGTTTTGTGTTTTCTTGAGAGCAGACATTAATGGTGACAGTCTAAGTGCCAGTATTTTTTACATATTTGATCCCCCTTTGGCTCTCTTATTGATCTGCTCCCACTCAAACTGCAAAACACATCTGATTTACAACATAATTACACCAAAAAGATTCATCTCTACTTTCCAAATCCTAAAACAGAGTGACCCAATATGCCCCGAGTCTGTTGCAATTCGACACTGTAAGGTTCTTTTTCTTCATTAGCCATAAACAAGACACCTTTGCTATATCCTTTGTGATGCATTCGACGTTGCCTGTACCAGAGCTCATTATTGTGTTAGAGGCTTCATTATTCAGGGGGTGTTTGCCGTCAGACCCTCGGCCCCTGCTGAGTGGGCCTCATGCCAGCCGTGCCAGGTCTTGTTGTGCGCTGCGATGAATTGACCCTCAGCGACAGCACTGTGCTCTCAGAACTGCCCACATCCTGCTGTAAACATCTCGAGCTTAACGCAGCTGTGTGGCTTTCCTTTTTTTGTAAATTATAATGCGCTACATGTGTATGTGGTGTGCATTTATTGGGTTATGGACTATACCATTATGGGCTTAAATAAGACAACATACTTTATTAGACTGCCAACTGCAGGCTCACTAAATCCATCAGTCCATTAAGAGGCAGATGTTAAGTTGTGGACTTAATTTGATACAGCTGTTCTCTTGTTCTTAAAAACCTTTGTCCTTGTTTTATTTTTGGTTGTTTTACCCCATCAAGTGATCAATAAATTATTTTAGTATGACTTTTGTCTGTAAAACTCTCAAAAACACATTTAGAAATGGGATGTCTCAAAGCATTGCATTGAGGATTTTCAGTTTGTGAGAATCAGTGTTTGGTGATGTGACCTCTACTGGAGTTGGAGGTAAATATCAAATGCACTGTGTCCTTTGGTGTATAATAACATATAATACAGTGTTAAAATACTTATAACACACGCTAGGTCTTTAAGATACACAAGGACTGTGTTATTTTTTTGTGTTTGGCATTATGGGAATGAAAATCCTCTCTGAAAAAAAGTCTCTGTCCACAATATTTTTACATGATATTATAAAACATGTGTAGTGGGAACAGTACAGAAGGGCAAACAGAAACTCTCCTGGGATTTGAGGATTTGGAGAAGACTAGGTAAGTGTGTCTTTTCAAATATGTATCCATGGCTGCATTTGCGTGTGGTGGCCCAACAAAGACGATGTGGGGTTATCCCTTGTTAAAAACGGCTGAATGTAAATCTTGTGACACTTATCCTTCTTGCTTCGGCTGAGCCATTAAGCAGCTGATAATCACTTTGTGTGTGTTCCTTACGTCCAGCTCGACATCTCTAACTTCTCCCTTCTTCTTTTTTTTTCTTTTTTTCTACATCCAGATTCAACATGCCTCACGATGACAACCCAAAGTGTCGGGAGGCGGGCATGAAGCACCAGTATCACGTCATGGCTCCCACTCTCAACTACGACACCAGCCCCTGGTCTTGGTCCAAATGTAGCCGCAAGTACATCACAGAGTTTTTAGAGTAAGTATACGTTTGAATATTGTGCAGGATGTTCGATTATTCCCATGATTTTGAAAGCCTTGTTTGGATTCAACTATATAAACAAAGTGCTTCACTGTTTCTTGCAGCACTTTGTAGACAGCTCACACAAAGTAAACTGTGCAGATTTGTTAGAGCTGCTTTTGAAGGAGTATTTCCTGTTGACCTCATGCAGTGGGGCTTGTGAAGTTCCTATTCTGTCTCTCTTCTTGTTGTAAGGTGCTGCTCATACAGTTATTCAGACTTCAGCCTCCCTTACTTTGCAAAATCTGTGGTGTGGGGCAACGGCCTGTTTGTGAACTCTGCGCTTGCACCATGGTCACTGATCCTAGCTGAGGGCTTCCCTTTAAGATGGGAAATGTCACTTATAATTATATCCTCCTTGCATATGACCCTTGAAGCCTTGTGTCCTTTTCTCTGTTAATTGTGGAGGCTTTCACAAAGACTGCGTTGTTGGACATCTTCTGGTGCGTGGTTTTACAAATGGCTCTCGTGTCTCTGCTTACATATTTTCCAGCCACCATTGACCTTATTGTTGACCAGATTGGAAAATTCAGCTCAGAATCATCAGAAATGGATCTCTTTGTTTGGGAACAGAAAATCTCTTGCTGCAGACCATTTACAATATGACATCTCAAATCTCAAATGCATTGTAAATAAGGAGTTTTGAAAATCCTTAGGCCTGTAACAATTGCATGTAAAAAGTAGTAGGCTTTAGTGTGGGAGCCACAGTGGTGGGAAAGGCCCTTGAAAGTACAGTCCAAGTGCTTTTGAAGTCTGTCTTTAGCCAACAATGAGGAGCATTGATTCAAGTACCACTTCTACTTCTTCTGCCCAGCGCACTGACCTGGTCAAGTCTGTCAGTGTTTTGACTGCCCATTCTCCCTCAAGAGCAAATTCAATCTGTACCACTCTCCAACCAGTTTAAAACACACACCTCTCATACGTCCATTTTGAAAAAGCTAAGTATCTCACTCTTTGTTCTCCTCGTCTCACTTTAGTTTGTAGTGTAATGTCCACTCAACTCCATCTGAAAGCCTGTGAAAATCTCTTTCTTTGGCCCAGGTCTATTTGATTTAAGCCTTAAATGCAAAATGTCTACTGTTACCTTTTGCTAATGGCTGTGATTCACTAACTTCTGATTTTTAAACACTCCATCTACAGTAATAGCTCCATGATGCCTGAGATTTAACTGCCCACTGCAGATGACTCGTTACTGTTTGATCAAACATTGTACACTGATGCTCTATGTCATTCAGGCTTCAGAAAAACCACCGTCCCATGACATATGAGTAGACTGGCTGCTTAGAGAACCCACACTACTGTACATGGAAACTATTATTATCTCTTAAAACAAACGGACAACATTCAGCTATATAAGACACCGGATGAATAAACTTCTACATGTGTAATGGCTACCAAGTGCTGTATCTCCTCTGAGCAGTTAGCAACAAATACGCTGACCCCCTTCTGTCTTCCTCTCAGTAATGTTTCCATTAGCTTCCAGGACATGATTACACAGATGACCAACTGCTGAAAGATGCTGTCGTACGCAACCGTCTGTCTGTGTGATTTTTTCCATAGATTTTTTTCGCACTTATTTACGGAGTCCTTCACCTGCCACCCATTATTTTCTAAGCACAGGGTCTTACATCAGCGTTGGAATTGAAAGGGAAACAAAGTGACGTTTTCTATGGCATTACTGGCCTGTCACATACTGCCCAGTGTTGTATGGAGCAGGTGTCTGAGCTGCTCAGTGTGGGATTCAATTTTTGGGGCAAAAGAAAGCTTTAAGGGTTAAAGAGCTGGGTTTATAAGAAGACATTTGGGATCATGGGATGGCGGGGAGTCCTGTTTCAAAATGACACAAAATCCAATTATATAATACAAAATAGGGCAGGATTTTTTACAATTGTAGATTATATGGTTATCATTAAGCTTACATGCACTGACCCCAGTTTCATATTGAGGAATGGTCATTGCTAAAAACATTTAAAGACCACCCTCAGAGACATTTAAACATGAATTGATTGTATGATATATGTTAATTATGCTAGAAATATTCATAGCACAATTGATCCCATTGCTTATTCATTTGCTGTTGTCAGTACCGGCTATGGGGAATGCCTATTGGACGAGCCTGTAGGGAGGATTTATGAGCTGCCCACCCTTCTTCCTGGACAAATCTACAATGCCAACAGACAGTGTGAGCTGATGTTTGGACCTGGCTCCCAAATTTGCCCCTACATGGTAAGCTGACCTGCGAATAAACCCTCCTAAAACAGCCTGTATTGAAAAGCTGTAAATTAAAACCTCATTGTAGACTACTGCAACTGGATCGTGCACATTTCTGGAAAGCAATGAAGTGCATTAAACATGTCAGTTGGCTACTATGAGAGTGAAAGCAGATAGAAAATCTCTGCTAAGTTTAAATTTAAAAAGTCTTTGACCAAATACAGATATAGATTTATTTTGGCAGGTGTTTAAACTTTGTTGTGACAATTGCTGACTGTTCATTTCAGAAACAGTGCAAAAGGCTGTGGTGTACGAGCGCAGAGGGGGACCATAAAGGATGTCGCACACAGCACATGCCTTGGGCAGATGGGACCGCATGTGGAAATGGGATGGTGAGTTATAATGAGAAACTGTCATAGCCTTACAAAAGATGTATCGACGTTTTATGCGTTCTCATAAGTGGTTCAGCTGTTGATAAAGACTTTGATGATAGGTTAAAAGGTGAAAGACTTGAACAATGTGCTGTTCTATGCTTTTTCTCGATTCATGTCTGGTTGGATGTATATCTAACATGAGAAAGTCCTTAAATTTTTACGGGGTGTGATTGTGTTGACGCATTGAATTATGATGATGTAGAAAAGCCCACCCTTGCGTTATTTGAAAAGGAGATAAATTATTTGCACCTTTCATAGAAGCACAATTAGATGGCTTTTATGTAGATTCAAATATGTGCTTGAAATACAGCTCTGAAGCCCTGACTGCATTCTATACTGCTTCTTAATCAGCTGGCCTCATCACAATTTAGAAACAATATGTTACTGGCGCACACCAAACCTCCCATGAAGTGATTTGAATCTAGATGCCGTTCCTTTCTGGTTCACTTCCTTTACTGAGAAAAACAGGGAATAATTTATCATGCATTACTCTCTCAGGCTGCATTCTGCTTGTAGAAACCCATGTAAATGTAGTCAGGTGATGGCCCTAGTTAGAAACTTGAGGCTTTACCCTCAGTGTTGTTGCAGGGCCCCAACCCCCATTAGCCTTCATGTTCTCCTCGCTCTGGGATGCTATGCTAATTAGGGCTGAGACGGCGGGTCAGTCACTGAGGATACATGGAGACAGGGGGCTACAGCGGAGGGGGCAAGAAGAGAAAAAGGGATCGAAAAGAAAAAGAGGGTGGCAGTGTCTTGAGAGGGAAAGGTGCAGACATTGGCTCTTTGAAAGAGGATGCCGCCTGCCGTTCACAGTTGAGTCACCTTGTTGTGAACCCGTGACCCTAAAACCTCTTTAAAAGGCGGGTGAGTGGGTCAGTGGTCAGGCCGTAACAGAGCCCGGGCCGAAGCCAGCCAGACCTCTCACAAAAGACCTCACATCAGTGATTCTGTGGAGCAAGAGGAGGGAGCAGAACTAAGAGGTATACAAACAGGAGAGGTGCTACACGACAGGCTGCTAGTTAGTATTCATGCTAAAAGACAGAAAAAGTAGGGTTCTCTTCTTTCCTTCACCCACTGCCCTCCTGGAGCCTTTTGCAGTGTGGTCTGTCAATCTTATACCATATAATATCCACCCACTTGCCATAAGCATGTGGTGAGACAAGACATTGGATGGCTAACTCCTTAATCCAACTACAACAACGAGACCGAGGAGTAATGGACTCGAGATGAATGTTCTTAGCCTGGAGGAGACGGGTGTAAGTTTAATCACTTCAAGTGAGTAGCTTTAATAAGCTGAAGCCCAACTGGAGCATGACTTGTGCAGATTGCTCTGTATGTGTGGTCTTTATGGGAATCCTCTAAACATTGGTTTTGTGATCTGGAGGTCAAACACATAGCATGCATTCAGTGTAAATCACTAAAGTAGTGTAGATGTATAGTTCTTTCAGTGGTGTAACAAAGAAATATGAAAAGTGTATCCTGATATAAAAACTTTAAGGCTGCAGAACTGTTTGCCAATTTCCATCAAGTACCACCAGCTATGTTTGTAGTGTCAGGGTCTTGTTTCATCTACATTCAGTGAACTGTTTGAAGTAGCTTGAGTTGAAAGAAAGAGGGACTCTACAGCAACAGTCACCTGCCCACACAAGAGATGGCTTTTATGTGGCTGTTACAATTTGGCGTGTTTGTGTTTAGTATGTTCCACCTTACAACAGCCTCACATGAACTCCACATCCAGACATGCAGTATAAGATAGATGAATAACTTCCTTAATTTTCCTCCTGTCTTTAATAACACATACAAGTGTGCCCTCAAAGTCTTAGAAAACTGACACTTACAAAGATTGTCAGTAAAATTTTTAAAGCAAATTTTCTCACCTTTTTTCCGGGAAGGGTTTTGTTTTTTTGTTACAAAACCAAGTAGTGACTGCATCAAGTGATTGAGGCCACTGCCCAAAAACTGGGAAAGACCAGAGCTTCTTTAAATGAAGAGTGAATAAAATTGTTTGTTTATGTACAGTTAATTGAAATGGGGAAATGGTTGCCGCAGGGTTCAAGGCCCCCACTGCTCGATCTAACTCTGTCTACTTCTCCACCTCTCCCACCCTCCCTGTGTTCAGCGGACCCTCTCACAGGGCGCCAGAGTGAGTAATGTGGTCACATGACCTCTTGGCGGCGCGTCTGTCATCTGGCTCAGTGGGCCGTGCACTAACGAGGGCATCCCATCACTTGTTGTCTATAAATACCGCCACCACCCTCCCTCCTCACTATCCTCTCTTCTGTTGAGCCCCCCCACCACCCTTATGGGCTTCTCTTCAAAAGGATCGGCCTCTTTGTATGTGTTAGACATGAATGTGAATGACTTTGGTGTCGTATTTTGTTTTATATATATTTATATATGCTTTTTTAGCACAATACAAGAAGTCATGTCTAGTCTTTATGTATCTGTGTGTAGATTAAAAGCTAACTGGTACAGTCAATAACCACTCATCAACTTTAGCCTCCTGTCCACAGATGCACCCAAGTAGTTGCTCCTTTTACCACTCATTGGGAGACAGAGGGAAAAATATCTTGACTGCTTGAATGAGCCTAATCAACATTTAATTTTAAACTTAGAAGCTCTATTTCAATGCATTTATTAACCCAGGGGATCATCCTTAAAGAAAAAAAAAACATATACGTTAAAGTCCAGCACACTATTATGAGTCATCTTCTTCTTAATGGGAGCCTAATTGAGTGGTTAGAGTAATTGAATAAATGGGAAGTTGTTTTTGATTTTCCAGGACATTCTTTGGAAAAACAGAATGAGGACCTGCTCTGGTTTCAGCCAATTAGTGTGAGATAGTGAGGTCATGAAAAGTGAAGCCAGGGCAGAGTGGACTCTGTTGGCGAAGTGGGTGAGTGCTGGCTGGGGTTTCCTGGCAGCCAGACAGTATTGTACAATTACACGACGCAGTGTGTGTCTATGTGTGTGAAGGGACATGGGATTAGATTGGCATCATTGTCACTCTTTCGATTTAGAATGATCAGATTTGGATTAAAAAAGTAAGATTCTTGTATTTAATGCACCTAGTTGGCAGATTCAATGACTAAAATCTCTGTACTAACTAAATACATAAAGAAAACGGTCTGGTGAAAACTATGTAACGCAATCCATAACAGACTAGATATTTTATGGTCAAAAGTTATTTAATGTCCCATAACCTTTTTTTTTTTACAGAGAGACCAATGTGTATTAATATAAAGCCTGGTGAAATGTGGCATCAAAATGAAAGAAATTAAAACACTTGACAATATTTAGACATCCTTATGAAACATTTGAAAAGGACCAGTGTCTTAAAGGTGTCTGTGAAGTTCAGGTGAATGGAACAGCTTCCAGAGCCAAGCTACTAATTCATTGTAATGACAACCTTTACACGTTCTGGAAAAGTGCAGGGGTAGAGTACACAGAAGGTGGAAAAAATAGGAAACACAGTACAGGAGTAAGGAGAGGTTGGTTGGGGTCATGGTTGCATCATGCTGCCTCTGTTGCACCCCTTTCACACCCTCACCTCTGTCAACTCTCTTCCTCCTGTATGTAAACTCTTCCAGGGCAAGAGGAAAAAAAACAACATGGAAAAAATGCGCGCCTTGTCAAAAGATAGTGTAAATCATTCTGTAATAACAACTGTCATTTCACTTTCCATTTCCTGCCTCTGCCTTAAAAGATCTCTATAAAGTGACTTTTATTGCCTCTCACTGGATTATTATACATATTGAGTAGGTGTGTGTGATACCATTGTAAATCTCAGTGGTGGTCTGTGTGGTCTCATTCTGACAGACAAAACCAGATGTTTTAGATTTCCTCCATTAAACGCCGTCTTGATTTGGGATTGTGGTGTGGACAGGGATCTCGCAGCACAGTGTCAGAAGGAAAGCCACTAAGCTCCAGCAGGTCAAGGCTAAAGTGAACTTTGAACCCAGAGCCATGAGAAAAAAGACACTACGACATGAAAGGTAATGCCTTTTGGAAATAGCTGTGTTAAAATGAAAGAGTGAAGGCCTTTTAAAACTAGTCCTGTACCTTCTCATTCATGCAGTGATGTATGGCCTGGGTTCAGAAATGAGGTGCTCTCTGGAACAGTTTCCTAGCAATTACAGGGCGCTAACTTCCAAGTCAACCAGCTGAAAAGTTTAGAGCAGATGCTGTATTAGTGTTTCCACTGCGGGAGTAAGCATAATGTTAACAATTCCTACATCGGAGCATGTTAAACCTAGTGTAACCTTGTAGATGCTACCTTTGATTTATTTTTACATTAAAATGATCTTCAATCAGTGGACAGCAGGGGGAGTTGTGCACAGAAAGTACCCTTCCCCAAAGCAAAATGTTCAGTTTAAGTAAAAATAAAACAGCAGTCTCTACTAATATAATGTAAACCCTCTTCTATTATATAGCTTACTAAAACTGCCGTGGATGAAAACTCCTTCCATCTCTCTCTCACAGAAAGATGCAATTGGCTGTAACTGAATCTTTTATAAAAAAGATGGTCTAGATAATGTCTTATGGTCTTGATCTGTGATGTGATGAAGTGATTAAACATTAAAACAAAAGCAGCACACTGTATGTTTAACTCAGTTTCTACCAAACGCATAAACCAATTTTATTTGGAATGTTTTAAAGCTATAGTAGCTCACTACTGTCACTACTGGCACAATAGCATGTCAAAACTGCCTTTTAACCAGTCTGTGAACATCTCTGTATTACTGCACAATGACATCTTTGATATCATCAACACTGTTATCTCTAAACACTTAGCTAAATAGAGATGTCAACACAGTTAAAGCATTTGCATAGGCTTACGTGTGCATCATATGTGCAGCTAGATGTAAAAAAAAAAAAACATACATGTGATATATGCGTGTGCACATGTGTATGTGTACATGTCTACATATGAGTCTGTGAGTCAGCGTGTGCCTTTGTGAAATACCTAATTTGAAACACATGCTAGTCACAGCTGGACAGGTTTCTCTCACAAGACCTTCAAATGTCTCACCACAATCCCAATTGAGTGCAAATTTTGAAAATCTGTCTCGGAACGGGGGTCTCCCGGTGTCCTCAGCGCTTACTTGAGCTTTGCCAAGGCTGCCTTTCACCTCAGCGTTTTCTCTGAGGCTGTGTTTGTGCACTTCAGAAAGAGCGGCTAATTGGAATTGAGCGTGGCCCCCAGATGCCTCCAGAGCCTAAGTAATCATTCTCACACTTTACTCTTTGGCCACACATGTGCGCACTCATAGACACACGTTGTCCCGTGCACCCTCACACACATACATCATCTCGCACAGATGTTTTTTCCCCTTCCACACCCCCCTGTCCCTCTTTCTTCTTTTCACCCACATCACCTTTTCAAGCCAAACAAAACGGTTGTAAACACAGGGTGCCAGTGGGGGGAGTGGAATGCCTCAGAGGCTTACACAGGCTTTGGTGCTCCCTGACAGACACTTCGCCTTGTGTTTGACAGTTCCTTGGGTCCCGCCGCCTGGTCGCACTGTGGTGGTCCTTGCATAGCCCTTAAACTTTCCCATAAGGGGATAAGGGGGATGGGTGATGGAGGTATAGAAAAAGAGGTATAGAAGAGATGCTCAGGTCCGGTTTGACAGTCAGATATGTTGGGGGAAGGGATTTATAAGGGACAGGGAAACTTAGTTGAATCTTTTTAATGAGAAGGCTGAATGTATAAGACAGCACCTGCTTGTCTTTTAATAGTCGCTCTTTTGTTTGTTTGTTTTTAGTGCCATTTATTTTGAAATGCACCCTTAATCCTTTGTAAGTGCTACAACAAAATGATCAGTACCCTTAGCTGCATTTAAAGTGGAGGAAGGCATTAAAAACCTCCCAGGGTATTACTTAAACTGTGACTGCATTATATAAATGTTTGTGGCATGTTTAGTCTGTGCCCTGTAGCTGTTAACACCTGTCTGTCATTGTGCACAGATTTTACACTCCATCATTAGACCAGAGTGTGTAAACTAGGCCAGGACAGTAGAGGTAACCATGCCACAGTCTCTCATGTTTACATATGTTTGTTGGTATGTCCTTGCACTTTTTCAGGTGTTAGCCTTAGTCAATTCAATAGCAAGTACCGCATTAATCACTGTACGCACTATATATTATCCAACTGCTAATTTTTTAACCCACAGAAGCAATCACACAATCATTCATGCCTTTAAAGCACTTGGACATGCATGCAGGATGATTGAGGTCATATTCTCTCAACACATTGTCCTGTTTTGTCATGTTACAGTTTTAAAGTTAAAATACACAGAAGAGAGCCCCTGATATTAAGCCAGTAAGAAATATTGTTCTTGTTATCACACTTCTAGAGTTTCGTTATCAGAGTGCCATTGCTCCTCGTGCATGTGTGCCCGGACGGCGGGCTGCCTACCCAGACAGACGCCGTCTTGTCCTGCATTCTTTCAGTGAACAGGACCCCCCGATATCTCATTCAGTAAGATGGGGATTTGGTTTCGCACAAAAGGGAAATGGTCCTGCCGTGGTTTGGTTATGAAAGGTTTGTTAGCACTTCTTGGCGATGTTAGTTAGTGGTTACACAGTGATTGAGAAAAGGCCTCTTGCTTTTTGTGCTGATTAGAGTCTAGTGTTTGGTTGGTGCATGTTTTACAGCCAGAACCCACAGTTGTTTAAAGAAGAGCCAATTTTTTTTGCCATCTTAACATTTCTCTTTTTCTTTTAGGATTGCTCTATTGTGTTGAACTAGAGGTTTGTGTAACTGTGCAAGGAATCTGTGCTAGGCTAGTTCTGGCAAAGCTAATGATTCTACAAAGTGGCTTTCTTTCACTGACATCCTTTTTCACCTTTTAACACATCTATTTGTGTGTGTATCAGTGTCCCTCCCTAACTATCCTGTTTCTCTTTGGACAGCTGGAGGAGTTGGACTCTTTCCCTAAAGGTAAACAATAGCTGAATTAGGATGTCTTTCTTAAAATATATCTTGAGATGTAAACAGAGGATTAGGACGGCAAAGTGGAACACCGCTCCCAGCTGTTGTTGCACTATCACTGCACTAGTGCACTTTTTCAGCTCTCCTGCAAATGGCACAGTGCCACCGTGCCCTAATTAATGTGTCTGTGTGTGTTTGTGTCTATTTACGAGCAGTACTGCCGTCATGGGATGTGTGTAAACAAAGAGTTGGACCTACAGCCTGTCCATGGGGAGTGGGGTCCCTGGGGGCCATACAGCGCTTGCTCAAGGTCCTGTGGAGGAGGGACCCGCAGCACCACAAGAGAATGCAACAAGCCTGAGTAAGGACTAAGCACAGCACAAACTATAATTAAAGTTCACTCTGAGAATTAACTGTTGCTATTCTCTTACTTTTTTTTCCAAAATAAAACCTATTTATAGCTTAAGCTCAACTGCTCTCTCTTTTGTGATATCTACAACGTCAAATATTTGTTCAAATCTAGTGACATTTATTATTTGCTCAAATTCACAAAAAGTAAAGGCTTTGATGGTGTTTGTCACAAAGAACAGTGACAGCAGAAGGTAACAGAGAAACTTAAATCTGCTTCTTCTTTTTCCCTTGAATGATTTTAGGCCAAGAAATGGCGGTAAATTCTGTGTGGGACGCAGGATGAAATTCCGCTCCTGCAACACTGAGCCGTGTCCACGAGGACGGAAAGATTTTCGTGAAGAGCAATGTTCTCAATTTGATGGCAAGCACTTCAACATCAACGGTCTACCTCCCACAGTCCGCTGGGTGCCAAAGTACAGTGGCAGTGAGTATATGAGGATGATTCAATATTATACGTTAAATGCAAAGTAAAAGCAAAAAATTTCATACTCTAAGGCAAATGTGTAGAACAAGTATTTGCACATATTTTCTCGATAACGTTAAAAATAAGGCAGTTTAAAATGTTGCATAAGCCAGGGTGTGGATGTATAAAATGACAAACACATCTGTTCTCTCACACTTTTCACTCCAATGTATTAAATGTGCATTGGGCAAATCTTTTATGAACATTAATCACTGCTACACTAAGAGTGACTTGGCAGGTTCTCCTCTCGCTGCAATATCTCAGTGCTTTCTGTGATGATTTGCCCAGACCCCGCTCTCAGTAACTCTGTGTTGTATTCATTTATTTGATACTATACAAGCAAACAGGCCAAACCCTGCAGCAAGTGCAGTGTGATTTTTCCAAACACGGGACTAATTTTTGGCAATTCTAGCGCGGCTTTTCTGACCCCCCTAATATGTGTTTGATGTCCAAATGAGAAGTCTGATGACGTCCTGTTGTGCTTTATTTCATCCAAAGATCTACATCCAGCTATTTGACCTTGTTAGAGCAAAATCTGATTAGCTTCATGTGCTTTGATCTAACTTTTTACCTTCTCCTTTTAGTTCTAATGAAGGATCGGTGTAAGCTGTTTTGCCGTGTTGCTGGGACAATGGCGTATTACCAGCTGAAGGACCGGGTCATTGATGGCACCCCTTGTGGACCTGATACTTATGACATCTGTGTCCAAGGCCTCTGCAGGGTAACAGCCTTGTACAGCTCTTTTTTTTTTTAGACTATTCTTCTAAAATTTGTCAAAATTTGCTAAAGCTTTTGTGCCCAATTTCTCAAAAGACAAGCATGAATTACACTGTTCTAAAACCCCACATTTCCTCTGTGTTTATCTCTAGCAAGCAGGCTGTGATCATGTGCTTAACTCAAAGGCCCGAAATGATAAGTGTGGGGTGTGTGGCGGCGACAACTCGTCATGTAAAACCATGGCTGGGACTTTCAACGATGCTCAGTATGGTACGTCACCTCTTACTGACACAAAAAGGTGCTCTCATAAAATGTACTGTATTACAACATCTTCTAGTCATGGGCTTTGATATATATGACACCTAGTAAACATAAGAAGCTAGGACAGATCTCACGTGACTCCATTGCTCACATGCCTTTCATATTAAGAACTGATGTCATGTCTGGTTATGTTTAAACACACTGTGCATGACTTTTAGGAATAACGTGCACCTCTGCCAAATGCGAGAGTGCAACAAAATGCAATTTTTGTTAAGCCAAAGATGCTTCTCTGTCACTTCCTTCCATTCCACCACAAACCTGACATCAATCCTTTGAACTGTCCTGCTTAATGCATCCTGTCAGCAAGTGCCAACTGCTGATTGCGCCCAATCCTTTTAAAGAAGGGCCAGCCGAAAACAGCAGAAACATTAGCATAAAAGCTCTGGGTGTGGTCTCGCTTGTGTTTATTTCGTGTTGCTGTGGCATAGAGTCGAGTGTCTCCATCCATCTGTTTTTCCTCTCTGTTGTGTTTACCAGCAAGGGTTTGAAGACTGTATTAAAACCAAAGCAGGCACCAACATCTTGCATAGGAATGGCGTAATCTTAATGATGACAGCTTGGAGGATATCCTTCTGCTTCTGGGATCTGTCTTATCTGTTATTTTCTCTTTTTTGTTGTCTAGCAATAAAATGCACATAGAACGGCATAATTAAAGCTAATGGATTTAATATCCCCAAGCAATTGTCTACAAAATCTCTACTAAAAGCTGCTGAAAAGTACTAAATGCCTAGATGTGTTACATATGCAACACAAAAACAATGTGGATGCGGAAATATTCATTAAATATCATACAAATTGTGCAAAAACATCTGACTGCCCATGTGTTTTGAAACAAACATGAATCCATTATCTCTGTAGCCTGTTAATACTTCTTCATCTTCAGTCTGACTAGCACTCACACATGCACACATGTTTGAGGTAAACCCCTGCGTTCCTTAAGTGCAGATTTGGTTGTGTTTTCTCCCCTTTAGTGGTGTGTTTACTATTCGTTCCTGGGTCAGTGTGTGGTCGAGGAGGATTGTGTGTGCGGTCAGTGGCTAAGCCCGGGGATCACACAGGCCTCTGATGACTTGTGGATAGCATGTTTCCTCAAAGGACCAGACCATCAAGAGTTTCAAATGTGGTCCTCTGTTTTTTATGGACCTATCATGTCCCTAGTGGTTAGTGGGGGAATTTGAAATGTGCTTGATGAATTAGCAGAGGACAAACGTGTGAGTTGTGGAGAATGTGGAAATGAAAAGTTGTGTATTTTGGCATACTAAAAACTGTGAGATCTATATTCAGCTATTTTTTGTTGATGGCTGATACTAGCATTTGTCTTTGTGTATACAAAACTAATATGGCTTATTTAAGATGTGTAAACCAAGTGCTGCCCCCGAGTGGCTCAAGGTGTCAGACTGATCTCATAATCCTACACCAACCTTTCACTCTGTCGACAGTGAGCAGCTAAGTTCACTCAACGCACAAAACAAACCCACCTTTTGGCTCTCCCATGTTCCACTGCCACTCACTCGTCCTGTCAGTCTCCATCTAAATACTTACTTGTTTTCTTTGTGTTAGTTTATGGGACAACAGAGCCAATGTTGGTGTACGTCCAATAATTACACATTATTTCACAGTCACTCCTCTCCGACTAAAACATGGTCTTTAGTGGGTAATGTTAGAGGACTAATGCTTTTTATTTTTCTTTCCAGTTGTCAGAATCTGATTTTCTTGACTGGATTATGTGAAAGGCCCCTAGAAAATTAAATGGATTCATTACTCTTTGGTTTTTACTATATGTATCTACATGTTTTTTCCCTTAGGTTATAATACAGTGGTGCGGATTCCAGCTGGAGCCACCAACATTGATATCAAACAAGTCAGCTACTCTGGAAAACCAGAAGATGACAACTACCTCGGTGAGTTTACACAGTCTATGTCATTTCAAGGATGCAGTTTAAAACAGCGAGTATGAAATTACGTGTTTGCTCAAGACAAGCCATCCTAGCTGGAAGCACCAAAAGCTAATAACATATACAGTATATATCACTAGCCTTCCCTTCTCATTTCATGGTCAGGTCAATGCCATTATTCCCTCATAAGACTGTAAACCACCCAGGGTTGGTGACCTAGGGTTGTAGAGACAGGAGGCTAAAGAGACAGAGGTTGTCAAAGCTTTTGTTTTTTTTCCAAGAGAAAAGGAAATTTGTACAGGGGGAAAGTGAAGGAAACCAAGAGGGGCGTTGGTCCATATGGTTATGGCAAGGAGGGTTGGTTGGGAAAGCAAATGGAGTGTCAACCCCTAAGAAAGATAAATGAGGCAGCAATAGGTGCTAATTAGACACATGTGGAGCCCAGGCTGCATGAAAGTGGATATAGAGTATTTGGTGAGATGGACGCACTGAGGTAAAAGCTAGTGTGTGTTTTGAATCCACACGTGTCTTTTGCATTGGAGGGAGACAGGCTTACGGAAAAAAGAGACACAATGGCTTTTGATTTTCAGACTGGCTTGTGTCAGCTTCTAATATGTTCTCAAGTCAAGTTGTCAAAAAACACATCTGGCAGTGGTTCTTGTCACCACCCAAGTCTGAAGAAGACAGGCCCATGCTGTGACTGAGGGCTGCACTCACATTGAGAGTGTCAGTCCCAGGCATGGTTTACATTTGTAATACTCTGTCATGTCACTCACCGTGTCAGGTGCATGTGCAAAAGTCACAACACAAAGTCATCCTTGGCAAAACAATTACAATACAGTCCAATACAGTCAGCGTATAACTGACTACATGGGTCTATGTGTTAATCAGAATTTTCCTGCCTAAAGTCAAATAGTGGATAAAAGCTATTTTAGCCTGCAAGGAATTATTTGGGGGCTTTTGCAGCACATTAACACACTTAAGACTCTCTCCACTTTAACAAAGTAAGGATTTTGATAACATAGTATTTGTGTGGACACAAGGTTGTTTGCTAAAGTCAATAAAATCCTGTCTTTTCACATATCTTCTCTTGAGCTTTGTGAATGCATTGTTGTACATATTTACAAATGCATTAGCATAGCTGTTCCATTGCCACAAAGCATCAGTAATGACAAATACAGCCTGCAGTGTGTTGTTAAATCACCAAAGACATCCACTGAGCTAAAGTCCACTGCTGTGGTCCAGAAGCAGACCTTAATGTAAACAACACAGTGTCTACAGAACTAATCATGTACATTGTTTTTGTTATGTGCTCAGAGATGATAATTAAGTGCATATTTCGTAGAAGTGTATGTTTTGAGGCAATGAAAATATGGTTATTATTCACTTTATGCATTAGACTGTGTCCGCTTGTTTATGTAGTTGTTTGTGTTTGCAGTTAGTGGAGGACCTCTGCTTACATCAGTGTCAGTCACACAGACTAACTTCAAATTACACCAATTTAGAGCCACCAGTCTTTCAACATCACTCCCTTAACAATGGCACTGCAACAATGCTGGCAACTCTAATGATGTTTATTTAACAGTGATGTATCCCACATTGTTTAGCCAGCATTGCTGGGAGTTTTAAACAGTCTTAACTCTTGCTGAATTCTCCTGTTCAGATTTGGGTTGTTCAGCATTTTGTGGTCTAATTTGTTGTTGTTATTTGTATGTTTTTGGTTGCAGCATTATCTGATAGCAAGTCCAATTTTCTACTAAATGGAAACTTTGTGGTAGCCATGTTCAAAAGGGAAATCACCTTCAAGGGAACTGTTATTGAGTACAGTGGATCAGACACCAAAGTTGAGCGAATTAACTGCACTGACCGCATCGAGGAAGAGCTCATCCTGCAGGTAAATGCACCAACTGCTCTCAAGTGATAAACTTCAATACTGCTCACTTGCTGTTCCTTGGACTTGTGGCAAAACTTCCTTTTTAACTTGCAACTTTGTACATGGAAATAAAACCTAGACAAAATACTTACACTTAGACAAAATAGGCAAGTCCTTTTATATGTCTGTCAACCTTGACTTGTCTTCGATTGTTTTCCCAGGTTCTGTGTGTGGGAAACCTCTACAACCCAGATGTGCGTTATTCCTTCAACATACCCATTGAGGAACACAGGGAGCAGTTTTTGTGGGATCCCTCAGGCTCCTGGCTTGAGTGCAACCGCATTTGTCAAGGTATGGATTAGACTGTGCATTACATCTGTTTGCACAAATGTCAAATAAACAGTCAATTTGCTATATCGAGTGACAAACATTATGAATATACGCACAGCATACACATAATAGAATAAAATTAGCTAATATTTACCAACATATACTGTACATGCTTATAATAGTATCTGGCTTGATGTACACAGTTTTGGATTCATTCATCGTCCTCTAAAGGAATTCCCACTCATTGTAAAAATGTGACCCTGAACATCATCCAAAACCTTTCCCATTAGCTGTCCCTGCAACCCAACTAAGCCTCTTGAATTTCTTTACTAGAGCTTAGTCCGTCACTTAAACAGCAGCCGGTCAAGCCCCTGTGGGTCAGTGTGCACAGTGTAATTTGGTAAAAAAGACCACCAAAGGCTCAGTGATGATAGACTAGTTGATATAATGTTGGTTAAACTGAGTCTCAGCTTTCTTTGTGGTTTTTCTTGTAGGTGAGCGGAGACGAAAGGCTGTGTGTGTGCGTAAAAGTGATCACCTTGAAGTATCAGACCAACGGTGTGAACATTTACCTCGACCAGTTGCTGTTACTGAGCCCTGCAACACAGACTGCGAAGTCAGGTGAACATCAATGTTCCATTTTACTGCAAATGCATGTACATTTTGTCAATCATTCTCCTTCAAACCCTGCCTTACAGGTGGCATGTTGCTGGAAAAAGTGAGTGTTCAGCCAAATGTGGCCCAGGCTACCGCACCCTGGATGTCCAGTGTATGAAATACAGTCAGATGAAGAGGCAGAGTGAGAGAGTGGAGGCCAGCGCCTGCGCAGATGTCTCCAAACCTCAGACCAGAGACCCCTGCCATGGGGACTGCCTGCTCAAGAGCTGGCAGTACAGCGCTTGGTCACAGGTATTGTAGATTAGACCACAGTTGTTAGTTTTAAATAATAGCCATGATTTTGTTTTATTTGTGATATTTTCCCTCTGATTGAGAACATGCTCTCTAATATGATTATTTATTCTGTTTCTACACCTTAATATACTGCACAATATATGATAAGATTTTTGTATAATTTTAACAATTTAATAACTTTGTAATTCTTATCAGCATTGGAAAATTCAATGCAAAGTGCTGCATGTTTTCCAAGGACTTAGTTCCTTGTCCAATTAAGTAATTTCAAAGTGAATCCTCTCTCCAAAAACAGAAAAACATCAGTCCCTGAAAACTGTTATTTGTTATTACACAGTCATACTAAATTATAAAAATGCATTATAAGATTTTTTACAATTGCCTGGTGTTGGTTGGTGTTTTCTTATACAGTGCTCTAAGACATGTGGACGTGGGACCAGGAGCAGAGAGTCTTACTGTATGAACAATCTTGGTCGGCGACTAGTTGACCGCGAGTGCAGTGAATACCCGAGGGTGGTCACTGAGTCCTGTAATGATCAGCCATGTCCTAAGTGGACTGTCAGTGAATGGAGTGAGGTACAACACAGACAGAGAAACTAATTTAATCATGCACATTCTTTGTTGCTTCATATCCTGCTGCTCTGCTCTTGCAGTGCTTGGTGACTTGTGGGAAAGGAATGAGACACCGACAAGTGTCCTGTATTATGGCGCCCGGAGGGGAGAAGCTAAGTGAGCACTTGTGTGACCCGTCCAGCAAGCCACCAACAGTGGGGAGCTGTGAGCTGCCCGAGTGTGCGTCCTGGCAGGTCGGCGTCTGGGGAGCGGTAAGTCTGGCATACACAAATTACACCTTACAATATCATTACTTAGACACACCAAGGTTTGGGTTGAGGTGAGTTGATGCAGAGTTTGACTGAGGAAATGGGTTTCATGTGTGGCTCATGTCTTGAAATCTGCCAGTATGGGTTACTGTGTGCATGTGTGTGTGGTCAAAGAGACAGAATGTGGTGGGAGTGATAGTATATATTTCAAGTTTGTGTGTGCTTGTAACCCAATATAGTAGCTAGTAACGCAGGAGTGTGCTCTAACTCCAGCTGCTATTTCCTCCTCAGTGCTTTCACTTTGGCCTCATATCCTGTCAGACTAAACCTGACCCACTGCTCAAACACATAGCTTCCTAAGGGCTCCAACTGCACCAGTTTAACACTGTTAGGCTAACATCTGAATGACTGAAACAGGTATGAATGGTGTCTTTGCCCATTCATAGTGTAGTTTAAACATTTAGATTTAATGCCCTCCCACATGTTTGCATGAAGTCAGATAGTGATATTTACAAAGCTGGGACATATCGGCTCCTTAATGCCTGTGTAATTATAAATTGCAGCTCAAATAAACCTATGCTGTGGCACTTCCTCTGCTCTCCAGTGAAATGTGGTTGCACTTCATTGTAGAAGAAAGTGGGTAAAGGGTCGGGTTCAGACTGGGGGTGTGTATATAGCTATCTCCATATGTGTGTATGTGTGTATACATATTCATGTCAAGTTCTTAACCAGACCCTACTGAGCTAGAAAATCACAGAGCCCTCTCTTAAATATCAACCTCGGATACATTATTACTTAGATGGAGTTTGTGCTAGCCGGTAGGAGCCCGGGATGCTCAGTTCTTACAGTATCTCTCGCGTGATTTTCTTTTGCAGTGTGCAGTGACCTGTGGCCATGGCTACCAGATGAGAGCAGTCAGATGTGTCTCAGGAAACTATGGTGACACAGTGGATGACAGAGAGTGCAATGCTGCTGCGAGGCCCCGAGACAGTCAGGTAAAGATGACAAAAAAACACTCATATCATTCAATAACATGCAGTTTTATAGAGGACATTTCTCGTAAATCATGTCCACCTAACTGGATAAGTCATACACATATCAAATACATATACTTATAAATATAAATACAGATTCATATTAACTTTGTGACCAGAAAAACTGTAATCCAATTTGTGAGATCACCATTATATGCTTATATCCTCTAACAATGCTTGGCAGCAAGATGATAAGTTGCACCAAAGTGCTTTACAATCAATAAAAATAAAGCAAACACAATTTCAAAGTAACGTAAAGTAGTAAAGTAATCAAAAGTTAAAATAAGTTAGTAGTTAGTTTTAGGCTAAAAAATACGCAACACAGAAGTACATTAACAAAATCTAGTCACAGAAAACCATAAAAAGACATAGGTAAACTCAGGTCAAATCAAAAGCCACATTAGAGAAGTCTGCAGTGGACTCCTAAATGCTTCTTTGACAGACACATGTAGCAAGTGTGAACTGCTGATCCTAGTTTATATAATCTGTCTCATCTGTTAGAATTGGGCTCATATTGATATAACCCATTAGTGGAAATAAATCATATCAAGAAGGTTTGCTTTGTGTCATATGTAAACCATTGGAAACAGCTTAGTTTTTTTAAAGATATAAATCTAATGTCAAACTCAAATGCAAACCTATTAGTGATATTCACACTGCCTGTTGCAGGACTGTGAGATGCCACCATGTCCGTGGGCCTCTCCACCTCAAAGCACTCCTCGACCAGACAACTCTGCTCAGTTCCTGACTCAGTGGAGATATGGCTCCTGGACTGCTGTAAGAAAACATTTCGAGTTCACCACAGTCTGTAGGTTTAGTTTATCACATCATAATTATACAAAATACACTAAGCTGCAATGTGGCTTTATGTTTCATTATGATGAACATTTTCTATTGTTTAGTTTATTTTTTCTGCATGGCTTGCTTAAAAGAGAAAAATAGGTTCTGGTTTCTTGGATTCATACAAATCTTTGTCTTTGACCATGAAAAATGAGAATATAGATTCAACAGTTTGTATATTTCTGTATGTCTGTGTTTTTATACATCACTATGCTCCGGTAATCATGAGGTTTCCTGCACGTACATGGTGTTCACCATTATTAAGTTGGCATATTACATTTTATTGTTTATATCCTAACATTCCTTTAGAGAGGACATATTATACAGAACCTTGATCCTCTCTGGCATTGTCTGTTCTACCCCCCGCTGCATTTATTCACTTATACCGACATACACAGGCTCCGCTGTCTCAGCTCAGAGGCCCCTCTGTCTCTCTGATACTTTGCATTGTTACTCACTGCAAATGAAAACCAGATTTCATCTAAACACAAGTCTACAGTTTCTAAGATTGAATCCCGTCTGTCAATCTGAAAGTCTGTGTGAGCTCACATGTCAAAGAGGGCAGCGCCAGTGTGGTCCTACACACTCAACACACACATACACATCCTTACTGCCATCCTGTTTGTGTGAAATCACAGAATTTAGAGTGTCACTGATACCACAGGGATATTAGCTTGCCCATTTCGTCTGGAGCCATTTGATTGCATTAGGTATTCATCCAGTCAGAAATGTTTGCCATCATCTCTTGTTGAAATGATGGAGATATACCTATTGAAGTGAAAGTTGATCAGGGAGTCATTTCAGGACAGCAGTGACAAGACACAAGCATGTAGTTGTGTGAACAAGTACAAAATCTGTTTTTGTGTTTGATTTATGTGCTCTAGGAAAAGAAGAATAGCAATTGTGTTGCCTTTGAGAAAGCAAATAAAGACACTGAAGTAAAATTGCAAACAGGCTAGGTAGCATTCAGTAGAGATGAGGCTTGGCTCGAACAAAGAATGAAAATTGAATCCAGATCTCATCCAATTCACTAACACTTCATAATAGCCCTTGTGGATAAATACAGGTAATGTTATATTTGTATTTTGATAAGCACTCTTGTGATGAGTTTGTGATGAGATTTGAATGACAAATCAACATGATAGCTCATTTAGCTGATGTTTATGTCAGAAACTTTCAGCGTGAGACACATTCAGTTTCTAAGGACTTTCTCTGTCTCCCAGTGCTCAGTGTCCTGTGGCAAAGGGAAGCGTGCACGTTACGTCAGTTGCAGGGATGCCCAAGGAGGCGTGGCTGATGAATCGTACTGCGCTCACCTGCCCCGCCCCCCAGAGACGTCCTCATGCTTCAGCCCCTGCGGACAGTGGCGCGCTGGGGAGTGGTCTGCTGTGAGTAAAAACCTTAACACTGTGTCCAATCAATACAGATGTTCCTTTCTTTAAGTTTTTTTTATGTAAGTAGAACACTTTTCCAGGAACTTAATGGCTATTTGGTGCAGCTGTGATGTTGGACAGTGAAGACTGGACCTGCACCGATTATCCCCAAGTCTTGAGCAGTGGGGTTGTTTAAGGATTCAGGGATAATTTACATCAATGTTTTGAAGATATTATAATTGCAGTTAAAAAGCTGGAATGTCTCTGAGGACACAAGGGGCGTCCCAGCACATGGCTTAGAGAAGAATGCATGGGAAAAAATAAATAAATACACCATTTGCCAAACTTAAACCTTAATTTATAAGCATGAAACATCTTTGGAATATATTCAAATTGATTATACAAAGAAGCTTGAAAAATAATAAAGTCTGGCCCTGAAGGCAGCCAGATATACATTTTAGCATTGCATTGTGAGTCCTGTAGTATCAATGTAGTTTCAAAGCATTTCTTGGTGGTTTAAGTGTGCCATATCTTTGTGTTTAGTGTTCAGTGACCTGTGGTATGGGCCGAACCAGCAGACAAGTGGTGTGCTCCAACTACCACCGTCCAGTCGATCAGTCTTTATGTGACCCTGACGAGAAGCCGGCCACAGAACAGGATTGCACCGCCGCCCCCTGCCCTTCTGTTTACCAACGCCAGCGCATCGACCAACCGTATGGATATCCTCAGGACCCAGGCCGCCATCCTGGACACAGCAGCTGGAACGTGCCCTCGGCGGACAACCAGTGGAGGACAGGACCGTGGGGCGCAGTAAGTCACCTTTAGTTTTGTAATCATTCTAAAGTTCTGACATATCTTAGTTTGGAGCTCATGTGGCTGTGGCCCTCTACCCTCAAGTAAAACTAAAGCATGTTGCCACAGTGACATTATTCATCCGTGTAAACACATTCTTGTGAACATGTTCACTTGGAGTTAGCATATGTCTATTTCCCTGGGCTAAAGGGGCCATACATGGTAAAGTACTTTAGGAACAGCACCAAGGGATAGATTGCAATGTGTACAAAGAATGGAAGAATGTATACATTATATTGGTGCGTGAGTTAACATGTAGACCTACTGGAGGCCTTGATTTTTGACTACTGTGCAAAGACAAACTGAGCAGCCATTGTTTTTTTAGTTTTTTTATCATTTGTAGCTTGTAGTAGCAAGTAGAAGTCATCAGAAGATATGATAGGATTTTTCTTTTGAAGTAACTTAAGGATAATCTACGTTTTTTTTTCTCTGAAGTTCATGAGAGGACCATTCTTCTGTTTTGATCCCTGCAGCAGAGGCATTTAACTCAGTGCACTGTTAAATCTCATGTAATGAACTTGACCAAAAGCACTGCTGCAAAGGCTCATCCAGTGCTCCCCTCCCTCACACAAAGGGGCACTGAGTGTACTCACTCCCATTGACAGTGGAGATGTGTCATTTTAATTGGATGCAGAATGTACCTACTGCTCTGTTCAAGGCTGTAATGCGTAACCCATGAGACTGTCCTTCGTGCCTGATGTTTTCCATCTTAGTAAGATAATGTTTAGCAGTACAACCAAATTGTACCTCGGTATGAGACATAAATTACATGCAAGTGCAATTGTGTATGTTGTGAAGAGAGGTACAAATGTTTGTGCAAGACATAACTCATTTTTAATTACACTTGTGCTTCTTTTTTAATAAGCAGCAATATGTTACAAGTGTGTCGAGTAACATAAATGTTTATTGGATTGTATGATATTACATCAGTTTAAGCTGAAATTGCTCAGCCTTTTAAATGGCCACATTTGACACACTTTGTTTGCTCCGTAGTGTTCAAGTACATGCGCAGGAGGCTTTCAGAGGCGAGTAGTGGTTTGTCAGGATGCAGATGGTCGAAGCAACAGCTACTGTGATGAGAGGGTTAAACCTGCTGAGTCCAAGAGCTGTGACTCTGGACCCTGCCCACTGTGGAACTATGGCAGCTGGGGAGAGGTAAGAAGTACTTTCATTGATATATTTTTTATCATTGTTATTGTTGATGAGGTCAGCTGTAAATCCTGTTCTGATTTATTTTTTTTTCCTCAGTGCACCCAAACTTGTGGTGGAGGAAGAAAAACTCGCCTGGTGGTTTGCCAAAGGCCTAACGGTCAGAGGCTCAATGATTACAACTGTGACATTCTGGACAAGCCACCGGACGTGGAGCAGTGCAACCTCCAGCCCTGCCCAGGCTCCGCCTCCTGGCACCGCAGACCATGGAAGCCGGTACGATAGTACTACCTTGTTTTTTATGGTGTAATATTCTCACAGTTGGCATGAGTGTGCTAAACGGACCTCTGACTTGTGCTCTGAGAGTGTTTTCAGGCCTAAACTGTAGGTAAATGGGCTGACCACTGATTATCTATCACTGCTGCTGTCAGGCCTGGTGCAGCACATGTAGTTGGACCCCCAAGTGCCATGGTGCTAATTAAAGGAAAAAAAGGAAAAAATAAACAAAATACTAAATGCTGCTCCACATTAAAATAGGGACAATAAAACCACATGTTTCTCATCTGGGCTCAAGCCTGTACTGCAGATGAAATCCTATAAATCAAACGGGCAGTGCTGTCACACATCTCCAGTGACAAACTCTTGGAAATATTTATTTCATATATGTGGTGTGAAGTAAATGTTTTGATGTTATTGCTGTCTTCCACTTGTATCAGAAGTACACAATTGTACATTTGTGTATAAGAGTTAATATTATGACGTTTATGGAACATGTTTGTATCTTTGTACAGTTATGAATTTATTTTTCAAGTAGGTAGTTGTAATATGATATTTAATATTTTGCTGGTGCTCTCGGTCAGACCTCCCATTTGTCTTATTTTAATTGTATTATTAATACAATTGTACAGAGGAAAATATTTTCAGCACACGTATGATTATTTTTAAATGATGTGGTTAAGGATATATTCAGTTGTTGCATTTCTGATACAGTCCAGGTTTATCTATTCTTACCATCGTCAAGATAAAATAAAAACAGCATTTAAAAAGACATATCAAAATTAAATGCATATTAACCTATGCCTTAAGTTAGAGAAAAAAACAGCAATGCAAAAAAAACAAACCTCATATTTGTGACACAATCCTGAACCATTATAAGGTGCTATCAGATCATATACTGTAATGGTGCTGTGTGGTGCAGCAGGCGAGAAGTGCTGCTGATGCTCTGAATTAGGATTTGTTGCACGTTTCTGTTTGCTTCATCTGAACCATAGTCACTCAGCTTCATGGCCATAAAACAAAGCACACAGATACCTCCTCCGTTTGTTGCTGTCTCCTCACTCCTTTGGCCAGTTTTTGTATTTTTGAAGGACGTTTTCCAAATGACACTTTTTTAATTTATTTGTTTACAGAGGATTTTTACTTGTTGCAGCTTTAATGTGTTTTTCCCATTTAGCCTAATGTAACAGTTTATTTGAGTTATCTGTCATATCATTTTTGTCATACCAAATGTATAACTTCACAAATAACCACTATTTGGCTCCTTTAACATTAGAAGAATACCACTATGGGCCTTCTGTATGTTGTTACCAGGCCAGTGACTTCCTGCCCCCCACAGTTTCAACTTGAAAGAATTACTTTACAACTTCTGTGTCAAACTTCCCATTTAGATAGTTGTGTAACAGGGCAAGATACTTTGTTTTCATCATGGTTAGAAAAATAGCCTCTTGGTTAGTGATCTCAGTAGTCACTCAGATTGTACACTATAATCTTCTATCTTCTATTGGACACTGTGTTCGGCGCAGTGACTGGACTCAAAGCCAGGCTCCCGACCACTTCAAGTGTTGTTCTGCAGATTACAGCTTCTATTAGGACTTTGTGACCACTATAAATGTGACAGATGCTCAAGGCAACATCATATTATTGTCTGGTATATTTGGATGACTCCATTCGTGTCCTCTTTCTTTGCTCTCAGCGGGTCAGTACCAGTTTGAACTCCTCAGACAGGACGGTTTCTCTCTCACTGAAACGTACAGTTCCATGTTGCACAATTACCAAAATCCAAAACTAAACTTTGCCTTATTTTTTTTTCATTTTTTGATCTGTTGTTGTTTATGTTTTGCTATTTATTTTTACAAACAAAAATCTATAAACCTGTTGATTTAGCTTTTCCAATGTAAATATTATTAAAGAAAAATAATTGTGGCATTTGTGTTGTTTTTCAATGCAATATTTAATGCAGTATGTTCTCATATTTACCCCAAGGAGATTAAAAACAAACTAACCAACCAACAAACAAAAAATAACAATATATTTAAAAAAATAAAACTGCAGGTATGGGGTATAAGATATACTTTATTCATGTTAACTGTTACATCCAAGCACATAAGCACAGAAAACATCTACACATATACATAGAGTGAATGACTCTTAACAGCCCTAGAAAGACTTGATTTGTAAGTTATTATGGGTATTTTTGTATATGACCTTTAATTGACTTCAGTTGCTGTCTTTTTCAGTCCTTTGCACTAACTTAGTCTTCAAAGCATTTCTTTTTCTGTAGTATCTCCACAGGCTCACACACAGCTCGACACAATTTACTATAGTGATGCTTTAAACATTTTATTTAGAAATCCCCCTCGAGAAAACATTCACCATTCAAATCAAACTTTAGCGCAGTTTGAACATCTGTTTAGCATTGTAATAATAGCGCTCTCTGTAATGTGTTTGGCAGGAGACCCGAAGACTATTACTTCTACTACAACACTAATTAGTATTAATTCAAACCAGCTAAGACATCAACATAAAAACAACCCTTAAAACATAATGCTGAGATTTTTGTATAGTTTGCCTAAAGATGTGTTAAAACACCTAATCTATGGTATCTCACCAAATTTGCTCATATATAAAAAAAAGCCATTTATTTTCTTTCTTATGATATTACTCTGTTGTACTGGAGCTTCATTTAAATGTTTGAAAACATAATGTTTATTTAATAGCTTGCTTAATAGCACTAAAGGTCTTGCATTACATTAGATTGTCTCATGGCTTAATGGGAAGACTTACCTTGTGTAACGGTCTCCTCAGTTGGTTCTCAAAGCCACCATAACCTCTAAATTATAGTGTTTGATTAAATGCCTTCTGTAATTATTACATTAAAGAAAAAACCTTAAGACAAATAAACAAACTAATTAGCTATAGTCTTTTGTTCCTCCTTAAAGACAGGTTAAATAAAACTTATATTTAACCTAAATGAAAATAGTGGCGATGGAACAACAGGTAAACTTCTACATTTCAAAGAAAATGTTGTATAAATATTGTATATTTTTATGCCATTTAAGTATTTCCATCACTGGTCATTAATTTCATTAAAAGAAAAGACACAAAACAATTGCCACATTTATTGGACAAAATGAAGACAGTTGACAGACATAATACAACATACGCCTTAGAGAATGCAAATATCATTAACTAATGGAAACTTCCTTAAAAACAAAGTTCAATGTCAAAAGTGTGTGACTATCAACAACACGGCTGTGTGTGATGAATTAGCGAGCGCGGCTCCATTATAGGAATTTATGCCTGTTTGTGACTAACAAAAACATACCGTTTCCTGTTGAGAACGGGTTTCCCATGGCGCAGGGTGCCGTGGTGCATTTGTGAACCAATCACGCTTTAAATGAAACCCACATGCACAGCATTGACATACTTGACTTTGGCTTGAGGGCAATGGGTAAGAACATTCTCCAAACCTGTCACCCTGGGGTCATTCGGTCGTGACATCACCGGGCATGTGTTTCTTGATGCTGCCCATATGCCAGCGGAGTTTGAGCCAAAACTGTTGCTGGAAGTTTCCTTGTGGTCCTCACACAAGCATGACTCTTGTCATGGCTTTGATTTAAATCTGAAGCAGGAGATACTGTTTCATTTTAGCCTTTAAGAGAAAGCAAAAGAGTTGAGTTGATGATCTGCTGGTTAGAAGTCAAGCTTTTGGCATACAATTAAGACTTGGGAGGTAGACAAGCAGATGCTGTAAGATGTTATGTGACCATTCAAAATGTTTTGACTTCAGGCATTTGAAATAAATAACACATCATCTTGAAGTCTTTGTTGCAAATTTTTATTGTCAACATTTACAAAGGCTTCCTTTTATATTGCAATATAGACATATAGAGTTTTTTTCACCATTCCAGACAAAAGGACTTGACCAGAAACCATTATTTTGTGCAGAGCACTGGAATAAATTAAAACTATGATCTGACTATTTCTATGTTGTTTAGTGGGTGATCTGGGCTTAAAACAGATGCAGCAGAATAAAATGAGAGGAGACGGGGCGTGAAAGCCTGGAAACATTTATGTTAGTCTATTCCAGGCTCATCGAGTGATAGGAAACACAGCCGGTCTTTGACACTGCTTGAGAGTATCTGCTTTGCCTCAACTCTGTCAATGAAGTTTCAGAAAGTGGTTTTAAGCCTCTAGGAGTCGCTTCTTAGGCTTAAATGGAGATTCTTGTTTCATATTGTGACCTAGACAGACTCTGTGGGGCCTGGTCTTGTTTGGGCTTGTCATTGTTATCAAGTTGATGGAGTGAAATGGAGTCTGCAAGGCTGTGTCAAAGAGCTTTTAAGCTCTTATGAGAGTGACTCTGATGAATTTTTAAACGTACAAAACTTAGCAAATACCAAAACATAATTTTGGTTAGATGATTTTTGGAATTAAGCTCTACTAACTTGAAAAACGTGTATGCTATATTTTCCATGATTCAGCTACCCATGGGTCTGTTTCTACTTGCTTCTGTAGTTTTGATGGTTTTCCTCGGGGATTTGAAACACACAACTTTCTTTTTCACAAAATGTCAGAGCACTTTTACATCTCTTTTTAATGTTTTGTTTTTCTTTTGAAGCTAATGCAAGGTCAAGAGCTTCTATTTTGCTGAGCTTTTCCATACTTCCTTGAGACGATTGATTACAAAAGCAGCTGTGTAACATTAGTAAAAGGAGCCGGTTGGGAAGTTTTGTCCATGGTTTGTATATGTAAGTTGTGTCGTGAAAATCTGCTTAACTTTTGCTGTAGTTATTCATCATTTTTCACGTTCAGAGTGTACTGTTTCTGTGAGTTTCCTGGAGTTACAACACGTTAATGGAAACTACTCGGCTGAATGTTTAGACCTTCGGCTGTTTTGTCATTCCTTTTGACGTATGGTTGTTCGGTGTATCTTTTCTGAGTGGTGTTGACTTAAAAAGGAAACAGCGCGGGGGAAACTGTATATGTCTACTCAACAGCCTGTTTATTTAACTCTTTGGTAATGGTAAAGTCATACGTTGGCATGGAAGCGTGGAATATGCTGTTTGAATTGAGCTGATTATTCATTTATGCTGCAGCTGACAGCTTTGTCGGGAGAGAAGTGACAGACAGGAAATGATTCTGCTTTCATAAATTAACCCTTTGCATCAGTGGAATAACTCTGAATCAGATTGAGGTCTAATTTGCAGCAAAGTCTTTTTTTAGACCAACATTCTTCACATTTCTCTGGACAAACATCAAGACAGCATGGAATCTTTTATTGCTATTAATTTACTGTTAATTCTGTAAAGTAGCATGGCCTGGCTACAACAAAGTGACTTGACGTTTTTCGGCCTGATGCATAAAAGATGCATGACTCTTGACATTCCACTGACCTGTGACGCCATTCTTACCAGCTGTTGACTCCCAATGTACTGTTTTGACTGTGAAAGAGCTCACTGAATGTTCAGTCAGTGTAAGCCACTTAGACTCATCTCCTGTTTAATGGAACATTAGAGAACATTGTGATCCTGATAATCTTCCTTCAGTTCTGTTTACCTTTTACTTCAAGATTGACCAGAGCAGATTGCTTTGTTTCAATCCAGTGTTTCTCTCAGTCTTGACAGAATGTAGGAGAGCCCAAGGTATAATGCTAGACTCCTTTTTGTGCAGACTACACTTAACAAGTCAGTTCTTGCTCCAGGTCAGTGCTGTGCTCCTTTGAAGAGTCACTGTAGCTGCAGACACCATATGCTTGGTATTAGCCTCCACTTGCATTGTTGCAGTGCAGCCGTGATTGGAATTTAACCCCTGTGTTCACATTGTAAGAAACTGTCTCAAACTTTACATTAGCAATGGTCTAATCTGTTAGGACCCATTTAAACAAGTTACATTCATGTTTGACAGTAAAAATCGTTCATCTTGTGTTTCTTATATTGTGCGCTAATAACAACAGCACCCAGCATGTGTTATTTTTTCATGTTTTCATAGATTCTTCATAAACCAGTGTTTTCAAAGTGAACCTAGCTATTATGTTCATGCAAACGCTTTACAAGGGCAATTATAGCGCTCACAGTCATAAATGTTTTCATGCAGCGCTCAAGGCTGCTGCATTAGAAAACAAATTTAAAGCAGTTTGAAGCCAAGTGTTTTGTAAAGTTTGCCTCCGTCTCTACTGTAATAGCTGCTTGTTCTGATTGCCATGTTTGCTGAATGATAGATATTTAAGGTCAGGTCTTGGATGCCTAACACTTTCCATGTGTCGTATTGGCTTACCTGTTAGCAGAGGGAGGGGTCACGCTGAGGTTGCAGCCTGTCAGTCCTGCACAAAGATACTGATCTCAAAAGAGTATATGATATCAGAGGGATTATGTTGTTGCATGTATCAGATTTTGTTCATTCATAAGACCTCTCTGGGTTCTTACAGCACAGAATGAGTTTAGCAGTCAATTGTATGACTTCATACGTCTTTAAAATTCAATATTTGTCTTTCTGTATGGAAACTATTTTCTGTGAAATCTTCTGACAAAAGCTATTTTACTTGGCTACTTTTCAACTGTGTGCCGAACGGAAAAAGGCTTGAGTCATTCCACTCTATAGTTATCCACATTATATCTGGGATTAGGTTTAAACCACCTAATCATGTGAAATTAATTGCTTGGACAAAGTGGGAGGTCAGATGTTTCAATTCCATGTGTTTCAATTACAATGTTACCTCTAGATTTGGTATGTTGTGTTTCCTGTTTTTTCTTTTAAGACTTAAGTAATCTGATGTCACAATTACCTATGCAGAAATATTCACAGGCATAAGGCAACATAATTACATCTGTCCAATTACTAAATGAAGCTACATAGTTAATGTTCTGATTTAGTTATACAGAAATCAAACTTTGAGCTGTCAAAAGTAAGTGAGAAGTCTTACCTGAGGAGGGAGTGTTGATTAAAGTGACTTGGGCTGTTACGGAGAAGCAGAGGTCCCTGAGTCTTTGCCCTCTTGTCTCTCTGAGAGGTGAAGCTGTCCTCTGTTCCCACTCTATGCCAGCCCTCTATTCACTTGCCCCAGCGTTGATTAACTAATGGCTGACAGATGAGCTTGGCATGGCTAGAGGGAGGAGCACGTTGCTATATGGCCGTTTTCTTGTAGCGTTCAGATGCAGATACAGTTCAGCTGCAGAGCACAGCTCGTATGGCTGCGATTTCCTTTTTTCCCTGCCTGTTTTTTTCTCCCTTCTTCTTTTACAGCAGTGAGGAGGGGCCAGTCCCCTTCACCCCCCAACACGTTTGCCTGTCTCTGCTCTTGTCTGAGCTCGAGGTATAATGGTGTTATCATTTGTGCATGGCGGGTATGTGAATCTGCCATGCTCACTCAGCTCTAGGGCTGCTTTGATGTTCGTCGTCAGCTGAGCCTACCCTATGTTTAAAATACCTTGGTAATTGCAAAGCGAGTGTGTGCAATGTCAACCACTGCCTGAACAACTCTTAAAAGGCTTTGCAAGTGCCTCTAATGTATTCTACAATGATCATTTCTCAAAACCTGAACAGTAAAAATTAACTTAAATGAGATAAGCCTATATTTTTCCCACAGTGGAGACATCTACATTGTTGCAATAGCATAGATTCTTCCTTAAAAGGCCAGTTAGTAAGCATTAAAACAAAAGGTAGTCTATGCAATAGTTTTAAAATAAAAGGTATTTGGAGAAATACATAAACCACAACTATGTAAATATATAAAAAGACATGTGCCAAAGAAGGTTTTGTAATCCAGAGCATGATCAGTGCCACAAGCACGTACCAGCAACAAACATAATGTGTTGGTGTTATGCAACACTAATTAAAGCACAATGAAATATTATGTTTATTATCTGGACTGGAAAATAGGCAAGTGTATTCAATCTCAGCACCCATTTTGGAGGGGCTTTGTATTGGGGTGCCTAATGACAGATATAGCAGGCGCCCTAATTACCATCTGACCTCATGGGGAAGTTTGAACATTTTAATGTACCATCTCAGGCCGTGTGGGGGCTTTCATCAGGGGTTTGCTTCTCATTTATGATTCTTTTCTTGAGTACTTTCTAGTTTTCTTCTAGTATTTCTTGTTTTGTTATTGGTTCCATATGATCCATGTTTGCCTCCTCAATCACTGACCATACACAGCAGCCCAGGAAATAATCCAGGTATTTACAGATTATACATTTGACCACATCTATATGTGTGGGTATTGGAAAAAAAGCTTTAGTTGAGATCCATGTTGGGTGCACTTCCTTTATTTGGCCATAAAATGCAGCTAAGAGGTTGAATGCTTTGGCTCGGTCCAGATTCTTCATTTATTCCTCTGTATATTCTCTGTTGTTTATGTGTTTTTCTCACGTTGAATTTGAACTTTAAATGGACAAAGTTTTGTTTTTCTATTGTGTCACCTGACTTGAATTTATGAATATTTAAAATAAAATTAATTTCTGTATGCAGTATTTATGGAATGCCAATGTACAACTTAAGTAGGGGTGCTCAATATTTACATTGAATCATCAGTCTATTAATTAGACATGGCAGTGACTGTATCCAGCCTCTGACTCAGACTTTACCCTCATTCTTATGGCTTCCCTTCTCTCTCCAGTGTTCAGTGAGTTGTGGCCGTGGAACCAAGCAGCGGGAAGTCATCTGCGTTTATCAAAACCAAACCAAAATCGAGGAGGAGCACTGCATGCACCTTCCTCGGCCGCGCACACAGAAGTCGTGTCGGGCGCGGAGATGCCCCTTGTGGAAGGCCAGCAAATGGACAGAGGTATGTGCACTCTGAGACCAGTAACTGCCACTAGAGCTGCTGAAACACAAGCACAAACATCGCAAAAAGGACGTCCCAGAGGCTGCAGATGTAGGACATGTACACACAGGCCACCTGTCCAATCATGTTGCGGTTTATTTTAGCAATATGTCATTTCCTCCACTGTGAGCAAAACACCACAGGATAGATTTAGGAATCTGTTTATGTAAAGGGTTGACAGTTGTGTGTATATTTAAAACATGTGTGATAATGTTAAAATATTTTTTGTTTGTACGTAGCCGAGATGCAACAGCAGACTCATAAATTTGAACCATTTTTTGCTTAAAACTGCCTTGGGAGATCTAAAATAACAAGAAGCTAGCATTAGTGTTGTAGTCAAACCCAACAACAACCCAAACCATGTCATGGCCAAGAATGCCAGAGTTTACCAAGACCAAAACTTAAAAAATGAGACAGAGTCAAGACCAAAGCAAGATGAGACGTTGAGTCAAAATCAAGACCATTGTGTGTTGCATAAAGCACTACTTAAAACTCACCACCCATCACAAACTCACAGGGCAGTTAGATAACACTTGTTGAAGAAGGGAGAAGTTCATGTGATGCACTCGGTTGCCTTAAAGCAACACGGGGAACTTCAGTGGCTCACTTAAAAGAGCTTATACCGTGAGACAAAAATCTGAAAAGAAAATATTCACTCTGCCCTTGGTTATGTTCTGTCAGATTAAAAAGACAAGACCTAATTTCATCTAGATGTCCTGGTTTCAGATGTTAGAATAGCTTCCAACATAAAAATCTATCCCCGAGGTCCACACAGGCCCAACCATGTCTACCCCCATCCACAGAGCTCTGCCACGCCCTTCTCTTTGAGGGTGTTCTCCTCCCTCCCTCTTTTACGTCTGGAAGCAATCATCTTCCTCACCATACCACCAGCAACCATGAAATCCTCAACTAGAGCATAAAGACATGTTTTATATCTTAATACCCATGCATGTGACAGCTCTGAAACCTCAGCACCCACTGTGTGAGTTATCCCACAGATAGCCCCAACCTCTAGGTCACCTTTGACATTGGGGTGTACAGTGATAGGCATTAGAAAGCCTCGAGGATCTGGATGGCTTTGGAGACTTTATCACAGTAGTGCCTAAAGACCGGAGTAAGGTGCTTTTGAAATTCCCACTTGAAAAGTTTTGAGTGTAAAATTGTGATATAATGACAACCCAAACTAGTATTTAACACTACAAGAAGAGGCATTCAGGTTCCAGAAAAGCTTTCTAACTATTGAATTGAACATTTTTTATTCTGATAAGAAAATAAAAATAAATAATTTTGGTGTCAGTGGTCTGTGATCGTTTAATACACATTTGTAGTGTCATTAATTTACTTTAACACACATCACTTTTTATCATCAGTTCTATCATAGGCCATATCTGATTGGATAAAGAAGAATAGAGTTTCTTCAGGCTAATGCTCACTGTTACTATTTCAGCAGCAGCAGGTTGTATTTTCAATTAATGCTCCATTAGGAAAAATCATCTTTTAAGATTCAAAGGTCAGACTTCTTAAGGTGCTTTTTGTTCTCCTTCCAAACTAAAACACTTGACCCTTCACATTCAACCACTCACTGACCTTCAAAGATAACATGTGATTGGAGTAAGAAATAGAGCCACAAATACATCTGGAAGTTAGGAGGAGGATATTTGATAGCCGCTGTATTTTCTGACTGTGTGAAATTGTTGAGGCCTGGCACAGCTCTTTGAGATCTGTAGGAGAGTTAGAGAGAAACGGGATTGATTGGCTCAAGAGTGCTTCCTCAGTATGCAGGTATGCTTCTCAAAGAACATCAAAGAGATGTTTCAGATAGACCTCTGTGTGACCCCAGCCATACACTTCACTAAGAAGCGACAAACTGCCTTTTGATTTACTGTGCACACTGTTCAAAGAATCATTATCTCTGGCACTGCAGACCAAACAAACATCTGCTGGGCTTAGCTACACAGTCAAAAATGGATCATCACAGACTGAAAGGAATTGCATATGGAAGTGTGAGTTGGCTGCAAATCCTGGTAGCATTGCATTACACTGTATTGTACTTTAATTTGTTAAAGCTACCTTGTTCCTGATTAAAGTGAGTCCCTGATTTAGCTCTGATCAGGATTTACTAGTCGTGTTTTACATAAGTGATTCTAACTCTACTGCAGTATGGAAACTATGAATCTGACACTAGTTGTTGCTACAGAGAGCATTGTTTATAGATGTAAGCAAGTAAAATGCCAATTCAGTTGTGAATTCTTCCATCTTTTCATTACCCTTCCTCATAATGTTCTGTAATGTTCTGTATCTCTTTTCCCAGTGCTCTGTGACCTGTGGAGTGGGGATCCAGAAACGAAAAGTATATTGCAGACTAAAAGGCACAGGACCCGTCACTGAGGATCTCTGTGATGCTCACACTCGTCCTGCTGTAGTTCAACCATGCCAAGCTGCAGAATGCACTCTCTACACATGGGTTTCTGGTGAATGGGAAGAAGTAAGGCTCTCATTCTTTTTTTTTCCATACCTCCTCCTCCCTTTGCAGTCCTCAACTCCCATTTCCCAGCAAGATACAGATGTACAGATGTTCAAACATCCAATTAAGGCTTTTATTGGCTGAGATCTCCTCAAGCCTTCTCACTCAGTGCCATTAAACTGATGACCTGCAGGTAAACCTGCCTTGTTGCACCAGTCGGGGCTTAGTGATAAGCATCGGTTGGTAAATTAAATTAAACTTCAAAGTATTAATGGTCGTTGTGACTTTTGCATTGAAGAATGCTGCCTGTGTCACTCTTGTAGAGTGTGTTTTTTCTGAACCTATTTAAAATGCCCAATGCTTTGCTCTTAAAAAGAACATAAAAGAGGGGCACAATGTAGGAACATAGCACAGTTTCCTGCCGCAGCAGGAATGTTTGCTGTGCACAGATTCCTTTTTGTGTTGCCTTGAGACCCAAGCCTACTTTTGCTCACTGCTCTGTAATCTCTGGTGTTCCTGTAAAAAGTGCAGAGTAACATGAACTAATTTTAGGGTTACCATCAATGTAAATGTTGCTATAAACTTTCACAAGACCCAGGATAAATCACATTAACCAGCTTAATGCAAATAGGGCACATGTTTCAGTTGTGTGGGAGCTGTGTGGTCATTTCCATTCAGATTGTGTAAGCTCCAACAAAACAAGGAGTGTCTATGTGTGACCATGTGGCTGCAGGACATAATGTTGCTTAGGTCCAACACTGCCCCCTTTTTTGGGCAATATTCTCAGTGGCTCGGTTATTCCATTTGACTCTGTTTGTAGTGTAACACAACCTGTGGCGATGGGATGAGGAGCAGGAAGGTGCTCTGCATGGGTCCTGGGATGACAGAAGTCCCGGACGATTACTGCGAGCTGGAGTCTCAGCCAGCGCCACAGGAGCCCTGCAAAGGAGGCCCCTGCCACCACATGTGGACGACTGGAGAGTGGTCCCAGGTAACGCAACCTAATCACAACCTTTTTGGTGTCTCCACTGAAGGCCAAGGAGATTTTCTTGCTTTGACCTTAAACAAGTTGGATTTTACTGTCTCAATGAAGGCAGAATCTACCTTTGTAAAAAAAAGGAAAAAAGAAAAAAAACAACAATGAAAAAAAAGTCAGAATACTTCCTCATTGAAAAGTCATGATGTATATTAGTGTTGTTAACCATGCACACGTCTGCTCCTAGTGCTCTGCCAGTTGTGGAGTGGGCTATCAGCAGCGTTTTGTCTCGTGCTCAATGATGCCATCCTCTCCGGCTCGGCGCTCATATGGTTCCCATTTGTCAGGCAGCAGTGGTACCCACTGCCCCGAGCCCCACCCTCCTGGCACTCGCTCATGCCTCCTCAGGGACTGCCCACACACAGCGTACTGGAAAGTTGGCCCGTGGAGCAAGGTGAAAATTTTAAACCTCTCAATCCAATCAGCACAGCAAACATTTTCATGACTTGTGTGTTTTTACACTTTGGCTAATAAATTATACTGAAGGATGTCTGGTCACAGCTCTTTGCTGATTGTTTTATTAATTATCCTGTGATATTATCCCAGTGCTCGCAGACTTGTGGGGCAGGAGTCATGGAGCGCAGAGTGGAGTGTTTAACGTCCAAAGGTCAGCCGTCCAAACAGTGCCGTCCAGCAGAAAGACCTGACTCTCAAGCTGCATGTAAAGAGCGAGAATGTGGGTTTAATCTTTTTTCTTCTCCTCTCAGTTATACAGTGCTTACTGCCAAAAAGGAATGTGTATAGAGTAATGGTATTAAATTGACTGTGATGTATGTGGCAGCCAACACCGTATCTGATTGTGTTTATACAAACTCAGCTTTTTTCTTTGTTTTAACACATTAGGGAGAACTTACATTTAAAGCCTCTTTGAGTGATTTCTCTGTGGAATAATAAATAGATACTCAGCAGTTGTGCACATTGTGTTGTGGACACTGAGTTGTAATGCCTTAGGGGTCTGTTTAACCTTTCATTGTGATCATCCAAACTGCTGTGTAAAAGCAGGCAGCAGGCCAGAGTTTGCTTGTTGGCTCCATACTTTTTAGATGTTTCAGCACTGACGCACTAGACTACTTTCTGACCTGGTTTCTGCCAAGTCAGGCACTAGCAGAATTAAAATGCTGCTCTGGTGACAGCCAGGTATTAAAGCTAATCAGGAAATCAGCGTATTAGACATCTGTGGCAGTGGGAGTAAGAAACAAATCAAACGGCAGCTACCATTAGGGAAAAAAGTCCAACTTACAACACCTTCTTTTTGTAAAAGTTGGTACTTTTATGATGATTTAGATAACAGATGTAAAAATATATTCATGTGCTGTTCCAGGCCAGTTGTTCAGCTCCTGCAGAGAAGTCCAGATGCAACAAGGCGTGAGGATAGATGGTGAATACTATCTTAAAGTCAAATCCCGGATCCTACAGGTGCGTCTGTGTCTTGCACACATTATAATTCAAGGCACAGCTCCCAACAGCTTCTCGTTTCTTGTCTCAATGTGTTTGTGTGCAGATTTACTGCGCAGAGATGCAGACCGATTTCCCAAAGGAGTACGTGACCCTGCGCAGCGGTCAGACAGACAACTACTCTGAGGTGTATGGACACAGGTGTGTGTAATCCAGTAATGACTGGTCACTGAAGCTTGACATGCAGTGGTTTCAAACAAGATTACATAATGGGTCAATCCTGGACTGTGCTCTTAAACTTGCTGTAAATGTTTTAGTAATTTGTTTTCAAAATTAAATGCTTTAAAACTCATACAACCACGTTTTATTCTCTTAAAACATAAGCCTCAGTGTTTGTACAGTTGTATGGCATTATTACAACCAGAGATTTCCCTTTTTATCCGTGTTTAGTGCTACATGTCATGCAACATGTCAGGTTTAAACTTCTACATTTGTTTTGTGTTAACACTTATTGCCTTTCAAACCCAGATTGCTGAACCCGTTCGAATGCCCCTACAATGGCAGTCGGAGACAAGACTGTGACTGCAGAAATGATTATTCAGCAGCAGGCTACACACTGTTCCATAAAGTGCGTCTGGATCTGAGCTCCCTGCGGATAATGAGTGAGTAATTACTGTGTGATTGCTTTACAATGCCTTCTGTAATGAGACCACACACCACTATTGTTTTAACTCTCAGACGCCTTGTCCCTTTGTGCGTTGTGATCTTTCGTTCCTCATTTTAAATTAAAAATCCTTTTCTACAGACTACGCTTGTATCACTGGCTCACTTTGGTCACACACGTGAGCACAGGACTAGAAGAATGTGCATACAGACATGTGCTCTCCAGTGCAGACAGACAATATGAGTAGACACATGTCAGCAGATACACTTGTACTTAGACACACATCTT
The DNA here is from genome assembly GCA_036850595.1 of Rhyacichthys aspro. Taxonomy (NCBI): domain Eukaryota; kingdom Metazoa; phylum Chordata; class Actinopteri; order Gobiiformes; family Rhyacichthyidae; genus Rhyacichthys; species Rhyacichthys aspro. Next base: position 15,020,826 of record CM072153.1, read on the forward strand.
CAGGCTATATTCCTGCTCATTACCACACTGCTCCACCTTCCCGTTGTGTCCAAGTATGCCTTTGATTAAACTTTGTGGACGAGTGTGCAGTGTGTGCGCAGAGAGAGGGGAAGTCGGATTAGACCAGACACAGTCATCGTCCCCTAGTCTCGGTCCGCTCCGGGCCCTGACAGCACATGTTCCCACCCTCTGCATGGTACTCATTTGGCTTTCAGGCAACTGGAAGAGACTTAAATGAGGGATAATAAGTTCAAGATGAAGGGAAGATTATGAAGAGGCACTGCAGTCAGTGTGTGTCCTGCACATCTCGTGAACCTTATCATAGCTTTGTGGAAACAGTTAATTGTCAGTGGTCTAAACATTTTTGTAGAATGTAAAGATAGAACTATTTTCAACATCAGGTGGCTGTAGCAGTAGCAGTGTTTACGCCTTATGGTTTAAACCCATCATGCGGCAGAAACAGACTTTTTACACCAATGACTAGAGATTCATAGCAAAGGCATATTTGTATAGATTATAAAGGGTGCAATAATTTAAGGTTTTTTTTTTAATCTGTGGAAGAAGAGTTTATTATCTTTTCATTCTGTTTTAGCGCATGCTGGATAAAGAATACATGTAACAGTGCTCTCACTCTCATAATGCTACCTTTGTATGTTCATTATGGACAAAGATATTCTTAGAAGTAACTTATTTTCTTAATAACACAATTTGACATAACTAAACATGTACTGAACTTTATTGCTAAGAAACAGTTTGATTAGAACACCAAGCAATGTATAATCAAAATGACTGCAACAACACAAAATAACAGACTTATGCTGTATTTTCAAAAACAGCACCAAAGTAAATATTTGTAATATAGCATTTTTTTTAATCATGATTCAGGAAATGAATAACAACACTGCTGCTAATTCCATATTCTTAACTAAAAAGGACATTTATTGCCTACTTGGCTGTTCATTTTTTTGCTTTTCTAATTTCAGACCCCCCTTTAAGCCATATCTCTGCATGTTTACCTTACAGCAGCTGTCTTTGCTCTGTGTTTACTTCTCCTGGTGCACATTGTGACAGTGGATTTGTAGCTTCTTTTTGTTGTTTACCAGTCACAGATCTGCAGTTTTCCCAGACTGTTCTAGGTCGGCCTGTGCCTTTTGCTACAGCAGGAGATTGTTACAGTGCGGCCAAATGTCCACAGGTTGGTGACTTACTAGTGTTATTGTCATGCATTTAAAATAATTCCTGAGAATACACTAACACAAGACAAGTTCCTTCCATAGACCAGAGATAAATGCATGAATAAGCTCTTACTTGGCATTCCTGCTCATGAATAACTCTGATGTACGTTCACAGGGCCAGTTCAGCATTAATCTGATTGGCACCGGCCTCAAAGTCTCTGAGGCTACAAAGTGGACATCACAGGGCAACTATGTTTCCGTCAAAGTTCACCGATCAGAGGTAAGAAGCAAACTGATTCCCTTTATCAGGTCTAATAACATCCAAACTGATTTCTGGGATAACCATTCCTGTCTGATTCACCAAGGAATCCCTTTTGACATTTACTAGCCCTTGTTCTCGGTGTAAAAAGCTTGCCCTTTGACCACTCTCTCCTCACTCGTTTGTCTCTGTCTATAGGACGGGACAAGAATCTACGGTCGCTGTGGTGGATTCTGTGGGAAGTGCATTCCCCAGGCACACAACGGCCTACTCCTTCAAGTCCAGTAAGGGCTGCGCTTCGACCAAAGCCCTAAATCAGTCTCCCCTGGTGACAGTGAGCCTGGCTCATTGTTTTGTTGGACCCTGTGGTCTGAAGTAAGTTTGATGGAGAAGCATCCCATCTATATTGTCCCAAACCGGTTCCCAAATGGCAGCTAAAACACACTCAAGATGTTGGTGAAGTATAACAGGACCACTGTTACTGGAAGCCCTTCATTTACTGCTGTAGAGGAGTCTGGTGTTTTTTCTTGGCTGTCATGGTTTTGGAACATTGGATTATTTTAGACTGTGCATTTTAGCATCAAACAAAGGGATACAAAACATTAAAAAATGTAGAAAGAAAATAGAAAATATGGTAAAATGATCTCCAGAACTTGACCATGGAGCATTTTGCATATCATTCACGGTGCAAACTGTCCTTGAAGGAGCAGCAGAACACGATTTTAAAAGTATTTACAAGGTAAGGCCTTTGATAAGGCCAGAATGTTTTGTGTTCCCTTATAAAGCAGTATTTCTATAGCCCTACTACTGAGTTACATGGCAGAAGGCTTTAAACTTAGCTAAATAACTACTGACATCTTTCTGACCTGCCTTGTGTCAGAGGACGAACAGTGTGCATTAGTAGAACAACTGCCTTTGTTGTTGGAGGCACTGTAGTCTGTCTATTCTGCTCACATAATGCATGACTGGGACAGAGTGAACCTAGTGCTGTGTGAAAATCTCAACCTTTCATAGGTCTTTTTTGTTTCCATTAAGTTCTTGTGCTTACCGTCCCACAGTATCAGGCATGATGTCAGTGTCATGCTCTTGAGCCTAATGTAGGTTCCTGCAACCCCTACCTCTCACACGCACCCGTACACTACCATCAAATGTGTTCTAATATATTTATGTTGGACTGTATTTATTCTCTAACATGCTGATGTTTTTAGGTACAGTGACTACTACCGGCTAAGAGGCCATTGTCTCTCAGTCTTTGTCTGCTTTAGAGTTCTTTGTACTACTGCTAATGTGTAACCACTAAGTGACTGTAATTAAGGACCGTTGGTGCTTACAAACAACTGGAATTACCTCTGAGATTTGAGAAGGAAAACACTGAATTCTGAAAGCCACTGGCTCTCTAATGGACAGGGTTTAGTTTAGTTTATTCATAGTGTAGATTTTTTTCTTATAAATATATCATTCATGTACAGAAAAGCCAGCTGTATTTTGCTTCAGATGCATTAAGCGTCCTAACATGTTGGAATTGTTAAGCTTTAACCAAAGTGAGATGCTAGATGCAGATTTATTGTTATATTTTCTTCTCAGACAATGCAGCTTCTGTTAAATGGCTAAAAATACATGAAAAAGTCAATGAGCAGCTAGAAATCCTTTGGCCATCCTTTATTTTATGGTCAATTGTGCTATGAGGTCTGTATCAGAAATAAAGAATTCTTGATGCACTATGTGCCATAAATGTTGTAGAAAATGTAATCATATATGTTTGTGTTTTATAATAACAGTTATGAATTGTAACTTATGATATATGTGTATTTTTAATACTGATACTTGAACTGTAAAGAGTGTGCTAAATATTGAATGGGCATTTTTAGTGAGAAGAGAAACAGTGTGTTTGTTTGCCATGCTTTATCCAAAGATGTTTTTTATGAATCGGATGTATCCTGTGGAAAAGTATGAATGATCAATCCTGGTGCTATTACATTAATCATACCAATACTGTATTTCATGTTACTCTACTAACGCTTTAAAAGATAATAAATAATACAAAATACGCTTATCCATGTGACAAAGTTAATTACTTATATTTCTCTCTTTAAGTTACAATTGATTTTAATGCCAAAAGCCGTAAAAATGTATACTGCTGCACGAAAGTGTGTTCACTTGTTTTGAATCTCATGTTCAAAGGGCTGCTATTAAAAGGAGCATTATGTGACTCAGTTCTATAAAATGTAAAACCTCAGACTGATTAGGATGAGGAGAATAACCACACGTGCCTGGCTCACTGTGTCCCATAGTGGAACTCTGAGTGAAGAATGCAACACAATCACATAAACACAACTCAACACAAATATTAAATATATCGAGATGTAACAGCTCCATGTGCCCCATGTATAAGATTACATTCTTAAATTACTTCTGAGAATATAAAACATTAAAAAAAAACATAGCCCAAAATAACCTGTGTATCACCTCAATAGTCCCCACGTCTGTGAATAGTGAATGGAAAGGAGTTATGAAGTGATCCAGGATGCAATCAATAGTTAAAATGTAGTCTTTATATGCCATTTGTTTAGCTTACACCAGCTGATGTGCACACAGCTGCTGGTTTAACACAGCAGTTAAAAGCCTCTCAAAAGCTTGCAGATAAGTCTTTGTTGGATGTCAGTCCAGCTTATGAAATCTGAGGAGCCTTTTCATATGAGTAAGACATTAATGCCTGCTTAAGAAGGTTGTAATTCAGCTTTCTGAACCGTGAGTCTCTGTTTGCTCCTTTGGAGTCTGTTATCGCCATTGCAAAGTTTCCCTGCACCACAGCGAGGCCAATTGGATAATAAAAAGGGCAACAGGTCAGTACGGGCTGGGTGCTGGTTCTTTCCAAATCCTAGCCCATGTGGCTTCACTTAGCAGGGCAGGTTGCATTTCCACAACATGCGTCTCTGGAGCTCAGTTCCACTTAAGGGACACATAAACAGAGCAAATACCTTAAATCTATTTCTCACTGAAGTACACCATATTTCAAGGGTCTGGAAACAGCTGAAGCTGTCAACTGCCCCATGAGTCATCAAACTGTTATGTCAAATCAAAGTATGAGGTAAGTTCTCTGAAGGTTTCACCAAGAGGTGGAAAGTACCGCTTTCAAGGAATTATGAACAATTATATTGAAGGTACTTGAGCAAAAATAAAATGGCATAGAAGTCAAGTCTTCAGGGCTCATTGCTCAAAGTTTGCTTTGTACGTTAAGTAAAAACAGAGATTGTGCTGCGTAAAGAGCAGCTTTGATTGGGTGCCAAAAGCATGCTTCAGTTCCTAAAATCTAATCTACGGATTTCAGAGAGACTTAAAGCATGACAACAACTCCCCTCACAAGCAGTTTTCCACTGAAACCAAGAGCTGTGCTCAGGCCGTGCCAGAAAGTGCAGACAAGTCAGCATAAACCAGACAAGTCTAATGACCAAGTTGAAAAACACAAACCTGCAGAGAATCCTCATAAAACCGACTAATGATTGATGTTTACCATGAAGCACAGCCTGCTTTGAGCTAACAGCACAGACAGTCCTGCAATCTTCAGCTGAAACCCATTCAAATAAACATTTTTACTGACAAAATGGATGGATGGATTTTAGTAATATCCATTAAGAAAATATTTCTTCTAACAAATATCTAATGACAAAATGTTTGCATGTTTGGCATAAAGCAAGCAGTATCAAAGCAGTGAGGCCTTTAAAGTGAACAAACAGTGGCCTCTAGAGTCTGAAAATTGATATTACATGAGACGTGGAGAAATGGATAGGACAGGATTTAACGTTGAAGCAATTAAATGTCTACCCTTTTTAAAAACAAACAACATCTTTTGTTTGTTTTGGGAAGAATGTGTTTCCAATTGCTGTAGTCATGAAAGATTTTTTTTTTTAAATTTAATTACGACACACACACACACACACACACACACACACACACACACACACACACACACACACACACACACACACACACACACACACACACACACACACACACACACACACACACTGATCCTGCTGTTACTGTTCGGACTTGGCTGGTCTTTCCTCAGAAACATTGATAACTTTACTTAGAATACTTAGAGAAGGTGCTTTGGTTCATCAAATAAAGTAGATAAATGACTCAGTGACTTTATACAGATATATTCAGAATTGTACCAAAAATGAACCGTATGATTGAGGTTAATAAGATGTGGGTGTTTCTCTTGTACTGTCATGAACATAGCTTGAATATATTTGAAGAATGATTTATTTCTGTGCACTGCCTGATCATCCCGTGCCAGCATCACTTTTAACAAACCCACACTGATCCCTTCCAAGGGTTGGACTCCTAGCCTCTGGCAGAGATCAAAAAATACACCGACAACAGATACTTTAAGTGCTGGAAATTGTGAACAATGGATTAGACTGGTTTGTCACAGATGCCCCGTTGCTTCTTGCTATTAGATATTGACCCCCACAAGAGGGTCAGTTTAGGAGATGCTCTGATGCAATTAAACAGTCATGACACTGTGGCCATTTTCAGTGCTGCTCAGATCGTATTTTAATTGCTCGTTTTGCTGCTTCTGACACACCTTTACAGACACAATGCTCATTTGTTGCAAGATATTCCAACTGACACGTGTCAATTTAAAGTCTAATTAATGGCCTCACTTGTCATAATGTTTTGGCTGAACAGTGTTTTCTGATCACATATCCTGCGCTTTTACTTATGACCAGCAGATGGTGATAAAGGCTAAAAGATTTTTTATTATGATGACCATGATTATTATGAGTCTCTTAAGATAAATATCTACTGTTCTTTTTGATCACATATGTCGAAGGATTTGATGGAAGTAGTAGGAATAAGTTCTTATATTTGCATACTAACAAATACAGCACAAGCTAATTCAAGTGCCTTTTGCATAGTTCAGATATGTTGTATCCTTTGCATGCGCCACAGTGAACTTCCCCTTCAGCTGTCCACGGTGTTCAAAGGACAAGTTGTTGCAGTAAAAAGTTAAGTCAGCTCAAATCCTAAACACTTCACACATACAGTGCATGTAAGTGCCTCCCACCCATCACTCACACACTCACACACACAAGCTGTAGAGAAACTGTTAGCCCTGGACCGTATCAGTTTCATCTTTTGATGGAACATATCTGCTGTAAATCCAAGCCAACCTCACACGATTACACACTTATCTCCAACTGCCAACTGGACGTTGAGCAGTCTGAGCTGTTGGCATGTCTCCTCTGGGACATTACACGCTCCACTGTCAGCCATACTGCCAGTGTTTTAAGGGGAAAAAAGTCTCAGTTTTGACTTTAACTGGCTAAGACTGAATGAGGTCATTTTTAGTTATTGTCTTTCACATTTAAAGTGCCCGTTTTTAACAGCTGCAAATGCCATGTGTGTTGGTGACTACAGCAGGCCTCGTCCGGCACCGACCACATATTCACTGGACATTTGGTTTGTAAGAGAGGGGCATGATCCAACTGTAGGAGGTATGAAGGGGGTAAATGTTGGACTCCTTGGGTTTAGAAGTATGTGCCAAGGCTGAATCCACCCATGTGTGTGCTAAAAATGGACTCGCATTGTTCGATTCAAAAAATGAATAGGAAGAAGAAGCAATTTTCCTTGACGGTCTATTAAAGACAAGAGGTACTGTAACTTTAATGTTTGTTGTTTCTTTCTTGTTCTATTTATCTTAAATACTGGAGTTTGTCTTGAGTCCTCAACATGTTTTGTCTTTATTAGCATTTTCTTTACTTGGCAAGGAACATATTTGATAGTGATTCTGATATATTCCCCTGCATATTTTGTAATTATTATTTTAGCACTGAAAAGTTGCCATGGTAAATAGAGCAAGCAGTCTCAAAATCTTGCTGAGAACTATTAAGGAAATGCAGATGATTATGACCAATGGCAGTGTTTTTGTTGTGGAAAATACTTTCTTTGTTAAAATGGAGACAGTTAAGTGCCCTGGAAAATGTTGCCCCTTGTCAGCATATCAAAAAAAAAGAAAAGTAAGGCAAAGGCCAGACTGCTTTGGGGCAGAGCTTACAGGGCAGATTTGTGTGTGTGCAGGCAAGACACACAACAGGAGGTGAGAGGGGGTAAAAGCTAATTATTTTTAACAGCTTAACTCTCCAATCATATGAGCTTTTAGAAGATTTTTACACACTGCTGTAGCGTACGTCACAGGGCATATTAAACCTCATGACAGAATGCTGCCTTTGTTCTCCAGTCTTTTACACCATCCAGATGAATATGCAGTAGAAAGCAGCGACATGCCAGTCCTGTGATAGCACAGGTAACTCTAGAACAGGAATGTGTGAGAGAAAAAAGTGACACGCTGTATGTGTTCAGTGGAAAATGTGATGGTCACAAGGTAATGATGTCATGTTTATTTCCAGAGCAGTGTTTGTCAGCATAAACTTTCAGCACAGACAGAGGGTTGCATGGTACTTTTGAGTAAACTTTTTTTTTTAATGAATGACAGTGATTAGCAAGTGACATACTGCTGCAGTCACTGAAGCATATGATATATCACAATGTCTAAATATAATTATGAAATTCAACATGTCATGGTAATACTTTATATTTGTCATGTAGCCACTAAATAATGTGTAAAATGTACAAAAAAAAAAGTAGCTACACCACCGTTGCATGTGGACATTTAATCACAGTCACATATAATCACAGTAATTACATGCAGCCAGAGACAGAGCATGTGTCAGTCTGGTTGACAGAGATGGTTTAGAGCATTTGGAAGTGATTGATGTCTCATTTTGCACTGGTCCATAACCCTGAATGTGACAGGGTTAACTCTCATCAATCTCTTTCAGTCACAACAATTTCTCCGGACTCCACTAAATAACAACTTGTGCTTTCTTGAGACATAAGACTAGAAACGATCTCTTGGAAACAAATCAGGTCCATAAGCATTTGGTTGGACACACTCACTGTCAATCAGTGTTTTGTGTTTAAGGATATGATCATATCTGACCTACAACTTGTGGAGATGTTCATCCTTTAAATGCTTTTAAAACAATGTCGTCCGCCAGAACATCTTCTCAATGCAAGATCACTCCTTCAATGAGACAAATGAGTAGGCACCAAGCATGTTCTCACATAGCTACCTTTTCTAACATGCCTAGCTCATCAGGCCATGTCCACGGGCTGTTTAGATCTGTTGTAGTGTATGAGAAGAGCCATAGATGGGTCTGTTCTACTGTAGCTCATTACAAGAATGGTACACTTATCCCTATTGAGATGGATCAGTTGAATTATTCGATTTTGATTATATATGGACTTTACACATATCTGTATTTGTTACAAAAGTAGAATAGAATTTAATGAGACTGTCGAGAGCCGGCTTAACCTCAAATCCCTATTTTCCAACTCAACTAAAATCACACATGATTAAACATAATGCTGTGTTGTAAATTAAGTCCAGTCGAAAGCACAGCCTAGATCTTGGCCAGCTGTACACTATAGCAAATCCCACACATTTATGTATTTATTTTGTGCTGGCTGTGTTGGAATACTGGAGCCTGAAACCCCCAATGAAACCTATCATCATTAAAACAACCATGTACGACAAGAAAAAGTCCCTACTTTTTTTTTTTTTTTTTTCAAAGTAACCGTTAATTTATGCATTTCACAGATCCCATTGTTCTCACTGAAGCATGAATATCTCAGTGAAGGATAATCTAATGACCAGCATGGATTTTGAGAATCAGTTTTAGCACTCCATATGGTAGTACTCTTCCCAGCCCCCCGTTTATTGGCACAAAGTGAATCCAGAGTGAACACTTGGACCAGACTGTCTGTGAGTCGACATAAGGACCAGATATGACTTGGATTAATTGGCCCTGAAAACCTGTCAGACACATAATTAAACTGATCCTAATTAGACAGCCATGGACACCATTAACCCTCATCAGAAAATCCTGCTCTTTTTTCTTTGTTGCATTTTAATGTTTCATGCATACTTCCCTTTGGCATTGCTGAGTAGACAATCTCTCTTAGCATGGTTCATACATCACATTTGATTTGATTTATTTATTTATTTGGCATTTTCATAAGTTGTTTTGTATTGGATTATTGCAGATGCTGAAACAGATGAAAGGATATTGCCTGGATTCACCCATTCAAGATTCTCCAAAGCCATTTTGAGCTTTAAGGTCAGTGTCACCTTGCAGTACTTAAAGTCATGCTTTAAAACTGATCGTGACAAATCTAATCTAAATCTTGCCACAATGCCCTGCTTCCCGTCCTCATCACTGACACAGCTATTTATTTTTAGGCACTTCTGACTACACAGAAAGCTAAAAATAAACCTTGCTATAAATGGCCCCGCCTGGCTTTGTTTCTAAATCTGTTTTAAATAGTTCCAGGAAGTCATTCAAATACTTTGTCACTATGGCAGCAATAAATAACCTGCTTATAACACAATTTCAAAGCGTCTTATCTATTTTGGTGTAAAGAACTGTAATGAGGCCATGTGGACGAAGATGAAACTAGAACGGAGGCCACACAGAAGGAGCTCTGGGGCATTATATCGATGCTGAGGTAGATAGACACAGCATAGTCAAAGCACAACCCATCTCCTTAACACCTCTGTCATCTTGAGGCATTGTCCCGTGGCACTTATCCCTGCATCAAAACAGCTTAAAGGATAATTTTCTCCTAAAGCAGCCAGAGCCACAGAACAAGACAAAGGCTTCAAACTAACCAGATGATCTCTTCTGGCTGTTCTTCAAAGGTATTATTGCTATCTGGGAGTTTTATCTTAAATGATTTTGTCCTACATGCCAAAGCAAAAGCACTTATTGTGTAAAATCAGAGGCCAGGCTGTAATTTTATGTTGGCAGTCACACACATCTTCAAAAATGTTACAGGAATGTTTGAAGTTGAATGTACAAGATGGTTATTAGAGCATGAGGTGGAATTTTTCCCCATCTGATTTATAACAGGTGCAAGGCCATACATGGGTAATTTGGCTGATGGCAGCATTCTTATTACAGAGCTGGGCTTGTCGTGGAAATGATAGCCTTGTTTTATGGGGTTTGTTGACCAAAGTTTATCTTCACTCTTTTGTCTACAGCTGATTCTGCAAGAATGTTTGTTTAGACTCATCCTTCTTTGAGCCTGGCAGCAGCAGCTAGCAGCACCGTGCCGAGGAGAGACAACTCCTTTGTGATTTAAATTTGTGCATGGGCTGCAGATAATTAAAATCTTGAAGAAACAATTCAGCAAAAAAACAAAAAAGAAAAACTGTGTTCGATATAGCACATCCCAGAATTTTTATTGTTTTTATAGAGTTCCCCAAAAAAAAAAAAAAAATGTTTTTGACGTTCCCCAGAAAAAAAAAATATTTTTTTTAGAAGTTCCCCAGAAAAAAACAATTTTTTTTTTGGAGTCCCCCCCCCAAAAAAAAAAAAATTTTTTTGGGAACTTCAAAATTATTTTTTTTCAGGGGGAACTTTAAAAAAAAAAAAAATGTTGTCTTTGTTTTTTGGAGTTTCCCCAGAAAAAAAAGTTTTTTTTTGGAGTTCCCCCAGAAAAAAAAAAAATAAAAATTTCGGAGTTTCCCCGAGAAAAAAAAAAAGTTTTTTTAAGTTCTCCAGAAAAAAATATATATATTTTTTTTGAGTTCCCTAAGAAAATTTTTTTTTTTTTTTGAAGTTCCCCCAGAATTTTTTTTAATTTTTTTTTAGTTTCCAATGAAAAATAAAATGTTTTTTTTGGAGTTCCCCCAGAAAAAAAATTTTTTTTTTTTAAGTTCCCAAGAAATTTAAAAAAATTAAGTTCTCCCAGAAAATTTGGAGTTCCCCCAGAAAATGTTTTTTTTTTTGAGTTCCCTAAGAAAAAAAAAATTTTTTTTTAAGTTCCCCAGAAATTTTTTTTTTTTTTTTTTTTTTTAATTTTGTGGTGGTGACTGTAAAAAATTAAAAAAAAACTCAAAAAAAAAAAAAGTTTAAAACACTGAGCCCACACAGAAAAAAGTACGTCTGCATGCTCTTTGCAAATTCATTGAAACATTTGTGCCATATAGTCTCTGCTTGAAAGTTGCCTTCTGTTAGCACAATAATAATCCCAGTGGCACTTCCAATGCCATGTGGTGGTGACTGTAAGAAGCTAAGGGCTAACATGTTGTTACTGTCATGGTTCTTAAAGATCCAAAAGCAGAGCAGAGCTAGTACTGTTTTATTGTATCCGGGTAAAGTGGGTAAGGTAAGCTTGCAGTCTTAGGCAGGCAGGAAGGATCTGAGCACAGGAAAAGTTACAGATCAGCAAAAGTCCACTAAAAAACACAAAACCTAGAGCCAAATGTTTGCACAACTAACTGGTGTAGTGGTCACAATGAACTGGCAAGAAGAGGGTGAAAAACTGGTCTTCTCAAACAGGACTAGATAGTAGATTGATGCCAGGTGTGAATCTGCAGCCAGGAGTTGCCACGCCCAGGAAGGTGGAGACGGACAGAACACAGAAAAGAGGAGAGAGGAAAAAACAAGACAGACCTACACACTGTGACAGTTATGTGGCCTCTTTTGTCAAAGTGTTGTATATGCCCATGTAAGTATCATCTGAAAAGCACCTTGTTAGGCCAATGTAGATGCTTTTAGTTGTTAAATTATAATAGTTATAGGGTGCTTCTTCCCTTTAGCTTATGTAAGCGTATATGAAAGCATGTGCCTGCAGACTTCAGTACAGCAAGGTTCTAATTGTCACAAGCTGAAAAATGTGGCCTTAAAAATGATTCTTTTGTTTTTGTGTATCATGTCTCTGGACCATATTTACCCAGGCACATACTTCACTGGATACCAATGTCAGTTTGTTCCTGTCTAGGTCTGACAAAGGCCTATTGTTTCTCTAGTCTTTTCTCTTTTCACACGCCAGCTCTTCTGGCTGAGAGCATCAGCTGAGGCATTAAAATTAAATTATGGCAATATTTGTTCTTTGTGCTGTTGATATAGAGTCAGCAGTGATTCTATCCAGCCCTTCTCTTAAATAATCCATGACACTTACTTTCTGTAATAATTTCTGTATTCATTAGTTTTCTTTCAGGTGGAACACCATCAAACTTAAGCCTTGTCCTTTTGTTAAAGAAGTAACTCCTTTGGCCAGAAGTACAGAGGCTAAGAACATTTTTACATGTTGTACATTCAATAGTGATAGAGGCTTCCTGTATCTGTAATCATTAAAATAAGATCCATCAATCAGTCAGTCTATCTTTGCTTCACTAATACACTTTTTTTAATTATTAAAGAAGCTGACTGACTTTCAAAGAGGAAAATAGAAGACGGAAAAGAAAAAATGTTTAAAGGTCATTGAAAATGGCATTAACAAGAAGCATTTAAGCTCCCAACTCTCACATCACTCAGACTATGGGACTATTCTGTAGGCTCCAAGGGACACTTATTAAACACATTTCTCAACTATTTCCTTTCCATTTCCAGGACCGGTCATGAAATATGTCTGAGATGTGTTTCATTAAGCTGCGTACACTGTACATTTGTTAAAGAATACAACATGTCTAAAACTAAATCCCTATGTAGATGGTGCTGTTTCAAGGAAGTGACGTGCTGTGTTGCCGACCAAGTCAGAGTGTTCCTCAAGAAAAAAAGAAATGGCATTGTCCCAGCAGCTTTACTTCCAAATCCCTGCCGGCTGGACTAGAATTTGAGCCGTGTAAAGCGAGCAGGAGAGGAGCAGGCCTGACAAAAGATGACATTGGTTTGTAAGTTTTATGCGATGACGCTCAGGGGGATTCCATTATGTGGCTGTCACACAGCATTAGACGAGACAGCAAACACTTTCATGTGTGGATTACCATTCACCCATCGGAGATAATAGATATTTGCCTTGGCTAATCCATTCCACCATTGATTTTCCCTTTCAAAAACTTCTTGCAAGCAAGCGAATTTTAGCACAAGAATGCTGACATGTACTTAGCCCAACAAAGGAATGTGTCTGACACACATCTGCTGCTGTTTATAATTTGTTCATGATAATATTAGTTTACATTTGATTAAATTTTTTTACAAGGTACAAAAAGCTTTTGACAAGATAAAACAGTATTTACAGACATGATTGATTACACATTGTTTCTGTCTCATCCTTTCTTTTAGATGCTTTTCAAGTCAAATCTCCACGAAGCTGTAATGTATGTAATGTCATGCAGACATAACTTTGATTTATGCAGAAAATTACACATATATGAAAACCATTATAATAAAGAAACAGTCCTTGATATATACCAAACAGGCTTTGCCAGACCTTTTGATGAAATTTTACAATGCTATTTAAATATTTACTTTTCAAGAAAGTGGTTCCTTCAGGGTTCTACCATTCCTCTATTTATCTCTGGAAACCATAATTGGTCAGCATGTTCCTTATTGCTTGACCTTCAGACATTTGTTGTTTGGGGTCTCTTTGTCCTTGGTTTGGGCACAGGTGAAGGGTCTTGTCCCTCTGTGGATGGAGTAAGGTGCTGAGACAGAGTTTCAGGAGCGTTACTGGGAGCGCTGTGGTTGGAGGCTCTTGGTGAATGCTGGGGACTTGGAGGTGGAGATATCTCAGGAGCGTGCATTGTTTCATAATCCGTGCTGACCGGGTCAGGTTCTCGCTTGGTTAAAGAAAGCATCCTAGGTTCCTCTTTGCCTCTGCGCTTCGGGGATTTGTTGCATCTTTGGCAGCAACACAATGAAATAATAACGATGACCAAAACCACAATTAGTCCTGCTCCTCCAGCTAACACAGCCATAACAGTTTTTGATTGAAAACACAACAAATTTTGTGGTGAAGGTGACGAACTTTTACAGGCTGGATATACAGTGTCACTTCTCTCATTGCTGACCTTGTTTGACACACTACATGTAAAACTATTCTTCGCTTTCATCCTGCTCAAAGGTATGCTCAGTGTGGATCTTGTCTCTCCAGTTAAAAGATTTTCATCCATTGTCCATGAATAGGTCAAATCTTGAGGCTTAGCTACGTAACAATTTAGGTTAACAGCCTGGGATTTCTCATCACAAACATACGAGAGCGTAGGCTTTGGCACCTTGTCCGTTATACAGAGAAAACTGCTCCATGCTTTCATCAAAGTGCCACTCATATTATACACTTGAGCTTGGTAAGTTCCTGCGCTCGTGAATTTCGGGTTCTTAAGCACCAGAGAGCCACTCGTGGAGATGTCATCTGGTTTCCCAACAGTTACTTTACCTGTCTCCCGTTGAAATATGACAGTGTAATTATGCAGCCACACCAGTTTGTCTGTGTTTGCCAGCTTCTCGTAGACAAATGGTAGAGTCAGACGTATCCCGATGGCAGCATGGAGGTCACAGGAGTCCTTTTTAGCCACCGAGATGTTGATGGAGGCAAAGAGAATGACGAGTCCAAATGAGAGAAGAAAACAAGCCATGATGTGTCCAGTCTTTTTAACCTAGTAAAATCACAACCAAAAGAACTATTTCAAGTCAAAGTAGGCTTCTGAGTCCAGATTGAGTAAACAGTACTAACAAGAAACCTTTAAAGGGAAGTGAATGTATGCTGTGAAGGAAGCGCAGTTACTCAACAACTCTTTCACTTCCTAATGACTAGAAAACTGGCAAAATGACCAATTTAGACTAAGTCACAAGAGACCTATGTCACTTACAATATAATTAATTATAAGGCACATGGGTATTGTTTTAATGTGGTTGTATAACAGATTCATATCGGCAAAACATCCCCCTGATGGCTTTAGCACACCCTCCCAACTTTTATTGTGAGCCTTCAGTTCAGGTAATCCTTCCTGAGCCTCGTAATACAATAGTCCTTTTGGGATGATTTACACAAAAACAAGTAATGTGTCTTTTATTTCAACAGGTCTTAAAGTGAAACTTGTAAAATGTGATATAATTGATGGCGTTAGTGATTTGTCTTTAAAACAACCACGATCACAGTGCTTCTGTAAATCCCCCGCAGCGTTTACAACAAAGACCTCGTTCAGTCGAGAAATACCCTCGTCATTCCTTTCATCGCGTTACCCCATTCGAATGCTCCTCTATCTGGCTTACTTTGCATCCTATAATTTCATACAATTAGCAGTGATTCACAGTCTTCCCCTAACTCCCAGTGCACACAGCAAAAATGACACCTGTTTCGTTTACTGTTACCATCATCACATGTTTTCCAAGCCTTAGGGAACACGATGTAAAACGTTCACTATTCCGGGCTGTATTAACAGTGAGTGCAATGAACACTGTGAAGCTTAAGTCCTCAGAAATCGTCCAGCCAGCTCAAAAAACATATCTCCTGGGTGAATGTTAGACTAAAGTGGAGCGGACGTATGGTGTGTTTGTGTTTAATGTCACGGCTCTCAGGAATGAAAGAAGTTTCTCCAACTTTTTGATCACTATCTGCAGTTCTGTAGCTGACAGCGAACACTGGCACAATGCAACAAAGCCTTTCACTTTTGAACTTTCTCTGCACATGTGTTTTGGTTTTGTTTTTGTTTTAGAGAGATCATACAAATGAAAAATCATTGTTGACAATAGTTGAATTACTTGTATTGGTGTTTGGTGTTTCATTTACCCAAAAGCACTCACTGTGGATCCCGATAATCAACACAAAAGTTCACCTGCTTTGACAGTGTTCACCGTGAATCCAGCTGCTTCTACATACACTTTGATTTAACTAGTCATGAATCTGAACTGAATACCTCTGTTATAGAAAATCAAGCGCTTTTTGCTCTCCAAGTGGCAAGTGCTATTCTCACTAAAAAACAAGTGTGAGCAGACTACAAGTTAAAAATAGCCGATAAGTCGCCTATATGGTAGACTTATAGGCTATTTTTAACTGTCTCATCAAGATTGTGTAGTTGGGTTTGCAGTATAAAGTACCCTTCATGTTTTTCTTCCAGGGGTGTTTATCCATATTTTAGAGCATTTCAGAGTGAGAAAAGAGGAACTGTAGGACAACTGTCTGACTAAATAGAGACACATTGCAACATGGGTCTAGTGTGCAAGATTTCAGTTCTCTCAAGAGCACGCCACAACTTATGTGATGCAAATTACTGCCAAGGACAAAAGTGTCCACATTTAATCATGATTTGTGCTAACAGCACTGTGCTTGCCTGATGTCAAGTCAAAGTGGACAGTTTGATCCCCTTCTGTAATATGCCCTCTTAATTGGCAACAAAGAAAGCTCTGAATACACTTAAGTTAATTGGCTTTAATACTCGGTCCCTCAAGCTTTTAGGCAGGGAGTCCGCCTGCCAAACTAATGTTTAATTCAGGGGTCCAGATGGAGGCATAACAGCCTGGCCAAGAGATGCCCCCCGCTTTCACCAGACAGGGCTGTGGAGAGGGCTCTCATCAGGGGGGTGTCCCTTCTACCCTCCAAAATCACTGTAAACGGGGGACAGTGGCAACACATGACAAAGTCTATGAGGGGATCCATTTCATGAGGAGCAGAATTAAACTGACTTGCCCCTTCAGCTTCATAATAATGAAAGATGAGACTGCACACAAATAATACTAGCGACAGTATAGTTATTTACCTTATGACAGCAAAAATCAGTTTAGTATCTGAAACAATAATTGCATAATTCTGATGAGAAATGTAGTCGACTCAATCAAATTGTCTTGTTTGGGTTATATCTGAAACTCAAATCAATGGATTTTCACATGATTTATAATAATTACAATTACAACACATACAACAAAAGAGTTAATTCCAGAATACGTCATTAAATCAGTGGCTCTGTGTTCACTCCATGTCATCTGAGACAGGGGTAATGTCAGCTGAACCCAAGGGGAAAATGTACATCCCTTTAAAACGTTTACCTCCATCTTGGGCACAGTCCAGGAAAAAAATACTTTTTTGTCTGTTGTCTGTTAAGTATAGTTACCACAAATATGTCCTGCTTGTGTATGAGACCATGTTTGGGTGTTATTTTTCACAAAATGGCTTTTTTCTTCTTTGGCAAATGAAAAAAGAAACGTTTGTAATTTACCACTACATGCAGAATATGAGAATGAAGTATGTGTTTCATTATGTATATTACATTTTCAATATCATATCTTGAGAGTAAATGATGGGAGTAATTCTGTACTGCACTGTTGTGTTTCAGCGACACCACACTAAGTCATTTCAAATTAGGTTCTCATATTTCTAGAGTGGCCTTAGAAGAACAGAGAACCAATTTGTCACAGAGGTATATTTTTTTACATGTACATAATTTTATGTCTAACATTTCCTGTGCAGCTCCGTTGTACATCACCTATATTCTCCCTGGCTGACACTGACAAATATTTGACTACTTTCACAGATCACAGTCCTTGGAAGTCACTCCTACTACTTCCCCAAAATGTTCACAGAGACAAAAGCCAGACCTTTCTTTAGACAGGGTTCAAGAGATCACCGTTTATATTTCCGTTTGCATTACGGAGCGCTCTAAATTGTCTGTTTTTTGGGGGTCTGCCTGTGAAGGAGGGGGATGCTGCAGCTCAAACACAATACAGGCTGGGGCTTATCATAGTTAACCGCTTTGGTGCCGCTGCTGAGGAGGAAGCTGCTTATATCATCTTTGTTTTGCTCGAGTCCAGCTGCTTGGGCTCACCAGGTCGATCTTCTGATGCTAAGGATCTTTGATGTGCACACAGGGAGGCTCTGCTCAGAGGGAATCACTCTGCCCCACTGACCCCGCTGACCCCCCTGACCCACAACCTACCTCCCTTCAGCGAGCTGGAGTTCAAGTTTAGACAGCACATCTCCAAGGTTTTTTTTTTTTTTACTGTGACTAAACAAGCTCAGATCAAGTCCAAAATAGATATGGTCAAAATGTACATACAGAGCGGTGCTATTTTCTGATTTGTTTTTGTCTTTACTCTTATTATATATTAGATTGGGTAATGAGGTGGAGCAAAAAGACCCAGGGCAGATTTGAACTTGGCTGACTCAGTGTCTCAGGTGTGCCACCGAGGTGCTCAAACCCACCAGACAGTCTTACAACAGCTACTAAAGTCTTTTACATTGTTAATTAAAAACATCTATGAATTACTTTAAAATTTGGCAAAATGGTGCAACTGTAACAGTATGATAGATGTTGTAACTGAAAATCTATTTTTCTTAAATAGAGGTCAGGTATGAGTCAAATGACACATTATTAAATGGCCACAGAATTTGTAAAACTTGTTCTTCTTACTTGTCTTATGTACAATTAAAAACATGTGCTGCTGTTCCCCAGAAGAAAAAAAAAACATGCAAAGCTTTATCTACTTTGCCAATCCAGTGACTATTGTTTACATTTTCATGGAAATCTTGGAGAACATTTGAGTCCACTAGACATTCAGAACCACTACAAACTGTGTGATATACTGACAAGGGAGTCGTTTCTGACAGAGTCATAAAAGTGCTTGTGGTTGCATCTCACAAGGTTGTAAAGGTCAAGTTGTGTGGTCAGGTTATAGCGTTTATTCATTCATTCATTTTCTACCTCTTATCCGGTTACAGGTCTTGGGGGCTGGGGGTGTGAGGTGGGGTACAGCCTGGACAGTCACCAGTTAATCACAGCGACAGAAAATGAATTGTCTCTGGACGGTGGGAGTTTGCCAGAGCACCCACAGTAGCACAGGGAGGACATGCAGACATAATAGAGGACAAACCCACATCTTCAAGTGTGAGGCAGAGGTGCTAACCACTTTGTCACCGTGCACCCTCCAAGAAATGAAGTAGAAGGAATAATACGATTTCTGTAAAAGTAGGATCTTGATTTTTAAAGCCTGCATGTACTTTGTATTTAGGTGTTGCTAAAGTTATCTACATTTAGAATCTTACAAATATGTTTTATTGCCAAATTGACCTCAGAACTGAAATACTGCCTGCAGAGTCTTATCTCAACAGTCCAGGAAGTTTTTCAGGAGGAGATGATTTTTAAGAGGTCTCATGCAGGTCAAAGAGCCTCCTCCTCTTGGCGTGGTGCCCTGGCTGCCCTGTGTACCAGACCAGGACACAGAGAGACACAGAGAGGATTGAATTAAATCCTGGAAGAAGGCTATTCTGTCAGTTTCTTGTAAACCTTGTGCTCCTGACTCATGGCTCGTAATCGGGACACGGGTTCAACCTTGCCAGACATTCCTGAAATACTGCTCTGATGGGGATAAAGAATGAAAAAAAAAATAGATAGGAACATGATCTGTGGTCCAATTGAAATTAACAGAGAGGCATGACTATAGGTTTCTTGCACTACAGGGAAAATGCCTTTGTTGAATTCAATAAGTTTGGTGACCCTTTCTTTTTTCATTGCCTTCAGAAACATGACATCTTATCCAGGCCTTGTGATTTTTATGGAGCATTAGAAATTAGAAATCAGACGCCACATGGCAACACTTATCTAATACAGTATATTAGAATGTCAAATATATTAGATAACTGGAGACAAACTTGACAAACTTTGTTATGTTTTATTCCATTTACAATTTGATATTGATGAGGTAACAAAATAAGGAAGCAAATAAAACCCAGTGAGGCTTATCTCTTACTGTTTTCTACTAAATTTTGCAAAACAACAAAAAAGGTTTTACAAGATGTTACAAGTCACAAAAAAAAATCCCAGGGTGCCAAGTAATACACATAAAAAGTTAAAATACCAAAACTGGGGATGTGTTATCTTATAAAAGTAAAAGCATTTTCAAATTCTTTCTCACAGGAGAAGGTAAATGTAACATTAGCCTACATATGGCTCTGTAGTGCTATAACAGAGTTAAACTGTACCAACAAATCGCTGAGATTGTGCTTGCAGTAGTAAATTTTCGAGATAGAAACTTAAAAAATGTGGCTCCATTTGGCCCAGAGAGGAATGCAGTGTTGTCCCTGATAAGAGTGAGGTCTCGCTGTAAAGCCTGAACATGCCACTGGTGCAGAATGCTTGGAACCATTACTGATCTAATGATATACTACACTTTAACTCTGCACGTCGTCCAAAAGACAGAAAGGGGTGAAGTATGAGGAAAAGTCTTCTATAGGGATTATTCAAGGGCATCACAGAAGATTATTGAAAAATCTATGTCCAGTAGACGCCTTGTGCTGTAGCTCCAGAGCCTTACCACATATTTGTTGTCCATTCCCTTGCGATCATGCATGAGCACCGTCAGGCGTCTCGCATGGACTGCAGGATGGGAACTTCACCTGCCATTTATAGGCAAAACTAATAAATGACAGAAAATGAGTGAAATCCTCCCCTAATCTGAAATAATAATGACATAAAGTGCGGCGATGTTAGTCATATGACCCATGTCAGTGTTGGCCATGACTGCCACGTTTAGCTTACCAAGCATAGGTAACATAGAGTTCAGGGATAATCTGGGGATAGCTGAGGCCTTACAAACTCACAGGCCGCTGTTTGGGTCAACATTCCCAAAAGTCTTGACAAAATATGGCCCTTGGTTACAAAATTAGCCCCAAGCAATTGAAAATATATGTGTGTTTTTCTTCAGACACTGTAAGGCTATCAGCTCACTATATATCCAATTAAAATTACATTTGGGAATTGTGGCAATAGACTTGTAATTTAAGATTCAATGATTTTAGCACATGTTGCAACAATCAGATAATTTGAAGAAAATTGTATGTGCAGCCATTTGAATCTAAGAGAATCAATGAAAAAAGAAGTAGTAAAAATAGGCAACTTTTTTTATCTGTCATTTTTTATGTATATTTATTTAAATTGTAAAGCTATTCTTAAAAGTAAACATGGGAAAGGCTGCGTTTGTGGCACATTCTCAGGAGGCCATCGAGAAAAAAGTCTATCCTATCTCAAAAAACAACAGAATATCCATCAATACAAAAGTTGGAGACTAAAGAAAACATTATACTTTTATGTTTTAAATATAAAAGTCCTGTTGTTAATCTGTTCACAATTACACAACACATGGCTTTGATATGAGTGCGGCACCAGCTGCAGGTTATAACTTCACCTCAAATTGAAAACACTGAATCTAAATAATCATGACACAATTTAAATACTGCTGTATATCACTGATGCTTGTGCGGTGCTTGTGCTGAGTTGACATTTACTTCAGATTTGTCAGCAGTTGCGTATCTTACACAAGCACATTCAACAAAACGCGTCGTAAGCCGAGTGATTAGTGAGTGAAATCTAAAGACTGTCATGAACTGAGCGCAGCACTGGTGGACTTCTTTTCCTTCCTTTGATTCTCTGCTTGAAACACTATCCTTAATGATTTCCACTGTCTTCATGCTCTGAGTTAAGAGCCGAGGCAGTGTGACAGTGACCCTCTCAACTCTAATACGAGCCAAATGTTATCGGACTAGCAGCACAAGAGGAAACCTTCATGCCTGACCGTACTGACTCTGCTTTAACCTTACACAAATTTGCGAGTAACCCTAGTTTACCTCTGGACCTGGGTCAAGAGGACGTGGGGACCAGGAGGGTCAAAGGTCAGGCTGTTGATTTCTCGCTGTAATTTAGAGGAGACAGCGGAGTTATGTTGGCTTTGATTGTTTTACCTTCGAACATATGCCATGGGACAGCGTCTGAGTGTGACTATAGCCTACATGTTGGAGTGATAACACGTACATCATATCATAGAGGAAAATTAGTTATTATTAGGATATGATACTTTAGAGAAATTTAGAGTCATTCTTATTTTGGAATACAAACTAAAATGTATAATATTTAGAAGAGTTTAAAGGCTTTCCAAAATGAATCCACATATCCACAGTGTGTGATGGACTTCTGGGGTGGTCATCAATCTCACACTCATTGCGACCGTGTGATAAAGCTAATTAAGACTTACTTTGAATTGACAGTCCCCTGAGTAGGAACTAAAACCCTAAAATGCTGCCTAAAGATAACATCACATTTGAACCTGCTCTCCCCGGGCCTAACCACCCTGAGGCGGGCAGTGCTCACTCTGGCCCACCCCGGACACTTCCTGTCGGGCCACTCCTCTCTGTTAGTTGTGGGGAATGCTGGTTCTCTGTGGAGTCTGGCAGAGCCTTGCTTAGATTAGGCAGTGGCTTGGCATGATTGAGGCAGAGCTTGGGGGAGTGCAGTTGGGTTTGATGTTATCAAAGGTCCTGGTTGGTCGGTGTCTGGGGGTCGGGGCTTGTCTGGAACGTGGGCAACAGCCCTCGATTTAATGACCCACTGTCGGCTGCTAATTGTTGCCTTGGCTTCTGTTCAAGTCTTTGTGCGTTCCAGGAGTCAGCGGCGTGATCAAAGTTCTTCTTAACCTGGCAATACCTTTATCCATTTAGTTTCAAACAAGGCTGGGTGACGAGGCCGCTCTGGTTTCACTCTGGATTTAAGTGGTGCTTAAGGTTTTAGCCTCTTGGTTGAGACTCTGCAATGTGCTTTTAGCCAAAAAAAAAAACAAAAAAAAACTTCTGAAGTAAACAGTCAGGTTCCACCTGGATCTGTGTCACATTAGTTTTATTAGTTGTATTATAATATTTGAGACCAGTGTTGGTCCACTTTGGGACCTGTTTTTAAAGGTTTCAAGTCTCTGACTCAGGGCAGGACTTAAGTAAAGACCAGACCACAACTGATTTATTTACAATATCAGAGTATTGAGTAGATTGTTTTCTGTCTAGACTTGTCAATTGAATATTGGACAGGCATCTCAGAAATGTCTAATAAATTAAGATAACTGGGGTAGATTACATGTTATAACATTTAAGTCTTATTGCAAGAGTTTAATAATTTTCATTTGTTCATTGTTGGTAATGGTTTTCATCAAAGGCTTTGTCATGGATTGGAAATTAAAAAATTGTTTTATATTTCCTCTCAAAAGCGGTTCTGAATATACCAACCACCAGTAAACCAAACTTGGAGATTGGACAGTCTCATTGGAAGTGTTTGTCATTTAAAATAAATATACAAATAATAAAAACGAACCGAATGATCACCAGTTTCAAACCAGTGAATGTTTTCCAGGCCGAGTAGCGGTTGCTCTGGCCTCTCGCTCCTTGTCTTCATAATAAAGAGTCTTCATAATCACACGCTCATTCAGTGGCAGTCCAGTGTGATTGACAGCAGTGGTGTGAACACAGGCGCCAACGCATGACTCGGACCGTTACCCAAATATGCAAGAGTTGTTCTGACTGTCGCCACAGTGCTCCTCTATGGAATAAGTAGTCTGTCTTTGAACCATAAACCAAAGGCAGTTTTTGTAAACAAGATGTAAAGAACATGTGAGCACCAGCTGAAAGAATGAGTAAACCAAGTATAAGTTAAAGTGTTTAAAGGTAAATGAACACACGGGGCATATCAGACAGAGACATACTGTAGACAATATAAATCTCCTCACAGCCACTCGACACCTGTTTCCACTTACACAACATACCACTATCCACTCGCTTAAACCAATAAGCAGAGAGTGAATTATAGTAGTTTGAAAAGTAAAAGCAATTGGCCAGCAAATGTTCCTGTCAGTGTTGGAATATACAGTATTGCATTGCATTTCTGTGAACAAGACCTTTTCTTTAGATATCACAACTCGCTGAACACTGTTAAATACTCGACAGTCTTTCGTGCAGTGATTTAGTGAAAGTCTGTGAAACTGATGAAAATGTGTCCATCAGAGAGGGTTTCTATGCCCTTAAACATCAATCCTGTCTCAGCCACAGTTGACGGACCCAGAGCCTCACGTTCTAAGTGGGTTTAGTCTCGTCTCACAAACTGTCACAATCATCCCTGCTCAGGAACAAAAGGTGTAAACAGCGGGTTCAGTGGTAAATTTCCATGTTTGAGGTCATATGATTTATTACACAGCTGCCCTCAAATATGTCCCTGCTTGGCCGAGACTTCTGCTGGGGATTAGCTGCAGCCGGGGCTAACAGGCAACTGAATATTTATATACCGGCGGCAAGCAAACCCGCTTTTTGACAATCAGCAGAGTAAGCCGCAAAATCTCATTATTTATGTCTTTGGTTGCATTCATTTCACCACAAATTTTGTAATCGAATGCAAAGTCTTTCTCATTTGCAACCACTGCCAGAGGTTAATTAGTGACAAAGATGCATTCGCAGAGAGTGCAAAGGGTCAAACAGACTATTCTAAGCAAAACAGGCTTTAAATTAAGGGTAGTCACCTTCTGTCCAGTGATCTTTTGTATTAGCCACAGCTAATAGAGACAGGGATGGCTGCCTGTGTTTGCAAACAGCAGCCTCCAGTCCCTAACCTGAAGGATGCATTAACTTTGCCTGACTAATCCTAACACCACAGAGAATAGGGACAGGATTAAGACTTTTAACCCTCAGAGAAAGAGAGCCCTTCTGCATCAGAGAGGGCTGTGGGCCAGTGTTTCTCTCTGCTGGAGCTCCTTTTGGTTCTATTGTCCCGTCACAAGGACCAGCTGTCAGTGTTCTGGGGAGGATGAATGACGAGCCCTTGAAGAGAGGGTCTGCCTGTGTTTACTGAGAGGTCGCTCGGGTCTAAATCATGACTTTGAGGCAGGACAGGGTTTTACACTGCGAAACAATATTACATGGCTTTGTGATCTGTGAAGCCAGGATCATTTACTATTTGTTGATATGAGAAGCCATGTGTCACAGCTTCTGTTCCTAACGTCAGGCAGAAAGAATACAGTTTTAAATTTTAAGGAACTGGCACTGATTTTTATGTGGTTTGAAACATTTTCAATTAAAATTCCTTGCACAGATGACAGTTCATAAAAACCCTGGCTAAAGTTCAGAACAATCTAAATCTTTAATTTGGGTGTTTACTACTGGTCTTTGTAAAAATGCTATGGACATGGTTGACACTTAAATGCTTCAAAATCACATCCTAAATGCAAAAAATACGCAAAGTTTCAATAAAATGTGCCATTTTTTAAATGAGTGAAAGCTGGTGTTGTACTTGTATAAATCAAACCTAGTACTTATACTCATAAATATAGTTCTAAGGCAGATAACACAGTAAAGCTGAGTTTTGTGTGGGTGTACACCTGAAACTGGGAGTGTTCAACGTCTCCCGACTGTAGGTGGTCTTCTTCTCACACCTGTCTCTTAAACCCGGGCCTTCCAGTCCCACAGCTGCACCACTGCACTGTCACTCACTTAATACCATGTCCAAACAGCATCTCTACATCACAGACATGCACCTCTTTGTTTTATATGAACCTGTGGGGGGCTTTACTGAGTGATAACTGATCATTCTCCTTCTGGGCTGTTTTTAGCTTAAGAACATATCCTCCTATTTTCTTTACAGCTCCCGCATGAACCTGCATGGTCCAGTTTTTCTCTGTCAGTCTCCTGGATTCATCATCAAGGCAAGAAAATACCACCACCGTTGAAAACAGAGAATTTCTTCCAAACATGTCCAACAAAATCCCACACGTTCATCCCACGAGTTCACAGTCACCCTGCAGTCATGTGAGACTGTCAGAGATCCCAGTGATGGTGAAAGCTTGAGATAACAGTCGTCTGTGTGTGATAGTGGTCACTGTGAAGGGAGTGAGGGTTTGATGTAGTTGACTCAGCTCTTGCTAAGCTGCATGAGTGACAGAAGAAAGGGAGGAACGGCCAAGACCAGCTGTTTTTCCTTGTGGTTACTGTAAAAGTCAGGACTCTGCAGATGATCCTTACCCATCCTGACCTGGAAGTCTGATCTGCTGTCAACAGCTCTCGGGAATGAGCATGTTCATCCCTTTTATCTGGAAGTGATGAGTCTCTCTGAGATTGGCATGCGTCAATGAGAGAGCAACTGTTGCCTTTGGGGCACAAGTAAGCTGATCCTGCATGTTTCTATGTCATCTTAATTTGACGTGTATATTATCATCAAATTAGGTAGGCTGTATATGTCCAAATTCCTCTCTTTTATAAACTGAAATTACTGGAAAGAGCTGCAAGAAATGTTAGTGATATGTGAAGGATGGTTAACCATGATGGCTCCCCTCCCCCGGACTGCCTGCCCACTGTTTCCAGTGCAAGTGCTCTCCATTTGTCTCTGTGGATCAAATGTCCCTGTTGATCTGAGAGCCTCCTTATAAGGTCTTAGCCAAGAGAGCAAAGCCTGAACAGAACTCTACCAGCCTCTCCCTTTATTTACATAGACTGTGTGAGCACACCAGCATGGAAAATTTACCCTATCACACTTTCCCCATCAGCAATATCTTTATCGTCTGTGAATGAACCACTGCTAATGTCATGGAAGATTTATGTGAAGTTATGGTAAGGGTTACCTGCTTGTGTTTTCTTTGCCATTAAAAGGAGTCATAAATGTACAGTACGTGGGGTTCCATACTTCAACAACATATAAAATAATAAAACTCTGACGTGCTGCCAAACCAAATAGCCAAATTTCCACTTCACTTCAGAAATCTAAGTGACTGATCTGATTTTATATCCTTTAAATTCTGAGCTCATTACGCCGTCGAGCTCAACACCCACTGTGGCTGAGGCAGAAATGATGGTGCCCCTCATAGCATGTGAAACAAGAATTTCCTGCGCTGGAGGGCTGTTAACCTGAATCTTAGGGTTAATCTGTCTGGAAAATGGTAAAATGACTTTTTTCTGGTTCCTCCATGTGACTGCTTGAGTAAACATGTATTCCGAAAGGACTTTGTGTGAACAGTACCTACATTCAGAGGCTGCAGCCTCCCTGAGTACCGTTAACTCTCCTGCAACACCTAGTTTCTTGGCAATGTACCGTGAGGATTTTAAAAATAATCTTTCACATACCATTTGATTTTTTTTTCTCATTCCTCATCACACGTTTCCTCGTCTTCTGCAGCCAACATGCTCAAAGGCTCACATATGTGTCGTTTATTGAGAAACCACTAATGGAAGTCAAAGTAACAGGATTGTGGGAATGCTGATTGACTCATTTGCCAGGTCTTTACTTTTTAATTATCACAAGTTCCAGTCAAGACCCAGCCAATTAAAAATGATGTATGGTTTTATGTGAAGTTAAGTGCCAACTCTCAGGAAACCCCCATCCATCAAAGTAACAACACATTCATTTACCATTTTGGCTGTGGATTGGAATAACCTGATTGGTTCATGGACCTGCCAGAAGCAACACAAGTTTCTTTTACCTTAAGCTTCCAGGTATTTTTGATGGTAACCAAAAATGTTTTTTATTTTGTTGTAACACAGTCTTACTTCAAGTGATATTGTTTTTAAGCACAAATTATTCAAAAATAAGTCTGTTTTATTGACTGTTGATGACATAGAAATAATTGCATCTAGTAGTGCTCATAGATATTCAACGTCCTGACAGTTGTGCTGAAGAAGCTATTTGTTAGGCTTAGATGTTAAATAATATGTAAAAAATATAGCAAATGGTGAAAATTGAAGATAAATAATCATGTACAATCACACCGATGACACTAAAATACAATGCTACAGCATGCATTCG
This sequence comes from Rhyacichthys aspro, assembly GCA_036850595.1. Taxonomy (NCBI): domain Eukaryota; kingdom Metazoa; phylum Chordata; class Actinopteri; order Gobiiformes; family Rhyacichthyidae; genus Rhyacichthys; species Rhyacichthys aspro. The sequence continues at coordinate 15,048,640 of CM072153.1, forward strand.
TAATGTTGACTCAAAAACCTATTGTGAGCTGTTTGCCAAATGTAATGAGCATTAGAAGAGGATCATCATCTTAACCCAATCACAGAATCCAGACAAACATATTCCTGTCCCAAAGGTGAATTAGCATGGCTGGGATGTTTGTCTGCATCGAGGAGACTTGGCTTCTCAGCTAAAGGTCTCAGACATGCAGTTACACAGATAATGAGAGAGTGGAGCCGGACGGGGACAATCAGACCTGTGTGTGTGTCAGCGCAGAGCAAGCAGCATTCACTGATGCGTCAGAACAACGTCAAGGCCTGCAGAAGGTAACCCTAAGCAAAAGCTTTAATGAATAGACTGAGATGTCAAATTACCAAGCTGTGATGCAAGGGAAGGTTTAAATTTGTAGTTTTATAGTTTGTGTAAAGCATGTGTTGTCAAGAGGACTGCAGGTGAAAATTAGCAACTGAGCTAGAACCTGGTACAATGTTAATGGTTAATATTTTATTGTGCACTGTCCCTGTTCAAATAAATAAATGACAACAATAACAGCAAGAAAATGTCAAACAACGTGCTTTAATTAAACACATTTCCTGAGCTTTGACTTGAAGTGTGTTCCTTTGCAAAAGCACCTTGAATTATTCATGTGTGTTTCTTTGTCTGTGGTAACCAGTGAAATCAGCAGCCAGCATGTTGGCCAACAGTATAGAGAGCAGTGCCCTGGGGCAGTCTGGGTAATTACTGGCGACTCATGAAGGCCAAATGGAATGTTTACTCTACCCTGAGGTCAGCAGGCCTTCTGAGAGTGTGCTTTAAAAGCCTTGTCAAAATTTGCATGGGCCACTTTGTTGTTCCAGTCTCCTTTAAGAGATAACTTTTTTTAACATTTCAATGCAATGACAATGTATAAGGTAAGGTGGATTCTGGGAAAAAAAAGCAGAATTTATTTACTCTGTGACTAAATCTTACTTTTATTTATATCCGTGATTAACAGGCTGCTTGGCCTTTACATTGAATAATAATATATGAGCTGAACATGATTTTTTTTTTAAGCCCCATAAAGCAGCATTTACACAACGTTGTTCTACTTGATGTGGGTAGACAGCACTTAATTGAATTCTGGGACCCAATTCACATTTTCTAGCTTTGCTCACTCTTCTGATTAAAGTATTCACCTTTAGCTTCCTTTCTGTTGATAACATCTTGTTAGCTGTAAATACTGTTATGGTGATATGCCACAGGTAAACACTCTGGCTATAAACAGCTTTGTTTGACAATCCCTCCCATGCTCTACGTAAACCTCACAAATCAGCCCTCGCAGTATGATCTGTAAGTATAACTGTCAGCTGTGGCCCTGGGCTCTTGACCCGCTGACCTCTTGGCACTGGGTTCATTGACTGGTGAACTTTTGTGGCTCAAAGGGCAGACCCTCCACAACTGGATGGAAACCAAGCAGACGCCTCGAGGGTCGAGAGTGAGACGACAGCTCCAGTCTCAATGTGAAAAAGACCGAAATGTGACATGCTTCTCTGGCTGAAAAAGAGGACTAATTACTTTTCAGCCAATACCCAGTTACTACCCAGTTGTACTTGGTAACATTAAAGATAGAGCATTGAGATGTCTTAAATGTTGAAACTACTTCATCACATGAGCTTGTCCAAATTTTAAAACCAGTGGTTTAGATATGTATGTCTCAACAGGAAAGTACCTTGTCTTTTTCTTCTGGAATAATGCAACATATGTCAGCCATTATCAGGTGTGACAGATAAAATGTACCTTTATCTTCATGATGCAATGATATAACTCACTGTTGCCTTAGCAAACAGTGACTTACAGCATTTGAATAAATACGGGTTCAATGATAAGGACGGATAGGATCTGCTTCCCTCAGGCCAAGTCTAAGGGAAGTGTGACAGTACAGTAACAGTCGGTTCAGGGGATTTCATGTGAAAGCCCCTCTTGTTCACTTTCCTTCAGCCTAAAATCCATACAACAGAGATTTTGGTTGGGATAGTGAAACAGCTTCCCTCCACAACACCTCAGCTCTGCTTTAAAACCAATGTTCCAAACTACACAAGCACCTAAAGCTGTTAAACATATCAAGGTCCTGAAGAAACCTGCAGTATTATAGATATTCATGTTTGAACAGTAGTAATGCAGAGAAAATAAACTGCAGAAGTCAGTTTAGTAGAAATAATGCAGTCTAAGGCAAAGTGTGGCCTTTTGTGACCTGTTTTCACAGAAGATACTTGCTCAACTCATCCAGAATCACACCATGAGCGACAGGAAACGGAACAAGAGGGGTTGTTTGGAAAGGATGCCCTGGTCGGGGCTGTCTGTGCACAGTTTGAATCGCTGCTTCTCGTCAGTACAGCACATCTCTGTCGAATGAGGTCATCTGTATGATCAGCAGTGTCATAGGGGCCGTGGCGAGACAGACAGTCATGCATGCTCCTGGCATTTCTTCTTTTATCCCACCTGCAATCGAACAAATGATTCAGTGGAAATTCAAACAAACAAATGACAACACACCTCTGACAAGTTCACTGAAAAAGTCATGATGTAAACGTGGCTTTGTACAAAGATTTATACAAGTGTCAAGTTTTGAAAGATGTTTGTGCAGTCACTCAGAACCACCCAATTAACAGCTTATTGTATTTATTTCACCTATGTTCATTTCTGGTTGGAAGATTCCATTCTTTGACATCCCTCAAAGCTTTGGATAAGAAAAGCTGTGATAACACCCACCCTCATAATGAACAGATCAATATTCATCCATGATTGATCAACACCACACGAGCATCAAGAGGAACAGTTTTGGTGGAGGTAGTCTTTGGATGGTGCAATTTATGTCAGAGTGCAGAGAGTCTTCAGCTGATGTGGGCTGGCATCAAATCAGCTGTGTGGCTGTATCTAACAGTGAACAGAACAAACGCTATGCTCAATGATTAACAGTTTATAAAAATGTTATGGTTTTGTTTAAATATATATATAAAAAATATTCAGTTTTACCAACATAAAGATGGGATTGTCCTCATCTGGACACAAACATGATGTTCAAAATAGGTCCAAATACCCAACCAAGTTCCCTTTATTAGCTGTTATGTGCAGCTACAATCTACGAAGTCTATAAAATGAAATATATAATGTGTTTGATGTCTCTATAGGAGCAGAGTTGCAGGTGTTCAGCTGAGCCTGATTCCGGTAAGTGGGCTGTGAGATGACACAACACATTCACCTAACCATCTGCAGAACTGTTGGCTGGCCAGCCTCGGGATGAGCCACAGCATGCCAACTGCTTCCTGTCGACTGCCCAGTCCCACAAAGTCAGAAAGTGTCATCTGGATCAAACAAGAAGCCCATCAGAGCCGTGAACAACAACCCTGTAAATCCAGATGTGTGTGCTTATGTCGTGGCAAAGGTATTTCCCAGATTCACACGGGTCTATGTCCTAATCCACAGAAAAGCGGCAACCCTCACTGGAAAGATTGTGTTACTTTATTTGGGAAGGGATCAAACCAGGACTGAGTTGTCTAATAAAAAGCTAATAAATGAATGTGTACTTAACAAAGTCATGTATATCCTTCATCCAGACTCCACTCAGATCAGGAATGTTAGTTGACTTCCTTACCTTCTGTATCTGACTGTAATTACAGGCCTGGATATTTCCTGCTCCAGTTTACCGTGCTAACAGGGCCCCTCTGCCAGTGAAAAAGTCATGTTCTTATAGCCCTTTTCAACAGGACACTATTAATGGCCAAGATTAATGGAAATCTGTCACATTAATGCAAGAGAGTATGAGTTTACAGTTTGTTTGCCTTGTCAGAAATCACTTAAAATATAAAATGCAACATTTGAGGGGAAGCTGTGTGTAATTAATAAAAAAAAAAAGGTTGGAAACCAAATGCACAGCCACTGTTGAGGTGTGTTTAGAAGTAAAAGCTTGCACTTTTTCTTCAGGAGTGTAAAGGCTTGAGAAGGCATTTTGTGCACCTAGCAAAGGTGGGGGAATGAAAACAACATGGAATGAATGTAGGGCCTCAGAGCGTTGTGTCCGGCATGTGCTGACGAGAGCCAGAGACCAGACTTAATCCACACACGCACACGGAGCCACATACATACATGACCAAATGTTTCTGCTCACGGACGCACACAAAACAACTGCTACTGTGCTTTGGTCAAACAGAATTAGCTTCATGAGATAGCAGATTTAACTCATTTGCTGACTGCCCAACTTGGAAAAGGTTGGATACTCAATGAGGTAAGCGTTTAATAAAAGAAGTGTGACAGATTGCTTGTAAAACTCTGAATTACTGTAAACATTTTCCAACACAGTGAACATCTGCTAATAGTTTAGTGGTTTGGAAAGCACTCCAACAAGGTGATGCTCAGATGATGACACACAAGAAACAGGGATATTCCTTCATTTCTGATACATTAGCTCATAATAATACTCCCATTTCCTCTTCATTGACAGCTTTGGGACTTAAAGACGTTTATCTGCTACTGTTACCCGCTCCATTCTCAAAATAGAACGAGATGCGGTGTGTTCCAAACTAACTCACAAACCAACTTTTCTTTTAATGAGACCACTGCTCTCAGAAGGCCTTTCAAATTGTATTGCTTTGATAATAGTAGTCTGGCTCACTGGGAAAGCTGTAGCTCTGCGGTGCTTGACTGGCCGAGCCCCGTCTGGAACAGGGGCCATAAAGCATCCTCTTTATTCGTCTCTTCTGGGATATTGGCTAAACCTCACACATACTTTATTCACACATTTGCATTTTACACAGACAAAAACTATTTGTTATGCAGGTTTGGATGAAAACGTGCATCTTTTCCAAGGTTTTCTTCAAGTTTGTATAGTAATTACATGCATCGAACATATGAATAATAAAGAGGAGAATTCCCTTCAACATGTAAAACACCAATAATACATCTATACTCGTGCCTTGATTTTAAAGTAAACTGACTTGGCCTATATCAATCACAGAGCAGTTCATTAAAAGCCTCCCTCACACAGATACACAGGGAATTCCTCTCCTCTGAGCTCTGTTGTGACCTAAATAGAAGACCACACCTACAAAAATGGAAACATGAGCTTTACTGAATGCATGTAGAAAAGTATATTCCTCAAAGTGAAACCATATGACTCAATCTCTCACTATGTTCAAACTGCACCTACAGCAGCCAGTACAAAATGCTCTCAAGCACATAACTATTTTAGTTCATTATTGTCTTTACTTGCTGAGTGTGGATCTTTGCTCCTTGAAATCCCAGACTGTTGTGTTGAAAAGGTTCAGTATTCAGAAAACATTTTGCCAATTCGCAGCCAAGAGTTCCTGTGTTTACATATTTCACAAAGACGTTGAAAGATCCCTGTCAAACATGTATAGGGGCTTCTGTGCCACCATGTAAGTTCATCCATAACATGACTGGTGCATAGGGGGAATTGTTGTGTGCACCACTGAACTATACTGAACTATACTGACCCACGTGCAAATGCAGCCAAAAACACACTATTATTATTAATACATGCAGAACTCTACAGTCAATACAAGGTAAATGTTCCAGTCAAATATTTTAAAAGAAAAATGATCTGACATTCTTTGTTACAGAATCCTAGGCTATGTCCACACAAATGCATTTGGATGTTTAAATATTTAGATAGAATAGAAAGCTTTCTGAACCCCACAAACATTTCCTTATTTTGATTTCTTTATTTTATTACTTGTTTTAGTAGTGTCTTTATGTGTCATATTTGAAGGAAAGGTTTTTGATTTTTTGTACTTATTTATGTTGCCTTTCCAGCAGCTGAGCAGCTGGCTCGAGGAAATGTGACATTATCGTTAAGAGGTGTGTCATATGTATTCCATCTCATTTTTTGTGCTCATGCGTCAGTGCATTTGGGAACAAATGGAAACAAATAGTTTTCTGTGACCGTGCTCTTCTACAAGTGCCATTATTCATCTGTGGCATTCAATTTGTCACAGCTCCCAGTCATCTATTAATGCCTGGCTACAGATGCTGCTGCGTCCCTTGAGCTCTCTTTGCACATGGTTTCACGTGACTGCTCACAACTATTACTTCTCTATTATTCCTCCCTTGGATTTTTTGAGGAACCAAAAATTCAAACCCACCTGAGCCCATGTGGATGGCTAACAGTTTAAGTTCCCTTTGCCCATTTGTATTTTCACTTGATTCCCGTTAGATTTGAAGATTTGTATTAACACAATGTGTCTGTGTCCACTGTACATGCATATAGCCTTTTATTACATTGAGTTTTGGCTTTAATACAACATCTGAGAATTTCTGAAGTGTTAGTGTAAACAGGTAGCACTTTTTATTGAATAACAGAGTTTTAATAAAGTGTGTATGTTCAGACTTTCTGACACCTCTAAAATGTTGGATTATAAGAACTTTTCTATAGCATTGTCTAGGTGAGCACTGAGCAGAGTCTGGGAGGATGGGTGAGCTCAGTGCTTAAACATGTCATCACCAGAAGTTACTGTAGCATGAAGAGGCTTTTGGTCCACCCTGAGCTGACCCCGACCACCCCCAGACCAACCCCAGACAAGGCTCCGGCAGAGTCAGTGGGAGTGTGCTGTTTGAACACAGCTGGTCGACAGGCTGGGACTGTGTCAATACACTGGACTAATGTCTAATTCTGATGGATTATTAGCATATCCTATTAAAAAGAACACTCTTGGTATTTTGTCGGTTGGCTTCGTGCTGTTACAGCACATATGTTCCATATAATTCATGCTACTTGCACCACTTGAAGTGGTACAGACTGCTTGAGGGTTTGGACCATTTTGGGTTATTTCAGCTGCGGTTTATGCTCAGGCAAAACGGTGTAAATCCTCGGAACGCGAACCCACCATAAATCTGTGCAAACTGTCAACGTTTTTTTGTTTTCAATGTGACTTTATTGAAGGGGACACTTGTGTTTTATTTTTCACTGTCCTCAGGCTGAGATTTCTAGTCTGGATATATGCAACAGACTTCAGAGTTTATGGGCTAATCCCCTGCTGCAATGTCTTGGTGATTTGGAGGATCTGAGACTAAACATCTTGACTATTTTTTTCTATGTGGCGCTATTGGTCTTCTTTTTTTTTTTTTCATTAATAGGGTACAATGGTGTGTAATGGTGTGTTTTTGTACTTGTTCTCTGTGGTTCAGTCTCATCCACACAATGAAGAAAGGCTCTGTAGACCATGACTCATTCTCTTAAACTATGTCATTCTCAGCACTGCCTCAGTCCACTCAACGTTGAGCTTTTCATTTACAGTGACATCTGTCTGGCGTTGCACATTTTTGTATCACCATAATAACAGACTGAGACAAGTCCTATTTTCCTCTAATGTCTTCTTGTAATGTTAACATGCCCCAAAGGAAGTTGTGAATAAACCTTTCTACATTAGCTCCATTTAAAGAGAAGAAAAGGCTATTGTACTTTTTGTTGTTTGTTAGGTGTAGCTGAGTAATCACAAGTCCTCCAGTTAAATGTCTGTCTGTTATTCTGAACATGTTGTTTTAAGAACCATATGAGAGGAGCTGATAAATAAAATACACACATTTGTACTTTCTGCAATGAATAACAGCAGTTTTTTAACAACTTGAAATGACTCTGCGACTGTATTTTTTGTCTTGTTTAATTGTTCAAATTGATTTATGTGGCTTTGTTCCCTACAGCTAAAAATCTTTAATTTTCTTACAAACCATTTTTTATAAACTAAGTATAAACTTAAAATGAACATTTATGGGTAAATTTAAACTCAGATTCGTAACCCAGATCTCTAAATTAGATCATGTCCCAATATAACCCAAAACAATGAATTGTAAAAGCTCTGACAGTGAATGATGCTGCCCATTTTCTTCATAGATATATCTTGATAGACCTCATTGTGCAGCTCAATTGCTGTCCCAGCTACAAGAGTATTGTTTATCTTCATTGCACAATGCTTTCAGAAGACACATTTAACAAGCTTCCTCCCTCCAGGCTATTGAGTGCTCTTATTTTTCTTTGCAAAGCCACACTTTAAAATCCCATTCCATTATGATGGTGACAGGCTTTATCCACAATGATGGACACAGCTCAGATGAGCCGAGCGTCACCTCTGTGCCCCGAGTATGACTAGCTTCTCTGTCTTTATGACTCTGCACATGATCCACAGCTGAGTGTCCTAAATGCTCCGTGCACAGAGAAGTGATGACACCGTCTGCTGCTCAGATCACTCTGCACCACGCTGATTATAAAGGAGACAGTGAATGAGTGTTGGGTGCACTTGAAGAGCCAAATGAGAGCAGCTGACAGGGATTTATATACACAGACGTCATGCCGCACCACTGGAGTAGCAACACCTTTTGTTCCTCTGGCAGCCATTCAGAGTTTTCTACAACTGATCTCCAAGTGGCTGTGGCCTCTTTTGTTTGAAAAGCTCAAAAAGGTCAATGAGTCCTGGTGCTTGACACTTCACTGCAGTGGTGCTGTGAAGCACTTATGCGGTGGTGCTTATGCACATTACCTGTGTTGCATTACCGAACATTTTACCATGACCCTGCCAACAGCACACATCACCACCAAACAACAGCACAGCAACCTTTCCTGCTTTAAGAAACAGAAATCAATAAATATCTCTCTATATTTCAGTTTGTGCCATATGGCAGTGATTCTCTCAGTGATGCACTTCCTCAGTGGATCACAATCCATCTTTGTTTCCTCTGGCACATTTATCCTATTTCTCCACACACAGCAGCTATTAAAAATAAGTCATATGTATTCTAATAATGTTACTAATTACTAATGATGTTCCATGTCACAGAAGCCTGGCTGTTTATGTTAAGTGTGGACACTGTGTGATTGACCCTGCTTGCAGCAGCTCCTGTGTGCTTAAAGCCACATGTGCAATGAGGATCAAATCCTTTCTTGGATGTCAGATTCAGCTAAGTCCTGGGCACAGGTGTTAGACTGGTGTCCAACTTTTAAAAGGTTAAGTGCATTTTTAAAAGCAGACCTCAGGGGAAAGTCCCCTCTTTGGCTAATTAGACATGGCTGTCACTCAAAGGCCACAAGCTGGATTATTCCAGGCTCAACATTTTATTCCCTTCTGGAGACACTTCTAATAAGCACAGTGCACAATGAAAGTTGTGCAAATGGATTTGTGATGGTGTGAGGTGACAGTCCTACAATGATTAACAATAACACACAAGCAGGGGGCAGTTTTATAATGCTGCAACATTAATCAATTTTAAATAGAAGACAACAATGTTTATTATACCTTAATAGTTTGAACATTTCTGTTGATCATTGAATTTCCTATTCTGCATGAATTAGAGGCCCCCCTTTAACAGGTCTTTGTTATTGTCATCCACAGGAAAGTGTGTAAAATAAAAAAGGATGGTGGGGACCACAAGTGAGCCACTTTCAGATTACGACGACAGAGCTATGTGCAATGAGAAGCACAATGACATCCCTCAACTTAGCTCAGAAGTTGGTCGTTGGAGGACAAAAAGTCTCACAGTGAGCCCATGCAGAGATGCTGCTGATAAGGATCTGTCAGTGGCGAGAAAAGAGGGGTTGTTTGAGTAAGGACATGTTGAGCAAAGACATCCTCACAGAGTTCTGCAGAAGCAACTCAAATTCAAACATGTTCCTCCAAAAATGTTGGGAATGGGGGAAAACTGCTTTCAGAGTCTTGTACCTTCAGACAAGCTTTGCAAAGCTACCGCTATAATGATTCCAAATATAATTCCCTCCCCATCATCGTCCAGTCTTTAAGAGGTGCTGACAGAGTTGCTCTGGCACATAACCAGGTTGACGATCCTCAGAATCCATCTTCAAAACATGAAAAGCTTTGTAGAAACACCGTTCATTGGGCAAATTCCTGAATCACAGTGTCACAAGTTCCTGCAAGAGCTGATATTAAAAGTAGGCTGAGGGTCTTTGACTTTTTTAGACCCAGTAAAGTAAAAATATGTTGGCCAAATGCAGCTGACCTCATTTTGCTAATGTATTTTTTTGTGGCGGAACAAATCTGATGATGGTATTTTACTGAAGCACTATGGCCAACACTGATTTCCACAAGCACACATTAAATTACAGCCTAGTGTGTGGGGGAAGCTGCACTGGATAGAAGCTGAAGATGTACTGCCCTGTTATGAGGGAAGCAGCCTGTGCCAATGCTTTGCCATTTAGAAAAGGATAAAACTGAAAAGGGATTATAAACAGGGTAATGCAAATGTAGCTTCCAGGTTGCATTTTTCATCTGGGAAAACATAAAAAGTTTGTGTTGGCAGCTAAAAGGTGAGCTTTATTTATCAATTTTATCACCCAGAAGTTGCTTCGTGTTGCAATTTACAAAGGTGGCAGTAAGTGCTGCTGAAGGAGAGTAGCGAGAAAGTGTAGCAATGAAATGAAAGTCCAGACAGCTTTTAGTGGACCAGGTTTGGAAAGGAGAGAGACATTATAGCCAGTTTTTCATAGATACATTTTGGCAGAAGTTTAGATATATAAAAAGTCTGAAACAGATAAAGAATAATTGAAGACTGAGAGAGAAAAAACAGACTGAGGACACTACAAACAGAGACAAAATGAGACATAAGGAAAGCAGAGGTTTTATTCTGTCTCTTATCTGAGTAACATAAGGAATCTTAATAGTAGTGCAGGTTAGGAGCTCTGTGCTATCTCACGGTGACAGGAGACTGGCTCAGGGAATGCGGTATGCCCAAAGGTACTTCTGTTCACCGTTGGGGGATTCAGCAGAGGCATTGCAACAGTGTCAAGAACTGCAGGGAAAGGCTGAAGAAGGACATAAAACTTTAGAAAACCCCAACGGAAACCAGCAAACATCATGAGGTCTGATCCTTTACGGATTTATGTTTGAGGCATGACATTTCGACAGTGTGAAAAATTCAACTGGGAACTTTGCCCAAATGAACAAAGATGCAAAGCTCATCATGGTACAAAAATGTTTTCTCTGAGTTTTCTTTCCAAACCTTTTTGCAGCCACTGTGCGTAGTGTACTGCCAATCATTCGACACAACCAGACTCTGAGCAGATCTTCTAGAGAAGCTAGTTTGGGGCTGTGGGGGCTTGTGGAGTGTTGAGCAGCACATCACTTTTGTGTTTGTTGGGTTTGGGAAGAAAAGTGTAAGAAATGTTTAAGTACATGTGGCAAAAAGAAGGAAAGTACATACATTTTGAGACAAACGCCACAAAGTTTTATTTTGTGTGGAGTTACGCTTCAGTCCAAATAGGAGCATGTTCCTTTTCATAATCATTAATTCATTCGTTTTCTACTGCTTATATAACTTTTTATGGGGTTGCAGGATAAGCATTAACTAACTATGATTACAACAGCAAACCCCAGACATCACCCCAGCCCAGACACCCCTATGAGCCGCAGGGAGCACTTCTACCCTGTAACAATTCCATAATTAGCACGCTGTAAGCAAACAAGGCTTCTCTTGTTTCACTGGCAGTTTATGGTTATTTTGAGGTGCTTAAGCAAGAGCCAATTACAGCATACAAAGGCTGTAACCTATCAGATATAATGGGTCCTTATTCATGAAATTATTCATCAAGATGCAGGTCATTTTGGTTGCAGTTTATCTAAACCCTGGTGTCAGATTATCAGGCTTTGACTATCTTCTATCTGCCATGTTTGTTTTTGAAATACAATGCCATTTGTCAGTGCGTCCACCAACAAATCAAGTCAACGGACTGATTAACTTGGGCCTTTTGGGGCTCCGGATTGAGCAGTGCTCACTAATTGGTCACCAGTGTTTGAACATGGCCGGCAGCCAGGTGACTGGTCAAGAGTTCCAGCTGCTCAATGTCCCGCCTCTGGCTTGAGCCTCTGTCCTAGCACGTGTTTGTTTGTTTTCCTGCCTTTGTTTGGACTAGAGATTTTCTCAGTAAACTAAAGAGAAAATGGATCCGTTACAAATCTCTTTCAAGGAATTTTAGGGAGCAATTAAAAAGCTGGTACAAATGGCTTGTTTTCTGAAATGACATGTTTCAGGTTTCGTAGGAGGACAGAGAAGAAGTTATCAAGATTGAAACAATGGCTTTACACATTCACTGCTGCTCTGTGTTCACTCAAGCAAACAGAAAGACTGCGAAAACAACTTCATTAAGATCTACCAGAGCAGCCAATGCCTCAAGGCAGCAACAGCCACCCGACCAATATCTCTGCAAACAACTTCCCTGAAAAGCGTTTGTGACTAAACTCAAAAACTATTTAAGCAGAAGCACTTCCTTAGTGTAAAATATACATGTAGATGGTTTCCTCAGAGTTAAATATAGAGTTCAAGTAGCTCTATAACTGTGTCCAAACAGGAGTATTTGTTAAATTATTAATATTAGAGATGCATTACAAGTTCCATTACAAGCTGCTTTCATCAGGAAGGTTGAAACAGCAAAAAGATGCATAAAGAGAAGTCATGTTTGAACTTATTTTCTATTGGAAAGGGAGAACTCATGAAGTCAGCGAATTTTTCAGGATTAAACTGTCTTAAAATACGAATCCACATCTAACTTAACCAACTTTTACAGCTTCGCTCTCACTCTACATGACAGCTCTAAAGACTCTAGAAAGTATGTTGAGAATCTTTACAGTCCAAAGCCACATAAATGATGTTGCTTTGTTTTTCTTCTGCTTTAACAGCACTGCAATAAATATCTCATCAGATAACACTGGGATATGTTGTGTAGAGGATAGATAAGCAGATAAAGGATAGAGTTTGTCCGTTCAGGTCTGACCAGTCCAACGTTTTGGTTGAGGCCAAGAATCCTGTTTCAAACAAAGAAAATAATATGACCGAAATTCTCTAAATTATTCCTCGTTTACACACAGACCATGCATGGTGTTCGTTTTTGCAGTGCTAAAGACATATAGTGACCATATATACAGGATAATACCAAACAGAAGCTTTCCACCATCTGCTCCACATAGAAGACTTGGCACATTCTCAGTGCTGCGTTTCTTCGCCTAATGCCAGCTCTGTGCGGCAGTGACTGACAGGTTGGAGCCTGCTAAAGCTGTTCTTACTTAAGATGCATTCACACGGTCAGATCTATGTGACAGTCATGGGTCCTAACCAAGGTCGTGCATGTGTTCCAGAAACAGACAGAGCCCTGAAGGGTCAACAAAAATGTAATTAAATCATTTGCATTTGTTACATTTATGTTTCTAATTCTAAATGTCCAAACTTATATTCCCTGGATTAATTTTCAAAGATGGTTTAAGATTCTGGTTAAGATACAGGATCAGATCCAGACTTAACTGAGATGTTTGGGGACGCACTGTCAGTTTTGATGTCATGGTCCGGAGTCATCTGGGTCACAGCAGGTCAAAAGTTTTTCAAAGGCCCAGAAAATGGTTGTTAGCAAGAAGCTCTGCATTGTGTTAAGCTCTAAGCAATCTAAATAGGCCATAAATATGACAAAAATATTTAGTTGTGCTGTGAATGCAACAATATGACAGCAAATGTTTCCTTTTTATCTTTGCTATTGTGTTATGTACTGATTTATGGGAGTTGGCCATTCTCTAGAAATCTTTGATCACAGAAAATGTAACTCAAAAAGACAGATAGTCTTTCATAGTTAGACTTCACTGTTCCAGGAGTAGGGTTACAGTCTGGGTGGGAGAGTATAAAGCACAATGTGAACATTTCATATTAATGGCACTAGGGACAAAGAGGCCAGTAAAAAGCCTGTAAATCCTCCATGTGACTGGGGTTAAAAGGCATCCTTGTTAGCTCCAGTTATTAGTATTTACATATTCTTCTGGTATCCACATTTGGGCACATCTATATGATTTCATGATGATCATTTAAGTGATTTAAAATCAATATGAAAAGGTTTAGCTGGGTACACAGTCCTTTAACCAAAAATCTCATAGAAAGAGAGCAATTCACCAAAGAAACAAAAAAAAAAACAGTGGACAAAAGGAGCAAAGGTAGAACATGTGTAGCTAGTGATGCTAACAGAGAACTGGCTGGTGAAAGGCACAGAAACACTGACTCATTAGACACATTGGTATCAGGCACACTGGTCAGTCAGTACTATTGCTATACTTTTTAAGTATTCATCATTCATTGGTTGTTGATGATGATGATGATGATGATGATGATGATGATGATGATACTAATCTTGTTAAATTCACTTATAGCTGGACCTTCATAAAACCAAGCGTTTTTTTTCTCCACAAAGATTCAAAAAGCCTTTGCTCTAAAAGATATTTGATAGTGATGTAGTCCTGTTTTATTTCCTTGCCAAAAGTCTAGTTGTAGTTGGCAGTGAGTGCTTACCTCAGTATACTTTATCCTCAGACTGATCCCAGTGCTGAGGCTTCAGCTGCAGCTGGTGGGGGCTGCTGGTCTAAGCCAATGGAGAGGGAGCACCGCTAATGTCATTTCAGTGTGGCCGTCAACAGCGGACCACAGCGCATTGTGGGCTGCCTGAGACGTGGTGACAGTGGGGGAAGTCAGACCACGCTCTCTCTCACTCTCTTCACACTCTTCTTTCAAACGCAGTCAGTACCTGGGCTTTAGGCTTATCGCTTCACGCAGCACTTGGTTCAGTTTTGCGGCTCAAGGGGTGCACAGTCTTCGGACTTTTCATCTTATGCCAATGAGACGCAGCGAGAATCTTTCAATCTTCAGGAATATCGTTTGTGGATACTCTGTTTACTACGGGGCAACACTTTGAAGGTGAGTCCATTTGTGCGTTTTACATGCTTTGCTGCATATACAATCCACACGGTTTACAGTTACAATTTGAAATGTGGAGTTATAGGTTTATATTTTTAACGGCACCAGTAGTTTCTGAAAACACCGTCAATTGGCCCTTTAAGCATGGCAAGAAAACAACCTGGGCAATAAACAGCGTCAAGTAAAACAAACAATCTAAGCTGGCACTCTAATGGAGGTCATACTTCTGTGTCGATCTAGAAAGTCACCTATACATTCTCAGCCGGTCCATTCTGATCTGCGCTTTTACGCATCATCTCTAAAGAGACTCGTTTCCCCTGTGCCTTTAGTCACATTAACCCCATTTCACTGACTCAGAATAAAACTGTATCAGGGTCGGTTGAGTGTGTGTTTGTGTGTGTGTGTAAAGTGCCGAGTCTCTGGAGCCTCCAGATGTATGGACTCAGCTGTCGCCTGTCACTTTGGTGACAACTGGTCGGCGCTCCATGACCGCTGTCTGTCTTTCGCAGTAGGTCTCTATAGCTGTCAAGAATGCTGTTGAGTGCGTAGGAATGTGCTCTCTCGTACACCACAGACGTATACGGTATACTGTACAATACCTTTCACTCTGTGTTTTCAGTGGAAGCACGATAGAAGTGAGATCAGATTCTTTAAAATTACGCTCTGTCAAAATCTTCTGAGCAGAGGACTTCCTTGATACTTTTTTTTACTACTTTTGTTTGAGTTACAACATCATTTAAAGTGTGAGCAGATATATTAACACAACCTTTGATGTAGGTGTCTAGTGTTTAAAAGTAGCTTGAGTGAATTCATCACTCCTTGTGGACCTCACAGAAGCTAAACATGCCATAAAGGGTTTCCCTTAAGTGCACAATGACACACCCTCCCTAAAGTCTCCAACATTTCCATTTTCAGCTGTGTTTCAGTGTGCTAAACCTACAGGACACTGGAGAATATACTGTTATATTTACCCAAGGCCTTCTATAATAATATTTTGCTCCAGATGGAGCACCATAAGCCTTAAGTCCTTGTGCATGTCCTCCAGGGGGAGACAGAATGACAGAGACACACTTGGTTCTACAGGGCTCTGGTCTGTCACTATGGACACAGCTGATAAAAGCAGTTCATGTACAAAAAGTGAAAGGACTAATGACTTTATTTTGTGTGTATTATATTGTAGTATCAAAGGGAATTAGCACTAGTTGTATTGTCTTAATGTAGCTATACAAAAAAAAACCCTGCTTAGTTCAGAAACATTAGAAGAAACTCTAAAAGAGTTGTTTCTGTCACTGTCAATACAACACAGAGCCAAGGTGGTGGTGTCACCTAGTGGCCACAATGGGAGCTGACGTTCTCAAGCACCCTTGTCTCCACGTCCTGAGCTACTGCACACCGTCACGCACAGGATTTAGATTTTGTTGTTGTTACTTTTGTATTTTAATTGATTGTCCCCTACTGCATTGAGGCCAGTACCTCTGCAAAAGGCTTTTTCTTTAACAATTTGCCTCAGTGCATATACAAAGATGATTCAACTTAAAACAAAAAATCATTCAATCAACTTCTTACATTTGATCTAATGGGAGGTTAGACTAAATGACAAAATACACTGTGAATGAGCACTGAGTATAATCCCAGTGCGCCTCTGTATATTCATATATTCATTTAAAATCCCAGTACCAGTGAAATACATAGAGACCTGTTTGTGTGAAGCATGTCTGAATCACCTAAGCGTCCATGTAAATTGCCTGTAAGCCAAACAGTCAGTCTTTCGTGGTACAGCAGGGGAATGAGTTGTGGCACGGAGCAGGGCTGCCATAGACAAACTCCAGAGAGCACAGGGCCCTCTGCCTGTAAACTGTTTGTGGTAGGTTGGCAGGAGGTTGGATGAAATATGGCTTGTTTAAACTCCGGTGGTCCTCGAGCCTGTGGTCAGTGGGCTTGGCTCAGTGGACAGCGGCATGCATGGTCAAATTTAAGCCAGTGTTACTCTTTGGTAATACAAGGGACTAACTAAGGTTTCCCATGAGTGAGATAATAAATCAATGCATGTGCAGTTTGAGTTTGAATGGGATGCGCCTGCAGCAGTGGCACACATTGGATCCACATGCTAAGCATTATTGTAAAGTGATTAAAGGTAGTTAGTGATTTAGAGCTTCCAGGCACAGCGCTGTTTATTAGGAGTTACAGGATCATGTTGTAGAGGATGACGACTTTGGCTTGCATGCTGCTGATCTGTGCTAACCACACAGTATAATTGTGGGAGTAGCCATCAGACCACCATGGTGATGAAAGTCATACTTGGCACATATGGTTCATTATCTTTACCATGTATAGACATGATTCTCATTGCCCAATAAATGCTGCAGATCACCACAGAGTAGAGCACTCTTTCTATTTAGTCTATCTTTGATAAATTATGTAAAGATGCCAAATGACAGTGGTTTTTACAATGAATGGAGTTTTATAAAGTATATGATCCACTTGGTGAACACTGCAGGGGGCTGTGTTTACCCCTCTTCTAAAGGCATCCATCACAGCATCACAGGGCTGCAAGCAAAAGAAAACATATTACCCTGAGATAGTCATTAAAAGACCTGGCGAATTTCCCCTGCACACAACAGGGGATTGACTTAAAGCTTTCCGGACCCCTGGCTGGAAATATGCAAAGCATACACAGTCCTTCCTGTGGCTCTTGTTCCCCCGGTGGCATTGTCACTGAGGCAGAGGTACAGATCAATTTTGGACTATTTGAACTATTTATGAAGCTGATTGTTGGTTTAAAGACTTGTTTTATCAGGATTATCAGGATTGTGAACTGGTTTATTCATATGTGAACCTGACAATAATCCCAAATGACTCGATTTCCCCAATATTTTATTTTTTTTACCAAGATGAAGATCTTTCTTTGTTACTTGTGGTGGAGGAGTTTTTCATCTGAGCTTAATCTTCAATGCGTGCGTTTTAATAACCTGATTTAAACCTTTCCTCTTTTAAAAGTCTCTTTTATACTGTAAAACTCTGAAGCTCATAATTTGAATAGATAAAGGTGCATGAGCCAGATACATGACAATGAGATGGGACAGTGACATATGTGTAAGGATAACTTGAACAAGAATCATTATTGACAAAGAGCTACTGAGGACATGTCCATCAAAGCACAGCCAGAAAGCCACATTGCCCCACTGTGCGAACACAGAAATAGTTCGTTTTGCCACAACAACCTGACGGCGGCTCCTGGTGAGAGGGCAGTTCAAAGAGCCATACTTTTGTTTGCTGTACTCACAGTCTTCCTTTTAGGGCTGGGCTCCTTAAGAAAAACAGAGCATCAGCTCACCAGATGTGTACGTCTGGGCATGTCTTCTCCATTCAGTGACATGGATCAGCCTGTGTGTATGTTAAAGTATAGTTAAATGTAGTAGTCAGACTAAAGGCTGGGCAGAAGTAGATTTATAAAATCTACAGTTTGTAAGAAACAGAAGGAGAGGCAGCAATAGTCTGTTAAAATATGTCCATGCTCAGCCATTGTCAAAGAAATTTGAATAGATTAGTTATTTTATTTTATTATAACTTTTATGGCTGAACATTTCCAGGACTGCTGGACATTGGGCATTTTATGAACACATTTCTTGGCAGTCTCTGTTGAAATGATTTATGATCACTTTTCCAAACAATACACTGTCCTCTGCCTGTCACATGTTCCTCAAGCCCGGCGCATGAAGCAGATAAAAAAAAAACAAAAAAACAACTCAGAGTGACCTCAGTTTAAGCAGCTCCTAAAATAAAACAAGCTGGCAGTGTTTCATGTATTACGTGTGAGGTTAGTAAGAAGATAATTTAGATCTTTAATTGTAGTGGTGACAGGATGTTAGTAAGGCACTTGTTCCATTTCTACACATCTATTATGTCATACACACATTGATCAAATGCTTATACATCTGTTATCTCCTTCAGCCCTTGACCTTAATGACAAAGACATGCACACACCAGTTCACTTTAATACCATGCCTTAAATATGCATCTAAATGATTCCATATGACCACAGTGAGAAAAACCTTGTCTCGTGATTTTAATAAATATCAAAACCAAAAGAAACCAGATAAAGAATAATTACTCAATACGGCACACAGATGCCTACTACTTTAATATTGTAGTCTAAACCTCCCAAGATGTACATACCATGTGACACTTTTAATCATGTCCTGATTTGACTGTAAATTCAGACAAGTTTTGACTGGACTTAAAGTGCAGTCTCATGATTTTCTCTGGTTGTATATTTGAATGTGAATCACATGAGGAGGTGAAAAGGTCAACAACATTAGAAGCCTTACAGGGAGATCACTGGTCACTCTAGCTGCTTATGACGTCTTCAATGACTTAAACTGTTTCTAATTAAGCTAAGATGAAGAGAAGCATCGCCACTCTCGCCATTAGTGAAGCATGTGTTTAATTAAAACAGTCCAAAAAAACTGTATCAGTGTGTTTCTCTAGGAATGTTAATCATTAGTGGGATCCTGACTGAGGAGCTCTTAACTGTTTTGGAGTATTGTTGGATTCCACGGTTTGCCTTTTGAAGCCGCGCGGCTCAGGAAAATGCTTCCACGTGTGGAAATTGCCTACTTCTTCTTCTTGTATTTAACTGCTGCCATTCCTTGAACAACTTGCTCATAGCACTCTCACCCCGTTTTGTTAAGGCGGCTCATTCATGTGTCCGTTTTGCCTGGAGCTGGAAACACACAGGAAATAGTTTCTCTGCATATGAAATGTTGAATCTTGACTAAGGTTAAAGGAGAAAAAAATGTCCAGATGTGTTTGAAGTTTAAGTGTTGCGTGGGACCTTTTTAAAGTGTGAGGTCATGAGCAAAGAACTCATGTAAAGTGCCAATCCTGAACATTTATAAAGTTTTCTTCACACAAAAACCTGACATCTGTTCTGTTTAATTGAAAAGTGAAATATAAAAATAGACTTTAGGGTACTGAAGGTAAGTTACATGAATGTATGTTTGTATTTTGTAACTGTTTGTCCGGGGAGACCACACAAGGCAAAATTTGCTCTTTGCTGATCCATTGTCAGTGCAATTGTGTAGTATAAGAGACGGCCATTCATCTCGCTCAGCTCTGTGTGTAGACAGACACAGGCTTTTGTTGAGTTATAGTGTCTTCAAATAAAGGGGCTTCCTCCTTTTAACTGCCCCAGGGGCTCTGTCGGTCCACTTTCCATTGTTCCCAATGAGCTCCAGCTTTAACAACTAGGTGAGAGAGTGTCAAATTGAAGGTAAAATATGGTCCATGCCGATCATACTTCTCTGCTATGTTTGGAGTCAACAGTGTGCCTGTGACAATGTGGACAGCTGACAGAGATGTGCCATGTCCACTGTGGTCTGTATACTGTATCATAAGGAAACCGTAGGAACCATTTTGTTTCACTAACTGCTTGGAAACTGTACATTTACGGAAAGTTACCTCATATATGACCTCAAGGAAAGTTAATTCAGCAATATTTTTAAATGGATTCCAGTCACCACCAAGTCTACAATTATGTACTGTTTTCCAATAATCCAAAGGCCAAAGGTGCTTATTTAAAATATTTAATTCGTTCTGTTTCTCGTGTGAACTTTTTATGCTGGATCAGTAAGATAAACAAAACAAAAGAAGAGATTTTGAGGTTCAATGAAAATTATATCAATCATGTGATAAAAATTGCCCTTTAAATATTATGATTACATCCTTGAGTAATAATGCATAGATATAAACTTGGCACGTTTAGTTTATAAGAGTTAAAACACTGCATTTATCCTATTGCTATTGTATTTAATAATTGTAGTTTTGCCATTTGTAAATTCCTAACCTGTAGTGAAGTCCTATAATTCAGCAAACCTGGTGTGACTCCTGCCCTCAGCTGCCTGCAGCGTGTCGGGGTGCAACAGTAAAAGGGGTTATGTGGGGGTTATGGAGCTAACAAGCCCACAGTCTGACCTGAGTTTGTCAGCGCCAATCTAGCTAAGTCAATATCAATGCACTCCCTGCCCCACCAGTTGACCTTTACCCCCCTCTTTCAAGGCGTAAAAAGGATTGTTGTTACAGTAGAGTGATAGAGTTTTATTGGCCTTTATAACTGAGGCTTTTGTTGGGCCTGTGTCGTGCTAATACCCGTTGGCAAGTCATTTAAACCTTGAGAATGCCTATGTTTTATAAGGTAGCCTCAGACACCAATGAGAGCTGTTCCCAACAATGGTCGTCAATGTCATTAAGTTAGAGACTGACCTTCCCTTTGCCCTTTCCGTAGCCTGATTTACAGCATTTCCTGAGATCAAAATACTCAAGAAAAAGTCATAAATGTATAATGTAAGCTTTGCGAAAATGCTTTCTTTTATTGGACCCTTGCTGTAAGACGTGTTTGGACCAGAGAAGAATGTGACTTTATCGCCGGGCGTTGGTTTGGATGATAATCGTTTGCGTCCTGTCATTGTTGGGGCATGCTGGCCGTGGAGTGCCTTGCTGTTAGAGCAGGGTGTTTTTTTTACTGTTCAGTAGGTGCAGACCAGGTGTGAGGTGCTGTTCAGGTTGTTGTGGCTATGACACAGGAATGGCCCATAAAGCCTTGGGACATGGATTTATGGGTCATCTGCTGCCCCTGTAGGTCTAAGGTCAGGGATGCAGGACATGTCCAACTTTATACTGGAGAAATATCTGAGGCGAACCTTGAACTGTGCCACTGGCTAATGCTAACTTTAGCGTTGTACAGTGTCAGGTTCATATACAGGTCTTGTCCTTATGGTTTGGAACAGTTCATTGTCAAAGGCTGGGGGCTCCAAGTTGTCCTAACATGAACTTCGATAAAAGTTTGTGCAAAACATCTGCAAAAAGTTGATAAGAAGGTGTCCAGCAAAGAATACACATCTTATTTCAGTGAATTTTCAAAACACTCCTGAATAGTAGGCGGAATTTTTGTCCACATGAGTGTAGCGTCTTACCCTTGCATTTCATGAATGCCCCCCTCCCCAAAGGCAGGATGCTGTGCTGTCCCTCCCCTCTAAGACTTGCTAATGGAGCTGGGTGCTGAGTCTTTTGGAAAGCAACACAAAGGCCCGTGGTTTTGCTGTGAAAGAACGTCTCTCCCACTCTGGCCTTGGCTGCTACAATGGCTTTGTCCGGTACGTGCAGCACTGACAAATTAAAGCACTCGAATCAACCATCTTTGACTGAAGGGAGCAGTTTTAAATTGAGAGTGAAATGACAGTCACCGTCCTCTGCCTACACTGTGGTATTTTAACACATGATGGTGTGAATGTGTGATCATTTGAATGAGCAATAAGTGGCAAGAAGGACCAGTGAGAGGCTGTCAATCATTTTATTAGAGCACATGCTGGTTAGCCTGATAATTATGTAGATTCATTTTGTATACTGGAGTCTTAGATGTACAAACATTTCAAATGAATTTTTAAAGGTTTGATTGAGTACTACCAAAAACTAACAAAAAAAATCAGTTAAAGATTATGTTTACAGAAAGCTACACTGTTAATAAATACAGAAACTCCAGTTATTTAATAGATTCCTTTAACTACGCTTTCAGTGCACAGGAGGCTGGTATGTGCACATCCTACACATTCAAATCCCCTCCAAACATGGGAGAAAGTCACACTTGGACATTACACCAAGTCTGAACAACTGCCAGAGGATGCAGAAGGTGCAACTGTCCAGAGTTTGACCTGAATATGGACACTTTTTGTTTATTGAGGTAACAGGAAGAGCTTGAGGAGCTGACATTCCTGAAGAGGTGAAGGAGAGGCAGAGGTCAATAACATCCTGCCTGAGGAGTTTCAATGCACCATTTGGGTTTATTAGTCATAATATACAAATCCCAGAATAATGTGGGAATTAGCTTGCATTAGCTTTATAGTGTCTTGACTAAATGGGCTTCTTTCATGTTGTTTAATGACTGACTCATTTTTCATTAGATTAGGTTGTGTGTATTCACGATATTTGACAATGTTACAAATGATATTGGATATTTTAAAGCTCTGTTTGGATTAGGTTAAGTCTATAATACATGGTTATGGTTAAATGATGTGCTTTGTAAATGGCTTCCACAAAAGACATGTTATATGTCATGTCTAATATTATTGGCATATTCTGTGGGAAAAAAGTTGTGGAAGGCCAAGCCAGAGCTGTAATGAGCTGTTTCTTGTAATAGGATAAATAAGTCATCTTTTTTTCACTAATCTGTGGCCATGACACCACATTTACCAAAGCCTTATTTTAACTGCTCCCCAGCTTCACTATGAGCAATTAAGTGTTGATGTGGGTCTGTCATCACTGATGTGCTACTTATAAAAAGTAGTTCCTGTTAGTCAACGCACTGCTGGTGGTTCTCATTGAGAAGCATGTGTTAAAATCAGGGGAGCCGCCTTGGTTTGTCTCTACTCAGCAGTGATTGGCTGAGTAGAGGTGAAGGGGCTGGGCTTAAATGTATGGGCAAGGAGGAGTGGGAGACTGAGTGACCATCTGGTTGAACTACTTTATACATGCATCCAGACTGAGACAAACCTCTCCCTCACACAGACAGACATCTCTGAGTTTTTACACTGTTAGAGCTTCCATATGGACTGCCTGTGTGCTGACAGCTCATATAGACAAATCTGATCACTCTGGACCTAGATCTGTGACAATCCCTTCAAGCTATGGAGCACAGAGACTGGATATACCAGCAATAAGATCCTTTTTTCTGGAAGGTTTCATGAGAGGTGGCATTAGCTAAGGTAAGAAACAGCTTTGCTACAACAAGATGTTCTGTAATGTTTGGTATAATTAGGATTTTGTTTTAATTGGAGGTTTAGACATGGTTATTATGTGGTTCTGTTAAGTTCTGTTCTCTGCTCTTGAATGAGAGCTTTTGTATGAGGAGTACCTTTTTGAGCCTCAACTGAATCCATTGCTGTTTGTAAATGTGTTTGATTTCAACTTTTTGACACCAGCACGTGTGTCATGTCTCACTCAGCGCATGAAGGTGGTCTCTCTACTGTAGATTTATGTGGGGTTGTCACTCCCTTCCATTTGGTCTTATAAAAACACTATAGGCCTGAGGAGGCCTCCAGTGACTTAGTCAAAGTTAAAGTAGCAAACCAACCCTGTTAGAAGGTCCTCTCTGATTCAGTTCAAACTGAAACAGATGAATGCTTTATGGTTGATTTATATTTGTGATTAAGTACAAGTTTATTTTGCATTAATCTATTACAAATAGTACACACATCTGGGCTCATGCAAGGATCCCAGAAAATCTGTAGATTTCTCCAGAAGAGAAACATCTCCCTGAACACACTTCTTGTTTTTCTCCTCAAGTAGAGCTGAGGCTGTATTGCTGAGTTTGCATCAGCCAAGTTAAACATGTCAGGCTGGTCTGAGCTGACAGAGAGCACTGTGTTGGGTTGTGTGCATGTCCGTCATCCACTTCCTACAGAAATATAGACAGTAATTCAGACCAGAAGCTGCTTACTTTTCCCGTGTGCTCTCTCTAGGCCTGTTAATCCAAGGCTCCAATGTCCGGACTTTATGGAGGACTTTAGGTACAGAATCAAACACTCCTTAAAAGTGGCATAGTTGTCTGTTTTAGTCACTCACTCTGTGTGGTCTGGTAACAGGACTTAATTACACAAATATTAACTACATTAGCTCTGAGTGAACACTTAATGTCTAGTGTTTTCGGGACTAAATTAGTGATTCTTTTTTTAACTTCACCGTTTTTACCAGCCTTTTTTTATTCCCTGTGAACTCTCTCAAAGGAGTCATGTGTTTCCCCATTTCCCCCTTTCACCTGGCCTGTCCTAAATGTCCCCTCTTTTGTCAAACAAGACACATTAACATTTTCTTACATATCAGCCACTGTTTTAGTTTCAGTTTGGTGGCACCCCCGCTCTCCCTACGCACACCAACCCTCTGGCCCTCAGTGGGCAGATCAGTCAGATATGCAAGGCCTGGAGCTCCCAAAGCCATGTTAACAAGTACCTTCACAAAAGAGCAAAGGGCTGTTAAACATTCAGGGCTACAGGGGTCTGGCTAGTGTTAGAGGAGGGCAAGGTGAGGAGGGGGCAGGGGTGCTTCAAAACTGACCTTACAAACTTTAGTTTCCTTGTTATGTGAAAACAGTAAAACGCCTACAAGTGATGACTCAGTGAACTAGGAAGTCAGTTGGATCCTGTCACTTAAAAGGGAGGGTTTTGAAGAAAGTTCAAGAAAATGACCATTGTGACTAATACAAGAAATTAGCATGTGACCAGATGTTGAGGAATGGCCTTTTCTGAACATCAACTTATATGTATTGCTCTTTATTGTTTGTCTGAGATATTATTGTCAATTCCAAAACAGGCCTTTATAAATTTATGCCTCAGAACATGCAAAAGCAGTGATGTGTCCCTGCTCCTGACTGAACCTGCCTATAGTTAGCTATCTCCCATGTGAAACCCAAGCTGCTCTCAAACAAGGCCACATTTTTCCAGGTTATTTTAGTCTCATTTGCAAGTCAATAGATGTGAATAGAACAGAAAGATAGTGTCTTATTTCTTGCCTCTGCTTTCTGAGGCCACAGACAGGTTATCTGGGTTTGAGGGGTTTAATGTATGTCAAGATAACACAAGACAACCTAATGCCTAAAGAAGGATAAACAAGCTTTTGATGGAACAGGCTTTTACAAAAGCTCCATTGTCAACATCAGACTTGCTTTAATGGGGCATGTCATAAGCCTCTTGACTTGACACTTGAAGCCAATGACACTCAACCAATGACTACTTGACGACGTGAAGGTGCATGTCAGTGTTAGTTTGGCTGTATTAAATTTGTCCTTCACTCAGATGGGTTGATATTGAAGCCTGTATCTGTCTGGACCGCCATCAGGTACAAACTAGTACAAGCACAAGAAGCAGAAATGACAAACAAGGAACCTGTATAGTTTATGTATGGACCAGAATAGCCTATAGATGCCTGTGTATATCCCCTCATGCCTGTTACCAGTGTAAATATGTGCATTGCTTCTGTATATATGCATAGGGGCAGCACACTCCTGGGGGCAGCAGGGCATATATATCATCTTGAGAGAGAGCACAGATTTTCAGGCTGTGTCATGCTGCTGTTCAAAGAGCACACTCGAGCGTGTCTGGTTTTCTCAGCTGTCTCCCTGTGGCCCTGAGTGCCCTCATTGGCCATAGGGGGTAAGGGCATAAGGGAATGGGGGTGGCAGTGTTTGGACCAAGCTGCTGGACACTGGCAGAGCTCCATTTGATCTCAGTTAGAGGCCTTGGCCTGTGAGAAAAGACCACAACTGGACACGTTCATCATTTACAATCCTTGTCTTGGAAACATCCAGGAAACCAATAGCGGTTATCATTGCACATGGTTAGTAAATATATTCCAGAATCAATGTAAACCTATTTCAAATAAAATATTTACGCTAAATAAACTGTGTTTTGCGCATTAAGTATAGCTGTCAGTAACATTTTGTGTATATCTCATATTTTGGATGGACCTATTGGCCATGTTACTGGTCATGTAAATACAAATGTATAATACTGTACTGCTTTTACCCACAAAACACACTGGAAACACTTGCTTATCTTTGATCTTTTTGTGTTTCGCTGGGCTGAGTGTCCAGCTGAGCATCAGTCGACTCCGTCCATTTCTCTCTGTTAAAGCTTCACCTGTTTGACAATGCTCAACCATTGAAAAGATGAAAGGACAATCGGACAGTCAGTGCAGCAGGTTGGAAAACAAGCAGTCCAAAGAAAAGGGACATGAAGGGAGCGCCAAGGATTGTGGACATTCCCCATATGGTGGCCCTGTCCTGTGGCCAGGCCTATGTTTATACAGACCTCAGGCTCAACTGATCAAGCCAGCATCAGATCCCAAGAGGTGGCCTCTCCTTAGACATATGACGTAGCTCCAGCGATTACTCACTAAAGCCCAGGCTTCACAGATAAGGCAAAAACTTGAGTAAGCAGCAAATGTCTGGTATTATTCCCGCTATTGAGATGGCAAACTCAATTACACTATTGCAAAGGAATGCTGGGTCTGTGCAACACTTCCCAAGACTGGGTGTTTGTATAAGTAATTCTGCATTTACAGTCTGCATTTATGAATAGCTAACTGCTTGTTATTGTCACCATAATGAGAATGGACGTCACCTCGTGAAGCTTCAGGGAATTTCCTAATGGTCTCTGTATCCACAAAAGCCACATGAGGAGGGCACATGTTTAACTGCCACCGCAAGAGCAGTGCAAAGCTATGGTTCTTTTTATGAGTGTCTTTATGTTGTAGACTCATCACCAGAAGTGAACCAGAAAAGGATAAAGGCTTAAAGCAAAGCTGAAGTTTTCATGAAAGAGTCATGATGGGGTGATTCAGCTAGTGGTTAGCATTATGTCAAATGGGACGGGCAAGAGAGAACAGGACTAGACACTATTAAAATGTACAATCCTTTTGCTTTTGTCTGTTTAGTAAGGAGAGTCTGATGAGCCTCAGTGCCAGAGTGTCAGCAGCCGGGCTCCAGGGAGGGGCGCACCAGCAGGACTTCATGATGGAGCATAAAGTTAGTAAACTGAACTTTGGCTTCCAGCGCAGCTCCACCTCTGATGATGACTCAGGCTGCGCACTGGAGGAGTATGCGTGGGTACCACCTGGACTTAGGCCTGAACAGGTAACACTTATGTTCACTAACTGCCCGCACTTAACCTTTTATTAGCTGCACTATGTTAAAGTGAGATAAATGTAAAAAGCTTATCTATGTCTGACAGACCAACTACTTGAACATGAATATACCAAGATCCATATAATCCTGAAGCTATTAAATCACCGAAGGTGTTGAAAACTACTGGTTTATCTCACCATTTCTTTTGTTTTTCCCAGTACAGTAGGCATTGAAACAAAGCCAACATAATCTTTCATTAGTGCATGTTATCCCTAATGAGTGAACCCCCACCCCCACCCCCCCACCCCCCCCAAAAAACAACAAAAAACAAAAACAAAAAACAAAAAAAAAACAAAAACCTATTTTCTTGTTACAGAAAATTACTATTCACACTTAACTTGATTATCTCACCAAGTCAAGCCTTTATACAATGGCATCTACAAGTCAGAAGGTATTTTAGACAAACTCTCCAGACCTGTGAGCTCCACCAGGCAGCCACTTATAGACAGGATGTGTGCACTTTTATTTACAAACTGTGGCATGGTAAAGTCTGTTTGTGATTATGAGCGATCTGTTAGAAAGAGAACTTGGTGGGTCAGGCCTGCCTTGTTGGCAGCATCAACAGTCATGGTCTGTCTTTTAACAAGCCTTCTCCTCTCTTAGTTGTGTCTGCAGGGCATCCAATGTGATGTGGCACTTTTTTGCACACGTTTTGGTTTCCTCTTGGTGTTTCTTCTGTTAAAGAGCACACATGGATGCAATGAGGGGGTGGTGGGAAAGCTAAAGGCCAAACATGCAAGCTCTTTTGTTTACGAGATGCCTGTGTTAACTGTAATGCCTTTACTGCACCTATTGCCTTGAATGGGCCGTGTATTATGGCTGATCATTACAGTGGAGAAACACACAGGGCCATGGTGCAAGTTGACTGTTCCCTGGCCCCTAGGGAGCTAGATGAGAGGTAATAGCAGCATGGAAATGTGCATAATTTATAGTAGGGGCAAACTCTTGGTGATTGTCAGGCTAAATTGCTGTTGCCCCTCCCTTTAGACGGCCTGAGCAGCAGGAAGTCCCCCCAAACTCACAACACAAGCACATCCTACCTTTTTATCTAACCAGCTGTAATGGCCCCTCCCTCATAAAGTTTAGTTTTCATTGACCAGCCCCAAGGGTCAAAGTGCCACTGGTACAGGCTGCTTTGTCCTGTTCCTATAGAGATAGACATATGACTGTAAGGAAACTAATTTGGCCTATTCAGGACAGATTTTAAAGAGAAAACCACTCCTTTAACTTTAAACTATCATCACATAAAATGAAGGGAGGGTACTGGTTCACTAACCTCACGATTTGAAATGAAGCTTTAGATAGGCCCAGGCTGCGATTCCACAAAGTCAGTCTTCCAGAAAGATACACAGCGCTGTCCCAGAATGTGTCTTGTCATCACAAATTAATGTTTTGCTTCTCTCTTTTCGAAGGAATGTGTCCTTAAATAAGGGCTAGACAATAATAAATTGTTTTAATTTGATGAATAGATTTAGTATCCAAAACTTTTCTGAGAAGAAAAACATATCCCATATAAAGATGTTTGATTAAATTTCATTAGTATTGCTTGGGGTGCAATTCATATAAAAACATTTACATTTAACACATGTAGAAACATTTTCTGCATTGAACACCACTCTGAAAGCAACCCCTAAAAAGAATAAAACACACAAACAGCTATCAGTGCCATTAATGTCACTGATATCTTGTTTATAATGTTTTACTCAACCTTAAAAATAACTTAGACATGTTGGGAGCCCGTCCTAATCTCTAAATACTTGTTTGCCTTTTGCAGGTACAGTTATTTTTCTCCTGTCTACCTGAGGATAAGGTCCCCTATGTGAACAGCCCCGGTGAGAAATTCAGAATCAAGCAGCTCCTCTATCAGCTGCCGCCACATGATAATGAGGTGAGAATATTATGCATTTGAGATATTCCCTAGATGCAGAAATGTGCTCATATCAACTCCAGCTTCACCATCTCAGTAATGTTAGCACTTGGCATCTGTGTCGACATCACACCAGGGGATTTTTGTTCTGCAATCTTGTAGGCGTGTAATGTGGGCACAATGTGACTTTTGACTTGATGATTTTATGATGTTTGCCCGGAGCCCCCACCAGTAAGATTCCTGTCATAGCAGTGTTTTTTTACGAGCAGCGCTCAGCAGGAGACAGAAAGAAGCTTTATGTGATGCCACCACCGCAGTGGCACCGCAGTTCTTGTTGGCTGCCTCCGTTCCTTTGTTGCCCATGCTCTTGATTTCACTCTAAACACAGCCGCTGTTTGTCTAAACGTCTGCTTTCCCCGTTGTTGAGATTGTGGGAAACATCAAAAAGACATGTTGTAAAAATCCAGTTCTTGTTCAGAGCCAGTGGATGAAGAATTTTAGGGGGTGAATAAAGGGCAAGTTAGTTTTATCGAGTTAGTCTAGTTCAGTAAATGCTGGTATTCAACTTGGCCTTGTGCACACTGTTGAATCTTTAGGAAGGAGATATAAAAAAGTCAATTGAAGTTACAGCTTTTTAAAACACGCTCATCAATTATCCACCTGCTTTTCTAGGTTCGCTATTGTCAGTCCCTCAGTGAAGAGGAGAAGAAAGAACTGCATATGTTCAGCTTACAAAGGAAGAAAGAGGCACTCGGAAGGGGGACTGTGAAAATGCTCCCCCGTAATCTCCTAAACAGTGTTTGTGAGCATGTAAGTACTCATTTAAAACTATAATTACTTGCCTGATTAAATACGTAGTGGAAAGGAAGTTGTGGTTGCTTTCTGTGACTTCAGTACTTGTCCTGTGTGCATCGTCTTCATGGAGTTCCAGATGCAGTATATCTAAAACCCAAAAGAGAAGCTAAAAATAGTCTGTGTCATACATCAGCTATAACACACCCTTGAGTTTCACCTGTTGGTACAACATACAAAAAGAAGCCCATGGCCTGCCAGTAAGGAAGACTTAGACCTTTCAGACAGCATTAGTAATAATTTATTGTATTGCTTATTTCAGTGTGGTGAAAGCATCAGTGGTGGAGAAATGGCAGTGTTTGCCTCAAGAATGGGCCCGGGGGTGTGCTGGCACCCAGCATGCTTTGCCTGTTCCACATGCAGTGAACTACTGGTGGATTTGATTTACTTCTACCACGAGGGAAAGATCCACTGTGGAAGGCACCATGCTGAGCTGCTCAAACCACGCTGTTCGGCCTGTGATGAGGTAAAATGAACTAGCCCAGGAAAAGAAAAAAGAAAGTCCATTCAGTCTTAATTTGATGAAAACTCTTGAATTAGCAACATTTGTGTTATTGTTCCACTGCAAAAGGCAACTAACACAAGACTTGACTGATAGCTAGTGTAACAACAAAACCCTTTTCTAACTGACTGTGCATCTCTTTCTACAGATTATCTTTGCAGATGAGTGCACAGAAGCAGAAGGCCGTCACTGGCATATGAAGCACTTCTCTTGTTTTGAATGTGAGACAGTTTTGGGGGGGCAGCGCTATATCATGAAGGATGGCAGACCTTATTGTTGTGGTTGCTTTGAGTCCCTGTATGCAGAGTACTGTGAGGCCTGTGGGGAACATATTGGTAAGATGAACATTTTTCACTTAACTAAAGTCTCATTTATTTTTGTAATTGGAGAGGTAATCTCAACTTTTTTTTTATTTAGGTGTGGACCACGCTCAGATGACCTATGATGGGCTCCACTGGCATGCCACTGAAAGCTGCTTTAGCTGTGCCCATTGTAAGACCTCTCTACTGGGCTGCCCCTTCCTTCCTCACCAAGGTCGTATTTACTGTTCCAAGGCTTGCAGTTTGGGCGAAGACGTGCATGCTTCAGACTCCTCAGACTCTGCCTTTCAATCAGCACGTTCAAGGGAATCCAGACGCAGTGTGCGCATGGGGAAGAGCAGTCGTTCAGCTGACCAATGTCGTCAGTCGCTTCTGTTCTCACCTTCTGCCAACTATAAGTTCCCCGGCTTTAGTGGAAATGCAGAAGACACCCTTACCAATAAGCTGACCCATATGAACTTATCTGATGAGCATTTCTGGAGGGGGCGTGGGGAGGAAGCTGAAGCCCCTGAAGATCAAGAGGAGTGGGCTGAGCATGAAGACTACATGACGCAGCTACTACTGAAGTTTGGGGAACATGGAGCATTACAGCAAACAAATGACTCCAGACCAACTGACTTTTGGACAACGGAAACAGAAACCAAGTTGAAACAGGACTCTGCTAAAACTGGAAGTGGCAGTGAGGCAGGAGGAAGAGGAAGTTTGGCCAGTAAGAAGTATCAGGCAGACATGTACTGGGCTCAGTCACAGGATGGGCTTGGGGATTCGGCCTACGGGAGTCACCCTGGTCCTGCAAGCAGCAGAAAGATCCAAGAACTAGAGTTGGATCATGGTGCTGGAGTAAGCTTCCAGGGAGAGGATACTCAGTGGTACAATGACTCTCTGGAGTGTATCACTGATGAGTTTAAAAAGATGGACCCAAGTGTCAGAGACTCACTGGACTCACTGGCTCTCTCCAACATTACAGGTAGGTGAAATAAATTAATCCCTGTGGTAGTTTCGGCTGATTGTGATAAATAGTTTGTCATTTAAATAAGGAATGTAATTTTCAATTTCCCCCCCAGGTGCCTCTGTTGACGGCGATTGCAAAGATAGAGGACTGGTTTATTCCTTGCAAGGCTTTCCTGAACTGGGCGTTGAGGATTGTGAAAAGAATAGCAATATGGGAACACTAAACTCCTCCATGTTACACAGAAGTGCAAACTCACTGAAGAGCCTTGTTTCTGAGCAGGGAGAGGGAGTAGGGGCTGTCCCAGAAGTGGAGGAGGTTCCTTTACCAGAGAACATACCCAAACCTCATGTTCCTGCTCTACGAAGGACACGCTCACAGTCTAAAGCACAGCAAGTGAAATTTTCAGATGATGTAGTGGACAATAGCAAGTATACTGATCTCCCGCTTCGCCAGCCCCCCATGAGCGAACGGACTCGTCGGAGAGTGTACCACTTTGAGGAGCAGGGACAAGATCTTCACTCGGGACGCCCCCATCATCATCATCACAGGAGGCGTCGCAGTCGCAAGTCTCGCTCTGACAATGCTCTTAACCTGCTGCCCAAGGAAAGGGTCCCAATGCGATCACATGGGCCCCAAGCTTTCCATGGACATCCTAATACTATTTCAGAGTATGGTTTACAGGGCCCAGCCATGGGCCGGTTCATGGGACTTTATGGGGATGAGGAGGACGACTGGTGCTCAACGTGTTCTTCATCCTCCTCGGACTCTGAGGAGGAAGGCTTCTTTCTTGGTCAGCCCATCCCTCAACCTAGGCCCCAAAGACACTACTACATGGATGATTTACCCTGTTCTGTGGCGGGCATGGCCTCTCCCTCTTACAGCCAAAGGACCAAGTCCAAAAAGAAGAAAGGACACAAGGGAAAGAACTGCATAATATCTTAGATTTTTATACTTTTGTCTTAGATTTTGGATCCTTCCCTGCCATACACAATCATCTCTCACATTTTTTTTTAATTATTATTCAGCCTGTTTGTCATTAATGGCTTCATGGCACTCACGTTATTAAGATGTTTGTGTTAGACACAAGACTGTATTTTGCCTCTTCATGCACCATACACGTATTCCAGAGTATGTATTTAAAAAAATACCACCATTTATTTAACAATGCAGATAATAATGTATATTGTGTAGAGTTCAAACAAAATGCCTATTTTTATATCCTTGAGTTTGTGATGTTTTGTACTGAAAGGTGTTGAGACTCAACTGTAACCATTTGGTTTGGGGCCATTTTTTCATAAGTGTCAAAAATGAACTGACAAAGTGACTGTGACCCAAGCTTTTAAATGTGTTTTCCTAAGCTTTTGCAGCGCTTACAGTAGATAAACACTGAGTGCATTAAAGGGCCTAGTTGAAGGCTTTATTGCTTTATTTATGGGCCAGGCTGTATCATAAACAAATCAATGTAATCTGTATAAATGTAAAAACTGGAATATAAGACTAAGACAGATATTTGTAATAAAAATATCTATATATCTTCAACTGTGAAGCATTTTGTGCAACAAAGTGAAAAAAATACATGATACATTCATCATTTACATTTACATGAAAAAAACAGATGCAAATCCAGTTGAATAATACATTGACTCAAATGGCAGCAGTAGATGGTTCTTTGTATAAAAATGTTAAAATCCTGTTCTGGTTCCACACTTGAAACAGATATTCAAAGAATTACACAAACAAGATAATCAATGTGTCTTAATCAAGATATACACACATATAAATTTATTTTATTTTTTTAAACTTTTTAACAGATTTTTAATAATACTGTATAACAAGTTTGAAAATAGTTGATAGTCAAAAGACAGCAGATGATCAAACTTAAAAGCATTATGATTATTGCAAGTCAGTACATTAGAAAAAGTCCAACAGTTTTTATTTATTTAAGGAACTATGTAGATCTGCTCACTGTTAAAAAGCCAGTCCATCTAGGACTGTTTTCCATGTCATTTAAACACTTATTGAAACTATGTTTTGCTTCCTGTGGCTTGTTCTGTCATGCTCGGCTGCTCCATCACCTCATCCAGCTCCTTTATAAACTGTCTTAGAGAATCAAGGCACCGTTCCTTTATCTCTTCAAGGTTCTTGTCCAGTGGAGCTTGCAGTAGATAATCCAAACTTGGCTCCTTGGCCACCAGCATCTTCACCACTGTGCGAAATGTCTCACAGTCTTGCCTGTAATCCTGCACATGAAACAATTACATCAGGAATGTCAGTATTCTT
This sequence comes from Rhyacichthys aspro, assembly GCA_036850595.1. Taxonomy (NCBI): domain Eukaryota; kingdom Metazoa; phylum Chordata; class Actinopteri; order Gobiiformes; family Rhyacichthyidae; genus Rhyacichthys; species Rhyacichthys aspro. The sequence continues at coordinate 15,082,837 of CM072153.1, forward strand.
CGTGATCAAAGTACATCTCTAAAATGAAAAAAAAAAAATCACAAACTAAAATAGGATTACCTTTACTCTAAACAAACCTATAGTGTGTAGCTCTTGAGTTTACAAAAGTGCAGTTACATGTACAATATTCTTGCATTTAAAATAAATAAAATGCTGCCAGTAGTTCTTCTCACATCTGACCAAGTCATTTTGAAATTTAGAGTAGAAAAGAAGACAAATAATTTTTTTCATTTGTTTTACTTCATTTCATTATTATTATTTCATTTATATACTTACATTTTAGAGCTGTCAGTTTGATTTTTACTTGCCAATGGGGCATGGTTTATTCTTGTACAGAGATTGGCAACAACTCAGAAAAGTCAAACTTAATCTAGCAGACCTTTAAATGATACAGCCGTGAATTTAATGGACCCAGTTCTAAGAAACTATAGCATTCAACAAAACAGCTGTGTGAATGTAAACCTGTGTCGGCCCAAAACAAAAGAAACATGAGGTGTTAAGAGTGTTAGCCGAGCTACAGCATTCTTTCACACCACATTGTAACCAGCTCTCACATCCTTCTCAGATTTTACTGCCAACACAAAACGGCTGTTAAAGTTTTTATTAGTGTCCCAGGTGCAAGCTCACCACATCTTTATCACCTGGGGAGAAAAGGCTATGTGTGACAGCCTGAACTGAAGCGGTCTACAGCTTTAGGGCTAAACTAACTATGGTACAGCGAGGCCCAGCAAAGTTCGCTTGACACAACTTAACAGCATCCAAGCTACCACTCTGGCTTCAAAAGACTGTATATTTGGCTTGTTTAAATATTTAAGACTGAATTTATCTACAAAAAATAACTCTGCATGTCAATTTTAGTGAATCGTATTTTAAATACAATAAGAATGAAGTCACAACACATTAGTACCTAAAAACAATAATGCTGCTTGTCAACTTAAATAAAGGAACGGTCTAAAGCCAAATGTGAGGGAAATGGGGGGAGAATGATATATTCCAGATTCCTGTCAGTTTTAGGGAAATTTTTACACCACAACTGCTGTTCTTTTGCCTAGATACACATAGCTTAGTGTGTTCCCAGACAACATCATGATCATGTATCCATCAACTTGGATAAAATTTACTTACACAATAAAAAGTCACCAAGTGAATTTGATCATTACCTAATGCTGTGTAATAGTTACACAAGCATTTAAATCCAGTGATCAGTTCCATCGAGGGTGACTTTTTTTTAAATCGTTTTAATGTGATCTATTGCATTGACACTATTTGTGACCATTTTCTATTACAAAGCAAAACAAAAGTAATTTTGTTTTATTACAAAGGCTTCCACAGACTATAGTAATGCAGCTTGTGGATTTCAGAAACCACATATAAGATAGAGTCAAATTCTCGTTTTTTTGTGTGTGGATAAAAAAAAAATTCTATGATTGTAAAAGTACTTTATACCAGGTGAATACAACCAAACAAGTGGTTTATATAAACTTGTACGAACAGAAAACAGAGACAGAAATATCCCAGACTGTGGGAGATGTTTGAACTCATACCATAGCTTTAATGTCGGTAGATCATGTCAAGCAAATTCAAGGCCCCACATAATGATAGACTTCAGTCCCAACCACAAGGAAGAAAGAGACTCACGACACGTGTGGCCAACAAAGCTCAGGGTCAATATTCAGCAACACAGGTCTACCATTTTGGCTCTGGACAGTTCTAGTTAGGATTTCTCAAGCTGACTTTTATAATGTTAGTCTTCAGCTTGACAGACTTTAAAATAATGTTTATCATGTAATAATGTTTGTTTGTAATTCTACATTTTAAGTGTTGTCTAGAGGGAAAAATAGGTTTAAGATGTGGAAAGAACATAAACTTTTCCCATGATTCTACCTTTGTTGACACTAATTAAATAATTACATTTTCACTTCATTGTATCCCAAATAAACAGGGTTTAGGACACTAAAATGTCTTAGGATAGGTATCAGCGGTTAAATGCGGCCTTTTAATGAACTCAAATTAAAGGATTTTCCATGATACCACAGCTTACATGACTTAACTATTCGTAAGGCAGAGTATTACACATGTATTGCAATATTAAACAAACTTTGAGTGACTGTTGTATTCTTCTGTCTAAAATGGCTCCCTTCTTACTTGAGCAAACAGGAAGTGTACTTTTGACCTAATCATGCTCTCCATATTGTGAGAAAAAGGCTGCAGGAGCCACAAGCTGATCTTTAGGGCTGATACTTAGGGGCCACACAGGAGAGATTCCAGCCCTGAGAGAAAGAGCAACACTAGGGGCCTAAAAGACAAGCCTTAAAAGTAAGCCATTGTCCAAAACGGATGTTTGCAAAGGTCCAAATTGTGAACATGTACAAAAAAGTGTGTGTGTGTGTGTGTGTGTGTAAGGGGGGTTTAAGGAGCATACTGACATTTAGAGAGGCTCTGTTCAAATGAGCGCTGATGCAGGCAGGGGTCCTGCATAATAAGGGAAGTAGGGTAATGACTTGAGGGCTGGTACACATTAGAGGATATTAAAAGAGCCATTTTAATCACTCAAGCTGCAAACCGGACCTCTCCATGGAGGGGATAATTGTTGAAATGGATATGTTTCATTTGCACTGATTGAGATGATGAATGGAGTTCACTAAAAATCACTGCCAGGCCATTTCTGAATGGATATTCTCCAATGTTTCTATCTTGTAGTATGCCTACATTTATTCTGTATGAAATGTTAGAGTAGAAAGCAATAAAGCTTTGCGGTTTTCAGTTTATGGAGGGCTGAGCTAAGAACATGTGTAGTGCGTGGTCCACCTATAGCTTTGTGATCCGCAGCAGTAGTGGATCACTGAGTGTGTAACTGGGCCTGGGGCAGATGTTACTGTACAGACGCTATAGAGGTTTAAGCCCTTCACTGTGTCTGTAGAAGCAGTTGGACATGGCAGGGTAAGTTTGTGGAGGCTAATGCCAAAAGACGTAACACACTGTGGGTGGGCTGACTGCACCCTGCAGGGCAGTTTCTGTCTTGCTCTACCAGGAACAGATAAGTGGCACTGTAGTGCTGTGATGAAAATCAGGAAAAAAGGGTGGCTCAAGAGTAACTGACGGGAAGCGTCACAATCTGAACTACCCAAGAGTTTTGCTGACTCATCCTACCTCATTCCAGCAAAAAGGTCTCAATATTATACTATACTGTATAGTATGTGCAGCATAAGTCACAACCTTACTGCTGTGTAGCAAAACATACAAACATTTTCTTATATTATCTCCTCTTTTATCTAATCAGAAGCAAAATATGTGTGAGTTCAGTGGGTTTTTAACCATTCGTGAAACAGGTAAAGACTCAAAAGATGAAAGGTGTACTCTAGACTATGTTTATAGTTAATTATTGAGGTTAGGTTTGTTTTGATTTTTATTTGTCCTTACTTGTTTAAAGGTAACTGAGCTACTGCTTTTAGTTGTGGTTAACAGAGAAATTCAATGCCATCATAAAACTGACAAAGTTATCTATAGTAATTTCCTTCTCTTTTAAAAATAAGCTTCAGGTTAGTTCACTCATTCACTTTTATAAAAATTCTAAACTGGTCTTATGTAGCTGTCGTGACTGTCCCCATCCGATTTCGAAATACAGAAAGCAAGCCAAGGCAACCTAAGGGACAGTGCCAGTAGGGTCGTTTTTGGAACAAATTTTACTACCTTCTCAATTTCCAAAGCTTTTGCCTTAATGGCCTCCAACCGGCGAGCCTTTAAGTCTTCCTCTGGTGTCGGCTCTGGCTCCACGCTGGCAGCTACCACCTCCTCCGACTCGGCTGCAGAGGCAGGAGGGTTTTCCTGGAGGGCCAAAGGTGAAGGGTTAGGGCTGAGGTCACCCTGTTTAGAAACAAGTTCTGATTTCAAAGTGCTTCAAATGGAGACAACTCTGTTCCCTAACAAGTGTTGACTTTTTGTTTTCATATACAAATCATCCAGCATGTCGTAACATGGCAAACTTTAATTAGTTATCCGGATAACTTACAGGATTGACTGGGCATTACGTCTAGAGTGTTTTGGGAATAACTGATTACTTGAAACCAATTGGGTGGATGGAGTGGATACATTAAGTGACTGTTTTACCTTTGAAGATTCTGCACTGTGAGGGGACTCCACCACAGGACTGCTAGGAGGTGGGCTTAGTTGAGCAGTGGTCTTAGCTACTAAAAAAAAAAACAGTAAAATATTTTTCAGGAAAGCGTACAATAAATAACTATTTGAATACTTAAGTAATTAACTTCACACTGTCACATGTCTGGACACAAACATACTGTACACCATTAATTGAACACACACCTTATGACTTTGTCTTTTGCTAAGCTAACTAAATGGTATCCCAGATGGCTAAAGGTGGAAGGTACAATTTTATTGCTGTTTTATACAATCTGGTACAACAATGTGCTTCACTTTAGAACATTACTTTTTATGCATCTGAAAAAAAATCTAAGAAATTATGTTGCACACTAGTATCCTAGAGCCTCATGAAACTGCTTATACCAGATTACTTTCAATCAAGCTTTTGAAAATTGATTACACAATTTACATGGCCTTAGCATTGCTAGTAAACTATGAAGCTTTTGAAAGTCACAGAAGAAAGCATGGATAATCACAGACTTAAAGTAGTGCTTAAAACCAAAACATAAAAACTACTTTCACACCAAACTAAGTTGGGATTTGAATCCAAAGCAAATACCGCCAATAAAACAGGGGTATCCCTTTCCCAGCCACTAAAGTGTGTGTGTAATTAACATTTGAACATGTTCTGGTGCACCTTGACCTTATACATTACACACTGCCACTGAAAAAACAGATGCTTCACCTTGCTGTTGCTGTGTCTGCTCCTGTGAAACTGGAAAATGATCTGTTGGTCCTAACAGGAATAAAGCCAAGCATTAAATTGGTTTGTCATTATTTTATTGCTAAACTCACATTTCAACAGCTGTATTTCAATTTTTTTTTAACCTTTTTTAAGCAAAGGTCAATGAGAGAGAATTATATTTTCTTTAGAATGGTTTTGCTATTAATTTTGGAACAATCAACCTATGTTAACTTCCATTCTTTATTCTTTATTGTGAGTGGGAAATTGACAGCACAACGCTTACTCTTTTGCTGATGGGAGTAATTCTTGTCAGCAGGTCTTGATCCAGAGCTGGTAGAATGACTGCCCCGTCTCAGTGGAGACCGATCTCTGACAGATGTAAAAGGCTCTCTACGTCTGTAGTCAGTGTCTTCTCTAGAAAACAGGAAGCCTCTCTTTAGTATGTGCCATGTCAATGACAGATATCCTCATTAAAATATTAAGTCTGATATACTGCTTGATAAGAAATTTCTGATATTTTATTTTTATTGGACACCTACCTCATATGAGGTCCTGACTCTCTTCCTCTGTGACGGAAATAGTTCCCACCTCTGCCATTGTTTCTGTAAAAATCATTAAAAAGTATGTTTATTTTTTGTGAAATCTTTTGTTGGAGAAAAACTGAAGATATCAAAGGACAATAGCTATAAAAATATGTGTAATAGTCAAACAAAACTTTCAAAATATAGGTGAAGAAATTAAGATTTCAAATTAAGTCAAACAGGGGCTCTGTAAAACTGTGATGTAAATAAGAACATGTCAGCAGTGATACCAATTTTGCCTTCCTTTTTAATTCTGTCTAAAAATGCAGCTTAAGCAGAAGTCTGCCATTTCATTAGTTTGTCATTTCAGTTTAACATAATGCTCTTTGTTGTTTTTGCTTGATGTTTGCATTTTGCAAACTAAAACGTTTGCCGACCATAGAACCCTTAGGTCCTGATGTATAAATGAGCCAGAGGCACCTGGTAGTCATGACCCCTGCTTGAACTCAGGCCACATCTCAAACACAGAGCAGGTCTAACAAGCCTCCAACTTTTACGACTCCTGACCTGTTTGAAGTAGCCAAGACTTGGCCTGCCATTTGCCAAACACTGGCTGCATGTCTTTAAAACATCAAAAGGCTTCAGATAAGAAAATGTTGTGTTGTGTGCTTTAATTATTATTGATAAATCAGTTACTGAGGTAGCAGAATGGTACAATATATGTCATTTGTCAATCAATTATTTGTCATCTACAGTGGAAGGGATCTTTAATGGTTAAAACAAAGAGATAAATTATCAGTAGGTGGCTGCCATTTATTTAGAATTTTGCCTTTTTTTTAAAAAAAATTCTATGCTTTTTACAATGTGTGCAGCTATTTAACTGGGGTCCATTTTTTATTCTGTCTCATTTGGGGAAGGGAGTGGGGCTGAGGCTTTCTGACTGAGTGAGTAGACACTGGTGCCCTTTGTCCTCAACTCTAGACAGTTATGACTTCTGGAAAAGGATGGCGGGCCATGAGCCATAAAATATTAGTATGGTCAAGTCTGTGTTGATGTAGAGCTTTTCTAGTCTGTGTGTAGTTTAACTTTACCCTGAGGAGAGCAGTCTATTTACTGATAAATACTCTACCACTTTACTCACATTAAACAATTTGTTGTGCTGCTGAATTAAAATCCAGACATTTAGACTTTGATAATTGTCTATATTTTTATCTTAAGAATTAGAACTTGTTGAACTTTCAGGAAGATGGTTCACTCACAAAATTGACTGAATTCTACTTCCATCTAGTGGCTAATTTGTGCAACTGCAATAATATAATACACATGTAGTGGCGCCATATTGTATCCACATTATTTCAAATAACACAATTAAGAAAAATGCTGTAGATTAAGTGAAGTACCTCGAGTCTAACTGGTATCTCAGATCATCTCTATCGTGAGGGTAGTGAGAAAACGGTCCATCCTAAAATCAGAGTTACAACATTCTTAACAGAGTGAATGATAACTCTGAAAATATTATGTACTGAATCAACAGAGATAGTCAGACTGTTCAAAGACTGTTCAGACAGTTAAAATTCTCTTACATTTCTGGGAGGTGAGGAATGTCTGCGAAAATGTCCCATTCCAGGGTGTTCATTTTCAAAAAACTGCATATCATTGTGTGGGTAATTGCTGCTGCACTGACGTTCTCTTGGATCCTGATAGTGTCTGGGTTCATTATACCACTGGCCATCTTGGGCTCTTCTGTCCCCTCCGAGCAGTGGCACAGGGCTTCTTCTTTCAACAATATTAACAACTCTGTGAAATGTCACCTGTAATGAGTCAAGTCAAGGATTAAACACAACTAAAAAAAATATTAGATTTTTCAAAAGAACTTGATTTTTTTTAAATCAACCATATTGTCTTACCTCTCTGCTATTTCCAGAATCCCTTATGAAGTCATCATAAGTCTCTCTTAAAGATTTTCGCCCACGCTGAAACACTAAATAGGAAGAAAAGAACAAAAACAATAAAGACAAGCAATAGTAACTGTGGTTTAAGATACATTGGGGATAAGAAATCACAGATATTTAATCAACATTCACAAGGAAAATACACTTGCCATTGAGACATAAGAGGATGCAGGATGGAGCTACAGTGGGTTATTAGCGAAATGTGAGAATAAGATTGTGGTCGTTTCACTTACTAGTTAAGGTCTCTGAAAATAAGTTGGAGATGTTTCAGCAGCAAATGATGAACCTAAACAAGAGGAAGTGTATTGTAAGCTTATCGAATATAAATGCCTGAAACTTTTAAATGAATCTCTAAGCTGTCGACGTTTGGCAGTAAAAGGGCAATATGCGCTTTTAAATGTACATACCAGACTATACAGATGTGTGCAATAATCGTTCTCATGTATTATAAAATTGAAGCCCGTTAGTTTTAGCTTTGTTGTTAGCAGAACTAGCGTTAATATTAACATTACAGCATCTCCATGATTCCCATCCAACCACGTTGATACACTCACCTGATAATGATGTAGTTAGGCTCTATGCATTTTATGTGTTTCCTTCAATGCGCCTGAATCAAACACTGATACTTCCAATGGCATTACTTTAATTTGCAAAAAAACATAAACAACATAGCTTTGGAGCAACATGCATGAAGAATAGCTGCACTAAGGATCCTTCTTCCTGTTCTTCTTCTTCTTTGATAATAAAGCTACTTACTAAAGTCTTGACTGCTGCCCTCTCGTGGCAATTCTCTGGTACTGGGAAACTTAACATTTCTACATTAAACTCACTAGATACAATACATTACGCAAAATGTCCACTAAAAAATGAAAAATAACCTTTACTAAGAAAGAATGTATCTTACTGGACATCTGTGGCTCTCTAGAACAATGTGGGCATCAATATGTGAAACAAATGCCATCTGTCTGTCTTTTATTATTTATATAGTCGAGACATTTTTGGGTCTGTAGTGAAATAGTGAAAATAATATATAAATATAAACAGAATTATTTAAAGTTTTTAAGGTGTTATTTTAAAGTGTTTAAGACTGTGTATTTTAAAGTAAAAAGTTAAGCAGTGTTGCTTTCAGTTGGATTTTACCCGCAGAACAGCAATGCAATTGTGATATTTTTACTAAAGGATACTAAAGGATAGAATCACACAAAGCTATCACAGTCGTCCACATAGAAAAATACCTTTATTGCAGTCTGCTAAAAACTACCCTTAACTATGATTTTAATTGATAATGGGGCTGTTGAAGCTCTAATCCAGCCTGTATAAATTAATGTTTTTATGCACATTGTCAAATTATTTCTAAAGTTCACTCCACTCTCACTTTCCTGTGGTGTAAAATCATGTGCACTCAGTCACATTTACTGCCCCTCAGTGTGTTGTGATTAAATTAAATGCGATTGGATGAGCGGCAGTCACGTGACCCTCGGTCGGCAGGAGTTTCAACGACAGCTGAGTAGCAGCTAAATGTGTCTTTCATTGATCCCTATTTAACTCTACTACGACCAAGTTTCGTAAAATGGGAGACAAGAAAAGTCCTACGAGGTAAAGCTTTCGTTAACTTGTTAAATGGCGACTTTACTGCACAATTTGTAAACAGAAGGCCGGGTCAATGGATGGAGCTGTTTTAGTGTTCATGGCGGCTGCTGGTTTAATATGGGGCAAGTGTGTACACTGAAAGCTTCACTCACTTCTCTGACTGACCTCTAAACACCTTGTTAAGCGTCCTGTCTGTTACATGTTTGGTAGCGTTAATCTCGCACGTAGACCGGGAAAGCGATTTGTCTTTAAGGACTTCCCTTGACCATCGTGTTTTGTTTTGTGTGTGTGTTTTGAAGGCCAAAGCGGCTACCTAAGTCCTCCTCAGACGACGGCTACTGGGACTGCAGCGTGTGCACGTTCAGGAACAGCGCCGAGGCGTTTAAATGCATGATGTGTGATGTCAGGAAGGGCACGTCAACTCGGTAAGCCCTAAAATATTAAAAACAAAAATATTTAGTGAGTTCAATGAAAAATATAAAATCCTGAATATGTTTTTCATACTAGTAACATTTCTTAAAAGTTGATCAACTGGGATTAGCCTATACCTCGATGGACTCTTAATAGAAATCTCATTTTGCTGCTATTATGCTAGTAATAATGTTTTATGAACAAAGTACATCTTAAGTTATCTACACCCCTGAGCTTATCTTGTATTTAGACCCAACAGTTCACTAAACATTAAAAGTACTATAATAACTAACTGTATAAATATTGGGTTAAACAATATTTCAATATTATATATTTCTTCTTCAGGATATCCTGATGTCCAAGGCCTACACAATACTATTTGTTGCAATACAATTCATTCATAATTGTTATTAATTCATTATTATGGTTTAGGTAATGTTTTTGTACACCACATAAAAGGTTATGTAGCTTTTAAAACTATAACATCTCCTTTTTTACACAGGTATGGATTTCTCTCACCACATGTGATGAATCTCTACAAAAATTAAGAAACTGTAGTATTATCTACACAAACATGCACAAAAAACTCAGTGCAAAGAGAAAAAACATTTTTGAAGAGATATAGCGATTTATTAGTTTATGTTTAATAGATCAAGTGCATGATGATAATTCCTGTAATATTCTGTTTCTCCAGAAAACCACGGCCCGTCTCTCAACTTGTTGCACAGCAAGTAAATCAGCAGTTTGCACCACCCATACATCACAAAAAAGACAAGAGAGAAAAATCTGAGAAAGACAGAAGTGATAAAGAACTATCACTGAAAAGGAAAAGCTTTAAAAAGACAAGGTAATGAATTCATGTTTACAACATATGAAGTTAATGCTAGTATGGTCACAGTCAGTCATTGTCATGTAATGACATCTGTTTTTTTTCCCTTCACCAGACCAAGGTTAAAAAACATTGACAGGAGCAGTGCCCAACATCTGGAGGTCACAGTTGGAGACTTGACTGTAATAATCACAGACTTTAAAGAGAAAGTCAAATCCACATCAACCTCAACAAGTGCTGCTTCAGCAGACCAACACAGTCATAGTGGCTCAAGCTCTGACAACACTGAACGAGGGGCTTCCAGGTGCTCTTCACCACACAGAGAGGGCTCATCAGTAAATGGAGAGACTCACTAACTAACTAACAGGCTTCCACTCTGTCTTCTTCAGTCTTGAACAGCCTTGGTCAGAGATTCATCATTATACTACTTATCGGATCCAATATGGTCAATGTCACTTCCGTTTCAGGATGTGTTTTCCACTGCCTTGTCATGTTGGCACAGAACCCAAGGAAATGCTTCAAGGAACTGTTACAGTAAAGATGGAAAAAAAAAAGTAGCACTGAGTTCTGGACATGAACCAATTGGTGTCCCCCGTTGTGGTGCCTAACATTGAGTGGGTTGTTTGCATTAATTATTAAGTATTCAGATTGCAGCACATTAAGAATTAAAATGTAGAGTCATCACAGAATTTTTGTTTTGCTGGAAATGTCTTCTCGTTTTGCACTTGATGGTGTGCCATGTTTGTTATTATTATATTAGCATTAGTTCTATTTTGTTAGCATTTGTAACTTGGTTGTGGAACATTTTCAGCCTGGTTAAGCCCAACTGATGCAATCATTCTATGTCTTTCTAACATTTAAGTAAAAGAACTAGCTAATTTCTTCGAATTATGCCTCTCACATTTGTAGAATTTTAGCATGGTTTAAACTATAGAATGGTTTTGTAAATTACAATGTAAAAAAGAAAGAAAGAAGAAGAAGATGAATGAAAATAATATTTCTTTAGACTTTAAAGCCAGGATTTTAACAAATATGGATGTTTTTGTCCTGAGTTTGGAATTATTTGATGCATTTACTTTTGCACTGTTATCCCCTTTAGTTTTTAATGTGAAGAAAAATGCTTTTACATTTTAAAATGTTGAAGTAAATGATTTGTATCTTGCTGTTGTTACTGCTTACTGTGATTTATTCTTACCTAATTACAATCTTTATTCATCTAGTTGTTTCTCAGGTAATTACCAGCACATTCTCACTCGGTTATGAAGTTCTAAGCTGACAATGACCTCTTGGGTAAATCATCAAAGACCAAAAATGTATTATTTTATTAGAATATATATTGCGTCTTATGCTTTTGTGCACGTGAACCAGGAAGTGGGAGGAGCGTAAAGATGTAAACACAACTGTGCGTTTTCTGTAGTTAGCCACTGAGCCTGTAGCTTATCCGTGCGAAATGGGCTTGGGTTAAACTATATTAAGATGTTTCGTTAGCGTATATTTGTACAATGCAAAATGCGATGTTATCGTCATGCATTATTCTTATGCATTGTCCTCACGCTTTTTTCACTACTATATGTCTTCAGTCAGCTTGCTTCCACATTGGAGTATAGCCAGGGATGGAGAGAGCAGGGTGGAACCGACCACAGAAGCCGTGACACTGGGCTTCCTCTCAGGAAAACGCGAGGTTCGGCAGGCCTTCACGGAGGACTCGACAGGTAGCTAATTTCGACTTAAGCTTTACTACTTTTTATACAATGCTTACATTTATTTAATTGATTTAATGGATTCTAGGAAATTGGGTATGTAGAGCACAAATATTTATTTTATTGATGTTAACTTAACTTACTACTTGTCTTATCATTTAAAAATACTAAGCCATGGGGTTATGGAGCCATCGACGTAATTGTCTCGTCAGAATTTGAATTTAAAAGCAATTTTGTGTAATTCTCATTTTAAATAATGAAACTATCAGTTGTTTTAAAGTTTGACCTCTGCTTTATTACGTACACTTTCTGTGAAATTTTGTAAAAGTAAATCTTATGCGAGTTTTTTGTAGCAGACCTTTTGAAACAAATTTTAATCAAATATAAGTGTAAGCATTGTAAGTATTTTGCGAATATAATTTGTTCGAATAAAAAAAATACTAACTCAGCTAATACCTGTTAATCTGTCAATTGCCACCTGTTGCCCTGTTACCCTAAGTAGCAAGATGCTGCTCACTAAAAATCTGTCTGCTCACAAACTAACTCAAGGAAGTAGTTCAGTTTGCACAGTTTTTGTCCAGCAAAGTTAATTTGAAAATAAGGTTAATTCAGGAAAGACCATGTTTTCATTCTGTCAGGTGTAAGTCAGTTACTTACTGGAGTCCATATTGGAGACTGCCTGCAGATGTTTGTGGAGTGAACTGCTTATTGGAACCGTCTCTTGGGTATGAATAATTTTGTGCATCTTGTTAATGAAAGTAACCTTTGAATCTTAACCTAAGTTTTACAGTGTATCTGGACAGGTTGTCAGATAATGCTTGTATTAGTAAATGATCTGTGTACCCTATGACTATTCATACTTACGGACGGCATTTTAAATTCATAAATATGTGATATCACACTGAAGCAGCTTGTGTAGTGTGCTGTCAGCATAATAAATGTCTAGCTTCTAGCTGACTAAGGTGTGTACCTGTTCTCAGTGGAATTTAAACTCAAGTATTTCTTTCCAACTTAAAGTATTGTTTGGTGTTTTCTTTTGATCTCTGTCTCAATTTCCTTTGATCTTCCACCAAAATAAACTATAAAATAATAACACAATCATGTCTTAAATAGATCTGCAACTCCTACAGTTTTTTTTGTCAAATAATGGAATCAAAAAACAAAAAAATATACCCTGTGTTACAATAGAGTGCCAATTCATTTGAGCTGTAATCATGGTAGGAATTGTCATATTTTTGTAGAGAAAGGCCTGTCAGGGGACCTCACGATCAGAGGAGTCACCTGGCTGTGGTGGCCTGTGGCCCCAGGTTAGAAGAAACTCTCACTATGTTAAAGTCTGCACTTCTCTTCAGCAAAAAACCTCTACACTTCCATATATTTGCAGAGGATGAACTACATGGCAGCTTCAAAAATACAGTAAGTGTTCTGCACTTGTTCACAGCTACCACCAGTCTATTCTAGTTCTTGAGATAAAATCTGCACAATAAAAACTGCACACAGTCACAGAAAAAAAGTCTTGTTGGATATTGTTAGAATATGCTTCATATTTTTCCTCCTCATCCTCATCTCTCCTCAGCTGGACTCTTGGCCACAAATGATTAAGAAGAAATTCAACTTCACCATCTTTCCCATCACTTTTCCAAAAGAGAACGCAAAAGAGTGGAAAAAGCTTTTCAAACCATGTGCATCTCAGAGGCTTTTCCTTCCTGTAAGTCTAGAGAATTTCTTATTCATCATATGCAAAGACCAGCGCTTACTTTCTTTCTTTCTTTTTATTTACAGTTGATTCTGCAGAATGTGGATTCTTTGCTCTATGTGGACACCGATATCCTGTTTTTGCAGCCGGTAGAGGACATCTGGGCACTGCTGTCTCATTTTAACTCTAGCCACTTAGCTGCCATGGCTCCAGAACACGAAGAGCCTCGTATCGGCTGGTATAACCGCTTTGCCCGTCATCCTTTCTATGGCAAGACAGGCATCAACTCAGGGGTCATGCTAATGAATATGACACGCCTCAGGGCAAAGTTCTTCAAGGTAAAAACAAAGAAAGATTATTATTTTTCCACCATTTATCAGTTATTACGTTTTTTAGGTTATATAGTTACAATACAAACTTCTTCATCAGTGGTCATGTCTTTCACTTCTTTAATCTGTTTTCAAGTGCATTAAATCTAGCTGCACCAATAATATTCACCAGTAGAGGTCAGTCTTGTCATGTGATTTTAAACCCAGAAGACAGTTTGCACCATTTTCTTTGATTTGATGTGAAGTGTTTGGCCAAGATCATTTTTTATTTGTAGATATGGGTTTATTAAGGGTGAAATTATACATATGTATCTGTTAATTGTTTTCTCTTTAGAATGATATGACACCAGTTCCTTTAAGCTGGGAGGAGATTCTCATGCCTCTTCTCCAGAAGTATAAACTCAATATCACCTGGGGCGATCAGGATCTTCTTAATATCATATTTCATTATAATCCAGGTTTGTGCTATTCTATATACACTATTGTTGGAGGGCACTGAGCAGTGACCCTCAAAACCTCATTGAATTACACTGAATTGAAATCATCCTTATTTTTTACAGAAAGTCTCTATGTGTTCCCCTGTCAGTGGAATTACCGTCCAGATCACTGTATCTACGGCAGCAACTGTCAACCAGCTGAACAGGAAGGTGTCTTCATTCTCCATGGAAACAGGGGAGTTTTCCATGATGACAAGCAACCAGCTTTCAGAGCTGTTTACAGTGCCATCCAAAAGGTACAGGTGCTGCCTATTAACTATTTGATTACTTCACTAAACTTGATGTTTTTTTTACAACAATACATCATATTGTCACTCTTTAGAAACAATAAATAATGTGATTGTAACATAGTTTCTTTGAAGGACAGGTACTGTATCAGACTATTCAGAAAGACATTTACCAGTCATTACTTTATCAATAGTCACTCCAGGCCATTGCTTTTGCTTTTTAGATGCTTCCGTCATCCATTGCCTAATCAATAGTCTGTTAGACATTTCAGTCGCCCATTCTAGGCTTCTCCAGACCTTTCAAAATCAGTTGTGAGTAATGAAATTGTTTAAAATTCAAACAAGAGTACAATACAATAAAATGCTCAAAAATTTGAGTATGGCATTTGTTAGATTTTCTTTAATTGGGTGTCAGCCAGCCTTTAGTGCTTTACCGTCCAGTGCACCTAAGTCATCAGCGAGGCAGTGAGTGGTCCAGAGAGCTCTCACGGAGCTCTGCTTACCTTCGATCTCCCATGTTGATTTCACCGGTCAACACTCAGCAGCAATCTGGTGAAGCAAGGAAAGCTTCATTAGCTGGTCTCCATCCATTACCACCACAGGGCTCAGCCTAGCCACTATCAGTGTGGCCAATGTTCTCAGCCATTAAGTAAACGAGCAGGCTTCATTATGGGGCTCTCGGCCCTCATGTCTCCATCAGTCTCTCAGGCAGCGTGGACATGCATATAGCAAATTCCACCTGGTTTTGGCAGTTGTAGTTTTGGCAGTTGTAGTGTCTCTAATGTGTGTGCTAGAGATATAAAATATCAGAGCTTTTAGTGGACAATTATAACACTGCCTGTTGTAGCAGTGATATTTTGTTGATAATTCCTGTTGCTCCTGCTCCTCCTTGTTTGTTTCCTGTGAGGCATGAAGCAGGCAATCCTGCAGGAAACACCACCAGCAGAGGAGCGTGCAATAAAGAGCACAACCATTACCCAGCCAAGCCCACAGAAGAGTTGTAAAAATTTTAGTGCTGATGCGAGTTTCAGACATCATGATAGCTGTGTGGACAGCATACTAGCAGCATCCACATAAAAATCAATAGAACACTGTTAATAGTGCTTTATGACTTTCTGCACTATATGAAAGATAATAAAGAAAGTGTGCTTTGAGTAATCTAAGCTTGGTCAAATGAGAAGGAGTAAAGAAATGGTTTCATTTTATTCATACAAATTGTTAAATTAGGAAGACACACATAATCTGTAGTAGTAGTAAAATGTTGTAATATGCATTGTCAGATTTTAAACAAATCTCTCATTTCAATGTTGTTATACAACACATGTGTCACAGACTTGTAGACCAGCAGCAAGTGCACACTGAGTAATGTGTTTCTCTTTCACAGTACCAGTTTGGTGAAAACTTTGAGAAGTCACTGCTTGAGCCACTACAAGCCTCTTTGAAAAGCACCACTCACACCTACTGTGGTAGGAGCAGCCACACCTTCACCAAGAGGCTAAAACAGAGTATTATATCTGTTCAACAGGAGGTCCAACAAAGAAGATGATGGGGTCAACCCACTAATACGATTTATGATTAGTGTCTGGCAGGTCACTCTGGGGTGGATACTTCAATTAAAGGCACTCCTGTGGAGACATTGTGCTGACTAACAGTCTCATCCCTGCACAAGGCATTAGCTGTTTACTGTTGTGGTACTGTTGTGGGGGTTTGGGGTTAACTTATACAAACATAGTGAATGTACATGTCTGTCCTGCCTTAGAAAGCACAACACAGACACTTTCTAACCATTGGGACAAAAGCACTGAACCCACTTTCAGATCCTCCAGACAATCACATTTGTTACTTCTGAAAAGGGTCTACAGTTTTGGTATGAAACTGTGTTATTTTCATCAAGAGTATATTCTTTTTAGTTTTAATATAATTGTGAGAAGATTTGTTATGCTTGGAGGTACTTTTAGTTTTTTTATGGTTGCAGGAGATTATTATGAATTTGTGAACTTAATATCAGTATTTTTTTAATATATGTCAGGAAACGCATGCATGTGTCTCCAGAGTTTTATAAATGACAATGTCAAATACAACTGCTGTAGTCACCAATATTTCCAGTTTCTTCCAAACTTGTTTTGCACTATTAGTTTAACAGCAGTGATTGAGATAATATCATTATAGCCTTCTTGTTTCAGATTGTCATACACATGAGCCAACAGAAATGCTTTTATCCATATAAAATAAATATTTTTATGATTGTTCTTACTGCTAAATATGCATGTGTTATTATGTAAAGTATCTTTTTTTAAATCATAAAAACAACATAAAGAGACTCACTGCCCTTGTTTAATCATTGCACAAATGATAATAAAAGGAAATCAATGCAAGAGTGTGAAGACTTGAAAATCTTGTGAGACTGCATCAAGAGGAGCTGATGTGTCTGGGTCAGCAGCCTCTGTCTACTTATTTCACAGGGAGGGGCTAGAAGTCTCTGTTCAGTAGAGATTTGTAGGTAAGATATGCATTTACAAAGTCATTCATAACAGTCACAGGTATACATGCTGTGTTATAGGACAAAGCCAATAGAATTCTGTTTATCTCTCTATAAAATAAAACACAGTAATGTTAAGCTATACTCTTTAGTTTGGATTCCATTGCACCCAAGGGCTTATGTATAAATAATTGAAGATAATCTGCTCATCTTATACCAATGAATACTTGATTAATGTTTTCAGTTTCTGACTAAATGTAAACCCCCACTTATAAAATATTCTCAGTGCAGAAGTTTTATTACTATTAGACTGCTCATCAAGCTTTAAATTGTGTGAGTGCTCTTCAAAAGGGGAGAAGACGACAGTGTGGGTTCGATAAAATGAATAAAATGGTAAACGAGAAGAGGGGCGAGTAAAAAGTCAAAGGCAGCAAGTAGAAAACAATTCATCTACCTTTGCTTCTTCTGTTCGTGCTGCAGAAGGATATCATTTAACACTGGAACATTTTCATCAATATTACATTTGCCCTACACTGCTGAGATAGGTTTAAGTGCGGTGCTATGTCAGTGTTTAAAACAATTAATACAATTTACTGTACAGCATTAGTTATGCACAGTCACAGTAAAATGAAATGTCTAGCTCAGTGCCTCATCTTACAAAGTAGATATCATCTTCTGGTCTAGTGGTAAGGCTGGCCTTTTATGGTTATTTATGGGGCAGTGATTCAACATGCTATATGAATCTTGCCCTGGTGTTTTCTACACATCAGTTATCCAGTGAACACTTAATTCCATTTGCATCTTCAACTAAAGCAACTTCAACTTTTTTTTTTTTTACACAGACATTCATCCTGCATTTTGAAAAAGTGGTATTGTAATAACTTTAATAATAATCCCAACCAGTTTAAGCCTTCAAACTTACAACCAACAGCAGTTTTTTCACCAACTTCTCCCAAGTATTTCCTCGCCTTTTAAGTAGTATTTGTTTAATATTGCTTTCATTTTGCTCCAAAGAACAGAAGGTGAGCCAGATAAATGCCACAGTGCCTTACAGCTACCATGTGGAGATCAGTGTTTTAACAAATAATCCATGGCCCATCAAATCACAGACGGCAGTTTCTTCTTTTCCACTCAACATTCATGAACAGCAGCCTTAAAAAATCTTCCACATTGACCCCAAGGCATGTTTTATAGATATATAACACTCAAACACACTAAATAAGGTTGTTATTACTCAGTCTCACTCCTCTATTGGTTTTTACAACCCACCGTTGTTGCAAATGTCATTGTGACTCAGCAATCAAAATGCAGAAGTAATACTGTGTGTATTACCGCTCATAAAAAATGGTATCAATCACTGTGGCTGACCTTTTTCATTGATAAAGTGTCTCATCATTGAACCACCTCCTTGTGCCTTGGAGCTAAAGAACTACTGGTTGTAATCAATGCCACGCCAAGTACTGTTAGTGAATAATACGCCACATAATTCAATATCGCTCACTTTAGTCATTGTAAAGGGACACCACTGGTGGCATTAATAGAGTGACTGTGATTTATGGTGTTGCATGAGTCCACTTTTATGCACCTGAATGAAAACAGTATCCTTGACAGTAAAATGACAACTGCATCATTTGTATTTTAAGTATGCATACACTTACAATTTAAAAACTCATTGTATACATCTAAAATACTTTTTAGTAGCAAAAGCACACAGTACTGTTAAATAATTGTGATGATTTGTGTAAGGCTCCCAAGAAGAGGGCTATGAAGGCAATCAGTCTCTGTCACAGCTTCTTTAATTGCTAAAAAATTACACTTGACCAAAGTTTGGGCTATGGTTGTTTTCATACAAGCCCTGTTTTCACTTTGTCTTTTAAGTCTCTTGAGTCCTCGACCTCATATACTGTAGGTCATTTAATTGTCTTTCCCACACACTGCCTTCGTTCTCTGGCATTTCCTAATGAATCTTCCAATCCTGGGCCACACACACACACACGCCGGCTGCTTCATTGACTATTGGAGCGACTCGACCTACGCGTGGAACCTTTAATTGTTTTTTTTTCTCTGTGTTTGACAGCCGCCGACATGATGGATTTCCCTGAACATTTGTCTGTGACACGGAAAAAGGACAATCTCCTTATACTTTGACAACTTCAGGGTCAAACGAGAACTTTGCCTTATTAACTTGTGGATTTTTCTTGTCTGAAATTCACCGAAGCATCTCTCTTTTGGATTGTGGAGCACATTTAAATCAGTACAAGTAAAAATCCCAAGGGCTAAATGGGCTATTTTACCAACTCCACAAATTACCCCAAATCTGCTTCCACCTCATGAACTGCACCGTGTGACTGAAGTGTTAAATGAGCTGAGATCTAAAAAAAAAAAAAAAAGAAACATATGTATGCCCCCCATGTGAAACCTATTATAAAAATCTAATCTCAAGCTAATTTAACATTCTATTTCTTTTCTGAGGCATGTTTATAACACTGAAATAGATTAATCAGACACATTACAGCAACATTGCAATTTAAGGTCACCAAGCTGCAAAATACGCAATGAGCTGTATGGGTTCAGTTGAGGAATATGGCACAAATTGCTTCAAAGAGCAATTTTTCAGAAACCCTTATTATTTTCAAGGGCACTTTCACCACCAAAACACAGAGATGGTTCCTCATCGAAGCTCTTAGAAGTCATTATCATTATTTATGCATGTCCAGAGAAAGAGAGCACGTAATTGTTCGGTGATATGACTGATGGGAGATAAGTGTAGGTTACACAAAGATTTGACAGAATATTTCACAGGAAAATCGCACAGTGGATTGAAGCAGATGCTGTTTTGAAGGAGACAATTATCAAATCCAATATTTAAGCACAACAATTTAACTACCAAGCTCTCATGTCGTTGAAAAGTAAAAACAGTCCCGGACAATCTTAACATAACTAAGTGCAATTTTCACTTAACACAATAATTTTGATTGACTCAACATTGCAGCCTTCAATTGATTTCCATTGGACATCTCTATAGGTAGAATATTGAGTGCAGGAAGGGGAGAATGGCTGCCAGGCAAAGGTAAAAGGAAATCCATGCATGCAGGAGGCAGATAATGAAACACAGCGCAGTCAGACCCCTGAGGCATACAGCAGTCACAGGCTCTGGGTCCCATGGCAATAAAGATTTCCCCCTTTAATTGAAATCTGGATATTCTCCACTTTTGATAGACACTTAATAAAAGCAATGTTTCTTCTTTTCTCATTATTTTTCCTTGACATGACAGGAACGTGACTGCTCAAGCTTACTGTAAATGATGGCTGCTTCTTCTAGTTGGTCTGAGCTTAATATTATAGTTACAGACTGTTTTCAGGTTTCAGATTTTCATCAAAAGGTATGTTTTGTCTTGTTTTATCATTCCCAATAAGCTCGTGGAAGGGTGTGGACTGTCCATAAAGTTATGTTGGCCAGTGGATGCCATCACACAAAAGTGTCAACTGAAAAAGTCAATCAAAGGGAGCTTTTGCCAATGCTTTTTACATTCATGGCTTTCATCAGTGAAGCAGCTACTCTGACTCACTGAAGAATGTAACTTTGAGCATCAATGAACAGCACCAAGCTCTTAAAATGAGGTTTTTGACTGTAGATGTAGACATATCTGGATAGATGAAGTTGTTTTACCATTTCTGTTCCATGGCACTTTTCTATCTTAAAATGCAGAGGTGTTTTGGTGAGCTTGTGGTTTCAGTCATTTCCTGCTCCACTTTAAACTCAACAACACTTTTGGGCACCGGAGCTGAAAGTCATAAAAGCATCATTTGGCTTCCAATCTGAGCCCACCTTTCATCCCACCACACTTTCTTTTAATTTCTCTAGATAACGTGCAAACGCATGGCCAAACTAATAGTGCCCCAATCTTCTTCACGTCCCCATGCTTTTGATCAAATTAAAATCAGCATGTGGTCTCCAGATAGAGACCACATCTACATCATCTTAAAGTATTCATGGCTCTATCCAAATTGCTAATTCAATTAACATTTGGAAGCGATACCATCTTCTAATTATAATTATATGATGTGGCATTTATACAGCTTTTCCACTAAGAACAGTCATTTTCATTCCCTGCTCGTCATGATGTTTCCTGAATGTTTAATGTCAGAGAATTAGGAGTGTAATTTAGGTGAAATAACCTGATTGTTCAGCTGTCATTAAAATAGCTATTAACACTATTATACAATATGATATCCTGTTTCTCCCATTGTTCAAAAAGCCATGGTATATACAAAGATATTATATGTTACATTTGTAATGGATTTGACGTGTTATCTCAAAGTGATGACATTGGGATTTTCCTTCACAACTCACTCCCATTTTGCCAAAAGAAAAGACTGTCTGCATTTTTGCTATGGCTCTTTTTGCTCTATGTTGTCTTGTGGGAATATAGTAATCTAGCCCCATGGCTGAAAACTGTTATCTTTTACTTAAAACACCATTGCTTTGCCTCTGTTGTGACTGGGCTTGTTACAAAAACCACCCATCTCCTCTCGATTGTCAGCCTGTGTCATTATTATTCGGGCGTCGCTTCCCCAAGAGGAATCTTCCCAGAGGAGAGATGCTACAGCTCCTTTTTTCCCCATATTCTTCTCCATTATGCAGTGAATAACAGACACTATCTTGCTCTGTTGTTTGTGGCCACTCCTGGCTCTGGCAACGTGTGACAACGTGTAGCTGCTCAATAGAAATGCTCGTCTTTATTGTTGTGAAGCAGCAGAAGCTGACTGGTGGAATAGCAAATCTTTGTCTGTGCAAAGCCCTGCACCGGTTTGGGAACAGTGGAAGTCATCACAAAGTATGTCTTTCAAATCAATGTTACATTTTCTTCCACCTAATAGAAGTTGTCACAGTGAATTTTCACTTCTCCTGCAAGTCATATAGCTAATAATGCAGATTTGTACATAAAAACTACATTATACAAATCGTAGACCAATTATTTAAGCCACAATTCACAGATAGCACTTGCCACATCAATGCAACTTTGAATTAATCCTTGCTGACTCATTTCAGTCCCCATATAACATGTGCATTTTTTCATTTAGGGAAAATATGCCTAATGTTACAGGCAGTGGAAATAAAGTATAAACACATAAATAGACACATTCTCCCATTAAACAATCCTAACCTCAGATCAGTCAGGATGTATGCAATGTTTGTGTGCAACGTTGTATTCAAGTGGTTCAAAATAAATCTAAAATCAAAGCATTACAAATACATTGTAATTGTGTTATTGTGAAATTTAATTAAAAACCTATATAAAAAAAACTATTTAAAAAATCAGTTTGAGAGAAACACAAAAAATAACACTTCCCACACCATAATTCCAGTTGGCAGCTTTGTGGTATAGTATTACACATTAATTCAGTCTGCTGCAGCCTACACATCCTGGAAACTGTTTAACTACATCCTTGTTTCTCCAAAACAGCAGCAAGATCACAATACATAAACATAATTCCTCCTTATTGCAGAAAAAGAAGGCCTCTGGATGTGGTTTAAAATGTAAGTAAGTTTTTCACTGAGCACTGCGAACATTCAGTGTACAGATAGGATCTAAGTCTCTCAGTAAAAATGCCTCCAAGTCACAAAATGTTTTGTTCTTCTCGAATTCTTCATGTTACTTTCTTGTCTGGTCCAGAGGGTATAGGGGCATGGTGAATGGATTTAATAACATCTCAACAGGAGCCAAACTGATATATTAAAGACAGGAGCAGTTAAAGGCCACGTGGGGTTTCTGTGAATGTGTGCATAAAGAGATAATAAGTGAGCAAATCTATCTGTGTACTGTGTCTGGAGCAGTGTTTCTATGTTTCACACAAAAACTGTGTCTGGTCTCTCAGACTCTGCATAGTGTCATTTTTTAATACTTCAATAAATGTTTTACATCAAACAACATTTATCAAGTAGATTTTACACCAAGTCAAATGTTGAAATGTCCAACATATTATGACTGGACTAGCTCTGCCTCCTTCACCAAACAAACTCCACAAGTCTGGACTTGGTCTAAGACTGGACTAACTGTTTGGATGTTTTTAACTGTCCCCTTTTATCTGTTATAGTGTATTGTAGACTGGTTCTGGTCTTGATTCAGTCTTGACCTGGTCTCACCCTTACATGGTCTTGGTATTGACTCAGTCTTGATACTCAGTCAGCACTGAGCGATCGTAGCTATATTTAATCCAGTTGTTCAACCTGATCTTGCTTATAAACTGCAGATTATGAATATGTCTATATATTGTCTCTGACTTTAATCTATTTAATTGAAACCTCAGAAAGGTTTTAATCAGGATGTTTTGTTATCTTTTTTTCCTGACACCATTTCTGTGAACATCCATCAGAGAGGGACACAAGCCCAGAAGGTGTCAGATGAAACTGTCATGCCATTATGTTTGGTAAATTAAGAAGTTTAATTGTGAATTATTCAGTCTTGTGAGTGTGTAGCTGATTAATTAACACAACTTTTTGGTGTTTGGTTAAATCTAATTTAAGCAAATTAAAATCACTATTTGTCACACAAGTTTGTTTCCCCCAGAGTTTGACTTAAATGCAATAACCCACTGAGGTCACAACGGTTAAAGACTCAAAATGATTGGTTAAGTAATTAACTGGAGTGAGTCGTGATGGATACTTTAACTAAAAACACATCTTACAAGGGAGGATGGTAAGTCCAAATGAAAAATGTTCCTTCACATTAGCCACACGGTTTGGGCTCTTGAAATCTGTCACATTTCACATTGTTTTGTGCATCTGGCAGTGGAGATCTTACTAATGGCAACTAATGCCAAAATATACACAACAAGTATTTTAAATGGCCTCTGGATACTAAAACAGGAATGATGCTAAGTTCATCCCTCAGTTTCCACTTCTTCACTGCTTACCAGGAAACAGTGGACAATTTATTCCTAAAAATGATAGTTGTTAGACAGTTTGACATTTGTGTCACTGATTCCTAGGGTCTGTACCTGACGGCCCGAGTGTGGCAATATTTCAGCATGAGATTTGTTCCATTTGGGACCATTCACTGCACAATTAGATGTTTTAAAAGTGTGGGTTGGTGTCTATTGTGTGTAAAAGCACAGTATACAGTTACATACATTCATAATGAACATTGGTAGGACAACCTGCATGTGTCAGATTAGATGCACTCTGCTTGCTTATGACATTTTACTACAACAGGTAGGACTCCAATTACTTCTCTGAGCAATAAACCAACCTTTTACTCATTAAATTCGACTTCAGGTGCCCAAGGACACAGTTACAACAAAGCAGGCTGCTATTTTCCATTTGCATTTAGATTGTGCCTCTATGCTAAAGCATGGGAATGAGTTTGCCACAGAAAAAGATAATCCAACTACTTTGTTTTAGTCTCCGTGAGATCTCTGTAGAGAGCAGCTTTTCTGTCGGCAGAGCCTGAGGAAGTATAGGCTCCAAATCTTTGGCTTTTCCAAGGACGCAGTAGATTGACTCAAGTATCTCGCCGCTGGGATAATAGACATGTAGCATTTTCTTAAATTAGGCTGATGAATATTTATAAGAAGCTGCTACTGGATGTAGATTAAAAACAATTTATACACTGTATGCTGTTGAGAGATTAGAATAGGTCAGGACATTTAAGAGGGTAAAATTTTTTAAATTATTTTCTGTGTAAATGGTTGTTTCAGTTTCAGAAAAGCAACCAACTGTTAAGATTTGAATATAATACTTTACTTTGTTGAAACTAAAGTGTAGAACAGGGTACAGCAGATAAGGTTATTCCATTGTTTCTATATTATAGCTTTATTTGGTCCCATAACAGCAGGCGTCACTCCTTTATTAGATGTATTGACGAAAGGAACTCTGGCCATCAAGTTGAATGGACCTTGCCATTCATTTTCATTAGCTGCTGGTATTTTTCCAGGCTTCAGTGGGATGAAGAGGAGCGGGCCATCTGTGAGCCTCACTGAAGATGAACCATCCACGCTACCTTTTCAGAGGATTACTACTCTGTTTAGAGGCTGTTCATTTTGATTTGATTTCTGATGTCTGCCAATAACAACAAAGAATTGGATTTTTGTTCAAGTCTCAGAATATAAAGCATATTACATATTACCATATTTACTCAAACCCAGGCACCTCAATGTCAGCTGCAACCTGCTTATTGTCAAAGCTTTATTACGCTGCCTATCTGTCTCATTACATTTTGATAACAGTCATTTTACAGAGAATGAAAAAGATTTGCTGATACAATAGAGCTGCTGCATATTCTGCTTTATGCATGTGTTTCTCAGATCCGCTGAATTTGAAAAGACAGGTTGAAATGAAATGATGATATCTGACAATAGAAGCCCATTCAGATGGCTATAACTCACATGAGATGATGGTGGATCACCTCCATCATAAGACTCATCAGCAGACTATTTCAATATGTTGAGGTTGAGAATTCAGCTGAAATAAGAGTTAATATTTCAGTCATGGGGAACAAAAAATCCGGGTCAGAGCTTGCAAAACTGTTAATTGTATCATAGAAGCATAAGGCACATATAAACAACTCTACAGTGTACATAGAAAGGCATTTGGTGGTATGGTATTTATTTTTGATAACCTCTGTGAGATATGTTTGTATCTGTACACTGATAGAAGTACTGTTTTACTGACAAAGACACAGACATATCTCATCAGCAGGCAACATCTTAATTCTTTGTCTCTTGGGCTTTACACAAGTAAAATGTCATTCATCATATCTGTTCAAAAGCCTGGTTTAATGATGCTTTTATTCAAAAACAGCAGGCTAATTATAAACACACTTAATCAATGCAGCAAGGTAAATTACACTTGTGACCATTACATAAATCGTCATTATTATTTAACAACATTTTTACCAAACAAATAAAAAAAAAAGAATCTTATTTTTTCACAATGTATTATTACATTTAACCAGGGACAAGACAACACAAAGTAACTGTCAGTAATATACCGCTGTTTTTTGTATCAAGCCAAGCAGCGGATTCCACACATTCAGCAGAGACAGCATCTTCCCCAGAGACTTGCAAAACAGACCGCTGCCATCCCATATCTTCAAGATATGTAATATACATACTGCACAAAAGATTAATAAGATCCCTGCCAGAAGGAGACTGGAAGTTTGCTGTAAAAATATGAAGCGCTCTGTCCCTGCAGTAGAGACGAGACTCACAAGCAGACAGTAATAAAACCATATGTCTTAGATTTAGTACACTGAAATGTAATAAGTGACTTAAATTGAATGAGTTAACTTTGCACCGTAATGATGTGCAATTTATTATGTTGAACATAATAGAGATGGTATAATAGGTTCAGTATTATGTGAAAATTGTTCTGTAAGATTTACTTTTCAATAGATCATTTAGTGCCTAAAGTAGACAGTAGTCAGTCGGCACAATCAAATGAAGGAGAAGCAGACAGGAGTGTACTGCTGTGAATGGGGCCAGAGAAAGCCTGCTGAGAGATGTCCCAAATTTTGGTTCAGATGGCCACAGACAAGTGCTTCTACAAATAATTAGCAAGTCTGAGATTGATTAGAAACACAATAAGAAGTTTCACATTCTGAATGGATGCAATAGAAACTTTTCATAACACAAACCTTTGCTTCTGTACTGACAATTATCTACTGTAGTGAACCTATTCCCGTGTGTCCAGTACACCCCTTTCATCTCACAGCCGTGTTGATTTTGACACTCAGAGTAAACTCCATTTCCCAGGCCTGGTACATGTCAGTGCTACACACTTGAAAAATCCCAGCTTTGGTACACAGGCCACATTTGCTAGCCTTCTCCATCTGCTGTGAGCTTGTTTGTGGAGCTTTGGAGACCTTATGTGCAATTCTGACAGGTGCCTTTCCCCATCCCACTCGCAGCTGCCAATGAGCCTGTCAGCAAACAAAGCCGCAGTTGGCATATAACAGAGAACAGCTGGCAGGGGCTAAAATATAGGCCCACTGAAGTGCCAAGGCCTCTGAGGTTCACGTACATAGGCACTCAGAGACGGGCAAGACCTCCACATATTCATGGCGTCTTAATCCCAAATCTGGGTTCCACTTGCACTTCCATAACTTGATCTTAATGCAGATTCGGGCAAAACCTGCAACCGTCGTTAGGAAACAAATAGGGCTGTTGATGTGATCTGTTTTGGCCATATTTTAAAATGAAGAAAAGAAGAGAATGTGGTCGATACAGGTTCACATTATCAGACATTTGAATAATGCAAACTTGCCTTTTTATTCCCAAATTGATATTTTCACCCTTTAGAGGCAGCATTTCACTCACCAGTTTTAAATACATTTTCAGCTGCCATTTCGAAAAACATGGCAAAAGTTGCGACTGACATACAGAAAGCTTTATCATAGGGGTGTCTTGCAATTTGAAAACACAATTAGCCTTATAGGATGACTTCTACTTTTCTAAAAAAAAAAAAGCACCTATAGTCACCCTGTGCAACAATTTTCTTAGCCCCATTTTGCAGTTCCCAGATAAATGACACGGAAAGCAGTCAAAGCGGCTGTCTCCATCTGTATTCCCTCCAAGCGGGCGCACAGGTACACAGCCCTGTGATGTCACATTAAAGCTGCACCAGTCTGGGGATCTGGAAAAGAGATGAGGGAGTGGGAACTAGGACATGCAAAAAGAGAGTAAATCAGCTTAGGACACATCTGCAAGGACTTCTAAAGGTATCTATAGACAACTGTTATCACATACACACATGGTACACACATAAACAGAGGGAAGAAAGGCACAATGGCTGTTGTGATCCATTAGGATGGTGATAAGACGGGCGGTGTGTGGCAGGAGAAGCCAGTAGATCTTGATGCAAATTCCCTTTCTCCTAACAGAATGAAAAGACTATTCTTCAGGGGGAAGCTTGGAGTGAGGGGCTTCACAGAGCAGATAGAGGAAGACGGGTAAACAAGAATTAAATGATGCCTGGTGTGCGCCGAGTCTGGCGGCGTGACATTTGTGCTCTGTGAGATTAATAATGAAGGGGATTACAGGCACCTCGTTGGGGACACACAAATGAGACAAAACCCAGGAAGATTATTAGAAGAATGACAGCTCACGTCGAAAAACGCAGAGCTCCAGACAGCTGTTGAGAAATTAATATTTTATGGCCTTCCATCAAAGGCCGCAAGGAGGGTTCTCGCGATGTGGTTGACTTTATATCAATGAAAGTGGCGTGCCAGAGTGTCAAAGTATTAGTGGCAATCACTCACTTCTGTACAATGAGTGAGATTTGGGAAGTGAGAGTACTCCAAGAAAGCAGAGATTAGGAAATAATTCATGAAGGTTACAAATCTGATGCTCACTGCTAGTTGTGTTGTTCAGGGAATTCAAAAGGACATTGTGCTGTTTTCAGGCAATGCAGAAACATCAAAAGAGGATAAGAGACACTGGAGAGGGCTACTGGAGTTCAGGAATTTCTCGTATAATAGGGTTTTACTATATTTTTGTAGTTTAAAAAGAGAATACTTACTGATTCTTGACAATAAGCAGGCTCTTCCAGAGTCATAGTGGGGACACCTAGTTTAAATGTAATGGTATTGCTTGTGCTACTCTTTGTTTAATTTGAAGACAAACAAGCATGTTTATTAAATTAAATGTTGCATATCAGCCTTGCAGTATTCGCAGATAATATTGCAGATCACACACCTTTTTAATATTGTGCATAAAGTTGATTATTGAGATCCACCAATACAAGGATAGTAGCCTCCCTTTGGTACAGAAAGAGCTCACAGCTGTAGAATAAAACTACCATCTTCAGTGTCAGGACTCAGAAGCAAACTTGGGGGAAATGTTGGAAGAAGTAATGATGAACGGCAGAGGATCAAACAGCCATGAGAAATAAGTTCAGTTTGCATGTTTTCCATTCATTAAGCACTGAATCACATTTGTTTTCCTACTGTCACATGACACCTACTCACTGTTACAACATCAGGGGCGTCGCATCCTGTCGGTTGTTTTTTATGTCTTCTAAAAGGAAGAATGACTAAAGAAAAGAGTCACGGAGGTGTTTTTTCTACCTCGGTGAGATGTCTGCTTGATGTATACAACAAGCTAAACAGTCTCAGCAGAAAAATAACTGCCTTTTTTGCGGTTGTGGCTATTGCCTTTGACAGGCCTGGTGAAATGTGAACCATTAGGCCTGTGTAGCATGGCTGGCATTTGAGAAGAAGCAGGCAGCCGGTATAAATTTCCAGTGATGGGTTGTGATACACGGTCATGTGACACAATCTCGGTCTAGCCGAAGGTCATGCAGTTTGGCATGTATTGTTCATCATCCACTGTGTTCATGTTGATACAATAGGATTGTGAATTTATAGCCATTTATTTTCCAAATGCTCTATGGAGGTTATTTTACTTTTAGCACTCGAGCAGAAGACATACAGTACTTGGTGTGAAACTAGAAGATGGTCAACGTATTCCTATGAATTCATCAAAATAAACCTTATCTCCAGATTAGAGTTTTTGTTTTTTGTATTCGACAGGGACGATCTTGTTAAAAAGATATGCACTGTACAACAAAGAATTTGTCAATAAATTAAGTCAATAAATAAATATGAAGAAGGACTAGTTTTGTTGGGGACCCAAGAGCAGTTCACTGGAACCTCCTTTGATCCAGTTTATGTTGTTTCTTAATCTGTTTGTATTTTAATGCATTTAACTTCTTTTTGTTGTTAATTACAATCAGTGCTTACCTATAACCAATGCAGCCTACATAACATTGGTTCTGCCTGGCATTTAAACCACCAGCATCTTTTTTCAGATGATTAAAGTGCCAGCTAACCTGACAGACTTGATGGTCAAGATGGATTTGTCTGAGATTGTGAAGAATCCAGCTTTATAAGAAATAAATAATAAATAGTTCCTCACAAAAAAAAAATAAATATATATATATATATATATATATATATATATATATATATATATAATCTGATTTCAGTTTTTTTTAGCAGATTATTTCAAATATATTCAGATTTTTTCATTTCATTGTTGTTTTATCTTCAATATGTTTTTGGTCAGACCAAATGTTCAGATACCATTGTGTTCTAACATCTTTTGTGTGCAATGATTTTCATCAAAAAGCACCGAACATAGGAAATTACACATGGCTGTTCACATTGGAAAAGAATATGAAAGCCTTCGGATCACTGGTGAAATGAATGTGATGCATTAGTCCAATGATATGACTACACATGAATGGCTTGGTCCCTCTGTGTTTCTGAATGTCAAAAGAAATATCAGCTTAGCCATTCAGTCTTCACTGTTGAATTGAGTCTAATTTACAATATGCCTACAAGACCTTTTATTGGTGATATTAGGTAAGCTTCTCTGTGTGTGTGTGTGTGTGTGGGGCGATAGAGAGCACAGGCAAATACAATAAGAAAGAACATTAGACATCTCCACTGCCTTTTCATATGCATAGTACTTTACAGTCGGCTTATTTTATCAAGTAATGGGATGCTGAAGATGGAGAAGAGGATGTCTATGCTATAATGTCTGCTCTGTACACCAGGTACTGTGTAATGACTAATATTCAATATCAGTCCAGAATGAAACCTGGGAAAGATGATAAAGAATCGTGAATGCATGCACAAAAATGACGTGCAGGTTCAGCTCAAAAAGTTGCCTATAAAAGAAGAATCATGAAAGGCGCAGACTAAACTTTCTGATATTTTACATACACCTTGACATCTGTGGTTGTACTGTATTAGGCAGAGGGTTGGGCAGTTGTGATGAATGGCCTAATTTTCAAACCAAAGATGATAGATTTGCCTGACTTATCATTTTAAATGATAAGGAGTAGAGTAAATGATGCTGTATAAAATGCTGGCCTAAACAAAATCACATGCACTTAAGCTAATGAGATAGATACCCCACTCTGCAGTAGCTGTGTATACCAATCAGTTTAAAACATGCCTCATACAACCCTCCTGAAGCTGGTGCTGCTTCTCATATGCTTTAGGAGACTCTTTGTTCTCTTCCTGCTCATATTCCCTGAGGCCTAAAGAAAAGAAGACACACCTGAGGAGTTTAATGCTCAAGGGCACTGGAGATAATTACCCCGCGAACAAAAACTGATCTACCACAGCACAGCTTCAAGCTTAGATTTACATATCAAACCCCAAAACATTTCTAAATCCCCCAAAATATGTTCAGGCACAAATGCGATTTCTTCCAAAAACTGCTTATCTCAAATGCATGACTTTTGTAAACTACCAGATAAATATAATTACATATAAATATAACAGCACACAGTGTTCATGCATATGGGAACAGAGACGGGTGCAGAAAGGATATTCAAAAATGGCGGCTCCGTTGACAGTGATGTATTGCCTATTTGCTACTGGGAGCATGATCCTTATTGTGGTCTATGCAGCTGGACTGTCCTACTTTCTGAATCTGCATTTTTGTTTACAGCAGAAAGGTTGGTATTAGGTGACATTTTAGCAACAGCCTAACTGTGATGGCTCCACATCCACTTAAAATGTGACCTTCTCTTAAATGCACCAGGGATATCTTAACAGTTACAACTTTTGTCTTGGAAAGAGTAGAGGCAGAGCTAAGAAAGGGCACGGACAATGCGGTGGAATACATAATATAGGAGAGTGTGTGCTGTTGAACGTTGATACCATAACTCAGTGCTTCACATCTAACTTAACTTTTTGACACCAAAGGCCATTTGAAACAAAAGCAGTTATCCTCGATGACTCTCAGCCACTCCTTCATCATCGTCTTTTTTCATTGCAGAACTCAGTCCTGTCAAATGGTCTGCAAAGCACTATGAAATCAAAACCCCTGAATCATAAAACCTGTGCAGACTTCTGTAAGCTTCTGTAATAAAGTATAATAGTGCACTCAAGCCTCAAGGTCAGCCACAGTGAGCTCTTGGAGGACAAGTCACTGTGAAATGCCTTTGTCTCTACTTGCCTTCACGTCCTTTGGGTGTCCCATGCACAGATCTGCAATCAAGGCAAAGTGTTTCATAGATTAGCACTGTACTTGAAATGAAAAAAGCTGGAAAAGCAACCAAATTATAGTGAACGGAGTGCAAGTATGTCTGGGCCTAACGACTGGATTGATCTGCAAAGTATGTATTGAATATATAGAACCAATGGCTGTGACAGGAAGGGGTTAATGCTCTACTCATCACGATGTTAGCGCAAGAAAGCCTTAAGTGCTGGAATCCCACCATGTTTCCTTTCTTGCACCATTTTTGACGGCAATGCGTTTCCGGTGTTATTTTAAAGGGGTGCATTACGGGAAGTGTGTTGCGTGATTTTTGCGTTTTGAAGTCACGTTACAGTTTTTGTCTACATCATGTCTAGAAAACAACAAACATGTCCAAAGTGAAGTGAAATGATTTTTGTGGAAGTACTGTGCCAGGTCAGTAGTTGATTTACAAGTACATCATCTTGACTATATCACGACAGTGTTAGCCGAGGTGACCAGTATACCACTATATTACACTGACATGACCTGACTTCTTGTGTAACCTGCCTGGAGCATTGCCTGCAAGCACTAAACCGCTGATCTCTGACCAGTGAGGCCTCCTGGCAATATTCTCATTACAGCTGAGAGGTGCTGCTACCCAGAATGCATCTGTACAAGTGAAGTCTCCTGCTGCTCTGCTCTGTCAGGCCTCGCAGTGGAATTCACTTCACACTTAGCATGATATATTTTTATTAAGAAACACACCAGAAGCCAAAAGCAATTAATTAAAGCAATAGTTGGACAGGAGCAGGACAAAATCCAGAGAAGGCAACACTGAAGTAGCTATAAATATACACCTGATAGGACTAAGGAAAGATCCATTGTCTTTGCTGACACTGAAATAGCACTGGAAAGAGGGAGGGCTGTTCACTTTATGCAGTAAATGTGAAACAGACATAATGAACTGACTGTCAGCCATTATTTATTAATTCTCCAGCTCAGCTAGGTAATTGCAGATGCGTCATATTAGTCACTTCTGTTGGATATGGACACGGACCCAGGCTCATGAAGAAGGAGAGCAGAAACTTTACGAGGATTTTAATGGGGTTCGCAGACAATGCATTTAGGGCTAAGTGTTACATTTTCAAAGTGCTGTGCTAGTATTGTTGACCACACTATTAGTCATTTCTAGTTTGGGTAATAAAGGGACCTGAGAGTAGTGCTTGTTTTCATATAGCGTCCAGAGTCTGGGGTTGGGTTGTCAGTCCAAACCCTTAGGCCAGATTTTAAAAGCATTAAAGCCAGATTTGTAGGGATTTTTTTTTTTTTTGTAAACAAATCCAGTCCTATCACCTGTCCTCTCTTTATTGCTATGACTTAGCAAAAGCCAACCCAATTTTACTCCATCCATAGTCCATTAAATGTACCTTTTTGTTTCCCACATTAGGGCAAAAGAATTTTATATGTAAATCTTTTCTTTCAACATTTTCCAAACTCTCAGTTTCTGGCTCATAAAGCAGTGTGCTATGTGCAGCAATAGCTTAACTATATTATAGGACAGGCTATTTGTTAGTATACAGCTGAAGACATAGCTTTTTAAATGTGAATTATGAATAATACAGTAGAATATCTCTGATTAAGGCGCAATGTAGTGTAATATGTTTTGGGGAGCAATATACACGTACTTATTGCAGGCCACAGCACATGCTTGGCACCAGTGCAGTATGCATGATAGTTTGGTTCAGGCCCTTATGAATAATGAATTATAATTACAGCTACTGTAATTATGTTCTGAAATACACACAGGTTTTTGCCTAATGGCCCCTTAATGCATTTAGTTGGACTGAAAATAAAACAATAATAACACATAAAACAAGGGGAGTAAAGATGGAGAAAAGTCCAAATGGATCACAAAAGCAGCAAAACAAAAATGTCCGCCAGAGATCATGCACAAACAAATCCAAGTGTTTGAGTGCTGAGCGGAGATGAAGCAAACAACACAACAACAGAGGATTAGACTTCTCAGATAATCCTGTGAATGAACAACTTGTGGAACTTTTGTTTTAGTGCTCACATTTGGTTTACAGTATTTGGCTGTCTTCCAGATTTTCAGCCTGATGTGATGGTGGGATCTAGAAATGGGTAAACAGTTGCAACTGCATATTTATAGCTTTTTACTTCCGGCAGTTAAACCTAAGACGGCATATTTTAACTGATACAGCATAAGTGATAATTATGCAATGCCATTTGCCAATTATGTCTAATGCAGTGCACAAAAATACACCCCTTTATTTTATAAGAGGCTTGTGGATTCAAAAGTATTTATATCTATAGAGTAAAAAACAATCACATGACCAAACAATGTAACACGCACAGTTGTAATAATTTATGACAGTTGTGGACATGGACTAATACTTACGTAGTTGTGTCACCTCACATCAATAGGCCTTGGACAATGGTTTCTCTGTTCTGTATTATGCTTTTGTATTACTCTTGTTTAGTCGGATTATTGCCATTTCATGCGTAAAAAGTGAATGAATATATGTTAGTTATAGTTAAGGGTAAATTAGTCAGTGCCATAAACTGTGGTAAATTATTTCTGCCCTTGGTGAGATTAAAGCCCGACCTGGTCCAACGGTAGGGCTGTCTAGACTCTGAGATGACGGAGCCAATTAGCACCACAACGCGGTTATGATATCAAAGATCAAAGCTGGCATCCATTTCTAAAGTGACATGAATGAATGCATCACCAGTTTGTTCCACATCTGAGATAAGGAGAAAGAGGAGGCATCATGTGTCAAGTGGATCAGTACATCAATGAATACAGGGCTTGCTGGGGAAATAATGAGAGTGAATTTGTAGTTTTTGCAGTTTGGGGAATCCTAAAGGTTATCGGCAAACATTAATAACGCAGACGGTAAGTAGTTGGCGTGTGGAGCACTGAAGTGGAGAAGAGCCACTGCTATCTGTTTGACATTTCTGTCAGTGCTGCTATTTGAACTGCTGGGGTGCTCTGACAAATGCCATGGCTGTCACAAGACTCGGTTTTAATTACACCTGACTGACTCTTTCAGGGGCTGGGAGATGAACTTAATTAGGTAGGGAGCACTCAAGCTAGTCCTGGTTCTGGGTCGGTACAATTGACACAGATTCTTCTTTTGTGGCTTTTCATTGGCATTTTTAAATAGAGCCTTTTGGTTGTGTCTGTAAATTGTTTACTTAACATAGTGTGGTATTTTGGAGTGTCGGGGTTGAAATCAATAAGACCACTTTTTTTTTTTTAAAAGATCTAAGTCTTGTTTAGACCTTTTTACTTGGTCTTCTCCTCATCTCAGACATAGCAGATTTTAAATAAAGACCATCCAAGATCTCAAACATAATTTTAATGTGATGACATCAATGTGCTTAACATTGCTTTTTTAATTGTTTTCCTTCACCATGCGTTTCACCAAACACTGCCCATGAGTTTGTCATTGGTGTGAGACTAGATCTGCCTACACTGCCCAATCTCACACTTGATCTTCGTGTGCTCTTGACTACATCTCAGCTTTTAATGGTTTGTTGAAGAGACTTAAGAGCCTGTCACGCAAATGAAAACCACTGAAAAAGGAGTTTAACATTGCAGTGAATGTGGTATCTTGGCTCCATGAAGTGGCATTGTATGCAAATGAACACTGCCATAAGGAAGACATTTCATGGTAATTGAAGTAATACAAGAACTGTAAAGTGGCCTGTTTGTCTTAGTTATATCTCTCTAGCTACATTGTATAGGATGGTGTTTTTCAGAGGCTGGTTAGTACAGAAATATGAAGAACAGGGCAGGAGCAGAGACAGGGCACATGGCAACTAAAACACAGAGATAATGCCTCAGGTTAAAAACAAAGTACAATTCCTCTCTAAAGAGAAAAATCAGGATGTACTTGGCCATTTTAGTACGAAACAGACCAAGTTTGGAGTTTTTTGGAAACGCTTAAGTACAGAACAGTCTTCAGGCGATATCTGTGACACTCCCAATTCCAGCTATAGAAAACTGACAACTTAAGATAATACTGAGAGCCTTAAGTATCCCACTAGCTCTCCCCTGCTGCATATGACAAGCCCATAGTAATGATTAAGTGCTTGGTATGTTTTAATGAACACAAAGCCATCCAAGTGGAAGGTGATTTTAATTGAAATCTCCTTCTGTTAATAACATATTCTCAGAGGGGAGAAGGAAGTGAGCCTCTCCAGAGGAGATAACCCAGTTGAGCTCAGTGCAGGTTCAGTTAACAGGCTTCCCACCACTGCACTGATTTTGCCTTGGACTGGAAAGGCTTGCTGTGGCTCACTCTCACTAACTAATATGAAAGCTCAAATAACAACTTCAGGTACAAAAAGATTTAATAGAAGTTCAGTAAAAAAAACAATAATTTATTATCAACTTTTGCAAAGGTCACCATTGTCACACATTTTATCTTGCTACACATTACTCGAAATTAGACCATTAGACATTGACTTAACACAGGGTTTGGTTTAAGATTCCAAATTTACAAGAATTCATTTGAAAGAATGGTCAAAATGGACTTTACATAAACTGAATGCACATCTAACCCAATAAAGTGTATGTTCAAAGACCTTGTATGATGTGTTCTGAGTCCTGCTCAGTGGCAATCATCCTAACACGAGGGGCATGTTTACAATATTAAAAGGTCCAATTATATGAGATGATGATTAAAGCACTGAAATCCATAGACAGTTGCTACTTTGCTCATTACTGATTAGGCCAGACTGAGTTTGGAAAGCAAAAAAGTATGTGTGAAGAATGTAAAAACTTAATCCTATAGCAGGTCCATATCTGACATTAAGATAAAAAACACAGAAAATCAAAAAGTTATTCATATTTTTAACCATTAAATTATTGAATAAACAGACTTGAGCCTGAATATTCTCTAAACCATAAGTTTGACCTTCTGTGACAACAAACATTTTCCATTATTAAGGTCAGTTGGGTGTTTCTCATAGTGAATTATCAAGTGATCATGTATAAAACAGTTTTCAGTTACATGTATACAACATAAATATAAAAATGAGAAAAACTTAAAAATGTAAGACTGAAGTAAGAAAAATAACTATTATACTTTTATAGAAAATTGTGATTAAAGTGATATGAAAAACAATGCTCAAAAACGAATCTCATTATATCACTGATAAATCCTTTACAAAATGCTTTTTGGGTTACAAAGTGTGAAAAATATTTCTATTGTCCTCATAAAAATGCCACATTGAACGAGGCAAGTATTTCGTACCACATGGGTAGACTGTGTGTGAGTTTTTTATACAGTAGTAACTGAAAGGAAGGCGTTGTGCACTTTGGCTCCTTCTGGGGCTTTAGTGCCATGAGTCATTAGTTCCTGGATGGTCATCCAATTGTCCAGGATCTTCTTGTTGCGTTTCTTCATCATTTTTTTGTGACTCAGCTCAATGATGCTGACTTCTTTGCGACCCTCGCTGCTGCTTTGAGGGTTTTCTTTTAAACTCTCTAATCGACTGCGCTGCATAAACTCTCTGCGTTTCCTCTGCTCTTTGGCTCTGACCAGATGCTGCTTTCTCTCCTCTTTGCTCCAGTAGCGGCCCATCTTCATTTCACTCATTGCATCATCATCTGTGGTCATGCCACTGCTGCGTTCTTCCTTAATCTTCAGGGCGCGCTCCCGCAGGATCTTGTCCCTCACTGGTCTCTTGGTGATGTAGCGTGTGCCGTCGCTGCGGATCTTTACCTTCCACTCCATCTTGGGTTCAGTGACTGGCCCCTGAGGCTCTTTACAGAGGCTGAGCAGACTGAGCTGACTCTGGGCATACTCCACAGCCGAGCGCTGCTGGATCAGCTGCATGTAGCTCTGGTAGTGGCGAGCGTGAGCTGGGATGTTGCCGTGACGATGCTGGGAGCTGTGGGATGGGGAGAAATAAGGAATCTGTGAGGAATGTGCTTTGACCATCCCTCGCCTGTCTTCCTCAGGCTGAGGGGTCTGGTCTGACTCAGAAGGATTGCTGTGGTCCGGACTACTGCTCTTGCCCAGGACAGGCGCACGGCATGCTGGGATAGGGCTGGAGAGGCCCGTGGCAAGGCCGCTACAGAGGTTTCTCTGGTTGGTGAGGCTGACCATTCTCTGAAGAGAGTGCTCTGGAGAGCGGTCCATCTGTAGAGGGGTGCTACGTGAGCTTTCAGCAGTGTTATAGGCACTGGAGCTGTCCTTGTCTGATTTCTCAAGCCGTTCATTTATGTCTGTCAGCTTGCTCCTGGTGGGATCCACCCGCTTTGGGCTTTGGTTTTTGCTGGAAAGGCCAGAGTGACCAGTGGAGGGGGACTGCTGGCCCTTACGGAGCTTATGGGCCTGCATGATGTTCTGACACTCCAGCTCGATGCTGCGTAGCTCTTCATTGAGCATGCGCAGCTCGTGCTGGACACTGCCCTGTTCAGCCACACTGCACTCAATGGTGCTGCGCCGGCTGTAAAACAGGTCATATTCGCCGCTGTTACGAATCTGACACTTGAGCTCCAAAAGCTGTTGGAAACGGTCGCCCTCACCATCCTCGTTGTCATCTTCATCTCTGTCTTCCAGCCGAGTGGAGCCAGTGGCGCGGTGTGTGTCCCGACTGTCTCTGAGGCATTGGGACAGACGCCTCTGAATCTGAGCCAGAACATTATGCTCTGAACTTTCCATTCGGTCTTTTCTCCTTGGCACAATGTCTGTGTGATGCGAGAGGGACGAGCAGGTGGGACGGTCATCTTCAGCTCTCTGAAACTGATACAAGGAAGACAATTAGAACTGCTACTAGTGATAACTTTCAGGACATTTTCAAAACAAAAAAGCCAATCAAAAGAGGTAAGACCATTTTACTTTTATCTCTCTGTTCTAAAAGTTTGTCTAAAATACATTCCATGTTCTTATTTAAGAATGAGGACGAAACTCAAAAACAAGTCAAAACAAGCTAAAAGATTACAGACTCTGTTTAATGCATTCACAAAACTCTGTTACTTCAGGGATTGTTTCTGCTTTGCCTTTGATGTTGCATTTATATGGATTTTCGCAGTGTGCAAAGCTACCAACAAAACAGAATTTTAAAATATCATTACTAATGTTTGGGTTTTGAATGGGTAATCAGTCCCTTTCAATAAATATTTATTATCATGTTATATTCAGACAGAACTGGTTTTAGGCAGTCTTACTTCTTTCACAGACAATATATTAATTGTAAATAACCTAATAAAGTGAAAGTGGTTATTGCTCAGCTTGAAGATGAAGGCTTGCTTTTTGCTTTTTTCTTCCAGCCATCACCTAAGGTCCTTTCAGACTGGATGGATGGACATGACAACTTGGACTGAATACAACAACAAATACAAAGTCCTTGAAGCTTCCAGATGATGCAAGGCTGCTCTTTACCTGATCATTTTCTTCATCCTCCTCTAAGGCAGCCATCTCCATCTCCTCTCTCTGCTGCTCTTCAAGCATCTCCATTTTGAGCTGCTCCAGGAACTCACTGTGCTCGTCATCCAGCCAGGCCTCCTCCATCTACAAGTTACATTAAGTGCACAAATACTAGGAAACTTATTTTAAAGATGTGACTGTCTTTCCTTTAAATAAGGAAAATCACAGCAAGGGTTTTGGGATCACTAGAACATGACCAGTTTTCCTCATCTTCAGGGACATACTATGAAATATGTTGAAGAATGGAACACATCAGTCAACACAATGTTAAAAAATAGTGTATAATCATAAAACTGTTGGCAGTCAGCACTTTTGCCACCAGATGTTGGCCAAAAAGCTACTTTTATCTTCAACTCAATTTAGCCCAGCTTTGACCTACTGGACCCACACCATTTACCATTTTTTGTCTGCCATGTTTTTGCCAAAGTGGATTCATATCTAGAGACTGAGACTCACATTTAATTACAAAGGCTCTTGCTCCTGGCTCATCTGCACTGCGACAAGAGTTCTTCTTTGCCACTGGCTTCAGCCCTGAACTCACTCAACATTAGCATGCCATTAGCTTTTATGGCTTAGAGTTGGAAGTCAATTACAGTGGTGCTACATAAAAATAAAACATGATGAGGTCTCAGTGGTGGCTTTCACCGGGAGTGGTAGTAGAAAGGTGGAGGTGTCCACCCCTCCCTGCTACAATGAAGTATTGTAAACATCACGTGATTGGTGCTGTAATTCATTTGAACTCTATAATGAATCCAAGGCCATAGCTGTGCCTCAGTGTGGGTACTTTTGTTTAAACAGCATGTTTACACAAACAGTAATAGCTAAATGCAGTACTACAAACAGTCGCACAGTTAAACACAGATCCTCAGAAAGCACCATTTATTGCCATTAGATTGTTAAAAGTACATTTATATTCATAATAAGATATTTAATGCAGTGTGAAATAGATTTAAGCTATTTCAATGGCAGTAATGTTCCGATGGTTACAATAGAAGTAGTAAATAGTAAGTAAATAGAATAGTAAGTAATAGTATAGAATAGTAAATAAATAGAATTTGAATGTATATTGTCATCTCAGCAGTCTAGCTTCTACAACTATTCTGTTAAAATATTACATTGAAATGTTTGTATGCATTATTTCCATAATATTAAATTCAACTCAAGTTATTATTAAAGTATGTTTAGTGTCAATGACAAAAGATGTAAATTACCTGCAACTCTGGTCTGGCAACTAGCAGCACGATGCTCCTACAGTTGTCATTGGAGAGTGCAGCCATCGCTTCCTCCCTGTCCTGCACATCTTGGCCATTAATCTAGAGATAAAAACAAGAAAATAATCACTGTTTGGTCTAAAGTGGACAAACAACCCCTTTCACTGCATACACATGGTCAAATATATAGACATTTGTGTAAACAGCAGTAGCCCTAACGCACACATACACACACACACACAGGAGCCATTCTAATCTGTTAACCTAACGCTGTGCCCTTAAGAAAAACAAAACACCACAATAAAAAAGCCGCTGCACAATCATATCTTACCCTCCCTGGGAAACAGTAAACAGCCTCTCTAATATAAAGCCTTGATTATGAATGGGACAGTGGCTGCGGGCCGACGAAGCCGTTGTATCCAGCAGCATACATACATCTAGCCGTACAATTAACTGGGCACTGACAGGGGGCGTCCATCTTTTTGCGGGCAGAGTAATGGCCCTGTCACCGGTGGATAATAGCGCCGGAGTACTAGTCTCGATCCCAAACACACAAGCCCTACTCTTGGCTCAGATCAGTCATACAACACATGGTGCACATGGTAATAGTAACACCACACAGCCCACCTCCCCAATTCTAATAACTGCTTGTGTGCACTATTTACCTCCTCTACGATTTGGCCCCGGTTTCTTCAATTATAATCCACCCTTACATTTTTTTTTTTTGAAGGGGGCACTCAATTATAGCCCCCCCTATTCTATTAAAGCTGACCCTGAATAACTGCATTGCCAACAGTTGAAGGAGAAATAAACAATTATTCATCGACCACAGATGTAGCCTGGCATGTATCCTAGCATTAGCCACTTAGCCCTAATGTTAGACAGCTCTGATAAATATGGGCCATTAGGCTTATCCAAGTGTTTGTGGCGATTGGGGAAGTTAGATTAACCTGGTTTCTGTGTTTAACTGCTTTTACTGGTGTCTTGAGAGCATCTCATTAGTGTTCCTCTCATTAATGCAAAGCTCATTATTGTGCAGCTTGTTATTCAAAAAAAAAAAAAGAAAAAGAAAAAAATAATCCTATGTGTCATTGTGGAAATTGAAGTCACTCTTAAATAATAATTTTAATGGGACTAAAATAATAAATAAAAAAAATAATAAAAAATGGATCATGGTACCAATGGTTCTGAAAAGCAGCACTAGAGAAATTTATGAAGCAAGATGTGATTGGACAGTGAATATTAATAAATAATTAAGTATTATTGGAGCACATTACGTCTGACTCAGGGGAAGATAGTAACAGATACCTTTAATAAAAATAAAAATCTTGTGCAACTGAAAAATACATTTTCATAATAATTACAATGGCAAAATAAATAAATAAAAATGTCTGTCAACTGCAGTTTTGTTGTAAATTATGGTTGAGCTTTGTATGAGCACATTACATTGGTGATCAAAACAGTGACCTGACAAATGCTAATGGTTTTCTGTATCTGTTGTAAGTAGGCAATTCTTAGTCAACATTAGTAGGTCATAAAAAGTCAATGTTTTGTTTTCAGCTTGTTTCACTGGCCCCATGTGTCCAGAACCAAACCATTACTGCAGATATAGCATTAAAATAAGATTCTCTGGCTCGTGCACACAAAAACAATAATCACGCAGGTAACCCACAAAGGTAACACTATCCAGCCCCCGACTCAATAATGGCTCTCCTGGTCAGGGTAAGTATCTGTCTAAACCTCAGGGCTGAAGATGGAGCCGGGGGCAAATGAGAGTCAGACACTGAAGCTAGTCTGCAGGCAGAAGGGCTAACACA
This sequence comes from Rhyacichthys aspro, assembly GCA_036850595.1. Taxonomy (NCBI): domain Eukaryota; kingdom Metazoa; phylum Chordata; class Actinopteri; order Gobiiformes; family Rhyacichthyidae; genus Rhyacichthys; species Rhyacichthys aspro. The sequence continues at coordinate 15,125,384 of CM072153.1, forward strand.
GTGTCACATTGACTGTGAGCAAAACCCGCTGGTGCTGAGTGTGTAACTAAAACAGCCAGGGGGGCATTTCTTCCCTTATAACAGTCACAGAGGGGGTGGGTTACCCCTTTAATGCGCTGCCACTAAAAATGAAAAGGCTTTGTTGGAAGACAGTGGGAAAGCACAGCAGAATAAAAGCAGGGGTTTGTGCTGAATCTATTGAGAGACAATGTGAGCGCTACCTGTAAGATACGGTCCCCTTCTCGGATGCGCCCATCTCTGGCTGCAATGCTGTTTGGACTGACCTGTAAAGAAAGAAATTTCAAAGGTGCCTTTAAGGTAGTGTAAACATGTGCAGGGGATGTACTATAAAATGTCACTATTTCATAGCAAAATACAAACAGCATCTGATGTCAAAGAATAGCCAAAATGTTAAGAAATTGTTAATATTAGTTTGATTTGTCTAAAATTTCTTTGTCTCCCTAAAAGCTTTCTGCCTTACTAAATCGTATCAGCCCACGCCTTTGCCTTGCCTTCAGTGTAACCCAACTATGTGACACACCTGCCTTCTCTGTAAATAAGGCCACAGAACAAGGAGACAGGACACTCTTTCATCGTCCACTCAATCGCTGTCGGGGGCCATTCATTTCACTCTCTCCTATCACGCTGCGAATCTCTGGAGATGTTAAGGCCAGTGGCACTCCATCTTCATGATAGTCCACTCCCACACAGAGGAGCACTCATTAAACTGAGAGGGAGGTCACTAGACTGGAATAAAGGGTAGAATGGGGACAATGGAAATGATTGGGCTCAGGAAGAGAGCAACCAGTCCTTGTGGGATAGTTGCTTTGAATAATGTCACACAATCCAAGTGCTGCTAGCTGCTTGTGTAGTGTCCACAAAAAATCTCCACGAAACACATCTACTATGCGTATCTTTTACAAACTAGATATGGCAGAAAATGGTCCATCTTCTATCAGGAAAAGGTTGAATAAGGCATGGTAGCCTTAAAGTGACTCAGTTTTGTTCTTTAAGTGGTATTCCTATGTAACTCCAGCCAACCACAATGTATAGTGACATTCAGCCGGCTCATCTAAATGCAACACCCTTCGTTTTTTTTTTTTTTTTAAAGTGAACATTTAAAGATGCTGCCAGGAGCCACGAACCACGCTGATTTATATTCCACTCAGCTCTCAAAGCGAACACCTTGCAGGGTCCGAGTCAACTTCAAACGAAACGCACCAGAAAGTTGTGCAGAATGGAGAACGGCATTTTCAACGGTTCCAACGACTCCGAGGAAGATAGAGGGCAGGAGTCTTTTGGCTAACACGTAGCGCTCTGCATGCCTGTTGATGCTGGCTCAACTTAACAGGCCTCAGTGAAAAGATCAGACAAAACCTGTGTGTTTTTATATGATCATATTTTTCACGTCGTATAATAATGCCATAAGATTAAAGATTCTAACTTTTTAGCTACTCATTATAGTCCTGGGGCATTAGCTATACGCCTATACATTTTGCCCCATGAGTATTCATATTTTCATTTGCACAGAGCTTGCAGTCTTCCCTCTGAAGATTCAAAAAACACAGCCAGCAGCATGAAAACACATATCTGCTACATTTTTACATTTCCAAGTGGGTCAAAATAAAAGGATTCAGTGTTTCTCAAGGGGAAAACTTATAAAAGCTGTAGACTCTCACTCCTGATGTGTTTCATGCATACTTCTAATCATCAGATATCTGTCGGAGGGGAAGAAATGAAAGGGATAAGGAGAATATATCACCTCGCTGACATAGATAGCCACGTCCTCCTCCTCGTCTGTCCTGTAGCACAAAGTCAGCCCCAACTTCTCTTGGCTGTTGAGTCGACACAGCTCCACTTCCTGTGCAGATAAATAAAGTAGTCAAAAAGTAGTAAAAAAAAAGGACAGTATTAAATGCCAACAGTGGATTTGACGTCCCCTGAAACAGAAAGAAAACTTTGCTTCAATCACACATGAAAGTGAAAGTGTGACTCATAACAATCCCTAAGGGTCTGTTAAAGTGAACATCAAATAACCATCTTTTTTGGGGTGCCAACACTAAACTCCAACTTGTTTTTGAGATGCTTATTGGGTGCAGATTGCCAACTCCTGTCTGAGGGTTTTTCAGAATTGTTTGATCATGAAAGACACTCTCAGCTTGCACAGTTTGGATCGGAGGGGCTTTGATAAATGTCAGAGGACCTTCGTAGAGTGTTTTTCTTTCAAGCCCATTGCCGAGTTGCAAGATATTAAACCGTAAATAAACTGTAATTATGCTAATATACAGTGTATCTTCCCAGCAGCAGTAAAGTATTCATCTTCATCCCTCAGGGACAAGGCAAGAAAACATTGACTCGCAAATCAGAGGTCGTCAATTTCCCGTAAGCCTCTCGGAAGATAGTTGAGTACAACAGTGACAGCGGGAGTAGTTTCTGCAAATATAGATAGACAAATGCTGACACAATGGTCCTATATTAAATGTATTGTAGACAGCTTATTCCCAAGCAATGGTTTGTCTGTATTTGTATTTATGTATAGGTATATGTGGGTTTCTTCCTGACATTAGTTAATGAGCTACATCTCATTTTTAATAATATACAGTCGAAAGAGTTTAAGCTTTGGATATTAAACTTGTTTTAATCATTCTGTTTGATCAAATAAAAAAATGTCTTCTGTGCCTCTTTCTTTTCTACTTTTAATTTAAAAAATATGACTTGACGACACAATGGAAGCAAATAGAGGGGAAAAAATGTGAAAAGTTTTCAGTTCTATCTGTAGTTTCCAGACTGTTAATGTTTATCTGTATGACCATTTCCCACAGTTGAGGTTCATCCTAACACCAAAAACATCAGTGTGGTGCCAAAACATGTCAAGGGCATTGGAGGGAATCAAGTGTGAAATGGCCTCTACTCCAGAGGTCTTCATTAGAGCAGAAACATGACTCTGAGCATGGTGCTTGAGTGGAGGGATGGAGCGGGCACAAAGAAATGAGGCAACAGCAGTTTGTGGTTGGAGCTTGCAGGGGTCTCAACAGAGAAACAGAGAGATTCATTTCCTCTGTGCATGTGTTGTATGGTTTACACATGTCCGCTGTGGCACGGCTTTGAAAAACTGGGCTATGAGCGTGGCAAGAAAAAAGCCAATACTGCCACTAAAGAGCTACCAGCTGCCGCCTCTGGCTACATGTTGTAAGCTGTTTATGACCTCCCACTTTTTAAAACACCGCCCCACTCCCCTGTTTCTTTGAACACCTTTGCTTTTCTCTCACATTTTTGCCGATCACTGAAGTGTTTGTGTACAAGGGAGCTGCTGCTGGGTTGCACACACTCCCAAGCACAGCCATTAAACGCCCCGCACTGAATGGAGCGCACACATGAAACGAAAGCTGCAAAAAACATCACTAGAGCTTTGTCGTTTCATCTTCTCTGACAGCATGCTCCTGATCCTTAATTGACTGTTTCAAGAGCAATTTCAAATCCTGTTAAAGAAGAGTCTGAAGACTTCCGCGTTGACTACCTGAACACATTTATATTTGCTAAATATAAGGCCAGCAAATGATACTGATGAGCTATCACTGCTTTCGTAGGTAGATGTTATTTAAGTGGCACATCTCCTGATGCAATGAAGCAGTCAAGGGCGTAATAGCAGTGATAGAGGTGTGCTGCATCTTGCATGTTAATACGATCGGAGAAGTTGTTGGGATGATATCTGTTGGAAATGTCTCTGAAACATTCATCCAAAAATAACCATAAAGATTAATTACAGAGGTGTAATTAGCTTTTACATCTTTCACTATGTGCTTCTGGAAATCAAGCCCAAAGTTGCTTCTGACTAATTAATGCCTGGATATAGTGCAGAAGACCTGTGGCTAAATGATCACAGAAAATAGATTGCTAGGGTTACTGCGTGGTGGATGAAAACTGAGTTTGTGTGTTCACTCAACACAAACACACAACCTTGTTCTTTCTCCAGATGTTCTTCGGCTTTCTTGTCTGATACTGAAACACCCACTCACACTCCACAGAGCCAGGAAAGAAAAGGCTGTCTCTGAAATCCATCAAACACTTTTACCCATCTCTGTCTGTTTTGGGATTTTTTTTTTTTGAAGCTTTCAGGCTTTGTGCCTCTCAGGCGGGTGATTGCAGTGTGGCTAAGGGATGAGGCTGACAGTAAATTAATGACTGCTATGGCGTGTTTAGGGGGAAGATTGCCGCCCACCATTAAAGCACACTGGATGCTGTCATGATAATCGAGCCTTTGATTACCGGTAATTGAAAAAGCTGCTGCAAATGCACTGGATGTCTAGTGCTGGCAAAAAGAGGAGCACTTCACAACTCACCAAAACTAAAAATGGAGGAGATCCTATATGGCATTATGTATCCACTACTTTAACAAAGTCCCAATGTAAATGAAATGTAAAATATGCAAAATAATTCTCTTTTCCAAACCATGTCTTAGCTTTTTTAAATAAAGAATAATTGGGTCAACAATTGAGCCTCTTAACATTTCCAAAGCAAAAAGGATACACTACAGAGTGTGTATGAGCATTGTAGTGTGCCACAGTGTAGAGTTTCTTATTTATCTCCGATGTAGAATGAACAGCAGAAAAAAGCCAGACAGATGCAGGTCTTTTTACTCCAAAGTTGTTGTTTTTTTTTTTTTTACAAACCTGACAAGTTTAAGTAAATATACAGATGTGTAATGAATCATTGTAATAGATATAAACAGTGGCTTATGATGGCGAACAGGGGAGTTTTAATTAAAAACTTCTCAAGTGTAGAAATGGACCTGTTCATGCTGTAAACGTTACTAGCTTAAGTTTATTTAAGGTTTGTTTTTATGTATTAAGCCATTTGAACAAAGTAATTGTATTGGTTGTAAAAAGACACACTGTGTTGCTGTCCTTCTTCAAACATACTGACACTGACAATATCCTTAATCAAGACTGAATATAAATACAACCTGAGCTTTTTGGCTTGAAAATGTTTCAAACAATCAACTGAATAAAACACTGGCAGGTTAGTTATTCGTTAATTAATTAACTCATTGCACAGCGCTCACTTCATTCCCATTTTGCAAATAAATAGAGTAACCAAAAATGATTTATTCAATTTACTGTTAATTTTCTTTTTGGGGATAAAAGTGTATCTTTTGCAACACTCTTCTTGGTGGTGAGTGAGTGAAAAGTGGGTATTTGAAAGCAGGCACAACTGATCAGCAGGATGTTGATTACTTAGTAAGAATGTGGCTGTTTCCTCTTATTAGAGAGTTTTGATGGTTTGATGGTTTTTAGTAAGAATGCAAACAGCTCTCCACTGTGTGTTGCGCTGTCTAACAAAAGCTAATGTGAAGCGCTGCATTTCTTCATTATCGTCTCAGGTCGAGAGTAGCTTGTGAGAGCATGCCTTCTTCTCCTCTCAGCCCGCTCTCAGCTGACATACAGTAAGTGGGGTTGCATTTGTGCAGCGGAAAATGAATAAAAAATGGCGGAGGTGACAAAGCAGGCATGGTATAATAGGATTTGTTAATAGCAATGAGGCATAAAGAAAGGCTTTAATATAATGTATTTGTTCCGATTTGACACCGCGGCTGCTACAATCCAAGAGCCTGCACAAATCTCTTTAGGATGTGAAAAAAAAAAACAGCTTGGGCTCAGCCGGTGGATTCCCTCAGAGCAAATTCAAATGAAACAAAAAATGAAGGTGCGAGCCAGGATGGGCATTACTGTACATCAAAGCTGCCACAGCCTCGCCGTCCAATATTCTCACATAGCAATGACTTGGAAATAAAGAATATGGGACGAGAATGAGCTTCATATCCTCCGTCACAGTTGAATCAGTGCGTCTCTATATGCGGATGTGTCAGAGATCAACAAGTAGCACCAATCCAGCTGCTCTGGCACCTCCAGCAGTCACTCTGAATAAAAGAAACGTGTCGTAGCACCAGCCACACACACCTCAAAAACCCCCAGTGTCAAGTTTACAAGTTTTCCTTTTGCCAGAGTTGTTGAATCAATTAGCAAGTCTCAGGTAACAATGTGGGTATCTGTCTTGATTTGGTTGTAGCACAGCATAAAGCAGATTGGTATTATCAGTGGAATCGAGGGAAGTGTGGAACTGTCTGCAGTCTGTCACAACTGTCCCCCTGAGATCATCTGGGAGAGTCAATTACAGTTTAGCACGCTTTTACTAAATGGTAGGCAATATTAATTGTGGAGGAAATATGAGAAAAGAGAGTGGAAGGATATAAAGAAAAGAGACGTGAGCCTGATTCAAACCAGGTTCCCTCTGCTTAGGAAATGAACGCTCTACCAGATGAGCAAGCAATGCATCTCCAGTACCATTTTTACACTGGTAACATTACACTTGTTTTGAAATAGTCAAAAATGGTTTGGGGAAAAAAAATGTATCAGTCAATGCAAAATTTAGACTTTTAATATTATTATAATCAAAAATCTTCAACTGTATATTCATCTTTATGTATTTGGACAGTAAAAGTACTACTTATTTTACATATTTGATAGACTTCAACAACATCAGCCCACTGTTGATGTCCCAGTAACAGTAAGGATTGTTTTTTTTAGTTTTTCCTCACTCTGACTGAGGGTCTAAGGACAGGAGGTATTGTCTTGTACAGTTTGTAAATCCCTTTGAGGCTGTAATGATGTTGGGCTATACAGTATAAATAAATTGAACTGAAAGCAGACATTACACTGCAGTTCATACCTCGTACTCGAACTCCTCTGCCCTCTCTGCATCAGCTGCACCAGGGGAGAGGTAGGCCGTCCCGTCGTAGTAATCCTGGTCCATTGTGTGGAGAGAGTGGCAGCTGCCAGAAACAGAGACGGTGGGACACAGAAAGAGGAGGAGGAGAGCTGGGCGTTAGCGAAATCCTTTCTTTTTTTAACTGTTCAATACCTTATAGTGACAGGATTTCCTCGCTTTTGTCTATGCTGTGAGAAGAATAAAGGATTTGTCAAGGGCTGTCACTGCTGTTATAGTTCGTTTGATAAAAGAACAGCCCCTTGTTAATAACAGCACATTATTTGCTCCCATTACTTGACAACCCAAACCCCCCACATTGTACAGTGTACTTCTATTGTGCTCTGCTCTTGACAAAATAAAATAGCAGCGTGACAAAATGAGCAGCTTGTATGCCACACAAAATTTCCAAATGGCACTCTGCTGTACATTCTGATGGTTTCTGGGAGGTTTTTATAAAAAAGGTCTCTAAGACATACAGCTAAATGTCAAACTGCAGTTTATGTAAATGCTTGAGTGTTGCGAAATTTTTAATTGTGGAATAACGCTCCTCATCTCAATCAAATGCTTCCTCCTGAGTGAAATAAAGAAGTGTTTTATGTATAAAATCTATAAAATGGGGTTGATTGAATTGTGCACCTGTTGTCAGACAAAGAGAGGTAAATAGGGGTTTTATGGGACACATTGATTACATTTGAGCTGAGGCCTGAGGCTGCAGTAACCTGTTGTAGCGGCCGATGTGTCGCCTTGTTTATTAGCCCATTTGATATAATCACCTTGTAAAGCTCCTGCGACTTGGAAAAAAAATATGCAGCGTAACTTCATTTATTGGATAAAGGCCTGTGGGGGATAGTTTGTGAGATCACATGATGTAGTCAATTTGATTGGATCGCATACAGTACTTTATCTTGTGACAATAACACATATTCTAAATGATGTTTGTGACAATTAAAATTCCAGATGAAGAAAGATATAGCACCACGGCTTTATAAACAAGTCCCCTGAAGACAAAAGACCGCAGACTGTGAGAGAATTTAAGATGTTTGTTATAGTTGGATTTAATTGTATTGAACCGCTACTGTTATGAAGCTCCTGCATTGTTCCACTGCCTTGTTCCCAGGAGAGGAAACCTAGATATTTCTTTTCTAAACTTCTCTTGCACACATTTTACTCCTCCTCTGAGATGAGCACAACATAAACTGAAATGCCAGAGAGGGAAATAACAAGCCATATTTCTTGGAAAACCCCAAAGAAATTGGTTTTTTTTTATTCTCTTTGAGGTATTGCACCTCCCTGGATTCAGTTGAAATATTATAATGTGAAAAGATTATTTTTGTCTGATTAGTGACGAAACCTGCTCAAGAGATTTTACACAATGCTTCCATGTGTATGAAGTCAGTTTAATTTGTTGTTCAGTTCAGTGTGTATCAGTGTTTACCAGTGCTTCATTTAATTTTTTAACGCTATACCACAAACATATTTACAAACTTTTTAAAAAAAAACAGTTCATAGACAGACAGAAAAGATACTGAGATGCTAGAGATGTTCAAATTTCCTATAATAAGTCTCATTTAAAAACACACTCGTGACTGTTGTGTGTGAGGCTGGTACCTGTCCGAGAGCAGGAAGGGGCAGACGTCAGGCACAGGGGGAGTGGTCGGCCGGAGCTTTGCCAGAGCCATGATGTGTTCAAAGGTGATGTCGGTCTGAGTGCAGACGTCCACCACATGGATTTCCTGAGGGGGGCCATGGGGGCGGCCGCTGGGGGTTCTCCTGATGACCTGCACCACAACGGGGTCCTTGGCAGCGCAGAATGATGCCACATTCTCATCGTGGCTGGATTTGGACAACTCCTTCCCATTCACCTGAGGAGGAAATAATATATGAATGTCTTTATGCCACTGTAAGTATAGCTCCTCTAAATGTTGGTGGTGAAACAAGAGAGTGAACTAAAGCCAGGAAACAGGCAAAAAAAAATCCAAGAGACAATGTTTGATTAATTATAGTTATTAATGAATTAATTAATGTCTGGGTTTGGATTAAAGGTGAGACAAATGAAAGTGCTGTTTTGACAAATACAGCTAAAACATCTCCATTGCTTTCACAGAAAGAACATGAAGCAAATAAACACCAAGCCTCAGGGGCATTAGGTACATTACTACTACATCTAAAGCTCCACCAAAATGGATGCACTCGGGTAGAAATTTAAATTGTACTGTGCTTCCCTGCATTTCTTTTTAAGAAGCACAGAGATTTTATTACGAATTCTGGACGCACAGACACAAACACGCTTTGATGCAACATTATCAGATTGTCAGATCAAAGCCTAAATGGCCTCTGTTCAGTCCATCTTCAACCTCATCTCCACAAAATGAACTGGATTCTTCTCACAGATTGGAAACCATTCGCACTACAGCTGGCACATATAAAGAAAATCATTGCTTCATTTAGTGCCAGTAATTTCTCTGGAAGAGAAATCCTGACTGTGGAGTCCCTCAGAGAACACTCTTTGATCCAAATGCTGAAACCTGAGATAATAATTTAGATAAACCACCAGAGAACAAAAAGAAAAGGGTAGGCAGTGTATAATTATACTCATGATTGCATTTAAATAACTTTTTATAGAGGAACATTTTGCTTGCACTGCAGAATGAAATGAGTTAAAATGTTAACCTCAAAGAAAAAAGGATTTAAATTTAAAAGTGGCAGCTGGGGACACTAGAGCAATGGAGGGAAAATCAAAAAGCAGCAATTTTTAAGACGTCATAAACTCCCTTTAAAACTCTATGTACACACAGCCAACAAAACGACCTAAAGTCATGAAAATCTGTCTGAATGGTGCCAATTAAAAGACAAAGGAAGGTGGTGTCAGGGAGTTTATGTAGGGTTTACACAGATATGCCAGACCTTATTCAGTGTTAACACATGCTCACCAGCACAATACATGGATTATGAAGGCACAATGTGGGAAACAGATCAATATGATTATGGCCTTTTGAAGTATTAATGAAAGTACTGCAACAGACTCAGTTCCAAAAAATATCTATCCATGTTTATTTTTACCAATACCAACACATGGTAATGGAGTAATTTATGTGCCTCTACAGTTTTTCACTCTTTTACCTCTATTTCTCTAGAGACTGACTGATGCCCTACAAAACCTACTTATTTTCTCAGCCATAACGGGAGCCATATACAACTCCCTGAGCTCTTGTTGTGCGCCGGTCTGCTCCTCTGCCTCCTGATATGACCTTTGTTTAGAGCAATGCTGCACTAATCACCTGAGCGCGAGATAAACTGGGTCAACACTCCTCCTGTGTAACTGCGGGGCAATTTGTAGGAAAAAAAAAAAAAATACAGTGGTATGCCCCCACCTGCTCCCCCACTCTCCACCTTATCCCTCTCTCCATCCTGCTCCCAAACCTGCCTTCATTCTGCTTTTGGGCCAGTCAGCAGTTATTAAAGACTGCAGCACATACATTAGGTTTTAAGTACTATATTAAAGAAACATGTAGGACTATAATAATAATTCTGCAGCGCTCTTTCCTGCGTCATATTCCCCTCAGCCTCTAGTTCTTCAGCCTAATCCAACACCAGGAGCCCAGTGGAAACAAAGGACTTGGAGCAGACAAATGAGGCAGTCTATGGTGTATGACAGTCTGAGAGAAAAATGATCACATTTCCCAGCTATCCCTTTGGTACAGCCTGTCCAATCCAGGCTCCTCCTCCTTTGTCCAAGCCTCATTTCCAACCACAATAAAACAACACACATCGGGAAAAATACTGGGAGTGTTTTTGTTTATTCCATTGAATGGTTTTCATGACAGCCAGATGGAACAATTAATCCCCAATCAACACGAGAATATTAAGTAGCCTTAACTCCTGCACAAGAGACTGGGGCTTCCTGGATGATCTACCCATTTAAATCCTGTGCCACAGTTTGTTGTGTGGCTGTGTACACTGAAGTCCTATCTGACAGATGGGAAAGGCTCGCTACAGCTTCCTAAATACTCTTTGAGATTCTCAAACAGAAGAGACGCTTCCAGCATTGTTTTGAAATGTCTTGCAAATTATTTTATTTTTGTTTCACCACCTGTTAAAACCCAAACGCACGTCTCGGTTTGACAGATTCAAATAAAAATGTAATAAAAAAACAAAAGCAAACAGCGGTGGTTCACCTGGTAGAGCGCATACCACATATTTAAGAAACCTGGGTTCGATTCCGGCTTGGATCCATTTGCTTAATGTCATTCAAACTGTTTCTATCTACACTGACTCTCAAGTAAAGACAAAAAATCAAAAAGAAAGCCACGACAATATGACAAATGTTGCAAAAAGAAGGTACTTATCACATCTTTAATGACTTGGCATCCTTTATAGAGACATTTTAGCACCACAGTCTTTTTAAAGTTTAATGTCACATACTTTGATGCTTCTGCTCTAGCATTTACATCTTTTTTTGTAGCTTGTTTAAGTGTTTATTCAAAGTGTGCAAATACATATTCATTCCTAAACACATGCTAGTAAACAAAATCTGTTTGCAACAAATTATTTAGCAGCTGTAGTGTTGATCAAGTCCATTGCGAGCACTTCACGGCCTGAATTGCTCCATATGCACATAGTCAACATGAATTATCTGAATAGTCTGGGAAGCCACTTTGGTGATTATTCATGAGAGTGGATCTACTCGACACTCAGGCCAGGAGATGATCAGGTGAATGTGAATTTGGAACAAATGAAACACAGGGATGTAGAAGTTGGAGCAAGACTCATCTGCTGGCTGTTTACACACAGATATGCAGCAGCTGTAGCCTGGAGAGAAATGTGTGTTTTCATTTAAAGCCCATGAGACCACCAGCAGACTTTCCCCACAGCAAATGCACAAAAGCAGCTTAGTGGAGTGAATCGAAAGGGATCAAGCCTCCTTTTTCACTTTCACTTTGAATGTGCTGCAGTTATTGACGAAGAAATTCAGAAGCTGCTGAAGGTACGATTGTAAATATCTTGTGTGAAGCAGTAGAGAGCAAACAAAAAGTCAAAACCTTCACCAAAAGTTACTGTATGATAACCTACTGTCTTCCAATCCTTGAAGTGCTCCAATCTGTGTCTTGTGCTTCTTCTTTTTTTGCCTCAAGGTTTGACCAAGACAAGAACAAGATCTTTCGGGACTGAGACTAAGTCAAGTCTAAGACCAGGATAAAGGGAAAGCCTCCCTTATTCTCACTTGTTAGTTGCTTCATCTGAAAATGTGCAGCGGTGGCATGTGGGGTGTCAAGACGTCTTTATTCCGCAATAGGAGGCAGTAATGAGGCTTTTTTACATCATGCCAGGATTGAGCCTTTCCCTTATTGCTGTGTAGCTTGTGGGGCATAAATGGGTCATGAGGCTGACTGAGATGGAATATTGGTCGAGAAAATTCCCACCAGTATCATAAAGAGGAGCATAAAAAGGCTAGTTTTAAGCATGAGCACTATAAGGAAATGGACATACCAGGAAACACTTTTAAGATGTGTAAGAGGTGGCTACAAAAACAAGACTGGGCTTGGATCAAACTCAATATAAAAGGACCAAAGGGAGCATCCAGGAGCTGTGCTAGAGGCACCAGGCGTCTCCTCTGACAGTACTGTTGTCTAATCGGCTTTTAGCTCCCATCAATACCTCAAAAAGTCCAAGGGCAGAATGTAGTGACAGTGTTAGTAAAGTGTGGCCAGTTTATCAGTTTGATGTCAACTTTGGCCACATCTAATGCCGTTTCATGTGAGTTTTCCACCGCACGGCCTGCAGATACTGGCAGCAGGGAATTACTGATAGAAGTGATTGATGGAGTTCTTGTGCAAGGAGTAAAGGCAGCCCCAGGCAGAAGACTCTAATAGTCCATTAGCTTTTTATGCCTTCAAATTAACTGCATACATTGCTTTATGGCTTGTGAGTAACACTTTGAATCTTAATGAAATGTTTTTGTTTTTTGTTTTATGGAGTTTGTACAGTACGGAAGCATATTGCTGCCAAGTCAATAAAAATATATTTATACGTTATGACGTAATATGTTTCTTGTTAGAAGAAGATTATAATAATATAAATAATAATATTATAATATAAATAATAATAATAAAAATGAATTATTATATAATAATTAAAAAATATAATTATAAATTATTATTTTGAAAAAATGTGATACATTGGTATCTCATAATAATGTGAAACATTATCTTGTTTTTACACGTAACATATTACGTTATAATGTGATATGGATCAAATGTATTTTACCTGACCTAGCCTCAATACACTACGAGAGTCTTTATTTGCATCAGGGTTGAGTCAGAAAATAAACAGATCAAGGTCATTCTGCGGTGACAGGTAAACAGAGCTTTTGTAACAGTTGAAAGAGCAGCAGAGGAGTAAATTTAACTAGTGCAACTAACCTTGGGTCTTACATTTGTACAGCACTGAGCTTCCTCTACATTCAGTGAACATCTCTTGAGTGTGTCCTGCTGCTTTGAGTGGCATCCAGTGGTGTTTGTGAATGCAGGCAGACGGAGGGAAGGCTAACATGTAGGTCAAACTGCCGTAGGACTGTAATGTTTAGAGATGTTGATTACATGCCTGTTTCATCTCAGCTTTTAGGAGCATGAAACATGACTCCATTGTGTTAGAGGCCACTCAACTGATGTCAGGGTCTGGGAGAAAAAGGTGGAGGAAGAGTTGTGTCTGTGCTTCAAGAACGGATGGGATTGGTGCTTTGCTTTATCACTTCATAGTTTGAAACTTATTAGTTAGTCCACAGTTAAGGACAATATTGTGCCACAACTGCAAACAGAACTTTACTCACAAATGAGTGAAACTCGAAGCTCGTCGAGCAGGATGTAGTTTCCCACCTGCAGCAGCACATACAGGGAGACTCACTCACAGGGAACTGGCAGTGGGTCTTATAACTGCAGGAGACTTTTCATGAGTTACTGTTTTTCATAGATGAGCAAAATGAGCACTAACTGTTTCAGAAATATGCAAAGCAGCCATTTCTGTAATTGCAACTTTTATGCTCTTTTATGTCATGTAAATGTACACTTTCTTTTCTTAGTGCCACAGAACTAAGTTTGTTGGCTCACTTAACCCACTGTCTCTAGCCAGCCTTCTGTATTCCACTTGAGGCACCTCAACAATACAGCAAGTGACAAGAATGCTGCTGACTGCAGAGTGGCTGCTGCACTCAGTTATTTTTACCTGAGCAGTAGCCTCTTTCAACACGGGGAATTCAATTTGCAATTTCATAAATAAAACCCATGTGACAATGGAGACACTCAGTGGAGAAGTGGAATTAAATATTCCCTGAGGAAAGCACAGTATGCACGTAAGTATGAGATCTGATGTGAGCATGACTTCTAGCTCATCATGACGGTAAGAAAACGGCTTGAGTTCCTCCTTACACCCAAATGTCTCATTTCAATAATAAGTGTCAGAATAAAATACGGGCCAAGGTCCGCCACGGTGCAGCCCTTATGACTTCATAAATCACCGGCAGACAGTCAGTGCTACAGTGTGTGGGACTTGCAACGCTCCAATGACATGAAACTAAGAGAGGGAGAGAGCATGTCACTGGGGAAATCTGACAATCTCTTCAATATCTCGACATGAACCAATGTACAGGCCTGCGATAACCCCTCCAACCACATAAAACACCCTCCACAAGGCCCCTGGGCTATTTCTCACATTAAAAGCCCTACATGCCGCTACCGAGACTTTATGCCCACAGAACATTTGATGAATTCTGCCAATTTTCTTCTGCGAGCACCAATCTTGTGTGGAGTACTCCCTTTATTGCGCGACTCGTTCAATGTGTATCACCTCCTTCAATCTGCTGTAAAATTCATTGTCTGGATTTTTATATACATTCAGTCCAATCTGGGGTTGTAATTGTACAACGCAAGGGCAGCTTTTATAAAAGGACAGCCAGAAGAGCTCAGTCTCAGTCAGAAAAGATGAACTTTAAGTCAAGTGATGGCTGTAGCTCATATTCATACATGATGACGTAGAGTAACCATCCATTCTGCCTTAGTGCCTGTCCCACGGCAGCTCAGCGATGTCACATAAAACCAGATTTCTTAAGTCAGGACTAAATCATGCTCTATTCCTAGTTGCTCTATTGACAAAAGGAGGTGCAAAAAAGAAAATAAAGACTGGGAAGGCACCAACACTATGAACTGTTAAAATAGACACCAGACTCTCCTGGGGAAAAAAAGATCTATTTTAATTTGCATTTTGCTTGACATAGTGGCCAAAAGTAACACTTAATCAATGAGCAAACAAACTGCATGGACTGTAGCGTTGGCAGACAAAAACTCTGGGTTTCTGCAAGATAAAAATGTCATTGTTTTCACGATGAAGTCTGCAGCTTTGAAGAAACCTTCTGGGCCTTAACTCCCTACGGGACAGACTGACAGCAAAGGAAGTCTCTGCTGCGCATAAACTTACATTCACACAGTATTATTGAATTCAGGTTTGGCCTTTAGTTTTCAAGACTGTAACTGTCATGGTCAATAAATACTCGAATAAATAAATACTAAAACAATCTCACAGAAAAGGATTATGTATGAATAAAGTTTGCATTGCAGTTGGACCTGTATTTGTCGGATTTACAAAGTATTAATATCCAAAGTATAAATTTACTTAAGATGATTATGTTCTAATGAAATTTGATCAATATCTTCACTGAATGTTGGATAATTCTACAATCCTATTTCGGATGGATTATAAAATTATTCACTGGGTTCATCATTTGGGAACAGTGGAGGAAAGTTAATCAACATCTTCAAGGTTAATGGCACACGCAGGGTGTATTTGTTAAAGAGATTTAAAGATGCACAGTTAATCTCTGCGCTTAACTTTTAAGATCTTCCCATCTTTGAGTGAGTTTTAATGTAAAATGGAGAGAGAAAATCAAATTAGAGTAAAAGGCGCACTTGGGTGGATGAATAACTAATAGATGAGCCGCCTCCTGCTCGGTGATAACTGGTAATTGGTACTGGGAGGCGGGAGAGGAGACCGGGATGATGCTGTGTGCTGCGCAGATCAGCAAAATGGGCTGGATGGTGTGAAAAGATGTTGTAAGGAGTAATGGTGCTGTCCATATGCTGACTGGAGAGAATCATGCGGCCAGTGTTATGGAACCAGACAGAAAGGAGGTACGATTAATGAAAGTGCCTATGGAGGGAGTTTTAACGGGAAAAAGACCCCACAAATAAAAGTTTTCATTCTGTGCACACTGCAGGCCATTATTTTCTTCATTTTTACCTAGAATGGGAATACAGTAACAATTTAATTCAAACATTAAGCTTTTCTATAATCCCCACCTTGTAATACAGGTAATGGGAAAACAGTCCAAAACATCCTCAAACACTTCTACACCTCACTGACTGAACTATTTGGTACAATAGAGCTCTGCTGATACAGGTAACAGATGGTTCCAGCTAAGGCGCTAAATGCCAGAGCGGTGTAATTCATGGTGATCGGGGCAGACTTTAAAGGCGCTAAATTGTTTCCTTCACATATGATACGCTGTTCTTCGTAGCAGAGGCAATTAACAGTGGATAAGTACTATTTACATAATGCGCCACACACACTCACGATGACAACAAAGGCTTCTCATCTGACAAACCCCCCTCCCCTCGCTCCTCTTTGTTTCCTCTGGTGTTGCAGGGCTGTCTGGTTACGGACTGAGCGTGGAGGTCAGGCGGTGGCACGTGGAGCTTTGACAGTGCAAATAATAAACTGGAAGGTTAGGAAAGGTCAGTCAAGACCCCTGCAGCTAGCCACTGATCTGCCTGTTAGCCATTAACTGGGAGCTGGGTCAGGTGGGGGGTTTGAGAAAATGCAAAAGAGATAAAGAAAATGAATAGAATTATAGTCTGGTGAAGCAACAAAAGAATTCAGTGTGTATTTCGCCTGAGGCTGCTGTTTCGAACTCTGAAATAAAGTCATTATCGTTCTTTTACAAATGTCTAACGTCACAAAGGACTTGGCATGAGGGCGTGCAACAGCAAAATCAAGACGTGCCTTGTCGACCGACAGCACACAGGTCTGGTCAATTCTGCCAATGTCAAAGAGAACAAAAGGATGGCATCACTGATGATCGCCCGAGGCGGAGCGCGCTGAACTCTCATTCAAGCTTCCATTGCACCCTACTCCCCTCTGAATCTTAATTTAGTGATGGAATGGATGTTTCAGATCCAGCAACGCAAAGGGGGGTGTCTGGAAGGTAAAAGTCCAGTGTTTTTAATGAAATGTCAGGTTTATATCACACAGGCCTCCCGTGCCCAGCAAATAAATATAGGGTTATTGACTTTAGAGCACTCAGCTAAGCTCAGCACCACAGGGAACAACGCAACATACTGCAAATACAGCCAACTCTTTGATTTGCTAAAGAGCCATTTTAGAAGTCACGTAGAGTAATAATGTTCACCCCCGAGCAAACAAGCTCATGAGAAAAAAAAAAACCCCAAACAACCAAAGTGATGGTATTTCAGCTGAAGGACACAGAGGTAAATAAGATCAGAAGCCGTATAGAAGAGCAAAGTTGTCCAATTAGGAAGGCATTTCCAATGAGACAGTGATGAAGCTGCTGATGATAATCTTATCCTTGTAAAGAGCAGCAGCACAATGCATGATTAAAAGGAGGGACATTATCTTAGAAGAGTGATCACAAGTGTAATCAATCTACTTCAAGGTTCCCGCTGTGCACTTTGAGGCACAGTCAGAAAGCCAGCCGGAGGTTATGGAGAGTCAACGTCTGCGGTTTGCTCTTGAACCACTCGAATCACACTTCTTGTTAGGTCCCGCAGTCGATAAACAAAGGAAAGTGAGAGGAAATTGGATGCAATTCAGTCCTTCCTACTGTGTTCTGATTACACAGCAGGAACAATGGAGCAAAAATGATGCTCACAAGAGCTACTTAAACAGAAATAGTCTGTGTACCTGCATCTGCCAGGAGACAATGAAAGACAAGAAAATGTGATAGATGTGAAATAGTTATTAATCAAGGTGAACTACTTTGTATAGTACTTGATGGTAATAAACCTGAGCAAAAGTAAACCAAAGTATAATATTTATAATTGAGGTATAATAGACTTTTTTTAAATCTTTTAATATGGCACCTTGATGGCTCACAAGGTGAAGAATCTGGGTTTGATTCTGGCTGCAGCACATTTGCTTTTCCGGTGGAACCTTTGTCTCAATGTCTCACATTTTATTTTTGTGTCTCTAAAGGCTTCAAACACAGTCTCTCATTTTGCCTCAAAGCAAGTAACTATGACCTGTGTTGTGTTGGAGAAAAATGCTCTATACTGAATGACGGCTGTTTGACACTTTTGGTAATTATAAAATGACATTAGACGTGTATATTGGTGTTTCGATACATGTCAGAGAGATACTGAGACCCAGAATCATTTCTCGAGGCAGATTAGGTAACATCTAATAGTGAACAAAACAATTTGTGACAGTGTATTCTGAAAGTAATGAAACAGCTGTCAAACCAGGTTTATGTGACCTGAAGCTTTGCAGAGTAAATGAGCTGTAACATTACTTTGCTCTTGATGGAGAATAGATTAATGAAAAAATCGTCCACCTGGCATTTTAATGTATTCAAAAAACAAGCAACAAACTCATCTTGATTAGGAACAGCTGGTACTGCTGTTTGTTTGAAGATGAGGAAAGATTTACCAAATACACAGCAATCTCAATCTTGACTAATGTCTCCGCCAGGTCTTGAAGTTAGTCCAAAAACAAGTGTTTAGCACATTGAGCTTATGGAAACACTCCAGAGCTCTGTTTGCACTTCAGAAATATTTTGACTATGTGCATTAATATGATGCATACAGTGACAATGTGAAAGAATGCTGTGTGGTTAATGTGGTAATGGTATGCACATGTGTTGGTGGTGGGGTTCACACTGTTGTGGGAACCATAAGCCTTGAATGTGACAACTGCGCTGCATCTTTGGTGTCCCTTTCTCATAAGGACCTGGCTGCTCTGGCTAATGGCTGTAATAAAGGATTGTTCACGCCGGGGTCTGCTCATTTGTTCTCATTCCTGAGAGTGTGTGGGGACGGCTACAGCAATCAGCCCTCACTCACCGGTTCACTCTGTAGCAGATTTATAGTCTGACTGTGGAATGGACGCTCTGAGTGCACACACATGTGATTGTGTGTGATTTAAACACACCCTACCTGGTCAGTATTGTTTAACAAGCCTTTATCCATGCAACACAAAGGCAAAGATTGAAAATTAATCAGCTTTTGCAAACCAAATCATAGCAATAGATTGGATCCATGTGATAACATGATCCTTTACCTGGAGTGTACAGGCTGCAGTGACACTGTCATCCATCCTGGCACAGAGACAGACCCTCTGAGACAGGTCAACGTAGCTGTGGAGGACAGGAGGGGCACTGGCAGACAGAAATGACAGCTGCTCTGCCAGCACAGCCCACAGTGTGTGGCATCAGAGCTAACAAAGGCAGAGGAAGGTGATGGATATTAGGCTCAGTGGATGTGACAATAATTGAGAAAATGCTAATCCAACTTGATGTAAAAAAGCAGAAATGGTCAGTTGGTTAAAAGGTGAAACAAGTTGTACTCCATGTTTCCTTGGCTAAAGCTTATATCAAAGGCTAAGTTCAGCACCACTTACTCTTTCTCCTTCACCACCTACTGTCCGTTTGCTTTATTTTTTCTCTCCGTCTGTCATGAACAGATGCATAATTGTGGTGAAGAGCTGCCAAATGCAAGGCTTAAGAACACTAGAGCTATTAGTTTGTTACCATCCATGGCTCCAAAGCTTGAGACTGCTCCGTAGGAAAGCCTGACCAGTCTGACACCACAGTGGGGTTTAGCAGAGCACTTGAACTGAAGAGGAAGTTCTTCTTTTGTCTGCCACACGGGCAGTGTGCTGGGCTGGCGAGTGATTAGGTTCATTTATACCACGACAGCCACTTGGCATCGACAACCACTCCATGTGGAGCCAGTGTAACACTAGAATGAGACCAAATGCTTCTCTCATTTGGTAGGCAGAGAGGGGGTGTTAGGATATTGGTCGAGGGCATCTGCTCAACATTTACCTAGTGTTTTATAATTAGATCAGCGCAACTGCTTGGGAGCAAAGCGTCTGTTCCACTGTGATTTTGATAACAATTCTTGAGCTGGAAGCGGCCGGAGGAGGCTGTAGAAGTAGACAGTTAATGAACCTAATAAAATATGAACCATATTGTGAGTGAAAAAGAAATCTGTGTTCAAAACATACAGACAAGTGGCTGTGTAGAAGATCGTCATGACAAATACTAATTGGTCCCTAGAAGCACAAGGGCAACCTGTTAAAGCTTGCTCACATCTGGCACTCTTGGTCTCACTTTGTTTCACGCATTTAATTCTCTGCCAAACACATTTAGGGCACGAGGAGAACAGCTGAGAGAGTTCAAGCCTGGCGCATGTGACTCCTGAGTAATAGACCAGTAGTAAAGGCAAAATAAATAAACAACCACAGTATAATATACCAAGTTGTTCTAAGCAAGAACAAATTTAAGTCTGTTCTTGAATTTAACTGAGCAGCAAACTGGGACATAAATCGCTCAAATTGAGAAATAAAAACTTGCAAATTTCAACATTCTTGTATCTGAGTGCTATTTCAACACCTATACATGATAAATGGTCTGCATTCTGGACTTTTACCTGCAGCCCAATCAGTTTAATGATAGACTACAGATATATAACTGTATCGTCATGTCAGTATGTTGTCCCACCTTTACCTCTCACATTATTTATTAAGCAGCTTCAGAAAACATTGAAAGCTAATTTCTACCACTATCTTCAGCAGAGGTAGAGCAGTATTATGTTGTGCCAGTTTCTCTATATCCCACTACCTGCTAAACTAAAACTAGGTAACAAATATTTCAATTTATTTCTCAACAGGAGAGCAGATAATTTCCACAATAGACAACCAGTAGGTAGCTTGCTTTTATCTTACCGCCAACTTCTGTTTCACAATGTTTGATGTTTAACAGGACTTGAGGCTGCAGTGGCTATTTTGACATAAGCAGACCTATATATCTTGCATTCACCAGGGGCTATCACGGCGGTATGGGCTCCCGTGTAGACAAAGGAATAGAAAGGAAAGAGCCTGAGGAAACAGAAACCCCCCTCAATAATGCGACTGCCAAATTCATTCTGTTACAGAAAACAGTGAACGGGATACATTTTCCCCAAGCAACTGGGATATTTCCAGACTCTGTATGTTTCCTGAAATACAACTCTCCCTAGAGCACGGAAAAGCATGATATGATGTCTTGGTGTGCACACATCCACAGATACTTGCATAACCTCCCCCTGTGGACCACACACGCTCACAAACACAATTGCAGAGGCAAGTGGGAGCTATCTGCTTGCTCTTCATCCTTTTCTGTCAGTTCCCTGATGAATAGGAGCCCCCAGGTAGAGAAAGTAGCTGACCCCGTCTCGCCCCTCCCTCAGTGCTTTAAAACATATTCTACTATTGATTAATTCACAAACAGTCTAAATGCACTCAGTGTCTAAAACAGACATCCCTGTATTGATTACTCCTCCCTCAGGCTCTGACAGCTGTAAAGCACGCCTCGGAGGAAAACACGAATCAAGTTCACTTTGCTTGTGGCGTCTACAAAAAAGGTGGTAATTCCACGCCATTTTCCGCCCTTTTATGTGACTACGTACGCTGCATATAAATCAAAGTCTTATAAAGCAGCATGTTCTCGGCAGGAGGACTTCTCTTGCACTATTCAGTGGCACTGTTACGTGTTATGTGACATGGAGTTCACATTGCTTCTTGTGATGACAGCGGCCACTCCCACTTCACATTTGACAAGTGACGGAGAGAAAATGACACGACCAATAACACTCTTGAGTTAGTGACGTGCCGCTGACACTAATGGACTAGCACTTGGCACTCCCCTGACATTCTCCAGCCTCTGTGTCGTCCCTCTCGATCTGTGCCTCCCCCTCTCTCACACGTCTCACCCCAGAGGACAAGACGACTGACAAAGACTGAAAAAGATACACTTGAAAAGCATCACTGTGAAATTAAGTTCTTCAAGTTTGAGTGCATGATAATATAAAGCAAATTTTCTCTTAGCTGGAGTTATTAGTGATTTCTATTCAAAGACTGTGGAATTATGAAAAGTTTTGAAAAGATCTTTTATGGGTCGCAGGGATGGTCTGCAGCCTATCCAATGGCAACGAGTTGAGGTACCACGTGGACAATTGCCAGTAGCTCTTAGTTAACAGTAAGAGCAACTTTGTGCTGGGACACGTCATCGGGAGCTGCATAAAGCAGGTGGCCCCTCCTCAGTGTGTCAGTCTGCCTGTTGGTGCTGAGGCAGTGAGAGGATCTGGGTTGTGTAGGAGGTGTTGGGTTGACTGCAGTGCTGCAGGGGAGAAAACAGAGCCACCATTCCAACCTCACAAAGATTGCTTCTACTTCCTACTGTGATCTTCTGCTGGCTGCTGTTTCACAACACATGCGTTTATCACGTGGACATTAGCATTTACAAAATAAGCTCCAAATAAACATCTTGGAAGGTCTGCAAATCAATTAACCCTCGGCTCCACACATGCTAAAGCTATCAGGCCTTTAAATAGATTTTACAATCCAATTAAATTACATCTACACTGAAGTGTCAACAAAAGCAACCCAGCATTGATGAGGCATTGATTTTATTTGAAAAAAGGCTATTGTTTTTCTAAAGCCATTGTGATGCTCTCATTGAGAATGCAGCTCATTAAAAGCAAGGCCTTTGCAACTGTGTCAGTGTGTCAGTGTGACAGCAGCAGCAACAATGAAGCCAAAGCTTGGCTCTCTAAATAAACACAGCGCTGTCTGGACAATTCCTTTTTTTTAACCAGCTGCAGGTCAGTCATAAGACCATTATCCTCATAGACAATACATCATGAGACATGTTTGGAGTTCCCTCGCATTTCAGCCTTAGGTAGGTATCTAATGTCTTGGCAGCAGCCACATTTATGGAGGTTCTTAGCACTTTCCTCCCTGAGGCCTAGTCGTGTGAGCTGTGGATCAACGAGGTCTGAGGGCGTGTCACACTTCTCATCAAACTGATGTCTTTTCTTGTGAGCTGCAGGGGGTGCCCGCTGACTTGTCGAGTGACACCCAGCACACCCGAGGGGCCGTGTGTCACCCGTTCATATCTCAGCATCACCCCTCCTTCACCCTCCACACACAGACGAACCTATTCCAGAATCATTCTTTCACACAAAGGCCCTGCAAACACACACACACAGACCATCACACCTTCAAAGGATTCCTACATGGGTGGAAGCTGTGAGCTTTTAAGTAAAGCAATGTAAGAAAGGGACTGAGAAAATAATACAAAAACAGACAGAGAGTGAGGACTTAAAGCAGGCAGCACAAGAACCCGAGGCTTTGTCACATCTTTTTATCGGCTATAGATCACGCAGCAGCCTCTGCCCTGACACCGGCCCATTTCTCCAAATGTCAGCACAGATGCTGGAGCTGATATCTCAAGGCTAGCAGGAAACCGGACGCCGAACACATTGTGTAGCGCAGATAAGAAAAAGATTGTGTATTCAAGCAGGGGCTTTCTCGTTTTTCCTACTTGCAGTGGCTGCAATAAAAACCTATAGGATGTAGATCTTGTGAGAGTAAAATCTTAAATGTGGATGATGCTAAAAAACCTGAGATTTCATTCATTAGAATATGTCTTGTAAAGTACAAGTGTATTGTTTTCTTCTCAAATCACTGTGTATCAAGCAAAAGCTCCACATATTTTGTTGTCTATCAATCACAATCAGATTTAAGAAAAGTATCCTCTGTCATGACACTAATGTAATCATTGATAATATATAGTGAAGTATTAATTATATTATTATTATGATCTCAATTACTGTTTAGATTTTGTCACTTTGTTACAGTGTTATTATCACCTTTAATCATTGCTTTTTGCCCCCAGTTTGTTAAATTGTTGTGAGCCATTTTAAGACCCTGGTGGCAATAATTACCTACTTGATGGCAGCTCCTTTAAAAAGTGAGAGTGCTTTAACTTCAACTCACTTTTGTGTTTTAGCTCACAAGCTGAAAACAAGCTGGCACTGCTCTCAGTATCAGCTCCTCATCATCATTAGTGCTATTCAAAGGAAAGGTGTTTTTAGATGAAGTCTCCCAGCATTCAGTGCTCACTAATTGGAACTAGGGAAGATGGTGCATTTATATGAATGGTAATAAATTAATGAGGGCCCTTCTGTCTGCTTAAATGCAGATAATCAACCAAGAGGCACCCTGGATGCAGGCACACAGCCTCCTGTGTGTTTCCCATGGCTCTTTGTTTCCACCAGTGTTTGTAGTGAAAAACACAAGCTGTCCAGTCTGTTCTGGCTTGACACAAAATAAACAGACTCATAAATACTGAGAAGAACTTAACAAGCCAGAGACTCACATTTTAGCTAAATACACCAAAGACTTGGCTTCATTGAGTTCATAAAGGTTTGGTAAGTTCGCACTGCACTTTCATGGAATGCATCTTAAAAGACGTAGTAATAATAATATTACATTTCTTTGATCATATTCACAAACCATGAACTTGGGAGTTTCAACGTTTATTCTGCAAAATAATTTGCTTGCATAGTTTTAAACACAAATTAAATTACACATTTGACAAAAACTACATTTAGGAAATAATACTATGCATATTTAGATTTGCCTCAGAGAATTATGAGGTGGCAGTCTTTCATTTAGTCATGACTAATATAAATGGGGCACTTGCCCAAAGCAATATGATTTGCTTTCATTGGGATTTCCTCTCTTCACACAAACACACATACACACAACAAGTGAGTCATCTGATACTAGGATCAATTCATTAGAGAGATGCTCTGCTTCACTGGGGATTGGCATTAAGAGTCAGGCGTGTACTTCATTTTCTCCATTGCCCTTTAAATCTGATTGATGCTGGCAGATTTGGATCCCAGTGTGAACGTGAAACAAGGGCTTGGTGTTACTCATGGATGACGCCACTCTTATGTCATCCTCATCCTCCAAAAGGGAACCCAGGGACCCATGAGATTTTTTATTTTTTTTAATCCAAATGAATTAATGAGGCATTTGGTGGAGAAAAACAAATGACCTTCCTATAAGACCTTGTTCTTTGTAACATTGACATTCCCATGCACGTACAAGAGATGACAACCTCAGCAGCTCAGAGATCCTTGCCAGAATACTTGAAATCTGCAACCAACCATAACAAGTCAACTAAATTTGACATCCGCCGGTGAGATGTGGAGAAATTTGTTCTCAGATAAGTCAGTTCCCAGAGTACAAATGGTATATGCCACGGATTGCTTGTGTCGCACTTCTATAACTGGTAACTGTGGCGGCACAAGAAAAATGATACAAAGGGAAGGCCATTTGGGAGATAACACGGATTTTGAAGAGGCATGTTTGTGTCAGGTTCAAGAGGAAACAGAGGAGTTTGCAGGCTTGATATGTGGCTGAAAAGGTCAGTTGGGTTCTTATTGAGATAAGAAACAGGTGAAAAAGAAAAGGTCAATTCATCATGTCCCTCTTAAATCCCCTCTGCTCCAAGATTTAGTGGACTGGCTGATAAAAACCCATCAACTTCAAATCTTGTGACAAATATTGCATCATCTGTATCTTTGGGGTAAAATGAAGTGATTTAATTTGCTTTTAAATTACTCTGCTTTATGAATAAACACTTAAGCGCCACCAATCTGGTATACAGAAGGAGTCAAGCCTGTGTATGTGTGATCCATGCCAAATTAGACTTTGAATTTCACAATTATACAGTCAGAGTGAGGCCATGGTTATGCAACACACTCTCCGGAGTCTTCAATCAAACAAAGGAGGGAATAGCAGAGGATGGAGGCTATACAACAAGGAGGTAAATACAGCTCCTTTGTAAACAGCCTAAATGGGAATAGATCATCTCAGCATATTTGCGTCTCAATTCCAGCTCCAGGGAACCCTGGGAGACAGCGGCAGAGCTCACAGACGTCCATTTGTGTTGTAATCAAACATGGTTTGCTGACAGATCCGGCATCTGGTTAGGAGCTATACAGCAGTGAAATTGATGATGGGGAAAAGGGGACTGCTGCAGAAAAAACGGTTCCTTAGACAAGCAAGAAATAAAATGGATTTGTGTTTGGATTAGTATGCCCATATGTTTGTTTACCCACCAAATGAAAAAGCTTCAGATAAATGAACATTTTTATTGTCAAAGCAATGCCGAGAGCACAGATGATATTTCAGGCTAATATTGCCAGACTGGACACAAGATCAATCAAGCACTACACCTTTTCTCTCCCTCCTCTCTTTCTTTGCTCATATCAATTTTAATGGCTGAGGGACATCCTTCAAAAACTATAATGGGACAGGAAGATGGATGTGTACGTTTGTAGCTAATAGTCTGGAGATAGTGCTGAAGATGTGGCGCAAATTAGAGCAGTGGTCAGCAGCAATATTAATGTAGCATCACCAAAGAGGTTTTGATATTTTTGTGTGTTCTATGGATCCATATGTGTAAGAAAACAGCAAAAGAAGACATTGTTTCTGGTGAATTTTGATCTTCTTTTGATCCAATCCAAAGATTCAGTACAGCAGCACCATTTTTGCAAATGTTATACAAGTCTCACGACCCTGTGGCAATATGGACAACAAAAACAGCAATGTTGCAGTTGAACTGTGTCCAATTTTATTTTCAAAACTAGACTTTTACAAGTTGAGCAACACTGCGTGTTATTAAGAAAGTGAGCTCCAGTGTGTATCCATCGTTTTTTAACCATTCAAATTTGTCCTAAGTCAGTTATAAAGTGATTTAATGACAACATAACTGAGCGATCTTAATAATCGCTTATTAGTTAGTTGATTGGTGTGAGACATCAGCTTTCTTCTGTGCTTAAAACCAGTCAATTCATGCTAAAGGGCTACATGGTAAGCTGACTTTTATTGATTTTAAATGATATATCCTTTATATTCTTTTCTGTTAAATGCTCCCCTGACTGTGTTAGTTTGAATGTTCAGTCATAATCATCAATAACATTTGTGCCAGTGGATACGTTGATTGCTAGTCAGGCACTTGGGGAAAATAATGAATATTCTCTATAGTGAATGGTCCAATTTTCATATGGAAAACCCTGTTATTTAAGTTGCCTTTCTTCCACTAGTGACTGTGTAAATTCAACCATAACACCAGCTCTACACAAGATTCTGTACTCGACGGTCCGTGCGAGAGGTACAGACTGCCACCTCTTTTATTCAGATGGCCTGGCTCTGGTGCTAGCCGCTCAAGCTTCAAATGGATGCATTTCCATTACACACTCATGGCCTGGATGTAGCAGCAGCAGTAAGGCAACTCAGCTGTGTCCTCCTTAGAGTCTCTACAGTCCACAGGTTTTACATGTGGCAGTAGAATATCTCAGTGCAGCAGGATCACACAACTGGGAACCAGGCATTAGCCCCTGGAGCAGATGAAATCCAGTTCAGTTTTCCTTTGGTTGTGCTGTCCTTTTCATTTGGTCACAGCAAATGATGTCAACCAACATATGAGCCACATTTCCCAAAGTTTCCTTGTCCATTGTCAAAACTTTGGTAAGAAAACTCTTTAGAACAAACTGTACCGTATCCTTTCATACTAGCACTAGGACTTTTACCAGATTCACATGCAGGATGTTGATTGGTTGACAGACAGTCATGATATGGGCAAAAATAGTAAAGGACGATTTTTTACTGAAACAACAACTGACTTGTAATAAACACATATTGACCCATACAGAAAAGGAAAAAAAAACAAACAAATGCTTCAAGCTTTTTTGAATAAAGAACACTGTTTGACACTTTCAGTTAGAGATGGCTTCTTGTTGTGAGATTGAGTGTTTGTTTCTCAATGTCAGTGCACCTTGACATTGAGAAACACCCATTGAATTAAGCACAAACAAACCAATTTATCCCCTTTCTTTGTTTACACTTTACTTTTCATTTGCTTTGTTGATTTAGATAAAACTTTGCCTTTAAACTTTGCTTCAAATTTGCTTTTAGTTGAATAGATTAAATCAATCTTACTAGTTCAATTTTACTAGTGCTGGTGTGGCATCACAGCTGATACCTTCACCCGGTTGTGGTCAGATTTAGAGCTGTCGTCCAAAGCGAGTACTGCTTGGTGAAATCTGTACATCTGGCCTCTTGAGCCCAGCCTGTCACAGAAATTCATGAGGTTTTTTTGGGGGGTTTAATAGTTGAAATATTCACTAAGAATGTATTGTGTTTTCAGAATGAGGATGTGTATGGGGATGACTGTGCTCTGGGTGCTTCTTTCTCATTCATATGCATCAGCAGCTTATCAGGGACCGCTGAGCCTCATTGAGCTGGGAAGCTGCTTTCCATTTATTTCTGAAATGCAGTGGAGACTGATTCTGCTCTGTTCTAATAAAACTTATGAAACTGACTATGCTGTTTTCAAAACTTTCAGCAAAAAGGAAAGGTAGGCACCTAGGAAATTTACAAAGCGTAAAAGGTGTTTGTGCAATAGATTACTAAAACTATTACAGACTATAGCTGACAAAGCTCTTGGGAGTCCTTTTGTTTTGATTTGCTAAAGAGGCTACTGTCAAAACCAAATGCGTGTTATTAATGCATCGTCACACTTGCAGACAGCATCTGACTTGAAGAATACCAAGCTGCACTGTGTGGCTGTTCTCATCAGCATCTGCCACGCTGCTAATTAGCCACAAAAAGCCACACATCACTAGGCTGCAGCACTGCACAGACAACAAGTGGCACTCACAAGGGTAGTATGGGAATTACCAACTGTAGCAGATCACCCACAGACCATAGACATAGAGGTGTTATACATCTCAATGTGTCTGTTTCTAAAATAAATAACTTAAGTGCACATGGCTTGTTCTAGCTTCTCCATAAAGCCCACAAAGCCCTTCTGTTGGTGTCTCATAACTGACCTGTTTCTGCCAAATTTTTTTTAAAGGGAAGAATAAAATCATTCCTCTATTCGTAAAGGTGTCTTCTAGTTTAAGGTATACACCCCACATTCTATGAATCAATAATCTGCAAAACACTTCAGCAGACACTATATAGACATACTTTGTATCTCCTGTATTTTTCCTTTAAAAATGTTAGAAAAATATTTCTTTAAAAAAATACTACTAAATGTAATCAAAGAAGTGTGATGAAGAATCTCAAAGTGAGCAGGGCCATGGGCAGATTCCTGTCCAGGCACGAAAGCTATACAGAACATAAAAAATGTCAGTCTTGTGAGATAGCTGTGCGGCCAGCGCAGAGAGGTGAGCACATTTCCATTCAGGACACCCACAGCCGTGAGAACAGACAGCACAGAGCAAGGAGCCCGCTCCTCATAAATCTCCCACAGCTTGTGGGGTCAGGCTGATGCCGAGAGTGTCAAAATTGTTTCTTGGTGTGAAGGAAAAAGGGAAAGTAGGTGGATAACCAACTGCTGTGACTGACTCCTGCTCCCAGAATCCAGCCTGCTGCCAGCACGCCCCATCACACTGGGACAGCCCCAAACCATTCTGATTTCATTTGCATAGACACATTCGGCATAATCTAAAGAGAGAAGAAGCAGGTGTGTATCTATGTCCATGTGTGTTGAGGAAGGAGAAGGCAGAACTGAGCAAGAGACAAATGAAAGTGGAAGTGGATATTTTTTTTTCTGGGAATAGTTTTCACATGCACTAACCACAAATAATTATAATCTGTCTGTACATACCAAGGTTACTGATAAATCTCAATATTGAATGGTCAGTCTGTTGATGAACAAATTCCCCGTAGCTTCTCCTGTAGCTAGAGCATTCAGGCTGATTCAAACCCACTGTAATACTGACTGTTGTTTTAGTTGTTGTTGTTTAGTCAGTTTTAAAATTATTAAATACCAGTTATAAAAGTCTAGATATATTTTACAAACTTTACCATCACTGCCATGTTTTGTATGCATCAGAGAAATCTACCAATTCAAAATCAATGCAGAATGTATCTGAATCAACCTTTCAATGTGGGTTTTCATCACACAAGTACATGTCAGTCTAACTATCCTAACCACAAATTTAACCAAGTAAGGATGGGCAACATGGGGCGGCCTTGCAGTGAGAAATGTGGTAATGGTAAAAAAACAAAAAACAAAACATGGAGTGAAGGTGCTTGACAGATAAAAAGATTTGCCAGTGGTGTAAGCAGAGAGCCATCCTTCCTGCTGTCTGACCACATAACACAGCGATACACTGTAGCTGCAGAGAGAGCTCCACGACAGGTGGGACCAGTCTCTCTGTGAGTCTACCTTTTTACTATTCAACAAATGTTCATTTTTTAATGCTGTTGGAGAGGTGTTTGATATATATATATATATATATATATATATATATATATATATATATATATATATATATATATATATATATATATATATATATATATATATATATATATATATATATATATATATATATATATATATATATATATAGGTACATAGTTTTGTTTGTCTGAAAAAACTGATAACTTTGTCTTCCTTGTTTTCTTACCTCTCCTTGACTTCCTACCTTAATTGCTCCTTTAGCCTCCCTGGCCCCTGCATTTTAATGACTTACCTCTATTCCCTTTCCAGTCTTTATCCTCCATGCTCCATATCCTTCCCACTTGCCCTCCCACTGCACTGCTCCCTCCTTGGTGCTGATGTTGCAGCCTCTCGCCTGAACTAGCTCAGTATATCAGTGGGTGGACAGACGCACCAGAGAGCTTTTGTCAACATGAGTGTGCCCTGGAGACGGACCCCCAGTGGACACTGATCTCCTCTGGTAAACCCAAGGAACAGGACTTAGCAGTACATCTTAACAACTCATGCAGAGAGAGAGACGCAAAATCCAAGATAAGCAGCAGGAAAGCACTATTTTTATGACCCAATGACAGCCCGATCATTCTTTTGTCCCTAAAATTTAATCAGACTATTAAGGCATGCAAACGTTTCACTTCTGATCTAAACTCTGACAGAGTTTGTTCCCAAGTCGCATCCAAGCTGAAATCTACAGGCAGTGGTTAACCCAGACTCGTTTACCACCTCTGCTTCTTCTGATCTGTCTCTCACAAGGGTAAAGAGAGACATTTCACGTCTAATTAATGCACAGGATGGTTATATAAAACAGCTAATGAGGCTGTGATCACAGTGGCGTGAAGGCAGGAGCAACTGCAAGGGGGCTGCTTCACTTCCAGGAGTCTCTAAGCCTCACGGTTATTAGCCTGTCATAAGGAGACGACTGATGTGCAGACTGGAGCGAGACCCGAGCACAGAGGATTTGACTTTTAATATCATTTCACAAAGAAAGCTGAATGTTTTCACAGTGTGGATCCACTGTACAAACTACATTTTGACTGGGGTCAGAATGCACCAGTAGTTACATGAGGTTTAGCTCTGTGTTTGAACAGGAGAGTAGAGATAGAAAGTATAAAGAAATAAACCCTTCACTAAACAAAAGTGCACCTGTTCGTAACATTATAAATGAGCAGAATATAAAAAGTCCTCAGGTGTTATAGTCTATAAAAACTTGCACTCTCAGCACAGCTTCCTGCAGATGAATGGGCTCTTCATAGCAGCTTTCCAGCAACTGTTCATTACTCAAAACACATCTGCTGTGACTAAGAAGCCTTGACATTATGATACCTCACATTTGAAAATCCCTCATTCATTTTTTTCCTTCTTGTACTGGACTTTATCAAGCAGAGAGACAGCAGCTCCCACAATAATCATATTACTCACCTGTGCAATCTCATACAGCAGCTTGTAGTGTTCCTCTTGCTTCTGTAAAGTGCACAGATTGCAGCCCATTATAGTCGTCGTAGAAACGCCAGGCGTCCAAATCTCCCCAAGTAGTGGCACGGACACAGGGGTTCACCCTCCACTCTGGAGCGCTGGTTCTCATCAGTCACTCCTTCGCGAGCATGTCTTCTGAGGTGTCACATTCATTGACAGAGCGGTAAACGAGCCTGCTTTAGAGTAACACTCGCTCCAGCTGAGAGGAACAGATGATGTGAACAGCTTCAGCAGCAGCCAGAGTCTCCCCTCTCTCCTCACTGGGCTGTCTATTTCAGGCACACACAGGGGCACGCTGGAGTTGTGACTCTCTCTCGTACAGAGACACTCCCCCTTTTTGCCACAGCGCCGGCACATGACTACACTGAGAGCTCATGAATAATGACGAGCTGCACTGGGGTATTCATGAGGAGGGAGGGAAAAGAGGTGGAGACTGTCAGAGAGGGAGGAGTGTGTGAGAGCAGTATTAAAACAGCCATTGTTACACAACACAGCACAGCAGTGAACAGCAGCATTGTGCTGCCATTTGAGTCTATGTAACTTGACCTGTGCACAATATGAACTCCAGAATTTATTCACACTCAACAAAAGTGATTATGTTATATTTACATCATGTTTGGACAGTGAGTCAGTGGATGAATAAGCCATTAGACTGTGATCAGGAAGCATTTGAAATTTTACTAAAATGTACTTTTTTATGCACTGTCCTCAGCTCATTCAATTTGAAACTATCAAAGGCATTCAGGCTCAAAATGATTAAGACACCTTTTTAATAATGGCATTGATAGTCACAAAGAAAAAAACCTTGACAGCCTTCATTTTTTTAGGTTAGCAAATTTAATAGAATTTTTTGAATGTACAAACAAATATGCACCTTTTTAGCCTAAATAAACCTGGACTCAATAATGTTGCATTTAGTCAGACCTATTATAGCTGTTCAACAGCTGTTGGCATTTATCAGTGGGCAGCAGACTATAAGGGATCCAAATGTTTGGAAAAAAAATGAACTCAATGGGGAGGAATGGCATTATATGTAAAAAAATTAGCTCGTTCTAATAAACTGGCACTCAGCAAAGGAAGAAGTGTCAGAGAAAACATACTACCACAGCCTTCCCTCAAACTCCAAGAATTTGGAGACAATGTACCTTGT
This sequence comes from Rhyacichthys aspro, assembly GCA_036850595.1. Lineage (NCBI taxonomy): Eukaryota > Metazoa > Chordata > Actinopteri > Gobiiformes > Rhyacichthyidae > Rhyacichthys > Rhyacichthys aspro. The sequence continues at coordinate 15,158,188 of CM072153.1, forward strand.
CTATTGTCTCGACACTGGAACCTCTTTCCGTAGCAGGAAGCTCCACTAACGAGCAATAATTGTTAACAAATTGGCCTCCCAGCCAACAGCGGGGTGTGCTTGTCAGAATCCAAAGAGTATATGAGTGCTCATCAGATGGCTACTGGGCATCCCACCCCTGGGGACTCCATAATCGGATTTTCTGGACTTTAATTTCGCTCCACTGCCTAGAGGCAAGCCAAACAGAAGCTACATCATACAGCGCCATCATTGTAAAAATCATTCACCTATCTTGCTCTGTCTTCACTGCCCAAACCATCCGCTGTAGCATCCTGAAGAATCCACAAGAAGAGAGTTTCCTACAGTTGCCTGGCAATATGAAATCCATGAAGTGCTGCTCACTAAAGTGTCAATTTGACATCAAAGGGTTGTTGCGAGACTGGGGAGCGGGATATAATATTGCATTTGATGAACAGGGATGCGGTGTTTGCTCGCGGTACAATAGACTGTGAAGAAAATGTGAGTCAGAGGCAGTCTTCAGAAATTGTACATCAAGGAGCAACAGTATGAAGTGCTACAGTATGAGAGATGAGAGCTGCTTCTAGGTGTTTGTAGTCAGTGCAACGGTCAAATACAAAATGTTTGTTACACAGAAGGACAAGTAGATTGTAAACTAGATTGAGAATGTGCTGACAGTATTCAATATGAGCTTTGAGACCCAGGTACTGACCATAACAGCACTGCTGTGCTCACTGACCCCTAAAGGTTAAGATGCTCATTGGTCACCCAAATGGTGTTTCTCATCATCTGTGAAGCATGACTGATACAGTAGCCTCAGCCTGCGGTCAAGCAGCACCTCCTGATGGGACATGTAGAGTGAAGGATGCTCTTTGGAGAGTGCATCAAGAGTGATAAAAGCTTTCCCAGGGTGCTTTATGGCTGTGGGTTTTACAATGTGATAGAGTGGATTTACCTCGCTGCATTTCAGACGAGACCTGAGGGCAAGATTGGCACATTATACTTACATTAGTAAAACCATTTACTTCTGACAAAGTGAAAACATGAACGATTTGTTTCTCTGCCCATCACCTTCCATTTATATCTCTATAAGACACAATTCAATGAATATACTGTATATAACTATATATGAGTGTTACAGTATTTAAGAGAGCTGTCTGTCTCATCTCACAAGTTTTACTTGGTCTTATAGAGGACAATGTATTCAAGACCACAGCTGAAATATTATATCTAGGTTTGGGGAAAAACAGCATTTTAATTATGATTCTCCTCAGCTGAAGCAAGCACCAGGAAACCTGCCTGAGAGTTGGTCAAATATGTTTAAAGACTAGAACAGCTCTCTAGTGTTCTTGGGCTTGTCTTTGTGTTCTTGTCATGGTTATGATTTGGTCTGGGTAAATGTGATCTTGATTACAACACAAGGAAGATCTAACAAAGCATCCAAAAGTACCAACAGATCTAGAGTATATTTTATAGCATCATTTCTGGTGTCCTTTTGACTTTGCCACTGTCTTTTCTCTTGTCCACTGGTCATTTATCATCCTGTGTGCCCTTTGCCTGCTCAGGTAGAAACAGGCCCTCAATCGTGTTCATTCTCTCAGTTAATAGGCCTCACACCGTGAAGCATAGAGAAGACATTTGTCCTCTCTGTGATAGGTGTATTTTGAGGTTTCTCCCATTGCATTTCTGACAAACTGATATTTGAACACACCTTAAACCTGGAGCTATAACCTTCATCCAAGTGTGTAATGGAGGTGACCATGTTGTGAACTACGAAAAAACACTCACACAGACACACACAGCCAAATGAGAAACAAATGCAACTGCATGGTTACAATGCTGCCAATATTAAATATGAAATCACAATCAGTACCACAAACCCTATTTGTATTGATTTTATGTCTTGGGATAAAGACCACTGTCTGTCATTTACTAGAGCCCGAAAGTTGGATCAATTTAATATTTGACTGCATCTAGCTCTATAAACCAGCTCAACTGCATACAAATTACTTTTTTCCCTTTAACAGTGTTTTGTTGTTGTTTTTTTGTCTTCTTCTTCATGGGATGTTTAAAAGGCATTGTTGCTGCCACTCAACTGTCTGCTACTGACAGGAACATGTACACAGGATTGTAAAATGTGTCACATACAACATAAACACAAATATTTAAGTCATTCATGCCTCAGTGGAAAAAAACACTACACCAAAGTTACAAGAGAAAGACAGCGAGGTCATTTCTTAATAAAGTTACTAAAACACTGCATCAAGCTGGTGAGAAGGAACAGCGAATAGTTAAGAGTTTTGGCTTAGTCTTAATTCTAGGCATAGCACTATAAACATCCAAACAAACCAAGCAAGAGGTGGTTAGAAATGCTCAGAAAAACAGGCACAATGCTCATCATTTTATAGAAAAACATACAATGAGCTTATTCCAGTGGTCAGACATTAATATTTAAGCCAGTCCAAGAAGAGATGATGTTTCCCACGACTTGCGTAAGCCAATGGTAACCTTGACAACAAACAAGAGCTGAAGCTTTAATAAAGTAGTTATAAGGTGATTACTCGTCTAAGGTAGTATCTGTTAGGAATATCAAGTGTCCCCACAGTATAGCCTACATAAGCTTGTTTATGAGGCCAGCGCTGACACACAGTGGGAGGAAATCTCTCCTTAAAGGTGTGTGGATGTTACAGCTCAGATGTGATCACCCACTGCTTTGGTAAAGCAGCTGTTCCTCCTGGGGATACATCTGACCTGATTCGGGAGTAATTAAATGACACTCTTTTATGAATGAATCACCGTCAGCAGCGTTTGTGCCTCTTTGACAGCTTTGACAGGAGTTGGTCCAGCATGTATATGAGTGCACAGGTGGGTGCTTCAAAGAGACTGTGGCCAGACCGTGGGAAGCCAACCAAAACATCTTTCTCAATGACAATAAATTATTAAAAAGGGGCTTAAATCTTTAATTCATGTGGGAACATGACCATGGATATAAATAGCACACTGTAGGCTCCTTTCCATGATAATATGGAATGCTGATTTTCAGGCAATCAATGTAACAGCAGCTTCATACTCTATTTAACCTTCATTCATAAGTTATTTAACATTGTCTTTCTTCCTACACATTTATTGTAAGCCCAATTAATTATCAAGCTTAATTATAAATTATGACTTGAGAAATATTTGATATGAAGAGCATAAAATCCCTGATAATTTTTTTATTGTTTATAAACATTTACTTCATTATGCTTTACTATTGAAAACACATTTTAATAAATTTTTGTGCATATAAAGGTAAATTTGAACAAAGCCTAGACGACCTTAATAGAAAAATGAAGATAAGACTTGAATCTCTTCAAAAAGCTGTGCAATGCATCTATAAAGAGATAATGTTTACCCTGAAGTCCCACAGTCTCCGTGAAGATCTGTCACGTTAAAAAGAAGTAGTTTTTCTCTCTCAGACGTTGAGATTGCTGAGGTTGTGACATGTACTCAGCACAGCTTCACTAGATGCTGCTAGTATCACTCTATTTTCTCAACCAAGTACAATAGAGACCTGGCAGACTGACAGACATTTGACATTTATTCATTACACTGTAGTTCACTGTGGCATTCAATTTTTCACGATTTGACTAAGAGTTAACAGAAAACAATGAAAAACATTGGAAAAAAAAGGTTTAATGCTATCTTAACAGAATCTCATGACCTGGATAATTGTAAACATATACAAACCATGAAAAATCATGTGTCAGAAAGGCAACACATGCCATGTCAACTGAACACATGGAAGAGCAGTGACCTTTTCAGCTAACACTCTGTTTGAAAGAAGAATGAGTGAAAGGATGTCCCTACTTTCTGCTGCTTTCATTTTCATCCACCTCCAGGCCACTGCATTCAAAAACAAACAGGTACATAACACACTGACCCAGTAATAATCCCACACTACTGCCCCTCAACCAGCCTTTGAACATCTGGCATTGTTTTACACATTAGCTTTGACACTATATTTGTTTCCTGTGAGATGACTCCAAAATTTGGATGCCAAAGGTTCCAGATAAATGCTTTGAGCCAGAGGCGATCTTTTATATATATCGTCTAAATGAAAGTCACAGCTCCCTACTTTTTGTTTTACTCTATGACCTTACAGAGACATTATACAGTCAATGCATGTTTAAGAGCAAATAAAGGGTCATACATTTGTTATTGTGACAGAAGCTCAGGGGGGGAGGGCGGTGCTCGTTGACAACAAGCACCGAGCATGTACAACAGCCTTGTCATTGATTGGAGACCCGACACACTGCCGGCTGAGCACTCGTCAATGCACAGTCAATACACCTTTGATTGTGGATGAAAGTTTTGTGCTCCTGAAGAGAGAAAGTGGATCTATAGAGAGATTCATCTCAGAGGGCAAACGATAAAGCCGAAGAAGAAGTTCTGCTCCATCTATTTTCCTTATACCCTGATTCTAGGATAAACAGGAAAGCTGCATGTACCTGTACTTTCCCAATGTCACAGACTCATACAACAATCGGTTCAATCATATTTTGTGTTTATAAGTGGAAATCTCACACTGCATCTTGTTGTACGTATTAGCATGGATTTTTTTCCACTACAATACAACTAGATAACTAAATTGTGACTGCAAGTTGATGGCACATGAAGATGTGGCAATAAAACAATATATACAGTATAACGACTAATGGTGTGTTCACACCAAACGCGAATGAAGCGTCTAGCGCGAGTGATTTACATGTTAAGTCAATGCAAAGACGCGATTAGACGCGAGTAGAAATCCTGCGGCGCGAATGACGCGAATGAGGCGGCGCGAATTGCGCGAATCGCGCGAATCACGCGAAGCGAATGGAGCGAATCACGCGTTTGACGCGCGAATCGCGTCCAACGCCTCATTCGCGCGAGTTGAAAAATCTGAACTTTGGCGAAAATTCGCGCCGCGTTAACCAATCAGGATCTTGCTCTAGTAGTGACGTACTTACTACGTATCGAGCGGAGGCTGCCATAGAGGCAGAAGTCCGAAACAACAATGGAGGACGAACTTTATCGGGGCAGTGCGGGCACCCGGAGCTGTAGGCTACGAGACATCTTCGTAATTTCACAGGAACTGAAATAAAAAGGCCCTTGTCTGGAAGAAAGTGTGCGTGGAGGTCGGAAACTCAGGTAAGTTGCAAAAAAACGCCTTTTACTTAAATCGAGATATATTTATTGAGCAAATTAGCTAGCTCCAGTCTGAGCTAATCTGCCGTATTGTACAACTGCTTTCCCGCTGACGAGTTTAAGTTTATTCTGAGTAAGTGTGTAGATCGAAACTGAAAAGCCAGAGGGACACTTATTTAAAGGAGACAGAGAAGTGCAGTGGGTCATTAGCAGGTCATGGAGAGACAGAAGTAGCAGCAGGACATTCAGGAGGAGTGTTGACAAATGAAGACACAGACAGGGCATATATGTTGTTGTTTCTGACTGGTGTCATATATTGTAAGAGTATGTTCTATACTACTATATTGTCATGACAATAACGAAGGTGTGTACAGGCTTGAGTTTAAGCAATATATGCCCATGTTTACATTGGACAGTCATATTTACAGTAGGCACTCATAGCTTCTTACATTCACATACAAACACACAACCCTGCTGGTTTGTGATAAGTTCTTATAAAAATCTTTTTCTGCTTTTCCATGTGTCATTTCAAACTAAGGAGAAGACCCCAGAGAAGGCCAAGGACCCGCTGCACCTCCTAGTAACCCTCCAGACCCGTCCTGTAGCTTCATCTTCACCTACACACTCAGAGGATGAGCTCCTCTCTTGAGTCTGGTTCCTTCCCTTCAGAGGTTGCCGTCTCAGATGAAAGAATTTGTCAAATATATACATTAATTTATGACTTCTCCTTAATTTGAAAGCCACTGTATAGTTAGTTAGTATAGTATAAAAATGAGGCAGCTGTCAGTGCAGGAATTAAACCAGACACTCTATCACTTCTCCTCTCCTTCACCCTCACTTTTTCCTCTTCCAAGCAAGATTCTTTTTATTCCTGCATATAGGTACTTGTAAATTTGCATGATATTTGTATACCATAGATATTTTTGAAATAAATGTTTTATATAATAAAGTTTTGATGTGTTAATTGTGCACAACATAGTAGATCATGATTTATTAATTTATTTGTCCCAAAAATAACTTCAATATTTAAGACTGATTTAATTGTGGATAGTGTGTTATTTGTCCACTATTTAACACTAAAATATTTCTTCTTATTATATCCTATTGCAAGAACACCCACAATAGTATAGAAAGAAAGTGAAAAGTTACTTGTGACTGGACCAGTGTTAATGAGAAACAACGGGACAAGACAGGGGCGGTTTCCATTTATTAAACACAAAGACATGTACAAAACAATGTTATAAATCCAGACTGTAGTTCCTTATTGGCAGCTATACAATGACAATACTTGACACCATTTCTCTTTAGTTTTTACAGTAAAAACAATATTACTTTTGACTTACTACTAATTTGATAAAATGCATTTAATGCTTTACCTTATTATTTGATGACATTCGCTTTCTAGACTAGCAATTATTGCTTAATCCAAAATAACGGGATATAGGTGGTAGGCATATAGGTATAACGCTATTAAACATTGATTGCACTGATAACTGGGTGTGTTCAGACTACAGTTGACAGCATATCATTATTAATAACTTGTAATCACACATAATATTCAATGATTTACTGACTGGAGACAGAAGGACAGGCAGTTTGAATAGAGCGTCAATAGTTGGTTTCCTGCGGGAAATCCTCGCACCGACACGGGGCAACAGGTGATCGAACTGGGCCCGGCTCAGTGGGAAGTACCGCTGAAAGCTGCTGGATCAAGCTGGGTGTGTCTCTGAAGCATCCAATGGACCCAGGAACGGCGCCGAACGGGTCTACGCCGTTTAGTAAGTAAATATACCGTGGCAAACAAAATAAATGAAAAAAATAACAAAATAAATCTCAACCATTTTGCAACGCGACTGGAAGGAAACTCGCTCGGCAGAAGCCCCTCCCATGACGCGAATTCGCGTCTAGAACAGACGCGAATGAAGCGAATTTCACGCGCGAATGAAGCGAGTAAACTCAAAATGTTCAAGCGTCCAACTACGCGCGAATAGCGCGATTTATTCGCGCAATTCGCGTTTGGTGTGAACACAGCATAAAACTACTATACAAGGTGGGGCAGCTCGGGCATAGCACATGCCTAGGACGCGAGAGACCCGGGTTTGAGTCTCTGTCGGGTCATTTGCCCAATGTCATTCACCATTCTCTCTCATCCCATATTCTGTCCAGCTACTACCATCTTTCAATAAAGGCCAAAATGCCCTAAAAATAATAATACCAATACCAAATATAATACCAAAAAACTATTCTCTTCTACTATAGTAAAACTACAATATTTTTCAACCAGGATGATATATTAGGAAGTTAAAGAACAAAGTACAACCTAAACTTGGTTACAGTTTCAGCAGAGGCACTGTCATTTGCAGCAGCAGCAGGCCTCCAGCGGGACCCTTCGTGTAGGCTATAATTTGTGTTGTATTGGCTTTGTTTGTTGAGCTCCTTCAAGTGTTTCGGCTACCTGCTGCAAAAACACACCTCTATATCCAATATGCCGACAAAGGGAGGGAGTGGAGGGAGTGGGGGGAGTGATGGGGACGCCTGAGGATCAGCTTAAAACCTTCACCTAAACTGGACTGTTCCTGAATGAGAATAGCTACAGATCTTCGGGTAATAACAGACCTGCAGGATCACATGGTTGCTGCTCTGCACACAGATTAGTCTGGAATTATGATGATACCCAGGGGGCAGGAATCTTATTTTCTGTCCTCCTGATAAGAAAACAAGAGCTGACGACAAGCAAAAGGGACGAGGGGAGAGGGTGCTGTGTGTGATTTAACATGCTGGGCCTCATGCTGCTGTGTTGGCCCTCCAATTCAGGAGACCGGATCAGATATAGTGTGACAGCTAATGTTTCAATGTTGGCTTTGACAAACATAGCCTCATATCCCATAACACAATGGAAACCTGTGTGAAAGCATCCATTCCCCATCCGTTTTAATTGGGTGAGTTCTCATTTTGGCTTAGTAAAACAACACCCATAGACATATTTATAAAGTCCATTTACACAACAATCCAAAACAAAAAGTTGTATTGCGTTTTGGCCGTTCGATTATCTGAAGACAGGATGCAACAAAAAGTGTTTCAAGCTGCTGGCAACACACAGCAGGTAGAACAACAGTGGCAGAGTATTGTGCTCATGTTCTTATAATTACAATAATTAATAATTATGATATTATTAGTGTAACATCTATTACACTATTACATTTATCAACACTGCTCCAGAAAAGCTCTGGGTAAAAAGTTCCATGTTTAAGAGTACCCCAACTGGCCTTGTCATGTGAACACAGATTTGGATTACATGACATGCCAAAGTTTCCTAAATTAACCAAACTGTAGCTATCCAAAAGCTTTTCAAAAAGCTGATATATGTCACATTGTACCTACAGAAGAATCATTCCACATTATTGGGATTTACAGCAACAAAATTTCAAGTCAAAAGAGAAACGTATCCAGCCGGGCAATTAATTGGCTATTTTTTTAGATAAAAATGTGCTGCTCTCTCTGTCATACAATCTGTTTGAAGAAGCTGATAATTTTACCAAACACACGTTTCTGCATTTTTAAAGAAAATGTCCACAAAGATAAGGAAAAACAATTTCACAAACCACTGAAATGTCTGATTGCAAACGCAGCATTGTCTCCCCCTCTGTTATCTCCCACAGAACAAAGATTAATGCGTGCACAGCTTCATCTATGAGGATTTGATCTTCATCACAGAATTCCAAATGAGGTAAATATTTCACACAGTTGTCAGATTCATAATCAGAATATCAAATTTTCACACTACATCTTACATTTGTAAACAGTTGAAGCCACTGTGCTAAACTTTTCATTGGAGAAATGTTTGCTCAAATGCACCCAAATGTTAAAATGCATATTAAGCTCGTCCTTGTTGATCTTTCACAAAATGAAAAACAAATAAACAGAACTGAAATCTCATTGCCAGTGTTCACCTTTACAACACTATCCCACAGGACAACCATTGATTTTACAGTTATAATCCACACCAAATTATTGAATGTCACATGATAAAGTGTTGTGGTCTGCAGGCATTTCTCCAAGATGGAGTTTGTGAACCTGCTCATGTCACCATGGCAACCCAGGCTGTTTGACAAAGTGCTCATGATAAAGAACTGCTCTGCAGAGGTTCATCTTGAAAATGGGACCCTTTCTGCTGGAAGCTCGACCAAGTGACCCTCTCCCAGTCAACACACACAAAAGAGAGCCTTTCATTGTTTGCGGTGGGACTTCTGTATAACAGCACTGGAGACTCCGGTGAAAGAAAGTTTTTGTGTGTATTAAATCAGAGAAAACATCTGAGAAACAAGAAATATGCTTTGCTGTTACTTCCAACTGCCATGTTGGAAGTTTTACACCAACTTACTCAAGCATTAAAACATTGCACTGGAAAGTGTCTTTGAGACAAACCAAGGTGGTCAACAAGCAAGGTTTTCAAGGTTTTTGGGTCAACGCAGGTCAACATTTTGCTCGTTCACTTGGACGAAGAGAAGGTCGGGGTGCTCTCTCCGAGCCTCTGTTAATACCCAAGAGATAAATTAACAACCCCCTGCAAGCAGCCTTGTGGGAATAGTTTCTGCCTCACAGCACACAGCAGATTAAACCAAAGGGGAACAATATTCACAAATCAGCCAGTGGTTATGGGCCAAGAGGCAACACTGTCTGTATGACAGCTCCTCTAACCTCCTCCTACCACCCAACCAAAGATATGCTCGGAGTGCCTCATGTTTGGATTTTGGCTCAAGGGCAAGGGACTTACTACAAATGCACCATGTTAAATCTAAAAATGTGATGCTGCAAATCCTTTTTGGTAAAATATAGTTTGGAGGATTTTCACACAACTGTTGTACACAAACAATGTGCATATACTGCTCAGAGCTCATAATTAAGTAAAAGGGTTACTCCGTCTTGTAAATTAACTTGATTCACTTGACTTGACACTTAAATTTGCTAAAAGGTCATTTTTATGTTCTGAGATGGGCTTAGCTGAGGGCTAAGTGAAAAATACAGGCAGAAGCAACAGTGACAATTGATAACCTAAAACACCTAGAGCAAGGTTGCTGATATTAGACAGTAAAAAGAATCTTGAGCAGAAACCTCTGACAGACACAAGCCGAAGGAGGATGGACATTTGACAAAAGGGTTATTTGTTGTTAACTGTTATATTTCTCTTGTTTGTTGATGTACATTTAAATACACAATTTAAGATGCCATTTTGCAGGACACTTCAAATGTTTCTGAGACATAAATCCAAAACTGTGCCAAGCCTTGGTTCACTGACCTGCTGCACAGGACTGAACTACTTTGAACTATTCTAAAAGGGGCTTTGTGTTTACCTGCTTTAGCTCAGCTTCAGAACCTTATAATGAACCTCATTATATGGTATATACATCTATATTAATGCACTGAACGGAGCTTTTTAAAAGCAACACAGCAGAACACTACAGCTCCCTGGATGGTTCCAGATTGGTGCTTCCTCGCCCCCTTCTTCACCCCGTTCAGTTCCTCACATCATAAACTGCTGTTAGCTAATACTGTGTGCTTAATTCCTCATTGTGAAGCTCACCTCAGGGTGGCCCTGCCAAACTCTAGCTCCAGGAGATTTACTGTCAGCCATTTTGTCGACTAATTGCCCAGTGCAAGTGCAGGGAGGTCAGCCGTATAGGCAGCCTAGAGAGCTGGCTCTTACACCTGCTACAAGCCCAGCTCGGCAGAAGGGCGAGCTCCTCAAACGACCAGGAGGCACCACAATGTGCCGTGAGTCTCGGTGAGCTATCTCACATGCCCGCACTACAGATCATTGTTTGGAGATAAACAAGTGCCAAACCATTTTTCTCACTGAGCGTATGTTGCTGGAACATAAATCAAAGTCAGATAAGAGGATGTGCGAGGCTTGAGATATATCTGTGGCATGGTCCTGTTGATACTGATCTAATTCACACTGGCTCATATTTGTGATTCGTCTTCCGCCTCTTTCATACCTACTGTTAATCTTTTAATGACAATGGGTGCTATACAAAAATCGAGAATCAGGAGGGAAATTTACCCTTTCATATTAAAATCTCCATCTAATCACCAGCCCATTGACTCCTCTTACTGGGGCTGAGGAGTTAACAGATCTGTCCTCTACTCACCATTTGCTCAAGAGCTCCAGACAGCAAAGCATTTTTTGCCTTTGTCTGGCCATTTTTAATAGCTCTTAATGACTGTCTATTAAAGGCTACTACAGGCTTCATGCTGTTCTGAGTGCTCTCCTTTGATTAGCATTAGCCTACACCCACATCATTCAGCAGCTCCCTTGACTTTATCACCCCTGATGACCCTTTCATCGGTCTAATTAACCACAATTTACAAATCAAAAAGGCCACCTTCCCATAGCTGCAGGACCGGGGATACTCATTAACAGCGCCTCCCCCATTACCACTGAGGGTTCCAAAATACCAGTTCCTAGGGTCAATTTGGAATGAAGAGGCATAAGATATGCAAAAGTACTGCCAACATTCAATCTAGGCAGGTCTAATAGCTGTGAGCCAAAAGTACAACAAAATAAAACACAAAGCAGCTGTGAAAGTCAGTTATCTAGAAACTGAAATAAGAACTATTATATAAATCACAGAGAGCAAACTTTGTTGGGAGCTACAAAGTGAGAGAGGGAGAAAACAGGGAGGTGGGCTGATTTCAGGTTTCATTTTACACATGGAGGTAGAAAAGATCAATAAGTTGAATGCTGGTTTATTGCCAACTTGCTGAGGGAAAAATGAGAAGATGACCACGAGCAGCAGGCTGTTTCTTCTTTACAATGCTCTTACTTACAGCCCAGGACATTACATCACAGACGCATTACAGTGTAATACAGCAGACCAGTGTAACCTGCTTTTCCCACATCAAGTATTGTAGTCTTTCTACAGTGTATTCTTCAGCTAGTGTCACTGTATATGTGAGTTTAAATGAATTATAACATGATGTTCCTGACTAATGTAATGAAATGGAAAGGTAATGGAAACTCTGTGTAATAAATGTTGTCCTTCTTATGTGTGTTGATTGAGTACAACACACTGTACTCTACATGACAGTGAAAGCGTAACCCTGGACAGCTGCTCATGTCAAAGACGGGCATCAATAACCGGCGCCAGGCCTGTGATTCATAATTGTGTTGGAGGGGTCAGTGTGGGGTCAGGAGGGCATTCCTCGGCCCTGTCTAATGAAGGGAACACAACTCTGCCTCACTCCAATACTCTGCACAGCCATCTCCAATCCCAGGCCCCATTGCACGTGTCAATCACAACATCAGTATATGCGCTGCTCATTCGCTCAGCACAATGCCTGAGAGCAATAGGAATATACAGAGCTTCAGCAGGAGAAATGTTCTGGATAATGATTCAGTTTATGCAGGATTTGTTCAGTAGGACTAAATCTGACTGGGCACAGTATGATGTGATACATGTGATGGATGTCACTCACATTCAGATAAATAGATTAGTTCATTCCTTTTTACCAGATTCTAGTGTAGTGCCCAGTTAGTTATTTCTTTATACTCCATTCACTTAAAGAAGAGCCTTTATTTGACAGTAACACTTGACTCCATCTCACTGATGTATCGGCTACAATCCCTCACCTTTGGCTGCGATGAGTCAAAGAAGGAACCTGGTGCAGTCAAACGTCAGACACAACATGTGCCGGCAAAACTGCAAACCCTTGAGCTGCACTAACATAGCACACAAAGGTGCACATGAACACTTTCAAAGACTTGCAAAGCTTATTTTGTTAAAAGTTTGTCCTCCTCATTACGACCTGAGGTATAATGAGTTTTGTCATGCTGGGAAACTCACAGTAATGACTTTGTTAGATGATGAATTAATTGCAAGATAAGCAACAAGAAACTTGCAAGAAAATGTTTCAATATATCCATATCCTGACTCAATTTTCATTTGCCTCCAACTGAAGCATCAGCCGATTAAGGTGGGAGTCAAGCTGGAATTGAATTAGTGCAAAGTGAATGGCTTTGGTTACAAGAAGCACAAGCTGTGTCCAATCAGTGTCTCTGTTCCCAGTAAGACGCTCCAAAACATCAATTACATTTTGTTTTAATAGCGGGTGACTGGAACATGCGGCCGCAGAAAAATAAGGGAAAACTGAGAGAGTAAAAGTGGATGGGTGATGGAGGGTACAAGAATTATAAAACATATTCAAGTGAAACAAGGCAGCACATGTCAGCAAGCAGCAAGACGTCAGCACTGTGTAAAAATAGCCTGTCCAATTATAAAGAACAACTTGGCTTTTCTATAGGATGCTTCCAACACTCCATCTTGTAAATCTCTATTCTTGTGTACAACTAACACTGGTTATTAATGTAAAAGCAACATTGTCTAAGTGTTGAGACAGTACATAATTATGCTTCAGTAAATAAAACAAACACTGCATTTAATTACTTCAGCAGTGCCATGATTTAATTAACTGTGTATTATGCAGAAAAAAACACTGTGCAAAGCTTAAAAGTTTTGGTGGCATTTAGTGGCAGCATTGCAGGATGCTATTTATTTTAAAAGAAGAAGTATGATGCTTTTACTGTACTGCAAGCATTGTGCTACAGTGAAATATAATTTGTATGATGGAGAAAGCATTTGGTCATGTTTTTGGCAGTAGGTGATATGACTAATTACCTGCCCAGTGTTTCAGAGTAATGTGGTCTGTTATTGCCTCTGAATTTGGTGAGCAGTGGGAGACCTGTTTCTTCAAAGTGCGTCTCAACCTATTTTGTCACCTGTTCGTGCCTGTCTATATTCAGGTGCTCTAATACTATTCATGATGATGTGATTGCACAAACAGTTTTCTCTGTCTTTTAAAAGATGGATTGTTCTGTCAATAGAGTTAGATGGCCATGCATCATATGACTTTCCATTCTGCAGCAAAAACATGTTTAATGCTTCCCTGAGAATGCACAGCTGCTCCTGTTTCCATTATCCATTTAACAACCTTTAAAAGGGGGATTTATTTCTGTAAATTAGCTTCTGTAGAACATGACTGTACTATGGATCATAAACTTTAAGTCAATACAGAAAGGAGATAGCACTGTTAGAGGGAGAAAATACCACAGTGACCTCTTTGTGTGCTAGACCTCTCTTCATCAGGTCCAGCTTTATCTTCTTCTTCCTCCTACGACAAGCTTCCCAGTGTCCCACAGTAGCCATTTGCTCATCAGGCTATTACTTCCAATAGGCTTTGGAGTAATTGGCTATTTCACACATGTAAAGGTTGAGCTGGCAGAGGGTAAAGGCCAGGCAACCAGGCTGTCAGTGTCCTGCGCCACAGCCATCCATCAATTATTATCAGGCACGAGGAGAGCCACTGCAGCCCTGAGCCGGCACTTTGTCAAACCTCATCCAGGTTCATCCATTAACATCTATGAATTTAGCAGTGTGTTGTGTTTCTGCTGGTGAGTACGGATGTGTCCAACACCAAAACATCACCAACAACATACAAAACAAATAATAGCCCCATTTTTTACAATTAACAGTAACAATAACAGTTCTATCAGGGTAATTTGGTGATCCCAGTGGTAGTATTACACTTCTCCACAGGTCACTGCAACACATTTTGAAAATACTGTATTTCAATTACAACATTTTTCTCATTTTATCTGATCATAATTGAATAAGAGACAGATGAGTATAGTCAATTTCAAATAAAACTTAGGACTTACAAACCAGAACTCAAAGAGGGTGTTTTCTGCTTGCTGCCTTTCTATTTCCAGGTTTGGTTTTTGCATAAACATAAGTTCAAATTTTATTTTGTTCATTATTATCTCTAACTTGACACTTTCTTTTTGTAAAACAGCATAAACAGTAACAACATGCTAAGTATTAACATCCATACATTTTTTGAAATATTGCACTGGTTTGCTTTAAAAACATGTCTGCCCGTTTTTTTTGTTGTTGTTTTTTTTGCTCCTGTGCAACTTTTCTCATTACATCAACCACTTAATTTGCTGACATTTCACTTCCTTTCATTTTTGCGAGGAGTCTTAAGGCGATAAAGTAGCACACCTCTGCATGCATCTTGATATTCATATAAGCCAATGAATCATTCTTTCTGCTCCCGCCATCTTTCCATCTCATCCACAGTAAAAATGGTGGGTGAAAATAAAGGACGACAGGCTTACGCTTGGCCGGGGCGAGTTGGCTGGCTGGGTCCCCACTGACAGGTTGTGATAGGTGTCATCTATCACCTATGAAAAGGCCTGAAGGCTCACCACACCAATCATACTAGTGCCAGATGTTACAGCCACAGCGGCGCATACATACAAACACACACACACTGCATGTATGCAAGCATAAATCAGACACAAACAAACAACGTGACACTCAAATACATGCAGAACGTCACCATTGTATTCACAGTAAACCATATGTATGAACAAATGCATGTATGTTTAGTTCTTTGAGGTAAGCATGCTTAACTGGGATTATGTTTAGAGCACGAAACTGTCCTTGTGACATGTTACGGTCCAACAGGTCTGCCTGAGGTAGATCCATCCAATCTGAATACCCCCACCCCATATGTAAAACAGGGCAAAACAAAGGCGTGACTTCCACCATCAAGTTTATGAGCAGAGACAAAGAAGGGAGGCCCCACACAGTCTCTGTCGGACCTGCACAGACAAAAGGGAAGGACCACCTCACTGCATGAGCAATTACAGTAACAACTTCACATGACGCTCTATCCCCTCAGGGCCCAGACATTATGAGCCCACCTGTCAAATACCCGCACGCCGTGCCACAGTTGCACCAGACCTACACCAAGGCACTAACTCTCAATTAGTCGGACGAAGAGGAAGGATTTTTCAAGCTGGTGCTGACACTAAACCCTTCCAGAAAAAGTCCAATTAAAGGGAAGGGATGAAAACAAACTTATATCTAAAAGCTGTCCTAAAGCTGTCTGGGGGTTAACTGGGTCTAAACAATTTTTAATTAGCTGGCTGAAACACACAGCTAACACGCTCAAATGCAATAAAGTTCCTCGTGCTATGCCTCCGAAACAAACCATCCCATTACTGTCTGGAAACTGCCATATTAGAATATATAACAACCCCTCTAAAACGCCTCTCATTACTGACCTTTTGCACCATGTTTCCCTTGTGTGATTCACAGAAAAAACTGCAGCATCATTTCTAAATTCCTCAGGTTTCCTATGTTTTCTGTGCTGGTGTGAAGGGAAAGTGGAAGAGGGGAAGAGCACTGTTGAGGTAATGGACCTTTTCATGCTGTGCAACCCTAACGCTGCAGTGAAGTATGAAGGGCAATCCTATGGCTGCCTCTACATCACACCCTGAGATACAGAGAGCAAAAGTCAGATGGAGAAATGCTAATGTTGATTCTACAAGATTGATAGTGATGGTTCTATTCAAATGGGCTCCACTGCCAGTAGGTTCTCTGACATAACGGAGCATGCCATAAATTAAAGCTTAAATATTTAATTGATCTGAAAACAACAGAACAATTAAATTGATCCTTTGTTATGGGTCGGATATTTTTGAGTGTGTAGCTCTTGGTCAACTACAGTTCACATAAGAAAGGAAAATGGCAAAGCAAACTGAGAAAAATCAAAAGGCTAGACTTTATTCAAAAAACAAACTGAAATCTATACAAAACATTGTGGGCAGAGTATTTCCTACTTTTAGTTTTAGCTTGACAGATATGAGGTACTTTTGTTGTGCACTGCAGCATTACTTACTTGAAACAGTGTCTATCAGTAATAGACACTATAATAGGAACATATTGGATCATGGGAGTGAAATTCCTTGCTTGCACAGTAAAACATGGAGCGTTACTTCAACAATACTTTCTTTTCATAAAGATGTAAAACATTTATTTTTATTTAATTCATTTATTAGCACAGTTTACAGCCTCTTCCTGTCAGGTGTGAAACCATTCCCAAGGCAAAAGAAAGACAGGGCTCAATAAATGATGTTGACTTGCCATTGTGGTGACAAAATAAATTTCAATTACAGCCATGTGAAATTGGATTTCCTTGGAGCATTAGGGGATTGAGAATCGTTGAACGCTTTCATGCCTTTGCTTTTTCTTCTAGATTGCTGGTCACAGGACTTCTATCGTGTTGCTCAGCTTCACCACAGGCTTTAGTAGCAGTCTTATGAAATCAATAAGTCACTTTGGACAGAATTGTTTGCTCTTGTAACAGCAATGCGAGAATTAATGCACATGATTGCAGGCTGCAGACATTGTTATGCTCCACCTGGTGACCTTTTTATGCTGAGTAGGTCCACTTGGCAGCCATTCGTGTCTATTCAGTACCATTCTCTGATCAATAACATATTATCACTGTAAATAAAATCTGTAACGCATCAAAAATGTTGAACAACCATGACCTGTTTGTTCCAGAAATGGTTTGATTAGAAGACAAAATAGAATTAATCAACCAAACAAAGCGCATTTGTAATCATATTTTAATTCAGGTGGTTCATTCAAGTGTTAATCTTTGGTGGAGTCCATCTGGACAGTTTCACTTCGGGCCTAATTTCAACCACACATGACCTTCTTATTTAGTGAGGCATGACCCCCACTGACTGCTGCAGCCTTCTCAGACAGCACAGCTTTCTACAGTCTACCTTCTTGTGTGCAAATAAGATTCACCCATATACAGATGACATTTACCTCTTAAGAGCCTTATTCTTCAGTCTGCTGCACAGTTTCACTGTTGAATGGTTTCCCTGAATGAACCTAAATGTGCTAGGCTCCACTGACAGACTCATTTTCACAACAGGCAATAACGATAAGAAATATCCCATTTGAGCTTTGCTAAAAATGTGGATACGATGCAGCTAGTGGATCACTCTTCTTGAAACTAGGCATTACTGTCAGTAAAGACACACTGAGTGCTGCTGGAACATCCATCAGTTTTGGCAGAAAGGTTAACAGATAAGTGAGCGTCGATGAGGGAAGAAATCTGTATTGCTTTGGGCACATCTGTTTTATACCAAAAATATTAGGCTAATCTGTCTTTGTACAATATTATATCTTTGGTCTGTTAACTTAAGCAAAAAATTGTAGAACGTTTTTGACATATGCTTACCAGGTCATAGATATACAATGTCACAGAGGTCCATGTCAAGTGTTGCACTGCAAGAATACAGCAGGGCTCAAAGGGAACTACAACTGACAGCAGAATAACATAATAGAGGAAAATCAAAAAATCATAATGAAACATGTTGAAGCTAAAATAGCCAATGTGGGATCATTTATTTACATTCATATTCATTAAAAACTGCTGTACAGATGTAGTTTATGCTTATGCCAAAAGCTAAAGAACCAATGCCAAAGGTACATCATGCCTCCAAATCCAACATCATCATGCATTTATTTAAGACATCTGTAATGTTATTCATAATGTATTAGACTCAGATTGGGAGCAATACCACAAAAAGAAAAGCCAGCATTATTGGCAGCATTGCCTATTCCTACTCGTGTTTAAGGAGTGTTGACACGCAGGTTGTTTGTTGGATATCATGAGAGAATGATATGTCAGTCTCGTAATGGATTCCTGTCAATGATGATACCTCATTTCCATATTATGCTCTGGCAGCTTTGATTTGTGTACAGTCTTTCCTAGTTTGCCACCCCAGACTTTAAAGGATTGGAAGCTGAGGTTCTCTCAGTAGGGTGTTACTCAAAAAGCAAAGATGGAAAACCTACAGTGAATATTTCTCTCTCATGAAAATTCTGACATTGCAACCAACTATAGGCAGTAAATATAATAACTTTAAAAGTAAGTGTCTGTTTTGGTAATTTGAATCCAAACAGAATCATATATCAGCAGTTTTTAAGGTATTTATCACAATACATTCTTTATTAGAAAAATGCTTACTTTATGGTGTGAATATTGTTTTAAATACTTAAATACTAGTACATTTCAATAAAAAAAACATATCTCCAGCATGCATGCATATTCAAATATCTGTGCATAATAAAGTGTCTGTGATTCCGTGTGCATTCCCAGCCGGTGTCAGGGTTACTGCCCATGTATAATGCATATTCAGTCCTCACAGCTGGCTCTGATAACACCTTTCAATGGCATGATCTATCAGAGGTCAGGTAATGGCAGCACCAGCCAGCAATGATAGTCAGTCTCTATTATCATTCACTCTTTTTCCTCCAGACGAGAGGTGAACAGGGCTCCAAACAGACGGAGTGAATGAAAAGAAGCTTGGGCAGGGTTATGAGACATTAAAGTGGTCAACCTTGAAGTCCAAAGTGCCTTTGACTTGAAAAGGCACAGAGTTTTCATACAGTTACTGGTTACTCAAAAGATTCAGCATTACACCTCTGAACATACAGCCTTTACTTGGCCATTGATTCAAATATATAACTATGAAGTTATAGTGAAGTTATTTTTGAAAAAAAAAAAAAAAAAAGATAAAGTAAAGACAAATGGGAATAAATGGAATCAAGGTTTCTGTTGGAAGAAAACTATTTGGCACACTGATCTGTTTGTATGAATGTAAAAAGTTCAGAGAAGTAAGCCATGTTTTCAGCATTAAACGTCTGAGGCACAGACTTTGAGCTGCTCTGATAATAAAATAAAAAAGCATCAGGTGTTTGCATTACCTTTAATTTCCAAATCCAGCACAAACAAGACTTTCTGAGCAAAGATAAGATGTCTGAGTTTATGAATGCACCTAACAAACTTTAAAATACGTTTAAGTTAAAACTGTATATGTTATGTATTCCTATGAATAATGTATTTTTATGATGATATTTTACTATTTTAAAATGTGAATGTAAAAAACAAAAATGGAACAGAAACCATGAATTACCCTCCTAGTTTGATTGGATATATCTAACAAGGCTGTTGGAATGGAAATGACATTATGGAAATGTCTTCACATGTTATGCAATATACACATAGCCTCTGCATTATTTGTGCATCCATCAGAGGTTTTCAAAAGCCTGATGTGTCATTACAATGTCTGGTTGAGTTAAAGCAAAGACACAAATCAGAGGTGGGACGCTGAGTGACGCCCTCTACCTACCCCCCCTCCTCCTGGTGCATTGATAAAGGGCATGGGCGGCATAAATTTAGGGCTAAATGGCCAACTGTCATGTAGAAGGTGAGGGATCACATCACGTTGTAGGCATGAGCAGATGCCTGTGAAGGTCTAATGACGGTGACCGTGTCACCTCTGTGGCTGCTGTACGCTGTAAACTCACATGTGCCACCGACGTCTCTGACACATCGCCCACACACACCCACAAAACCCACTTTAAAACACACCCACTATTTAAAACACCCAGTCTGTCATCTACCGTATCAACTGATTTTCCTGATGATGAAATTAGTCATCTTAAGAGGGCATGGAGTTAAAAATGCTAATCCTGTTTGTCATTTAGTCAAGGGTCTGCAGAGGTAAAGTACATGTGATGATGTAATGCATTTTTAGTTAATTGAGTAGGACTTTGCTCACAATCAAGGTGACACAAACTAACACTCACATAAACACCGGTAGAATTAGCACAGTGTGTGTGAGCGGAGGTGTGGACTGGCAGAGGGGGCATTTGTTTGCCCTAATTTGTGTAATGTGCAGCGACAATAGAAAGGAGTGAGAGCATTAATACACCATCCATCATGAAGCTAAGTGTGGACTGGTCCAGAGCTGCAGCCTAATGTGAACAAGACCTGAAGCATCTGAGCAGCTGACGCATCAGCTGAGCCCAGGCTAAAGACTAAAACAGCTGCTGGATTGTCCATTTAGGTGTATGTTTGATAAAAATAAAGTTGACACCTGTTAAAAAACTGTTAAATCTGGCAACATTACAAGCGGTTATATATGTTTTGTACATATGCTGTTCTTTTTTGCCTGCTTTACAATGTCCATTAAGGCACAATGGAGCGAGATTGTGTTTTTGCTGCTGGTACATTCATTTGGCATGTAAATGGACATGTTAATCAATGACAAAGTGGACCATGCCAAGAAAAAGGCAATGTTCTGCCAATCACGGTTCAGGCTTTAGTTTACGAGTCCCTGAATTGCAACTTTCGATATATACAAACAATGCAGTTAAAAACACCTGTTTAACCTTGCAGTGAATAGATTTGCATCCATTACAGTGAGGCACCTTTTTGTGTGAGAGGACAGTTAAAAAAAGTGTGCTGTTCTTTTTTCTTTTCCCCAAGTGGAGAAGTCACATGAGTATCTGAGAGGATAAGCAAATTCATTAACAGCTTCTGGCAGCACTGGAGACAGGATTAACAATCCCTTTATGCTGAAATGTAATTGAAAATATGGCCTGTCTCATTTTTCACACAAATGTGATTGGATATGCCCCTGTTGTTTTGAGGGTAGCCTCAGTTAAGCCATAATTTGATTCTGAAACTACCACTGACAAGGACCATGCCTTGTTGCCAGTTGCCTTGTTAAGATAATCTTAAGAGATTTCATTAGAATAAATTGGGGAATAATTTCACTGTTGAAAAAACATTTATATTTTTTCTAATAAAATTACATAAAACCCAATGACAAAATGGTGTAGTATACAAAGAACTTTTAAACAATTTTAAGAAAAGTTTTACACAGTAGCCTCTGGTAAATTAGATATGGTTTGTGCCATACACATTTAAATCATAAATGAACATGATCAATGCTGAGGACCAAAACAGCGAGGACATTTTATAAGATGTTTAAGCATAATCTCATGTATCTTTACTCCATCCTTTTACCTTTTATTTTAACGTCTGAAATGAAGATGGAAGGCCATTCTCATCCAATGACACCATATTTTACGAATAATGTGCGGTAAGTAAAAATATGCAGCATCCAATCCCAATCAATGTGACATTCAGGTAAGGCATGGTACGCTATCAAAGGTCGACACGAGGACATACAAAATGTAATATATGACATGCAGGAGGTTGTGTTGCATTATTTGATGAGAGAAGCAGTAGAAATCAATGGACTGTCAGGATATAAGGTTCATTTAAACCCCCCTTCAACATGGTAAGATAAGCAGGGCATACGGTTGAAAAATCCATTTCCATCTTTCTGCAAATACTTTAAATTAAGATTTATGGTATTCTAAACGTCAGAAGACTAAAAACCTTGGGCCTGTTTAACGGTGGGTGTGCAGCCGCAATTGTTTTCTCCTGCATGATTAACCTGGTAAACATGTGTCCTGGTTTCAGCTCTAATGGGAAACATGAGCAAAGTGGTGGGCTGCAAAAATCCAAATGGCGTAATGTGGCTCCATGTTTATATAATTTATGTTTCCACCAGCAATAGCACAAGTTACTAATTTGTGTTTCCAAAGTAGAAAGCTGGTGAATGCAAAATGTCACAAAAGAAGGTATTTATTAGTCAGAAGGAAATGATGCACAATAATGTGAAAATGTCAATTTATGTTCACAACAAGCATGCAGCCAGTAGTGGGAGAACATATTGTAATATATGAAAGTTATGCATTAGTATTATGCATTAGAATAAAAGGAGCAGATCATTGTACAAATGCATCCAAAGACAGTCCCACCTGCAGCCATTAAACCAGCTTTAGACTGCAACAGGCAACGTTAATCATTAGCATCATTCTCTGTCTTCAGCTTGATTGGCCATACATGAACATATGTTATATTTCACACACGCACTCTACTCTTTACTTTCTTAACTTAACTGCGAACATTTGGCTTCAACAATGGCCCTAAAGCTTAATGATGAAATATTAATATTATATCAAAAGTAATAGATCTTATCTGTCAGCAAAATAAGTGCTGTAAGTTTACAAATTACTTTCATGTCTGAAAACTGGCCTCTGTCAGTGTGATGTATGACCTTTGTATACATTTGCCACAAGTGACAATCCGCCATAGAGGCAAGATAGGGCCGTCCTTAATACTCACATACAGAGAAAATAAGTCCATTTTCAGGAGTGTTATGATCAATATTTAATCCATTGAGCTGAGTGCCTTCAGGATGGAGGGAGGAGGATTCAGGTTATCACAGAAACACAAGGCTGGGGCTATTCTTCCTCTGTGAGGCCTGATTGGCAGCGGCTGATGAGGCAAACAACGATAAGCACCAAACTTTGCAGGATGATGCACCGTCTCCGGTTGACCCTTTTTTGTTTCGTCCATCGTGCCTGGCCAGATCACCTGACAAAAACGAAAACATCACTCGTGTTTTTTCTCACTGAGTGGATAAAAAGGACAAGAGAAGGTGTTTGTATAAAAAGGCAGTAGCTGAGGCAAAATAGCTTGTGTCTGTATTTATTGGCTCATGAATCAATATGGCTTTTCTTATACAAAGAGGCAGGCTGTCAGGGAGAGCGAGTATCTATCACTTCCACCTGGAGCCGGGGTGCAGTGGCAAGGTCGCAGCTGATAGCCTCACGTCTGTTTGCGAGGGCCGTCTGAATGAAGGGGATGACAGTCAAGCGATATGAGGAACATAACTCATATAACTCATCTAATACGCGACCAGTGGCAATGGTCCTGATTAGATGTGGTGATTTAGTGTATCCTCAGCTCAGGGCTCATAAACATCCAGCCACGGGACGTTGCATATGGTCCCTGTTTTATGTTGATTTTTTGCACCATTAGGTCTATTTGCTGACCTGCAGATATAATGTGCAGTAATAAAACACAGCCATGGTTTATTAAGCGTGCAGCCTGGTTTTTAACAGGATCTGCCTGTGAGTGTCAGTGAAGGATTCTTAACCCAGTTGTCGCACTGCAAATAATAGTTTTATTTCATCTAAAAGAACTGCCAAGTTTGCAATGTGTAAAACGGGAAGATACTTGGACAACACTGTATGAAAAACAAACATTTTTTCATTTTATTTTATGGCAATGACTCTGCCATAGGGTTGGAGCTTTAATGATCTGTTTTTCCAAGATTGACAAATGACTGCTATTTTTTATGCAATTACACACAACTGAAAACAATCTTTTGATTTATGTGCTTTATTCTGTTCATGTACTACAACACTTAATGATGGCGAAGAAAGTGATGAAGATAGCTAAGATAAATATTTTAACCTAAGCAATGAACGGTGGTAGATTGACTCAGTATGTCCTGGTAATACTAAATGAGAATTAAAGCAACAGCAGTTTTTGGCTGTACCTATTGCACCAAAGCACCTCATGTTCAGAAGAAGTAATGTTGCAGACTTTTGAAAGCATTTTGAATCCAAATCCAGTTTCTGTTTCGTGACCTTAAACTTTGTTAGTTACTTAGGCTATGCATGGACTAAGCCTGAGGCAAGAGTACTGCATAATCATTTCAATTCAAGCCATGTCAACTGTGATTTCATTCTCTGAGTGTGGTGTCAACACCTTTCAGATGCTTCTTTGGTTTTAGCGTAATTACGCGTCAGGGTGGTTGTACTGGAGAAGTCCCATGCCACAGTGTCGGGATGCTTAATTAAAAAGGTGTAATGTGCTGGAAAGAAACCAACCAAGACCAATCCACTGGAGCAGCAACAGCATCAAGTGGAAACTGACTCTAATCAACTTCAATTAACTACACTCTGGAAGATAATGATCATTTTTTTCATAAAGAGCTCCCAGGCTAATAAAGTATAGGAATAATACTATCAAGAGTAAAAACCAGGAAAGAGTAGATGGTGTTTACATCTCTTCTTTTGAACATTGTTTAAAAAAAAAAGAAGTGTTTTTTGAATATTCATTTGTGACTGCAATAGCTTAATGAAAGAGTAAATAACTTCCTGTCAGTTTTTGCTGTGATGATGGCATTTGTCTGTAAATGAAAGCAGTAATGAAGAGGAGTGGCTCATTTACCTTAACCACACAGCTCCTATGCAGGAATCTGTTTGGGAGCTTCACGGAAAATCAATACAGAGGTGTAGAATGTGAGAAATGTTATACAGTTAAGCTCATGTTAACAACTTTTGGTGTCTGACTCTTTTCACCCAATACCACTTTTTGTCTGATACTGAGTCTAGATGTGAGGTATGTGCTCATCTTGCTAACCTGATTGCACTTGGGTGTGACACAATGAGATGAGTAGATGTGATTGCCTGTGGTGACGAGATTTTTTAAAATGCAAGACCCAATTTGGATAATGAATTTTGCAACATTGCAATTGAATCATCATTGTGTCTAAAGGAAACCAAAACAAAACATAAACCCTTGCTTGCAATATCAGATGGCTGCTGGAAATGACAGCAACCCAATTCTCATTTTAAGATTCTCATTACTTCCATTTGGCCCAGTTTTGCCACAAAGCAGGAACAGCTGAATATTGTTGTGCTCATCTCTTCTATGTCATGTCATGGCAACCAAAAGTAATCAGCTCCATATCTTCAAACCGACCGGCTCGCCCACCCACTCCTCCCACCTGGCACCAGTGCACACTGCTCCCCCTGCCTGGTAACCCCACAGATAGGTCTCCACCATGGCAACACAGCAAGCTCATTTATATCTAATGATAGCCACCCTCCACGCCAGCAACCCACTCATGAAAATGAGACTCCATATTAAATTAATAACAGGCAGGTGGGCCATGGATTCACCATCTCTTCCCAGGAAAGGTTTAGCACAAAATAGAAAAGAGGAGATCTGTTCTTCACTCAATTAGCAAGGATTACTTTTTACATCACATCACACTTTTGAATGCACCACATTATTTCTGTTGTTTGGGCCTTCAATCAGTGCTGTACAACCAACACATTCAGTAATAATGACAAATATTTTCTTCTCATTGCACAAAGTGAAAGATATTTCTCAGTTGCAACTTGATCTCAACACAACAGACTATACATCATGGACAAGTAGATGTTATACTCTCTACTGAGGACATCTGCATTTTCCAGAAATCTAATTAAAACTGTGTGACGGAGCACGCCCGTCAATGAGTAGTGAGCGCATGCGGTCACAAAGGAACCCACGAACTCGCGCTGGCCACGCACACATTTTCACTCACACTCGCTAATTCCCCATTTACCCCGCTGGTTCATTAATACGCACCGGACACACGACCAACGCCTTTTTCCCGTTTTTTTGCCACTTTTATAGCCTGGCCAGCCAGACGGCTTTCTCATTGTATTACATACAGAGAAAGTCAGTCTGGGATCGCTGGATTTAAACAGGATTTCAAGGCAGGACCATGGGCAGAACTAACGCTCGCTGAGTAAACCAATCAGAGAAGCCACGGATGTGACGTAAGGAAAGCGAAACTTATTCTAGTTGTCAACAAACCACAGCATACACCAGCGTGGCTCGAGAGAGAAGATGCTTCGGTGACGGTGAATGACTTCTGTTGTTTTTGTCAGAAAAATCTGAGGACACGGGGTGTAATATCGAGTTCAGTGCTTATTTCGATCGTAGTAAGCTACCTAAACCTGCTACTGTTTTCTCGCGCTCAATATGACGCGAAACAAAATCCCGCCTCCCTCGCTACGATTGGTCGGAAAGAAAGAGCCGGAGCAGAAATCGGGGGCAGATTGGGCGATCCCAGACTGACTTTCTCTGTATGTAATACAATGAGAAAGCCCTCTGGCTGGCCAGGCTACCACTTTTATGCTCCCAAGGGCGCACACTTGAGAGCGTTAGCTTGGGTCATTCATACATGCTAGCACTTACCTGTTTCTCTGTGTTTCCTGATGCTGCGCGTCTGAGCCAAACCCGAGCCACAACTTCCGGGTGGTTTAAATGGGCGCTGTTCACGCGCTGGTGCTGATCACGTGATGCGCATTAGGTAACCTAAACATAAAAACCTATAATCGCCTTTTCAGTCATCCTTTATTAATTATTATTTATATGTTGTTGTATATGAGAACATCCCACATGTTTATGTTGCAACTGATTGTTTGTTTGGTGATTTATATTTTGTGTAATACTGAAGCCCAATGGGAGGGGCCAGAGGGGTATTTAGAGGAGCCATTTCAGGCCTGTATTCAGTCTAGTCTTGAGCCAGGTACAGTGCAGGTAACGTTGGCTGAGAGCACTCTGAGCTCTGTGTTTGAGTTTTTGACTTTAGACTTTCTTTGTTTTTGTACATTTGTAAATACATTTTGATGACCGGTATTCACTGTATATATTTTTACACTTTTTGGCTGTTTTGCACTTTGGACACTGGCACAATAAATACCACTTGAACACGCATTTCCGACTTTGCCTGGGTTTGACTAGAGCCCCGCCACACACTGACTGAACATACTTATGGACTCAAATGGTACATAACAAGTGACTGTGCTCAGAAGCATGTTGTTCAATTGATATTCAATGGATCATTTAGCAGTAGAAAAGGTCAAGCTCTAAATGAATGTTCACAAAAAAAATGAATAAAATAAAATAAATGACAGAAAAGAAGGGGAATATTGCAACTAAAACCAATGGTGTATTTTCAATGTTTAACCTATGGGCAACAATGTGCTCATTATTTGTTATTTCTCTTTCATCTAATAACCTTTACTGACAGCAGCCCAGCTCCAGACCTTCATGCGTCCTTACATTCATAAACATAAAGGCCACGCCGATAACTACAGTGCCATTCTGGACAAGTGTTATTTCTCCAAGGACTTCAAAATAATACAGTGTTGCCCTAAATTAAATTGGACCTTTCCTTGTGTCATAGGTGTCAGAGCAGAAAAAAGGAGGGGAATCTCAAATACAAAGCGGTTTGAGGAAATAATGGCAGTCTGGTCACTATCTCAGGTTATGCCCCAACCTCCAGATAAGGCAGCTAATTGAAGGATATTTTGGAAGAGAGAAGCGGAAGATGTGACCGCTGCAAAATGAACTGACAAGCTACATGCATCCCTAATGAGGCTACGGGCTGGAAATGGGATTGTTTTCAAAATGGCAAGGTGAAAATGTACCTTTCTCCTCCTGCCATTGAAGGAGACGAGAAAGAGTTGACAGAATCGTTCTTTATCAGTCTTTTCATTGATTTCAGGCGATGACAAAGAAATGGTTTCCATCAGAGGTACTGAGGACGAACAAAGAGTTTTGCTGCCACCGCGCCGTCCACAAGAGATAAATGTCTGACTGAAGGCTATTCTCGCAGCTGTAGGGTCCTAATGATCTGGAGCCCTCACACTGCCATACCTCTTGTGCTACATGAAGCCTTATGACACAACCCAAGCTCTCCACCATCAGTCAGCACAGCTATTTGTTTGGGCTCACAGTATCTCTGCAGGTTACCATGATGGTGCTGTGACTAAAAAATTCAAACTATTCTCATTCACATTTGACTCACAGAACGGAGAAGGTGAGATCCTATCAACATTAAAATTGCAATTTATCGAACTAAAGAGGATTAATTATGTTTATCTTTTAATCCTCAATTGGAGCACTGGAATAAGCAGGAGCGTTACTGCCAAGGTTTTTTGTCAATACCAACAAAACCCATGTCTCCCTCAAACGGAGTAAAATAATATTTGTTCCTAATGTCATAGCATTGCCCTCCCTTGGCTCTGTAAGTGAGCGGCAGGCCACTAATGCTAAACCAACGAGCAGGAGAGAGCCAGCCCCTGTTGAAATGGAAATTACTGACACCATCATTAAAAAAGGGAGGGTTTGGGGTCTGCATTTACCACCGAAATCAAATTAAATAAAAATATGAGCAAAACAGTAACCTTTGGCCACAGCATCCTTATTAGTGCTGTATGCTCTTCCCTCGACAACTTATTCTGCACGATATCATTGGAGCCAGAAACGGTGCTAATCATTAAAAACATATCCATCTCAATTAGGCACAAACCCATATCAGGTACATTGTGAGGCTATTTTCCTTATTTTTTATGACAAAAGCTGATAGTGTGTAAGTAATGATCCACACATTACAGATGGTAAATGGGTATACTCTGTCATTGATTGCCTAATTAAAAAGAAATTCTAGCATAACATGGGTATTATTTTCCATTATTTTGATTTCAGGAAGTTTGTCTCACAAATCAGCAATGACAAGCACTACACTGCAAGGAGAAAGTCTGCAGGAGGATAAATTGACAGGCTGTTGGGGAAATTTACTGTCTCCACTCTCCCACAGTGTGCAAAGACAATCCCAAGTGCAAACTGAAGTGTAACTTCAGAGATCAAGGTTATGTTTTTTGTTAAAGCCCCCACATTTTCTCTATCTATGCCGCTACCACCATTGGTTATGATTAGCCACCGTCCCCCAAATGGCTACAGGGGGACGTTGGTAATGACAGCCCCTCAGATGTCTTCATGTCAATGGCCGAGTCATCCGTCAGCCCGCAGAGCTGTGCAAAAGTGGCTGACGTGCCACCTCAGTGCCTGATGGATGGAGCCTGTCTCTACACTGCCAACCTCTTTTATCTGCTGAGGCAGGCCAATCCCTCTGGGTCGGCCTATAATCAGCTAGACCCCTTGTGATCCCTGACAAGAGCTCCAAGCCCACATCTATTCATGCTTAACGTCACGCAAGAAATTGTTTGTGGAATATATAGCCTGTGCATGTGACGAGTTTTTGAAAAATTACATGTCGCAGATCATGTTCAGCCCTATTTTTCTCCTTTTTCACTTGATGGATAGCTTTTTTGACAGGTTTTATTGCTTATTTAACCTTGATCAGGACAGCACACTAGACTATTGGGGACCAGTATAACATGCAATAGCTTGTAAGAGAGACTGTAGGAACCAGGCGCCATTTATATAAGGCATTTTACCTCTATCAAATCTAATCAACATACTTACTGCCCAGACAGGTTTGAGTAAGTGAGCCACAGTTTAACCAGAGGTGAAATTATAAACATATGTTTGTGTGGAACATGAAAACACTTTTGTCTTTTTTTCAGAAGGAATCATTTTTACGCAAGCTTTACCTATTTTCTCAACTCTGAAATCTTCACTGTCACATTGACAAAAACACAATCTAAAGGCTGTTATGGGCAAAGTTATGAGAAAGGCAGAATTTCTCATTTTAGGTTTTAGTAAAAAAAAAATGTACTGTTTAAATATTTTTTTTTAAATATTCCACAATGCAAGTTATTGAAAAATAAAACTTATTAGCTATAATGTACTGTAGTTATGAGATTTAACTGGGCTATTTACAGACATGGCGCTTCCAACTGACTGTGTCTGCTGCAAGGTCTGAAGTAAGGTCTTTTGGGACAGCAGGTTCTCCCTCTCAACAAAATGGTCTAATTGTTGAACTCTTTAATGACTGTTCTCTCTGCACTAGTTCACGGGGAACACTGGTCAGTAGCTTTCTAAAGTCTAATAAAATCTTAAGTGAGCAAAAATGTCTTTCATAAAATGAGTCGGTTCAACAGCTTTATCATCCTGAAGGTGGCAAATGTCAAATGGGCAACTTTCATTGGCACTCTGTCAAAGTCTCTCATAAAATGGCTGATAAAACTTTACATGGACCATGAAATCCTGTATTTGTTATGGATGCACTTACACTAGTTAAATGTGTTGATTTGTAAAACCTTTCATGAATGACGTATAAAAAATTCCAGTCTATCAAATTAAGGTCACAAGGATAATGCAATAAAGGCATCGACATATCATTTTTGACTGTTTGAGTGCACCAAACTAAAAAAAACAGTCTTAGTACTTATTTTCTAGATAGTTCATCTGACCTTTGCTACAATTATCAAACAATGACATTAATTAGCTCTGCAAGAGTGAGGACAGCTGTTAACCTGGGCATTCTCAGCAACCAGGCCTCAAGATATGAAAAATAAAACCTCATACCAGGGTGGCCAGGACAATAGATCATAAAAGGCATCAATAAATAATTACATTTAAATGTCTCTTAATGAGTGGAGTTTGCTGACTGGGCCAATGTTTATGGCCTCTGATGAAAGTGCACGCACAAGGCATCTATAATACAGAGTGTCATAAAAGACTGGCCTGTTAATGGCTCTCAGAGCTCTGACTGCCATGATAACGGCGCCCTCAATTACACACTGACGACATGCTACAACTCTATGCAAACACTCCGATATTCCTTTGAAATGTTTGCAGCCTCAGCACAGCAGCAACACTTTTATTAGATATCATAACTTTTTATGATACGGGGTTTGGGGAAGGATCATTTAGATTTAGAAAAAAAATTAATTATTAAAAGTTGTTTGATAAACTTTCAGATAACACTTGGCATGGATAACACTGGCAGCCATTATCTTAAAATATTGGACTTTTTTATGCACAGACTCAAGAAATAGTCAGGAGTATGAAGGACACCTATAGGAACTAGACTCATAAAATGCAGTAAGTGAGTACTACAGAGACCATTTTACAGAAACTTATATTTTAACATTATGACTACAGACAGGAAAATAACATTATTTATCTTATATGTTGTGTTCCTGTCGTACCTACCCTCAGCTTTCAGTTTTACTTCATTAAAGGCATAGCATGAACCAGACAGATTTTGTATGTGTGCTTTTGAACATGTCACTTAAAAATCCAAGACACCCACGGAGACCATGTATGACCGAGAATACAGAGGGTGTTTTATCCAAGTGTGTTTGACATAAAGAGTAGGAGGGAGGTTAAGACGCTCCTTCAGGTGCAGTCTGGCCTCTTATCTACAAGCCTGCCACCTTAATTATTCATCAAGGTGTGTTTGGGTGTGTGTACAAGCAGACACTGGGACCTCTGAGGCTTGTGAAAATGACAAGAGCGTTACATGAAACAGGTGCAGCAGCGACGCACAGCATGGACCTACACATACACACGCATGTGTCACGGACAGACAGGTGTGTGTTACAGCACAAAGGGGGACCGGTTAGATGGTGTCATACAGGGGATTTGTGAGAGGGAACAAAAAGACTATAGTTGCCTGGTGTTTTCACAGGTATGGTGATATAAACAGTGGGTCTCTGGTGGCAGCAGCTGACAACAAAGAACATCCCAAAACACACATCCATACACACACAGAACCGTTGTAATTTCTTCTAACATCGTGGATATTTATCATCATAAATAATGCATGGAGTGTGCTGGAAATATCTGGTTACCAAACAGAAGCCTGCTGGAGACGAGTGGAGAGTGCAGAGGCCAGTAAATGCAATCAAGGATACTACTATATTAAAAGGGGATCAAATCTGAACTTCATACAAATGGAATACTTTTACCATGATATATGTTAATGTGTGGGGTGCGACCCAAAAAACATCGTTGGCTGATTGTAGCCAACTCAAAAACATCATTGGCTAACTCTGGTCTTTCTGTGAGGAGTCTGCATGTCCTCCCCGTGTCACCGTGGGTTCTCTCCGGGATCTCCGGCTTCCTCCCACCGTCCAAAGACATGCATGTATAGGTGAATTGGTGACTCTAAAGTGCCCCTAGTGGATGAATGTGAGAGTGAATGGTTGTCTGTCAATGTCTGCGTCTAAGTGTCAGCCCTGCGACAAACTGGCCACTGTCCAGGGTGTACCCCGCCTAAGGCCCAAAGCTGCTGGGATAGGCTCCAGCCACCCGCGACCCCACGAGTGGGATAAGCGGTAGAAGATGAATGAATGAATGAATGAATGTTAATGTGTGAAACTTGGAACTTAGTTTGACTTTAAAAAATCCATAAAACTTTGGGGAAGCAGCCTGTCTAGCCCCACACAAATGATTGAGTAAACTTCAAGAAAAACACTTTAGCAACATGAATAAGCAGTTAAGCATTACTATCACCACAAATAGAAAAAGTGAATTTTGATTTATTTTATGAAACAATACCCAGCACTGAATGTTCTTCTTAAGCTTTGGTTGTGAAGTTCTACATGTTCTACACACTCCATTGTGAACCTTATGCTTCTTTATTAGCTGTCTGCAAGCATTAAATAATTGTGTGTAATCATAGAGTATATTTAGGACTCCTATGTGCCTGCCACTGTGACTGTCCTGGTGCTTCCTCCCAAACGCAACATTCATTATGTCAGAAAGTAAGATTTTAAAAACTAGGAGATAATAACTTGCCATACTTCTGAAGCTTAATGGACTGGACTGCATTAGATTTGATGACATGCTCTTATCACATCTTAATACTTAAACATCAAAGAAGAACAAACCACAAGATTCTGCCACGGCTCATTGTCCATGAAAGATGCATTGTAATTTTCCTCACACGCGCAGATTATGTTTAATGGTCTCTCGTGCACTTATGAGACCAGCATGTTTGTCGCAAATAAATTATTACTACACACAAGAGATCTCTGTATCTCTTGCATCACTGCTGTTAGAAGGATCTTTGCACAGTGACAGGAACATGTGATGTGAATACAAGTGCAAGCTTAAAGACAAGGAGAGAGGTTACTAACACTTCACCTAGTCCTTACAATGTAGTCATTAAGAAGGCCCTCCCCCTTAAACCTCTAGGATAGTGATGAATGTATAGTAATGTGTAAAGAACTGCAAAGATTCACAAAGACAGCAGCCATACATCAGTTCACTGACAGAGGAGAATATCTTACTCTATTGTGCCCCACTTTAAGAATCTGATTAAAGATGGTCAGATTTGAGGTTAGATCCAAGCTTCCTGTGCTTTGGCTGTAAGCACATCAATCATCAATGGGCGATGAAGCATCTGATTATTAGGCACCTTCCCTTGATGTGCATACAAAATCAAACTAGATCAACAAGCCAACCCCGGCAGGCCCCGAGAAGACCACTGCAAGTACTCCTCACAGAGTAAACAGGCTCATAAAATCCCATAGAAGAGCCAATTATGCCAGCGACCTGACATCTCCTTGTCGTAAAGCCTACGGGACGCCGTAACTATCGGACAGAGCGTGAAATACAGCTGGTTGTTACCGCCGCCCATTTGTGTCGATTAAAAGCCACCCTGGAGACCCACAGTGCTGGGTAAGGGGGCCACTTTCAACCCCTTCCCTTACCGTATGGCATCGCTCCGGGACGCCTCCTGAGGGATCTCTCGGTGCCAAACAATACTCTCAATGACTGGTTGATTTATCACCAGCCATCCTCAGCTAATGTACCAGGCACTCTCTGTGGCTCTCCTGGTTGGCCGCCACAATACAAGGCTGCTTTATTACTATTATCTGCACCGGCGTCAATGATAGAGCACCTTGTATTATTCATAAGATCACCCACATTTCCTCATCCAAACGTGAGATATATTATGCAAAGTGCAAATGCGGTCCTGATTTATGGCTTTTTGTTGAGTACAAACATAAACACTGATAACACAGAGAGGTCTTAGACATAACATACAGTATCCATAGAAGGCAGGAGGATGAAAGCTGAATAAAAATTCTGTAAGCACAAGAGCAAAATGATGAATCACACTGCTTCTGAGAGCGTCCACAGGCAGCTGACTCATAACAAAGAGAATAGCATATTACAGAATCATTCAGAATGAATGAAAGTGTGAAAAATGTACGCTATGATCCTCGACCAATACTGACCTGGTGAATCTGAATGTATGACAAAGCTGAGAATTACAACCAATATTAAGCATTGTCTCAATTCTTTTGCAGGGTCTTTACGATTAAGCCAATTACACAGGGCTTACAACAATAGAGCAAAGCTGCCGCATGCAACAGGAGGCTTTCTCACTTTCATTAGCCACAGGCCACTAGCTTACATCGATTTCAGAGCTTAGTCTGACAAAAAGAAGGAAACTTCTGTGACTTATGTGACTGTGCAGAAACAGAAGCCTTTTAAAGGTGAAAACAATCAGACAAATAAACTGAAGCAAAACTACAGAACAACATCCAATCCAAGTACAACTCTTTAATGGTCTGATTTCTCTGTTTTATCCTTTTAATTTCCCATGTATTGAGCCAAAATACACATTAACAGCTAAACACCTCAAATCGCCCTCATCAGTAATCTGTGAGTGAGTGCAGCTCTGATAGTCCAGGGCTATTGATTTCACCATGCAGCAGCACTCAGCGGTCATTTGCAGTGATGAGGGAAGACAATCACAGCCAAATCATCCCTGGCATTCATTAGGAGATGGAGTCCTGAGAGTCTATTGAAACTTAATCAACAACTCCAGGTCTCCAGGTATTCCCACAGGGTTGATCAGGCGACCAATAGATCTTGAACATCTAAAATCCAAACACTTTATATTTAGAGCCTATTCACATTCTATGAACATGTTGAATGACATCTAGCTGTTACGTGAGCCCTATATGATCCACTTGTGCCTGGTGAAAAGCGAAGATGAGTCATACAGAGAAGATAAGGGAAAGCAGTGCAGCCTTTAAAGTATTGAAGAACCTCTGCAGTTCAATGCTAATGTCTCCTAAAGGTTTCACACAGAAAAGAAGCCATAACAAAAGATAAAAGAACACATTTCACGCAGACGTTTAAAAGCTGGAAAGATTTTCACCAATTACCACTGGAAACATTTAGGATCCCCATTCATTAGTGTAAAGGTGTTTTCTGCAACAACATCTCATTTGCACTGTTCACAGTAAACAATGTCACCTTGTGGGAGGTTACAATAGCAATACTACATAACCTATACAAAAAGTGCACTCCCAGTAGACATTTAACATGGTTAACAGGCCACACAACCTATTTATTCTGACGGGAGCCATGACCTGGTTTGGGTTGTTATGTTTTTTTGTGTGCTCACATCAGCACTGTGTGTGTTCAGTGTCTAATGAGATAACACAGCCTTAACCTGTGTGCAGTGTGTGCAAAAACATTTTGACAGTAAGATACTTCATACTCAACTTCAAAGCTTACTCTCTCAACCAATATTTGCAACAAAAGCAATAAGTAGAGGCCCATTTTCTTTTATGTTTCTGAAAAAAAGCATTGATTATGAATGAAATCAGCACAAAGCTGTCAGATGTGCTGCAAAACATTCAAAGAAGTTCTCTAGAAGCAACCTATTTCTGTCTTTTCTTTTAATTTTAATGAAAACAAATCAAGTTCTCTGCCATTACAGGAAGCCACTGCTCAGCGCTGTCTGAATGTATTGCATAGTATGCACTTTCTGCCATCTGCTGGAGACACAATGTCATTACAGCACCAATTGACCTCTTCAGCCAAATCAAAACCTCAAGCCAAATTAACCCAAACAAATGAGAACCACATGGCACAAGAACAATATGTCCTCGATGTGGGCAGGCTACAGTGAATCCAAGTCCAACATGGAGCAATGAGATCAGATGTAGTGTGAGATTTCCCTTGGCACACAAAGATGGAGGTCTGTTACCAACACCAGCGCCATGACCTCAATGTGCTGACTCATCACCGCCAACTGCACTGTGGTCCAGTAGGTCTGGCTCACCACTGCCCACAGTTGCACACAGATTCCTATCAGCCTCTGTGCTACACCGTGGAGGTCAATTAGGAGGAAATGAAGCGGAGAAACACATGTGCGCACTGCCCTGTGAAAATGCAAGACAAACACAACTTGCACAGCACTCTATCCATGCAAGCTCTATCATGAACAAATAAAATGGCACATGCAAATTATAGGATTATTACATTATTACAACTTAAGTTGTAATAATGGGATGTTTTTGCTGCCAATATCATGAATATCTTATTCTGTCAGTGTCATTGTTCATTTTTAATACATATTGCTGTTATGATGTGATAACTGCACATTTCTTAAGGCTGAGATTAATTGAAATTATCAGTGGTAAAGGTTAAATATAAATGTGCTGTTCTATGTCACTCATTAAGATGTTTCTGGCAACACTGGTTGTCCATAAGCGATTTTCAGACACATTAAAGAGCTGCAAAAGACACTCTGAGACCGATGTAAACAATATAGAAAGCCTATTTTAATTATCAGGGCAAAATGATGACACCCAAGACTTTCAAATTAGTATTTTAAAGCTATTGGTAGTTCAACAGGGATCCTAATGAATATTCATACGTAGCTTCCACGCAAATCCATTCAAACTATTAATTAAAAGCATCCAATGCCTAATCTCCAATAGCACCAGTAACATGAAATAATTATTAGACTATTAAAATAAAGTCACTTTATCCTCTGGCAGCAGGAGGAATATGCTGAGCTTCTCACGATCCAGGTCCTCAGAGGTTACATGAGACTAATAGAGGACAACTCACCGGTTATTACAGAAAAAACACCTCACAAGAAGAAATTTGAATGTTCATTAAAAAGGCTTTGCTATGAATAAAGTATGACAGTATAGTCAATATTTTTGGACTGATCAGTTTCCTCAGTTCTGTTGGTTCAACTAGGCACTAGGTATGAGACAACATAAGATTGTAATAGTATGATTACCTTGAGGGAAAAATGATGTATGATGACATCACAGTATTTGGATTGCAATTTAAATGCATTAAATTTCCAGGTAAATGGGACAAAGGCAAATGTTTGGGTTGTTTAATATTAAAAAACAAATAGGCAATAATTCTTCCAAATGAATTAGTCCCTTAAGCCAGGGCTTTAAAGTCACTTTTCTACTGCTTTCACTAGAGACCTATTTGCATAAACAGTGATTTGAGAGAAAGTACTTTACTGCTCTTGTCTCATCAGCTTTGATTAGAAAGTCACAGTATTAACATCGGTGAATGGTGGCCACTGAGATGAAGCCAGTGTGAGAGTGAACAGTCCAAAGAGCGATCTTGTTTTGCTGCCTTGTCTTGGCAGGCATGAGGCACCAGGCCAGTGTTTGTCGATACCCAAAATGCACCTGGCATGTTACACTG
Organism: Rhyacichthys aspro; assembly: GCA_036850595.1. NCBI lineage: Eukaryota > Metazoa > Chordata > Actinopteri > Gobiiformes > Rhyacichthyidae > Rhyacichthys > Rhyacichthys aspro. Next base: position 15,195,967 of record CM072153.1, read on the forward strand.
GGTTATCCCTCTTCTCAACGCCTCCCTAATGTGCTGCTCTACCACTCTACAGTTGTCCATCTAAGTATAAGACATCATGTGATAAAGCACTAAGCCTCCTGTCAACAAAAGCACAATGAGGCTGGACCTCAAGAGAAAGGCCAGAGGTAATGTCCCAGGCTCCACTGACAAGAGCTACACAGGTTTTTCAAACACATTACGTTGAATGGATTCAGCAGCACTACATGTATTTATGGTCTTCAAGTAAACAGTCACTGGTTGAAAGATTGTCAATGTCTAAAAGGTGCTCATCCAACAACCATTTAAATATTTTCTTATGTCATAGTATATAATAACTCTCAGGGCTTTTTTTTTTTTTCAACAAATCCAATTAAGAAAGCTTTTTTAATCCCACTATCACTCAGTGTAAATTTGTGTGGTTGAAAAAATGTAAATTTAAAATAATTTAGTCTTCTCCTTTTATAGCATTGCAGATGTAATGACAGTACATTTAAAAACTTATGATATGCATGTTTGTATTGAAGAATAACCTATTGTTTTTCTATCTGAACCAAAAAAAAAAAAAGGCAATGAGTCACCAAACAGTGTCCATCATCAAACTCATCAAGAGAATAAAGTTATATAAACACTCAAACGCACAATATGCATCCCCATGATTACAATCCACAATACTTGTCCTAGGTTTATACAGCACCACAGAAGCCAAGCCACAACTGAAGCTCATTACACACTCATTACGAGCCCTGATGATAGAGTGTTGTATTGTGCAGGTCGCTGTATGCACAAATCCAGCTGCGCCAAAGCTGACTGGAGGATTTCACTGTAATTTCCCTGTAACAGCTGTGTGTTTAGCCACATGTTTATCAAATCAAGCAGGGAAAAAGTCAGTGAGTCCACGAGAGTTCAAAAGGCATCAGGTCACTGGCTGAAACCCCCCAGCAACAGTAAAGCTGGGAACAGAGGGGGCGACGGGGTGAGATCTAACCACAGTGATACAGTTTATGAATCAGCTAAAACACAAAGACATTTACTCATGGACAGGAAGAAGTTTGCTTACTGTGTTAAAAAGCTCTAAAAGTGCTTTATTCTACTGAGCCAGCTGCAAAAGAGTCTGTTAAACATATGTTGTATCTTCAAGTGCATATTTCTAAAATGCTGAGAGAGTGACCTGGAAAGTCCATCAGTTACTATAACATCATCACCATGACACTGGGCTCTTTTCCAGATGTCTGAAAGTTGAAGTTAAAGCTCAGTTCCGAAGTTCACAGACAAGTGAAAATGCAGGCTGGCTACAGTGAAGTCATTAAGGTGTGAATACAGACCGTTTGCCCTCTGGGTAACTTCTATGATCAATCACTCCATTCACTGAGCACTTCCTGGGGTTGAGCTGAGAGCTACGCTACTGGACTGGGCTCTGGTATCCAACATGAACATCTGCTCTGCTCAAACACTACACTGAGAAACACACTGACAAAAAAGAAGACTGATAACACAAGAAATATGGGGAAATCATTCAGTACACTTAGTCAGCAAGTAAAATACACAGTACAAAGGTCAACTCAAGTAACTGCTTTGAAAAATCTAAAATTTTTTTTTTTTTTGTAAATTTAAAAAAATGCAAAGTGAGTAACCCCAAATATACAGCCAAAGTCATTAATAACTATCATGAGTGTAAAGGAGCACTGGAAGTGATGGTACGGCAGAGTCCTGATCTCAACATCAGTGTCTAGGATTATATGAAGAGACAGAAGAATTCAAGGAGTCTCTGCATCAGGAGTGTCAAGAAAAGGTTTTTTGAGACGGCATGTGGACGTAGGTTTGAGGTGAAGATGTGTCATCCCTCATCCAAGGACTGTCAATTCTGAGTTCACCTGGAAAAAGAGCTGAGATATAAATCCCTCAGAGGGTGGGGTTTAGCCTGAAACTACTGTGATTGGACAAGGCTAGACTGGTTTCATACTTGTTAAGAGTTGAATGGACAGTGCAGAAGCTGATGGACAGTTGTTAGGATCCATTAGCCTAACTGCTTCCTCCAGGTGTTAGCTTCCTACAAGAGTGAAACTGTTTTGATTTGGGCTTCAAAACACTGTTGTAAATGGAGGGGAGGTTGTATCTGAGTCCACCTCCTCTGTTCAAAGAGGGCTTTTCCATTTTAACAAAGATGGCTTCCTTCACTCTTCTTTCAAACCACCTGGCCTCCTTGGCCAAGATTCAGACATTGCAGTCCTCAAAGGAATGCTCTTTCTCTTTGAGATGGAGGTGGACTGCAGACTCAGGCCCACTCAGGCTCTTCTGTGTTGATCCATCCTTTTGTGAAGCAGCTGACGAGTCTCTCCTTTATAACTATCACTGCACTCCTCATTAAACTGAACAGCATGCACCACATTGCTCTGTTTGGGCTGGGATCTTGTCTTTGGGGTGGACCAGTTTCTGACGGAGATTATGCAAATGCCAGGTTTGAAGTGAACAGGAATGTGTTTGTAGAAAAAAGGATTTTCTACAAAAACAACAGTCCACATATGGTCTTTGGCTTCTATTTTAAAATATGCTTTAAAAATATTTTATTATTTTTATGCCTGTAGATTAAATTATGAACAATATTATGTGAAAGTGAGAGTAGGTTAACATGTTAATAACCTTAGTATTAAAATAAAACTGACATAAACATTTAAGCTTCATGGCAGGGTGAAGTATTACCTAAATCTTAAGAACAAAATTCTTATAAAACAGTCCATTTCTATTTATGTGACAGACACCATCAAGAGGAACGCTGGCCCTTAAAACTTTCACATTTTTAAGTTTGTACATTTACATCCACAAAAGATCTGTCATTAGTTCTTCAAATGTTTGGAGCAACCTACCTGACCTGTTCCTCTTATATTCCCTCACTTTGCATTTGGTAATTTGTTAACAATTTTGACATTTTTATTTTAATGCACTCTCACTTGTTATTTCTGCAGTGATTCTTTTTGTTGTTGGGTGGCGTTCTCTAGGTGTGCCAAACGCAATCCACTGAGCACAATGAGTTTAAAGTATCTAAAAATAACAACAACTGCAACAAATTGAGTAAAATTACATATATCTAAATAGCTCATATAAATTCAAGTCAACACCTGTGCTTAATTTCCTTTTCCAGTATCCCATCCAGATTCAAACTAAGTCTTTCAGTGAGTTGGGACAAATCTACTCTGAGTTCTCCTATTTTCGAGCACGGTGGTCTTTCACACCTTTTGCCTAAAGCAACAGCCTTTGCCTGCAAAAGTAAACACATGAACTCACACGGCACATAATAACACACAAGCATATGCCAAGATGATTATACAAACACGTTACGGTAAGCAGGAGAAACATGGCATTTTTAACGCTGCTAAAGAGGCAAATGAACAGTTTATTTGATCGAAATCAGTGCAAGCTAAGGTTTGTTTTAGCAACAGCAGTGTGGGCATCATACTGGAGAGGAAGTGATGGGTAGGGCTGAAGAAACAAACAGTAGCTATGTAAATTGTAGCTAAATGTTGCTTAAGTAAAGAAAGCACCTCCAGAGAGTGTGACTGTGCTTATCTTTATAACATGCAAGAGGATAGATTGGGTATCCATTTCTATTTTTCCCATCAGTCAGCTGTGAGGGCAGTCAGTGGAAAGCTCAAAGTGGTGACATGATGCTATTTTCTCTAAACACAATCTGTTTTATTTCAAACAAAGTCCATGTGGAAAGCTATAAAGCTGCCCAGACGGTGTGACCACTAGACATCTGCTTTGTTTGCAGCAACACTGACCAAGTTAAATTAGTTTTATTTTTCCAACCAACCTCAATGGAGACAATATACTCACTTGTCTGACTTGGAAAAATCAAATCAGCCAACATAAGAACAGAAGTTATAGATCTTTCCTTGCGTCACACAGCAATCTCTTCTTGTCATCTTTTGTTATGGAAGCAAACAAACTGTCCTTACTTTCGTAGCCACCTGTCATGGAAGATTGGTTTTTGATGACTCTGATATTTGAGCTGTATATGCAGCACTTTCCTCTTTTCTGCTCTTTTGAATCTCTTAAACTGAACAAAACTGTAAGTGGAGCCACTTGAGTTTGTCAGACAGACAAGTGAACAGGGCTGAGAAGCAGTGGGTCCAAAGCTCTTTGCTGAAGGGCATCTAGTGTGATAGCCACAATCTGGGCCATCTAAATAGATTTTACTTTGCTGGCACGAGAAAGCGTAACCATTTTAAAACATCTTATTTTTACACTCTTGCTGACTCTGACTCTTGAAAGTGGACTTGAGTGATCTTGGCTGCTGAAAAGAGGCTGCGTGGAACTGTTTAAACTCACCAGTGGCTTGTGTATCCATCAGGTTTTATACAAACACTCCAGCAAATTATACATGCAAATGGACACATTTTTATTGGAATAGTGACTAATCTTGCATTTTGCTTCTATTTTTTTTTTTCACCACAACAGAATTGTCTGCTTCACAGATTGCACCCACTGTCAGGCCAGTGTGGGCACAATCAGATGGACCTGGGTCAGTTCATCTCCGGGTTATGTGGAGCCTGTATACCATCCCACAGTAGTTTCCATCTGAATTTTACAGAGACACTGTACAGTATAAGCTTTAACAAGCTGTAACAGGAAAAAAACACTGCCTCATATCTACCATGACAAAATACAGATCGCCTGCCAATGAAACCATATGCTACATCTGCAGAGGCAGAGTCCTGAGTTTATGGATAACATGCTATTTTGGGCTGCTACAATGCAGAGGGTCGGGTTTGGTTTTGGCAACCACTAACTATGTTAAACAAACATAACTTTGGGGCTAAAATGTTTATGCTTAAAACCCCCACTTAGATAGTGTACCTACATTTTATTTTGTTAAAATTAGTAAAGCTAATGATACGGCTAAGTTTTTTTAAGCAAAACAATTACACCCATTTCCAAAGGTGCATTCATTCATTTTGAGGAGTGTATCTGGTTGAGGGTTGCAGTGGCTAGAGCCTATCTGAGATGTTATGTCAGGAGGCAGAGTACATCCTTGGCAATCGTTAATCCCACAGCTGAACCAAAAGTGTCATTCGATCAAATCTGCCGACCATATTTATGAAACTTGTCAAACGCACCTAAACGCAGCCTGGTTGTAGCTTGTCAGCACATGTCAGACAACATCATAAAATATATTTCAAACTGAAGTTTGAACTGAACTGCACAAGAACTAAGCCAGTTCTCTCAAGTATTGGAAAATCCATTTAGGAAGCAAAACACACACAGAGAAAACCATTAAAGACACATTAGAGAAAAGAGATGAAAATAGATGCTGTTGCTGCCCAGCGCTGGCAAAGCACCCTGTGCAGTTTTCCACATTAATCAAAAGCAAGACTGTTACTCTCTCAGCACGCTGTAGCCAATTAGAGGCATACTTTATAAGACCATTAAACAATTAAACCAAGCCAGATTTACCACAACACAAACACAACACTGTGTCCTTGGCTTAAGGGTTAATTACACAAACTTCAACTGCCTTGGGAGTTTAGCTAAACAAGTTTAATACTAAATTTGGCAGCCACTTCATGGGATTAATACATTATTTCCTAAAACAAAGCTCACAAAGGTCCAAGCATCAGTAACAATTTCACATGAAAGAGGTTGGTGGCCACTACAAGAAGACTACACATGTATTATGAACAAAATCTGCAGAGGAAAATGGTTGATGTATATACAATTTTGTACAAGAACAACTTGCGTGTAAAAAACCTAAGTTTGAATATGTATTAATTTATAGACATCCATGTGCATTTAATTTCATAAACCATCCATCAAAACAAGGGCAGGATGCTTGGAAAGAGGTAAACAAACTGAACGAAGACACACCTGGATGTGCACAGCTGGTCTACAGAGAGGTAAACTTTCATCAGGAAAACCACTGTCCAGGTTAATACTGTATCTGCTGAGACCATAGAAGACTGAGAATGACTGTCACTGCCTACAGTTATGACTTTTAACAACAAGACACAAATGCAGATACATAGAGACTGGAAGTAAAGGTTTCCTTGTGAAAGCTTCTTTCAGTCTGAGTTCACTCTTCATGTAGTGTCAACATTTACACAGAGGACTGTGGCAGTGGGAGATTCCTGAGCTGAGGCAGCAGGTGATAAACAGTACTTGATATCAGCAACATGGAGAAGTGGCGTAGCAGGGAGTAAATTTATACTGAAACATTTGTGAAGGAAGAAGAAGCTAAAGTAGCGATGAGAAGTTTATTTCTAGAGTTTTGCAGAAAACTCAAGCCAAACTGATCCATAAATGATTTTCTTACCTGTGGCTCGGGGCTGTTCTCTGTGCATGGTGCACCAGCTGTCCTCGTGTGACCCTAACCAACAACACGACATGACTTGTTTAGTTTTCTCATTTTTAACAACAGCTCAACCACCTTAAGCTCCTTTCACGTTGTTGTGCTGTCTGCAACTTAAATATCCTCACTTTCACACAAATAAAACATTATCCTTCGTCTTATTTTACCTTATAGAAGCCCAGGACCTGCCCTATGATGCTGTTCACTTGCAGGATGTACTCATGCAGTCTGCGCTGGTACTTCAGTGCGGCCAGCTTCACCTCGTTTTGGGCAGAAGTGACCTGGGCCAACAGCCAGTGCTCCCTGCGGTCCCACCTGAGCCTCGTCATCCGTGCCTCGTGCTCCACAGCCGCGCTCCTGTCCTGCAGCTCGTCGGCCAGAGCGCGCAGAGCGTCCACACAGCAGTGCTCCTCCGGGTCCTCAGTTGACAGCACCAGCCCACATCCTTTACGGCACTTAATTTCGCCACCATCATCCATTTGTGGCTCCATGTGTTTCAAACGTGAATCAGTTTGGATTTGTTTTAACCAAAGCGCATTCTTTAGAGAAGTTACCACATTGGGACAACGTTAGTCCAGGCACATGAGAGCCTGAGTGAAAAGTTTGACCGGTGTGTTCAACTCCTGAGCTCAGAGCTGCGCCCTCTCTGGAGATGACGGGAACTACCACAGGACAGACCGACACTTTCACGCCTGGTTACGGTAAGTTAAGAATTAATAATAAACCAAACGACTGAAACTTGGTAGTTTCGTGATTTATTGTCTGTTAAGTTCAGGTGTGTATGTTTTAATATAATTTTTTGTTTGTGCAGCTGCAGTAGTGATATTACACTGATGGGTTGTACTAAATCTCAACAGCAGAGGTCGCTAAACAGTCGGATTCCATTTATTTTCCTTCATGAACGTTAGAATGGGCATTTTTATACATTTTTTTACATACTTTTAGTTTTGTGAAATGTAAAAGAAAGATGTATATGTAGGCTATACATAGTATTTACTGTATTGTACAGTAACCACCCAACATATAGGCCACTGTAGTTCATTTCTCTCTGTAGCTCCCCTCTGTTCAAAAAACATTTTCTTTCAGAACTTTCAGAACTCATTACAGCTTCATCATTTTAATTCCAAGTGTACATTTAAAATTGTATTAAAATTTGAGCTTGAGTAACGTACTGTGGTCTTACAGTGAAGGTATGTTAGATGCATGTGTCTAAAGGGCCCATCAAACAGAGCGAAACATAAAGCCAGGGTCAGTCCCGCTGCCTGACACAGCATGACATATTACAGGCTCCTGTACTCTGACAGAGTGGCGTCACATTTCAGCTCTTCCTCAGATCAGCTCTGCTCCTGCTCAGTGCACTTCTACATCGCTTTAAAGTGTGTTTTGTGTTGTCTGAGCTGTTAAAGAAAAGGTGTAGTTTTACAAAGACAATGGCCCAATATGTCCTGGGAAAGCACACCTGTCTGCAGAGCTATGGCAAGAGTTGTATTTAGATAATTAATTTAATATAAATCTACATGAGCAAATATGGCTAATAACTATATTTTTACCTTATTCCTCAATCTGACCCATTCAGTCTGACCTAATCCATGAAAACAGTTCATACTGATCTGCTTTTCATCAGCTGGAAACCCAATACAAAGACAAAAGTCTAACAGCTGTTTCTGGTGAAAAAGCGAGAAACAGATAGAGCTCACCTTATCTGCAATAAAAGACAGACAGAAACACTCTAGCTGATGCTATATTTGAGACTATACGGTTTCTTGAACTGGCCATCAATTTTGAAAAACAAAAAACCAACGTGACGTTTTGCAAGTAGTTGATATCATGATGTGGTTTTTAAACCAATGACCCTTTGTGTTGGAAAGAACGTGTTCGGACAAAGAATTCAGTTACTGAAAAGGTCTACAATGAGCTGAGCTGTGCAATACTAATTTTATGAACCTTGTGCTCTGCCAACAAAAGCAAGGTCAGTTTTCTCCTATGAATAATTTTGTGGTAGAAGGTGCAATACGCATTTTATTCTGTATGGATAAACTGACTTTATATATTTGAAAAAGAAATACCCAAAAATGTTTTTTTTGACTTGCCCCCTAAAAAAAATGTTGGGGTTTTTTTTTGCCACCTAAAAAAACTTTTTTTTGATTTGCCTAAAAAAAAATAAAAAAAAAAATGTTTTACTTACCCCCTAAAAAACAACAATATATATATATATATATTTAAATTAAATATGTAAGGTTTTTTTTTTACTTGCCCCCAAATACGACTTTCTTTTTTTTAGGTTTCCCCAAAAATGTGATTATTGTAAAATTCCATTCATTACAAAAGAAGAGAAGCCAATTAATAGTTAACTACACCTTTATTGTACCTTTTTCCAGTCAGATATTCCAGTCTTATCCCTCATGTGTCATTTGTGTCCTGTAAAAGAGGAAGGAATTACAGCGAACAACCAAGTCACTGCCACCAGTGATCCTTTCAAATCTCAGTCATATGTGAGAATCAGTTGGACCATTTCCAAACTTCACTGAGTGAGATACCTTTTGTATGGTTTTCCTCTAAAGGTCCCCCTCACAACAGGTGACTGGCTTAATGACTCTTTGAGCTAATGCACATTAGGTTCAGGTCTATAGTGTCTCTGACGTAAAGGGATGTCACTCACAAATGGAATGTACTTCATCTGACGGCTGCTATATGGGTGACTTGTTGCAGAGTAATGTACCATCTTTTCCAGCATCATGCATGTTAGAAATTTAGAACCACTGTTTTATCAAGGCATTCATGCATTTGGCAACTGATTTTTTAAATGATTTGTTGCATGAAGGAAAACTGGGGGAAAGCACTTTGTGGTGGTATTGATGCCACTTCGATGGAGACACATGGCCAGCATCAATCTAATGTATAAAATGAGTGGAGTTGATATCGCAGCATTGTTTTCCTCTGGCGAGGGAAATAAACTGTCCAACCATAGATGGCTCATGACAAAGAAATATAATATCTATTAAGGTAAACAGCTTATAAACTGTTGATATATCTGGATATGACAAATTGTTAATAAAAAGACAAACATAAAATAGTAACTTGCTGCATGAGCTGTTACTGCTAACATGGATGGCTTTGTTCTGCTCATACAAGCTCATGTCAAACAAAATATACAATTGCTGTTAAAGGAGCTAGGCAAGTTGTCTTATTACAAAATATAAAGTTGCCACAGAATAAGCAGACATTGCACAATTATTGTTGAGCATGAGTGTCTCTATAGTAACGCGTTAACTGTGACTCTCACACACAAACAAACTGAAATGATATGAAAATGGTAACACAGAACAAAATGCCAACATTCATGAGGAGCACCAGCTTGTACCACTGAGGTCCAGATGATACAGTCAAAGCAATGGACACAGAGCAGAGTGAGTTCAAATTGCATTGCTCCAACGTTATGGCTGAGATCAGCAGTCAAATACACTGTTGATAATGTATGGTTCAGTCATGCACACAGTTTGAAAGGCCTATTAATAAAGCTCTTGCGTTGCATCAAAGGGACAGCTCAGTATTTTGCAGACGTGCTTCTATTTAGGTACTTTTGAAAGGCTAATTTATTCAACACAGCAGATAGTTGTCAGCACCTTCCCAATTTGAAGAAGCAGACAGGAGCAACACCACAGAGACTTACACATGTTCTGCTGTAAGAGGCGCTGGTGATGATTTCATTACAAACACTTAACATTTAAAACACTGAACTTCTTCGTAGCCTATCTATTACACAGAAGTTATATCTACAGTAAAGGTTGAGGGGAAGTTTTGATTCAAGCCCCAACTTTGAGGTGTTAGAACCGGGGAGTGAGATGTTCTGGGGCAATAAACTGTACATGAGGAACAGAATAAAAACGTGATGAAAAGAAATATCTTCTATGTAAGTTCTTGAACTTTAAGATGTCATTAGGACCCCATTAGCAGTCATACATAACACCAAGCCCATGTCATTGCCCATGTCTGCTTCTCCAATCTGGGTACATAGGAACAGTTACCTCCTGTGGGAATAAATACCTATCCCTAAGTATCTAATAGACCCGCTTTTATAAAATACTGGAACATCCCTTTAATCATAATAAGCGAATCCATTTTTGTCATAATTACATACATAGAATGAAACCATGTATAAATTAATAAGCACATTGTTGCACTGGTATACAGTACACGTATGTCTAAAAGGTGAAATTAAACTGTATGAGAAGCTGACTCTAGCTTTGACTGCATACCTGTAAGCCACGTGCCTCATTTTCAAAGTACATAGATGAGAATGCCACTGAAATAAACACATACAAATTTACAAAGTCATACACTTATCCTTCACAGCTACTCGTTTTGCTCATACAATGGAATGCACCAAGGGAAAGAATGTCTTCAAAAACATGATAAAAAGATCAAACTTTCATTCATGATCCATTTGAAAACAAGTCATTGTGAAAGATAAGTGCATCCATTGATATAAGGCATATTTAAAAGTTGACACAACTCCTCTGACATTCCTCCAAAGAGGCTTTCTGTGGATATTAAATAAATGATGTCCTTGTCCAATCGTTTCCATATCTGTGTCCTTTTCCACAAACATACTCCAGAGAGAGGGGTAGGTTGGTATATATGACGTCCTGTTTACAAGGTGGAACCGGCAGATTGTAGAAAGAGTCCCCAAATCCCTTAATAGGCGTCAACCATAAAGAGTGTCCTTCACGGGAAGTGAAGCCAGAGATGGCGCTACATTCAAAGGTTCAGGCATAGGAGAGCCACCAGGAGCAGAAATAAAGCGCTGAGAGAACGGATGGCCGTGACACCTCCACCTACGGACACAGAAATGTAGGTATATCACTTTCATGACATGTACTTCACCCATGCAGTTCAGGACAATTGAGATAAAAATGCTTCATATTTCAGAGCTGGTACAGAGTCAGAGTATCAATTATCTACGATCGCATCAATCATACCAAACGCCATTTTAGAGATGTTGGATTTGTGATACTACGGACCTCACCCCAAATGTCCCCCATTTGTCAGTGTCCTGCATTAAAAATCCCTCTTGGCTTAAATTCCCAGGTCTGTGAAATCAAGCTGACAGGTGGGTCTGGACCGGCTGATAAGGCAAACCACAGGAGGGGCTTCCTCTGCTCATCAAGATCAATTACAGAAGCTTAAGATCTCCTGGAGCCAGTCTGCGTCACTGTCACTCTATCAGCGGAGAGAGGACCCAGTCAGCGGGCTATCAAAGCTTTAGTCACGCACTGTAAAGCTTCTCATTTTAGCCCCCTAGGATAGAGTATGAAACCTGAAGTGACAGCTCCGCTCCGGCCCATGGGAACAGCGAATAGCCCCAGCAATTGATAACCCACCGTCAACTCTGAGCCTGCTATGATCTGACATGAGCAAATGGTCAGGAATAAGCAGTGACAGTAGGTTAGCGGGGCAGCTTTTAACATCATCACAGACAAAAGTCGTTTTTCTTGCGCTGATGTCAAACTAAACCCTACAATACGTTGCAACAAATAGGTAGGCTGGTATATTTTGTTTTGTTCATTACATAAGAAGTATTACTTATGATTTCGATTTGTCCCACGGGTCCATCCCCTCCTTCTGTGTGTGCCCGGACCTCCACCACATAGTTCCCGTCTGTGTGCAAGGGAAGGTCTATATAGAGCTTATGGGTTGTGAACAGAGAGCCCGTGGAGTGGCCCTGCCGTCTGTACAGCACCTATAAATCCGAAACAGGAAAAATGAAATGAGAAAACAGATTCTGATTGAAGAAAAGCAAAAAAACACATTGTCTACTCACTCTGTAACCATTCACCGGGGCTTCGTTTTCCAAAGGTTTAACACACTCCCAGGAAACATTTACTGACTGGCCTTTAAACTTCTTAGTGACTTTAGGGGCTCGACTAGGAGCTGGTAAAAAGAACGAAGAAAGAGTTAAACAAATGAGCCTCATGATGTGAAGCAAAATAGTAGAGTGTTACATACGGGATTTTTTGGTGTGAATCTGAAGTGGGTCACTGGGTGGGCCATATCCTGCAGAGTTGTATCCTCGTATTTCAATAAAGTAATGGGAGTCTGGTTTTAGGCCGTCCAGCCTGGTGTGGTTCTCCTTATTGGACACCACTACTTTATGTTCTCGTTCATCTGGGTCTCTGTGAGTGCGCCAGAACCTCACCTGCAATGCACCAGAATATTTATAAAGTAGGTAAATTCACACTACTATGGCAATTAAAAAATATTCTGCTGACCTGGTATCCATCAATAGAGCTCTGTTCAAGGGGCGTCCACCAGAAAATGGCTGTTGTGGCTGACAGCGCTTTGCCACTGATTATTTGAGGAGTTTTAGAAGGAGCTGAGAAGAAACAGAGAATACCTCAAATGTGACTTATATTCATTCAAAATTATCATGAGATTTTAACAGTTAAAACAGATAAATATTTAAAGCCATTTTAAAAAAAGAAGAGGTGAAAAAAATCCACTTAAAGTCAACCACACAATCAGCAGAGTATAAATGACTACATGCCCACCAGGAGACAAAGACTATAAAACCATTGACACTCAAAGGGCAGGCATTTTCAACGGTGCGTTACCACGGCAACGGGGTATCTGCGTAAACCATCATGCCTGGGTTGCCAGTGGTTATCTCAACTGTCTGTCAGTGGGAACTAATAACTAGGCTAAATGCTTTGCATCCTTGGGCGAATTATCAGCTTTCTGGTTCATGCTACATAGATCATGATAATCCCCTGCGACGGAGGAAGGAGGAGGAGAGGATGGCTTCACTTTCAAGGGGTATTAAAATTCCACACTATACATACAAGAACTCCTATTAAATGGGTTTAGTGCATGCAAAACCCTGTAGTGATAAGTAGCTGAGTGTTGGCATGCTGAAGAATGACTCATTGTGAGAATAGGTTGATCTTTGACAGTGTCCCCAGATCCATACAGCGTTCTTCCTTTTTGTTCTTGAGTGATGACAACTCAGAGTGTCCTCGCTGTACTCACTGTCTTGTGCAGAATAGATGATAGCAGTGGCGCTGTAGGGTCCCTCTCCTTTGTTGTTGAATGCTTTGACTTTGACTTTGAACTCTGTCATCGGGGGGATCTTGGGGTCCTTGTGGACATAGCGTCTTGCCTCCGGGTCCGCCACTGTCACACAACTCCAGTGGGGTCCGTTTTCCTGATTGAAGGCCAATATATATCCGAAGTTGGGCCCGTAGTAATACTGGGGCTCCACTGGCTGAGGATGACAAAGCAAAGAAAGTTATAGTATTGTTTGGTAAATGATATGAGGGTAATAAAGCTGTATATTCAGTACAGTGGTGGAAAAAAGCTTGCATGCATTTGTGAAATATTGTATTAAGAATCAAGTCTTCAAGTGCATTTTTGTTTATTTTTTGTTCAGTTTTGATACACATTCTCTGTTATTTGTTGACTTTCATACCGACAATGTTGAGACCTGACATATTGAAACGGTCAAGAATTTAGTTTTGTTCGTTTTTCTTGTAAACAATAAACAAAAATAAAAAAACAAATATTTCATGATAATATTTGAGATTGTGTAAAATTTTTAGGCTGTCCGAATACTTTTTCCACCATTGTATTTTGTGGTCCCCAAAATACCATGGTTGTTCTAGCCCTTCTGCAGTGCTTACCCATTTTAACTGATAAAAAGCAACAACACAAAAAAAGCACTCCCTATGCACTCACCGGATTCAAACTATGACCAAAAATACTAGCATGCAGCAAGTAAGCTCTAAATAAGTAATTTCACGATGCATAGAATTTATAATGGTCATTTTTATGAAAGCAGTGAAATTTCCCCAGCTTGCCCTTCCTTATTGTGTCTCATACATCTTTCCTGCACTATTTTTCATGTTACTTGAAGTCCTCTGTGATGCGTGTATTAGACATGATCCTGCAGCTGCTCGGAAAATGAACGCCTCATACTTCATGGAGTGAAAGGTAATGTGCCTTTGAGAGGTTACTTATCATTACCCACAGCAGGGAAATGGAGGGTAATGATTCCCATGGAGTCATTGATTTTTGTGATTACTTAGCGTTCATAAAACATGAGATCATCAAAGGCATATTCTTCCTAACAGGCTTTGCAGATTTTAAGCCTTATTTGTTTACTGTCTGTCCATACCTACCTTCCACGTAATGATCAGTTCACCATTAGTCCCTCCGCCTCCGGTGACGTTTGACGGTGCCACCACAGGAACTACAAGGAGACAGTGAACATGCTGAGAATGCACACACACAACGCCAACCCACACTGGTTATGACCTTTTCTTGGCAGCAACACATCCTTCCTCAGCAAACACAATATCATAGTGCTTTTGTTTGCCAAATGCAACACCTTCTTGTCTATGTTGCTAAACTGCCAGTAAAGGAAATAGAAAATGCTCTTTTGTTTGCTTTACCTCACTCTCACATGCTAATTATTATCTTGGGTAATGTTATTGCAAGTTTGAGATTTGGATATGTTAATTTCGGTGTAAACTTTCACATAATTGTGCATTTGTAGGAGATTATGTGGTGAGTTTGGCAGCATGCTTTGACTGTAAATGTAATATCATGAGATCATAATGACAGTGGTCAGCCCAATCACTGTTCCAAGTTTCTTGCTTTTTTGTGTCATATCCAAAAGTCCTAGTGTTTTACATCAACATACACATTAAACACATTAAATACAAGTGAATACATTTTGCGATTTAATATGTCGGCTTTTGTAATATTAAAAAGGTCATAATAAAAATAGACGCTAAAGAGAAATATACTATTCTTTGGTAAGTAAGAGTTTGAAACGACTCCTACATGAATCCAAAGTTTTGTCTTTCGGTGATGGGTTGCTTGGTTCTCCTGTTCCCAGAGTGTTGGTAGCAATCACCCTGAACTCGTAATCTGTCCAGGGAAACAAATCCACCACTGTGGCTGACTCTGCATTGCCCTCCACATCCACAGGAGCTAGAGAGAAACGTTTGATTCTTTTAAAATGACTAATGTGTCCACAACATCACTTTAATAATGAATTTAAAGGACTTACATGTTGTGGCATTCTTCCACACTTTTGAAAAGCCGTCCCTGTACTGGATGGTGTACTTGGAAATTGGACTGTGGTTGTCTGCTCCACGGCTCCACTGCAACGTCACACTCTTTTCAGTTTTATTCATCACTCGTACACCACCTGGGGAACCGGGAGCACCTGGGGTATGGACAGTAATAACAAATGAGTGAAAGGTTTGTTAGCATGACTGCAGGTTGAAGCAGTGATTCATGACACTGTCCACAAGATCACAGGCTCAAAATCTCAAATGTGTTTTATAGAAAGTGTACAGCATATTTTTTTTTAGGAATTATTTCATCTAAGAATATTGGGAGAAACATTTGCTTTTTAAATTATCTAATTAAATACCACTGATGTGAACACAGAGCTTAAACATACCAAAAAGTCATTCATATCCAGTGTTTTCCTTGGTCCTGTTGCTCCACTTGAGCCTTTCTTTACAGCATAAAAAACTAATAGAAAAGCCAGACTGCGTCCCAACCCACAGTCTCAGAAATCAGACAGGATTTACTTTTTCCGAGTCATGGATATAAGACAACTAAGGAGATTAGATAGCCAAAGTGGGGAAGCTTTTAAGCTTGCCCTCAACACAAGAGGAAACAGCAGTTTGAAAAACAATCTCTACTGAGTGTAAAAGATACATTTTCATTGTCCACAGGCATTTTAAATTCACAGACACCTCATTTAACATAGGCACATTACATCAGTGTTGGCGCTTGTTAGTAACATAGACAGCAATAGCACGTATCAACTATAAGTTACAGGTGCAGAATGTGTTTTTAGCTCAGACATTCTCCTAAAGTGCATCCGCTTCCTCGTCTGCAGTGATAAATGGCTGTCTTTCATCTCTCCCTGCCGCCCTGTACTGCTGGCATGTGACAGTCCATTAGGAGGACTCGTGTTTGGGTTGCACTCAGGGAAACGTCCCTTTGGCTGCAGTGCGCTCACCTGGCCATCTGTCAACAGCTGCTTTGAAGGCAGCGATGGTGGTGGCAGCACACCCAGGGCTCAGCAGGGATCACTGGCAGCCACATCCCAGCTAAAGTTCTTGGGTTCCTATCTGAACAGAGCCTTTGTGCACTAACACTGAGTCTGATTGAATCCCTGAAGGGAAGGCTGTAAGACAAGCTCTCACTCATCAGGAAGCAAGGAGTGAAAACACAACCTGGTGAATCTTCCAAGAGCTAAAATACAGTAGATGCAGAAGTCTGGAAATGTTTATTTAGTGCTTATTGGAGCAGGTACTGGCCTAGTTTAGGCAGTGCACTGCTGTGATAGGATACAGCAGACTAAACCCTGAAATCTAAACTCAGACAGCTTCCTTAACACCACACTTGTTCCCACAAGTAAGTACATCTTGTATATATCAATAGGTATCACCTGATGAGAACATTTGCTTTTGCCTTAACACACCTTCAAGTGGAAGAGTTTAATGCTGTTTTTCAGTGTTTTCTCTCAATGTCTTTGTGTGGAGCATCTGGACTCACAGATTTTTTCTGTTTTTTAGAGTGAACAGATTTTAATTTATTTAAACACAATTAGGTGAAGTACCTCTCTTTTCTCTTGGTGTCGCATCATCTTTTTTAACACACACAGCTGCTGCAGGGCAAATTTAATTGAATCATTCTTGTACACTTTGAGAAGTGTGGATTAAAGCGCCACAATCGTTTGATCTGAGTTTAATGCATGTCAGATCTTGTTCAAAGACTTTTTAAATCAAAAATGGTACACCTAAATAAACATATTGCTGTCACTGTACATGAACAGCTTTATTCTTTAAGTGTGAAAGATGAGACTCACCTCTGACAAGCAGATAGGCAGAAGCGGTCACATTGTCCACAGGTGTCTGTGCTGTGCAGGTGTAGTTCCCAGCATGCTTCAGCTGGACATTCTTAATGACGAGCTCACCATTTGAGCTCCCATTCTACACAAAACAACACACAAGGCACACAAGTGTGACGATGCATATTTTTTATATATACATGGAAGTAAAAGTGCTTTTAAAGATTAAAGTGAAACACATAGAAGAGAACAAATCAATGTATCACGGATATAACATAACAAAGGCAGTTTAAACAGGCTAGTGCTGACTCTGCTGAAGAGTCATGTTTGCATGTACTCAGAGGAAATTGGCCTGTTTTATGACGGGGGAATGATGGTCCAGCTCGAAAATAGGCTGTCATCAATCAAAGTCATAATGTGATGTTTGGCCAATGAGCCGATTGACAAATGAGGACCGCTAACCACTGTCTACAGCCAGAGCAGTAAAGAGGCAGAGCAGGTCATGTCAACAGTAATAGATGTGAGCGGATGGTGCTGTACAGTACAATGAGGAGGGAAGGGAAATGACTTTTAGAGCCACTCACTTAAATATGCTACACTTCTACATTGCATATTACAGTAAAAATGTAACACCAGCTTGACCTCAAATGGGATGAACAACAAGATTTCAATTTAAGGATAAAGATAGTAGAGATTCCTGTTGATCTCAGTCTCACCAGGGGTCGCTCATAGTGCTGGCTGTCCTTGTGAAGGTCAATGACCTGTCCTTCTAGAGACCAGATGAAGGTGATGTCCAGGGAAGGGTCATGTGACGCAGCACACTGCATCGAAGCGTCTTCCCCCACTTTAACATCTGCATTGGTTGGGGCCAGGGTGATCTTTGTTGCATCTGTGGACATGCACATGGGTGATCAAAGTGTTTGTTATAGTGTTTGTTCTGCAGTCAAACTTAAAAAAAATGTACAGTAATCACAAATGTCCAAAAGAGGGCAGAAAAGAGCTGTACTGAAAACACCAATGGACCTGTAGAATCTAAGTGTGAAAACATTTTTAATGACAAATGTGAATAATTCATTTGTCATTGTCACCTATAAAAAGTCGCCTATAAAGTGTAAATAGTATATTATTTACAACTACAGTCTCAGGTTAAACATTAGAAAGTGAATCTGCACTCAGGTGATAGAAAATATGTTAATAGCATGTTATTCCTTAAAACATTTATTTAAATGTAAGGACCATTGTTCCATGAGGCCTCTTTCTCATAATGCATTGCTTTTCCCTTTATACCTCAACATTAAAAATAAAATGAATAATCTTCAAATCTCATCTAATGCTCCTTAATGAACCAAGAGTGCCCCCTACAGAACACTAGCATGTGCACAGTTGTGACGCTAAGAGAGAGACATGTTATTGGAATAGTACACAATAGTGCAGACTGAAAGAGTTTATTGACCTGGAGTGTCTCAACATTCCCAAAGACACTCAAATCACAGAGTTATTATTATTATTATTATTATTAAACATTATTTATTTATTCATTTGTCTTGCCTGTGACTAAGAGAGAGCCTGTGCTGTTAGCTTTGCCCCGGGCATTCTCAGCAAAGCAGGTGTATCTGCCCTCATCGGCCCGTGTCACATTGAGTATTTCCAGGCTTCCATCCTCCCATATGAAGACCCTGCAAAGAAAGAAATTCTTCACACTGAGATAGAAGATCCATAAGATATGAAATATTAAGCACTGCGTATGAAGGTCAAAAGTCCAGTGTTTGTAATTCAGTGGACCTGTGGATGATGAAAGCACTGTGTAAAGCTGTCAGTTCTCTAATGGATATATGGCTTTCCAAGGAAAAAAATATGAGGACTCCAGAGCACTCAGCAAGATGTTACATTAAATTGAGCTAAAGGGAAAAGTATTTGATTCATTTTCTTTGCATATTTCAGACTCATGCATGACGAATAAAGCTGCATAGCGCTTGCCCCGTCACCCTTCCACACCCTATCACCACTGAGCTAGGAGACACACGCTGCATAGTAATTTCCCTCTAACTGTGTCTCTCTGTGGTGACTGGGGAGTCGTTAGGGTGGGAAAGGGTTGGGGGTCTCAGAGCTGAAAGATTAGGCTTGTTTTGTCAGTGAGGAGTACAAGGCGGGTGGTGTTAGACATCCAGACTGTTTATTTTGATAAGATTAATGTTCACTCTAATGTCAACTGGCTGAGCTTATAAAACACTGACAGACAGCGACAGGAAAGATGCCTCTGACATATGGCACGGATTTAGGGACGCTGAATAAAATCTAAAAAAAACAAATGTGAAGAATTTGTATATGAAAATAGATTAAATGGCACCAATAGGGTTTAAATGAACTGCACAGGCTAAGGCAATCCATGTAAATAGAAAATGAATATTTAAAAGGACCTTTCAACACAAGAGTTTCTAAGACTTCCTAAGCCTCTAATGTGAGCAGCCTGTTATTTGTCTCTTTTAAATGGGAGTTAATCATGGATGGAGTTAAAATGAGCTTCAGCCTTCTCTTTTTCACTTTCTCCCATCAGTTCTCTTAAACCTGGTCCATGGTAATGTGTAAATCAAAGTGTGGCAAAAGCAATGTGTGTGGCGTTGTTAAGGCTGCACACCTGGTTGAGTTGGACAACAGCTCTGTGTCTTTGCTCCAGGAGATGGTGGGCTCAGGGGCAGCTTTGGGTCGACATTCAATTACCACTCGGCCATTTTTAGCTGCCAGCACTCTCTTAACTGGGTTGTGTTCAAATGTGGGAGCACAGGCTGGAAAAAAAAAAAAAATGTGCGTTATGAATCATGAGAGTGAGAGAGAGAGAGAGAGAGAAGGAGAATATTCATTACACACATGAATAAATTAAAGCCATTTTTAATCAAATATAAGGTGCAAAAAACTGGCAGTAACTTGACAAGTCACATATCATGTTCATTTTGGTATTACAGGAACTTGCTTGGATCTCATGCTCTTTTTCTCACAGTGAGTCAGTCCCAAACATGACCTTTAGATCTCAGTCTGCTGAAGCCTACGTTTGACTCACCAAACACACGCAGCTCAGCGTTAGCGTAGATGACGCCATGGCGATTTTCAGCTATGCACTGGTACATTCCTGCATCTTCAAATGTCAACTCGCTGAACGTCATGTCACTCCTCACAAACTGCAGCAAGAGTTAAACAGTATTACTTAAACAGGGCTGACAACTTCACCAATTATAAAAGCTGACATCCACTGAGAAAGAGGTGACAATTAGTGAGTCTGGAAGAGCATTTGCTTAATGTATAATGATGTATTTAGCATGAGTCAAACATCAGCTGTAGCCTACTATCATTACTGCTACTCTCTTGAGAATTCCTTGTGACAGTTGTTTCTATGGGAAGCTACACAATGCAAGCTGGCTCCCACTCAATAACAACAGGTACTTTTTCCTACAGTATTCACCGTGCCAGCATTCTGTCAGTGCTGTGCTTTACTGTAGCTTCTCACACCAGACAAACCTGCTGAGGGCTGGCTAATATTTTACTGCAAGAGCAATAATGGTCTCTAACATGGCAATAAAGATTTATGGGTTTGAAAATGACCTTCTTTCCGTTTTTTAACCAGTGGATGTGTGGTTTGGGTTTGCCGCTGGCTACACAGGACATGGTGTATTCACTGCCGAGGCCTTTTTCTGTGCTGCTGATGTGCTCCACCCACTCAGGAAAAGCTGAGTCAAATCAAGGAATTTATTAAAATGATTCAATCACAGAATCACACACAAGATTTTGAGTCAGGAGGTTTTGTTACCTTCTACAGACACTCGAGCAGAATGGTAGTCCTTTCCTTTGGAGTTGACTGCTTCACATTGATATGTTCCAGCATCTTCAGTCTGTATATTATTCAAATGCAACTGAGCCCCTGCCATGCGAACCTCATGATTGGCCGGTAGGGGCCCGTCCAACTTCTTCCAGCGGATTTCAGGGACTGGGCTGTGAAGGGCAAAGAGAGAGATACATTTATGTATATCATAAATACAAGGCATAGTACAATTCTAGATTGAAACATAGTTATTTGTAAACTACATATTGTTATTCTATACTTGCTCAAACTTACTTTCCAAGGGCAAAGCATTCCAAGGTGATATTTTGTCCCACCATTGCAATAGTGTCTGGGAATTTGACATTAAGATCAGCAGGATATTTCCTGATGGGACCTGCAAGATTATTAGTTGTTATTTGTGAAAAATGTGCTAAATTGTCTTAGTCATCAATCAAAGTCAAAGTATTGCATTATTTGTAAAGGTCAGAGTGAATAAAGTCAAACTGTGGAGCAGGAAGTGGGGCACTAACGTTCAGCCAGAGGCACCAGGGGAATATAGTTGGAGAAGACGCTCTTTGAAATTGACGGGCTTGATGCAATACAGGAATAGTTGCCGCTGTCCGAAGCATCCACCTTGGAGATATAAAGGTTGCCTGTTATCTGCGAAACAAAACGCCTCTTGTCCAGTGGGATGAAGGTGGGGAACTCATTGAGGATCCATCGAAATGACAGCTCGGCTAGGAATAAAAGAAACAAAAACAACAAACAAAAGCTGTCCATCAAAAGCTTAGACACATAGCAACAGTGATGGAGAGAGCAAAGGGTGACTGGCTGCGAGGGTGGCACTGTCTGAACAATGTGAATGTAGCATGCAAAACAAAAATAGCACAATTACTTTGAGCTATGGGGGTTTGTTATTCAAGCATCTATTGACCTTTGAGATGATGATTTTAGGCTTCAAGGCATGAGAGGGGTTTGATAAGGTAATTCTGCATGGAGAGGCTATAACTCTTTCACTTCTGTGTTAGATACATTTGCACAAGCGAAGTAAAGGGCTTTCTGGTTTGTTCAAATAGCTATGGCTTAAGAAGCAATAATATTTGTGGATAAAGTAAAATAGGCCACTTAAAGATGCAAGCCCCGCAGAAAATGAGGACAATGTTGGATTACAAGCCCATCTTGAAATAAACTATAAGAGACTACTATGCCTGCACCATGCCTTGATTTTATATGCTTAATAAAAGAGGCCATAAAAATCCCTGCGAATAAAACAAAGAGCCTAAAATGATAGTAATGAGATAGTGATGTCATTATTTCATACCTCAGAGAACATTATGAAGGGCAACTCAATCCTAAGACAACAGGGGAAAAGGCTTTGGTTCATTTCATTATTACTCTAATTTGGTTCATGGAAACCCCACAGCAGACAGTCTGTGTAAAGAGGTTAGAGCATCGAGCACTGATAACTGATGCCTAGACAAAAGGAAGGCAAAAACCTGCCACAGTGATCACATTTTACATTTTTAAAAGCTTTTGACTATGGTACTGCAATTTATTGTAGCAGCCAGGTCTACAAAATGGAACAAAACACAACAGAAATGAGAAAACCTGATTGTACAGTCTAATCAATCAGCTGCTGTTACACAATGAGAGGGGGTTGAACACAATCATGTAGCTCTTAACCAGAAGCACAGCCAGGCTTTGCGTTGGCTACCTGGATAATGTGGTGGGGGAGCGCAGAGCAGCACAGCTCCCTGTCCCTCTTTGACCTGCACCGGCTCCCTCTCCTCTGACGAGAAGAAATCAAGGTCTGAAAGAGGCAGACAAAAATCAAGACGTTTCTATGTGCTGGGTGTTCTATGCACTGAATGCACCATTGATCATAATCTCTCTGCACATTTAAACATCTCTTAAAAGCACTTTCTATTACAGGTGGACCAGAAGTGTAAAGATTCGATCAATTTAACACTTATTTTGAAATTAGATTGAAGGTTTTAAAAGAAAAGTGTTAGTATTATGGAGTTGGATCACCCAACGACTGCCCTTTCCACACCACTTAAGACTTGTCCCGGCCGTCCTTTCCGATTTCTGCTCACTTAATATGAATGCAAAAACAACAACCATTCCCCTGTTACAGTGCCACAAATCTGCATGGTGCATATCACATATGGACCACTTACATCCAAACTGAACAGAGGCCCAGCGGCTGATGACTGTGCCGTGCTTGTTGGACGCCAGACAGGAGTACCTTCCCACGTGTTTACTTTTGATGGGCTTGCTGATGACCAGGTTGCCTCCAACTAAACTGTAGTGGCCGTCTTGTGCATTGAAGTCAATGTCTCCACTGTCAAACGTCCACCTGTAACGATAATCCCACATTTTATTTCCAAGTCAGTTTGTGACTAATTTCAAGGCTCACCTTTACTGTTGTGCTCAGAAATGCAAATTTAAAAGCACTACTTCATGCTTTTGCACATTTCATTACACATGTCACCATGCTCAAGATTATAATTAATGGGTTGCTATTTAAAATCTACAGCCAGTGTCTGTCAGGTTTTGAAACACAGCCAACTAATGCCACTGTAGATAAACCCTTTTAAACACTTAACATGTGGTTAGCTCTGGTCAAAACTCATTTCTGTCCCCGCTGACATATAATAATAGACTCACTGACTGTGGGAAGAAGCAGAGTAATTCCATTTACATATATTTATATGTAAATTAAAATGGATCGTCCAAAACATTTAATTAAGGCTGCAAAATAAGTCAAGGCAGACACGGAGGCAGTGGGCAGAAGCTGTGTTTCTTATTTTCTCTGCAAGACTTTAGTCTACTATTTATATTTTGTGTATTCCCAAGGACACATAGTACATAATATAAGATGTAAAGGGTCTCAAGTATGTATATATCTGTAATGTAAGTTTGGAAAGTGAAATGTATAGGAATGTGAAGCACTGCTGAATGTTCAGGGATCACATTGGCCAGTGTGGGACAGCAGGAGATGGGCTACAGGGAGTGCACTGTGGGAGGTAATGAGGTCGATAGGGGTTACAGTAAACATATGTTACTTGTATGAGGCAGGTGGATTGGCTCGGGCCCGGCAGTTCATGGTGATTTTGGCCTCAGGCGCCTCCTCTGGGTAGATGGTATCCACCGGCTGCTCCTCAAACACTGGCCCGTAACCCGTGGCTTCATCTGCTGACAACAAACAAATGAGATGAGGATAAAAAAAAAAAAAAAAAGCAGGGTCAGAATTACAAACAGACAAAAAGTGTTAGATGTTCACTATGTTGTCTGGCAGTTCTGGGGCAGCTCTGTCAAAAATACAGACAGCTGGGTTCAGATGCAACATAAATGGATTGAAAGGGAAAACATCACACTGACTTGACTGTGGGATGCTCCCATGAAGACGTACCTGCTCGTATTTTGTTGTCTTTTTTAATCCTAAACTAATCTAATCCTAACATCCTCACGCTCTCTTTCACAGTGATGAATCCAAATCACTACATCACACTAATTATGACAGGGATGTTCTCGCTCAGGTGCCAAAACACAACAACACATTCATCCATTGCCAGGGAGTATCACATTCTTAAGGGAAAATTCAAATGCTATTCTGTTGTAGCATTATCCAATGGTGTGTGTGCCCCTTTCAGTCATATCCAAACCTCTCTTGATTCAGTTTGAATTTTATGCCATTAACATGCGCACAGAATTAGCCTCAATTACTCAAAAAAAAAACAGATATCACAAGCAAACGTATGAATAAAGCATAAACACAATGCCAAGCTATGAATAAGCAATGAGCTGAAATGTCTCCAAATACTGATTATTCCCCCAGATCAGGAGAGTGTTAGCAGACTGCAAAAGTACAAATCTGAAACATGTGCATTCGTGTCTGCACGCTATTCCCTTGCGCTTCTAGGGTCTAAGAAAGCACAGCTGACACCTCAATAGGGAAAAGCAAGGTCTTTAGACGGTAATATCCTGGCTCTATTCAGTGCATTTAACTGGGTCTACATTGGTGCTTAGGATTCATTCATGCTGAAAATGTCATATCGACCCGCGGTGCACAACCTGAGCAGACGAGGGCTGTATTCATGGCGTTCTCAAACAGCATTCTTGATCATTGTATCAAAAACAGAGAGCGCAATGTGTGAATAATGATGAAGTTTCAGAAATCCAAATGGTAAATTCACTGAACAGAAGGTAGTATTTGTAACAAGTGTATGCAGTTCATAATTTAAAGTTCTGAAGCTCAATTCACCATTGAATGTGAGTTTAAAATGCATATAGTGGGATAATAGTGGATGCTTAGGCTGCAGTGGTCTTCCATTGACTTTCATTCAATAAATCACTACTAGTGCTATTTAACAGTGACTTCAAAGTTTAGTATTCTTTAACAGGGGTCAGTGCTTTCAAGTTGTAAATCTATGTTGTCCTCAGATAGACACCTGATAAAATGCCAACCAAAAACAATACACAGTAATGGCCAAATTTAAAAAATGGGAAAAAAGACAAAGAAGACAAATATCTTAGGGTTTGCAGTATGTTGAATAACACCGTACAATCGTAAAAGGGCTGTAAATATTACATGACTGTACTGTAAGAATGGAAATAATTCCAATGCCTTTCCACATTCATAAAAACAAATTCACAGGTCCAACCTCCCTACATTAGGACACTGAACCAAGAGGCAGCAATTAAGATGTTACTAGACAGGATGAACTCCCACTCACACTCCAGTAGCCAGCCGTGCACAGCTGCTTGACATTGATGCAAATCCCAAGGACTCTGAATTACTGCCGGCTGAGAGAGAATTAAACATAGTATGAATGGGGTTTGTGGAGCAGATGAGAGGCATATTAAGAGCAAAGCAGCATGCTGGGAATAAGTAAAAAAGGGAACAAATACTGAGAGAGAATTACTAGAACGCTTAAAAAGGAGTCCACAGAAAAGTAACCCTGCCTTTACAGTAGTTTGACATGTAAATATGAAATATAAATGTGTGATGGGCTGAAGGACTTGCATGGTACAACTCAAACAGCAGTTGAAAAGTAGCACAGAGGAACGTGTGCGGGTGCCATTCAAATCCTTTCTCTGTAAAGTGGGATGTGACAGATGGTAGCGGGAAGTGTTAAAGCAGGCCACATAAGGCCCACTGCCTGGAGACACTTGGGCCTGCACCATTCTGTCTGCCTCGCTTCACTTCTCTGACGATCCGTCTTCAGATACTGCATGAGCCGCATTTGACAACGCCTTTTAGATTTCCCATCCTTCACAAAGAGGCAAAAGAGACTGTTCAGATCAGAGAAGAGTGGGCTCTTTCCGGGATCTGCTTTAAGTGACCTTCTCATGGTCAGACTTCATCATCAAACAGTCAACAGGGAAGGACTGATTCAATTTAAAATACCACAATTGTTTTATAAGTCTGTTATCATCCCAAGCATTAGCAGTAGACAGTATTAAAGGCATCCTTATTGATCTGCTATGTCACATGTCAATGTATATGTTTCCGCTAAGTTCACTTTTGCGTATATACTGTACGTAGACTATAAGTAACTGTCAACTGCTGTTTGTATAATTATTATAAAATAAAATCATCAGGCACATGCCATTTTGCTGAATAAATATATTCATGTAAATAGTGACATAATCCACACAAATCCCAAGTGGACATGATCCTTTGATTCATTCAACTTGTCTCCACATGTGTAGCAGGGTTTATTTGCTCCACCAGCCGCTTGTCTGTGTGGGACACATAACATGTTGTGTCCTGCAGGCATCAACAGCAGTGTGTAACAATAATTACTCACAAACCCCAGAGCTACACAAAGAGGTATGGTCGCTAGCCAAAAAGCCCCTGGGAAAATTACCAACTTCTTCTTTTGATTCTACATGGAAACACTGTTCATTATAATTTAATTATCCTGCTTTAATACAAACCATAACTGTCATAACTGAACAGTTCTTCTAAATGCTTATGCAGTACTGTAAAAGTGAATATTGTTCATATGAATAGATAAGTTCAAGTGTATGCCCTTCCTTCAAGAAAATCAATCCAATTTATGGCAAACACATTTCTAGTCTGCTATTTAAAGAAAATAGCTGCCTCTTCTTTGGTTAAACTATTTAGCATTGACTGAACGAAGCCTGCCCACAATCATTTCACAGTTGTAGCTTTTGAATGCACTCTGTGTGGATAATCAAATTTATTCCACACAGGGTTCTTTGGTATCATCTGTGTGTTACTATTCATTTTTCCTGCTGTAGTCAGACAAAGAGTTCAAAATACTAAAGCCAATGCACATAATGTTTTTGCGTGGAGTAATAATATTAAGCCATATAACAAGACTAGAGGATGCAGACCTGAGCAGGAGGTAACACACAATCATACACAGGAAAACATTCAAAGTTAATGAATAACATTAAATGAATAAATAACAAGAAATGAATTATTTCCCTCTCCAATGGTGGTGCCATGAAAATTGCAACATATACAGACCACACAGCTTCACAAGTTGTTCCCAAGCAACAAATCAGCAAGCTTCCCTTTTCCAATTTACCCCTCGCTGACACTGCAATGCTTTCTTTTTTTTTTTACACGTACTGGAAGCAATCTGAGGCAGACAGTAAACACTAGCAGTACATTTGTATAAAGTGACACTTTGAATCACAGCTTTAAATTCAGCTTTTTCCATTTAAATCTCTCCCGTCTCTAAAAACAAATGCAAGAACATGATGTGGTTATGGGTAAAATCAAATGATACAAATCGAAAAATTACATTTAATAATAATAAATGTAGATAATAAATGTAGACATTAACATGTCTGTCATAAATCTTGTACAGGAATAGCAACAATGACCTCTAGAAAGAAATTCATTATTTCTGCCCCTATGGTAAAATAGGAGCCTCTGGGAAGAGTTTGTATGAAACTAAAGTGGATCTGAAAGAGTTATGTCTATGTATGTATTTGGTTTTATGTGGTCTATGCATCAATCTGCTCAACTTTGATCCTTAAACTGGACTGGATCTTATTTGTGCAAATTTAAATTTTATTTCTGCACTGTACCATGCACACACACTTACCTTATATGTTATATAAATAATCACATCAAACACAATCATATTACACATAAGCTGAAAGGAACACTTTCTTACCTCCATAGAAATCCTCTCCTTGTACGGAGGCACCTGCAATTTCATCAGAAGAAATGGCGTCAATTTTGAGATTATGTGATTAAATACACTAAAAATATGCTCTATTCATTTTTAATAAATTCAGCTGCTGAGTATTAAAATCTGTTCATTTGGAAACTGAAAAGGAGGACACCGTACTCTGAAATGACCTCAAGCTAAAAGCTATCTTATCTGATGTATCATTTGATATATTTTATTAAAAGCACAAAAAGTGGATTTGTGTGAGCAGAAAGTAAAGGTAATACAAAAACAGAAAACAGTAAAACAGGCAACATTATCCTTTTGTGCTGCCAAAATAACATTTGTCACAAACCACTGCCCTTGAGCATATGTTTTGATATAAGTGAATGTACATTATATACCAGCCTTGCTGCACCATATCTCCAGGTGAACTGCTGCAAAAAGCAATAAATATCAACTTGTTTCAAAAACTATAAAATACAACTGAATTTTTTTTAATCTCAATCCAGTTTCGAGGCTGTGTTTCCAGTTTATACGCAAATGACAAGAAAAACATGTGAGAGCAGTTCGGGGAATAGGAGCTGAGAGTGGGATGTAACTTCTTCGACAGGTCATTTTCAGGCCTGCTGTTTTCTGTCAACTTTGCTCTGTTTCCTACACAGCCGAGTGCACAGCAGTATCGACCCCAGTGCCCTTAAATGTAACTCCCATTGAGAAATCCATCCAATACAAGTTTGACTGGTGTTACCCCTGTGATCTTGGAATATAAATAGTTTTGACTTTTTCTGTGATATTCACATTTCATTTTAAAACACACCTTAAGTTCAAACACTTTTAGTAACATCCTTTTATTATTTCCTTACTTCATTCCTCCTACTGTCTCATTATGATGACTAGTGCCTTCAACCTTCTAATTTAGTCTAATGGCACACTGTCAGTCCTGCCTCCAATGATTAGTGCCTGACACTCAGGTTTTGACAAGTGATGAAGATCCTGATATTTAACATATGAGTTACATTTCACTACATTTGCTCATTTGCTCTTCCTAGCACTAGAATTTTAATGTGATAGGTAAACAGCATACGTAACAAACAGCAGCAAAGCACTTTTTTTGGCTCAATACGTTTGCCCAAAAACTAAAACGTGACTGCCCAATATTCATCGTGACTTGATGTGATACTTACTATGAAGAGAGATGAAGAGGAGCAGAAGATGAAGAGGCAGGGAAAGGTGAACCATGATGTTGAAGTGAGGACCACCAGGTGGTTACAGCCTGAAGCTCAGCTGAAGCAACATTAGCAGGACTGATGGGTGCTCCTGAAGAAGAAAGGAAAGTGGACATAGATTAAAACCAGTTCAAATTCAAATCAGATTCATGCACTTTCTAAGGACTTCAAGGGCCTCATTCCACAACAAGTACATCCACAACCTTGAATGGCATTTCTGTAAACACACTGATAGAATACATAGACAATGTTAATAAGGATCCAACCGCATCAAGCGTAAACAGCTACCGTATCTGCAGAAATAGTGTCAAAACAATAAGAAATGTAAAGGCCTGAACAAACACAGTATAAACCACCAGAAGGAATGGCTTTTGGAATTGCAATAAACACATTTTCAGCCTTTATTTTCACAGATAGGAGACACGTGAGGGGATGTTTTGTATTCATTCATGTGTATTTAGTCAAGTGTATTTATTCATCTATTTTATCCATGAATATCTGCCCTTGTAAATGTTTGTAAAGGTTTTTTTCTCAGATTTGTTTGTATTCTTCCTCACCCTCACTATTTTTACCCGGGTGATGAATCAGAAAACAGATTTGGTTTTGTCACCTCCCACTCACAAACTTCAGCGATGCAGCATGTCATTTTCTATTAGTTTGATTAGCAGCAGTCTTGAAGACTTTAGTTTTGTTTTTTTTTAAAAGCCTAAAATGTCAGACTGAAACATGATGAGGCTCATCTTTGTGTCGTTAGCAGGATTGATCAGTAAATCAGTGCATTCTGAAATCCATTAAAAGGACAGACCATTTTAACACTAAATTCCCCAAACCATTATATGCTCTATTATAGTTTACAATGGACCAATTCAGTGCTGTGTCACGATGTCAAATGTCTCAGTGTTTCATCTTCATTTAATACAGGTCAATATTTCTCTGCCTGTCTGTCGTTATTTTTGTCTCAGCAGCATTTAGCGATGACATTAAACCTTATCTGTTGCATCAGGCACAGTGTGATTTGGCAACTTTCTGGTATCACGTTAACATTGGATTACACCTCTCAGTGAAGCCGCCATAAGAACTACTCTTTCATGCAATTATGATTCACAACATTGTAGTTATTTCTCCGTCAGTCAAATATTGTTGGGTCCAAACAGTGTTGCTTTTCTGCACTGATTGCTATAAATAACTCCAGTCTTGTGGAGAGCTGCGTGGTGCCGGAGCCACACTCATTTTCTCTTCTCCAAATGATTAAGTCCAATCCTGCAGTAGCCCCGTGTTAGTTGTCCCTTGCAGGATTACAGCTGCTAATCTGCTGCTAATGACTGATTTTCATGTTGATTAAGACTGTATCTGTGTAAAGCAGCATCTCATACCACTGCAATGACCCATGTGTGATTCTCCCCCTTCATTAAATCCACTTTTTTTCTTACTCCTCCCTCAGCAGCAGGTAATAAATAGACATCAAGCCACCCCATGAGAGACTTGGTGAAGAGGTATTATTCAGACACGAA
This sequence comes from Rhyacichthys aspro, assembly GCA_036850595.1. Lineage (NCBI taxonomy): Eukaryota > Metazoa > Chordata > Actinopteri > Gobiiformes > Rhyacichthyidae > Rhyacichthys > Rhyacichthys aspro. The sequence goes on from CM072153.1 coordinate 15,226,894, forward strand.
TACAGGGATTTAAAGGTTGTAAACACAACATTTTTCACAGTTCAGAGGCAAGATATGCATTGAAAGATCAGTAAGTTGACAATGAAGGCTGCTGACTCTCACTGGATGCAGATAACAGCCAACATTCGGCAACTGTAGACCTATTGTAAATCATTTCAAACTGAATTACATGCTTCATTTGTCCACAATCAACTGGGTATTACACTTGGCAAATGTTTAGATAAAACAGGGCTTTAGTCATATCAGTAAAAACAGCACAACATATTTATTTGACATAGACGAGCTTTACTTTATGTCACAGTGAATGGAGATGTCAATATTTATCTAATTTGATTATCAAAACATGACCATAAAAGTCAAGATATGTTGAGATATATGACTTTTATTGTCCATCACACAGCCTCAGGCCAAACAAAAAAAGGGAGTATTTCATTCACTTTGACTTTGGCCAGTCATGCCCCAAGGGGGTTAAAGGGGTCATGATAAAAAGCAGAAATGACAGTAATGGTCACTGTAGGGCAGCAGTAAATCCCAGAATCAGCTCCTACCGCAGCTGCTTCTTCCCAGAGTAATACAAATGTGGATTTCTCACAATGAGCCAGTGAATTCTGAAGGGAGTAATAGGGAAGAAAGAGATTGAAATTCAACCAGCAAAGCAAAGCAAAGCCGAGAGAGAGAGAGAGAGAAGGGTTTAGAAAGTGAGGAAGAAAAAGCACCAAAATCAGACCGTGAGCAGTAATAGCTCTGACGTCCTGGGTGTGTGATTTATGGGGGAGAAGAAATGGCCTTCTTTGAGGGCTGTCAGATCGGGGCCATGTGATTTACTGTGATGACTGGAGCACTCTTGTCACGTGCACAGAGCCTTCCAAGACAGGAGCCCCATTAATACTGATTATAAGAGCATGGTGTCTTTGGGTGAATGGCTGCTCTCATGGCTTTTATGGTACAGCAATCGAGTAACAGTTCTTAATGGGTGAAGATGGGATTGGCTCGTTCACTGTGTACTGCTGCACTCTTATGGGGCTCCTTGTTGTCTCCCGTAATCTCCTAATCTATTAAGGTCATTAATGATTGATGAGGCATGAAAGTAATGTAGCTGCTGGAGAAAGGGACAGTCTTAGATGAAACTATGAAACAAAGAATAATGGCAAAGAGGCGTACCCCAGGTGTTCGTTCTGGGACCAGATGTATTGTTGTTCCAGAATAAAATGAGTGTTTGCATAGTTTCATTGCTGGCCACTAGGACCCCCCACAGCACACAAACTGCTCCTTTGGAAAAGTGTTGCTAGGATACAGGCCAGCGTGAAGATAAAATCCCATCTGTACTGTTTTCCTGCAGCTGTACAGTCCCGACGTTATACCCAACTTATTGTGCTTGTGTTTTGATACGAATGCACAATTTTCCGCAGTGTGTGTCATGAAGGTCTTTGTTTTCATCACACAAAAATGTTGCCGGATGATTCATGGTATCGCTCGGCATCAGCTGTACGTAACGGGGCCCTATTTGTCTGGTGAGTGGTGAGATCTCTATTGCGCTGTCACACCTCTCTGTCCGAGCCAGCTGACACCTCCGGCTACACAAAGAATCAATAGTGTCTGCCTCATGTTCAATTAGACTCAAATCAACACGCACAGGTCGGGCACAACCTGCAAATGAAGACAGGTCTGCTAATATCCAAGTGACGCTCGGCAATCTGATTAGAGCAAATGAATGAATGATGGAGCTGTGCCCACTGGGAAACATAATGATGACAGGAGGCTTGGTGCGCCACGTTCAATAAATAGACAAAGGGTTCATACATGGTTAAAAAAGTTATAAACTATTCAGGTTGTGTGCTGTTTAAAATGGTAGCTAGAAAAGGTTGCTAAGTCAATAATACGCTCTCTCAATACATTATAAAAAGCATATAAATATATTATTTAACTGTTCTGCTATGTTTTCCTTTGCCATACCAGCAGTTATGGTGCTATCTTGACTAGTGATTAAGCACCAGAATCAATTTACTATCTATAAAGGGCAACTGGAGATTAATTGTAAAAAGAGTTCAATTTTAAAGTTGTTCTCCATTTTTGGTAGGTCAATATGTTGTAGGAGATGAACACATTAAAGTGGTACACAATACGAGTACTGACAGTATTTTTAACTCATGTGAAATGCTTAGTGATTAAATGAGTAACAGTGCCCCCTCTGGCCTGTGTCACTGCTCCCACTGAGCCTATTCATTCAGGCAGCTGTTGGGTTTCATGTCACGTTACTGGTTTTGAGCTGGAGAGTGCTGCACTGGTGGTTATCGGCGCAGTGTTGACGACTGGAAGCAGCAGGACGTCTGCTCAGGGTTTTCTTACGGCAGCTGTCCAAATGACAATCGTCAGGAGCCGACACATCAAGGAGCTGGAGCCTCGAAGGCTGACAGAAAGCAGAGATGCAGCAAAGATGATGCGGAAATGTCTCCTCAAGGATCATATAAAGGCTGCACTGAATGATTTCCTTTGTAATATGAGACAGATTGGGACTAATGCATTTTTTAAAATCAACCACAAATCATAATTGCTGCCATGGTACAAGCACACCTTGAAGCAAATGTACTATTTTTTTAAAGTTAGTAAAAGATTGGCGATTATTGCATCAGTGTTTCTGTGAAAACTATTTTTTTATGATGTGCAAATTGCATAGATGGTATCTCCTTCAGTTCAAAATCAAGCAACTTATGTCTTTTATGGCAAGAGGTAACATGATTTTTTTTTTAACAACTTTAAAACATTTAAAGCATTCACAATTTGCTCAATTTCTTCTCAAGAATGAAAAGTCCCTTTGGTTTATTTCATGCAGAATAAAGGATTTTGCTTCAAAGCAAGGTCCTGACCATGAATAATGTATGATAAAGTCATTGATTTTGATTCCAGAATAAGCTACACAGTGTGTGAATGTGACCACAGCCCATATTCAGAGATATGTACCTCTCTGTATCTGTGCAGAAACAAAAGTCATCTTGTCTGCAGACAAACAGGTTTATGTCTCCCAGAAGACAAACACAATGATTGAATTAAATAATAGACACAGACATAGGCTATCAAAGCTTATTGTACAGAGATAAAGCAGTGACCCCAAGACAGCACCTGCAAAGAAAGACTGCAGGTTTACTTTTATAGAGACAGTTATTATGTCAATAAAAATGCGCTTCCAGTCTTATATTTTATTTTTGTCTTTTGTAATGTATTTTTTGATACTACACATAACTACATCACATATACTTTATAAGGGTAGGTTCAACACATAGCCTTTATCCACTACTTTTGAACACTTTCTACTTTATCTTTGTCATGATGTTATCCAGCTGCAGAGGATCCAGTCATGGGCCATTCACTGTGTCACTGTCTGCCTCCTCCCTCTCTCACCGCTGCAACTCTATGCCTCTCGCCCAAAAGGAGCAGCCATGCTAATGTAAGCTATTTACCCCAACCCCTGCAGTCAACACAATGCCCCCCAGCGCCACAGAGACTCGGCAACCTCAGCTGACCTGAATATCAATGACACCATTCATTCAATCTACAAAGGCTGAGGCTAGACTATCAGATAAGTAATGTTGACCTCCAAACAGGTAGGAAATAAAATCAGCAGCATAGCATTCAACAGTCCCGATTTAAGGCTGGATAAATGTAAAATAAATAAATATAAATATAAATAAATAAAAAATACCATGTCTCCTAACAACAAAAACAAGATACAACTTCACTAAATTGCTATATCCAGTGGAATAGTGTTTTAATGGTAGGACAATCTCAAATGTTTCTTTATTTCATATTCATTATTTTCTGTTCTTAGACCTGCCTTAAACTTAATAAATGAAAAATAACAAAAAAAGAATCAGAGCTTCTATGTGAATTATTCCAGGAATAAAAACTGCATTGTCTGCATTGTGTTTTATAATATTTATTCAATTATAATAATGACCTTCTTTATTCATTCACACCACACATGTCCAATATAGATAGTGGCTAACAGCTTCTTACATGAAAGCCAGAAAAGCTATAGATAATGCATATCTTGGTGCCCATTCGCTAATGACTATATGCTGTAAATAACTGTTATTACTCGGTGACAGAGAGGTACTTAGGCTTAATATTGGAGCACAGAAGATGAGACAGAAGACTTCATGAGTTCCACGTAGAGAGAAAACAGTTTATAGAAATACACTCCTCAGGGTCAACTGCTCTGAAAGCTACAATAAATGGTGAACAATAAAAAGATTACACTTTGCAATCATCGTTTATTGGATTAGAGCAGTGAATCCAGCACTAGGCCAAAGATTAGGCTGACACAGAGAACATATCAGAAAAGGCCACAAACATTCAACTTAATTGGATGTACATCACCCATCAGCTGTCAAACAAAGCTTTTCACATGAAACAGTCTGGCCAGTCAGAATGGGCTCACTGCTCACCTTACTGTGTACAGCTATCATGGCACTGGTTATATGACAAGGATGAGCTCTTTTAGTAGCCTGTGTCCCCATCCCTTCTGAGGTGCCTACCCTGCCAAGTGTCCTAAATATTCTGCTCCATTGTCTGCTATGCCACTGGCTGGAACCACTCTCCGAAGGTGCAAAGAGGGGGGAGTGAATGGAAAGGGCTAATTCCCCGAGCAGTACAAGGACCCATGCAAATCCAAAGCCAGGGAAGAAGCCTCCCTGCAGTGAAGAGGGGTCTTCTCTCCTCGCCGCAGTGAGTCTGGGGTTTAATCTTTTAAGCCTCCAGTCCCGCTCCCATGCAAAATCACAACAGGCCCCCAAATATATACACACACACACAAGACAGTTTTAGAAGAGAACCCCCCTCCTTTTCTTTTCCCGCTGACCTCAGCCATCATTAGGCTGGCTGCGTGCCAGACACATCATCAGCTCTGTCGTAATCATCATCCCCAATTCTGTCACACACAACACCATCTTCCCTCAGAAAAGATGCCGTCTGTCTAAGAGGCTGAGCAGAGAAATACTCACTCTGCAGAAAGTTTCTCTACCAGAAGAAATGATAAGACATGAAGGACTACTGCTGTGATGTGGACTACTTGTTTAAAGCTGATAACACATATTCCCAGTACTAAGCATATTGTGTGATTCTTCTCAGAGTTATGTATTCATCTTTTCCCGTTCAATGTGTTATTCACAGTTATCAATAACTCGCCTCTTTTGAAGTTTCTTTATCTAGAGGTATTAGTCTATCTTACTTATCAAAGAATTACACCCAAGCCTTTTTATGCTTCAAGGTGAACAATATTTGTCTCACAACTTGTGTCTCTGACCACACATTCATTAATAAAAAATACATTTGGTCGAGAAAAGACACTAAAAGCATTGTTGAAGAGCAAAGAGTGAATAATTGAGTTGCAAACTGTCATTCTCTCATTCTGTTTCAGTGGTGTCATGAGATCTAGTGGATGTCAACAATCACCTTTATACACATTTACACAAAAAAATTGTTCATCTAGTAGTTGCAGTAACTATTCTTATTGAGACAAATCAGGATCGGGGAAGAGAACTAAATTGATCAAACTTATTGTATTTCATTGTATTAAACACTCACAGTTCCACATAACTATCCCAGTACTTTACAAAAAAGGCTGTACCAACGGGGTAGAAGTGTCCTAATGGATTTGTTAAAGCTTTAAATGGTGTTAAGGTTTGTGCTTGATGTCATTTTAGTTACATAAGTGATTACAGAAAATAAAAGGGGTTGTAGAGGAGAGCTAAAAGCAGATTTCGCAGAAGTCACTTAGTGTAAAATGTATCCAGTGAAATGTGTGCTTAACCTTCATGTAATTAAAACTAATGCATCAGGGGGAGAGGTCTGCAGACAGGACTAGATGCAGGCTAATGGCTTCTGCCAGGCTCAGAGAACATTGCAAAGTCGTCAAACTAATGTTGGCAAAATTGATACTGGTCTTGAAGCCAAAAATTTTCTCTAGATATTAAAACGAAACTGGTCAAGGAGGTAAATGATTTACTTTCAACATTGATACTGTATAGAAAATATCTTGAAATGCAGCCAGGGAGGTTTTGTTAATTTCTTTTTTAATGATCTCTCCTTCAAAATTGTCTAGCCCATGAGTTTATCAGAGTGGTGCAAAAGCCCACAGTACAGGACACGGGTGCTTTATATGAGTGTATGTATAGTGTCGGACTGGCTTCATTGCACCAGCATTTTCCTGCAATGCAAGATTTCTGACTCAGCAGCATCCCACCACTGTACCATAGTAATAAAAGAGGATAATTTCCTGCCTTGTGGCCTGTTTTACAAAGGTGCAGTACATCAGATTGTTGGCTGTTTCATAAAACATCCTAAAACATCAACACAGCTTAATAACACAGCTGGGAATAGTAGAAACTTGACTTTTGCTGAGTCTATAGACATCTGGTAAGTTACACTATGGCACCAGTCAGTGGGATGTATAAGGAATTATTACAAGAACATTTTTTTCCTTAAATTTGATGTGTTGGAAAGCAAAAAAATCTCCTACACAACTTGTGATTGATGCATATCAACTTTGATTTTATGGTAAACACTAACATCCCACATTGTTTAAATACTGAGCTTTAATAACCATATTGCACTTTGGCAGCTCAGCTTTCTCTTCAATAAATAATAGTCAATAATAACTAAAAAGATTTTTCGCCAGTGATGAAGGCAATTATATTCTGTGGTTGAAATGTATTGTTTCGTGTGTTTGGTGTCTGGTTTGGTGGCAGCATTAGATATTGATAGACTCTCATAGCTTATGATTATAACAAATCTGGCTTTGTGAAATCTGGTGGCTGTTCCCTGTGGCCACATTTGATGTGGTGCATGTCAGCAGTATAATGAGGAGACATGAAAGAGAAGAAACAAATACATATTCAATGACATTGTTCATAGCTCGTCTGAAGCTTTTACAGTCTTCAAACAGATCTTCTATTGGGATTTTTTGGCAATTCTTTCTTTTCTTTTTTGTATTTAAACTCAGAAGAATGTCGCTGTTCCCCTTTATGTTTTGTCAGACTTAATGCTGTCATCTTGTACGCTACAGAGAGCTTATTAGTTCACCTAAATATTAGACAGGTCAGTGAATCACAATGTGTTTCTGTGGCACATATGAATAAATGAACTTGCTTTCCAAAGGGTTTTAAGTGGCTATAAGCAGACTTCACTGTTTATTGCTGGCTGGTAAAAGCAGATACAACTACAGGCTGACTTAAGTCAGTATAAATTGCTTGTGATTGCCCAGATTCCATCAAAATCCTTTATTGTGCCTCATTGAGTCTTTCTTAGAAAACTGGCAAAACAAGAAGTCCAGGTGGTGACTTGGGTAAAAAAGCCCAAATGAGACTGACCTGTCCAGGGCCTTTGTCTGCATGTTAATATGAGCAGTACAGGGAGGTTTAGCTGAATAAAACTACACTGAAAAGCAGTCATCTCTTATTGCAGCAGTGCTGTTTTGTGTGTGTTTTAGGCCAAGTCAGTTGGGAAACAGGGGAAGGGGAGCTCAACTATTGGATTACTTTGAATATGTGATAAGACAAGGGTAAAAACCCATGTGTGTCATGTGCTATCTGAGAAATACAGGAAGAGTCTCTTCTTCCCCATCTCAAACAGCAACAGTGTGCTAAATAATCTAGAGCTACACTTGACCTTTGCCTTGTCCAAACCTCAAACACAAACTCCAAAGAAAAAACACATCTTTTGAATAGTTAGTGTTTGCCATTATTTCATTTAAGCTCTCTCCATTTTTATCTCATTTAAAATTGTTAATTCATCACAAAAAATAATCCCCTAACAACACCGTTAATCCCATAATCTCTGGTGCACTTAATTCACCTCTGTATTTAACTAAATGCTCTGAGTTCATTGTGAGGGTGAGGGGCACTTCACAATGCAGCTGCAAATGAAGACAGAAATAAATGCACAGGTCATTGTGTAAAGATAATGGACATCTACAGTTTATAGACAATAACATATACAGCTTTCATTATTAGAACAAATATGAAGGCAATGTAACATACTGTACATGGATGAACAATGCGTTGAACAGGGCAAACATGCCACAGAGTTTAGCCCTGCATGAATAAATCACTTCATGCAACACATGACACACTGTAGTGAAAATAAATAATTAATCAGCTGTTTTGAGGGATCATATCTGTGTAACAGACGCCCTGAGTCTGTCTGTAAATATGGCTTTGCAACAAACACAAATATAGAGTTATTGTCACTCAAGTGCACATTAAAATGAAAAGAGATGACTACTGTCAACACAAAAACAATCATATATATGATCGTCTCTTTGCAGAGGACAGATTCTTGAAGCACCACAGCTGAAATGTGCCAAGTGCATACACATGCTACAGCTGACAGTAAATAGACCTAACCCAGAGGCCTGAGGAGCACACAGATGCACTCCAACAGGCCTGTAGCTGCAGCTATGGCTAGCTGCTACACCATGCCTCCAGAAAAACAGCTAGTCTGCTAGTGCTGGATAGCAACTGCTGTCATGGCACACTGCCCCTTTTACCACAGGCGCTCCCTCAGTGGCACAGAAGCCCCCTGCATCACACACACTAATGCACACACACATAAACATTGAGCTGTCAAATCACAAGGCTCCCCAGCTGCAACTGCACATCAGAGTGAAGAGGGGGGCATTAGAGTGATATTACAGGAGAGGAGAGCAAGGCCGACATGAGGAGTGGGTCTTCATATGTGTGTTTAAGAGAAAGAGTGATAACAGGGTATGGCCAGAAAGCATGGAATCCACTGTGGGGAAGAAAAATCACTACAGCAAGGAAGCAGTAAGACGAATATGTACCTTGACATGGCTGCTGCTGGGAGAAGAAGAAGAGATACTGAAAATATTGCAGCAAAACTGTAGGAGGCTGGGAAAAAGAAGTTTAATTTTGATAGCTGCGAGGTGCGTGTCCGTCCCCTCAGGTGGAAATAAACATCACAGGGAGAACAGCAGGGACCAGCCATACTGAAGCAGCTGGCTCCCAACAACAGAAAACAAGCAACCTGTTTTTTGGGGATCTACCATTCTTCTCCCTCACTCTTTCTCTTGTTGTGCCTTTTCCGCTTCCTGTGGCAGGCCCTGTGCCCATGGAGCCAGTCAGACTGTATTGATTCTTTCACCAGAAGAATCATCAAGGCAAAGATAATAAGGTTTAGAGTCACACTGAATTTTCCGCATCCTTCCCTTCCCTCTGGGGATCACCCCCTCTCCCCCCACTGTCCTATCTAACACTACTTGCTTCAAAAAATCCTATTAGCAAATAGATTATTTGATGGGCAGTGGGGAATTAGGAGTGCAGCAGGGATTATGAGGTGTTGGAATACAGAAGGGATGTGATGGTCAGGTAAATGTAAAACAGCCAGGACGAATGACAATTTCCAGCATAAAATCTTTATTTGATATTGAGCATATTTTTTGCTCAGACATACTATTTCACTGTTTTCAGGTCAATTACATTAGATTTCTTCCATGTGAACCCCTTCTTTGACCCAGGTCATCATATTTAGGTCAAAATGAGCATTCAAGTGACTCATATGTGTCATTCTGCACAAAGCTGCTCTTTTTAGCATGGTCAAACAATCACTACTGCCCCTCAGCATTTTGAAAATAACAATGTCAAGTACAACCAGAAATCTAAAATGAAATCAGTTGTTCATTTCCAGCAATGCACGTATATTAGTGAGTTTAGAGCCATTGGAGCAAGGGTCAGTGGGTTGTTCCCAGCATATCGCACAACGCTGCATCTTGAGGCAGGGGGTGTCATTAAATGGGGCAATTTTCATGCTTGTTGAACAGAACGCATAGAATGTAAAGCGGGCGGCGAGATGCAAAGAGACAAGAGGAAAATATGTCAAGAGAACAACTTTTCAAGCCACGACTACTGTGAAATAATAGCAATGGCACAATAGCTTTGAAGCAAGCTCGTTTTCAGTTTGTGTACTGCATGTTATTCGTCATGACTGGAGGGCATGAGATGATGTTTCCTGTCAGTGTCCACATAAATTCATTTAGGTTCACGATTACAGTAAAAGAGATGTAGGGATATACAATTTAGTTGATATATGTATCTTAACATCAATATACAATATTTATTAGATAAACCTACCCATTAGCCTTTAGGCCCACGGAAAGAGCTACTCTAATGATACTCCTGACTTGAGTTCACACCCACACACACTAAACCAGACAAACCAGCCAACAAAATCATATCGCCTTCTGGCAAATCTAGCCTTAAGATATACGCTTTTTTTTTTCTACAGTGGAAAAGTAGGCCTGACACCTAATTAGCAAACAAGGTCATCGCACTAGAGCCAGGTCCTGTTTGCGCCTCACACTGTTCGAGAAATGTGACACTCTGTCTCTGCACTGTTCCCTAATGCAGACAAGACAAATACAAACAGGATCTATTTCTTCAACACTGAACAATGTCCATGTGGATTATCACTGGTACATCATTTGTCCGTCTGCAAGGTGCCACACCCCTTCTCTCTTCTTTGCAACAGAAGCATGACCTACTGTATCTCCTCTGACTTCTGTCTTCATTATCAGTACCAGCTTCACTGACTGTGTGAACAAACTGCAGGTGGGCTGATTTGAGCCAGGGCGCCATAAAAGTGTGGGCTTTTAGAAGACTAGGAAGCTCCATGGTGTATATTTGGAGTATATATACTTTTCTCCTCCTCCTTTGTGTGGATTTCATACCAAACATCTGCTTTATTACTTTATTGAAGGCAGCTAAAGAGAGACTATGTGGGTGTATATGCACAGCTAAAGAGTAACTGAAACTGTACAAAAAAAATGTAAGTCATGGGTCAAATAAGAAAAGGATATTTGTGGATAGTCAGTGGTGTAACACTTGCCAATAACTGTTATTTATTATCCCTGAAAAATGAAATCCATCACAATATGCATCAGTAGTGCCAGCACCAAACAGGTCAGGGCTCACTTGTCATTGCATCTTGGCTCAATTTGCACACGTAGGCCATTTTGCTCAAATAACCTTTCTCAGATTTCTCTGCACATGACACGACTATTTCAGGAAATGAGTAGGAGAAAAAATGTTGGCATGTAATAATGGCTTTTTACACAATATGAGCTTCACTGCTTCTGTTTGGTTCCTTGTTCTGTTCTGTGTTCACATTATGTTAAATATGGACAAAATGTAATTATAGATTGAACTGGTCCTGACCCTCAAATGACCTATGTGTGTATGACAACAATGACTATATTATACTTATATTCAGAAACTGCTCACATGGACAAGAAGACAGATTTGATGGTCCCATGTAAAAGAAAAGGCTTGACATGTCATGACATAATTGAATCAAAATGCCTTCCAAAACATGCACACCATACTTCTATTTGACTATTCACACCATGATTGCTCTGATTAACCTTAAATGAAGAGGTTCAAATGTAACTTCAATTATGGCTGTGTATGTCTAACCACCTTATGGGAAAAGCCCTGCATAAAAAACATGCCAAACTTTACAAATATCAAAGCAGAGATGGAAAAATGTTATTCCAAGATGTATACGCTCACTATTATACTGATAATTACATAATTAGCTGAAAAATAATTAACATCCAAACATATAATTAACTTTTTTTTTTAAACAAATTGATCAAATTCAAATATGTTTCCGTGCGGTTGGATTTGGGGACCATGCAGTTACAACAAGAGGCTTAGACACCTCCTTGTGAGCTGAAAGTAGACAATACAAAGCATGCTCTGTTAATCTATTGACTGGCCTACTGTATGGGACTGTGCCAGTGCTTTTAAGTGGTGCCATGCATATTCATGCTTCCCCATCAGGAAGTCTTCCTCCACTCCTTGTGTTACACTGCAGGCTTTAAAGACACTCGCAATGGGTGCATTTGTGTGGAAAATAATATTGGCTGTGTTTTTGGCTCTTGAGAACTCCTCACTTGAAAAGCAGGTCTGTTCAAACAGACAAGACCCTGAGTACAGCAACTGGGACGGACAAATGTTTGCTAATAAATTAACGCATGTAAACACATTAATCACCCAACTGTTCTTCTGTTGGGCTTTTGCTTAGTAATGAGCAAAATAGTCTGTTCATTTGCATGTTTGCTAAAAGGATAATCACTTCATTTGGATCAGGATGTCACCTTCTGATATATGTCCACAACACATTGCGCATATAAAAAGCTACTTGTTACTTGTTGTATTTACTGTTGAGCACACGGCCACAGAGAGAAAGCCATGTGTGCACTAATACTGACAGTGAACCAAAGACCTGAGTCATCGGCTGCATTTTAGCCAAGTCGCACCATGTGATCGCAGCTCCCGGCACAAAACAGGTGTCCACTTAAACAACAGAGAATAGCATTCAAATATGTTTTTAGATCTCAATGCCAGGTCTAAAATAAACAAGCTATACAGATACATTGATTAAGACCACTCTGTCACAAAGAAAACACACACTCATATTATGTGGCAGCACCGTTTCATGAAAAAACAGATGCGTGGGAGCACTCTGGCACTCGGCAGACAAGATTATCACATGGAGAAATCAAGTAAGCATTCTCACAATCTCTCTGCAGTCATGAATCACTTTGTTATGAAGCCCATTTCAACTGCGGATAAAGACACAGCTTAGATGACAGCCTACGCAGCAGCACAGTCTACAGCATCCCCAATCGGACTCACCCTCTCTACAGCTGAAGAAAAAACACAAACTAGGTTAAGAGACATTTCATATATTATGCTTCTAACACATGCTTTTGCTTGAATGACCCCGAAGCACTCACACGACTTTCACCTACTTTCTGTCGCTGAGGGAGAACCACACCGCTGCTTCATTTAAAGGCTTTCTGTCTCTGAACAAATGTTGAAAGACATTGTAAAACTTTTTAAGCAAATTTTGGTGTGTATTTTCAAGTGTAGATCTATGTTATATCTGTGTTCTCAAGGTATAAGTCAAAACAAGAATATTATATTATTATATTTTCAAATATTTAAATCTTTTTAATTTTATGACAGAAATACTTTTGTTGCATCTATCTAAGACTTGAGGAAACCTTTTGTCTGAACAGTTATTTGTTTTCTGGCTAATAAGTTGCACTGTCAATTACTATAAAACTGCAATGTAAAGTAGTATTGATTGCGGCAGAGTTGATTGTATTAAAATGAATATCCTTGGTCAGGGGTTCATGTGAATAGCATTATAAACTCCTGCAGATTTATAAACATTGCCCTACATTCAAATGGTAGAAGAGTGTTTTGTCCCATTGTCGTCTGGCACAAGGGAATTAAGAGAACCCGTCCTCTCTCTTTCTAACCATTGTGCATACAGTTTGTGTTTGTGCCCTTCAGTCTGTCTGTGTCTGTCTCACTATGGCCCTGAGTGTGTGGAGCTGTGTGTTGCAGATAAGAGATTGGGTCGTGGGGGCTGTTGAGCACGTTAAGACCACAGGAAAAAGCAGTCATTGCCCTTTCTCCCAGTCAGTTTCACCTCTGGATGCCCTTTCCCTCCACTCACTGCCATTAAACCTCCACTATGAATAATAAACCAAGGTCACGAACCATCATACTAGTGACACATTTAGACCACACTATTCCAGCCTCCATCTTTCTGCAAAACATTGGGAAGAGGACAGTTCAGGGACAAAAAGCATATCAGCAATCCATCTATATGTCCATAAAAACGTACCTAAACCTAATGTTAAAAATGATATTTCCTAACAATCATCCGCTTTCACTTTCATTCAAGTTTCTCAGATACTGGGTTGCTGCAAAATATCAATAAGTGCCCACTAGAGTGCCCTGTGGAACTCCATGCAAATATTTTATGTAAAAAAACTGACATGGTTGTTTTTCTTCAGGGAATGAAGAGACTAATATTCTCAGTCAGGCAGAGAATTACTTACTACTGTTCCCTCCCACAGAGTCTAGACGGTGTTTAATGAGAAGAAAGGGGGTCACGTCTTCACTGTGCATGTGTATTGTTGATATAATAAAGTCCTTGGTTTACAATGCTTTAATTAGAAGGCTGATTCTCCTTTTTTTTTTTTTTCATTGTTTAGTTTTTTTGCCTTTGTATTCTCTATTCTCACAATGACTTGCTCGTGTAAAGGTCTGACTCATGATAATTAAGACACAAATTGCAAGTGCTAATATTGCATGTGTTATTATATTATTAATATTAGCTGCTCCTTTATCCTGAGGCGGTTTGCTGTTGCTATGTGAAAAAGTGTGAGATTAATGTCAGCAGCATGAATTAGCAGATTGCAACAGAAGCTCCTGCAGCGACAAACTCAGTCATGGAAGAAGAGAGGGGAAAAATCTGGAGCGTAATTAGTGCACAAGTCTTATGCATAAGTCTGCCACATTCTCACAGATTGCTGGGTTCAGATCTGAAGAATGATATGCCAAACAAACAGGGCAACTTTTGTACAGGGACATTTAGGGGAAGTTTGTCGGAAGCTATTAGCGCTGGTGCATTGTGCCACGAGCCTTTAGAGAAAACATGATGCAAGTGATTACATCATCCGCTGACAGCCATCCGAAAACTGCACTGGCTACTTATGCATTTTGACCCCTTTTATAAACTCATCAACTGGACAATACTGGGAGGACAGGTTTGTGTGAATGCTAATGCTGCCCTATATCAATGGGCTTCTCAAGCAAAGCTCTCACCAAATGGCCAGGAGGCTAACCAGAGAAACACACACACCCCAGCAGCAGTTTGCCAGAAGAGGCCAGCGGCGGCCCAGAGCCCACAGCTTTTATTTCTGGTTACACTGATCTAAGGAATGAAGAGGGCGCTCCAAATGTTTTGTCCTGCCCTGTTTCTCATTACATCCCATGCCTGTCCCACTCTTCTCTTTTTCTAACGGCCTGCCTTTTACCTTCTGCTTAGCTAAAGAACCTGATAGAAAACAACAAGCATTTTGATTAAGTGTTGGATCAATACAGACAGGATGTAGTCATAATAAGCAGCATTAAGCAATCAGCTGCTCTGTACATGACAATAACAGCCTTCTACCTTTCCATCAGCTCCCAGTGATGTCATGTTACAGGAAGTGATGGCTTCAACTGAATAATTTAAACATACAATCCATACACTCATATTTTGGGAAAGTATAACAACACCAGTTCTCAAATAATGAGATTCAAAAAGAAAATAAAACCTGATAACCTGAGCCTTAAATATCTATAGTGGCCTGTGCCGAGTGCTGCAGGTAAACAAACACGAGATTGAATAATGGGCACAGCAATAGCACTTGCTGAGGCCCCTAGTGCTATGTTTCCCATCTCTGCCAAGCGTAATGGGATTTCTTAGGGGTTTAAATGCACTTCACTCACTCTGTGGAGCCAATAGGAAGCTAAACTATTGATCCACAAACAATTTAGCTGTCCAGCTGTCCAGGGAGACGGAAAAAAGGACGGCCTTAAATGAAGCCTCCCAGGAGCTAGGCCTCCTCAGTATTCACTGCATGGGGTACACGGCCTGCACTTCTCGACTCTCGACCAGAAGCCTTTACCCAGACTCTTACAGGTCAGCTGGTTGTGGAACTACGCCATTTCCATCAAGGACATTTTTGATTTATCCAGGAATGTCCTTGACCTTTGAACTTCATTTACCAGCTGCTGGTTGTTTACTATTGCCACATCTGATCTGTCAACCATAAACAAGACAACCTTGGGTTAGCTTGACAAACTGCATGTGTTTGTAGCATGTAGCATAAAGCTGAAGTTGTGTTTTTGTCTTCTAAAAATGCTCTCAGCACCATAGCAACAGGCCCAGCTCAGAGGCCCCAGGAGTGGCTCGGCCCCAATGAGGAAGACTCCTCTGCACCTGATTGGACAGATCCCTGCTCTTTCTTTATTCCAGGCAGTGCAGATTACACCGAGGGCAGAACATACAGTAATCTCCTCTATGATAAAGACATTAAACAGGATTAAAGTTAAAACACAGTCGCCTATTATGGTCAGATAGTAGATACCAAATAAAATCTAGCTTTCAGATGTAGTTCAATGTTGCAGATTTCAGTTTCACATACAATTATTGTTATTCTGTGCAAGGTGAGCTGTATAGACATTCCTCTACACAGAAGAAATGTACTTAACCCACAGCAATTCTTTGCAATCTCAGGCAACATCTAAGACATGCTTTACTGATTGTGTAGAACTGAAAGCCATGCCTACAAGGACTGAAATAGCATGTAACCCTGTCTGCCCGGACCTCCTCTGTACAGCCCTGTAAACAATGTGTATGACTACACAAGCTACACAAACAGATGGTGGAAGGCTCCCAGGTGAGAAGTCTGTCCACCATGTGAGCTAAAATATTTCTGCTCAGTGAAATGTTAAACAAATTCACTTGAGGTAATCTGACACTAGAGCAGTGGTTTAATTAAGACCTATTCACTTCTGAATGCTACACCGACTACTTAATTAGAGAAACTTGACGCTGACACTGTTAACCTTGTCATTTTGCCCCTTGTCATCATTTAACACAAGCCTGGTTAATCTGGCAAAGAACAATTCCATTGCAATTTCATTTAAATTAAGCACAACCCACTTGATTCTTATTCAAAAACTGGAGACTGACAACTAGAGTGTGTAAGAGGTTTTAGGGACTGAGATGAGTCAAGGACAAAATGAGTGTAAAACATGAAACAAGGGAACATTTCTAACACTGAGACCAGACTGTATCAAGAACAAAACTAGACAAGTGCACAAAGCATTCCAATATCATCACCAAAGTACAAGTAAGCCTTGTTCTTTGTTGTTTCCATTCACTATGAGATCAGTCTTGAGTGCATATGAAAAAATAAAAAAGGCTCATGATGGGTTTTATATGAATTTTGCAGATGAAGGGCAAACCTTTATAATCCTCCTCTTAATGAGTCTCCAAATCCCAAAAGATTTACTATGATTGTAGTCTAAAAATATCTCATCTAAATTGAAAGAAAAAAATCTTGTGATACAGTATATACATAACCTAGTTACTGTTTCAAATCAAAGCTACTGTAGTCTGAACTGAGGGTGAGAGTGTAAAAAGGTGCTGTCTTAGATGATGTTGCGGTTTTATTAAAGGTATAGTTTACCAGAACACTAACAATGCTCCTGATGGTGAATCTTCAGCCGACAGCGTGATAACACCTCATGACATTGATCAATGTCATCCCACTTCCGCTGTGAGTGGCAGGGTAAGATACCAGCCCATTTCCGAACACTACCTGCTTGTCTGTTGCACATTATCTTAATGGAAAAGCAGTAATCTCTTTTCGAAGGAAACATCTCTTTGGCAGATTGACTAAAGTGATTCTCTTAGAAAGCACAACACTTTATCACAAATAAAATCATAACCGATAACAACAAGACAACTGAATTAAGTCATGTACTGTAGCAAAGTGAATTGGAGTGGTTTTACTAAATCACAACTGAGCTATTTCTCCCCAAATGTTTAAACAAAATGACTGAATAAAGAGCACCTTTATCCACTAGCTTTCATGCTATAAATAGGAAAAAAGCCAGCAGATACGATCAAGTGAGTCTATTTTTTTCGCCCATGTTCTGCTGCATGTGTGATAATCATTGTACTCTGATTCATCCTGATAATAGCTATGGCACACATAAAGTATGAACTGCAACACAGCTGTATCAAACAGGTAAAGGCTTCAAGCAAACATTATAACATGATAGACATTTCATATGGGCAACGACAGTCAAAGCAGTATGACTGGCCTCAACGTGAGGTGCCTCAAGCTACCATTTGAAATCATTAGATCCAGGTAGCCCCATAAATAGAACATCAGGCCAGACAGCAAAGCCTTATTCTGTCAAATAAAACGAGTGATCGCTGAAGTAAAATCATAGAATATAAATGTAACATGCTTGCAATATATGGCAAGAACTACTTGCCTTGTTCTTGACTGACAGTGATATAAAGTGTATAAGAATTTAATAACTAGGTCTATTAATCTGTAAAGGACATTACAGATTGGTCTTGCACAACTCAACAAGTGTGCTCCAAATCAGTACAGTGCCAATGAGATTTTCCCTCTTAGCTCTTTCTTGCTGCATAAGATGCACAGGTCACATGCCTACAGTGAGCACAGAGTTGCCCACAGTGGGAGAATCAATGGCAGGTCTAGTGCTAACTGTACAGTCACAGCCAGAGATGGCAGATGGGGACTGAGACTCATTCTCCTCCTTAGGCCTGAACAGAGTAGAGGTCTGTCTCCAGGCAAACACAGAAGACGTCATGTCTCTGCTTCACTGCACGCCGTACCATTAGTGGATTTCACTATTGATCTGTGGAAGTTGCTGAGCAATCTAAAGGAAGCATCAAGACAAGAGCGTGGCATGTTTTGTTAGAGCAGAAAGAGGCATTTGTATACACTCTAAGGATATAGCTATGAAGGCTAATGTTCATGTGTACAGGCTATTCTTCTTGGTCTATCCCATTGTTGTCCATTCAGTTTAACAATGACAGTACATAGATTCCCTGCAGCATGACTGACACTTTATTCATTGTGACAGAGTGAACATTGCCTAACAAACTAGTGCTACTGCTGCCAAATGCCAACACTGCCCATCAGATTGAGGGCTATAAAATCACACGCACAATCTAACTTTCTCTGTTCCGCTAATGCTTTGGAGTCACTGCCCAAGACAGCTACCAAGGGCTGAGAAGGACATCAGGAAAGCTGATGTCATTTTCTAAAAGGACTTGAAAATTAACCTTAATCTTAGCTGGCTGATGTCCAAACTAGTGCTTATGCAGCCTCTCCTTTCTATAGATTAAGCTGTGGTGTTTAAACAACACTTGGACAGCAAGATATTTGTCCCATAGATGTGACTAAACACTGGCAGCCATTAAGTTGACCATAGCTGACAAATGCATATTTTTGGTCTATAGTATTTATGTTGGAGAATGTTAAATCTAGCTTTTTTAGTTAGTTCAGGTAAGCCCCTCCACTGTACACACAATTGCTGCTTTAGGAAACAGGAAATGTGTGCCAATTCTCTTTGTGACTGAATGTGTAAAATCAATCTTCCAAATCTCAGTTTCCAGCTTGGTATTAGGGAGTACACAAGAGAGAGCTAAAAGAAACAATCTGATCAAAGAAATAACCAAAACTAAAATGGCCATGTTTCAGAAACATTGCTGATTATATGAAGATGTTTGTGCAGGCTGCCAGTCATTCAGAGTTCATGTATATTTGTCTATTAGTCTGTTTTCTGACAGAGTGAAGGTAAACTTATCTGTTCCAAACTGAGAGTTATACACAGAAGTCTACAGAGGACTGAGAGGTTTTAGAGTGCCTCAGGTGAGTCTGTCCATCTTAATCCAGGACAGAGGCGTGTGACTGAGGCTTCAAAGATGAAGAAACTGCTGGTGATGTGAACTCATCTTGGAATATGTGTTATGTAAAAGTCCCAAATACAGCCCGGGTGATTCCATTACAATTGTAGGTAAGGACAGAAAAGGCGGATGACAGCGTGTGTGTGTTGGGGTCCATTCAGTAAATTAGCCTACTTTTGAGTGCAGTGTAAACTCAGTCACCTAGCATTAAGAGGAGGCTCTGTCCTCAGGGTGCACACAGGACACCAAGAATGCATTAGCAGCAGTCAAGCTTACAAAATTCATAAAGTGCTCCATCTGACAGCCGGCCAGGGGATCCCTCAAAAAGCCTTAATTTGATTCAGATAAAAAAACACAGATGGACAGAAATCAAAGTGTAAAAGGTTTGTTTTGGGGTTTTTTTTTACCTCAAACAGGAAGAAAATATCCAGTAACTTGTAAAAAAAAAAAAGGCTCCTTTTTGATGCCGTTTTTCTATTGATTATATCATTAGCTCTCTAGACCAAACTGGGAGGTTCACTGTGTGCTCCAAGCCATGCATTTATTTTGAGATTCCTTCTACCTTTATTTTTGCCACATGATAAACACACCTTGGAGAAAGTGCTCTTAGCTTGGGGGAGTCCTGAGACGTCACTTAACCTCCGTGTATCAGCAGCGCTTCCTCTGGTGTGATGAGTCAGGACGCGCCCATGACACCTTCCCAGTCTCCTACCTGACACCCTGACAACACTACATCACTCCGCGAGCTGCTCTTACAAACCCATAACGTGCCTCTAATGATGACAAGGTACAAAGCTCCATCAGCGCCACCAGACAAGGGCCGGCCATGCGTTTTAGTCCAGATCAAAAGTGTTTACTGTGTCGAGTGTTTCCTAATCCCTGTGTTGGAACACGTCGGTATGTGCAGCCCAGACATCGCTGCAGACTCTGGCCTCTAACGAGTTTTAATCAAGGCCAAATCTAACATTCCGGTAATACTTTAAGCGAGGTGTGATTAAAAACGCGTAAAGCATCGATAGGTGACATCTGCTCAGGGCATCGTGTTTTTAGAGGATGCGCAGAGGATCATGTAACAGCGTCACCCCCAGCCAGCCTCCATAAACCACACATGACTCATTTGAATTCTCTTACAACATCTCTAAATGGATTTTTCAAGATGCTAAGTCTTATTCCTGCATTGCGGTGGGTTGCACAAGCTCCATCCCATCCGCGCATCCCACTCCGCGCCGCTGTAAACAACACTGATTCCCAGCTGTCAGCACGCACTGGCCGGTACTCCTCTCCCAGCACAACACTCAATCATTACCTTCATTGAAACAAACCGGTCCTCTTACCTCGTGTGTCCGTCCGTCTGTCCTTCACGACGGTCGCACCGGCTCAGCACCGCATCACTGGGCGCTCAGCAGCGGGGAAGGAACTGACAGAGCGCCGTGTCGTCCCCGTGGTCTGAGGCAGCCTTATGACTGTCAACTGTGGGGGCGCTAGAGCAGACCTGAGCCTTCCTTTCCTCCACTCAGGACCGAGGGTGGCCTGCCAAAGTGCTGCCTTGCCCTCTCAGGAGACACGTGTAAAAGGATGACCTAAGCAGAATTTAAAGGGTCTTAATGCCACTGGCACTCCCTCAAGACTGGATCAAAGCGTTGCTCCATCTTCAGATATCTTTTACTCTTCTTTATTTCAGATAAGCTTTGGTCTGTATAATCTTCTTCCATAAATTGAGTTTAAAGTTTGTCTGCAGTGTTTGTTTGCATGAGTTCACAGGCTTTGCTCTGTCATGGACAAAAAGTGTGTAATGCATTCCTGAAGTGTCAGTTTAAACAGAAAAACAGAAATGAGATGCTGGTGCTCTGCCAGCAGGGGTCAAGATCAAGTGAGTATCTTTAAGAGAATGGAGAAGACTCTCAAGAGGTAGCGTACTATGAGGAATAACAACAAGGAAAAAATATAAAGCAATTAAGAGTAATAAAGCACAATATTGTGATTTTTCTAATATTACTCACAGCCGTAACAGTAAATAGCAGAGTTGTGATTTTGTTTTCACAAGAACTGAACAATAAATCAAAGCAGACTTACTCTATTTCCTCCATTGTATAACATCATTTACAGGGTGCAGCCATGCATAATAGGTTATCTCTATAGCAGCAAACACTATTTTCTGTCTGTTTCAGCATTATTGGGGTCAAACTCTAAAGACGTGTATCCATTGTCTGGCTACACATTTTCACAGTAATCTTCTGTAATAGTCAGGCCTGACATTGGGGAATTGCTTTTTTATATCTTGTCTTTAAACACACCAACGGGTTGACGCCGAATGTTCCTTACTTATCATTGTTGAACTTAACTTTCTATTTGAGGCCGATCCATGACAAAGACTAGTTGCTTATTTTGATTGACACTCCATTTATTTGTAGTCCTGAGGTCATCTGATAAATGCAATATTCATACATTCTCCAGGTTCTTTCTAGGCACAGTGAAGAATTGTCATTGTGTTTTTCTCTCAGCTTTTTCTCTCGGTCATTTTTGACAATATCATGGTTGCTCCAGTTGTGAAAATCACAGTCGTTAACCAGAGACTAGAATGCTTTTGGGAAAAATGATTTTGGTGTTTATTGTTTATAGGATGAACATAAGAAAGGTGAGCTTATTCCTTCAAAGAGTGTCCCAAAATGTATTAAAAACTAACTAATAAATCTTGACAATACAAATCTAACACTATAGTTTTAATTCTGGTTGGCGTTTCCCTTCATCATCAGTGTCTTTTTAAGTAGAGCATCTTTAAGTCTGATCTGCTGAAGCCCTCAGACCCCTCCAATGGTAAATGAGGAATAAGTCTGACTGCCCCCGTATGTTAACCGCCAGCCTGTTTTTCATCTGCCACATATCAAAAGGGCACCCGTACTAATTACACTGCCTTTGCCATGTGTCAGTCCAAACATGAGACGAGCTCATCCCGTGGGATTAAATTCAAATCTTGGATGTAAACAGCACACAGCAAATAATAATCTTGTGCGAAGGCAGCCTATAAATAATGCAGCAATATTTGAGGAAGGAGCCGGGTGGAATTAATTGAAGGACTTAACCCCCTTTGAATGAATTTGGAGGGAAGTTTTTCAAAATATGATCAGAAAATGACATGAGCCCTATCATAAATGACTTTCTTTCCTTGGAGACTACAACTGTTGTTGAAACACAAGATAAAGAAGCATTATGCTGAGTCTATGGAGGCCACATGGATAGATTAACACTGAGAAACTTTATCTACAAACAATGAATCCACCATCTTGAAATATTCTCCTGTCTCATGGCCTAGTAAATCATACTTTCAAATTAGGAATATCTTGATCATATTTCAGATCTTTTTTCTTGCCAAACATCATCTACAAACATTTAAAATATCTGATTGACAAAATTCTGTTACTCTCATTTTAAAATTGCGTGAATTTGACCAAAAAAAGCCTCAGTTTTGTCCCTGTTCCAGAATCAAAGTGAAAATAGAGATAGTTGCTGATGGTGAATAACAAGGCAGCGCTGGATAAGAGATGGGTAAGAGGAAGAGCAAACACCCTGCTGTCTGCTGGAGAGAAGCGGTGGGTGTCCTCTGCAGAGGACGGGGGGAGAGGGTGAGGGTAAGTATGATTTAGCCCCAGTCATCTCCACTGGGGCTCATGAAACCCCCCCAACCATAACCCACCCAGTCTTAATACTCAAGGGATGGGAGTAAGAAAGGGGAGAGGGTCCTAATCCTGTGCTGGGATGGGGGAGGGGTTTGATACAGTGTTAATGTCAGATCAAAGTGCTCTCGATATAAGGAGTGGAATGAGATCTCCCGCCCCCCACAGGTAAAACACCAATCATAAAAGTGAATGGATGAGATCTCAATTCTACAATCTCAAAGGCTCCAAGAATCCTGAATCATGTTCAGAGAAGCAAGTGTGAGTGCAGGTAAGAGCCATATGGAAATGTCACAGAATAATCATAAACAATTATCCTCCCCAGCTCTCAGTGCACCAGAGAAGGCCACATTTACATAAAGACACAAAAGGCTCTGCCACTTACATCGAAGGAACCGACGCCCTAAAGCTCAGCACACTCACCAAAACATCACAAACTAAATGATGTTTTTCTAATACCAGTCTTTTACATGATTCTGCATTTATTGGTGATGCTTGTTAATGCTGAACATCACACCGTGCGATTGCCAGATTCAAATGACTGGACTTCAAAAGCAGTAATGATTTTTTTCAGCCACTGAACGCACACTGAAGGTAGACATAACTATCCGTAGATCAGGCTTTTACAAGCAGCTGTAAATCAAGGAGCTGGACCGGTGGCGGAGGTGGGACTGGATAATGGATGCTACGGCAGACATGCAGCCGACTGGGAATGACTCCTCTGAGAATTGAATGAGGGATAAGGAGAAGGAGGGGGATGGTGATGGGTGGGGTTCACAAGGGTAACAGGGCAGCTGCTTGTGTGGTAGTAATGATTACCAATAAACAAAAAAATGTGTTCCCACTACCTTGTAAATAAAGACAACATCACTTAAGGTGGCTTTGTAAAGTGGGGAGTTAAAGAGAGGTGGGGCTTTTGCCTGTTGCTCATTTTATCCACTAATTTCCTTTTGATCACTAGATGGCAGTAAATGCACAAGAAAAGATGCTGTCAAACACAAGCAAAATGATGAATCATCACACAGTAAATGAAGGTCAGAGGTCTCTCATCCAGCCAACTGTTCACCCTAAACAAGTTCATCCACAGAAGAAACGGTAAAGGGGAAGTATTTATAATGTGCAACCAGACTTTCACACTTTCTGACACTGCTGCTGGATGATAATGCACCAGATGGCAAGCAGCTCTCATGTTATTGCCCTGAAAATATGACTGTAATGGAGAGGGAAGTGCCACAAGTTAGCGCCAGAAACAAAGGGCCCAACTGTTCCACGCACCACCCTATAGCTGCCTGTTGACAGGAGAAGCAGGTGTAGGACCTGTATTAACAAACTGGGCAATTTTTGTGTAGTAAAGACTGTAGATAGAGACAAATGAAGGCAGAAAGCAGTGTTTTGATTTTGTGAGTGCATTTGTATGTTATCATCGTCATGCATTAAGATTTTTACAGAAGCTGAAAAGGTAAGAAAAACATCTTTCATTTTAATGGTCAGTTACAAGAACAAAGCACCACATTGATACTGAAATGTAATTTCAAAAATGTGTAATTTCAATTAAAGGTAGCAATGTGTATGGTTTTGAATAAATACCATATGTAATGGCTCATTGGAACTAAAGTCGGTTACACTTTACAATAACTCAAGCAAAACAGTAGTTAAGCATTAACAGATGTGTCATTAACAATTAATAAACTATTAAGTATTAACACTTAATCACTTATATGCATAATTATACATGCATTTATTGTTGAGACTAAAACATTTTTAACAATGTTTAAGAACGTAATTGTGATTGTTAATGTTGGATAAATGCTTTGTAAATTATGAATTTAGGATGAATTCAGTTGTTACAAATACTAATCTAATGCTTAATAGTGTGAGCTATTCTAAAGTGTTACCCTAAAGTCATTTCAAGCTCTAATTCAATAAAAAGAAAGGGTCAGAAAAACTGAGATCAAAGCAGATGTTTATTCATTCAGTGTGTTTCCAGAAGCTTGGAACTGAACTGGAGAAGGAGAAACTTAAATAGAAACTAAAAAGAATTTGTTAGTACAAATGTGTTTCATAAATACAAAACCATTGGCAATGCTGTCACAAATGCTTTTGGCAGTAAATCAGGACCGCATGTAAAACTGCTTCAAACCAGAATCATTACCTTCATCTAATGCTATCATGTTATGTATCCAGTCTTACTAAAATATGAAGCAGAGTTGCTGACAAGCAAACTGAATATGGTCATAATAATTACACTCCCATGTCAATTGTGCACAGCAAATAAAAAAGTATATATATATTCTCTAAAAGTAGTCTATATTTAATACATTCCTATGCACAAGTTACATCATGACATGCACAATATTGTCTCTTGGACAGCCACTCATCCCTGTACAATCCATTAAGTATTTACAACAATTCTATACTCTTTGAAACAAAACTTGATGCAAGTTAAGACAAATAAATCTTGATTCCAATCAAAGGCCCTCAAGCATTGTTAGTATGATGTACATGAACAAGTCAAAATGTACTGTCAGCACACAAACATCCATTCATACACTGCAACAACACAATCGCAGAGTCCACATTGTCACTGTAGAAATGCACCACACACAGCTTTATTCTGGTCTGACGATGGTGCGTTAAGCTCGCTGAAGCCAATTCTGCATCTGAAGGCATCAGGAAATGGAAAAAAGATGAGGAGTTTATGAATAATTCCTCTTACAACATAGTCCCCTTTTGGATCCATTCGAGGAGTGACTTCAGTCTCTTTCAGTCACTGCACTCTGAAAAGAGACGTCACCATTGAATCAGTGTCTCAAAGAAAAGGCACTACCTGTGGATGGTGGCTCGAGGCCAGCAGTCCCAACCTCAGTATTGTGTTCCTTATTACTCTTATGTGGAGGTCACATGCAAGGTAAAAGTAACAAGGTTATAGCACATGCCACACAGCACTGAAGATTCCTTCAATACAGATGCAACTGGAGGATTCAACAGAGTGAAGACAGATGAAGATGTATCAAGTTGATGCAATCTCAAGCATGCTGTGTGCACTGCTCCTCATGGACAGTTCATTGAGTTGATATATTTATATATAAGCATTTAAATATATTTACACTGTACATGATCTGCCTTATCATGTAGATACACTAACGAATGAACATTATTAAATACAGAGTCCTGTACAATTTCTGGGTCATGAAATACATGGGGTTATAGTTATACACTGATTACTACTCAAACATAGCATAATGATTTTGTAACCGAAAACAAATATAGTTCAGACAAACACTGCATAGTCCATAGTAGATTTGTGGCTAGAATGTAGTTCTTATTAATTTCAGGTGTAAATTTTTGAATCCGGTATTTCATGCATTGCTAAACTCAGACCTACTGCTGCAGTCTAACTCTGCTCAGGCCATGAGCTACGACTTCAAGCCAAAACCCAAA
This sequence comes from Rhyacichthys aspro, assembly GCA_036850595.1. Lineage (NCBI taxonomy): Eukaryota > Metazoa > Chordata > Actinopteri > Gobiiformes > Rhyacichthyidae > Rhyacichthys > Rhyacichthys aspro. The sequence continues at coordinate 15,253,386 of CM072153.1, forward strand.
CATATGATGACGAAGTGTAGTTTTAAGTGTGGCACCCACGATGAGCATGCAGAGTCAGACAGAACAGTCAGTGCAGAACCTTTTATAGGTTTGTCTATCCCATTTTGGCTAAACAAAAGAGTTTAAGGAGTTCATGGCATTAATGGGGGAAGGTGCCTCTGAGCTCTCGTGGCCCTCAGCAGTGTCCCTGCTGCCGCTCTTTCCACTATACTGGCCGATAAATGAGCCATCCTCGTTGAACTGTCCGTCTCCTCCTTCACCGTAGTCAACTAAACTGTCATCACTGTCTTCTCTCTTAACTGTCCCATTAGATGGCGTGCGGCTTCCCTTTAATGGTTTATGGTCCTCATTGTCACTGAAGGAGAAAATAACATGCAGGTGTTACAGGTGAGATGATGTGACAGATGCAACAAGGACATTAGTGGTCACTTTTTTAGATGGAGCACAAAACTGGTTTTACCACAGCCTACAAATAAACTTGTAGGTAAAATTCAATTATAATTTCCATATCAACAAAATGTCTAAATTTTGGATGCTCCACGTCTAAAAAACTGTAGTTTGAATGATTAATTGGTTTCCATCAAGCAACAGGGGAATAAAGCTCAAGCAACCCTGTTCAAATTCCCCCTGAAACCAAGTATGAGGTGGTAAATACAAGCTCCTACACCCCACGGACAGAGGTAGCAATGAAAAAATAAAAAATACAAGGCAATGATATGAATTAAACTTGAAAAGCAAAGTGACAGCCAAAAATCACCAAAGCAAGCATGATAATTATTATTACTCTGCAAAATGCACAAGAAATTTGCAAAGAAACCTTCCTTTGAACCAGTGTTGGAAATACATGAGTTGAACACCAATGAGAGGATCACAAAGCCTTCATAATGCCATTGCTGTGTGCACTTACATTTAAACTGAAGAGACACAAATTATGTAACTGTGAAAACAGTGCACACAATGAAGGCAGTGTGACTAGATACTGATGATGTGCATTTTCTCCACAGTGACTGGGCTTATACAAGCCCCTCCTGAAAGCATAACCCTTACCTTTCCTGAGAACTACACTCTTTCAGTCAGATGAGGAGATCCGACTCAAAGTATCCCTCCCGTGGATGACTGCACTAAGTATATATTGGATTAACAGACATGATTTAGGGGCGACACACTTTGGAACTTTCCAGAAATCAAACAAAAGAAGCTGAATAACATCATGCCTTTATTTACATACTGTACCTGCTCCAGCAGCAGCTTTATGGAGCAGCATGGGCATAACCTCTCAAAGGCACTAGAATATTTGTATTTTATTGTATTAACTTGTATTTTTGACTTGTTATAAACTGTCTTTTGTTGTAGAGATGTACTGGAGATGGGTTTAGACACTCTTTAGGCGCCTCATTATGGCCACAATAAATGAAAACATCCTTTTAGACAGCACAAAGCACTCAGTAAAGACTGCTTTCTTAAAACATGCTGAACATTGTTTTTAGATACATATCCATCCAACAATAATTTTCATTTAACACATTATTGCCTGAAGCAATGTTTGCTCTTCACACCATGCATATAACGCTTATAATTTATCATTATGTATAAGTCATAACATATATTTCATATAACAGATTTATGTCTACAAAATTTAAGAAAAATATAAAAGCACTGACTTATAAAAAACAATATTAAAAATGCTAGTTCTACACAGGTAAAGTGCTTACTTGTCTGCGTGCGATTGGGAAAGCAGCCTACAAGGAGGATGCTAACAAGCATAGTTGGACAGCTACTGATAATTAGCAGGAATGATTCATTAAATTGCAATCATAAATAAGTAGCAGTTCACAAGGCAGTAGTATTGTGAGTAGATGCACTGTACACTCAATGAATGAATGGATGAATAATATAGCTTTTTGAGAAGTGGAATGCAGAAGAAGAGCAGGACCAGTTTATCTTGCAAATGAGATTAGCTTTTTTTCCTGATAATTCTTTAAACATTTGTGAAAGGCAAAAACCCAACGACTCCCTTAAACCTGAAGTATCTTGTTTCCCAAATGACACTACAATGTCATGTTGAGCAAATACACAACAGTCTCCTACAAACAGACTTGTGCCATCAAGGACGTCCCAGAAAAGAATTTTGTGCTTTAACACTGGTAGGCATTCAGATGTGGTTTGATTTCCCAGGGCATTGATCCTCGGTCAGTAATTCTCAGCTGTTAAAGATTGATGACAAGCGGGAGACAATGTTCCAGTCCTGCTAAATGCAGCAGAGCTGGGCAGAGTACAAGGACGAGGCAGCGGTTCATGGGTCAATTAGGATCTGGATGCTCCAGAAGCAACAGCACTTGCTCTCACCTGTATTCCCCAAAAGTACAGTCCTCCTCTTTCATAGGCTGAAACTCTGGGTCTGTGTGTGCATCTTCCTTTTCTTTGACTAAGAATAAAAGAAGTTCAAATGAAAGAGGAACATGACATTATATACAAAGAGAAGTTATGAATTTTAAGAACCTTATTTTTCTATAAGGTTCTTAAAATTCATAACTTCTCTTTGTATATATGGTCTGGTATATGGGTTTTCAAACAAACAGAAACACATTGACATGAAAACAATATATGATTGCCAGTGTTCTCACATACTCACCAGGGTATTTCCCTCCTTTATTCCTCTGGATGAAGCAGATAATGAGAAGGATCAGGATGAGAAGGGCGATGGCACACATGAGACCAATGAACCATCCCTGTGTGGCGATATCCACCTGTCTGCTCGCCACAGCTGGATTGGGGAGAGAAACACATTTTATGATCAAGCAGCCATTTCCCAGGTGGAGCAGAAAGTGATGATTATTACAATGTGACAAACACACATAAAAGAGTTTAAGTGCATTATTCTTTCTAAACATTCTACACTTAAGTTTTCTATTCATGAGTGGATCAAGTTTGCACTGTTAGAAAAAGATTAGAGTTAGAGACACCTAATACTAGTAGTCATCATTAAGACATCAAAATCAAATTAGTTTACGCTACAAGAACACAGGGTTTAAAAGTCCTTTCACACACACAGACCAACAAATGTACTGTAAATGCTGTTGCCATGGCAGCAGAAAAAAAACATTCGGGTTGTATTTGAGAATGATATGCCATGTGTTTTACATACATTGTCTTGGGTTCATTCACACAGTCACACCTTCTGCTACCCATGCTCTCACTACAGTGCATGCCTGTCCAACAAAGACCAACAAATCTATTAAACCCATGTTCAACTGGGTTACAACTACTCGGCACAAACTACAACACAGTCCACACACAGCACAGTGCACAGTTTGTCCAGGCCAAGCCGGAGGTGTCCGCCTCACCTGGGACAGAGACCAATAGCTCCTTGGAGTGCTGGAGGGGCAGGTCGGATTGACCGCTGGCCACCAAACGCACCCAATAGGAATAGCCCGCCTTTAAGCCCCTCACCATAAAGTTCTGAGAACCATTCACAAGCTCTTTGTGCCACTCCTCACCTTCATCTGCAAGAGGGACGTTTATCAACAGAGGTACGATCAGGAACTGGACACGACTTTCAATGGGCCATGGATCATGACAGTATGGAAATTAAAGTTACATGACAAGCAATCTATATTATATCATCTATGTGAGGAAAGGTGAGCTAAGTGTGTCTGACAAATAATGCTGTTTGATAAGAACGTTTTCTAAATGACTGGGGTCTGTGATAATATTCCCTAAATGAATTCACTAAACAGTAGGTGTGAGAGAGCCATACAACAACACAGTATTTTTCATCTTCTCTGCAGGTGGATAAAAACAATAGAGAGCACTTCAGACAAAATTAATTGGCATAACAGAAATGTTTGAGCAGTTTTCTCAGATGTTTGTCTACATAAGTTCCAGAGAGACTGTCATGGGAAATCGATGCAAGGCTAGTCAACACCAGAACAGTGTAATTAGCAATCCAATCACAGACAGAATTATTTATCACATCTGGGTCCATGTTGGCAGGAGCCAGCATAACCATGACTGCCAATATTTATATTCACCTGCACAGGCCAATTATGAAGTAGGAGTCTCTTGCCACCTATGTGGAGCTGTCAGGAATAAATGCATGTTGCTTACTGTCTTTCATTTTGTATTGTATATAAATGTCTTTCTCCGGGCCTGTGTACTCCCAACTGATCAGGACCCCGTCCTCTCCAATAGTTGAGCTAACATTCCCAAAATCTTGGCTCACTGGGGGCGCTGAGCACAAAGGAGAAAAAGACAGCCACAATGATTGCTCCGCTGGTCAAGGGGGAATACGAAAATTATTGTTTGGTTTAATTGCTGTTCTACTACATGCATCAATGGATCTAGACAGCCTTATAGTACAAAACCAACAAACACAGCAGTATCAGTACCCTGAGGGGTTGGATGATGTGGAAAGGGCTGTGCAATGGGATGCGAGGTTTGGGTGTTTCCTGTAAACAACACGAAGAAGGGTAAAGACGGCACTACACACGAAATACATATGGAGATGCAGACATTTTCCACAAGTGTAATCACCACAGAAACTGGAGTAAATTTACACAGTGCACACAGTTCATTGACATGCCATGCAAACCCTCTCAGCACAGGGCAAGCATCATCAGCAGTCACCATGAAAAAACAGAAAACGGATCACAACCAGGCAATGCAAATAAAGGCAGCTGAGCACATTGAGAAGAGTCTCCATGTTTTATCACAAAACATTAAAAACGGACATGTCACATGGCATCTTTATCTATGTGGCTTTGAACTTTTCCTAGCTTTGAACTCAGCTGAAGGCTACTTAGTATGAGAGAGGCGTAAGGGGAATGTTTAAAGATGAGACATGCATGCTCATGTTGGGTTTTTGGAGCTATAGCTGAAGTTGGTAAACATGCACCGCTCTCAAAATCATTGGTACCTGTGCCCAAATGTAAGTCAACATGTGACAAAAGCGCTTGTTAAAAGAAAGGGGACACAGAAACAACAAGAGAGGGGTCATGTTTTGGAAAGCCTATCAATATAGAATGACAAACACCATAGTTTATTTGTGCAAATGGATCACACTCATGTATATAGATATATTTAGAAATAGAGAACCTCTGTATCATAACAGTTAACACTTGAGTATAGCTGTAATTACTGAATGACACAACTTTTTACTTATTAATGTGAATGCAAGATATAAAAAAGAGCATTTGTGGCATTTTTAACATTTTATGACTTACCTTCATCCATGATGGTAACAGCTTCCTGAGAAATGGCCGGACCTGCTCCAATGACTGTTATCGCATTCAAATAAAACTTGTAGCGCATGCTGTACTTGAGGTTGAGCAATGTGACTGAGGTCTCGTTGGCGGGCAAGGCCAACTCCTCCAGGGGGCCCAGCTCATGGGTGTTATTGACTATAACGATGGAGGATGGGTGAAATACGGAAATGGAGCGACAGAATGACGGGAGAAGTTGGGAAGCAGTAAGATCAGGTAAAAAGAGATTTGAGGGTTTTGAATGGGGTGTCATTGAACAGAGGATAGAAGTTAAAGCATATGGGTACAAGTGTATGAGGGTCAGGAATGGAAAGAGTGACAAAGGTTGCGTTGTTAAATTGTGTTGCTCAAAATTAGAATATGCTTCCTTTTAAAGCTAGTTTACTACTGTAGTTTTATTTATTTTGTTATTAGCGGGATGATATACTAGAAAAATCTACAAACTACATGAATTGGCACTGAACATAGGAAATGATGGTATCCTACTTTAACTCACTAACTATAGTATTCATTTAACAAAAGCCTTACCTGGCTGATATTTGAGGGTGTAACCTGTGATGTGTCCATTATGGTCATGAGGAGGACTCCATTCGAGTGTAAGTGAGTCCACATTAGAGTCAGTGATAACAAGGGAAGATGGAGCACTAGGGACTAGACAGTGAACAAAAATGTTACTTTACTTAAAATTAAATTTATGAAAAAAGATAAGCACCACCAATATAATAATCAATTAATATCTATATAAGAGTGAATACGCTCCTACCTCCCTCAGGGGTCTCAAACTGCTGGGTGGGGCTGGGGGGGCCTTCTCCTTTGCCATTAAACACCCTGATGTTGAAGAAGTAAAGACTGAAGGGATGCAGACCGGGCAGTTTGCCGTGGGTGTGATTCCCACTAAAAGTCAACATCTGCTGATGAGGGTTGTGTTTGTCGAAGCTGCGCTCTCTCCAGAAGTACACCTAAAACATATATTTGGTTACAGTAAACACTGAGGTTACAATCTTAAGAGCTACAATTGAATGACATGTTATGTACCTTACCTTATATCCCTTGAGACGTCCACGTATTAATTTGGCAGGCACAGCATCCCAGTGCACCTCTGCCTGAGTGCTGCCAAGCACCTGGACCTGGATATTGTGAGGAGCAGCTATTGGCACTGAACAGAGAAACAACACAGCAGAATATGAGTAAAAGTTATGCAGGCAAATGCATCCTCAGGACAGTTGTTTACAAAGGTCCCAAAAGTCAGAAGAACTCACAGTCTTCTCCTGAATATCCATGGGCAATAGCAGGCTCAGGTCCAGCCCCATAGTCATTCACAGCCTGAACTTTTAGCTCGTACTGAACAAATGTAGGTGTTCCAGAAACTACAAACTTGGATGTGTTTGCCACTGTTACTGTAGTCCAGTCACTTTCCACTCCCTTCTGCCTCCACATGACTCTGTAGAGCAGTCCAGGTCCATTTGACTGGATGCCTGACAGTGGCTGCAGAAAGACATGTACTTAGGAATTACACATGGTAACTTGCAGTCAAGATAACAATATCAAGTACACATGAAGACTTTATTTAATCTGTAAAAAAGAAGGAGCATTTAACATTTCAGCCAATAATATGTCATTACCTTCCAGGAGATTACAAGATTGTCATGTTCAGTACCAGATCCATGGACATCGGCTGGGTTTTCATCTGGAGCTAAAGAAAGACAATAAAACACATTTTAGAGAAAATAAGACAGGAGAACAGGAACAATGCTGAATCATGAAGTAGTTAATGAAAGTGCACATCATTTATCAGGAGAGGAATACCTGCAGGATCTGTTTTGTACAGTCTGGAGGGGAAGCTGGGCTGACTCAAACCCACACTGTTAAGAGCTAAAACTCTGAATGTGTAGTGAGCGAAGGGTGACAGTTTGAGGTGAGCTGTCGTCTTGGCTCCAGGGACCTCGGTGAGATTATGCCAGTGGCCTTTGTGATGCAGTGAGTCCTCATACTGGATAATAAATTCTGAATACAATGAGGTAACATTAATACCTATGTAGTAATAGTGATATAACTACAGCTAAGGTTTTCGGGGCATTGGAATACATTACAGTACAGTACAGTACAGTACAATACAGTTTTGCTAAAAGACAGTCAAACATCTTCCTCCAGACAGTGTTTAGAGGCTTTATGATGAGTATATTTACACTATGATGACCTATATGGGCCCAGGACAAAAGGCAGGCAGACAAACTGACACCAGTATGCAGCTACACACAAGTGTTTAGGACATACTCTGAATAGGACTGTTATGTTCATCCCCAGGGGTCCAAGTGAGCTGCACACTCCTCTTTCTCTGGTCAGTCAGCTCTAGGTCAGTCGGAGGGTCAGGTTGCTCTGAGGAAGATATGGTACAACAATGCAGTGAGGATGAGATTTACACACTTTTTACATTAGTTACAGAATGTAAAAGGTTCATGCAGTGAAATAATGAAGCAACCAGACAAAAACTGTTCTTATGTGTCACTTATCAGTCATAATAGTCCAGTATTTGGGGAACCGTACCACAGCATGTTATTTTTCCTGGGATATACATGCAGACGCTGTAACATGCGTTTAAAATGAAGAACGCTCCAGTGAAGCATCTCCCATAATCACTTTGCATGAAATAGAGTCTCAGGCCCACAAGAGAGGGGAAATTAATGCTCAAGTTTTAAAATTGTGATGATTAGGTGGAATTCATGCTTTGAATAAATGAGCGACAAAAAGTGATGCATCATAAAAAATCCCAAGCGGAGAACTTATGTCTGATTTACAAATTATCCTTGCATTCAGGTCTAAACGGGTTCACTCTGCTGACATGTTTAACGGTTGCATCAGTAGTTTAATCTATACAGACATTATACATTCATACAACAATGGCAAAACTCACTGAAGCCAAAATGAATTTAAACAAAAAAGGTTTGACAATGACTGTTAAAAAATAATAGGCATCCTCTGACCACAGCATGCTTCACTTAACAGAAATACACCACAACACCCAAATGAACTCAGGTGTGCTCGGGTTTACCGTAGAGGACGGCCGGTGTTGGCGTGGCCTCTGCCAAGTTGGTGGGCAGGAGTAAAAGAGTTATAGTCAGCCTTAATGGAGCTACGAATATTATCTACTTTGCTGAGAAGGGAATAATTCATGCTGCTCACAAAATAGCTGAATAAAACTGGTCTGACCCCCTTCAAGTCTAATCTACAACAATTAGCCTTAAGAGACCTTAAAGGAAATTTCTTCTATCATTATTTGGCTGCTTTCAGGACTGATCTTAGATGGAGAGAGGTTATAGTTTCCTCATTTGTGAGCCCTATATGAGCCATTGAAAATCAAAGTACATACCAACAACAGTGAGCTCAGCACTTGCTGAGTCATGATCTAGAGTTGTGTTCATGATGCAGGTGTACACTCCAGCATCACTCTCGGTCACATCAGTGATGGTCAGGCTGTCAAAGTCTATAATCATTCTGTAAGTCAAGCATGAGTCATGGGTTATAGTTCAAACATTAACTAGGACTGAGTTTACTTTTTTAGTTTTTGAGAAAAGGAATGTGTGACCTCTCATCGTCAGGCAGCTCCCCGTCATCTTTGAGCCAGGTCATAGTAGGGATCAGTGATGGGTCATGTTTGACTTTACACTCAAACACTGCAGACCTTCCCCTCTGGACTACTTTGTACTCTGGCTGTTTGAGGATCCGGGTGGGTTCTGATGGGAATGGAAGACAAACAGGCACAATATGAATATAACAATAAACCTGTATATTAAAATGGTTAAAGATTATCAAACAAATACAGTTAAAATAATTTGGTACCATAAAATCTAACTTTATATTACAGAAGCTGCTATTCTCTTACCTTTGACCTCAAGGTATACATGATTCTCATAGATCCCAAGCATGTTTGTAGCCACACAGGTGTATTTGCCACTGTGACGCGTCTGAGTACCATGAATCTCCAATGTGCCATTGTCATGAACAGTGTAAGGGTCTCCATCGAGGGTGCTGGCTCGAGTGTCCTTAAACCTGCGAGAGACAACAGTCTTGTAAACTACGAGAATACAAACATCATTTTTCCTCTGTCTGTAATTAATTGACTTACCATGTAATTTCAGGGATGGGTGACCCAAAGGAAGAACAGTCCAGTAAGGCCTGGTGATTTTTGATGACCTGATACACTTTATGGGCTGGTGTCAGCACTCTGGGTGGCTCCGCTGCAGTGAACCAGCAACAATGTTATTACTGTTGCACAATCAATATGGAAAACAATGCTTTAATGCAAATTGACTTAGATTAAAAAAAACCAAAAAACTTACAAAGCACATTGACAAAAGCATTGGACAGTAGGTAGCCATATTCATTTGACACATTGCACTGATATACAGCACTGGATCCAATCTGTACATCAGCAAATATAATGGTATCATCCTCCACCTTTCTACTGCGGTCCTTGGGGGAATCTGTTGATGAAATAGAGCCATTTATATCATGGAAGTTAATACGTTTCTTGAAAAATCTCTTAGCTACCCCAACATCCTATAATAACAGAGTTTGACATTACACTTACTTTCTATGGGGATGCCATTCATAGCCCAGGTGATGGAGGGCTTGGGCATGCCACTGGCCCTGCAGGTCAGTGCCCCACTCTCTCTTGGAGCTAGAACAAGGTTCTTAGGAGCACCACTGATCCAATATGGAGCAGCTGAGAACAGAGCAGAGCAGAAAGCTGCAGGGTTAATTACTGAACACATTGCCCTATTGGCACCTGTGCATAAATCAATTATGAGAGAAAGGTAGAATGAAAGATTAAAAGAGAGAGTGACTGAGCTGGGAGATTGAGGATGTTTAGATGAGGTTATCTGTTTCATCGAGACATACCTTTGACGGTGACATGGATGGTGTGGTGCACTGAGCCGAGCTGGTTTCTTGCTGTGCAGCGGTAGTCTCCTGCATCTGATTCAGACACATTCACAACACGCAGTGTTTTCTGATAATGTAGGAAGGATGTGCGCTTGGCTGGCATATCTCCGCTTATTTTGGTCCAGGAGATTTCAGGGGTAGGCCTGGGTTCAATGAGCAGAGAAGGTAGTGACAAAGACAGAATGTGATTATGACACTCGAGCAGGTGGCTTCTTCACAGCTGCAGTCATGGTGGATTCTTTTACTTACAGCCCTTCAGCAATGCACTCCATTTCCAGCACCTGGCCTCTCAACACCATCTTGGAGCTGGACGGACCAGATGGGGTGAGGAAGGTTGGCCGCCTCTCATCAGCTGGATCCTCTGCAGTCACAAAGAAAGATTCGCCAGTTAGATAAAATATAGGCCTTTTATTTTCAACGATCTCCTTTCACTTTATCTGGTTGCACAATTAACCTGGGATTGAACTAAATGCTAGACGACTAATGTCATATTTTATGGGAAGATGTACATTTTTATAGCCCTGATGCTTTTTATTGCCACAGTTGGTAAGGTTGTTTGTTGCCAGTTAATTTTTCTCTGGGGTTATAATAAAGATTGATATTAACATGGAATAGTAAAAAAATAAAAATATGATCTACACCTAGCTCTGCTACAATATATCTAAAAAGGATAAAACAAATGTTAAAAAAGTAAACTTCATTAGAATGACTTCCACTATCTGGACAATGTGGAAAATTAAGGAAAAGGTGAAAAACAAAGAATGACACCAAAAGATCAAGTAGAGAGGGGAAAAGACTATCTATTCATTAAGATAGATATAAAATACAAGATTAGGTGAAATCATTATTTTATTGTATAATACAATAGATGTATTCAGATATATTTTTCTGTAAATTCAGTCATCTGTGCAGTGATTCAAAGAGGGGAAAATCGATCAGTTAATGACAGTGTGTCTGGGTTCAGTGGTTAGTAAAGGCAGGGCAAAACTACAGTGAAGAGCTCAAGGGTGGGGTAAACACTAGAGGGAGCCACATGTCACCAGAATATGACCCAATACCACCATGAAAAGCCTCAGATTGTCATGTCGAAGGGGTTAGTGTTAGTGGGTGAGAGCTGCCACCGGGAGCTCTAGGTTGAGGGTTAACACTAGGGGGTGCCAAAACTCACCACTAAATAAATCAGTGTCATTGTAAAAAGCTGCCACTGTGTCATTGATTGCATCCACTGTAACACAACAGAAGATCAAACACCACAAGTTGAAAACAGCAAACAAAACATACAACTTAAAATGAGAAATTCAAATGTAGAATGATGGGGGTTTTTTTATGAATCTGGAAATAAGAGGTAGCAGAATGTAAACTGTACATGGACTTTGAATGAGAGCAGTCTTTGTTGATGGAGAGGACAGAAAATTTCACAGAAGCAATAAAATGAACGCCTTCCCAACAGATAACGCAGCGAGCTCTGACAATATGTCTTTTCACTGGTGCCGCGAACACTGGCGTCTTTGCGGATGGAGTCAGAGATAGGAAACTCTCTTTTCCTCCTACGCAGCCATACTGACACAAACTGCTTTAACGAACGCACACTTCACACAAAGGCACAACTATGAATCGGACAAATCCTGCCTCGTGCTGCCCGGCTTTGTTTTCCTCACATACAGGCTTGCACTTACGGTTGAGGACCTTGACAGTGATAGGTTGTTTCTGCTGGATGGTCTGTGTGTGAGGGAAACGGGCGTAACAGATGTAGTCATTCCTGGAGTCCTCCCGCAAAACGTTTGAGAAGTAAAGGTCTCCATTCAGCGACTGAGACACCCTGCTGCTCTGAGGCAGCCTCTGGAAGTCTGAAACGAACAGAGGATTCAACACAAGCTGATAACACCTGCTCAGTTTAAAAACAGAGATTTACTGTAAGCCACAAACTTTGACTCACAAAGAAAATCTAATTAATAAATGTATATATGTAAACAAATGTATACCAGTACCTCTTTAAAAATGAAGACACAAGTTTTAAGTTGTGAACTGAAACATTGCTTCGCCTTCATCAATATTTCATCATCCTATTACATGTGATTCTCCTAAATCTACAAGACTAACTTAATTCTTGGGATTAGTTATATGGCCCACTTGAATCCACTTCTAAAAAACACAAGGTGAATAGAATTTCTTTTCGTTTAAATAGTATCAAAGATTCTGAAGGGGACTCATATAAAACTTTTTTTGTTTTAAACTCATTTTAGTTTTAAAGAAGAGTAGGCAATGTTTAATGCTATACAACATCTAATATTGAGTACTTACTGTTGTCCATCCAGAAAATAATTGGTGGGGGCAAGCCTGCTGGGGGTCGACATGGCAACACCAGGGACACACCTTCCTGAACGACAATGGGCTTGATTTTCTCCTTTGACCACAAGGGAGATCCTGCATTGGTTTAAAAGTATAAGCACTTTAGAGGCTGGGTATGATCATTTGACATCAAACATGGGTTTTTGAAGGATAGTCACTAAAATGACATGAAGCACAATAAGAGAAATGAAAAACTGAATTATATATGAGAGGTGACCTGAAAGATGATGATCAACCTACATCTTTTACATCTTAAGAGTGATGTTCTTAAACTGACAACGCTTTAACGTTACGAAATCACAAACTAAAACTTTTTTTTTTCAGAAACAGTTTTGGAGTTTGTGTGATGACAATGTACTTACTGGATTGTCGTACGACTATGTTGTTGGAAACAGCGGTTCCGTGTTTGTTGCGTGCTGTGCACTGGTATGTGCCCTCATATTGTTCAGCCTTCTCCTGACTGATGTCCACCACTACGGTCCCAGAGTGGGCCCTCATGTGCACATGAGGGTACAGCTCAATGTCAAAATGTGTCCCATCTCTCGTCCAGGAGAAACTAAAGAGGACAAATGTGTAAAAATGTGTATATGGCATGTTAAGGCAAGCTTTAACATAAGCCTATAATTTATAACTGCTTCAAATCACTTTTGAATCACCTTCTGTGAATGCTCCTATGAGGCTAAAGATAAATATTTAGTAGGTTATACTTCGGCAGAAGGTTTTTAACACACAACCACTGGTGTATGGGCTGCATACAGGACTGAAAAGACTAAATCTGAATCTAGCTCATTTTCATAGTAACATGATCATAAATAAACTGAGTGTTTAGGTCCATACCTGGGATGAGGTTTTCCTTTGGCCTCACAGTGGATTATAATGTTCTCTCTCGGGTCGATGATGTAATCCTTGGGGGATTGGTGAGTTATGGTCGGTGGCTGCGGCACTAAAGGCGATCAAAAAACGGTGATATTCAATCACAAGCTTAATGCATAACTAAGCCTTTTTCTTATGCTGTATTGACCACACAAGCAGTCATTACTAATAACATGCAAACTCAGACTCTGAATCACAGCAGACAGCTGTGTGCTGCTGACAGCCACAACAAAAAGCTCTCATAACGTGTGCAAAACATGCAGCACACTCAGGTACATTTTACTTCACTGTAATGATCCAGAGCCTAATGTATTCCTTTCAGCACAGGGAAGATAACTAATGGACTCAGACAAAACAAATTATATCAGGACCCATGCTGTTTATATTATCGCTCTTTGGAAAACAGTCTACCGCCGCAGAAGAAAAACATTCAGACAAAAACAGCAAATCAAGAAAACACACTGCATGCAGACCACTGCAAATCACTCAAATTTTAAAACGTAGAAAATGTCAACAAAAAGAGCTAAAACAATCTGACAATTTCACGCTAGTTTTCCACTTACATCCTTGAAGAACTTTAGTGTTTTTCCAAGAATGAGCAACAGGAAAGGCACGTTGGAACAAAGAAAACCAGACATTAATGTGGAAATGTGTTGATTTAGGTTTAAAATGTGTTTTAGGTAAAGCTGCTTCAACTGCTCTTACACCAAAAAAGGCATGAGTACAGTTTCACATTTTTCAGGAACCCGCACAATACAGTGCATGTGTTTTCCAAGTTACTTAAAACAGTGAAGAACGTAGGAGATGTTAAAACATTGGATGTGAACGTTCATTCAGTACTTTTATAAAACTTAATATATTATATAAAGATCCTGCAATCACTTTGTGCAGATGGCATCTCCAACATCAAAATAAATTACTAGGAGTGTTTTTTGATTGTGCTTTCTTTTTTTTCTACCAATAAGTAACAAACATTTATCATTCTATATTTATGAACTGTGTGCTCGTTGCTTTTATGTTCCATGAATTGTTGACTCACGATCTAGTGGGACTTCCAGTGCTTTGGTGAGATGTCCCAGAAAAAGCATGAGCAGTGCGGTGACCATCCTCCTCTCCATCATCAGTGTGTGACTCAACGGTCTGGCCCCAAACACAGCGAAGCCCCGCCTCTGCTCAGTCACACGACTGACGACTGGTGTACATTCACAACTGTGGACGGAAAGACAAAAAGGAGGAGTCACGTGAGAAATGTTATCAGACTTTGAGCTTGAATGACATGTCAGGTAACTTAAGCTATCAATCATAACAGTGACTTAGTGAGTTTATCAGCTGCTGAAAGAATAAGAGAGGGACAGGCGCATACAGCTCTTGCTCCAGATCGATGATAGTTGCCATGCACTGCAGTTTGCTGGAAGCTATCTTTTTGATCTAGAGCACTCCAGTGGGGGCCGATGCATCCTACATGGGCTCATTTTGCTCGGCTAATCACTGCCGTGGCCGTGATGCCATTAGGCCTCTCTCCCAAATCGATCACATCGCAGCCAGATGACAAGCCAAGGTACAAGACAAGGGGACATTTACTTTACTTTACAATTCACTCTCAGCTTTATCTGTTAGACTGATTGACTAAGCAGCAGCAATGCAATAAATACAATGAGGCTGTATTTCAGACACTCATTACTCTTTCATGTGGCAATAACATGTGTGATTGGACGTTTGGTAAGCACTGCCTCACCACAGTTTCAAGTTCAAGTAAGGTAACTTGTTTGCAGGTTTGAACTGATAGAAGGCTAATGGGCCATTGATTAGCTGTTAATCAAGTAGTGAATTAATCTTATTACATTAAGTATTTTAATTTTACCTCCATTGTGACGGATATTTTTTTCCATGATACCCAACGGCCCAGTTTTCCACATTTGGACTCTGCTCCAAGATGCAAAAGTAGAGGGGATTTTTACTATATTTGAATAATTTTGAAAGAAGCCCTCCAAATTATCTTCTAGAGGAATGGGCTCTTTAATTCCTGTCTTTTTTAGCCATGGTCTCCACTGTCAATGAATTAAAATGTCACTCCGTAATTTAGAGACTAATTTGCAGCATTATCACGTGAGAGATGTTAATGTAGCTAACTGAATGAAATAATGAGAAAATATTCTGCCATTGTTATATTGTCCAATGCATATGCCTGTGGCTGTGAGGCAATCCAGCCCACAGATGAGGCCTGTGGGAGCTAGGACCAGAGGCTAGACAGAAATGCAGACAGGCCCGGGACGTCCAGTGGGAACACACTGATTTGTTAGCGCAGCCCTAAAGTCATGATTCAATAGCAGCCCCAAAGCCTGTATCTGGCAACAGGGGAAGAGACCAAGGCTAACGTCTGGTGCCCTGGGCCTCAGTACTCCTCTCTGGGGAGAGCCTGTATTATTGGCCTGGGGCAGCCAATCACTCTGTTGTGTATACCATCCGGCAGCTTTGGCTTGGGATCTGACATGAAAAAGATCCATGGGGGCAATTTGATCAAGCTCATTTGCAGGCTGCAGGCGAAGGTGCTGAACCCAAGCAGAGCATCAAACTGACAACAACTGCTTGCATGCAACTTGATAAATGTTAGAAATTTAAAACAGTGCATTCATGAAACCGGGTGATATGACCTCAGATCTTCATGATTTTACCCAGTATATGATGGATGAACGGTTGCCTTGTTTTGCTTTTTATTCTTTGCCATAGTTTGAGAAGATTTGTCCAGTCCTTCCAGAGAAACTTATTTTTGTTATTTTCAAAATTAAGGAAATATACATTCTTACTTTTTAATAGTTCATTTGAAAATATTTCAATGACAACAGAATCCATATTCATGCTTAATAATAATAATTTAAATATGTAAAAGTTATTACAGGTTCTAAATGGATTTGATTACTTGCTCATGGCACACATTGAGACAGGAAAGGATTGAGACCGTCTCTTTGTCAGTTATTACTAAAAGTTATTTATACCAGCAGAGTGTCCAGATCTTAATATGTAAACATAAATAACAAAACCGAACCTGACATTGCACAAATTAAGGAAAGATGCAAAGGTGAAGTGACATCAAGTGAAAAAATGAGTTAATTTTAAATTTTATTGTGACTCCCAGAAAAGCCTGGGAGATTCTTATCTGGAGAGGAGCCAGGACTTCATCCAGGATTCATTTCCCAGTTTAATGAGGTGTAGCAGCTCAGCTCTAGCCGGTCAGCCCCTTTGTGTGTCATTTTGTGCATGTTGTATGTGTGTCTGTTTGCATCTGTGCTATAATTATCCCACAGAGCTACACTGATACAGAGCCAACCTCTCGCAGCCTTGTGACACGAGGGCCACAGTGAAAACTCAAGAGGGATCCCTTAAGACAAGGAAGCCAAACTGGATATTCTGCCAAAAAAATTTTTATTCAAGCAAAATAGTGCTGACAACACGTTTATAACTCACTTCACTTTAGTTATTTGTCTTCTTGTTTCTTACACAGCAGAACAAATCCACTGCTGCGTTAAATATAGCTTATTGTAGGAGACACAATCAGAATACATCCATCACTATTGTAAAATATTCTTTGGATGTTGTGCTGACAGAACAGAAAAGTCAATAAACCTCACTGCAGCAGACTGCTGAGGGGAAGAGAAAGACAAAGTAGTGATTGGAGTGCAGCGCCAAAAGTTGTCAGATGACTGATATAATCTGCAGGATATGAGCCCTTAAACAACTGACAGGACACAGTAGGACAGGAACGGCCTGTTCTGTCATGAAAGACACCAAAGGATGATATTATGTATGAGAAAGCTTAAAAACAATACCTCAACTCCATGTAGCGTGATTTCTGGGAATTTAAGTCATTGAGTTCAATAATTGCACAAGTAACAAGTAATAAGTACTTGCACTGGATTTGTAATTTTTCATACTATTTCCTATATAAAGCCCACTATTGAGACAAAATCAATAAAATGAGTGAAGGTAACGGTAATTACTGTCTACAGCGTCATCAGACCACCTTCAGTCAGGACTCACCATTCTCTCAGTTCATTTAATCCGTGGAGAAAACACTCTGCTTTTGTGCAAAAGCTGCATTGAGCTGTCTAGCCTCTTATTCAGCCAGCCTCTTCAATTACACCATTGTCATTTCCCATGGCCAGCTACTTCAGCATCCCAAAACTAATTGGTTTTGTGCACATGTCACAGAAGTAGCACATGCAGCAAGGCACACATCGGAGCAAAATCACATTGACCAACACAGGCTAAAGAACGTGAAGGTCAGGACATGTCTGAGCACACAGATGGCGCTGACAGGGGCACGAGGACTCTGCACTGCAAATGAATAGCAGCCAGAGGGAAAAGAGGCTATCCCTTTAGAGACACATCATTTACAAAAACTAATGTAAAGATATTTTCATTGTGAATGCAGTGATAACATAAAACTAACTCTTTGACAAAATCCCGACCAATGCTACAACACTGTACCATTTAAACTTCTATCATGAAAGAACGACTTTCTCTCATCCAAAGTATCCTAATTAGCTCCCATAATAAGAGCTATAGATGGTTCATGCGATCACAGGATTGTGAGCTTCAGCACCGGTCTTAATAGAGCTGCAGGGATCCTCACACATGGGTCAAAATGAGGCTATAGAGACAAAAATGGATCAGGAAGGAAGAGATGAGGAAAAAAGGGAAAGTTGGAAGAGCTTATTTTTCTAACTCTGCTCAGAGCTGCAACTCTATTTGATATGAGCCAAAAAGCTCTAAAGTTTTTTGGCTGTAATGGTACCTCACTTGAGTATAAAAACTTGTGCTACAATTAGAATTTAATTTAAAAAGCTTCTTAAATTACAATAAATTACAATGCAGTGAATATGGCATGAGTTTTTTTGTTGTTTGTTTTTGTTTTTCTTTCTGTAGTTTTTGCTTTTTCACAAAACTTAGTTAGGTAAGGCAGCCCATTACATTTTAGATACTAAAATATAAAGAGTTATTTTACATTAAAATTGGGAAAAAGGCAAATTAAGCGGTACAGTTGCACAAATAAGTGTAAATAATAATTTTATGTGTGTTGTTGTCTAACAGTATTTTTGAAAGGAGGAATAAAGAGTTTTGACAATGTTTGCAAATTTTTTGGTAATAAAAACCTTAAACACTTGGCAGTCTGTCTTTCAGCTGTGACTTAACTATAAACATATTCGTGAGCCATGGGTTGCAGTATAAAAGGCGGCTGTGTGAAGCTGAATGTTCAGTGGCTTTCTCAAACACCTCTCACTGGCCTCTGGATCACAATAGAAATACTGCGGCCGGCGTCAGCATGCATTTCCCATAATCTTCTCATTAGCTTTTATAATTGAAGGGCCGTATGCAAATAATTGGTGTGGTTAACATATGAATTGGGGCCCTGTTGTTCAGGGAGACCCCGCAGCTCAAAAACACGCCACTGCCTTTCATCTGCACTGTATAATGCTAGACATTAAACTAAGATCTCTTATCCATCTCCTCCACTGTACTCATAAATAGTTATTTCCACACACACCTGTCCTACTATGGGTTGAAAACTCATTCATCTCTATATGAGCTTTTGAATATGTATATGTATTAACACATTTCAGTATAAAGGCATTTGCATGAATAGTACTTTTTCAGTGCTTGAAGTTACAGTTTCAGTCTCACACAACTCTTAATGGTATTGGACATCTGCAACTAATTCAACGAGTCCGCCAATTAGTTGGTCCTCCTCCTTTGACAGAGCACTATACATTGGCACACACTTAGCTTCCTTCAGATACATGCCAAAACACTCTGGGATTTGCGGTCTGTCTCTTCTGCTCAGATGCTAATGAGTGACGACGCCAGCGCTTGTGAAGGGGCTGCTCTTTAGCATGCACACACCAACAGACAGGACGGCGGCTTCAAGAGGAAATCTCTGCCGTGTTCAACCTGAGTGAAACCGAAGGGCAATTTGCTTTCATCTTATCATTGCACACTAGTTAAATATAAGTATGTGAGCTGCAGCAGCACTTGAGATAGATGTATGAAGGCCACAAATTATTTTTATGACATTTTTGTGGCAAATTACAGCTACAGAAGTCAGATTTCAGAAAAAAACTTATTTTATGAACCATGATTATTAATTATTGTTCGGCCACATTTAGGTCTGAGATTAAGATTGTTGATTGTTGTGAGTTTTATATTGTATCTTAGTCTGAAACTTATAGGGGCTGCTCATTAGTGGAGAATAATCAAGTATGGGCCTTTAAGGAGTAATACTTAAAATGAGATCAGGTGAAGCAGCACATGGTTTAATGAGTAACTGTGAACTTGACCTTTACTTTGGAGCTGCTCCCACAGTGGACTTGCTGCTTAAAGTAGAGAGTCCAATATTCCCAGGAAGGCTATTGCATACATTTAATACAGTTGCATTCTTCATGTCTATTTGCATTTTGTTTGTGAGGTCCCTGGGTCACAGTGCGATGTTTGACATTAAGAATAGAGCTTGAGAGTGCCCCTTCTGCCACATGAGAGTGTTATGGCCGAGGCTATTCATATGCTGAGCAGAGGTTCATTATCAGGGCCAAATGCAGGAGAGCGGGAAAAAAAATCTGGCTCCAGGTTTTCTGAATAGCTAAAGGACTCTCAAAATCCTCAGCAGATAACATCACAACACTTTAAGAACCAAATGCTTTGTATGCAACTTAAAACCAATGCTGTAAAAAAGATGAAAACATTCAGGCACAAACATTACAACAGAAAGAATACATCTCACATGCAGAGTACAGCTAAATATAGTGATACTAAACACACTTTTCAACAGAGCAAAACCTCTCCAGACCTTCCCGCAAAAAAAGCACTATGTAACCATGGCAATGCTCATGTCTCAATTCTAACAAAAAATGTCAAACACAGACATATGAAAAAGAGCAAAGAGGCCCAGGCCCATTTGTCATCTCATACGTAACATCGAAGTGAAACTGTACGCTTGACATCTGCTCTGCCCCAAAACCTCCCAGCATCCTTTGGACTTAACAAAAGGGCTATGATTAGTATCTCAGTTTGCCACCGTGTCCACACCGGATGACTTACTCTACATGTGAAGGATCGCTCAAGATGGGGCCAATATGTGGAGTTGACTTTAGGCTTAGGCAGTAACAATAAAAGTCTGTGTGAAACAGGCAGAAAGGAAGTGCCCATCTTCTGCTGTATTCACACAGAAGCCAGCAGCTGGTGGACGGCAGACTGGAGAACACTACAAGTAGACAGAAATTGAGTGTAAAATCTAAATATTTTCATTTAGCATCTGCAATCAATTTTATACAACCACCAATCACCTTGTGAAACTCAAAAAAGGGTTTTAAAAGAAATTGAATATTTTCTTTTAATTAACAACACTATAGATTGTGCCAAATTTGAATGATTTCATCATTTTTACGAATATGAACTAATATAACTATTTATATGGAGTAAACTAGGATATCTTGGTAACGTTGCGGGGTGTCCCTGTTTTGGCTGTCCTTTCGTTCTTTCAGATGGCTTCAGGTGGATTTTTTTTTTCCACCTGTTCTGTCGCGCATGAATCCTCTGTCTTCCGAATGTGAAACAATGACAGTGTCAATCTTGTTTTGTCACTAATACCTCCGTCAGCTCTACATCACATTGCACTTAGTCAAAAGCAAATACAACTAGGGCTTTCTAGAAAAGCCCCTGTGTATTTTGGTAAATGGTCTTTTACTGGCATTTGAATTGTGCTGATAAGGAAGGCTGGCATGAAGCCAGAGATGGGTCATTTAGAGCTGTCCAGCAAAATCTGTCCACAAAATGAGATAACAAAGCACGGGCACTGGAACAATCTGCAGAACATAAAGTCTGCAGTGAGAAAATCGGCAGGTGGACAGGAGGAGCTAGGTCTAGTGTTATTGAGTACCACCTCTATATTCACTGCAACAATAGTCCTCTCCTGCTGCTCCCACCGCTTGCTCCACTCTACCCCACCTGTGTCTGTGAAAGGTCAACACAGAGGAGGGTCCCCCCCTCACAAACCCACAGCTCACACTTTACAATCAGTGCTGGACCCAGTGCCAGGAAACTCAATCAAAGAAGGCTTCAGAGGGCTCTAGACCTCTCAAACCCTCCATTGTCTCCAGAAGGCTTCCCCAGCACAGCCGCTCTATATGTAACACTGTAAGAGGAGTTGCTCATTACGGCCTGTCCCCGCTTCTACTTTGTCTCTTTTGTACCACAGACTGAAGAACGCCCCGCTGAGCCAATAGAAGAGAGTATAGGAAAAAAGAGGAGAAAAAGCTGAAAAAGTAAATGCAAAAGGTGATTCATTTGCAGGAGGGTATCAGAAGAAACATGTTGCATGTTTGTAAGAAGAGCGTTCACATTTGGCATGAAAGCATTCACATTTCAGAGACATGCAATACATAAGAGTGTCACCTGTTATGTCATGGCAGGACTGTTCTTAATGGCATCTGTTTAAAGTCTGCTATTCATCTTCAAAGGTAGCAAGTATTGATGGATAGACACACCACAGCACAATGTGTGTGAACGTCAGGGCAATCCATTACTACATAAAGAAAGCACTATGTAGTAACCCTCTCCAGCTCTCACAGCCCCTCCTCAGCTCCATTCAGATACAGCAGGTGAATACAAATCATTTCCCCTCCACTGCTTCCCAAAAGGACTCACCATCCAATTTCAGACACAGAGGACATAAACAATAGCTCTTTCAAAGTGTGAGAAAATCAAATCATGCACTTTTAAAGAATTTTGTAAAGACACAACCGGTTAACCCTTACAAATTTGACAATGCTTTTTTTTTTCTTGTCAGATTTTTGCAATTAAGAAAAACTGAAAAAAAAAATAAAATAGTAATAGACAATGATCCATGCTAAATCATTGTCTATTACTGAAGCCACATATTTGCACCAATGAATAATTTTCTCATGTGGTCATCTTTGACAATGGCATTACATAAACATAAGAATACAATAATCCTTAGAAAAGTGAAACTAGTGTATCAGCTGCACCAGTGTACACCAGCCACTACAGAGAAATGGTCTACATTTATTACACTGAGGTAAACCCATAGACACTGCATTTTACAAGTGAGGTTTTCATAAGCTAAACTCAGTACATAACTCACGGGAGGTAGAAAAGTAACAATAACAGCCCCGAGTAAACTCAGTAAATGTAAAATGAGAGTCAGACTTTGACCTGAAAATGCTTGCTTGAATATGAGCAAAAGGATTTAGATCTCATTAAGTTTTGGGGCTCATAAATGTGTGATATTAAACTTAAACTCAAAACCAGTGTGATAACATCTATGAAAGTATTCTGTGTTGGCAGCTAATTGGATGACCCCATTTCATGTGACAGCACTGGTTTGTGGAATTAAAGAAAGAGTTTGGAAGATTAAAGTTCCTGACGCTGGGTGACTGATAATGACGTGTGGCGCTTCACCAGGGCTTAGTGTGAACATGTCTATCTGTCTCCTGGGTCTGGCTGACTGAAATATTAGCTAATGAGAAGTAATGACTCTAAAGAAGTCTGAGCTTTCTCATAAAGGAAGACAACTTAGCACTCCCTTTTGGAAGCTTAGTTAACACAATGCAGCATGGCACTGGAGACTTGAGAGATCTGCAGAAGTTTTAGGCTTTATCAAGGATTTTAACAGATGAGATTGTTGAGCAAGTACTGTGAGGATTTAGGAGTATTTGGAGGGCATCGGCTTTGGCCACAGGTTTGCAGTGCTTTTTCGATGAACATCATCTGGTCCAATCAGAAATAACAGGCAAGATAAAAACTGCTCCATCAGCCTTTCATTTGTTGTTTCCGGAGCAATTGCTGTCTCCCATTTAACACTAACAGTGGGCTCATGCTTTTGCCATCTTCCCCCGTTCTGCATCTGTGTTTGACAGGAGGAGATTGGTCCAGGGCCGGTCGCTAATGCATCACAAGCATCTGCTGAGTACAGGATAATGGCAAGGCAAGGCTTTTGTTGAGCCTTGTGGGGAATTCTTTATCTGCATCAATGCTCTGTGGAGAAACAGGAAAGGTCGGTGCGAGGAGGACAAGCAGCAAGGTTGGACAGAACATGTGACCAGCCTCCAGGGAAGATGTCCAGGGATGTACATAATGTTTGTGCCCTGAGGGGCAAAAAGAAAGAATCACATCCATCATAAGATGCCCATTGAAACCACTTTCTGGCCCTTAAACATAAAAATACAAATGTGTGTCTGCTTGTGCATATATTTGGAATAAATAAGGATATTTGCACTATAAGCTTGAACTACACTGTGTTGATTGCTCTGAAACATCTGAAACCATACATTCATGTTGCAGCCCAAATCCATTCTGATCTTTTCTGATCACAGTTATTGAAACCTCAAACTGAAAACAAACTACAATTATCACAATTCTGCAGAGAGTCGATAAAAACATAAATCGTGACAAAAAATGGTCTCAAATATGAAAGACAGCAAAGTTGGTGGGATACTGTTAGAGTGACTACACCTTTTCATTAGCCAAAATATTCAAAATTACAGCCAACAATGAGTCACTGTCAGTTGCGAAATGCTTGTTCAAGAATATGTGTAAATATTAGCTTTCAATACAGGCTGATGCTTGTGTCGTCTACTTTTAGATATATAGTTCATGGCTCAGGTCATGATAGTTCAAACAGGAAGCTGTAAGTTCACTGCATTTGAACAAAGCTTAGAAGGTGGAAGACAAACATTTCCCTTCACAAGGTTTTAATATCTGTCTTCAAACAAAACAGCAGATTGCGTGCCACTGTGTGAGATGATAATAGCTTTGATAGGACCTTTGTCACCGCAGGCGTTTTGGCATGTCAAAGAAGAGGAGGCCCAGGTGTAAAACACAATAAAAAAGATAGATCTGTTCATTCAAAGCATCCTGTGTATTCATATCATTTATTTTGTTTACACAACCACCTCAACAGGATGAAGCATTCATTAATGTTAGTCACTACTATGGATCCTGTTGTGGCATGTCAGCACATCCGCAGTCAAACTAGTTCATACTATCATAAAAGCTAAATTACAGGTGCACTGACTGTAAGTGTGGTTAAAAAAGAATGATGGACACACCCTTGGATTCCTCAGAGGTTTAATGAAGTAAACAAAATGCAATGTACACATGGGTACAACTGATATATGTCCTGCTTAGAATTACGAAAATGGCTGAGCTGAAATAGATTCCTTTTCTATTTTATCAAGAGGGAAAGTGGAAAACAAAGGTCATATATTTAGCATCAGCATTCACACCATGCTTTTATTGTCTCTTTTTGCAGGGAGGGTGAACATTTCTCATTACAATGGCTTCAGATGCAGGTGAGCGAGGGGTTACATCGAAATTCAGCCATTTGTATTCCAGCACCACACCCAGTGAGCAGCCTTTATATTGATGAGAAGATAGACTTGGCCTTGGACTGCGACCCACACCTGACACACACATAAATCATCAGGTATTTCACAGACCCCTGTCATCAAACAGAGATCACACAAGCTCATCATGGAGCAATGACTATCTTTTCTTTCATGAAGCCACTCACAGTCAGAATAGACTGCACTTTGGAGTCCCCTGCGGTGTTAAAATGCTCTCACATTTTGATAATAGTGATTTTGAGATATTTCAGAGGTTATGTACAGTGATAGTAGTAAGTGCTCAAAATGTGGAAGAAGTTGACTGCAGTGTTTAAATTCATCCTGCCAAACTAGTCAGTGATTTTGATTGTAGTGTTCTTTGTTAAACCAATTGTGAATGAGGATTTGAGAGTAGGCACTGGATCACAAACCACAAGTGAAGTCAAAATTAGTCTGCTCTATTAAATGATTTTGAAATTCAAAGCTAATGTAATTGACTCGTTATGGAACGCATGCAGCAGTGCGATTCAGGACAATTCCCCAGACAGCACCAGATAATTGCACACAGAGGACTAATGGTGAAGGTAGAGCATGGCTAAAGGAAAGCTGTGCAGGTGAAGGATCAAGAAAAGTGAAAGGAGAATAAAAAGTGAAGTGCAGTGTCTCCTCCGACTCTTTGGCTCTTGGCTGCAGTTTGTGATTCAGCTGTGCATGAAGCCGCCTTTCTCCACAGCTCTGAAGATGGTGAACAGTATGAGCCCCTCAGGAGGGGCCTCACCAGCCTCTTTCACATGAGCGGCCCCACTTTTTCCTCACTGTCTTTGTATCCATCTATTCATCTGTTTGTTTATTCATGTCCGTCTTCCTGACAGTAGGGTTGGATCACTCTGCACCTCCCTGTCTTAGCTTTTCACAGAGCCACTGAGACTGAATACACACATCTACACACTAACATCTCACATACAGGAGTTCTAAAACATAACATGTGCAGACAGGAGTGTTGACACAAAGGACCAACCGAGAATTGTCGAGCTGGTATCAAAGAGACACCCAAGAAATATCTCGGTGTGTTCATCTGAAACGAAGCGCGCTGGGAGCAGGCCAGGGGCCTTGAGTGTGTGGATGTGAATTCTTGTGAGTTCCCCTCATCTCTTCTCATCCCAACTGCTGCTGTGTAATATCACTGCTTTCAAGAAACATGAGCCAAAAAAAGTTCAACAACTTTACAACATACGTATGAACACCATTAACAAACAGGACATCTATCTGGGAGCCAATCACTTTCCTTTGGTCACAAATCTGTAGATAAAAGAGTTATGTAATACTTATGATGTAATTCATGACAACAGCTTGGAGTCAAGGGCTGTATTATTGGAGAGCAACAATATCAATGCCATTTGTAGGAGGAAAAGTTATGGTTGGCTAATTTTAGATCTTCATCCCAGGCTCCCACACATAAACAATAATAGCACTGCCTGACAGCCACGTGAGAGGTGCTGGTGAAAGACAGCACTGTGGAGGCTAACAGAAGCCTCTGCGGCCTTCTATTGAAGCCCGGGACCTGAATGCTGCAGTTCACAAAGGATGCTTCACGCCTCACTGTGTTCAAACTGAAAATCAGTCCGCAGCTCCTAAGCGTGGCTCTCCATGAGAGGACCATTGAAAACTGTGGACTCAGCCTCTGTGGCCTGCAGTGCTGCAGTGTGAACACATTCACAACAACAAGTGAGTGCTGCAGACTCATGACAAGTGGAAACCACAGTGAATGACACATAAACAAACAAAAAAATGATGATATGGGACAGCCTCATTTTGCAATATAGCCTATAGTCAACAATTAAGCAAACCTTGTCAGTCAACTTTGAGGAAAAAAGACACATTGTGTTCACTTATTATAATCTGGGCAAAATGTTCAGCTAATTGTGATACTGATTTAAGGTCACATTGTCCAACTCTAAACTAAGACAAAGAGAACACCCTAAAACACTGTAGCCCTAGCAGCAGTGGCAGATGAGCACTGAGCCGTCAGAGCCTCTTAACTCTCCACTGA
This sequence comes from Rhyacichthys aspro, assembly GCA_036850595.1. Taxonomy (NCBI): domain Eukaryota; kingdom Metazoa; phylum Chordata; class Actinopteri; order Gobiiformes; family Rhyacichthyidae; genus Rhyacichthys; species Rhyacichthys aspro. The sequence continues at coordinate 15,280,253 of CM072153.1, forward strand.
GCTGTGGACGCAGACTTCTTGCTTGGCTTAGAGCTGACGCCGAGGTGGGAGGTTTCCTTTACACTCGACTGGGCAGTGGACACCCATCACACCGTGTCACCTCCACTCACAGAGCATTAGATCAACTCCACGCTGAACCACAGACAAGTGCAGCACAATGATGGGATGAGAAGGTGACTCAGGGTCATTTTTGAAACCTGGTGTGAACAGAGTCAATTCTCTGGGCTCTAATGCATCCATGTTTGTGTGCTTAAGAGAGATGCTTACAGCTCTTAATTGCTAGGGAGCCATTAGGGAACTTTTTACCTCACCATGCTCCATTACTACACATTATGAGCCAATAACGGAACAGCACTACCATTATTTAGGCTCTAAGTGCTATTTTGTGATTTTTAAGTATTGACACCCACTGTCACAGCACTGTGTGAGGATGAGAGAGTGGGTTACCTTGACAACTATATGCATCAAACAATCAGTTGAGCAAGCCTGTATTTTGCTGTTGCTCTGCCAAACCTCTTTGCCAAAATACCAACACAAAACACTTTTTGCCAATGGACAAATGCCAGTCAAATAAGTGGTGCCCTTTGTCTTAAAGCGAGAGCAATGTATCACAACTGAGATTCATCCAGGACTAAAAGAGAACAAGCCACAAAGGTAGTCATTTAGGGAGCTGTCAGCTCTACTGAGTGTTTTAGTTAATAGAGTCAGATTCTGGCACCATCATAGATGGAGATATTTAGACTGGAGACACTTGCCAGGCACGACAAACAGACTGACATTTGTATGCGCTCCCATTCAGTGGGAGGGAAATGTCTTTGAGAAGAACAAGAACTCTTGATTCCAGAAAGCCGGAAGTTCACAGTGGGAATCATGTTGGCATCAGGGTGTTTGAGGAAAAAAATGGATTCAAAGTGTGATGAAAATGTTTCCGACTTACCAATGAACACTATGCACACGAGTACTTCCCCTCCACACCGACTTGTTAACTTTTTAAGTTTTCTTCAATCAACTCTTCAATCTGAAAAATAAGCAGAACAATTTTTATTATTATTATTTCAGTAAGAGACAACCAGAATGTTGATATAATAAACAATTATCTCTCTACATGTCTACATTCACATTAGTAATCTTGTTTATTTTGCCAGTTGAACTAACATAACCATTGGATATGTTTTAAGAGGTTTCAGATCAAAAGAGGGGATCCCATCTATTTGATGTAAGTTTAGGAGAACCAACAGTTATCATGAAGAGGTTCAGATGTCCTGCCCTCACCTTTTGTTTGCCATTTTTTCATCTCCCTCAGTCTAGACTGAATACTCCTACTAAATCAATGGACAAAATGATTGAAGAAGCCAATGCAATTTAGCTCTACCAAAGGCTTATCGACATCAGTGAGCGGCTCTAAACAAAAGTGTGTGAACCCTTTTGAGAGACTGCACTATTTCCAGATGGTTAAATACAAACTCTGCTTTCAGCTTCACAACACAGGTGCAATTATATGTTACATTCACTCTTTTTTCTGACAAACACCGATGAGTTTCTCTATTGTTTTCTTTAGAGATTTCATCATCTCTCTTCATTCTTCTGTGCTGTCAGCTGTGCCTATTCACTCCAATCAAGGTGCGATTCAAAGGCTCAGACTCATCACCAGCTCAACACTTGTTACAGAAGATTACAGGAGAAAATCTATGTTGGTGAATATTAAAGCAGCACCGAGAGCCACTGATATAGGCACCAGAATATTTGTTGCATGACATTACATTACTACTAAACACCCTTCCTACACAGCACCTGTAGTTCAGCTCACATTATGTTGTTTACATGATGCAGATCAACCTTACAGGACAGAGCACATATGTTCTTTCGAGCTGTACATTTGCCCCAAAGTTGCTGATTACAGCTAAGCTCTATGAATAAAACACAGCAGAGTGACCTTTCCACATCCTGTTTGAATGAGCTCAAGGCTGATCCCATCAAAAGAGACCTCCCTCCATGACATCGAGCCTGCGTCCCGCCACCCACCTCTGGCCTCAGACACCGTGCAGCCCCGTCTAGCTCAGCTGCCATGGCGATAAGAAGGCTGAGATTTAGAGTAGGATACTGACAGTGGGCAGCAAACAAGACGACAAAACACCCTGCGGCAAAACACGCATGGTGCCCTCTGTGAGCACTCTCTGTGTCAAGGGCTGACAAACCAACAAATACTGACTTCTAACCATCTATTGATATGTGTGTGTGATATATGTACTATTGATACAAGAAGGAAGGGAGTATTGCAAATTACTGGGTTTAATTTTTTCAATTCAATTTTATTTATATAGCCCAACAATTGCCTCAAAGGGCTGAACAAAAACAGGAGGCTGCAAGTGCTAAACAACATTCCCTGTCCTTAGACCCTCCATATGAGTGAGGAAAAGCTAAAGAAAAAAAAAAAACAAGGATGGATTTGGTATATACAATGTGTAATGCAAAACAAACCATTCAACAATCAGCCCCTCTCAGAGTGCTGCTAAACAGCTAATTACTAAACACAGCCATTTATTTGTTGCAACATAAACATTTTGACTTCACAACAAAATAACCAGGCATTCTTTGGAATCCAAAATAGCTTCATTTGCTCAACAAGAGCCAAGATTTGGAAATAATTGCAAACCGGTTCATTTCTGACAAGTGTGTAAACAGTTATTACAACACAGCCTAGAGCAAAGCACAAATGTACACAATGACACGCTCTAAAAAGGCACTTTAAATCCAGTATTTGAACTTGACTGAAGAATAAAAACAGATTTTGCAATGTAGACATTATAGAGTTCCATTTCATTATCATATTACATGTGTAACACTAAAATAGTATGTACGTTTAAATGTGTCACAGGGATGTAGTTAAACAAAGACGTCAGGAGGACACTATTACAATAGCTGTTTGCATAATGTCAGGTAGAGCGCTAATGAGAGCTGGTTGTAGGCTTTATTGTCGGTGAGAGTGAGCCCTTAGTGACAGAAGATAGGACTCGGCACCAGTATCGTGGCCCGTGGGTTTAATTTTAGCCTCTCGCCTAATTAGAGGCACAGTGTGGATGTAGCATCATTACCAGCAAAGAGGGGAGAAATAATTAGCCCCAGAACACGCTCAACCCCAGCGATACATTTACAACAGAGACACAGGCATGCTCATAGTGCCATTACACTGGAGGCAAGATGACGTTTTGTGCCATCAACAGTGGAATTAAAATGATATGTTGAAATGTACAGTCATGGAAATGTGAAAACTATGCAAAACTATGCAAAATACAGACTAATGCTGAAGAGAATGATGCTGGGCAGAGTCAGAGCAGTGACAGATGAACTGTTACACTACAAGAACTAGGTTTTAATTATTATTGTATTGAGTAAGGAGCAGTAAAACAAGTTCAAAACATGGAAATAGAGTTGGCTGTTAATCAGCTCTCTCAACAACAGGTGACTTGTCCAAGCTCACATTAAAAAATATATCAAATGATACATCACCTCTTTTTCCTCAGGTACAAAGACTACTCCTTTCAGTGAGTTCATGTGCAGTGTACTGGCTTAGTCCAGTTCGGTTCAGTCATAATCCTGTGCCTGTCAATTCCTGATGTTTCTGCTGTGACTGAATGACAGTAAATAGAAGAGCAGATTCCCTCACAAAATCACCACAACAGCAGCCCTCCAACACACCCCCGGCCCCTCCTCCACTCACGTCCCTCCCCCTCGGCCTGCCTCTCACAGTGGGATTAAAACAATCTTTTGTCTCTCTACAATAGAGGTTAAACATTTCCTGGTATCCAATGAACAGTTCCAAATCCAGTGTTGTCAGGTGGCTTGAGACATATTTGTACAAGAGCATCAAATATGAAAACGTTTTTTTTGTTCTGACTCCGGTGCAGATGAATGAGGAGATGATAATATCCTGCCATATGAATTTGAAAAGGCATCAAAGCAAAGTTCACACATTAATTGCATAATAGCAGCAGGTGTACAGTAATACAACTGTGGTTGCACTGAAGTTTTGTGTTCAATGCAGGGTGGGGATGCAGTAGAAGCCGCAACGCTGAATGAATAAAAGAAAACGGCCTCAAGGCACATCCTGAGGACTTCCTTTCCCAGAGAAAGTCCTCACCTTCACTCAGCAGATGTCCCAGTGCAATCCAATCTAGTCAACTCAGTCAGAGGAAGCTTATTTATTGCAAACTCTTCACTGGTATTATTGCAACCTGATGTAAAAGAAAGATTGTGAAAAAGACCTTTTGACACCAGTTAGCTATGGTTGCAGAGGGTAACAATAGTAGGCACTATCTCTTTGAGAGAGTCATGGTCTATTCTGTGGTCCCTGCCCTACATAATGTTCCTTTAACTACAAAAGCACTGCGAATGTAACATAATCTCTGTCAAAGCTCTTTGTCTTTCAAACTTAACAATGATTTAGGCCCAGCTTCCAAAAACAAGTTTTGCGTCTTAATTGTTTTAGGAGTAAAGTCCTTTTCCAAGACACTTGAAGCCAGTCTGAACCCGTGGGACACACAGTGACTCCTCAACATGGTCATTGTTGTTTGTGAGAGCAGCTTTAATTTCCACCCACTTACTAAGATGAAACCGTCATCCTGTCAGAGCGTCACGGTGGTCAAGAGACCTGAAACCTCTGCACCAGACTTCTTAATTTAATAATGAAGGCTTTAACTGTTTTTTGGTGCAAACATAATTCAGAATGTTAAGCTTTCTCAGCTCCTATGTCTCTGCATGAGATGTCATTAATTAAAATATGCATCATAAATAAGGCATTCAGAAGCAGACATCTTTCAGAGAGATGATGGATAGAGCTGAGGTATATGGATTATTTTATGAAATGACTGAAAGGGCCATATTTCACAAAGCAAGGGGCGTGATTGACCAAGTCTAATGGACATTATTTCTGCACACTGACTCTGTTGAGGCCAGACACTGGGTGATCCCCGCCGGCCCATTGGTCCGTCAGACTCACACTGAGATAGGACCCACGCCCTCCCTGCTCTTTGTCACTGCACCAATAGAGGAACAATATTTCAATGGCTACTGCATATTTCAATGGCAACTTTTAACAGAACAAAGTTCACGCTGCGGTCTGGACCCTCCTAACTACAAGTGCAGGCCGTCTGCATGCATGTTTGTGTGGGACTATGCATTTTCCTACCAGTGGGTGTGCATAGCAGAGAGGTTCCTATTCAGAAATGTGAATGGGAGTGAAATATGATTGGCCGAGGGAGAGAATAAGGGGCTGGGTTCACAAGGCTATCGAAGCAGGGAGGAGGGGCAGACCACTCAAATATTTCAGTGCTGTCAGGGACCTATTTAACCTGTTCATATGTATTTCTTACAAATTTCTGCATCTTTGTTGACTTTCAGTTTTGTCACTTTGAATCAACTTTCACATAGTCCAATTTTAAACTATCAAACAATTTTAAACCCATGACATTTATCAGTTTCTTGTAATATGCTTGTTTAGACCAGTTGTAGTTTTAAACTCAAACTAAAACCTCATACAACAGAACAAGAGTGAGGAGTCCGGTGTCAGAGGTATCACATGACAATGCTATCGTGATAACTATTCGGCTCTTGTTCACTTCCAAAGGAGTAACGTGAAGAACTTTCAGGTTTTAATATAATTTTGTGTGAAGTTTCCATTGACAAGCTCCAGATTAAACTAAGGGACAATGGGGGAAAACAAAGAAGCAAGTCTTAAGGGAATTTACATGAATTACAGCATGAGGCCCATAGGGACGACCGCGACCTCTCCTCAGATTTTTGAAACTAAACAAGACCCCTCGCCCGCCCATGAACACACACACACAGATAAAGAATGGTGCGAGTGGTTTCCATGGCGCCATGGGGCTCACTGACAAGGCTGGAGTGTTAACATGCTCAGAGACAACAGAGAGGATGATGGAGAGAAAAAGAAGAGGACAGAGGCAGAGACAGAGGCAGAGAGAGAGCACAGTAAAAAGACAAAGAAAGTGTAGAAAAGGAGAGATTTACCACACACAGGCTGCAGACCAGTCCAGAGGTTAAGGACCTGCTGTATTTCTTTTTAACAGCCAGACCCTCAGTGACACTATTTAAAACACACAAAAACAGACTAAACACAAACTGCTGCAGCACCCGGCTCATAAAATGTTCTTTTTCCATAGTGGCTCACAGAATGATTTTGGGGCAAAAGCAGTATATTAAAGAATTTGATTAAAAAAAATTCATTATAAATTTGATTAATGGTAAAACTGAATTAATATTGGTTTGGTAAAAAAAATAAAAAATAAAAAAAAAAGAGCAATGAGGACAATGAGGTTTTTACATTTCATAAAACAGAGTATAAGTCATGAGCGAGCTATGTAAAAAAGCATAAGAAAAAATAATTGAATACATAGATATGATGGATAACTGTTACACAAGTCTATTATGTTTTTCCTGTTACCTCTCAGAGAGCGTATCCTGTTTTAAGGCCTTGTTCTTGCTCCTTAAGTTTGTATTGTGTGCTGATTCTTTGATACACCTTGCACATTTGGTTTCATTTTCCTTCTTTGTCATAGTAATCTTTTGTGATCCAAACAGATGAATAGGATGAAATTTTACCCCAATGAAGCCAGTGCCAAGAAATGTCTGTTTATTTGTAGGAGCACTATCAGTGCTTTGTAGCACATTTACAACAGGTATTCTCCCACTTGGTTACACCTGGCATGCACTTGTCATGACTAAAAGCCACGCATTAAGCCAAGAACTAACCATACAGTATATGGCAATATGGCGAACACTCGTGTCCTAATGAAGCAGCAGAGGGAGCTTGGTCTGAAACAGTTTGAGTGTGGGGCTTTCCTCCAACTGCAGAGAGCACCAGCTGAGGACGCGGGTGGAGGTGGACCACATCCAAAAGTGGTCTGCAGTGACAGCGAGGGGGGCTCACTGAGCAGGTCCCCATCTCTATACGCTCCATACTGTCACCAATAAGAAGATCAGCCCCGGTCCAGTGAGCGCCAAGCACCAACAAACACACACGCCTCTGACTGACTCAGTGTGTACATATGTGCTCACAGAAGGTGGAGGCATGTGTGCACCTCCCTGCCCCCCCACCACCAGGACTAATTTCCATCCACCGTCTGTGTGAGTGTATGCGATCGATGCTGCACGGAGCAACTCATCCCGACTGTTCATTACTGCTGGCAACACTGCGGCCATAAGCACAAACACTGCCTTACTCATGCATTACAGCTCCGCCAAATGAATACCCTGCCATTTAAACACATTGTCTTCATTAATATGCACAAAAAATGTATATATTTTCACTTCGTGATTTGTTTCATTAGCGCATCACAACAGCAGCCTGATACTACAACAGCGAAGCTAACTTTGAAGTATTTGTGGCAGCGGGAGGGCAATGAGATTTCTCCTCTTCCCTGCGTCTTCTCTTCTTCTTTATCCTCACCCACGCTGCGTGTCCAGCTCTCTCACCACCTGTCTCTCCTGCACAGCCCCAGTCTCCCAAAAGCACACAATAGCACAGTAAAGCACATACAGAACTAGTTTACTAAAGCAATCAGCAACAAAAATGTCTATTCAGAGCCAGAAAAGCAAAGCATGTGCAGCCATGAAGCCTTTGAGTATACTGCCATAGCAGCACAGTCACATGCACTGCACACGACTCAATGAATGTAATAACTTGGCTTATAGGATGAAAAAAGCTTTGACTGAAAACTGAATTTGTAAGCCTTTGCTGAGATAAAACAGACAAAGCAAAGACCAAGAAAAATACTGCGTCACAGTGATCTTTTGCAGCTGCACATTGCATTTCTGTTCACGTCTTCAAACCACTTTGCTTTGGCACATTTATCTGTAATGACATTCACACAGACAGCTGATGTGGTGGGAGTGGCAGTGACGTAGCCTTATGATGAAGGGTGCTCCATAGGCGCTGAAGGTGACAGTGCTGAAGGGTTTAATTGGCCTGTCTATAGCAGAGTGATGGACACACACACAGCCGCTGCTGCAGGTGTGGAGATAAAAGGCACAGGCAGGAGGCACAGTGAAACATCGGCAAAAGAAAGATTCACAAGAGGAAGTTGGAAATGAGAGGCTGGAGTAAACGGACAGAGGCTACACAAATAGAAGACCAGTTATATGAGGCACTGATAGTCTGATCTGATAGTCACTGATAGATAGGCTCATAATGGTCATGAAGTAATCAAAAAAGACCACAAAATGAGAGATCATTCAGATAATATTACAATACCAGAACAACATTTTGAATTTGACTCATAATGAAGCCACCTCTCTCTTTTACACAACATCCATTAATTTCTGCAGGTAGATCAGTTGGTCTGATAAACCGCATTTATTCACATTCTGTTTAACTGCTTAAATATTTTTTCACACACGTCTTTTGTGATATTCTCCTAGAAGAACAATCTGAGAGTACACACAGCCAGCTAAGGCAATAGCAGAGACCTAAAGAAAGTGTATGGAGGTTTTGAACTCCATGGCTGTGACCATATCCAACACTAAGTAATGACACCCTGGTTGTAAATCAATATACATAATCTTTGTTTAAAATAATCAGGAGAATACAGTGAACACAGGACTGAATATGTTAATCTGTGCATAATTTTTTTTCCTGTCTAGTTGGTGAATGACGACACTGAAGTACTCAATCCCCTAGACTCCACAATCTATTTCCTCATCCCCTCAGCCTCCCGACTCTGTGGTGCAGGTGACAGCACAGAGACAATGGATGATATCACTGGTCCTCCTCCAGTAGCTCGTCTCCAGGCTGCACAATAACAGGCGGCTGCAGCTCAAGTGTGGCATATTGTCAAGTTTGTTGGACAAAAAGAAAGTCGACAAAGAGCCCAGAGAGAAGGAGGAGGAGGACTCACTAGAGAAGAAGCAAACAAACAGCTCCACAGCGGAAGAGAGTTGGAGAAATAAGTGTGCAAACAGAGTATGGAGACAGCTTTGTGTTTGATGGTCATGTGTGTATGCTCAGTGCACTCTAGGTGAATGAGAGTGGGAAGCCTACAGAGTGTGCTTGCTGCCTTTTAATTACAGCTCTGCTCCTTCCTATTGCCTGACAATGTCTCACACGCAGCAAACAGTACACGGCACACCTGCCATGAGCCAGATTGGATTCACGCTGAATCAATAATTCACCCGCACATACATCCCTGACCAAACACAGCAGCACATGACCAGCACACGCGCACGGGCCGCCTTTGAGGAGTGGACATCTCTGACATAGAAGCACAGTCGAGCTGAAGCCAAACAATGTCTCCTTGAATTAGGCCATTATTACAGTAGCTCGATGTGGTTATTACAACAGTTGGAGACTCTACAAACACAAGCAACTGTATGATTGAATCTAGCCGTTCTATTTTTAGAGTCACCTGTAAAAAAAACAAACAATATCCCTGGGCCTACTTTTCCCAAGAACTGTCACTGTACTTCTTCAGAGCCAGGAGGAGTACATTGTTCACAATGATGCCTGCTGCTGGTGAAGAGCTTTTATCTCCTCCACAGTGAACAAACACACACAAAAACACAAACAGTAGTTTTAGTGGTGATTTTCATTTTATTCATTATAGCTCCACAACTTCAGGTGCATTGAGGTATGTATTTTTTATATAAAATGAGCTGCATTTAAAATCTGCACTGTTTTCAGATATAGTCAATGTATGTGTTTCACTAATCAGTGGAGAGTGGAGGAGCTGTGAGTCATTATATTCCAGGGCTACATTTTTAAGACAAGTGACAAACTGTGACACCAACCTAACATTGTGTTTTATGAAGGACGTTATATTGTGTTCACCCAGGTCAATCAATCACACACAACACAGTTTAATTGGTTTATCTTTTCTAAAACACTAAACTAACAAATACTGTAAAAGTTTAGCATAAAATAACTACATTTTAGACATAGCCTGAATGAATGGGGCTGCTTTAGAAAGAAAATCACAGAGGCCCAACATACACATGTACAACATCATACAGCAGTTTAAATGGCCCTTGGATCCAAGTGAACACCTAATGGCTTTTATGATCCCCTATAAATGTGTTTGTCTAGTTTTGGTATTCACAGTATTGATCATAAGACCCATTAGCACTGTGAACCAGGCCTTTACTGACAACACTTACAGTCCATTCCTTTCAAATGTTTAAAGAAAATGGATCCTGTGCAGTGCTGTCCTGGGATAATGCACTCTTATGCTTCCATTAGGATAACGACAAGGTAAAAATCATCAGTAATGCAAACCTAAACTACTCTGAGCGACCTTGTTCTCAAATACATAAGAACTTAAGAAACCAAGCTAAGAGTGACCTTTGAATATTTTCTTGAGTTTAATCTATTCACTTGGACGATAAGCACAGGAGGAGGCAGGAATTTTGAGGACTGTGCAACAATTGGGCTTTTCTTACTCAAAATCTGCATAATTATTGAGGTTAATTCAGCTCAGAGCTGCGTACCATTGTCTTTGAATGTGACTGCCGCTGCTTAGATGAATAAATTAGTGACAAAGCGAAGACAACGGACAAGCTCTGCCTGACTGCACCACGTTTACAAAATGGGCTCAGACAATAAAAAACAGCAAATCATAAATGTCTTAACTGAAAGAGGAAAACTGCCCCAGCATTTAGAGAAATCTAGGTGTGGATTTTCTCATGTGATTTTTGTTGTGTTCTATTCCCATTCGAGAGATATCCCACTGATTAATATGTAACCTCTGTGGGTCTTTCAGCATCACACTGAATAAAAAACATGAGCACACAAGTGAAATCACTTAACAAAATGGTAAAGATGCCTCGACATTCTTGAACGGCTATGGTACATTCAAGTAAAAGATCAAACAATACATCCTTATTACCTTAGAGTACCTTAGGTTTTGGCAACATTCTTTTCCTGAAGTGGGTTAGAGCAGTGTTAATTCTCTTAAAGCCAGCTTTTTGTGAGTTCTTTTTTATATCTCTTAAAATGAAAGATGTGAGTCCTACACATGACTGATGACCAGTTGAGGACTGAGACTTAGTCAAGAGGGATCAGTCCTCTAAGTAGAGGTTTCAGGAGGAGGTCCGAGTGCTGCCTGTCTCCAGCCGGTCCTTGTGGCTCTCAACAGGACGTCTGGGATGGGGAAAATGTCCCACTGCAGACAGTGAAGGTTGACAGGGCATGCAGCCTGTCTTCTCAGGTAGTCTGGCCCCTAAACGTCCTCACCACTTAAGACCTCAATTAGAGACTAAGAGTCTTAAGTCCAGCTCCAGTGATGTTTAACATCATTTGAGTTTTGTTACAAAGGAGGCCGAACTACTTCATGTAACAAGCCTCGAGGCACGCAGCTCAAACAGGGAGCTCTTCAATTCAACAACAAACAGCAGGACAATATAAAGGCAGCTACTAGTCCAACAATAAGAGCTAATGATTTAACCACAGGGCTTTCTCTTTCACTCGTCAAGCCTCTGAAGTCAAGTCACTCTCTCTTTACTTCTACTTGATTTGTTGACTTTGAAACAAAAGGCCTGAAAACAGTGTCCTTGTGAGAAGGTCACCGGCAGCTGCAACACAACACAGTCAAACTTAAATCTATAACAAACACAAATGTTTATGCTGCAGTTAAATGGTAAAGTACAGTCAACTGAAATTCTTTGTTTGTTCCTGCTATTTTTACTATTATTACTGTCTACATTTTCTTAAGTATAAATAGCGTGGGTCAGCACTAAAACTGCATTTCCCCTCTGTGCACTGATCACAATGCCAGTTACAGCCGTCTGCTCATTTCTCTTGCAGTGTGCTCATTGTAGATGGGCAAGTCCAAAGGCTGCACTCAGTGGTGGGCATCCTGATCCCGGTGGGCCTTTCACATGGTAAACAGTTTCAGATGGGCCCAGTATTGTGCCGCTTTAACACAGCATCTACTTTATGGCATAAGCATTGTCACCAAACTCCACTCCAAAACCCATTGAAAAACTGCCAAATTCTTCTACACTGTGAGGGTTTTGACCGACCCTAAAGCCATGACACAACTTGAAGCATATAAGTACAAGACTCAAGTGACACAGTTACTTTGTAGTAAGTCCAAGTTTGAGACTGTTCTGCATAAAATAGTCTGGTATAGAGAAAACTTCAGTGGAGTTAAAGTCTCTAGTGAGCCTTTGTATCAGGTCTCATGCTGCAGCGCAGTGGGCCGGAGTACTGCAGTGAGCACTGGAGCGAGGCCAGGTGGGAATGAGACACTGTGCATGGACAGACCAAGAGACAGAAGATGCCCCTTATCCCTTAACTCGGCATTAAACATTTAGAGCAGAACTGTGCACTCAACAGCACAGGGCCTCGGAGCTTAATCTATAGAAACGACTCAGTCACGGTGTTCAGTCCTAACTCAGCACTATCAGCACTATGTGTTCAATGGCTCATTAAATTTGCCCAAGATATGCTATATTGGAAAAGATTTCTTGGTCACGTCAATCTTAGATTAAAGCTGTGAATATTGATCATACAGTCCCACCGAGTCATTTGACGGTTCAAACATGGAATAAAACTTTTCATATTTGACATTCACAATATGTTTTATACTAATGACAAGAAGGTTGTAATTTCAGTTGCAATTTCCATGATAGAAATGATAATATAGATAAACATATTTCTACACATTCACTATAAGACTATAAATGTGGCAAATGGGAGTCTGGGAGATTTTCCCACGAGAGGTGTCCAACAAAAAACAAAACTCCAAAAGCCATTTTTAGTCAAATACCCCTGGTAAATCACTGAACCACAGTTTTCCTGTTCTATTAACATATCAAGCGCATGCTTCAGATTCTACTAATTTTAGCATCACAAAACACAGATATGTTGAGGTTGCTCCACTTTGAAATCACAGAGGCCCAGTGATGAATGAAGGAGGTTAGGCATGCAATCTTCCAATGTTATGTAAAAGAGACACTTTTAGACTATTTACTATGTCTGATGTGAAAAGGGAGTGGGATGTCAATCAAAGTGAAGTGCTATGACGAGCTGTTCCAGAGGTTTCTCTTCTCCATTATGTTTTGGTTTAACACAATACAAGTCACAGGGAAGGGATGGTTTCACAAGATAAAAAGGACCTCTATCATAGCAGAGCATTAGATCAGTCATACATTTTATTCACACTCCTCTTCAGTCTTCAAACCAACCATTTAGAAAGAATCACTTGAACAGGGCTGTCAAGGACATGTCCCTGCCACTTCTGACAAAGATCTCATTTACTCAAAATTCATCTCCAAACTCCCATTTCAGCCAATTCATGAACCAGATAAAACTTCTGCAAAAGCCAAAGAAGCAAATGTATGTATTTTGTTCTGAAGCATCTCTACTCTCACAGATGATGAAAAAACTACTCAAACAAAGGCACATGTTGATGTAGGCCTTAGTTGTGACTGAGGAAGAAAAGGAGGTTAAGAGAACATCTATTCCTCTGTGGACAGGTCAGTACTGTGGAGACACAGTGAGCTCAGACTTTTAGGCCTCCAGCAGGTGCATTGTTTTCAGGACAAAAAGACAGCCATATTTCAGACTTTGCTGTGTCCTGGTGAGAAGAAGAACATGTCCTGGTCACTTTCATATCCCTCACCCCAATCTGACCCTGGTCCAGCCTTATTTTCCTCTCTTCATCCTTTGGCAAACACCTGGTCAATAGCAACCTCCTGTTGAGAGGCAATCTACCAAATAACACACCCCATTAATGGACTGTTAAAAAGCTATCACTGTAGTAAACTTGTACTTTCACTAAACAGACAATAAAACTACAAGAGAAAAAGGCAAACCCTTAAATTCAGGAGGTTCACCCCCACCTAACCCACATCCTAAAGTTAAATGAGCTACTTTGCTTGTTTTAGTTTGTCTGAAAAAGAGGATTTGGTGGGGGAGTGGGGGATTTAAATGTCTTTTCAAAGCATGCTTTCTGTGTGTAATCTGTGTTTCGCTTCCACCCACACAGACACAGTGCTAATTTAACTTCAAAGTGCAGCATCTGTCAATGATATGGATAAAACTCTGTAGAAAATCAGTTTTTTATATCACTCTTTCCCCCAAAACAAATGAGAGAATATGGACCATTTGCTGTTGTAGCGCTAAATGTACCTACCGCAAGCCAGTGAGCCTGCAGCAATACCAATCATCTCTGCAATTGCACTGTATACAGCAGAATAAGTCTGAATTAAACAACACCCCCACTTAAGACACTCTCTCCATTTCAGATTAGCAGAGTCTAGTTATCAGTCTCTTCCAGTGTTGGTTTTTGGGTGCAGGGCCAGGGTAATCCTGAGGAGTTCAACTTGGAACGCCTGATTTAATTGGATTTTTTTTACTTCTGATGACCGTGGAGAATCCAATCAATCCAACCTCCATGTACTTCTCTTATGGTCTCAACTGGCACCGTGTCTGAAAACAACGTCCACAAAATAAACACAGAATTAAATATGCAAAACTACTACTACTATTATAATTAATGTAACTGGGTTGTCTTAACTCACCCATAGCTTCACCCCGATATAAGCCTTGTAGTAACCCACAGAGCATCGTATTAAGCAATTTTTGAATAAGGAGTCCATCTCTAAAAACTGACAATGGCAACAACAGTTCGATCAGTTCTGTAGCACATTCAAGGTCAAAACAGTTGCATATAGTAAAATAGTACTTATGGACAATACGTTTGCTTTTGAATTTGTGCTCATTAAAGATTTGCCAGTGACAACTTTCAGAAAAGAAAGGTAACAGATGCTAATGCAGGAAAAAGGACAGTAATCAGAGATTTGTGCATAATCTGCTTTAAAATACATGTATTTCAATCAAATGGCCCCACACTCAGATAATAAAAAGGGTTTAATAATTGCATAAGCGACATTCATATCGTGAAGGTTAGCTTTAAAAAATGAAAAATATTCATCATAATTTTTATACAAAGATCGTGATTTATTTATTATATAAAAGCCCTAAATATGCACGTAGCTTGGATAGATGTCTAAATGTATCATAGCAGGAGCACAATGCAGCTGCTCAGAGTAGCAACAATTTCATCTTTCATTCCCCACCAATCACATTTCATGAGAGCAGTCCACATCTAAAGGGTGGCCTCTGACTCCAAGGAGAGCTTTTACAAACCCGGAAGTGCCAAGTACAATGGAGTAGGCAACTTCAGAAGCAGGACTTACATGAATTCAACCTCAGTGACACACCACTAATGACCAATAAGAGATAATGTCCTATTTCTCTGTCAGGATGTGTGGAGGCGTGCTCTGTGTCACGCAGTAACCTCTTAGTAACATGTGCACCCTGGCTGTGCTCATACAGAGATGTGCTCATTGTGCTTGAAGCGTCAAAAGGCCCAAGGCAGCCATCCTTGACGACCCAGGCATTAGGTCTGCTTCAGTCCAGTCTTCTGAACCACTGCCAGCACGTTACCAGCTACAGCCAAACAGAGGAGTGCTGTTCATTGCTGGTAGATGGTGTCTCCTACATATAGAACATGAAATGATTGAACCTTTAAAGATGGTGAACAGAAGTTTGTATTAGGCTTCTCAAACCAGTGCTGTGGATATGAACCAACCATTGCACTTCAACAAAGACGTATTGATATTTCCACACAGACAGGAGACAAACAGAGAGCTGAAAAGGCCCAGTGTTGGTCCAGACAGCTCAGGGCCACAGCAGACTCTTGATTGGGTTATCAGGCCAGTCTCAGACCAAACCCTGATAAATGGAGTTGCCATTTGTCCGTCCTGTCTTCTTCACAGCCGGGCCCAACTAGCCCACAGCAAGGAATTATCTCAGTGACAATTACAATCTTCCCGCTCCGAAAGACAGCCTTGGCCACAAGAAGATTAAACTGATTACTATTCTATCGCTTCCATTTGATGTTAAATTGCTTTAGCACAGAGCTCGAGGACAGTCAACACCAGTCGCAGTTAAGAAAACTGTGTAAAAAATACTAACTTTATATAAAACATGCCGTAAGCAAGAGTGTCTAGTGATTGAAAAAACATTAACTACTTACATTTATTGAAATTAGCTTTGTATTTCCTTCATTGTCAAAAATAGCTTATAATACTGTCAGTTATTGCACCAGTCGATCCAGCACTGACTGTTTAAGAGCAACTTAATCTGTTGACAAACCTGTGCGATGCTCACTTGTATGAACAGAAATTATTGGCCTATTTATTATTCATGGAGAGCTCTACTGATTGGCCAAGAAAGACAAGCCATTGTTGTGGTGGAACTAAATTTTATGATTAATGGTTTTCTGACCTCAATCTTTCCTAATCATTCTGAAGCCTGGACAAAGATTATCTGGGTCTAGATTATGTTTTGTACACAACACAGCAGTGGCTGGCTTTGTGTTTTGTGCTTTTGCTTTTTGCTATCTCTTGTGCATTTATCTTTTGTTTAATGAAGGAATCTCAGAACTACACTTGGATTTGTTTACCATCCCATTCCTTTGTCTCGTCCGGGAGAATTTTTCCCAGGATTCCTGCGGTTGTGTTTGGGGGGTTTAAGGGATGAAAAAGGGGGAAAGAAAAGCCCATTGGTCTCAGCGCCACAGAAACAGCACTGAGAGCCAAGCTGTCATCCTACTTGGATTAAGGGCCCTTCAGTGGTGGCTGCTGAGCTGCTAACACGGTGTCTTACCCTCGGTTGGGGTGTGGGAGGGGGTACAGGGTGGGGCACAGGGGTAAGGGCATTAAAGCCTGGCCTAAATAAGACCTTGGGGTCAACTAACCTCCTGAACCATGGAAAACCCACTTTGTGTGTCCATGTCAGCCTTATTCATGAGCTGACAGCTAAGTGTCCCCTTCTTTCCTGTTGATTCAATCATTGTGGCATCATGTGATGGCTTTGCTATGCTTCTTTAGTCGATCACACTGTCTGTGTCTGTATGTTTGTCTGTATGAGTGGTGCACTACGCAAGACCAACATCTTAAGACATCTTCAAAGTAACAAGCACATAGCATTTACTCAGCTTACTCTTGTCTTGGTCTTATACATTTTTTTTAAAGTTTGGTTAAAATGATTCTAAAATGATAGTATGTATTTTATCACAGTGGCAAAAACATTAACAAAACCAAATGTATCATGCACTGTTCTTGGTACCCTCTTGGCTTGATCTTATATAGTGAGGTCTTGACTACAACACGTAAAAAACAGGGATGAATGTCCAGCAACAGGCAGATGACAGGGCATCCTTCTAACTTCATTGACACACAACTGTGCCAACAGAGACTGGGATGTGCACTCACGTTCACCTAAAGCTCTATTCAAATAGGTGAAAGATGGAGGCTTGAAAACAGACTAAACATATTCAAGTGCACACTGTTCCTGAATTCCTTTTCATTCTGGTGAGCATCCTGCCGGAGGAGCAATACCCACCTCCTGTTGTTTTTAAGATATGGAAGGAAGCAGTCGTCCCTGTTGTGTAGCGGCACCGGGCCACAAACCTCTCTCACATCTGCTGCCCATTCAAAGTTGGCCTGAGCCTGAGAAGGCGACACAGCCTGCCTCTCCAAAGCGCTTCATACAGCAGCCACCACTGTGTGTTCAAGCAGACGCTCCTACACCCAAGATCCTATTGTGGATGTGGTCGGGCCTAACCCTGCTTCACCCCCCTGCTCCACAAGAAAGGGGCGAGAACAAGCGCCCGCCAGCAGAGACAGAGAAAACAGACCCCCTTTGTTCGCTCTGCCCCTTCTCAGCGTCGATTGAGGTACATGATCCACCCCTCCTTCTTGCTTTAACCTCAAAAGCTTCCCTTTCTCTCCCTTCTCCTCTCCACAGCAGCACTAACATTACAACAGAGACTTTCAAAAATGCCAAAAATATCCACATCCTCATATATTGCCCCTAATCTCAAGGCTGACTGGAAGAAATCACATAGTAGTTAACCTGTCAGGGGCTCTATTCAGGCTCGAGAGGAACATAAAACCCACAACATTTCAATCCATTATCTCACACTTCCACTTCAGAAAAAGGACTCTATTGCTGGTGGTCTACGGCAGTTAGTTTGGACAAAAAAAAGCAGCATCTCTAATGCTTTGTTCTCCCTAAGGAGTGTAATAACTTGACAGGGGTGATAATAGTGGTCCCTTGAGTGACTGGGTTTGACGACTGTCACGTTGTAAAGCTCTGGTGTAATGATTTTGTCACAGTGGGCTGTCCAGGGACATCCGCATAGTGACCACAACTCACTCACCATCTGTCCACATACATACTTACAACAAACTCCACTAGTAAGAAAAATGTGGAGTGAAAAGTAGGATTAAAAGTTTAAAAAGTCACCCAAGGTTGTTCTGGAGAGTCTGACATGAAATGCAGTTTGTAAATCTCAAAGCCTGCTTTCAAAAATAACACTCTTTTCTTTCTTTTTTCCCTCAAATCTTTTAATCAGTTCAACTTAATGCAAACAAAACGCAAAAAAACTAACAAACACATTATCCATCTAATGTAACTTTTCCTTAGTCATCTGTCACTGTCCCTTCCAAATCCAATAATGAAAGACTGGGATGTAAACATCAACAGTTGCAGCTGTGGAGTGGATTCCCAGCAACACGTCGAACCCCATTAGAGCTGCTGCCTAACTGAGTGTGAAAGTCTAATTGTACCCACCAGCTTGAAGCCATTCACCCCTTTTCTGAGAGAAAGTGAACAAGCGTGTGTGCACGTAATGAACATATATGTCTTTCATCACATGTACTCATTGCCCTCTGCATATAGTCCTACAAATTACAACCAAGACGAGTGTTCAGGCAGCCGTGAAGCAGGGGGACACCGTTCCTCTGCGGTCCACTAATGAGAATTCATCAGTCCCAAAATGAGGCGAACATGCTTTTGACAAGGAGGTCCGGGCCATGTCAACGTGCTGCTGGACTGCTGTGTGTGAGGGTCCCACAGGGGCACAACACCCAGACTGCAGTGACACTAATGGATAGGCAGGGGCCTCCATCAGCCCCCAGAGACTGGCTTCATCACAGCTGAACAGCACAGCACTGCTTTTCACACCGGCTGCTGATTGGCTCCACTCAGGACAAGTACACGTGTCTATGGGACATGGTCATTCATTTGGTCAATCAGCTGGACTCGTGTCACTGGACTGTGCATGTTACTGGGAACTACAAGAAACAGCTGCAAAGCTAGTTCCATTTGTGAAGTTCATGTTGGCCATTCCTATCTAGGTTTTTACCACTATTTCTTTGAAAATATTGAAAATATGCGTTCATACTTGATTTAATACAAACTGCATGAATAGCTAGTACAAGTATATAACAAGCTTTCTTAATTGCCAAGTTTTGTGCAGTATACGAAAACAAAAACAAACTCAAATTGTAGGATTTAATGTCATTCACCGAAGGGCTGGGCATTTCCAGGTACTGACCTTGGACAAAAAACAAAATAATCTTTCATTAATCATTTTTGACTATATTTTACAGTTTCTATTTCACTGATCTGAGGTCTGCAAGCCCTATTATATATCTTATGTATAAGGTATAACTCTATAGTCAATGGCCTCCATCAGATAAAGGTGGCACAAAAAAGACGTGTTTCTAATTAACCAGCTGTAACCTTTAAATGTTAGGTCTTCGGGTCATACAAAGACTAGATGAATCTTTGCGACATTTATCACATAATGAGTTAGTTCTGATCAATTCCTGGGCATGATGTCATCACTGCAAATGTGACACAAACCATCTCTGAGACACTTTGTCCAGTCTGACCGTTGGCGGAGTTCACAATGTCACAGACGGCCGCTTACACAAGCAGCGTTGATGACTTCTCTCAAGAATAGTCTACGTGTTTTTGCTGCCCACAGATTGAAATAAGTGGCATTTTCCCTCCAACACCCAAGCTTTTCCCATAGGCCCTAGACCAGAGCAGCCCGCCATTGGTTTTAGGTCAGCAGTGTGACTGACTGCTGCTGCGACAAAAACGCCGGCCAACGTGTGTCATGGTAATCCCTTAGTTATGCAAATCTCTCTCTAGCCTAGTGCCGTTTGTGCTGAGGGTGAAAGTGAGGATGGCAATACAATGTAGGTCACTGTCTTGTCCTGATTCTCCACATTGGTCACTGCTCTTAGCATAGCTTCAATATCTCTGGACAAGAAGCTTTCTGGATCTATAAAATATTTAGTCAATGATTGAACGAGACACTAAAATATATGTAAAAAAAAAAAACATGCTGACAAACACGTAGAAAATGCTATCACACATTTGCCGCCTGTTTCTAAATTAATGCTAAGTAGCCATAAGGCAGGGATGGACGGATAATGTTACGGTCTTTAAAAGATTAACAATAGTCTGGCTGTAGTGAATAAACATTACTAGAAAGTGTGTCACCCCTTTCAGAGAGCAGTAAGAACAAGGCACAATAAAGAAGGGGTCATTAGCATTGTATTAATTTATCTATCTGGGCAGTGAAAGTGCACAGCCCAGGCATGTGTGTTTGGGTGAGTGAGAGGGTCTGTGGATCAGGGGATGGAGGGAGGGACAGAGGGAGGGGAGGGGGCTGTTGTGTGATGGTGGTTCCCCCTTGACTGGAGCTTTGACCAAGAGGAGATTGAAGGGGGAGGGCGGGGGGCAGAGGATTGGATAGAAAGGTTATTTCCAGTAAAGCAATTGTTAGTAAAAAAAAATAAAAATAAATAAATAAATAAAATTGCAAGTAATGCAAGTAATTGGTGAATCTCAGAGGGCTGTCATAATTAGAAGGACAGGACATTAGACAATCTGACAGCTCAGTCAAAACATAACCGGATTGTGTTATGGATATGTCTATGTAATAAAATGAAAGTGATACTGACTGATTAATATTATCTATCTCTGTATCTATCTCTCTATCTATCTATCTCTCTAGAATAAATGTATGGTTGATAAACGGCAGCAGGGCAGATAACGCTGACTCCAGCCTGTTTCAGTGACAGCCTTGACAGTCTGAACATGCACACCTGCACCTGCTCTCTAATTACCAGAGGCTAACACACAGCGGTCATTTGTCTTTAAAAAAGTAGTGCGTATCTTGTCAATACGTTTTAAACCCATTTCTATCAGATATTTGCCTCCATACGGTAGCCTACAGCTAAAATAGGACGGAATTTCATTTGCAGCATCAACTCAACCCGCACCCTCTTGTCTCTCCACAAACTCTTGACAGTGAAGTGTAGCACACGGCACGTGTGAATGACGTGAGTAGATTTGAGCTCACCTCGTCTTGTCTCTCGGCGATGTCCTGCTCGAAGCGTGTTCTTCCGTCTCTTCGACAAGAGCCAGATCGTCTGCTGCGTTTGTTTACGTGGAGTCCCGTTCAGCGAGCCTCGTGCACTTGCCTGTGCCTCAGTCACTGGTCTGTGCTCCCACCAGTTCACAGACACACACAGGCGGGGGCGCGCAGCGCTGAGGGGCGTGCGCACGCCCGCTGTGCGCGCTGCAGCGCCGCTGCTGATGTGTGGTGGCCTTAAAGCGTTGAACCAACCGCTCTAGCAAACTGTTATTCATATAGACACGTTATTAGTACCCCGTTCAGCCCCCTGCGGGCTCAGAACCACAGCAGCTGGACAGCAGCTGGAGAGTTTCGGGATGGAACAAGGAAAGTTGTTTTAATGCTCTACAGTGTCCTCTCTGAAAGCTTATTTATCAGCAGGGAGTAGATTTTAATTTGATTGCTTTATCAATATTATTTCTAGATTTAAAATGTTACAAGCACGTTTGCATGATTCTGAGCGCTTAAGGCTTAATCCAGTTCATTTTTTTATAACTCGACCAGCAAAATGTAAAATTACTTAAACACGAGTCCATTCACCATTTGAGCAGTGAACTTCACGCCAGCTGTTCTTAAACATTGCAGTGAACCATTTTGCAATTTCAGATGCAGCACCGCAATTTTGCCCCGAAAGAAAGACTGCACTAATAATCATACAGTAGCCTGTGGGATAAAGCAGGCTGGTGGATTGAGTCATGTGATTTTAAAAGGCACATTTCCTCTTCGTTCAATCTGCTGCCAGTCAGCCTTGCTCTCTTCTCCCAGAGTATGTTATACCCATGCATTATCTCAGGCTTAGCACTGAAAGCCATCTGCAGCCAGAGACTCCAACATAAGAGCAAGTAACGCAGTTATTACTGGGATAAGCCCAGTTTGGCAACAAGACAGGTTTGAGTTTCCAATGGAAGAGCTAAAATTAGGTTGTGGTACACATTTTTATGAATTATTTATTCATTTACTTTTCTTTTCTTTTCTTTTTACTTTTTTGTACACAAGACAGTTTGCACTATGTGTGAAACATAAGCTAAAGTAGCCCTGAGAGAGGGTGAAGGTCATTGTCTGGATGTACTTTTAAACTAGTTTCCCTCCTCATCAACTAGAGCGTACAGGGGATTCATTCCGTTTGCTTACATTGGCACACAGGGAGTGATTGTAATTGTTCCAGCTCCTCATTTCACACTGCCTCCAGATATGTCTGCGTACCACTTGAATCTCATTAAAATATTTTCTTAATTTCCCATATGCATATTACGTGTAAAATACTCTGAGGGATGTTCATGAGTTCAACGACACAGCACTGGGGAGACAAAGCATTGCATCTTCCATGTTGCCAAATGAATCTCATTGGTGCTTTGAGTAGAAATGCAAAATCCTGGAGAGAAGACACTGTCTCTGCTTCACCACTGTCTCCAATTATTGTGCTTATTATAGCACAGAATCTATGGGCAAAGCTTTGTATGTGTCAGGACTATTGTGCAAGAAAGACACACTTGGCCTGTTTTTGACTATTACTCAGTGATGTGGATTTTATTCTTTCTCAGAACAAACTGAATAACAGATGTAGCACCAGCAAGCCAGCCATGAAATGACTGGGCTCCCATCAGAGGTGCTGATTAACCAGCCAGTTTCAATGCAGAAGAACAGCTTCATAGCCCCAGTCCACACCAACAATGAAAACTACACATCTAGTCGTTTTCGCCTTTTCAAATCATGCAATCATGTTTTGAAATTAGAGTCATATTTTATCTAATCATCAGCCTCTAGCTGCCAAACTAATTATACATTAATGAGCTGGGTTTATTAGATGCTGCTTAATGTTCATTGCAATTCAATAGCAGTCATCCAAAAAAAAACTGTTATGGCCTGTAACAAGATGGTAGGAGACAGCACCTGTCAATCCTCAAAATGAACTAGAGAGATGTACTGATACAGAGTCTGTGGGGCAGGCCAAAGGTGAAAAAGAACTGACACGATTACAGCTGGAGATGAGTTCATGAGTCAAATCAGTTTACATCACACGTTACATTTCCTCTCTCAGGCATCAGTGTAATTACATTATGACTTTCCTGTTTTGAGAGGGAGCAGTCTTTAGTTGCTGCCTAACCTTGTTTACACACCGGGGGCCAGACATGACAAGAATCAACTCCAACCAAACAAAGACCTGTCTGTAGGTAGATACACTGTACAGGGACATTATTGAATATGTGTGGTGTCTTTGAATTGCATTTTGGGCTCTTTAACCATAGGACTGTGGAAAGTGGAAAGTGAGGCCAGCATAAGGATGAATTCAGCCAGCGTAGCGTAAATAGGATCAGTTTCTTTTTGTGTACTTAACATAGCTATGTCAGACTTTTATTTACTGAGAGATTAGACAGTTGTCCCTTAAATAGTTGTCAAATAATCTCAACAAACCTGCTGGAGAAGTAAAGGCTGTTCATTCAGCATTAGAAGAAACAGTGACAGAAGAAAAGCTGTGTAGACCAATATATTCCAACAGTACATACAAATACCATTATTATCCTATATATAGTACAAAGTGTCTTACTAATGGAGCCATTTACTCTGTATAAACATATTAATGGACATTTTATGACCTATATGCAATCCAAGTTATTGTCTCTGTTTGTAAATGTTAATGGTTCATATTTGGGATGTCTCCGCCCCACAGCACACAGTTGATGGTGTTTGTAGTGTCCTGATCCTTCTGTGGCCATTGCGCTCTGTTCATGCGTGTAAACAGTCGGTGAGGAGCGGTGTCAGTGCCTGCTGTTTATGCTGCAGGGCAGTGTGAGCTCTCACAGGCCAGGACTGTTACCCAGGTGCCTTTGCACAGCCTTGCACGGTCATCTCATCTTAAGATTGGCAGCTTAGATTTTCAAACGACCTTGTGTGACATATCCACCCCTGCCTGGAGGCACCAAAATTGTATATATTTTAGTCTAATGTATATTGTCGTGCAGCCGTCAAGAGCACATTAACTGAGAACTGAAGAATTAATCAAGACCAACAAATGCCAATACTTTTAGACCAAATCAAAACCATGACCAGTGCATGATACATCGGAAAAGATGCCAGGGAACAGATCCAAATTCGAACAATAAAATAAAGAGAGTGATGATAGCGAGATGAGTTAAAAAGTGGTCTTTAGATAGGTCTGTACAACACAAAGAACTACAAGACTACATCACCACTTCCAGTCAACACAAACAAAGCTGTAATGACAAAGAGGTAATTTTATGTAGTACTAAAGAAACATGTTGAGGTGTGTATCAGTTCAGATCTCTGTTTGAATAATTAGACATTTGTGAGAAAGAAGCTATCAGCCTAATTACCAAGTCTCTCTGTACCGCCGAATGAATCTACAGGATGTGGAAAAAACACAGCTTTTCTCAGATGCATAAGAAAATTGTGTTATAATTAGAAGGCAGATGCAGAGATACTGTCTGATGGGTTTTAATTATGTACAGTTTTCAGAGAGCAGGATAACAGTGGAGTTGTATGTGTTGGTTTTAACTGTGGCTGACACATGAGTTATACAGTACTTGACCTGGTCAGATGTGGAAATTAACATCTGCAGTGCGTTTCAAAAAGCAGAATACAACAAACACGGGGTCCTTTTTGAACCATGACAAATCAATAAGCAGCAATCTGTCCAGTGCCGGTCCTTCACGAGTCCCGCTTGAGTTCTCCAGCACAATGGAAAATAAAAGAGTGGGCACTGAAACACAGCACCTCAAGGTACAAAGGGTAGGAAGAAGCTTTTGACAAGAGGCATCAAAGAGAAAGAGGGCACAATGAAGACCAGAGCAGAAATGTGTGGAGCCTGCAGGGAAATACATAACAGACATGGCGATAAAACGGTTTTAAAACATGTGAACTAAAATACTTTGAAGTCACATAAAACACAACTCAAGTTCAGCTTTAAGTACTATTAACTGTATATTCAACGTATGCATATTAAAACTCAGCCTTTTTCATCCTATTGAAGCTCTGTGCGCTTAAATCAGTGAAAACTGTTAAATATATCAAACATTTACCAACAATATATAAATAACAATTGTTGCCCGATTGTAAAATGACACAGTAAAGCAATAGCTGCATTATTAAAATGTGCAAAATCTAGTCATCAGACCTAAAGGTCACCCGCAAGAGGTGCTTGAATTACCTTGATTAGACCATTTATTAAAAAAAAAAAAAAAAATTACAGTCTTGTCAGTGTGTTGGCAGCTAGCTACATTCAAAAATTAAACCAGTCTCAGCCTTTTCATTAAAAAATACTAGACAAGTTTGTGAGGATATACTAGAGGTCACAACAAGAAAAGTCACTCAAGTGCTGGCCTAACAAAATACAGTATTTTCATTTCCTTTTTAAATTTTCAATTAATTAGTGGTTAATGTGTGACGGATGGAAACTGCATTTATACAGGAGCTCTAGAGTTCAGAGGTCACACGATGAGGATACTTTTGCTTGTGAGGTAAAGTTGAAGACATAAATTAGACTTTGGAGGAGTGATGGGAAAATCCGTTGAACATATCTGCCCTGAGCTTGGCCCACTCTGCCATCCTTTGGACGGAGTTCTTCTCTCGGTTGAGGATGCGAGCGACCTTTTTCAGTTTCTCCTCATTCCTCTCAAGGTAACGGCTGCACTGGGCCTGCAGCAGGTTTAGCTTCTCTTGTCTGCTCTCATCCATGGAGATGTCTTCGCTAATGTAGGGGTTAAAGCGGAAGTAGGTGTCCGGCGGGAGGAAGGCATCAAGCATGGCGTGAACCTCTGGAGGAGAAAGCGTGGGAGAGGAAGGGACGTGAGAGCAGGTTTACACAGAAAACAAGCATGACATTTTACCACCAGTGCAAAATCATAAGCAAATAATTAAGTACTTAATAGTCCCAACATGTGCAAACATTCACAGATTATTTTAAAGCGAGCAGAGCGTGAAAAGTCAAAACTTGTCTCAGGCGCAGTGACAGCAGAACAAGCCGACAAAACGCTTGGGGCTGAGAGTGTGAAGTAACACCAAGTGAAAATGTGTGTTATGTCTGTTTTTAACTGCAAAGTCCCAGAGGTTTAAACATCAACTAGATTTATACAAACAGGCTGCAGGTAACAACAATATGGCAAAAGCACCCGGAGGATCCAAAAAAGCTGTTTAGCCTTTTTGAAATTCAAACTGATTTTTATTAAAAGAAGTTGGCTGGAAAACAGTAGGCATATTTTCCCAGAGGAGGTATTGATTTGAAACTTATTTGTACTGTTTCAATATTTATGTTTTGATAAAATGTCAGCATATAGAGACTTGTATGTTGATGGTTTTAATTAAAAGCCTGCGAGTGATCACTGACGCTGGGCTCCTTGTAAAGTGTGAGATCTAAGCTATTCATACAAAATGACGGCTTGTGTGCCTGACAGTCGTAAATAAAAACTAATTCACATTCATTGCAGACTTCAACACAATATAAATTAATTCAGTGCAAAAACTATTTCTGTAGTGACCTCGAATTGCAGGATATATTAAATATGCAGGTACCCTTCAGGCTAGCTAAAGCAAGAATGTTTCCTGGGTTGCATCTTTGTGTCATCAGCCAAACAAACATGAATTCAAAAGAATAATAAAAAACAATTGACAGTGCAGGTTTCCTGAATGCTGAGTCCAAATATGGCTTAAACATCTCAACAGGAGTTACATCAAAACGGTCTGGACAGGGGAAAACTGATATGATATTAAGCCTTCAGTAGAAATTATAATCTGTGGCCAACTGGAGTAAACGTGAGAGTAAGGTGATAAGGCAGCTTCAGAGACCTGCGTTTGCATCTCAAAGCCTACGAGAAGGGTCTTATCTCACCACAGCAACAAACCCAGCTCCTCTGATACACCTAAAACCAAGTGTGAAGCTTGGGAACAGCCAGGCAGGACAAAAACGTTTGAGAAGAGAAAATCTGTTATAAACATCCTTTGCTAATCTGCTATTCCTTAATAACAAAGCCTGTTGGAGAGCTGGGAGAGATTAATCCTAAATACAGGAGGAGTAGCATCTAGGTCACACTCTACACCCCAAAGCAGCAGCGACGGCGGCAGCAGCAAGGGGCCTGAGCCGAATTTAGGCATAGCACAAGTCCCTATGTCCAGCGGTGATAAGGAGATGGAAGACAGTGCCACTAAAACGGAACACAATGAGGGGCCTCGAGAACAAAGTGTAGTTCTACCAAAACCAATTTGTCCCTTTTAGAAATAATATAGACATTGAGCAACATTAAGATTACTCTTACCAAGAGTTTGTTAAGAATATTTTGAAATTGTAAAAGGCATTGGAAGGTGGAGGCTCATAGATTAAAATAGTAGACGTAACATAGGGCTGTGCAATTAATGGAATTTTCAATTGCAGTTCCCAACAAGCACAAAACCTGTGTAATACAGAAAAAAACAAGATTTTTTACTTTTTTCTTGATTTATATGAGATTGTGGAAGTGCACTACATTTTTCATCTTATTTATTTATCTTTATTATCTTTATTTATCTAATTATTATTTCTGTATATTTTTTAAGCTATGTATTATCTGTTATAAGGAGAATTCACTGTTTTGTTCAAGAAATCCAACATTTCAACATTTCCAAAGTCAGTGAGTAATCATGTAAAATAATCGTGATTTCAATGATAACCGAAATTATTGTGATCATGATTTTTTTCCATAATTGCGCAGCCCTAAGGTAACACATTTCAGCTGAAAGGACCTTATGTTGTTTTTTTCAGAGCAGTATCAGCAGTCCCTTGATAGTTAGACTCTAACAAGGACTCTCTGTACTATCTTACCCTCAGTATCAGTGGCACTGCTGATAACATTAGTAAGTTTGGTCTTGAGGCTTGTGTAGGTGGCGTTGTTCTTGCCGGGATTCTCAAAGCGGCCTGTACCGAGTGAGACCACACACTCTAAGGGCGTGTCAGGCCACAAACACTTCGACTCGTGGACCGCCAGCGCAGTAGGGTTGTTAATCAGCAAACCACCATCCTGTGCAGGAAACAGAGAGAGTGCCACGTTAGAAACTTGATTAACTTGCTTTAAGCAGCGTTGCCTGCTAGTACCACTATAGAAAGGCAATTAATTGGCATTTGAAACTACAGAACATTTCATGGATTTTACCAGTCAATAGAAGAACATTTCCAAGAAGATTTGATGACACTCTACAAAGCATGGAGTTATTGTTGTTTTATTTTATTCCCATCACGGTTTCAGTCAGACTGCCTTTGATATCGACAACCGCCCAGGAGTGCTTTTTCTTCGGATCTATAGTGTACCCAGAGCAAAGAGAGCGTAACTAGAGAGGCTGTGGGGACTGTTGAATAGGCATGAGGCTGAGGGGCCGCAGGCTGAGGGCTGGCAGCAGGATCAAACACACAGGGGCCTCTGCTCATTAAAGAGGCCAGGTTGAGGGGTGGGAGCTGTGGGGGCCCAAAGTGTCTAGGGATTCACCAGGGGGGAAGAGTGCCTGTTTATGTGACGTTTGTGCATGTCTGATTGAAGGATCATGCCTGCTTAGACTCAGTGCATATTATAATGTGTTTTTGAAAATGTATGTCACATGGATTCTCACACATGGCTTCAGACCGGGGCAACATCCCGTCTTCTACAGCCCTCTTCATCTGTATCGCAGCCTAACCATGATTCTGTACAAATCTATGAGAACATACGGCGTAATGGGGCCACCTACAAAAGCAAACGTCTGCTAATCGTCAGGGGAGTTGAACAGAAAAATTGCAACATCAATACGAGGACCAAGAAAATATAACTGCAAAGGGAGTTGGTTATTGTGCTAGACCAGGGTAAAGCAATACTCTGGTGATGGCAGGGGCGCACTGTAGCTTTTATAGAGTAATATGCCAGGTTACTGGTCACTCAGTTGTTTCTGGTCATTACAAAGTCAAATGTCTCCAGAGCTTTAAGCATAATAAAGAAGCTGAATGATAATGATAATTTGCTGTGTGAATCATTCAAAGCCTCACACTTCATTTTAACTGAGAATCTCCTCAGAGACCATATCCTCAGAAGGCACCCAGAGATGGAAGTCACACAATTCAGAGTTTTATTCTGCCACAAAGCAGAGGGGAACTGCTGAGGTGGCCATTTGTCCAAAGTGTGTCATTATGCAGCAGCATGGTGTCTGACAGACCACGAAATGAATCACACTAAGAGGGCATGATACCAGTGTCGGAGGAGCTCCTAATGGTGACTTAGGTCTTGTGCTGCAGCGAGTACTAGACCAACCCAGCTGGAGACAAAACAACTAAGCAGTTTTGTTTTATCCCTCACACCACAGAAGAGTGTCCATTTTCTGAACTCAGTGGCAATTATGGCCACAGTCTGGGCCCAGTTATGGGTGCTTTGTGTAGATAGCTGGGGGCAAGTTTCAGAAGTACAGTGCTGCCCATGCACACACAGCCAAGGCATGTAACACTAGAGGCCACCACACAATGGTCTGGTGGGCTGGAGCTGGATGCTATAACTCCTCTCTGTGTCAGTGCACCTGCTTTTTTTTCAAAGCTAGTGAGCAGAGTTAATACATTAGAGATTTTATATGCAATCACTCAAATGCAACACTTCTCAGAGCCACATCTCCTGATCTACCTAATTATGTTGTTGCTGCTATGTGCACAATTTTAAATGTCATTCATTATAATGGTTCAATCAATCACTCAATGTATTTTTAATTTATGTCAGCACAAGAAGCACAAAGAAGTCAAGATGTCTGCAGAATATGTAGATACTTTATAATGCAATGGCTTATTCTAACTTTTAGGTAGACTGTATTTTGGCAGTGAAAGCTCTTTCCATGGAAAGACATTCTTAATGTGTGGCATTTACAGCAGTTTCAGCTTTAAGTTTGAATTATTCGGAGGTTAATTTGCATCCATCATCTTTTCCACAGTTGTCAAGAAAAAGAGAGAACTGAAGGACTGGGGTGTGTTTGGCAGATGCTGGGGCTTCTGTAGCAGTGTCCTTAAAGTTACTTTTCAGCAAGATCCATACTTGGCCCACAGCCACATTCTCACACAAAGGGATGTGGAGGCCAGGGCATATTTGGATGTGAGTTAAGTTAGAGACAAAACAATAGCGACAATATGGAGCTGTGCTTACAAAGCAGACAGGCTGAAGCTGTCTGTCAAACACGCAGCATGATGCAAAGCAAAGGTCATTTCAATATATGGGGATTTGAGTTGTAATGCCACTCATACTTTCAAACACTCAATCTTTCTGTGAAACGTGCCATATGCCTGTAGTCTGTTATCACAGGGCACACCCAGATGAGTCGTGACTATCAGATTGAAGTTTAGCCTCAAAATTTCAGTGAAACACATTTAAGGGCAGTACCCAGTGAAAAGGCTTAAAGATTTGCAGTGGTTCTGGTAGAGCTAGACTGTGTATTCTCCTGAGGATCTAGCCTCGCTTTGCCCTTCAGGGGCTAATGGCTGAATCACAAACCAGGTCACAATTTCCTCTAGCTAGAATAAAACATGTTTTAGCTAATTAGAGCCTCAACACCGATGGGAGTTCATTTCATTTCTTCAAACGGCCAAATAAACCAAAACAGGGCTTTCAAAAAACAGTGAAATAATAAATGATGAATAAACAATAACATTAAATGCAAGATTTATAGGTACCTCACTTTGAAATGTCTCTGTCATCATTAACTTTGGCATTCTTATCTGCATTGTGCCACTTTAAGCTGTCTTAGAGGGGAGTGTTGATTTGAATAGGAAAGAGCTGCTATCGTCAGGATCACTAAAAGTCATTTCACGCGCCAGTGTATGTCAGCTCCCATTAGCAAGGACAGCAAACTTCATCATCTTTATTCCGCTAGTGTGCCACTGTTCCCCTCACCACACTAACCAATTGGGACGTCTAGTGAAATGGTCATAACAGATGCACAGTGCAACCCTAAATAAAGTGTATGAAGCCCCAATTAGCAGCTGTTCTTCTTTAGGTTCATTGACTGAACAGTATTGAGGGGCGCTGAGTTCTGTCATTATTTATTATGAGTGTTTACCAGTGAGGCTCCCATCTCTGAAATGATTAATTAGGAAAGCATTACATAAGTCATGGACATCTGATTATGCCTGTCACAAGAAGTGGACTGCTTACCAAAGACAGTGAGTCAGTCGATAAAGTAAAATATTATTCTGCAGCAATATATCTTGAATACTTCCAACACGTATCATCAATCTGTGATGTATACACAGTAAAGACAGGCTTTCTCGTTGTTTATATAATCAGAAAACTATACCCCCCTCCATTAATTAAACCAATTGCCTCAAAAGCATCCACTAAACATAAAGGCCACTTCTGTCAGCTGCAAGAAGGAGAATGGCAGCAGTGTTAGTGTCAGTCTCAAAAGTCAGCCTGGTCAAGTCAAAGGTCGTCGTGGTATATTACACCATCACGTCCACCGGTTTTCCTCACTTTATACAACCCAAAGGTCACATTGAAGTTCAGGCTGTCAACTGAGGTGGGACACATCTGTGTGACTAGCCCCAGGCAGGTAGCAAATTGAGATATACTGCGCACAGTTAGCGTTTCCCACACATTTTTATGAATACATGACCACAAGTGTTCACCCAGTATTGAGACAATGAATCATCCCAGCAGGCCGACCTCTGAAATTAGACTCTGACAATTCAATTCAGTGATATAAATGGCTTCAAATTCCCCTGCACATATTTACTCAGTCTACATTCTTGAAGCCACATGTAAATATTTGACAGTGCTATATTGAAAGCATAATTTGGTTGTCTATCATAATCTAATGACCAATTTAAAGCTAATTTTCTTTGTGCACAGGGATAAGTGACTGAATCCGCACATGCATATCAATATGGTATGATTTATTCAAAGACATTTCGACTGGAGCCGCTGCAGTGAGAAGCCTGCTAATTGTGTGCTCTCCGTGAAGACAAGGGGGTTAAGAGACAAGCCCGAAAGTCAGGCTTTTACACAGTACTCGCTCAGTAAGTGGACAGGCCTAATCCCCAAACGAGTGTAGCAGCAGTCCAATCAAGCAAGTGCGTGTGTGGACCAGAAAATAGAAAGGAAACAGGGGCACGGGAACAACAAGGCGCTGGTGTGAGTGATTATACACAAGGGACAAAACTCCCGTGTCTGTCTGGGACGAGGCAGCAGTGCTAAAAAGTCTGTGCGACATCCTCCATCAGCCCAAGGCCAAACTCTAGGGGCTCACCACGGAAGGAGATAACAGACAAGAGGAAGCTGCTAAAAGCTCTGGTAATTCACTCTACTCTCTCCCAAAAATACTAGAATAAATAGAATGAATGAATGCAGACAATGAATGAGTCACACGCTTTATAAATACTAAATAATCGTTATAAGGTCTCCAGAAGATATGTATCTATCTCAAACCCCCTATTATGCTTATAACCGTGTTCACAGTTTAATTGTTTTTGTCTTGATGGTGTCTAAAGCTTCCACATGCATTTACATGGTCTCCATTTCACTATTAGAGTGACTTCTAAAGGAAGGCACTGGTACTTGGTTACATGTCATTAATCTCAAGTTTGAAAACAGCCTGAATTTGCTTTGAAATAATGAAGTGACCATTCGGAGGCACCTCAATCTATAGTCTCTGTGTCTGAGGTGATGGTCCCATGTTGGGGCTCTCAGACCTCACACAGGGGGCGACAGATAGATAGATCTCCTGTCTTTCATCAAATGTTGGCAGAGATAGGTACAAAGCATGCCCCCATTCCTCACCATCACTTCAGGAGATGCTATAGCAACATAGCAAAAACCCTAGGCCTCCTCATCATTCCACACATGTCCTGGCATTCATTGTGAAACATCTGACGTCCTTGACTTCTCAAAGATAACTAACACAGAGAACTTCACCTCTGTCAGTTTCATTAATTTTTTAATGTTAATTTAATCTTAATTTTACAGTCCTGCTTATGTCATGATATTCAGCTTCCAAGTTACCAGTCTGAGCCCAGAATTACATAAAAATCAACAACAATCTTGAAATGCTGTTTAAAAATTCCAGCATATGCTCCGTGTATGGCGTAACGGCTCTCTAGTGCTCACCGTACAAAAGAGTGATTGTCCACAACATGAATTAAGTGGAAAATCCTGTGGGCGCTGGTGGAAAAGAGCGAAATGACTCTTTCTTTCAGGAATCCTGACATCACACAAACAGCATGTTATGCTCGCGACCTGTAGAGTGCTGTGAGTAGCCAGTAAATAATGTCATCAGGCTGGGTGGCATTTCCAAGCTCACCAACGGCTGAAAGCTTGTGCATCCACATAAAAAAGACACCAACAAAAAACCGATTTGTCTTATTTGTCTCATTACATTAAGATTTCCATGATATCCACACTACACAGATACACAGTTTCATGCATCTGAAACATTGAGCAGCCAGTTATAACGAAGATGTATTGATAAATAGGTTAAAGCCAGAATTCCCTCTTGCCTATAGAAATTTCAGCTCTTAAATGAAGGGCAAAACTAAAAATATATCAAAAATGATTAATGAAAATTGATAAATCGTCAAACATTCTGAATCAGTGTCCTAAAGTACTACAATGCAAACACCTAAAGAGAAAATGTATAAGAAAACTTCCTGCATTAAATGACATTAAAACACAGATTTCACATCAGTACATTAAGCTCATATTAAACGACTAATGCTGTCTCATCTTCTCACAGTATGAGCTTTCCTGCCGGGAGCTACCGTGCGCAGTTAGGGATAGCACTCCCATAATTAGATTGTCTGTCTTGTGTTTTTCATAACAACGCAGGTGTAGCAGCAGTAGAGTTGTGTGTGATGAGGGAAGAGCTGCATTGGGTTAATTTATTATCTCAGAGTAAGGCAAGACCTCCTTGACAGCAAGCTGGAGACATCTCCCCCTCCACAGGTGGATTTTCATCAGCCAGTCTCTTTCATTCTGTCCCCTGCACTTCCCACTCACCTACACATCGAACACTGCTTCCAATTAAGAAAGTGGGTGCGAGCCGACGTGGGATATTGTCTTTGATGCAAACACATGCTCAGTGATGTGTGTGGTGGAGTGTTTTGAAGACTGTACCACATCTGTGCTGCGAATGTAAATTCAAGAAGCTATTGACATATTAATGTGACAGGTCAATGGCAGGTGACATCAACTGAATACTTAACAGTAACGACTTGTTGTGTATGCTTTGCCATTGTTCACTGTTCTCCCAATACACTTTCTAGCATCCATTATTTTGCACAAAATCCAAAATTTCAGTTTTCAAAAGTGTGCAAACCACTCAATTCATATTCTTTTCTGACCAAGCTCTTGCTTAAAAACTCATATGACAGCAGGGAATAGAGCTGCCATGTGTATTGATCAGTAAAATGGCAGCCTCAGTGATACTGCTGGATAATGCATACCTGTTTGGTGGAGATGCATTTAAGTGTGTCTCATCGTCACTCAAGCCCTCACTCCTCCGTCAGAATTAAACTGACTGGAAAAAATACTGACAGGAAGGAAATGGAGTCTGTTCTGCTTGCTTTGCAGAGAACTTTTCTCATTAGGCACCACAAAATCTTTCAAACAGAAGCCCTACTGTCCCAACAATGTAGTTTATCCAGTGTGCTACAGTTAGATCTATTTTGGCTAAAAGGGAAATGAAAGATTGTTTGTACACTTGACCTTTTTAGAAGTTCTACAATAATCTTTATTTAACTGAGTGAAACAATTAGAGCATGAACACAGTGCACCATTTTAGTCAACATTTAACAGAGCCGCTGAGATAATTGGCTAAAAGTGCTAAAAATGGTCTAATTGGTCTCAAACTGACAGCTACATTGTATTATATAAATCAAAAGATAGAGCTAGAACACTGTCATTTTAATTCATTATAAGTGTGTGCCTGTTGCCCCTTTTACACTTGTCTTGTGAACTTGACTGACCTGGTGGAGATCATTGCCCAAAGTTAACTCCTGAAAATACCCAGGGGCAGCTGATGTAGCACGAATGGCCTGCCAAAGCTGGTGCTGGCAGCCTCCCAGGTAGTGTGAGCGCACTCCAGGAGCCAGGTTGTAGTTCCTGAACACATACGCCTTCAGAGGAGTGCCCCTGTTTACAATGGTGCTAACCGCTGCCACCTACAGATTAAAGCAACAACAAAAAAACCAACATATGTTTTACTATAGGGGTAAAAGTTCATAATCAGAGTGAAATTTCAAGTTGTTTTTTTTTGTGAAGTTCAGATCCCAGAATTTTATATTTCTAATGCAATAAATTTCTTTATTCTGACAGTAGTAGTGATAGGAAAAATATTGCCATTTACATTGCCAAAGATAAATGTCACGTTCGCTGAATTTCTGTAAATTTGCTCCACATTTTACAGATCAAAGAGCACAACGTGAATGTATTAACCTTGTTGTATCAATACACCCTCCTTCCTGATTTTGAAGAGGAGCAGAGCACTGAGACAGATAACTGAAGCATTAGATGTGACATCCCTGTAAATGAGCTGGGCTAAAAGCTGCCACAGCCAGTGCGAATGAGTCATCCCATCTTCTAAAGCTCACCTTGGGGCATTTGGGGTTTCTTGCTGTCTCAACCAGGAGGTTAGAGCCCATTTTCTCTCTGTGGAGGTGAAAAAGGATCATGTAATTTTCTGGTTTGGTGATTTTGGACATGACTTTATATATTACACCCTTTTGTGTAACCAAAAATGTTACTTATATAATACTAATATAATTGTATTACCTAAAATTCACTGTCAGGTAAAGTCTATGGTGCAATTAAGTTAGTCACATGTCATTAGCCATGTTTTTTTACGTAATGATTTGACACTTCCATGCCAGAGTGTGTACAATGTACAGCAATAAAAAGAATCTACAAAAAGGAGTATTGTAATGATGTGGGCATAAAAACAACATTGTTTACAGAAAACTAACTTGAGTAAGTTCTCCCAGGCTTCACTGTCATAGAAAGCATGGCTCCATCCCATCTTTACTGTGCCAACAATGACGTTTTGCTTGAAAATATCTGAGCCCAGCTTCCGGTAAAGGTCGTCACACTCACTTAAAGGAATTTGGAAAATACCTATTAAAAATCCAAGAATGGCACCTAGAGAAATTAAAAGAAACATACTTAAAATACAGTTACCCAAGAAACATTTTCATCATCATTTGCACTATTGAAGTGTGAGATTATGTGAGCCAGACAAATATTTACTACACTCCAAAAGTACTTTGAGTTATGACTAAACAGTAGTGTGACCCATTACCTGAAGATTAGGAAAGGACTTTGTGTCTGTACTACACTACCATCTTGTGGTGACCAAGAGGAAAAACGTTAACTAAATTTAAATTTACCTTTAAGCAATACCTTTCAACTTATAATTTTAAGTAAAAAAAAAAACAAATTTTATATTTATTAACAGCAGCAGCAGAACTTTAGCATATGTTGGAAAAATAAAGGCCAAACGAAAAGTACAGAAACAAATGAGTCGGTGCAAAATCAGTGCTACCTGTTAAGTAGTAAATAATCCACAGGCAAATTCTGTATAATAAAACTATATAGAAAGGATGCAGAGCAACAAACCTGTGCTGACGCCACATATATAATCAAACAGTTGGTGGATCGATTTCCCAGTCAGAGCTTCCAGCTTGTGTAGCGTTTGAAGAGCAACAAGTC
Organism: Rhyacichthys aspro; assembly: GCA_036850595.1. Classification (NCBI taxonomy): domain Eukaryota; kingdom Metazoa; phylum Chordata; class Actinopteri; order Gobiiformes; family Rhyacichthyidae; genus Rhyacichthys; species Rhyacichthys aspro. The sequence continues at coordinate 15,317,232 of CM072153.1, forward strand.
CCCTAAAATCAGATGACACACTTTTAAGATGCCAACCAAAGCCAAAATACATGAGAAACCTTACTGTCTTTCAATTGTTGTTAGAATTAAATTGCAGCAGCAGTAGTAAATTTCTTTATTTAAAACGTCATGGCCTCAACATTAAAGTTATTATTGTCTTTGTAATAGTGATTAAGGTTTCACTGCATATAGGGCTTTGTTGAGTCAGGGTACCTTAAACCTCCTCCATCTATGGACAGGATCCTTATGCCCCGGCCTTTAACAGGTTTATGGTAGCCCACGAGAGCCAGGGCTTCTCGAACTGCTGCTCGTAGCCCTGGATCACTGGCCTGTTTTAGACGAAGCAGACAAGGGATGACCCTCTCCTGTAAAGAAAACACAGAAATAAATAAAAACATGCTCACCTTTTGTAGGACAAAAAATACACAATTTAAATGTTTCACATTCACACAATTACACATTTATCACACAATCAAGCCATCTATTGAGTTTATTTATTCCCTCATTACTAAAAAGATGTAGAAATGACATGTTAAATACCTAAAATGACAGAAATTAATCACCTAAAATTTAAATGTGTGAATTTTGGTGTGAAACAGGACTATATTAATGGCCAAAGAAAAAGTCATAACCGTACTAGTAATAATATAAAGTGTATATATGGTGTAAACTGTGCTCCTGATCTTTCAAAACAGGTACAGCATTCTTGTATGTGGCCTTTGTTTAAAATAGAACCATACTAAACACAGCCCTCACGCCATCACAGATAAGGCCGAAACATAAATAAATGCTATGCAGACAGCATGCACAGTAGGTGTCTGACTTGAAATTAAACAGACATCAGCACGTAGTCTAGGGGCCTTTTGCTGTACAGCTGACAGACTTAATATTTGATTCACAGGGAAAAAAATACACTAAAAATTATTTATAGTGGGGGAAAAAACATGCTACTATAATCTGTTTTTGCAATGAGAGCAATAACAACAATTGATGACCCTTCCTAAATGTGGTGCAGTTTGGGATACATTGTTGACAAAGCCAAAGATGGATAAAAAAAAAAAATATTGCTATCCTGGTTGAATTGCTCACCTTGACTGCAACTCCACGTGTTTCTGGAAACTCAAGGAGGTGGTAGCTGAGATCTTCAACTCTGTTGATGTAGACTCTCACATCTGAAGCTCTGTGGAGAGCTTGCACCAGAGCCCGAGTCCGATTATCAACACTTACCCTAGCTATGATCTAGGATTAAAGAATGGCACTGGAATAAGTCCTGGGTAATATTGTAACTAGACAGATGATTACAAGTTTCATTTAAGAAGTATTCAAGTCACACTTTAAGTCTTTGCATTCTATTCATATCAATTTAGTTCAAGGTCTGAAACTCTATGTCCCCATGAAGCCAGGCTATTTTAAAAACAGATTCCTAGAAGGCAAGGCATCAACACAGAACTATTACATGTATAGAGTAGCATGAAATCTTATGAGTGTGTAGACAGCAGCTCCTGCCAATATACCCAGAGTTACTCAGAGTTACAAGTATCTGGCCTGGATATATAAGATCACACAAATATAAACACTGTTAATGGCCTATACTTAACCAAAGGACCACAAAATAAAGAAATGTTATAAATAAATTCATACCTTTTCCCTTTGGAGCAGAAGTTTCTTTGTTTTCTCCTCTACAGCCTTCTGCTCTTTAGTTATTGTGGCTTCGACCTGCTTGGCTATTGCTTCATCATGCTTCTTCTCTTCAACTACAGGACTCTTGGACTCTGATGCTCTGAACCTAGGGACCAGAGGGGCAATGTAGCTCCCCACAAAGGCTTGCACAGTTGGAGCTGAGTATGACAGATAGTGTCCCAGACCCTTTTTGGATGGAGGCGACTGCACTGGAACTGCCGAAACATTTTTACCTGCCACTGTAATTAGGCTATTATTTTGTGGACCTGGAGAAGAGACAGTAGAATTGTCCGAATTATCCTGAGTTTTTGTTGTGCTGCCAAAGTATGTGTTGATGTGATGGGCCAGGTAGTTGTATGTTTCATCCAGGCTGACTGAAAATGTACTAGGATGGAAAAGTGGTGTGGTCTGACTCGAGGTAGAGCTCTTGTTTTCGGCATAACTCGGTGAAGATTTTGTCTCTGGAATTTTGGTGGAATTATTTTTGTCAGTAGTAACAAGCTTTCGTCTGTCCTCCTTAGGATGTTGCACTGTCAAAATAGTGGCATTGGCAGCTTGGGGAGAATGAGTGGAGGTAGTAGTACTTGCATCAGGAGTAGAAGCAGAAGAAGTGGTGGAGGAAGATGAGTTAATTGGAGGACTGGCTGTAGCCTTTTCAGTTGTAAAAGAAGCCTTGTTAGGAGTGGTCATTTGGATAGTTCGACTTTCCTCAACTTTTGGCGTTGATTCTCCACTGCAGTCATTTATCATATCATTTTTCATAGCTTTAGGTTTTAGTCTTGTGATTTTGGAGAGAAGTTCTGTATGGCTCCCACTCACAGCTTTAGAAACTGTACCCAGTGTGTTCTTAACCCGTGACATGTTGAGACCAGCAAACCAGCGTGAAGTTGATGTATTTAAATAAAAAGTACAGGTATGTATTTTTAGCCTCTGTGTAGCCTGGATTGCTCTAAAAATCCATTCTTTCCGCGTCTTGATCCTCGAGTGATGGAAGAGCCTCCCAGAGCAAATTTTATAGCAGCCAGGGTGTTGAACATGAACCCTGTAGTGAGAGGTACCAGACAGAGATGACACTCCAGATTTGTAAGCACGTATATGCCACAAAACTAATCCTCTGTTAAATTTCACCCATGTGTTTGGAGCCAGCCTACGACTCATTTTCTCAAATGGTGGCGTTTATCCCATCCAAACCATTAACATGCTGAAAGTTTTAACGAGCCTGGTGATGGAAAATAAACACAAACGTTGGTGGGAAAAGAAAAACAGACTGAAGGAGAGGTAAATGCAAAAAGAAGGTGAAACAAGTGGCTACAACAGGTAACGGGACATCAAAGAAAAGTATGAATGACTGCTTCACTCAGATCAAAATATCTCAAGAGTATGAAATTGTTTCTGCTGTGACATATTATTACAACTAACGCTAGAGCTAAATTAAAACTTTCCTTCAGCTTAAGCATATTTTACCTCAACTGACTAATAGCTCGGCTAACACACAGTAGCTAAGCGCTAGCATAGTATAGGCCCCAAACATAATAAAAACATACCTTCTTTAAAAGCAGGCACCTCGTTAAAACAAAAATCCTTTAATGCTCTGGTCGTTTAATTAGACTGAATTTGTACAGCCACGAGAAGTGCACGGTGTCATTCTAGCTGACACTGATTTCCAAAATAACGTGACGACGTCAGGCAAAGGAAAAACAATGGTCACGTGTCTATCATGAGCACTGTCATTGGTTAATTTTCGCGTGCCCTATAAATGGCATGCGTTGATTGGTTGAACACTTTCCCCATGGTTTAACCGCTCTGGGTGTTTTCAGAATAAAGATTAGTTATACATTTACCAGTGGAGCATAGATAAGACTATTTTTACCCTATTTTGAACACGTAGAATTTGGACAAAATAAAAATGAGCAAGCCGCAGAGAGCAGGCAAAGTGACAACAAATTAGCACATCAAATCAAATCATGATAAGGCGTGTTGACTATAAGAGAAATGCTCCAGGACAAGGAAAAAAAACTGTAAGTAAAACCGACACAAGGACAAGGAAGGAGGGAGTCTACTGGGTGTGTAGCAATATGTGTGCTGGCCGACAGGAGGCAGATATTCACTACACTGTGCATTGAACAGCAATACTTTTTTGCCTCTAAATGCCAGAAGAAGAAACATGAGCGATGACCTGTTTAGACTATTTTCCGACCACTATAAACAGAAATAGAGCATTTATAATGGGTATTTTGTATTAAATTCGCAATTGTAAGAAGTACAATATAAGGTACTCTCCAAAGGTAGGCTTGGTGATTAACAAATATTATTAGCTACTCATGCTACTGTTCGTGTATGCTAGTGCTAACATCATTAACAAGTATTAACGTTATGTGTATCGGGGAAACCCCTTGAATGTATTTCATGAGCCTTAAATATCTTGCTTTTTTAACGTCAGCTCTGACTTTTTTTGGATGTTTTATTAATTCTTATTCTAAGCATCTTGCAAATGATGCTCGTCTTGTTACGTGTTTTATGCCAACTCAGAAGTAAAACATTAAACTAGCTAAGAACACAACCTGAGATATGTAATTAATAAAAAATAAATTAGTTTCCTGTAAAGTTATGAGAGTTTTTGTTTTATTTTCATTCAGGAACGACCATGGCAACTGCCCAGTCTGCTGTAACGTTTGCAGTGTGTATCCTCATGATAACAGAGCTGATACTTGCCAAGAAGGACTACTATGATATACTGGGTGTGCCAAAAGATGCCACTGAGCGACAGATTAAAAAGGCTTTTCACAGGCTTGCAATGAAATATCACCCAGATAAAAACAAGAGCCCAGATGCTGAAGTGAAATTCAGGGAAATTGCCGAAGGTAGAGTTAATTGTCTGAGCATCATATTGTTTTTTAACTGTTGTGTATTTTTTTTGTTGACAGATTGTTTCTATCTTTGTACAGCTTATGAAACCTTATCAGATGATTCCAAAAGGAGCGAGTATGACCAGTTTGGCTCTGCATACTTTTCTGGAGACACCCAAAGCCAACATAAACAAGGCTCCCACCAACCTTTCAGCTTCAACTTTGACGACATGTTCAAGGACTTTAATATCTACAGCCAAAATAGGCATGCACGTCACAGAAGACATTTTGATGAACACTCTCGCTTCCATAAGGAGTCTCACAACAGGCACAAGAAGCACTTTCAAGGAGGGTTTGGAGGAGGTATCTTTGATGACGTGTTTGATGACATGGAGAGGATGTTCACATTTGAAAGACATACTAAACAGGCTGAAAGTAGGTTTCATGGCCCATCGAAACAGCATTGTAGAACTGTGACACAGCGCAGAGGAAACATGGTAACAACATATACGGATTGTACTGCATCTTAAAATGAAAGAATGAATCCTTATCATTCCATTCTTAGATTGCCTTAAGGAAATAATATTGTTTATTTTGATGTGAAAAGTTCATTCTGACTGGTGAGATACATAGGAATATAATAATTATGTATGTAAATAATAGCCAACCCCACTTAGAGGTGAATGAAAAGCTATCATAACATACCATTGCTGTAGTAATAGTTATGTGAATTAAATTAAGAAACATTTCAACAATATTGCTCTAGCAAGCTTATTTTTGACTCAGCTATATGACCAATAAAGCAACTTTAGCCACTTTAGGGCGTGTGTTGTAGATATCTACAAAATCACAGTACACTATCACCTTAGAAATTTCAATAGACTCTTAATGTGATTATTATACCTGTTTGGTCTCTTACTACTAAGAGCTTTGTCATACCTGGTTTTATTCATTTGTTCTTTTAGAAAAATAGATTGCTTCAGTACAGTTTCAAACTGAGACGCACACTAATGGTGTGTAAATGACCTCATTGCTGTGAGTGCTATGAAAAGTCACAACCAAGTTTTAATGTATGTATCTGATATTAAGTATGTTAATATGTTATAAATATTGGCTGGTTTACAATTCTTTACATTTACACTGAACAAAATGTTCTCAATTTTAATATTTAAATTATTATTGAATGTACTGATACAATGTTAAATCTGTTTTTGTTGTAAACAAATCCACAAATCCAGTCATTTCTAACATATCTTTTACCTCAAACCTATGAAGTGGTTTATTGGCATGATCTGCTGGGGTCATGGTGTGCAATATTTTTTTATGTTGCTATTAAATGTCCAGTAGCACTTTTACTTTTGTATTACTATTACCTTTTCAGGGTGTATAAAAAGAACGTTTTCTGAAGTAAAAATACCATGTCAAATTAATTGGTCCTCTGTGGTCCATCTTAAATTGTTACACGAATTTCCACAAGCTGAACCGTTTAGAGTATAAATTAAATGAATCATTGTTATTCCGAAGAATGTTGCGTTAAAACATGTAACCAGTCAGTAGGATAGAGTAAACCATGTATAGTATATGGTAGAAATAACATTGGTAACTTTTGGAACAGAAACTGTGGTTTTCCGTGCAGGCAATAGTCAATTTTCTCAGCTAAATATTTTGCCCCGCTCCTTAGTTACTGTTGCGATGGAATTGGCGTGGACTTTAGGAAATGTAGTTTTTTAAAAGACAAGTTCACTTTCTATATTGTGTTGAGAGGGCCTGTACTAAACTCACTCTCCCATCATGCAACTGCGAGCTTCTGCGTGCGCAGTTGTTCACAGATCCAAAGTGAAGTCAGCGGCTTGCCTTAGCCGTGGGACATTGAATGACTTTGTAGTGTGTGTGGCGAGGAAAGAGTTGTCCGTTTGACAGATTGGGATTTGCATTTTAGCTCATGGAGGCCCTAATACCCGTCATCAACAAACTGCAAGATGTTTTTAACACTGTCGGCGCAGATATAATCCAGTTGCCGCAAATAGTGGTTGTGGGAACTCAGGTAAGAATTGTCACTTCTGCTTTAAGGCTAGCAAGTTATTAGCCTGCGCCAATTTACTATTTCGAGTCCTTCTAATAGTTTAGCATCAGGTTTGCTTTCACTTTGGGACAGGTTTTATCCAGTAGACATAGGTTTAACCACACACACTGAATAAGGTTGTAATTTTTATATTCAGGAGAACTTGTAAAACTAAGTTAGCATTTGCCGCAGCTTGTTTACAAACGCAGAGAGTGGTTAGCGCTGATGCTGACGGATCAATAAGTGATTTTCAACAATCTCTGTTTTTTTTTTTTCTTATTTAGGTAGCCCCCATTCATATATCTGCTTAGTAGTATTAAAGTTTATTACGAAAAGGATATTAATTATTAGAAGTTCAATAAACATTTCTAGCCTTTCCACTAAACTGCCCTTTGTACATTAGAAGTAATTGGTTTAAAGTGGCAGGTTTTGTCCAACATGTTTACTATTACTGTCAGGTTAATAGGATGTGACTGTCTCAGAGCTTTTGGCAAGCTTCTGAGGGCTTCACAGTGAGACAAGGCAGGTTGACAGACTATATATATGACCAGTCCAGTACAGGAGTAAATAACACTTAATCAGAATAAACTCATAAATAATTGTTGCTTGGCTATGTAATACAAGAGCAAGTAAACACATGTGTAATGTACAAACATATTTAAAATGCAATTAACTACTAATTTCATGCATAAATGGCATATTATAGATCATAGTAAAAAAACATCTATTATCTCTCTCTGTTCTTTACATGGAAACATCATAACATATCTTTCCTTAAATAATTTGTTTTTGTCTGTTTTTCTCCATAGAGCAGTGGAAAGAGTTCTGTTTTGGAGAGCCTGGTTGGGAGGGACATCCTGCCCCGTGGCACTGGTATTGTCACACGTCGACCCCTAATTCTACAACTGGTTCACATAGATTCGGAGGACCGCAAGAAAACCACTGAAGAAAATGGTAAAATTACTTCGGCTTTTAAAATGTAGTTCTCCATGTTGAGCCTAAATAATGCAGGCAACAGTGAAGAGTAATTTGCAGTAACCTGATTAATTGTATAGTAGAAGAGTAACTGCAGAGTTGTGCATCAGATCTGCAGGTAGCCAGGCTAACCCTTGTGTCTCCTGTCATCTCTCTCTCTAACTACAGAATCCAAGAAAAATGGACGACTTTATAGAGGTCTCCTTTTCTTTGCTTGTAACCTTATTGTGCATATACTATATTACATACACAACCACCCTGTTGCCCGTCTTTTCCAAGCAACCCTTTTGCTTCCATGCAACTTATGTTTGCTTAGTTCATTTATTTTTCAGCTGCTAGGTCATATGAACCTAGAAAACTAGATATTGTTATTAAACCCATTACTTATTATTATTTATGATTCAAATGCACACAACCACACTCTTAAGAAGGTTATAAATGTAATAAAGTTGTTTCCCCTTAAACACACATTGTATCTTTTGCTTTAGGCTATGTGTTCATTTGCTGTCATTATTTTTGAATGCGTAAGCAGTCCTCCCATGTTGTCTTGTTTCTTTTTGGCAAAACTCCTCAGCTGTTCATCTCTGGAGAGTTTTGCTTCCTGTCCAGGCCAATATAGAAACCCTCCCATGACACTTTTGTCATAGCAGTGATAATTATAGTAAGACTGATTAAACCTGTATAGCTAACAAACTATAATCAACTCTCCTCTTTGTGTCCCTGCAGGAATTGATGGAGAGGAATGGGGAAAATTCCTACACACTAAAAACAAGGTAATGATTTCAGTTGAGCTTTATTGTTTGAAAATGCTATACTTGTCAGATATAGTCATAAATGGACAGGCTCAGTCAATAGCCTCTTGCTTCACACATCCTGTATGGAGTTGTATTGATTATTCACTGGAGAATATATGTACATCTGCTGTATGTTTTCAGCAGAATATGTGTAACCTGTAATCAGATCATGCACAGCCCTCAGTAGCTAAAAATATTCACAACGCTGTGAGGTAAATGTCCTCTAAGGTTGAGGCTCACATGACTTGAACTGATTGCTCACAGTAATCATTTTGAACTGCATGATGTTTTGTGATTTTAGTTTTTGTGATTGCGTTAACTCCTGTGTTTCATTAAAAATGCATTTTCATGAGAGACATTGACTTGTTTACATTCTGATCCAAGTGTCTCTGATTTTTTTCCCCTCAGATCTACACAAATTTTGATGAGATCAGACATGAAATTGAAGCAGAAACAGAAAGAATATCTGGCATTAACAAGGTACACTACAATTGCAGCCTTCGAATGTTTAACTTAGAAATAAAATATTGCTTTAATGTTAAAATGAATTATTCAATAAAAACATTTTGAATAATGTTTTGCTTTAATTTACAGGGCATTAGTGACGAACCCATTCACCTGAAAATCTTCTCGCCACATGTTGTGAATCTTACATTAGTGGACCTGCCTGGTATCACAAAGGTACAATAGTTTTCTTTTACTACATGTTTAAAAACCTCTGCGAGCTAATGCTCTATGTTTTCTTTTGTTTAACAGGTACCTGTGGGAGACCAGCCCAAGGACATTGAAATCCAGATTAGAGATCTAATCCTAAAATATATTTCTAACCCTAACTCCATCATTTTAGCTGTAACTGCTGCCAACACAGACATGGCAACGTCAGAGGCCCTAAAGGTTGCACGAGAAGTTGATGCTGATGGTAAATCACAACTTTGTGTGTTTTCTTTTGTTCTCTTCTACAAATAATCTCTAACTTGTCAATCATATGTATTTAGGCAGAAGGACGTTAGCGGTGGTGACCAAGCTAGATTTGATGGATGCTGGTACAGATGCCATGGATGTGTTGATGGGCCGGGTCATCCCTGTCAAACTTGGCATTATTGGAGTAGTCAACAGGTACCAGTTTTTTCATTTAGGAAGAGTTTTACTGACTGACTGACTTATTTATTTACTTACTGACTGACTCACTCACTCACTCACTCACTCACTCTGAAATAAAAGTTTGACTCTGTGTGAGGCTGAATGGTTCTTGTGAATTAACAGAAAATGTACCTTTTGTTTAGGAGTCAACTCGATATCAATCAAAAGAAGTCAGTAGCAGATTCCATCCGTGATGAATACGCTTTTCTACAAAAGAAGTACCCCTCCCTTGCAAACAGAAATGGAACCAAATACTTGGCCAGGACGTTGAACAGGTTTAGTGCTGGAAACAGTCCCTGCTGTAGAATTTGCCTTGTTTTTTCTTTTCTAATGATTGTGTGACATTTTTATGCTGTTACAGGTTACTCATGCACCACATTAGAGACTGTCTTCCTGAGCTGAAGACAAGGATCAATGTGTTGGCAGCCCAGTACCAGTCCCTTCTTAACAGCTATGGCGAACCTGTAGATGACAAAAGCGCCACTTTGCTGCAGCTCATTACTAAGTTTGCTGCAGAATACTGCCACACAATAGAGGGCACAGCCAAGTACATAGAGACAGCAGAACTGTGAGTTACAGAGCCGCATTTACCTACAAAGACCACAAAGGGGTGCTAGCCTCAATACAACCTCAATAAATAACTGTGATCAAATTCTGTGTTTGATGCAACATCCTTCCATATCTTTCAGATGTGGTGGAGCAAGAATCTGTTACATTTTTCATGAGACGTTTGGTAGAACATTAGAGTCTGTGGATCCTCTGGGTGGTTTGACAACTATTGATGTGCTAACAGCAATCAGAAATGCAACAGTGAGTTTCTGTTCCATCTTTAACTTGTAGTCTTAATGTCTAATAACATTTTGTCTAATTTGTGTGCATTAAAGAACTTAAAAGGTCAGTCTGTTTTGACAGGGTCCAAGGCCTGCTTTATTTGTGCCTGAAGTTTCATTTGAGCTTTTGGTGAAGAGGCAGATCAAGCGTCTAGAGGAGCCCAGTCTGCGCTGTGTGGAGCTAGTGCATGAGGAGATGCAGAGGATTATACAACACTGTAGCAACTACAGCACACAGGTGAGGTTAAATATAATCTCTTATATGCACTTAAAATCTTATGTGTCTCAAGTAATTCTCATTTCTGCAGGAATTGCTAAGGTTTCCAAAGCTCCATGATGCTATTGTAGAAGTGGTCACTTCCCTTCTCAGAAAGAGGCTCCCCGTCACCAATGAAATGGTTGGTAATTTATTACTTTAGCAAGTACGTGTCATTCAAGAAACATATCTGGTTGAATAAACCGGTCTCAATGTGTTTCAGGTTCACAACTTAGTTGGAATTGAGTTGGCGTACATCAACACCAAGCATCCAGACTTTGCTGATGCCTGTGGCCTCATGAACAACAATATTGAAGCAAGTAGCAGCTGAAGCACAATTTCTGACATTATTTGGAACAGCACTAAAATATAGTGTCTTTCTAAACTGGTTATATAGTCTGGAATTAATTTGGTAAAGATATGTTTAAAATATCTTTTTACAGGAACAAAGACGTAACAGAATGAGAGACTTGCCTTCTGCCGTCCCCAGAGACAAGGTACATTCACTCGTAATCATGTGCTTTCCTTGAACATAGTGATTCCAACACCATTAGGAACTCAATTTATCAGCTGGTCTCTTCACAAACATGTACTTTCTGTCAGTTTCCTGTCCCACCTTATTTCCTTCTGATGTTGTCTCTTGTAGTCCCTTAAAAGCCCCGGTGGGCAGTCTCTCTCGCCCACTGAGCCTCCTGACAGTGAGGCCTACAAGGTTTGTCCTGTCTATATACTGCCTGCTGATGTCTGACTGCCCACACAAAGCACCAACGGGCTGTTATTAACTTTTTTCAGAGCAGTCTAAGTTGCATGAAATCTCATGGGAATGGAAGGTTGGGTGACATGGAAATCCAATAATTTACCAGGTTATTTTCATCTATAATGCACACAAAACACAGAATATCACTCCTAATACTTCCATGTTTCCCAAACTTAAATCTAATAAGTTGCTATTGTTTGATGTTTGAAATAACTTCTTTGCAGTGACTTCAAAGAAGAACTGAATAGTTTTTCAAGCATTGACTTTTCCCAGTTTTTATTTTTTGTTATTTTTTTGTTCATTCCTAATGCCTGTTTGACTCTCACCTGCAGGCGGCAGCAGGCAGCTCTCAGAGTGGCTCTGTCAGTGAACAGGGAGACAGCGGGATGGGAAACTGGAGGGGTATGCTGAAGAAGGGAGAAGAGGGGCCCTCTGCCCAAGGTTCCTTTCCTGCAAGTCCACAGAAGGGTCACGCTGTCAACCTGTTAGATGTGGTACATACTGAGTCACTTTTTAGTTGTATATTCTTATGTGCTTTATAAACAGGCTCAGATATTAGCTGGTATCTCAGCTAGTCACTGTATTCTTATTCTTGAATGTAAAATAATATTGACATATTAACAAACAACAAAGGAGCCTGTACCATTTGTTTTCTTTTCATTTGTTTTTCAGTTTTCTTGGTTTCTTTTTCTTTTTTATGATTTCTCAACTCCCTTGTCATAATCCTTTCCTCCGGCAGCCTGTTCCAGTGTCCAGAAAGTTGTCTGCTCGAGAGCAACGAGACTGTGAAGTCATTGAGAGACTCATCAAGTCATACTTTCTTATTGTACGGAAAAACATTCAGGACAGGTAAACAGGATCAAACAATGTTTTTGTTTTTGTAATTTGACAAACCATCTTTACTCTTAGTTGCACACGTGACATAATTGATAATATGGCAATGCTATCCTCTCTTGTCCTTTGTCTCAGTGTCCCAAAGGCAGTCATGCACTTCCTGGTGAACCACGTGAAGGACTGTCTGCAGAGTGAACTGGTGGGGCAGTTATACAAGACAGCTCTGCTCAACGACCTGCTCACAGAGTCTGAGGACATGGCTCAGAGGCGGAGTGAGGCTGCTGACATGCTCAAGGTGAAGTATTTGTCAATTTTAGAAGTAAACAGTTAAGTCAATTATTGTACATTTTTTTTCTTATTTTATTGTGCTGCTCTTGTGTCCAGGCGTTGCAGAAAGCTAGCCAGGTGATTGCAGAGATCAGAGAAACACACCTGTGGTGAGACTGGCCTTATTCAGCTGGCTCTTTACACACCAATGACTGTCCTCAACTTGGGCCATCCAGTTCCTATAATGTCCTGCTATGTCTCATTGCAACACACAATGCAGAGACTGACTACTTCAAATGCACTGCTTTCCACATGGATGTATCATAATGTAGTTTTAATGTACAGAAAATACAGTCTCCATAGTCAGCCTCCATCAAACACGTTGCTGTTGTATATTTTTCTATTCAGAATTACATTATAAATGCAATAAATATAGACTATGTTATTCATCACTATGTGGAGCCTTGCTGAGAAATGGTATTTTAATGTAGATTTAAATAAAGTTACAAGCCTATGGAACAACCAGTAACATTGTTGTTACCTTATTTAAAGACATATCACCTTTAAGAAAATGATTGCTGCTATTTTTATATTGCCTTTAACCTTCATTAAAGTCACAAGTAGTATCCTAAAAATACAACTGGAAAGGTTATGTAAGGTGTGTGTGGATAAGTTTTTATTCAGTTGTTCATTACATAAGATAAACATGATTTTTAGTGAGAGCAGAAACCATTGCTTATTTTTTGTTATATGTTCAACATGGAGAACTAAAGTAATACTTTAACACAAACACTACATGTGAGTATATTGCTGGTGTCTCATTCTGCAGCATTTCTCTGCTCAGTAGTTTCTTCACCTCAAACGAGCACCCATCTTGCCACGACCTTTGGCACTGAAAAGAAGCAGGGGAGAATATAAACATGGGAGGAAACTAATGCAGAATCTTTTGAGGTTGAAGTACTTACCTCTGGTGGTCCTGGACTCGTGCGAGCAGCAGGTTGATCTGCAACAACACACAAATCCACTAAGAATTGTAAAATGAGTTTTTAACACTGCTTGTGCAAGCCACTTACATCATATTTCTGTCTTTTGAGTTTGTCAGTGAGATCAAACTTCTCAGACTCCAGTCCCATGAGCCATGTCCACAGCTCGTTGGCCTTCTCCCTAAACAGAAACCAGAAATCAGGACCACTTAAGTCCTGTGTGTTTCCCATGACAGTGAACAATGTGTGGCTTTCTCATACTTGAGCTTATCCTCATTTAGATGATCGATGTTCAGGGGCTTCCTGCGTTCAGCAAGGATCTTCTTCTTCTTCTCCCTCTCCGTTTGTTTCTTGGCGCCTTTCCTGGTGTCAGCCTGTTTTTAAGTATTCACATAAGTTCTAGCTACTGGTTCAAAGAGACAGTCCCTCTTCTTTGTGATGTTCTTTGAGGTCTTTGTAGATAATTAATGAAATACCAACTAATGGACTAAAGCCTCCTGTTTGTGACTCCAAATCCACACTGTGCACCACACCTTAGGTATTACATTAGCTACACCTCATTTACAAAATATTTCAGTCCCCATCTTTTTATATATCCCTTTTTCTCAAGTGATATAAATTGTTTTTTTTTTTATAAATTATGCCAATATGTTTAATTGAATAAAGCACTTTATGACCTTCTGTCCATGAGACATGTTTGTCAGGACTTTCTTCTTCTTGGCATCTTCATCCTGTTTCCTCCGATGCTCCTCCTGCTCCTTGCGCTCTTTTTCCTCCTGCACATGTGAAACAATGACTCAAATTGGACAATGTTTTTATCCTAGGTGATGCTAAAAGCAGCTTCACACTGACAACACCTGCCTACCGCCATTCTGGCCTGCCTCTCCTTCTCTTTCTCAGCCCGGATCCTATGCTGCTCTGCTCTCTCAGCACGACGCTTCTCCTACAAATAAATATTCATGTGTAGCATAAACACACATAAGTCTTCATCTGTGACTCAAATATTTACAATTCGGTTGACAAGAGCAATGAGCTCCTCCTCTTCTTTCTTCCTCTGGACAAAGTGGGCCTCGATCAGAGACTGCAGCTCTGAAAGGTCCTTCTCCTGGCGCTTCCTGTGGATGTCCTACCATCAAAAATGCATATCATTTGATTAAATGGTATTCAAAAAAGAAGCTAATATTTGAAAATAAGGGTTATGAGCTCACATCAAAATCCACTTTCTCTCCATCTGGCATTTTAGGGACTGAGAGATTTGGCACAAACCTGTAAATGTTGACAGTCTATTAATAGGTAAATTTTTTTTAGATTTAAATACTTAAATCTAAAGGAAACTTACTTTGGCTTCGGCTTTGATTCATCTGTGGAAAAAGGCAGTATAATTATCACAAAAAAGTGTGACATGAATGACACACACAAGATGTGCAACAGTAAGAAATAAATTACACATGGTTCTCGTGTAAAAAATAAAGCTACAGTAAACAAAGTAAAGTAACAGGCTATATTTATTTCTAAGCTATGTTTTTAATCTGAGGCAACAAAATCCATCTTACCTTCTCCATCCCTTTAAAAGCCATTGACAAAAAGAAGAAGCTGTATTAAAATACGATTCACTTTTATTATTTTGATCACAATAGCTGATATTTGAATAGCTACTTACTGAGCTTCCTCTTCCAAGACTTCCTCTGTGTCAGACATTTTGCAATGATTGGAATCCTATTTATCCTATCCTATCTATTTATAAAGACATTAGAGATCATTAAACAAGTGCCATATAACATCCGTCACTTATTCACATCATGTGTTACCGTCGCCTGTATTGACCTCTCGTGTGACATTAATTATTTATTCAGTAGCTTTACTAATAACGAATAATAATAATAATACATACAACATAATAATGTTTGTCTGAACCAAAGTGCTGCACATTAGTTTTAATTTAAGCCTTTTAAAACAGTTTGGTGTGATCAAACTGTGGAATGGGCAAAAGCAAAAACCATATGAAAAAAGACTATGCTAAATTTTACAGCACTCTATGGTAATATGATAGCACATAAAAGTTAATATAAGTGCATATTACTTCAAAGTAAACAAAGTGAATGTGAATTATGAAGGTATTAATAAGTCTTAGAGTAATGTATGTCAGTGGCTGTAAAAGTAAAAGCAATGCAGATTTCACTCCCATCATCTAAAAAGTAAAAAAAAGAACCTAACTTAATATGAGTAGTTTCTAGGTGAGCTAGAGCTGAGTTGGTCCTTACCTGCAGCTCAGAGGGAGCTCAGAGACTTCAGCTCCTTAAGGTTCACTTTAAAGTTGATTATCAAGGATACTCAATGAGAGCAGTCCAGCCCTTCGGTCTCATGTGACCGCACTGCCCTATGGCCAATCAGACGTCTATTGTTAGAGCTGAAGGTGCGTTTATGTCCTTTCAAAATGTCATCAATCTTTTCAAGCTTTCACTAACTCCTCAGGTTTCTGCAGCTCATAATTTTGTGTGTAGTTAAAATGTCCAAACCATAAACAAAGACCAAACAAGGCTATTTTAATACAATGCTATTTTTTTTATTATTATTGCTGAAGCCAAAAATAAACAATAAATTTGAGCAATTCAACACAACAATGCACAAATACACTCCAGCTAATTAAAGCAACAAAATGGTAATTACTGGTAATTACAGGCATTTTTTTTCTTTTTATCATTTTAATATATCTATAGTTTTAATAGAAAAAAAGTTGCACATGGTTTTACTGTACCATAAAAAAATCATTACTGAATGTCATTGCATTTGGTCATGTTTAAACTGCATGCTTATTGTGCAGTCCTACTTATACGGTTTGCAATTGTGTAGTCAGTGTGAGTATCTCGAGAGCTGTCCAGATCACAATGTATTATCACTATTTGCCCCCCTTTCTTCTAAACCCGATCTGTAGGACTTAATATCTAAGCCAGTGGCAGCCTGAGCTAACAATTTAGAAAAGCAACAACATCCAATAGTGTTGATAGTGATAGTGCACGGAAAGTAACACACATGAGGCTCTTTAACCAAAACATTAAAGCCCTAAAAAGAATGGATTTCTAAAGCAATGCAACATTTAGGCAACATACAGTATAACATTTGTCAGTTTAGATAGGAAAAGCATTTCAGGTTATCAAGCAAAAATACAACTAATTCATTTGAAATAGATAGACAAGAAGCACAGTGTAAACTAGAAATAGCATTATGATCACATGTATCATCTTCGTACTTGGACTGGTGTAAACTTTTGTTGAAGATATAGGTCCTCTGTGTCAGAAAATGATTCATTTGACGGCAGGATTCAGTCAGTGTCAGGAAGTCTAGAGAGAGAAGTTATACAAATGATTAATGCAGTAAACCATTTCCTGTTGTAACCGATTAGTATGCAAGATAAAGGTCATCATTTGGCCCATACATATTTAGAGGAATAAAATAACCTTTATGCTTTGAATTGTTACCATTTTAAACAGGAAGAATTGAGCCTGTAAAATAAACTTTATTTTACTAATGAATGCTTTTATTGTAGCTCATGATTTGGGTTCTTAATGTAAGATAAATAAAATGTTGCCATGATTATAGCTTGCCAAACAGGGAGCTCAAATACAATATTTGTTGTCACCACTGACTCATGATTTTAATATAGACAAGTTAGAAAGAATTTATCATACTATCTCTGCTATACATACTATCTTTGCTATCAAAGCCACAACACTTCTTTGTGTGAGTGAAAGCTGTAAGTTTGTCATTCGCCCTCCGCTTCATTCCTCACTGGTCTATTTTTGATGAATCAAGGTCGTAGCTGACTCTCGACAAACGCTTTTCCACCGCCACTGTTCACGCTCTGGCCCGAGTGAGGTGTCAAAATAAATGCCACCATTGTGTCTGCTCTTTAACGTTTCAATTGTGTATTTAATGGTAAACAGAGACACACAGAACAGAGAACTGATTGAATAAGCTGGGGCATTGAGCCTGCTTTGCTGGTTAAATAGTTAGTAATCCTCTTGAGCGGTCAGCTGTAATGTGAAAATCAAGCAGCTGCAGTGGAGAATGCCTTACAGCTCGCCGACAGCAGCATTGCATTGGATGGGCCAAGAGTTTGTTAAGGTTTATTATACGGGGAAACAAGGTCAGGGTGAGGGGTTTTAAATATAGAGCTCCGTGGCACACAACTGAGCCCCGGTCCAACAATCTCAAGCAGCAGGTATGATTTAAAAAGAACGGCTCGTCTGGCAGAGCAGCATTGTTTGAAGGACACAGACTGTCGCCCTAAACTCTCCTTCCCACAGGACTGATTACAGTAAACCCTGCTTCATGTAGTATGACTAGGCAGACAGGTAGCAGTGTGAATGATATTTGAAGCACTTAAATGTCACACTGCATTGCATTGTCAAACTAAGAAACGTGATATTTACCTTATCACCAGCGCTTGCCTCCAACTCCCACCTGTAAGAAGAAAGGAATAGGGAAAAAGAAATGCAGAAAAGAAGACATTGTTATGACTTTGCTTCAAAAACAACAAATTCAATGAGTAGTAAATTTCTGTTTCTGTCTAAAACATGATCAAGCACATCGATTAGCGGATATGAAGTTTGAGGACTCAGTGATGTGACACTAAAGTTGTGCACTGTATATTTCAGAAGCTTTAAATAATGACACTGAATTATTTTAACTAATTAAATTGTAGCTCAGAATCCACATATCACATCACATTATCATTTATTCAATTTTTCCGCTTATTCCCGATAGGGCTCGTGGTGGCTGGAGCATATCCCAGGTGTGTTGTTAACCTTGCCAGGTGTTGAGGTCTTCTTGGTTTCCCACATGCCACGTTTGTTTCCACTGTCACTCGGCTTTAGGTCCTGCAGAAACACAATCTTTAATTACAGACACATCTCTGATCTAATTAGTTGTTTGTTTGTGGTGATTTATAAAAAGTGGTACCTTTAAGTTGAAAAGTAGATCAAGCACAGCAGGAAAAACTTAGAAAAGAAGGCTGAGAAAAGAAGGGTAGAGTTGCAAAGATAAAAGAAAAGAAGAAGGTTTAGAAAGTATAGTAGCTAAGTGAGAGTATTGCTGTACCGCACGTATCCTTTAGGGGTAAGTGTCGCAGTATTTCAGTAGACAAGGTTACCACCATTCCTACGACCTAAACCTAACACCAAAGATATCTCGCTCATAACTTGCAAGTCAGAAGGATGTCATTTGTCACACAGCTTGAGCACATAGTGAAATGTCTCCAGAAGATGCAGTGGGATTAACAAGTGGAGTCCTACTTTAAGAAAAGAACACAATGTCAGCTATGTGCCAACCTTATATACTCTCTTTATTAGATGATAACTTCTGCTTGGTTTGCCTCACACCATTTTAAAGGTTTTAATTATGCAGCTATGACCCAGTAAGGTTTGTTAGAAAATACAAAAGGATCCTTCGCAAAAAAAATAAATAAAAAAAACCTGTAACCTTATGTGAAAACCTACAGAGGTCAGAGTGATTAATAAAGGGGTATTGAAACCGAAACATGCAATAAATATTCCATAAAATAACAAATAAAGTCGTACTTTATATAATTGGGTGCTAAAGAAGTTGAATTTGGACAATAAACGCACATATTCTTCCTTCACAAACTTGTATATAATCCTTTAATATAAAGAGGAGCACTCATGAGGCATGTTTTTGGAATCAGAGGCTCTAACGTGACATCTCCAGGTGGTGGCGCTGCACACCAGAAACGTCACAGACAAGTTTTCTAAGTCCAACATAATGGCTGCAGCCAACAAAGGACTGGCATGTTGATGTGTAAATGAGCATTTAGCGTGTGTAGAATATCAAGGGATTAGACTATTGAGCCGACGGCTCTAATTTGCAATAGCGACACGCGTGTGTGTAGCAGACAAGGATTTGAGGGGCTTACTGTGGGCTTTGCTGCTGGTGCTGCTGGTTGTTGTGGAGATGCTGCCACTTCAGGTGCAGCTGCTGGTGTCTTCTCTGGCTCTGCAGGCTTTGTCATCCAACTGTTCACACGTCCTCCTGCTCCTGCCTTTATACCAGCAGTTTCCTAGAGACAAAATAGTCCTAGATCAATACATGTACTGTGCCTGCATTCTCACATTCTTTTCTGCACCTTATTAGCAGGGACAGGACTTTCAGAGGAGCTGGAAACGTTGCCCTTTTCCCACATGTTCTTGATGCTCCGAGCTCCTCCTGTAGGAATATCTGCCACCGTGGATTTGGGAGACTTCACTTCTTTCTGACCCTGAGGGAAAAGTAAAAAGTAGAAGGATCGAATTACACCAAACATGTTCTTCATATAAAATGAGACTGGGTGTGGGTTATAATTTTACCTGTATGGCAGAGTTGTACTGTTCTAGTCTGTTGCCAAACTTAGAGACAATGGGTGTATGAGAGACCCTCGCTGGTGTGCTGCATTCAAATAGCATAAACAGCATTTCATTAACTTCTCAAGATAAAATATGGATTTTACTTTATTCTACTAGAGTTTTTTTTTTTTTACTCAAACAAGTGTACCTTTTCTGGGCTGATTTACTCAGGAATTCAGCTTTTTCACCAATCTGTAAAAAAGTAAGTTTGAAGGTTATTTCAAAGTGTGTATATCCCCAAAACATCAACCCAGCAAACCAGAGATCTGAATTAGAGTTTAGTGAGACATTTACAGTAGATGACTTGTGGAATGTTGTCTTATACTAAAAATGCCTTGTTGTTTTAGACTGCAAATCACAACACATTTTCCTAAATGAAGACCGATTGTACTCTACTGATAGTAGTGAATATGTGTTTACCTTTGAGGAGCCTTTGGGGCTGATGGCAAAGACAGGTTTAGTAGATTCCTCCTCTTTTTGTTTCTTCTTCTCTGCAGCCTCTGCTCTTCTTTTCTCAATTTCTTCCTTCATCCTCTTCCTCTCCTCCTGTCATAAACCCATACGCTTTTTAGGTTAAAAACACTAAATTAATTTCCCTGGGGCAATGGATACAGATACAGAGGAAATAAAAGTTGCACTCAAGAGTTCCCTTAAAATGTGAGGCAATCATCTAAAGAGTATTTAGTATTTTGTAGTCACATCAGTCAAAACTATATTTTCAGTAGAGCATAACTGTATCAAACACTTTTGCCCATGTCTGCAAAATAGAACACAATAGAAGTTACCAGTTATTTTATGTGTGTATGTAACACTGACTCATTAATTACTTTATCTCACCTGTTCTTTGGCCTTTTTGTCCTCCAGCTCCTGTTTCCTCTGCCTCTCCTCCTCCTCCAGGATCTTCCTCCTCTCTTCCCTCTTCTTCTTCAGCTCCTCCAGCTCCGCCTCTGCCCCCTGCTGCTTCTGCTTCATTTTCTCAATCTCTTCGCTTTCGGCGTCATTTCGTCTGCGTTTCAGCTCCTGCAGCTTCCGTTCTGCTTCTTGCTGTTCTGCGTCGTCCATCTTTGAGGATGGTGCATTTTCCCTGAAACACATACAAATCAATGTGAACCACTGTGCTTTCATCAAGTTCACTGGCCTGACCTGGGTTTTGTATTTCAGTGCATTAGAGCAGCACAGGTGTTTTACCTCGGCTTCTCTGTTTTCTTCAGTTTATTCTCAAAGGGTGAGCCAATCTTTTTAGTCGGTTCATTCTTAAATAAAGAGAGAGAATGACATGTCAGAAGTTAGTAACGAGTACAATTATTGATACCATAATAAATAATAAAATAAGCATTTATATTAGTTTAACTTTTTACCTTTTCTTTGAAACCAAATTTCTTCAGCTTTTCTTCCTTATTGCAGAAGATAAAACACAAAAATATGAACAGGGCACTTTGATACACAGGCTGCAGAAATGTAATTCAATTTCAATTTTCTTGTCTATCCTTACTGTACTTCCTGTTTCGTTTTTTGCAATTGCCCAGACGGAACAAACCGAGTACTACTGAAGGAGAAGTGCACTGTATTCATGAATTCTAATGAACTCTAACCTGTGGGTGGTTGATTAGAGACATCAACATTTGTCCATTTCATCACCAGATGCCACTAAAACTCACACTAAGCCTTTAATTGTGTAACAACAAGAGGAAATTAAACGGTTGATGAGTGTATAAAAGTAAGTGGGACATGACCTAACCTACCTCCTCTTTCTTCTTTTTTTCCTCCAACTCTCTCTTTTTCTGTTTGTCATCTTCCTCCTTCTTCTTCTTTTTCTCCTCAGCTTCCTTTTTCTTCTTTTCTTCCTCCTCTTTCTTCTTTTTCTCCTCCATCTCTTTCTTCTTCTTCTCCTCGTCTTGCCGTTTTAGTCTCTCCTCTTCCTCCTTTTTCCTTTTCTCCTCTATTTCCCTCTTTTGCTTCTCTTCTTCTTCTTTCCTCTTCTTCTCCTCCCTTTTCAGTTTTTCCTCTTCTTCCTTTTTCCGTCGCTCCTCTTCTTCTTTTTTCTGTCTTTCCTCTTCCTCCCTCCTCAGCCTCTCTTCATCTTCCTGTTTTTTCATCTGCTCATCCTCCTCTTGTCTCTGTCTCTCCTCTTTCTCTCTCTTTTGCCTTTCCTCTTCTTCCTTTTGCTGTTGTTCTTCTGCTCGCCTTTTTTCTTCCTCCTGCTCTATCCTCAACTTCTCTTCCATTTCCTTCTGCTGTCTTTCCTCTTCCTGTTTCCTCTCCTCTTCTTCTTTGTCAACATCATGAACCACTTCCTCCTCCACATCTTCTGTCTCTCTCCGAGGCTGTTCTTCCTCTGCTGCACCTGTTGCTGCAGGTTTTTCCTCAGCATCCTCCTGAAATATACACTCAGTTTGAATATTGTTTTATTGTTTTCCTCCACGTTTAAACGACTAACAACAAAACCATATTTCATTTGCTGTGGCTGCACATGAGTCAAACAAGCATGAAGAAAAAACATTTCTTTTCTTTTAAGGTAGCGCCTAAAACAACTGCCCTATAGCTGTGCTTTTCTAGCTGTGCAGATTCAATACTGTGCATTTTGGTAAACAAACAGGATACTGCACAGTCACTTGACTAAATAACTCTACCATACCCATTTTTTTTTTCTTGAATGACTTGTGCAATATGGGTCATAGTATACCGCACAAATAACTCCAGTGGCAACTTTGTAAACTGATCAGACACAGGCATTATTTGCAGGGTTACCCATTTGTCACTTGCAGCTCCACAACAGGCATACCAGGCTAACCTAACCTGCCAGATGGTCTGTTAAATTTGGAAGGGCATCAACAGAAAGTGCTTGCAAAGGTCAGGTACTGAGTGAGCCAACAGTAGAAATGTTTCCATACGAGGGAGTGTTGTACAAATATTACACATAGTTTATCCTCTGGACTGTGCTTGAGCATGAAGCATGTGACAAAGCAGAGCATATGAATGTGTAAGTCATGCTGCCTCACAGTCTCCTATTACACCATCATCTAAACCCTTTGCCCTTTTTAATCTACCTCCTCCTCCTTCTTGTCTTCCTCCTTCCTACATGAGTTTGTGTCTGCCTCCTCTTCCTCCTGAACTGGTTTCTCTTGCACCTTTTCCTCTTCTTCCTCTACGTGTTGCTCTGTGCTGCTGCTGATTGAGGCCTGCTCTTCCTCCTGTTTGCCGTCTGTCCCGTTGGTGGCGCTTGGGGCCTGCTCCAGCTCTAGAGACTTCTGTCTTTCCATGGCATCTTTCATCCTCTTCTGCCTCCTCTCCTCCCTGCGGGCCAGGCGCTCCAGCAAGGCCTGGTCATCATCCAATCCTGATGTGGCACTGTTAGTGGTGGAGTCTGTCTCTGCTACACTGTAAGGACATGAGACGCACTTTTGTGAATAAGACTGGGAATTTTGGAGAAGTTCAATTCAATTTAAAGAACATATTTATCGATATTTGTTCTCATCATTGATTGATGTGTATTGAAGTGTGTGTAGATGTTGAGTGTAGAAGCAATATCTTATCATGCCTCAAAGAAGGCTAACAATAAAGACTGCACAGAGCTCATTTTCATACCTGTTGGTGTCTATCACTTGGTCATTGGTTGTAGACTCCTCAATCTCTCTCATCTTCTTCCTCTCCTCTCTTGCACGTCTCCTTCGCTCCCGAGCTTCCTCCTCATCATCATCATCATTTATGCAACCCGTCCTGAAACATTACACACAAACAAAAATGCTCCTCATGTCGTTCACATCCTGCCAGTGACCTTACACAAACCGTCCGAAACACAAAAGTTTGTATTGTTCCGGCTATCACCAGGCTTTATGAGGAAGAGAGGTCTTTAATTGCGTCATTGATACAGCATGGATATTTATTCCTTTGCTCTTCCTAAAAAACAATACACAATCATTTACAGATGTTGTTAATGGAATATAAGGTGGACAGGAACCACAATAACCCTTTTGGTCTTTAAAACACGAATTAAAGACCCAAACCCCACGGAAATCCACAAAATCCTAAGGCAAATCCCAATAAAACAACATAGGTCACCAGGAAATCTCACCAGCTAATTGATTTGTGTGTGTTACTTCTCCCTGGGCTTCAAGCTAAAAAAAACTACATGGTTATAAATGAGGGAACATGTTAAAAGGATACTTGGCTAACAGATAAAATGGATGTACTTAAATAAAGCAAGACATAAACTTAATCAAGTGAGTCAAAACATTCCAGCGTCTGCAGTATTTTGGTCTAAAAGGAGCAGAGCCAGTGGAGGGCATGTGAGGGGAGAGGGGCAGAGGTCATGGCTGGCACTGCTGTAAAGTGTGGGAAAAAGACGAGGCTATATAATGTAATAATATCTATAGCAAATTTCAGGGCAAATGTGACTGTAATTATAAACAAATGTATTATGTTGTATTCACTTTCATTCATGTTTTTTGTTCTCCTTAATACGCCAATTTATGTCTTTTTTACAAAAGGTCAAAAGTAATGAGAGACTACTTCAAACACATTTCATAATAGCATACATTGGTCGAAACATGGGCCTATCTGTTCTAGTGATCCAGAATCAATGTGTGTATTGCTTGACACATGTACATATACTTGAGTATAGTGCATTATTGTGAGGGGTTTACTCACTTTTCAGCCTCGAGGCGCATCTGTTCTCTCCTCTGTCTCCTCAGCTCCATGCGGCGGTCAAAGTCATCATCCATGATGCCAGAATGGTTTTCTCACTTCTTACTAAAAACACAGAAACATACAGAGAGAGATTAACACTATTTTATAAACACTGCATATGTTATGTATCTACCCACGCCCTATCAGTAATCACTCAAATATCAAGTGAAAACCTAACTAAGCTCTCCAGACATCTAAGCAGGAGACCACGGTGACATGTCAGTGACGCAGAACAACATGAAGCTGTGTGAGTGTTAGTTTACAATACCTGAGCAGAATCCAAAGATCACTCCATGGACAGTAGCAGCAGCCCGACTGTACAGTCTGGTTTATATCTCACCCTTGTGTGCTCCACTAAGAATTCCTGCTTGTTCTTTCAGCAACTTGGACTATACCAGAAAAGGCAAAGGCAGCCTGTGAGCTGCCAATGTCTGTTCCTCAGCTTCCCTCCTCCTCCTTAGTCTGACTCCTGCTCTGTCTCACTTACTGTCCCTCATCTTTTTACACAACATCGTCTATTATTGTATGGCTTCACATGACATGACACCACTTTCAATAATTTGTCATGTCTTTTAAATTTAAAAAATTAAAAGTGTCAAACCAAAGTGTTTACATAATGCGTGCAATCCAGTAACTAGTTTTGTTTATCACAACCTTTTTGTAGGGAATGACTGTAGACTTTGTTTTTGTAGCTTTCAGCCAAAGGTTAAGACTATTTATCAAACGATAATTTTTTTCTGCACAGTAATCTTTTTAAGGAATGCCCTGTTGTTCACACATTTTGAGTTTTGTTCTGTAGATTGTGTCAAAGTTACAGCTAAAAGTTTAAGCTAACCTTTGACAGTTGCTGCTGTTGAAAAAGATGTGGGTTAAAATTTATACTAGCCTTTTCAGACAGTTTTGAAGAAGTAGGACAGCTAAAAATACAGTCAAGAGATTGAATTAGAGAAGAAGCTGCAGAAATGAAACAAGAACTGAGAGACCCAATCGGTTCTTGAAATTAGACAAATCCTATGTTGAAAGCACAAGATAAAACATTATGCCTATAGCGTCACTCTTTATACATATCGTTTCTATTGCTGTATAATGCACATATGTTGCCTAGTATAGTGGACAAATGGTGTTGCTTTATTTAACACTGGGTATTGTTATAAGAGCCAACTTGAGCATTACCTCATCATTATGATCTCTATCTTCAGATCTGACTTGGAGCCCACCAACAATGATGAGCATGCGACAGTTTAGTTTGCACAGTGGCCATCACCATATACAGTCATAAATTGATGGCAAACATAATGGCCCAGTGGAGCCTGCTTTTAAACATACATTAGACAGGCTTTCCTCTGAAAAGAAGAGAGGAAAAGAATTGAATGACGTTGAAGGTTAGATTAACAGTACAGCACAGTGACAGATTGTTGACAAAGTTTTCAAAAGTGTGAGCTGGAAAAACAGCAACAAGGGGAAAAAAACGGAAAAGTGAATGTTTTTTTTTGTTTCTGTATTTACTCCTTCATAACTGGAACACCTAGAGGAATTTATTGTAAAAAAGAGAGATATGAAGAGAGGTGAAGGCCGGTGTCCATCATGTGAGATTTGTTTAATGCTGAAAAAGTAAGATTTCTGAATACTGTGCTCACTCTTATCATTGTGCTGTGATGAATCAGTTGGTGATAGCACAATTACAGCCTTTGCATGAAAACAGCAGACAGCAAATTAAAATGCCTTGTCACACATAATAGGCTTTCAGTGAGGTCCAGGCTTTAAGTTAAAGGTCATTGTTAAAAGATAAGGAAAGTGCTTGGAGACACTAATAGATAAACAGTGGCCAGAGAGATGATTGCAATCAATCAAGAAGCCATGTCTGCTTACTCCACATGACCAAACATGGTCACACATGTAAAAATCCTGAACAGGATATAAATTCCACACAGTTTACAAGCCAATACAGCACTGACCTTCTTACGGCTCATTAAAAAATGTTTGTTTACAGTTTGGTTGAGATTCAGTCCAATACAGTTTTGTTACAGTGCTTCCTTCTTGTTCCAAAAACTATAAAGCGTTGATGGGACACAGGGTCTCAGTGCTCTGTAGCTCAGCCTTCATTTGAAAAGGAGAAAGTCCGGTATTTTATGATTAACCTGACAGGGGAACAAAAACGGTTTTGGGTGCCAACTGGATTACAAATAGCTTATGTTTTTTTAATAATAGCTGAATGAATGCATTTCAACAGAATTCACTAGACAGTGTAATAATTAACACACATCAAAGCTGAGTTACAGTTTCCGTTTTAGTTTGTTTAGTGGAAAAAGATGCAGCAGTCGTGCACTCCCTGTTCCGCATCCCATCAGCTGAGATGCTGCAGAGTCCTCCTTTTAAGGAAGTGAGCAGGCACTGTTAGTCCTAGTGTCACAGCTTGGCAAGGCGCATGGCCATAGACACACAACTTGGTTTATTCAAGCAAATACCTGCTGCTGTAGAGTGGCAGCCCAAGAATAACTTATTTCCACAGGGATGGATATGAATCAAAAATACTTGATGTGGAAAATGCAACCGGAAAATTATGCTTATTATCAGTTAAGAAAAACTGACTTTGCATAAATAATAACTTTCTGTCTAAGTTAGAAGTGATGGAGTGCTTTAAGTCACTGGGTCCACAGCTGTTCCAACTTATGCAATCCAAAGTTTTTCTTATTTAAATCATCAAGAGGGAGAAGACGCTCCCAAACCCAAACACATTTACTCTCCCCAATGAGATAATTCAATGGTCATAAACTCACACACTGCAGCCCCTTCTGGTCGGCGTCTTTATCTTTAATACCATCTAAGGAATAGCAGCCTGACTTGGCATGTGCACCACAGCAAACAGCTTTTCCATAGTCGGACGTCTGCTTAATGTACAAATTTTAGTGTCCCCTCGTTTTTAGGCGATGAGTGTTAAGGCTCAAGCAAGAGTCAGGAATGTGGGAGATATTCAAATAAATCAAGTTACAATTTCTTTCTGATGGGCTGTTTTTGTCGAGGTAAATCAAAGTTGTGAGCAAAACGGTCGAGTACCAAGAATGAGCTATTTATCTATAGCCTTTTAAAGACAGCTGAACAATGGCTATGTACAAAAATGACATGCAAAACACTAGCCGATTTTCCCTTTATGTTTACCCCATAACTGGAAAAGCAGCAGAAAATGAATGAAACATTAAAAACTATTTCAAATCTAAATCTAAATTCACAACAAATAAATGACGTGCCTTCCTTGTCTTTCTTAAGATGATTGGTTAAAACCATTGTCACATTAGGATGTAAAAATGCATCTCACACACATCAGAATGATAAACTCACCAGGCCAGCAGAGTAAAAGGGTTGGCTTCGTGCACGGATCAGTTGAGGGAGAACCACCAGACGTTTATAAGACAGCATCAACAGCCCCGCCTGCCAAAGCTGCAAATGAGAAAAGTTTATACTAATGTTCACACTACTTTCCAGTCAGGCTTGCCATCTGTGAATATGCCATTTTTGGATTAATGTTAATGACTATCGCATAGAAATTTTATATTATTTATGTGCCTCAATAAACAACACAAATATTAGACCAGGGT
The DNA here is from genome assembly GCA_036850595.1 of Rhyacichthys aspro. Lineage (NCBI taxonomy): Eukaryota > Metazoa > Chordata > Actinopteri > Gobiiformes > Rhyacichthyidae > Rhyacichthys > Rhyacichthys aspro. The sequence goes on from CM072153.1 coordinate 15,345,330, forward strand.
ATTCATTTGTTGTTGTTATAAGTCACTAGTGTTTGTCATAGATTATTTCTGTTCCTGGGGTTACTCCTTGGTAAATCTCTGCAGTGATTTGGACTAATTACAAACAGTAAAGGAAGAAGCCAAATAGGCATCCAGGCATGTGGCCAAAGACTATTGTTGTTTCTTTATTTGTTTCCACCAAAACAAAATTTACAGCTAATTGCATGGCTCTTTGTGGCATTTGATACTCTTTCCTGTTGCAAAACCAAATGGAGAGACAAAAGCAACAAGAACACAGTAATTAAAACAACTTTCAGCACAAATTAGATTCTATTTGAGCACATGTGTACAGGCTGCAGGGAAGACACTCCATCATCTTATTACATCTTAAAATGTATCCAGCGTATTCTGTGTTTTAACTTGTGCTTATTCACAGTTGAAATGTAACATATGGAAATAAATGACACATTAACAGTAAAAGAGCAGTGGACTTTGTGCTGGAAGCTCATCCTCTCACACTTTTCATGTTTGTGGAGCCAGAAGTAATGACAAGATTTTTTGCTCAGAGCAGTGAGGCAATCCACATAGAGCTGAGGCAATGTTCAATACAACAATGCAGCAAACTTTCCAGTGTCAACATTGGGTATTGGTGACAAGTCTGGTCTGTTTTGGGGTCTAAATCTTGAATAGAGAAATGTAACAGTTACAAATACTTATACTAACCTAATATTTTTGTGGCTTTTTTAAATTAAATCAGTTGAAGCAACATCTTGGACATGAGTCGCTTCGTCCACTCCTTTTTTACTGTCAATGAAACCACATCAATGAAATCTAGAAAAAACAGAAAACATGAAGGAGGCATAGTCTAAAAACAAGATATACATGTAAATACAGTAGTCAATGTGACATAGGCTGATAACAATATATTGTACCATTAAGTCAAGTAGCTGTAAAACAGTAGTAATTTTTCCCTTATAAATGTAACAACAAATTGTTAATATTAAAAGGGCACATCATATTTTAAATACATAAAAATAGAATAATGCTTGCTATACTACACTTAGTATTTGTTGGCTCATATTAATCCAAAATAATGTTTTCAGAGTTGTTGCTCATAAGCGAGCTTATAAAAATTGAAACAATCTTTAAAGTGCAAACTAAAAGCCAGTTATCAGACCACATTAGCGAGCCATACTTAAAGCCTGGCTGTGAACTTTATACGAGGTAAGAATGAAGGACAAAAGAAGTGGTTCAAAACGCATGATCCGACTCACAGGAAGATAAATAAGTTTGTAAAGGCACGTTGAAAAAAGAATGGGAAATAATGGAACAAGTTTGTTTTCAAGAATAGAAGGCTGGGTATTCTTTCTCAGCAGGGCATATTTCAGTGCAAACTAAATTATGTCAGTAGGGTCTCCATACAGGCAGCTTTTAAATAAACCATACAACAAATACAACTGCAGTGTTGACACAAAACACATTTGAACACAGTGCGAAGACATTTCCTCTGAACTTTTCCCTTTCTCTGGCAGATCAGGGTACAGTAACACGTAGCAACAACATGTCCTCAGAAATGAACTGAAACCTTTTGTTCTCTTGTCACTTCTTTTACCTTTCAACAATCAGTCTACCTTATCAAATCTAAAGTCTTACAGTAACACGATAATTCAACTTGATGGTTTTGCTTTTCCCTGGTCTTCCACTTTTTTAATAGCTGCCTGAATCTTGGCTTGATCTCCCAGAAGCTGACGTGGTTTGACGGGCCTGAGGTTTTCATCCAACTCAAGCAGCACTGGGATCCCAGTTGGTAAAGTCACATTGACGATATCCTCGTCAGATATACCTGTACAAAAATAAGATGAGTTATTTAATGCATGTTCTAAAAGCCTAAGTATTATTTACAATGCATTTGAAAAATCTTATGTTAACGTTATGTAATACTGTGTGGCATGTAAAACCAATAAAGTTGGTGTCATAAAGGTCAAAGTTGAATGTGCAACCATAAGTAGATGTAATTTTAACACAGTGGCCTTTTAGTGCAAGTTCAACCTTCCACTCACGTCCACTAGAAACGAAATACTCCATGCCTCTTTAAATAAGTCCAAACATCTAGACCTACTTCAACAAAATGAATCAACACACAGTTCATAACAGACCAATGCTTTATAGCAGCATATAGTACCTTCCAGATGTTTCAAAAGGGCTCTGCAGCTATTCCCATGAGCAGAAATGAGGACAGTTTGGTCTTTCTTTATCTCTGGCACAATAGTACTGTCCCAATATGGCAGTAGCCTGTCCAACACTTCCTTTAGACTCTCAGCTCGAGGGAGGTTTTCCTTCGCCACGTCACAAGTGGTGTATCTGCGGTCATTGTAGATTTCCTGATAGTACGGATGGGATTCATCAATGGGAGGTGGAGTAATATCATAGCTCCTTCTCCACTGCTTGACTTTCTCCTCACCATGTTGCAAAGCCATCTCTGCGCGGTTCAGACCGATCAGGGAGCCGTAGTGCCGTTCGTTTAACCTCCATGACTTGACCACAGGGATCCACTCCAGGCCCATAGCCTCTAACACCAGCCATGCCGTTTGGATGGAGCGGCTCAGTATGGATGTGAACACAATGTCAAACTTGTAGCCCTGTTCCTTTAGGAGTCTGCCACAGTCTTGGGCTTCTGTTACCCCATTTTCACTCAGTTTCTGATCAACCCAGCTGCAAAAACGGTTCTCTTTGTTCCAGGCACCCTCTCCATGCCTCAACAAGAAGAGTTTGTACTTGGACATCAGAAGGACCAGCACAAAAATCCTGCATGCAGAAATAACAGAAAAGCAAATTTGTACTTAGCTTTAAGTGTGGAGGATGAAAATATAAGACGTTTAAAGCATGGAAAAACTATGATGTATTCTGTACTTTACAGAGTTAGCAAAACAGCCCCCATATTTTGTGGGACCAACTGTTTAAAGGGGGCAGGTGCTTAGAGGCAGGGCCAGCGAAAGGTTAGAGGTTATCCTAAATGGCAAGCTAAAGGCACACAGCTTAAGTAACCATAATCCTTATTTGTAACAGGACAACATTTCAAGTTACAATCATCTACTAAAGATTAAACCCGCTTTCTTTGGGAGTTGCGTTTAAAGGCATGTTAGCTAAAAACGCTAGCTGGAAGGATGGGCGGTTGTGTTGTATGAATGACCGCGATACTGTGGCTATTACTTTACTTATATCGTACATTAGACACGATTGATTAGTCAAAACCAGCCGCTAACCCATTAAATATCATCGTAAATTGTGACCTTACCCTTTGTGGTTTTTTAACCGAGCGGCGGGCACAGTCCTCAATGTTGTTAATTCAGACTATGTACAGAACAGTTCCCGTGAACGTAGATGATTGACATACTGCTCAGCCAATCATAATTGAGAATCCGAGGACCGAGCAATATCATTGGCTAATCTTTGTGCCCATATGAAGAGAGGATGTAACGGCGCTGAACCCTGCTGAAAGCTCAGGAACCTGATCTGTCTCCTAATAAGGCACGTGGACAGGGACGGAGATTTCTTTTTAGGTATAATGGTTTATGAAGAGAGACTGCTATTTCAGATTGCCTTTAAACTTTAGCTCATTGATTATTTAAAATACATTTTCAGCCATATCAATTAGTTGTTTTGTTTTCCTGGAGAATGGTGTGGCTCATTAATTTCACATTTAATTATAAATATGAAGAGGGGTCCCCCTTTTTTCACACACACATTATCTGAAAACAACCCACATTAAAAGATAGTTTTCTATACTTTGAGGTTTTCTTTTCACTTAAGCCGATAAGCATTGGAAAGTCATTTGAAGGAGATAAGCATTGAAATTCTCTAAAAGTTCAAAAAACAATATTATAGCCACATCAAAGGCAACACCAAAATATATGTATATTATACACTGTGTACAATATAAATATTGTTTAATTCAGAAATGAAACAAATCAAAACATTTTCTCCAAAGATTTACTGTCCAGCATCAAACAGCTTCTTCCTTCCCTCCATACCAGACATGGCATCCACATTCTTACGCCAGTCAGTCACTTCCTCTTTCTGTGCAGAAAAACATTTAAAAAAAATGCAAATTGGTGATTAAATCTATTAAATCCTTAAAGGATGGTTATGATCTGTCAAAGTTTAGCTAATATATCTGACCTTCTCCTCTTCCTTCTTCACAGTCTTCAGATTGGCCTTAAAGTCCACAGACTCCTTGACCTTTGAGCCCAACAGAGCACCGAGCATGGCATCAGCAGAAACACGCACTCTTTTCAGGTTTGGTCTCTTCATTTTACCCTTCAACTCAAAAATCTTTTGAGAAAGGTCCTGTACCTATTTTCAGAAATATTATATACATATTAACATATTAATCTCTATATTTGGTTAAAAAATTAGTTATACCACTTTATCTGTACCTTCTTATCATTTATTGTTACTTTGGCAGCAATGTCATATCTCTCTTCATCAGCAGCATCAATTTTTTGATGTAACTCTTTGCAGAGATTCTGTGGATACAAAAAGTCTAAATACTTTACTCCTTTAACATATTGCTAACATTTTGCCCAACAATGGTACCTGTAGGTCTTGTAAAGAGAGGCCTGACATTTGTAGCGCTGGCACCCTTTCACTAAGGATTCTCTCTCGTTCATCTTTTTTGGACTGCTTTTCATTTTCCCACATGGTCATGGCCTTCTTCAGCAGTTTAGTCTGGGCACAGGCAATGCAGATTAGTCAAAGAACAGGAACCTGCAGGAATTTAAGCTACACAGTAAAGTGTCATACCTTCAAGAAGAGTCGACGAGACGCAGAGATTTTTGGCTTTGTTTTCTGCAAAGACAATGTACATTTAAATATGTATTTTTTAAATTTGTAAATTAATATTTAAATCTCAGACACCTATATCTTTTGTAGTAGAAGAAACTTACCCTATCCAGTTCACATGGATGTAAACACACCATGAGAAAAGTAGTGTTAAAATGGTAAAATGTTTTAAATGTGATGCATCATACAGTAGTAAATGAAGAATACTTACGGAGCAGACATTATTGTATTTCTTTATTCTTCCTAAACAAACACAAATAGTTTGTAAAGGCTAAAAACGCACACACATTTGGATAAAATATATATAGTTCAGGCAAAGCTGAATTGTTGTCCCAGTCTATGATCCCTTATGCTTGTATTAGAAATAAGTGTGTGATATATTATCAAAAAGGCACTTTCATAACAAACAAAAAGATTCTATTGAAAGTGTTTGTGTATGTGTAAGTATAGTAACCTTCAAAGTTCAATCAGTTGAACAAAACATGTTACATCTGTCATTTGCAACATATGTAATACATTGCCCAGACCATTAAATACACCAAAACTATAAATCACTATAAAAGAAACCCAATTTCAAAGTGACTCATAAACTAAGGCCCTTTATTTATTTGCTAACTGCCTATTGACTTGTATCTCTGCTGTTAATCTGTTAATGCACATAACATTATCCTTCTGATGTGACTATAAATTAGTGCTTACAATTAGTGCTATTTTATAATGACTTACCTTGTGTAATATGTGACAAATAGCTTCTGTCTTCTTAACTGAGATGAGGCAAGTGGAAAGCAGATAACTATATAGATCGAAGTCCTGTTGTGAGTGGCTCACTAAAATAGACCGTCTGTCCTCACCATTCTTGAGAAGTATGTTCCACATCACTTATGTCTGAGGTGTGAAAGTTTTCTTGGGACTCTCCCCCTCTGATGAGTTCTAGTCTCCTTGAAGCATGTGGGTCACATTTGTTTGCCTTACTGCATAAAAAGACTTAATACATTATATGAAACAACAATAATATCACAAAGATTAGACAAACTATTTTTGTTCAAAGTTTCGTTGTCTTCACAATAAAAACATTAATGATAATAAATTTTTTACCTGTGTACCACCTTTGCATAGTTTTACTGTCTGTCAAACAGGACAGGCAATATCAAATAAACAACAGCAGCTATTAACTAGCTAAGTACTGTATGTTCTGTCTAGGGCATTAAAGGGCAGTAGAGGCTAATTGTGGTTGTTTGAAAGAATAGTGCTGCCATCAAAAGGCAGCACCAGAGAAGTGTAAAAAAGAGTCAAACAACAAATCATTTTCTTGTGTGTTTATAAGATGTATGAGAGTCACTACATTAAAACATTTAACAAAATCATTTAGTCATATCATAATAGAAACTTTTTTCATGAAAGGCCAGATTAACCTTAATACTCCTCATAATTTTAATGTTTTCAGATTGGCACTAAATGCACCAAATCTTGTGTTTAGAGTAGTGTTGTAGTCAAGACTGCACCGACCAAGACCAAGTCATGTCCGAGACCAGGGAGTAACGAGACCATGACAAGACTTTAACTTTCAGCTATTAAGACCAAGTCAAGACCAAGATCATGTCAGGGCAAAACCAAGTCAATAGACCCAGAATATGATTTACTGTAAAAGATACAAGGCACACAATAGTTAAATATCCACACAGTCCAAAGCCAGTCTTAGACCAAGTCCAGACTCATGGAGATTAATGTTAAGTAAGGGAGACAGAGTTAGTCCTGTCTCAAGACCAGACAAGACCAGTCACGTGTACTACATCATTAGTATGGGGCAGGAACTTCTCTCAGAATGAAAATATAATATTGTACATAGGACAGGATTCTTCTCTTCCTAGTGTTTTATGTGATGAGGGAAAATTACACAGTACATACAGTTTTTTTTTATGTGACAGCACTGGGGAACCCTATGCTGTCCAGCTTACTAATGATATATTTTATATTAATATTGTATCGGGGCGTGTACTTTGAACATGCCATCACTGTTGTTTTCTTTGCAGCCTCTTGGTGTCAGTGTCTGTCTTATTTTTGTTTCATTGATTTATGCTGGTGCAGCTCTTCAGACTTACAGTGGCTCCTTTTTCCTTCCTCCTCTGCATCTCCATCAGCAGCACTGTACCCACTGTCTGATCGATAATTCCCTTTTTCTTGTCAAGGAAACATAAAACATAGTGTTGTTTCAATTTCCAGTGACACAAAGTAGAATAAGCTTTAGATGACGGAGCAGAAAATTTTTTTTCTTCTGCCCCATGAACATGGCAAACAGTGCAAGCAAAAAAGTGTATTATTAATTAATTATTTGCTGCATACATACAGTTTCTTAACAATGACCAATGGCAGGAGCTCTCTTACAAGTCAGATCCCTGCTCAGCTTTATGGCATCTACCAAGACCAACTTTTACACCAGATCAAAGATTAATGCAATCCACCCTGACTATGTGGCATTATAACTAGTTTCATTTAAACATATTTGGACAAGTGGACAGACAGCCACACAAGTATTCATCGTTGTTTAATTAGTATCACACATACAATAACGTTCAAAGGGAAAGAGCGCCTCCCCCTGTACAATGCCATTACTGCATTTCGACTCACATTTCTAGATTTCTAAAAAAAAAAAAAAAGAAAGAAAGAAAAGAAAAGAAAACTATCTGCTTATTGTCCAGCATCAAACAGCTTCTTCCTGCCCTCCATACCCGACATGGCCTCCACGTTCTTACGCCAGTCCGTCACTTCTTCTCTCTGAAAATACAGACCTCCTCAGCATATTTTTTTTTCTTCCTCTGTGTGTTCTCTAAAAAATATTGCTTACCTTTTCATCTTCTTTCTTTACTGTCTTTAGGTTGGCTTTGAAATCCGCCTTCATCAATTTAGAGGGATCATTGTATGCACCCAGCATGTCGTCTGCAGTTTTCTTAACCCTCTTTAAGTTTGGTCTCTTTATACCTTTCAGCTCAGTGACCCTCTGAGTCAGCGACTGGATCTGTCCAATATTGGGAAACAATTAAAAACCTACACAGCTCAGATAATATTTTGAATTCATCTCAGATTCAAATAATTTACCTCGTTATCAGTCTTTGCTACTTTAACTTCTATGTCATAACGGGCTTCATCAACAACATCAATTTTGTGATGTAGTTCTCTGCAGAGCTCCTGTCATGAAAGCAAGCAGTCATAAAAATAGAATACATTGATTGTAATCACACTTGTATGACTGTTCATACCTGGAGTTCTTGGACGGACAGACCTGACAACTGCAGTGGAGGGAAGCTGTCATTCACAGCTTGCTCTTTAGCACGATTCTTCTCTTCACTTTCAGCAATCAGCAAAGAGCCCGCCTTCTTTAACAATTTGGACTGTAAGATTATAAGAACACTGGTAAAAAAAAAAAAAAAAGATTCTTTTTGGGGGATTTTCAGCCTTTATTTGAGACTGTGTAGATAAACAGGAAACAGGATGAGAGAGGAAAATGACATTGAGCATATACCTCATATATATATATATATATATATATATATATATATATATATATATATATATATATATATAATCATTCTATGACCCCACTATTACTAGCATATACCAGTAAAACGTACCTTCAAATGCAGCCTACGAGTAGCTGAATACTTTGTTTTTTTCTATGGAAAAGAAATACTTTATTAAATACAGATTTCTACACAACATTTTGTATAGAACTAACATATTATTTTTGGCATACCGATCTTTATCACCAGGTTGTGTGAAAAAAGAGCAAAAAAAAAAACACAAACATGCATTAGAGTATATAGTAGATGTGTGATTATTGTAAGAGGTTATGCACATTACTCACCCCTCAGACATGACCACAGCTCAAAGGACCTTCAGGGCAAATATACAATGGATTATTTTAGTGGTAGCACAGACTAAACTGGTGAAAAATAATTAAGTGACCATCAGTGTCAGTTAAAGTGTTTATCATTTGTCTATCTATCCAGTATTGTTCTCCAGAGCTTTCAGACCCATTTCAGTTTTCACGCAGATTTGGCATAATCTTTTCTATTGTTCTCAAAGCCCGTGTGCAGCTATATTTGGCCACATTGTCCCTGCACTTTTCTGTGTCCCAGCCGCTGGTGTGGCCTTGTTGATGCCAAGCCATGCAATGCTTTGCCAGTGATGTTACCTCTGACAATAGTGCAGGAAAAGTAGTTGTGTTAAGACTCATTATAACTCTTTTATTAAATACATTTTAAATGGATTTTCCTAAACATGACACAACACAGTGACATACCTACTTAAATAAAGTTAATGGTTGTAAATCTTAAAGTTATATCACACCAGAGTTTCAGCTGCACCGTTGGGTCAAATGCCTTATTATCACAGGATCCAATACTTCAGACAGTTTAAGCCTTGGGTTACATGCCCTTACTTGCAGCTTAAAAAGATCATCACAAGGCTTGAAGAGACATACAAGTCCGAACTGGAGAATCCCATTTGAAATGTTGCTTTAAGACCCTTACAAGTTGTGACATAGCCGATATTACTGTATATAAATGTTAGCAGCTGTATCTATGTCAGATATGTCTTCATTAAAACTGAACTGACTGACTGAGGAAGCACTTACCTTTTACAAGAGGGAGACCAGCGAAGGGCAGCGGGAGCGACAATAAAGAGACGTTTTATGATTATTAGTGAAATGTTCCTGGTCCCTTGTCTGAATGGCTGGCTAAAATAGAGTCCCATCCATCTGTCAAATGATGCATCACATTGTGCTCTTTTTTGATTTGTCCTCCACCCGTGACTCACTGAATTCACGTGATTACTTTAAACAAAGGCAGCCGTAACGTCAGTCTCCTATGTGACAGCTGTCTGTGTGTGTGTGCGCTGCTTTTTTAAATGCCACATCACTTGTTATAAGAGTTATCGAGGCTTGGGGCCAGTTTATTTCCACATATATTTATAGAGCTTTGGTACAATCCCAAATCTATGTGCAGCATTTTTTTTGCATTTACAATATGGATTAAAATTCCACTCCGGCTTTTGAATCACAGCATCATCACCTGTTCTTGTCTTATTTCAGCTGCATATAGTGTGCTGCCATACGTCTGTCTTAGTGTTATGAAACGTGAGCTTGGTGACCGGTAGGAGACAGTAACACCAATTCAAAGTGACAGGTATTAACACGTAGCCATAGCTGATGTTGGGGTCACAGACACTGAGCCTGGGGAACCAAGCAGTGGATATAGTTGAGTGTTTAGGGCTTATTGCATTTGAAGCCCCGAGATGCCTGTTGGCTTTGAGGGATGATCCTCTGACCTTAGATGTGCACTTAATCTATAAATACTTTTGAATATTTTCAGGGATGTTACCTTCCGTTTGTATGAGGTCATATACTTTTAAGACACATGATGCCTTTTGTATCCTAATGTGCCCATTAGAAAGTAATCCAAAAGCAGTTCACAGCCAATGGGTTGCAACTTATCTCTCCTACATGTTATTTTATCTACTGACTAAATTTAAATGTAATATACTTTTATATAACCTAAAAGTGTCCAAAATAAAGAAGGGTTACTTCTGCTATATATTTATACATACATAACATCTTTATATACTGTATAATTGGCACTGGCATCAATACAAAAAAAACTTTTCAGTTTTCATGTGTTTGTTAAGAGTGAAATGTGTAGAACTATTGGTGAGATCTGTAAAGCTGATTTCTCCAGTCTGCCGTCACAGGAAGCAATGTCAGATGTAACTGCCTGATAAACGAAAAGTTATATTGTGGTTGAAGGCAGTTAGCACTAAACAATTCAGAAAAGAGTCGCATCATGTTTGCCATAATCATTAAAATGTGTTTTTTTGGTTCTTGTTTTGCTGTTTCTTCTTCTCTCAGGACTCTCAACCCACTCGTGGACTGCACTCAACCAGTAAGTTTTAATGTGTTGCACAAAATACATTAATATGAAAACTTTGACTCTAACTTTGTGAGTTTATCACAGGGTCTTGGCAACTGCAGAATAAGTAAGTGTATTTTTTGGCACACAATACACACATACATACATCATAACACTTAAAGTATACTTAACTTGTAATAACAATATCAAAACAACCCTTTGTCAATTTGAGATGACTGTTCAGAGACAATCAAGGTTGAGAGACGACATGCTCCCACTGGCCCTGAGTGGGCTCCTGCGCTGCTGGGTGTTGGCATGGACCAACAGGGGCTTGTACCCATTTTAAATGTGTCATGGAGAATACAAGCCACTGGTAAAGCATGCTTTTTAAGTGCATCTTACTTAATCAGAACCCAGGTCAGTCAGTGTCACACTCTAATCTGTCTGCAGCTGGAGTACGAGCCCTTCATGGATCCCAAATAAGTATTCGAGATGAAAGTACAAACCAAAGTATATGTGTGCAGTATTCTTACAATCTGAACAAGTCCCTGAATCCAAACTATGCCAAGGTAAGATGCTAAAGTAACATAAATGTGTTTTTTGTTTTGTTCTTTGAATCCACAACCACAGTTTGAAAAATGTCTTTTGCAGTGGACGTTTTCTTTAGATGGAGTCATGGTGCAGCCTGAGCACACGTATGAGGTGATGGTCTTGAATCTCCCTAAATCTGACATTGGTGATAGGATTATTAAGAAAATTACTATCCCCGGTGAGTTTATGCATACAAACATTTTAAGATGACAAATTTGGTAAATCCATGTTGACAAAAAGGTTATACATATCTGTTACCAGAGTATTATTTACCGTTCTTGTCTAGGATGCCATGACAGGATAATACAACAAGCACAAGAGTGTCGTGAAAATGGTAAACTACTCATCTCATGAGTTTTGATAATGAGCTGTAAATAATCCAGCATCTACAAAATGTAATCCTTGTTATTTTGTTATTCAAGGAAGTCTCTGGGAGCCACACATGATGACTTATTCATCTCTTGATTGGAAACACAAAGTGCTGTTGATTGTAGTTGGCTTTTATGCGTCTGAGTATTCAGAGAAATATCAGGTGTCCTTAAGAAGCCCCAGTGTGTATTCCACAATCAGTGTCTTCAATCCGGTAATGAACATTTATCTTGTTTCATTATGATAAATGAGACTATATGAAGAGAGTTACAGATTGAAACGTGTTGTCCTGATAGGAAAACAGAACATTGCTCAATGTGACATTTGAGTTGAGCTTGTCTCAGCTTCAACAGTGTGAAATTGTGATAAAGGTATGTTTATTTCATAATGATATTTTGTGTATGCAATGTAAATGCTTCATGAGAAGGTTAACTTCTTTTTGCCGATTTCAAAGATTCAGCCATTTTTTAAACAGTGCAACAATGACTGTTGGTCTCCTGAGAAGTCTTTTGATTACTGCTTGTGTAAGTAAGAGTGTCGAATAATAGTAATTATAAACTTGGTTTATAAAGGTTAACCAAGTGGCTAAATTCATTAATGATAATGATGATGACTTTGTTTAATTAGATTATTCAACACGGACATTAATTATCAAAACAGCTCTTGGACTGCTCATTGCTGCTGGTTGTCTGACTTATTTCCTGTGGAGGACATATCGTCCAGGTTTCCTTTCATGTTAACTTGTCAATTTTTTTGTCAAGTCTATAATAGAAGTTGCTGAACCATTTTCCATATTTCTCTTCCAGCACCAGTGACCACATCACAGTCAGCTGTCAACAACATACCTTTATGTATCCAGGTGCCAAAGAGAAGAAGACTCTTGATTATCTACTCCCTTGACCATCCCTTGTACAAAAACATCATCCTGAAGCTCTGTGCTTTTCTGATGGCCAAATGTGGTACTGAGGTAGTCCTAGACCTGTTGGACTCCACCAGACTGGGCATGATGGGAGGCATACAGTGGCTTGACTGGCATCGAGAGCAAATAGAAAGCTCCTCAGACAAGATCCTCATCCTTTGTTCAAGAGGGGTACAAGCCAAATGGAGAGCCATGTGCAGTGGCAAACAGGTTCAGCTGAAAGAGGATGTTCATTCAGCGACGGGGGACATGCTTGTCCCAGCCCTCTGCCTCATGGTCCCGCATTTTGTCCGATCTGCATCCTTTGAAAAATACATAGTGGCCTACTTTGATGATGTTTCTTCTGAAGATGATGTCCCTTCACCTTTTAACATTACAGTGCGATACAAGCTGATGAAGCAGTTTGAGGAAATGTTTTTTAGGCTCTTGGACAGTGAAAAAAATGAACTGGGCAGAGTGAATCACATCCAGGGGCTTTCAGAGGATGACTACCTTCACTGTCCCACTGGAAGAGCCCTGCGAGATGCTATAGAGACTTTCCACGCATATCAGCTGGGGCATCCATGCTGGTTTGAAGAGGAGCTGCTTGAAAATGCAGATCTAGGATATGACAGTGACTTTGTTCCACACTTTGACTGCTATGCAAGTCAAATTGAAAATGATTTCCCAGCAGAAGAGACAGTACTTTATATAAGCCAATAGCCTTTTTATCCTGGTCTAAACCTATTTACAGACAGTGGAAATGGACGCTGACTGTTTGACTATTTGATTCCTCTTTTAATGAACACCGTAGCTTTTTAAGTTATAAAAACTGACTTTCCCACTGTTAAGTTAAATTAGCTGTTTTGCCAAGAAGCAGTTTCCCACTAGGTTAGACCACCACATCTGTGCTTGATGCTTTTGGGCTGTGTAAACATTGTTTGGGTCAAAGTTCAACTTTCTGGGCAAAGTTTCTTGCATTTTTGCTTCAGTGGAGAAGGTAAGGAGACCTAACTTTTGCAGAGAGCTTTTAAATATGCGTGCTTTATAACTTATTAGTACCTAAAGGGCTGTTATGGCAGTTATTGCACTATGATTACTTTAAAAAAGGAATTCATCTTTTGTTGTTTTGGATAAATTATGTCAAGTAGAAAAGAAGACTTGCACCCTAGCTTTGGAATTTCAGTGTCACATTCAGAGAGTGGCCCCAAAAGGGGAGGGTAGTGGGATTGTGTTCCACATAACAGCACCAAAAAAAAAGCTCACAATGGCTGAACTGGACTTGAGGCTGTAGTGACGGAAAGCACACAGCAGGGTGTGATGCAACTGGTATTTTATGTTCATTTAAACCACAAAGGTATGCCTTTAACTATTTAAATGTTGACATCTATTGTTTAGTCCTCTTCTTTAGAGCCATCGGCACAGAAACAAGACTAGTTTGAATAATGGGTTTAACCTATAGGGAGTCTGCAAGAACAAAACTGATTGCTCACATTGCTATTTTGTAAAATCATCCATGTGTGTTTAGGTTTTGTTATTTAATGATTGTTTTGTGTTTAAAAAAATAAAGATCAAACTTTTTTGGTAAGTCTAAAGGTGAAACTGACACATTTTCTCAACCTGATTGGAAAATAAGGCTCAGCTGACAGAGTGTGAATGTTAGCTCTCAAAGGTTTGAATGTTTCCAGAGAATTGGAGCCGAGGATGATGACAAGAGCCGGTATGTTTTTCCTGAGAAGAGGGATTTCAACCTGTCACAGCAGGCTTTGTAATAATGGTAAAACATATCCTTTCGATTCAAATAAGAACTGTGCTGAGGTCATGACTTCAATTAGTTTCTTTGTTTTTAGACAGTCTCTTCAGGGTTCACCCATATGTGTCACAAGCATTGGCAGAAAACAGACCTGTCGTTGCACTTGAGAGCACAATCATCACTCACGGCATGCCCTATCCACACAATTTGAGGTACCCAGATGTTTATTCTCTGAAAATGTTGCTTTTGTTTATCTGTAATCACTGAGTTTCAATGATGTATTTTTATAGTACAGCCAAAGAGGTAGAGGCCATTGTGCGCTCTGAAGGAGCCACTCCCGCCACTGTTGGGGTGATTGAGGGCAAAGTTCATGTTGGTCTATCTTCAGAAGAGCTGGACCTCTTTGCACAAAGCAAAACATCCCTGAAAGTGTCCCGCAGAGATTTGCCCTATGTTATCAGCAAAGTGAGACTGCACTACTGCCTATATTTCATGGCTATCTTCTGTGTTGAATATTAGCATAGAGTTTGATTTATGTTTTCCTGGTTGATTTTGTTATTTAGAAGCTGTCTGGGGGGACAACAGTGTCAGCCACTATGATTGCAGCACACCGAGCTGGGATCTCTGTATTTGTCACTGGAGGCATAGGGGGAGTTCACAGAGATGGAGAGAACAGTGAGTAGGTCTGCCACTAACTTAAAAAAATCAGTCCACCAGGTCCATGCCACTTTCCAAATATGGGACTGTTTTAGGTTTAGATATTAGTGCAGATTTGACAGAGCTGGGCAGGACCCCTATTGCCGTGGTCTCCGCTGGTGTCAAGTCTATCCTGGACATTGGCCGAACTCTGGAATACCTCGTAAGGACACCAAAATAGAACAGTACAGTAGAAAATCTTCAATCATATACAATCATATCCAATCCAGTCATAGCATTAACTGTTTTATTGTATTACATAGGAGACTCAGGGTGTCTGTGTTGCCACCTACGGAGCATCCAAAAATTTCCCAGCTTTCTTCTCTTCACAAAGTGGTTTCAATTCACCACACCAAGTCTGCAACCCTGGGGAGGCGGCAGAACTTATTGGTAAACCAACTTTCTTTTAACCTGGGGACTTTACGTAGCAAGTTATTACATTAAATAAATATTGTTGTTGTAATATTTAGCCAGCACCATGTCTCTGGGTCTTCAAAGTGGTGTCCTGATAGCTGTGCCCATCCCTGCGGAGCATGCAGAAGCAGGACAGGAGATAGAGGAAGAGATACAGGCTGCTGTTGCAGAGGCAAAGTAACCAATATCATGATTATTTTTTATCGTCACACTTTACATTTTTCATTTTATGACAGTGGCTCAGTGATATCAGAGGATCTGATGACACAGGCCCTCATTTTTTGTGCAAATGACAAAGTTTTTTTTTTAATTTGCTCAGTGATAAAGGTATCACAGGAAGAGATGTGACGCCATTCATTCTACAGAGAGTCAATGAACTGACTAAAGGAAAGTCCCTTCAGGCCAGTATCCTTCTGAGATCTGCACACATGATGTCACTGCTTTTGTAAATCTCTAACGTCTCTATTCCAACTCAGTGTTTTATCACTCTGCCCTTAACCTGTGATGTAGACATTGCTCTCATTCATAACAATGCTAAAGTTGGCAGTCAGATAGCCTGTGCACTCTCAAAACGGGAACATGAGAAGAAATTAAGAAGAACAAAACTGAATCAAAAATCAGAGATAGTAAGTATGACCCCTAACACATATCTAAAAAGATCATATTTTTACACAAGATGATAATATTTTTCCATTTTACAGGTTGTAATAGGAGGAATAAATGTGGATTTTATAGCAAAAGGAAAAACAAAAACACTTCAGGTAAGTGTAATTTTAAACAAACATTATCTGCAATACTGCAAATAAACTGTAAGAAAATATTTTTCACAGTTAAACTGTAAAACCTTTATTTTTCACAGTTTGGACAAACAAACCCAGGAAGTGTCTGTCAGTCATTTGGAGGTGTAGGGCGAAATATTGCTGGTGTGGGATTTTTTTTTCTCAAATTCTTTACATGCTGATTATTGACTCAGTGTACTGTAATTTTCTTGTTGCTTTCCCTTAAGACTCTCTAAGTCGATTAGGACGCAGACCCCTCTTCATCTCAGCTACAGGAACCGATTCCCACAGTGAGGCTGTGTTTAATTACTGTCAACATATGGTACGTTCATATTACATGAGCAAATCAAACCATCAGTGAGAAGAAAATATAACATTTACCTTATTTTGTGGCTTTTTTGTCTGTTTCTTTAAGAACAACAGTGGTGTGGTCAGGCTAAAGGAGCAAAGCACAGCCACTTACTGTGCTGTTATTAATGAAAGTGGAGAACTGAGTCTTGGACTGGGCGACATGGACATTCATCAGCAAATTACTGAAGAATATGTCTGTGCAACTGGCTTAACATAAATATTATAATCTCTGATACGACTTGCTATTATGTTTCTATGTATATTTATATTTTAGGTGTCCCAGTTTGAAAAGCACCTTTTATCTTCCACTCTTGTGTGTCTTGATGGAAACATCCCAGTTTCAACTATTAACTATGTTTGTTCTTTAGTGGAAAAACACAGTCTCAATGGTAAGCAAAGAGACAATGGTAGTTTGTGATAGCATCTTTATAAAAAACTTTTTTTCATTTTCTGTACAAATATATCTCACAGTGTGGTATGAGCCAACGGATTCAGACAAGGCTAGTAAACCTTTTCTATCAGAGGCCTGGAAATCTCTGTCCTATGCCTCCCCAAACCTGTCAGAGTTATGCACCATGAACAAAACTCTGGGCATCCCAATACCTGAAGGTAATCTCAAAAGTGGCTGGATAAATTACTGCTTTTTTTGTACCTTTTACAAAGAGAAATTGCTCTTTACCGTTCTTGTGAAAATGCTAACAGTACAAAAGTTGAGGATGTGGTTTTGTTTTGTGGTGTGACAGCACTGCCTGGCTCCCTTGATGAGGTGTTGAATGTCGCAATGGCTCTCTCACGCCCCCTCCTGGAACATCTTCACTGCCTGATTGTGACCCTGGGAGCTCTTGGGGTGCTACTTTGTGGAGAGCATGAAGCTGGCTCAGTGAACCTGCAGCCGAGAAAACAGAAAAAGGTAGTAACTTATTCACTGAGGTTGTCATTCTGAATGCATTAAAAGTGATCATTTGTGTTTACAGAAAAGACAGCTTGCTGCTCTGCACTACCCTGCCCTGAATGTGACTGCTGAAGAGACTATGAATGTCTCGGGAGCGGGAGATAGGTGCTAAATCTTTACTTGACCTGTCTTCATCTTCGTTTCATATTATTTTAATTTTAACGTTCACCTAACACCCTAACTCCTCATACAGTCTTGCAGGTGCACTGATAGCAGGGATTCTTCAGGGCAGAAACACAGACAGCTGTGTCAGGATGGGGCTCCTGGCTGCACGGTTGTCCTTAGCATCGCCACATCCCATTGACCCCTCTTTGACTTTAGATTCTATAGATCCCAACACACACCAGAGCTGGCCCAAACCAGCTCTCATGTTGATAGATTAACATATTTTTATGCTATGAACCCTTATTTGTCATTGAAAATAAAGTTTATCTGTAACATTTAAACCTGTGCCTGTTTTAATTAAATGTACGCAATATAATAATACTGAGAGTAATAAACTGCTTTTTTGATCTTCTAACTTGTTTTATATAAAAAGAAAGCAACTTTTATTTTTTCTCTATGAATGAAATAATCATGCTCACTCGTTTTGATGTGTTTGAACTTCATTACCCATAGTGCATCTGTTTGACTGCGCAGACTCAGTGGAAGTGAATACTTGCCCTACTCCCTCCTCCCTACTTTAATGCTAGCTAAGATGGTGGTTTGAGCGTAAATTGTCTCTACAATACCAAGACAAGAAAGGGGCAAAACACCTTTATAGCCTTTTAATCATAACAGCACAACACATCTGCGGTTATCTTTAGTGACCGTTCATAGAGAATTTGACATTTTAGACACATTGGCTCACAGTCCCCGCCCAATTTGGTGTGACTCCCTTGGAGTGGAATCTAAGCTAAATACGGACAGGGTAAGTAACACTAATGTTAGCCAAGTAGCTAACAGGGCTAGCTTGATTCAAACCATGCTCAATAAATAAAGAATAGATGTGACAGTAACGTTTTTACAGCCTGATACTGAAGTGATCTGAAGATATTAAGAGCGGTGTCTGCTGAATTTCCATGTCGTGAGAACAATGTCAGTAACTTGCTGAGGGTTCAACGTTAGCTTGTGCAGGCCGCGTCAAAAGCTTGGCTCCAAAAGCTCCGTACATTTTGATGAAAATGTAGCATGTTAGCTTCGGCAAATGCTAGCCTTTAGCATAAAACAAGCTGTCAGTTATTGGGCAGAAGAAAGCGCTACGTTATGACACCGTTTTAATAATCTTTAATTTTGATGTCAAAGTATTGATGTGCTATTTGTAGTATATTTTTATCAGTTGTGATGCTACCAAATTCTAAAACGACTCAAACCGGCTTCTGTCACCAATCCTTGGCTACTGTTGGCTAACCTAGCGTTGGTCAAATAACATCTGTCAAAATGTACAATCCAGAGACAGCAGCTATAGTCACTGTCTGTTTAGTAGGCACAAGGCTATCACGACTTTACAAATCAGCTGATCGCTATGAACCGAAGACTAACGCTTTTTAGACATTTAACGCTAACTGCTGCGTGTGACTCGTGTGAAGTATTAGAACTGTTGGCATTTCCCTTTAACTGTAAATTGTAGCTTTACGTTATCGGCTCTTATCAATCTGGGCTTGTCACTGAATTCCCCTTCTTGCAATTGTGTTGTCACATTAAATACACGCAGTTACAGCGGCAGGTGTAGCCGTATTGTTTTCTCCGTTTTCTTGTTTATTTCACACCGTGTCATGTATTGTGATGACAGCCTACAAATGATCACAACGCCCTGTATTGTCATTAGACAGCCTGCTTTATAGCTTACAATAATCTTATGTTGCTAATAAAATTCTATATATTACTACTTTGTCAACAGCTACTTCATGATGAGCTCATTTGTGATTCTTTATGCAAGTTGATGTGAGATTTTTAACATAATTGACTTTTAATGCTGCATTTTATTAAAATAAATAAATAAACATTCACATTCACAGTGTTTAAAGGATGTTATTGAAAATGAACTAATTTGCTTAGGATAACGTATATATAGTACAAGCATAGTATGTAGCCCAAATTGATCTGATTGATAATGTTATTTGTTGTTATTAGGCTACAGTGTTTCTAAAAGTGTGTAGGGTCATATCACAGTGGTGCCCTAATGCTTGGTTATTGTGTTTTCTAGCCCTGTGCTCTGTGACCAGCTTCAACACTTACCTTTGCTGCGCCATAGGATGTCCCACAGCCCTGAAATGAAGGACGACCCCATGGAGTGCCCTCTGTGCATGGAACCACTGGAGATAGATGACGTCAACTTCTTCCCCTGCACTTGCGGCTACCAGATCTGCCGCTTCTGTTGGCACCGTATCCGCACAGATGAGAATGGCCTCTGTCCTGCCTGCCGAAAGGTTAGAAAAGTGTGGCATGTTTGTGATAATTTTTAGCTAAGTCTAAACTGCAGGATGTTTTGTGCTCTCTCGTTCTTGGTTTTCTGTTAAACCTTAAAGTTAATACACACTACTAGTTTTCTTCTTAATATCTTGTACTTCAATGAAATTCTTTTGTTGTAGCCGTACCCAGAGGACCCCGCCGTCTATAAGCCTCTGTCACAGGAGGAGATTCAAAGGATAAAAAATGAAAAGAAGCAGAAACAGAATGAGAAGAAGCAAAAGGTGACAGAAAACCGCAAGCATCTGGCCAGTGTCCGAGTGGTTCAGAGAAACCTGGTGTTTGTGGTCGGACTTTCACAACGACTCGCCGACCCAGAGGTGAATATGGTGTTAACACTTACAAGCTTGGTTTATGCTGCCGCTGACACAGTAGTGTTAAAACGGCTGGTATTTTGTTTTGCTGTAAATGAGACAATGAGGGTCTGGGAGGAGGCCAGTACATTGTTAATTCTCCAAAAAACTAACTTTGCCATGATATTTTATATTTTTTAAATAAACTATTATTTACCCACCACAGGTCCTAAAAAGACCAGAATATTTTGGGAAATTTGGGAAAATCCATAAAGTGGTCATCAACAACAGCACATCTTATGCAGGTTCACAGGTGAGATATAGACAGTTGTTAATTCAAATTTCAAACATACTTGAAGGATGCTTATCTATATAACAGGTGGTCTGCTTGCTCCTAATATTACAGCTAAAATGAACATAGTATACAGCTTATTGTATATTTGCTTTTATTATAAAGTCTGTTGAAGCACCATCAATGTTTACCCAAGGCTTCTTGTCCAATAGGGCCCTAGTGCCAGCGCTTATGTCACCTACATCCGCCCTGAGGATGCTCTTAGAGCAATACAGTGTGTAAACAATGTTGTGGTTGATGGCAGAACACTCAAGGTGAGTTAAAATATGTATTTTCTTTCCCTATTTTTATATTGCACGGAATAATTATTGTGTCAATATTTGTGTAGTGGTTACATTTTAGGTGCGATCACTGTGTATTGTACTTATTTTTTCAACAGGCTTCCTTGGGGACAACAAAATACTGCAGTTATTTTCTCAAAAGTATGCAGTGTCCCAAACCTGATTGTATGTATCTACATGAGCTGGGGGATGAAGCAGCTAGCTTTACTAAAGAGGAGATGCAGGTACAAATCTCAATACATGTGTCTTGTTTTGTAATGTTTTGATGAATTTTGACTTATCATAGCTAATTTTGATTAGGCTGGAAAACATCAAGAATATGAGCAGAAACTTCTAGACCTTTGTAAAATGAACCCTAGCTTTCAGCAACCTCTGGCATGTGCAACCGAAAAGTCAAAGAGTAAAACCAACTCCACACAGAGGTTTGCTTTGTTTAATATTCATCAGTATTGTAATTTTATCAGCTATCAGCTTAAAGCTTAATTCTTGTTTCCTGCCACTTCTACTACTCCAACAGAACCAACAATAGCAATGGTAAAGATGGGTGGCCAACGCTGTCAGGGCATAGTAAATTGTCCAATGGGCTTTCAGAAGACCGCAAGTCCCCTCCACTGTTAGACTATCTAGACCAAGAGGGTCTCACTGCAGATGGGCTAGAAACAGAGCTTGGCCCTGGCCAACGTACAGCTCTGTCCCCCTTTTCTTCTAACTGTGACAGTAACAGGTAAATGCAAGTGACAGATTAGTAACCAGAAAGATATCCCACTATGGGATAATATTTGGTCATTTATTTCAAAATATTATTTTTATTTGCATAGCCCCAGCGACAAACCTCCAGAGTCCATCGGTTTGGTAAATGGAGAAACTTTACCACAGGTAAAACAATCTGTTCTCTAAATTTTAAATCAACTCTTCTGTTGATCAAGGAGAGATAAAAACATTGTTTTCTTTTGTTATAGATACCCACCAGTGACTCCCCCTCCCCTCCTCCTGGTTTAACAAAACCCAGTTTGGTGGTGCCCATCAGCGTCTCAGACCTCACAGCCCGGTCACCATTTGAGGGGGCAGCAGCTGAGTCCCAGTCACTCTTTTCAGACAACAGTAACTTCAGACATCCAAATCCTCTTCCCGCTGGCCTCCCACCCTTCCCCAGCTCCCCTCGTGGTAGTTCTGATTGGCCTATGACCCCTGAACCACAGAGCCTCTTCACGTCAGGTACATATATATTTTCTTTATGTATAAACAATAACAAGTAATAAAACAAAACAAAAAAAAGATGATACATATCTGCCATTAATGAATTATTGAGAATCAGCTGATACTTCTTTTAGCAGATATAAATAATGGGTATTGTTAAACTATAGACTCTTGGCTAATTCAGAAATGTTTTTTAGACACAATACCAGTGTCTTCTTCCACAGACTGGCAGGCAGCCTTTGGCTTTGGCTCGTCCAGCAAACAGCAGGATGATGACCTAGGCTTCGACCCCTTTGACGTCACACGCAAGGCCTTGGCAGATCTGATCGAAAAGGAGCTGTCTGTGCAGGATCAGAGCCCCACATCCCCAGGACCCCTCTCTCAGGGTGGTAACCACGGTCCCAGTCTGGCCCCTCCTAACCCCAGCACCTCCCACCACTTTCCCAGCGGCCTGCCACGACTTCCCCAACTCCACCACAGAGCCATCTACAGCTCCTTCAGTTTTCCTGGGAGCCAGGCCAACCAGGCCAGTCAACAGCAGCCCACCACCAGACACCCGTGGATGGGCGTCCCCACACGGAATAACCTCACACACTTGAACCACTCAGCCAGCGCTGCCTCACACAGTAAATTCCTGGACCTGAATCTGCCCCCTCAGCACAACACAGGCCTGGGAGGGATCCCCATTTCAGGTACCCGACACCCAGGTCACTGATGCCCCCTTTGTATCCTGTATGTAGTGTACCGGCTGATGTGCTGCAATATCAATGTCATAACGTGTTTACAGCGATGTTGCAGGCTGTAGACTAAACAGTGTTTGTCTCCCAACAGAAAACAGTGGCTCTATAGACGGCTTAAATGTGAAAGAGTGGCAGGATGGCCTGAGAGCCCTCCTACCAAACATCAATATCAACTTTGGGGGTCTCCCAAATTCCTCTTCCTCTTCATCATCATCATCCTCCAATAGTGTTAACCACGTTGGTGGGCCACCTGGGCCAGCAGGTATCTCACACAGCCTGAGCTGGGACGGTACAGCCAGTTGGATGGATCCTGCAATCATCACAGGTAGTATCTCAGATCATACCTCAGAATGACCCATCCCTAGATTTAAATCACAGTCAGCAGAATTTGAAAATAATCTTAAACTAAAACTTTATACTGTAGTCATGGCATGTCTATGTTGTCCATGTAATGTAGTTTAAAATCATGGCAGGTATACGCTGCATTGTCCAATCGTGGTCCACCTTTACTGCAACAAAAAAGTAGACAAACTGTTAGTTGCCTGTAAGTCGGTAATATTTATTTTTAATCAGTTTTACACTGTGCCACAAAAATCATAGCTTTGTTTTATGGCTTAAAATATATTGAGGGGGAAAAAATAATAATTTGCTACTTTCGAGTGACTCAAAGTTCTTTTTTCTTTAAGTACATTAACTCACACGTAATTTGCGTTGAATAAAAAACTTTCAACTGGTTTTAATCTGATATATTATTGTAGGACTGTTGCTTTGCAGTGTTTGTAATGACTCTCCCCTAAGTATTATCACTAATCTGTGGTTACTTCTTTCTGCCACCTTACCCCCTCTCCTAAAGGCATCCCAGCCTCGGGCAGCAGTTTAGACTGTCTCCAGGACGATAACCCACCTCACTGGCTCAAGTCGCTCCAGGCTCTCACAGAAATGGACGGCCCAGCCAGCTCAGCGGTGCCCACTCCCCAGCCCCTCCACAGTGGCCTCCTCGACGCTCATCTCCCCATTCCACACAGAGCCGCCGGCGGCTGGGCTCCCTACCTGCCCCAACCCCCTACCAACCCCGCCAGTCAGTTCCACTCCCCGCCCCCAGGCTTCCAGACCGCCTTCAGACCCCCCGGACAGCCCGCCACAGAGCTGCTACAGAGTGCCGCTGTGGACCGCCACTGAACACAGACTACAGAAGACACCCATTCGTTCCCCACTACCACTTTATACCCACTCATCCTGTACCTGCTTCCCTCTCCCTGACGCAATACACACCAATCTGCAGAATCTAAAAGATTATTAACAAAGTAACAGACATGCTTTTCTCTTTTCCTCCTTCCTTTTGTCTACTCCAAAGGCCTGTTTGTTTTTGTTTGTGGCACAAAGTACTCTTTGTCTGCTACAATCACCACTCCTTAGACCTAGTTCTGGTCAAAATCTTTGGGATTCATTGTGTAGCTTACTGTTAATGGAGAGCACAATAAACATCCAGAACACCCGGGGTAACACAAGAGTTTAACTCCACAAACAGCATTGAAACAAATTAGCTGAAGTGAGGTCTTTTTTAAAAAGTTACTAATGATTAAGCATGAACATTTGTGTTTGAAAGTTGTCACAATTGGTTTGTGAGGAATGACGCAAGCTGTGAATCTGCTCTAGAAGCTTTACCCAAAGTCCCTCATCCTCCCCGGTCACACAGGGGACTGTGAAACGGTTAACCCTTACAGTGAAGTCCCTCACGAGTGTCAATCAGGTTAGACGACAATGATAAGGGAGGTTGGCGCTAGCTTTTTGAAGAGGTTTTCACAGAAATTTTAAAAATAAGCTGAGGTTGGTTGTAGTGAATGCAGATGACACAGGGGAGTTGAGGGTGCAGGCTATGCATGGGCTCCCTGTTAGGTAGGGACACAAATGGCCTGCTGAGAGGCCACTTGGCCCATATTCCCTTCTGTAGAAGGCCCCCAGTGGCCCCATCTTGCTGAAAGGAAGAATTTGCTGAACCTCTGTATCAGAGGATAGAGCACTGCCTAAAGCAGGGAGCCAGGGCTTTGGGAGATTGTGGCACATCCTGATCTCTAGGGTTAGACTGATACTCACAGTGCCACTGTGTGGTACCTGCAGTAGCTAGCCCTATCAAGGATAGCCACCCAATAGACAGAACCATGACGACTGAGCGTATGTCTAATAATGAGAGGGTAGCGTAGGGTTAACAGGTCCCTTTGTTCCACCCAGGAGGGCTTAATCGAGGCCTTAAAATGGACAGATGAGAGAAAGGAGCTTGAGTGATTGGAGGTAAGAGTCTAGTGTCAGCGACTGCTGAAAAATATGCAATATTGTATGTGACTTCAGCAGCTGTATGTGAGTGTGTGTCACAAAGGAAGGTGCTGCAAGACAATACCAAGCACCATAGCAGTGATTCATGGAGCTCTCAGCCTTTTAGGATTTGAGATCGATCTCTCCAATGACCGCCTTTTTCTTTTTGAAGTCTTAATTCGAATCTGTGTTTGCTCTGTCCTCTCTCTCCCCAACCCCTTTTGCTGTTCCCTGTTAAACAGTATTCACATTTATGAACAAACTCATCCTGGAGAAACCAACACAGAGTCATACCGTGCATTTTAACAATGATGTTACGAGAAAAAATACATTGAGGCGCTTAAAGGAAGTGAACTGTCCTCTGCAGGTCTGGAAAAATGAACCTTAAATAAAACTGAAAACTCTGACATAAAATTTAGTCTGCTGTTGTCTTATTACTCATCTAGTCTCTACATAAACACTAGATAAAAGCACCTTAGCACTATACTATGTTAATAAATCATGGAAAAGTTACAGTAGTACTCTTGTAAAAGATTAGCCATATTACTATAATGAAGCCAACAAAAGTGTGAGATTTGCAACAAAGCACTTTTACAGTGTACAGCCACCAGTTTGTAGTACGGCTTTGTTTCGCTAGGGGGCAGATAACTTTGCTGTCACTGATGAAGCTCTGCAGTCAAACTTCACTGTAACACACAAGGTTATCTATATACATTTATATATATTTACTCTTCATGTGCTGTATTAATTTCCCTTTATTCTACTGTATTGACAGTTAAAGCATTATGTACAGTCATGGCACTGTCAGTAGTGATGATTTTTCTTGAGCTTGCACTTGCGATACTCGGGACACCGTGTTCATGCAGCAGTTCTCATCTTGCAGCTCTGCACACTCCCCACTCAATGCAGCAGTAGCAGCAAAGATACCTGCAGTTTTTTTCCGTCCTGATGACTTCTGACAGCTGGAACCGGGAGGAGAACAGTCAATATTTACACAGAGGTATCTGTCACAAGAGGTGTTTTCTTTATTAGTGCAGTGCCTACAGTGGTAAATGAAACCAGGTCTAAAGTTAGTGGTGGTGTGGATAAATGTGCAGAGAACAGACGGCTATGGTCTTGGGGCCTTGGGTGATGCTGCTGAGGAGGCACCAGCATCAAGGTGAGTGTGTGAATAATGCAGGCAGGCAGCAGATTGTTAGGGGCTGTGACAATGAGTCAGCAGCAGCAGCTCAGAGGGGGGAGATCTGCTCAGTGTTCACAGGCCAACTCACTGTATCCACTGTACTCACTACAGAAGCACCACACAAGTATGATACCTGCCTGACATGTTTAATAATAAAGAATGTGTGTATTTTCAGCAGCTCTAGGGAATAACTGTTTGTTAAAAGTCTACAGAGTAAATTTACTGGTAAACAAATGTTTTATTTTCAACAGTAAATCATTGTTTGAATATTATAATTATTAAATACATGTGTCAGTCGCCTTTGGGGGCCCCCTTCCTGCTTAGGGCCACAGGCAATTGCTTGGTATGCCTACCCTATTGCAATGACCCTGCTGGCATATTTTGCCTAAAAGCACATCAACTTAATTATTAAGAGCTTTGTGCAAGCGTTCCCAAAACAAATGATTGGTGTATTGATTTGCTGAAACTGTATATTCAAGTTCATTATAAAAAGAGGGCAGTCAGAGGTGGAACATGCCAAAGTGATTAAGCAAAATGTTTTATATCAGCTTTATTTTCAGACTTTATACATGTTTAAAATAGTCATCCCACAATGCAGTTAAAATACAGCAGTTGACTGGATTTCCTTGAGTAAAAGTGATCTTAAACCAATCTCACACTTTATCTCCAATGCTTTTACCAACACTCAGACGCTCTGCTTGTCCACAGAGCCATCTACTGCAGAGGTTCACTCTGTTAAACTGCTGAAATCTTGTTTTCCTTGAAGACTGCAGCTACGAGGGCATTCGGAGAGGGCACAGTAGCTGCAGTAGCTGCTGCCAGAAAGAGCTGCGGTCTTAGTAAAAGAGGTGCTTTATCAAATATGACAACATTTCTCTATGTAGATATAACTACAGGATTTGTTTTTCTTGGACAGACAGTACTTTAATCTGCTTGTGGTTCAGATGTATGCAGGTGCGTTTACAAATATACTTAATACACAATGATTATGATAACATTATGATAGTTGTGGACACATATAAAGCATTTGGAAGCTGGTCGTGCTGCATGCATGGGAAACCTGTAGGGACTGCTCTCAGCAGAAAAGCACTCTCTCCATTTGTCAGCCTCTGACAGCTTCTCACCAGTGGAGGGAGAGGCTGCCTGCACTGCAAAAAAATACAATTTTAATTAGTCCTTAAGCTTAAGATTTTATTAACATCTTGGAGAGTTGGGACTCTGGGAGATTATCTGGGCCCTATTCTGGGATATATTCTCAAAAAAGTATACCTAAAAAGACTGTTTACACACTTAAATGATGTTAGTATTTTTTGCAGTGATCAACTCTCTGCTGACCCTCACAAGCCTTTACAGTAAATTTCAGCAGGAAGCAGTTAATGTGTCTAAGACAGAGCAAGAAAAATGACATGGAGCTCATCATAATCCAAAATGTAATGGTTCTGCTACATGGATTTCAATATGGGGTCAACCGAATGTTTACAGCCAATATTACCACTTTTGTACCAAAATGCTCACGCTGACTTTAAAGCAGTTTTTTTGTCATTAATTCTGGTTGAACCCAGAGGCACCAGCAGCAGTGACCTTCACAGATGCTCTTAAACATGCTGCATGTGCATATAGTGCTGAAGTTATGTGGACCTCAGCGGCAGAAGTGGTGATATATCCGTTTTGTGGTTTTATATTTTCCAGCCTCCTTGAGCATTGTATCGTGATGTAACTGAAGCGGGAAGGTCACAGCGACAGTCTCGTTCTAAGTTCTGAATTTTCTCTCCAGACAAGCCCGCTGACACTGCACACTAGGCAGGAGAAGCATGTAAAATGAGATCACTCGGTTTGAGTCCACAAGGACATTCAGATCAGAAACACTAATTCATATCACATTTAGATGATGAACTCTTAATTGTTAGATGTTTATAACAAAAGTTTAGATTTGAAGATCAAGAATAAAGGGGTATTCAATTTTTCCTGGATTGAGCATCTCTGTCACTGTGGTTATTGTTAAAAGCAACAGGTGGAGGATGTTGAAACACAAATGTTCTTTAGATATGGGTATTTTTCATGACTGCTTGGGTTTAATAATTCTGTCATGTAACAACATAGACAGCGATGACTTATGTACTTTATTATGGTTTTGTCAATGCTGTCCATTTTCCATTTATACACCATTATCTTAAAATCTAGCGAGCATGTTTCTTGTGTAATTGTTTTACATTGTGTTAATGCTGGGGCACATTTGACTGGATAGCCTAGGTCTGTTTCTTTACAAATACTCACTGACATAATGCATGAATCCTAATCAGTACTGTTGGTCCCAAATAGTTGTCCTCATTGTCTGTGCTAGCTGCTCCTGCTGTTCCTACTGCTGCTGCTGTTTCTGACCTGGTCTCACTTTATACTGTGTTGTCTTCAATCGTGATGAGAAGCTGTCAGTGGCCGAGGTAGAGAAGTACATTTATTTGGCCTGAGTTTCACAGAGACCATTTGTGGACTTCCACAAGGACGAGGAAATTATGGACATGTCCTTAATTATTAAACAAGTGTGTCAGCAGCCGGCCTGATGGAGGTAATGCAAAGGAAGTGGGCCAGAGAGAGGGCCTTGGGGATGAGGGATAAGAGGGGCTGCTGGGCTTGGACCTGGGGGTGGGGTGTTGTTAGGCCCAAGGGCTTTAGCTCAAGCTTGGGAGATCCAATAATGCTGCCAAAGCTATTTTTCCCATTGTTAACAGTCAGGGCCAATATGAGGCAGCTCTTAGAGGTAGACTGTGCCTAAAGAAATGACAGCACTGGGACACTTGTGATTTGATATGGAGTCATCATATGATACTGTGCATGGCCAGCTGATCAGGCCACAGGAAAGGGCCTTTAGAAACTTTTCAGATGAGGTCAACAGGAATGGCTAGGCATTTTTCTACAGAGGAAATAGGATGAGTGTGAGTGTCCCAACTGAAATTGATCAGGGAATATCAAGTAGTGGCCTGACTCAGGCAAATCAGCCATTGTTTGTGTGTGTGTGTGGTTATATACAAATACATATTTAAACACAAGTGTGACTACAGTCAGTCACACCTTAATGCAAGCACAATGACTTTACAACAGCTAGGTAAAGACCATTAATCATGGGAAATGTTCAGAAGGCAGCTAGAGCTAAGACTGAGGCGCTGAGTTCAATAAAAGGTCAATGCATCACTGACTAGTCCAACATGCTGATCAGGGATTACCACGACAGCAGCTTAAACCACAGTTTCAATTACATGTTTCTCTTCCAGAAGTGACAGACACCTGACAGTACAATGTGTTCAGCAAACAAAAACCACAAGTGTTGTGTTTTTAATCCTGTTAGAAGAGACTGAAAAGGCTAATTTGTGTTTATTTTTGTTTCCAGATTACCACTTTACTTAAGTGCCACTGTAAATAAAATGTTGCTTACCCAAAGGACACCTTTGTGGGACAACTGACATAGATTTATTGTGTCTCTCCAGAAATCAAAATCATCCTAAACTCCTAAAACTTGGTGTTAGAGGAGTGTGTTTGTGACTCAGGATGACCCATGTTCACAAATGTGATGCGAAATTTGAAAGTTTGATGCATTAAAACTTTGTGTTAAACAAGATGTATAGGTCCATAGTTAAAAATGCTACTATACTTTAAAGTATAAAATGATGAGTGAACGTTTCCTGTGTGACTGTTTAATACCTCATAGCATGCAGTCACTGGACACATGCTCTATAAATAGACTTTACTTAAAAAGGAGACAAGATGAAACTAATAAACAGAGGTGTGATGTCGTTCGGTCGGTCTATGAAACAACTGAGCACCTCTTGTGAGCTTTTACTGTCCACTGGAGCTTCACAGCCCCCGCGAGAGTGAGGAAGTGAGTGAGAGGGATGAGGAGAGAGAGAGGAATCAGGAGTGGGACCGGCGCCAGCCCACCCCACCCAACCCTTACTGCTGCCTGCAGAGCCAGAAGTACTGCATTTCCTGAGGGCAATGCAGAGGACAAGGAAGATAAGGTTCACTTCTGCTAAGGTCATTGTGGAGCTATCATGGAGCGATGGGACTGCGGACAGATTCACTATGATCCCTGAGTCTGCTGTCTAATGTTCCCCACGCATTTTCAGTACTATGCTGTCAGAGAAATGGAAATGAATCATTTTCACAGTAACAAAACTAGACCTGATCTGTGTATGAAGCTAATTTTTTCTTTCTTTAAATGCTGTAGTTGTTTTTCAACCACTGCATCCATTTCATCCAATATTTTTTTGAACGTAGAAGAAAAGCCCTTTGCTAAAGAGTGTCGCTAACCTCGGCTTGAGGGGGGTTTATGGGATAAGGCCTATGAGGTGTGTAACAACATGCATGACAGAGGTAAGCAGGCCTCTCCTGGGATAGCAGGATTAGTGTGGAGCCATTACCTTAGCCCTGTGAATCACTGCTAATGGCCTCAGTGAAAGGGTAGTACAGAGGTAGGACACATTAGGATTGAGACCTTGAGTTGGGTAACACGGCACACTGCAGCACTTTTCCGCTGTCAGCGCAGTACAGAAAAGGCTTCTTCTGCACAAGCTGCTTTGATTTATGCCACTCTGTGAATGGGATTCACTGAGCAGATACAAACTCACACCCCTGTCCCGAGCAAAAATGAGCACACACCAGCCGATCCTTAAAAATTTATTGAAGTTAATGTAAGATGAAATCAAGTGATATAACAAAGAAAATTATTACCCTTGCATAGATCACAGACCATGCCATGTCATCATCTGACAAACTGAAAACATTACTTTTTAAACTCAACATGACAATGATGGCTGGGTTAATTAACAGAGTTTGGTTTGCACGTTCAACAGTCCTTTTACTAAAACAGCCCATCTCTGCTAACGATTATACATCATGTAAACGAATCATAACCTCAAACACAAACAGGTTGTTGTCATAGAGTCGTGTTTTACTGGAGGGAGGCTTGTGGTGAGTGAGGCACACAATATCCCAACATTCAGCTGTAATCCATGCCTTCTCAGCAGACACACACACATCTGCGACAACACTTCTCTGGCTGATAAAAACGGATGCAGTACAGTAAGAGGAAGGTGTGTGGCACTGGCCCTGTTTAGACATGATGGGCATGTTTCCCACTGTATCACTACAGTCAAGACTTGTACCAACGGTCACTGGAGAGAGTGTCAGTGAGAGAGCATCAGTCCTAGAATAGAGATATCACTGTAGAACTAGCCCTTTTTGTCCTTGCTCAGATTCAAGAGCCCAACGCAAGCAGAACAGAGGTGTCTCACACAGTGCTGTCTCAACGTGGAGGTCAGCACTGATGTGCTCGTTAGCAATCCAGTTCTGAACAGGGCCTTACGGTGCAGATGAAAGCAAGGGTTTCCTCTAATAACGAAGCAACTGTATAATAGTTGATCCATAGTTTGAAAGGCAAAGCTCATGCAGTCTTCCTTTGACCATGCAGGTTTTGCGATAGGTTTTGATAGAGATATATTATAGTAGATGTAAACATGTCATTTTTTGAAACCAAAAAGACAAACATTGTTTTATCACATTACTTATTGTCCATATGTTTCTGTAAAGAGCAGGGGAATATACCATAGCTTGTGAGAGAAGCATCATCTTTGATAATCCTATTATATGGCATGGCTTTCCTAAATTAGTAAAGTTACAGTTTCACACAAAAAAATACAATTGAATGTGTTTATTACATTTCTTATGTAGTTGCAGTATATTGTGGTAACTTGTCTCTATCTTATAAAAGCTAAATTGCATTGTGTCCTCATTTCATTTGTTTTATCAGGTTTTATCTTCATGTTTGCAGAAGCATAAGATCTGACATAGTATTTAGGCACCTTCTCTGACAGTCTTCTACAGCTAATAGGTTCTGTGAACTGATGATATTCTCTAAGTGCATTAAGGGTTTTGTTTTACTTTGGATCCATACATGTTTCCCTCAAAAGTTTAGTTTACAACTCCACTAAAGACCATCAGTACATATAATCTTCACAGTGGGCCCAAACCGTAAAGCCACTTCTACACTACGATTTCAGTGAACAGAGGTGAGAAGGTTTGTTCTAAAAAGCCCTGTTGTGATGATCTGTCCAGTGCTTGCAGTTTCTCCATTTACAAAAGCATCTTGGAAACAGTGGTATGTGTGTGTTTTTTTATATTGCTGTTAAGAGTGCATGTTGTGTTGGGTATTTCAATGCATAGCACCGTCCATACATGCCCTTACAGCAGGAGTGGCATCAGCAATAGCAATATGGGGTGTCATTTTCACCTCACATTGAGCTGCTTCTTCATGATTACAATTGAGCATCAGTTTACAGGAAGCTTGTGACCAAAGCACATTCCTTATAGCTGCTTTTTGGAGACCACTATAAAGTTATTCCTATATTTAGTATAATACTATACTGGCATGGTACAGTGTGGTACTGGTGTCTGCAGATGTCCATCTGTACCAGGTATCCCTGATACAAGGGTTATTCTTTTTTGCTCCTGAGTTACTGGCTTAGATCAAGGCTCTTTAATAGTAACCTTGTCTGAGACAGACACTCTTCAAAAATACAGTACAAAGATCAGCTCCAAAGAGCACTTCAAACAAATAACCCAGCTAACAAGGCAAAACACACAAACGACACAGTAAAAGACAACCTCAAGGATGAAGGCTTGAGCTAACACTTGACAATGTGTCATCATAAGAGTACAACAATCATAGTCCTGTGCTAGCACCACGTAGGGCAGCCATTAAAGCAACAGAAGCAGATGACATTCAAGAAGCACTGCAGAAGACATTGTCTGGAAAGACCTAAATGCGAGGAGCCTACAGTACAGTGAAGTACAAAATCTGTTTATCCTAGAGATGTACAGTAGGTGTAAATATTCAAGTACTCATCCAGTTTCCCTTTTCTAATCTGCAGTTTGCTTGTCTGCAAAGCTTCATTGAGCAAGCAAACTATACAATTATAAAAACTATAATCATTCAAAAAAATAATAAAAGTGTATACAAACAAAAAATGTAAAATGTGCAAAAAGACGAGCCACAGCATGGTAGACGTGAATTATAATGCCCAATGACCACAGGACAGATTTTAAAATATATTAGACACACAGAAGTGTGTTTAAACACATGGAGTGTTTTTGAAAGAAACTAATAGGGTAAAAAACATTCCCTGTCCTCCAGTCAGAAGAGTGAAGGGATCTCTACTCAATGCCAGTGAACACGCTGATTGTGCGTAGCTTTAAGTGAAAGGAGGGATGAGATTGTTGTACACTATTTGTATTAAGAGCTTATGTAGCTTTGGGACTATCACATTCAATACTGCACAGCTGCAGTTCACACTTAAGGTTCCATTTTGCATTATGGGAGAAGAAGCCCTGCATTGAAGCTTGCAACTTGCAATGACCGCACTGAGGTAGAGACCCTGAAAAGATGTGTGGTGCACAAATAATACATAAAAAACTAATAAAAAATGTATTGATATTCCCTTTTGTCTTGAAGTGGTAAACATGCAAAGAACAATACGTTGCTGCTTTAGGGCTTAATTAAGTGCATGGCAGCACAAAAACTGGGTTGTGCATGACAGTCATGGATCAATTTTTGTCTAACCATAATCACCAGCTCTTCAACCTTTGAGTCTGTCTTATCCTCATTGTTTACATCTAACTACGATTATCAAGTCAGTCCACTAAAACAGATCGTAAATCAGTTCTGCGCAACCTCTTAAATCTCACTGTACACTGAGGCACTTCCACTGGGCCTGTTAGTGAAAGGGATAAAGGCACTAGCAACTTATGTCAAAAAACTCATGATGAAGTACACAAAGTGTCCTTCTCAGTGGGATCAAAACCTATGTATAAAGGTATGAGAAATTAAAGCATGACTAATATATGTATGGTTTCTTGTTCAAAGCAAGTCCATGCACTGCGCTACTGACATAATACTGTATTTGGTGCCTATGATTATATGCATTTTCTATACCTATCAGTTTCTTGACTAATTTTAAGCTAGAAACTGTGCATCCTCAAGATTTGTTTGGATATATTTGATGACAATTCAGAAACTGCTAGAGTTTAAATTTCCTTAGTTTCCCTGACAATAGGGCACTGCATTGCAAGTGCCTGAATTGCAACAAGCTGAATACTCATGTCATGCATTAAATATACCAGGATACAAAAGTACCTTAGTGGATTGACCATAATGCAGATTACTTTTTCATGCTATGATCTCATC
Source organism: Rhyacichthys aspro (assembly GCA_036850595.1). Classification (NCBI taxonomy): domain Eukaryota; kingdom Metazoa; phylum Chordata; class Actinopteri; order Gobiiformes; family Rhyacichthyidae; genus Rhyacichthys; species Rhyacichthys aspro. Next base: position 15,379,891 of record CM072153.1, read on the forward strand.
TATGTACTGACCCCTTAAGATTTAACATTCAGTTTCTATATGTATAAATTATTGGAACTTCAAATTAAAAACTCATCCAGTGCACTCAACATGAAAAGACATGAGGGGAGAGGCGGAGGCAGGTATCCAAAAGAATACCCTTTCCATTGTGTGAAATATGTGTCATGCATGCCAATATCAAAATGGAAAGTCTCTGATCATGCTTGTGTGAAGCTCACTCTTATCATTGTGCTGTGATGCATCTAAAGGGCATGGCATTGAATCACTTGGTGATATCACAATTACAGCATCTGCTTGAAAACAGCAGCATTGCAGATGTCCGAGAAGCAAGTAAAACAGTCCATTTACTTCCACACCAATGGGACCAGTCTTCCTCCTATAAGGTGCTTGCTGTGTAGTTGATCTTTGAAGGGCAGAGAAGGTGAGGGAGGGGACGATAAGGGGTCATCTTAATGTCTTGGCGCTTACAACATGGCTGCAGATGCTCGCATGTCTCTGCAGACATGTCTGGTGCAATGTGCAACTTGCTGAAATATTATCTGTATTCCATGCATAAGATTTTGCTTGTCACGCTGTTTTCTGATGAGACGGTGTGGGTTCTGAATCCTCTATGGCGCTGTGGATGGATACACATTTTCTTTTTGATATATTTATATATGAATGATCAGTAGAATTAATTATTCTATCTACCTTTACTCTACAGCTTTGTTTTTCGGTTTCCTTTCTATATAGTTGAGCATAGTTTTAGGCCTAATGCCACAGAGCGCTTTGGGCAGATATATTAAGCAATCACTTGTTCCCTTAGTTCCTAACTGATGTCTAAACATCTGTAAGCAGCTTGCTTTTATTTACACAGTTTTGGTTGGCTATAGTGCAATTGCCAGTTCTGAGATTTGCCTCCCTAAAGTTGTCAATGCTATTGTTTATGTCTCCGTCAATCTCCATGTATTCTGACTTGCTGACAGAGGATGAACTTCGGCGACTGGAGTTGGTTTCAGAGGGGATGTTGGGATTGCTGACTTTGAGCAGCTGGGCCTGCTCTTCTCCCTCTGTCTCCCTGTGGTAGAAGTAATTGAAGTTGGACACAATGACAGGAACTGGGAGTGCAATTGTCAACACTCCAGCAATGGCGCACAAAGAACCCACAATCTTGCCTCCTATAGTGACTGGGACCATGTCCCCATAGCCCACAGTTGTCATAGACACAACAGCCCACCAAAAAGCATCTGGTATGCTGCCAAACATGGACCCTTCCTCCTCTGCTTCAGCAAAGTAGACAGCACTGGAGAATAAGATGACTCCAATGAACAGAAAGAAGATCAACAATCCAAGCTCTCGCATGCTGGCCTTGAGAGTCTGACCCAAAATCTGCAAACCTTTTGAGTGTCGTGACAGCTTGAAGATCCTAAACACCCTGACCAGACGGATGACCCTGAGAATAGCCAGAGACGTTGCCTGCTCCCCCACTCCCTCATTGTCTGGATCTTCAGCCAGCTCAGTGCCGAGGGTAATAAAGTACGGAATGATAGCCACTATGTCGATCATATTCATCATGTTTTTGAAGAAGGCTGGCTTGCTTGGACATGCCATAAAGCGCACTATCAACTCAAATGAGAACCAGATAATACAGAGTGTCTCAATGACGAAGAAGGGATCTGTGAGGATATTTGGCTTGTAATAAACAGTAGTGTTCCCCACAATCTCCATTCGACCCATTGGGTCCTCTTTGAGCTGTGGTAAAGTCTCTAAACAAAATATGACTATTGAAATCAGAATGACCATCACGGACACAATGGCAATCCCTCTTGCTGTGCCTGAGCTTTCTGGATGCTCGAATAGGAGCCAAATCTGACGCTGGAACTCCTTCTCAGGTAAAGGCCGCTCTTCCTCCTTGATAAAACCTTCATCTTCTCGAAACTTCTCCATCGCCTCAAACCCCAGCTCATAAAACTTGATTTCTTCTGAGAACATATCTAAAGGGACATTTACTGGTCTTCTAAGGCGACCCCCAGACTGATAGTAGTAGAGGATGGCATCAAAGCTCGGGCGGTTCCTGTCAAAGAAATACTCATTTCTTAAGGGGTCAAAGTATCGCATTCGTTTTTTGGGATTACCAAGCAACGTCTCTGGGAACTGGGAGAGAGTTTTCAGTTGGGTTTCAAACCGGAGACCAGCTATGTTGATGACTACCCTCTCGCAGCATTCATGGTCGTTGTGGTCTGGGGGGTAGGTGTCCTGAGGGTGACCAGGGACGGCCGAGGTCTCATCCATGTTGTCTCCTGCTACTACGGTCATTTTGGGAAGAGGAGGAGGAGCTGTGCTGAGATGCCGGTTAGTCTTAGTGAGCAGGCATTGAGGTTCAGGTCGGATTTTCCACTCCTCAGCTTCCCATACCACTTAAATAGTTGGAGACGTCCCCAGATGCAAGGGGCTGGTTGGCTGTTCTGCCTCAGTGCGGCTCCACTGCAGTTCTCGCTGACTTGACCATTGCTGCTCCCCAGTGCATCTGCTGCCGCTGTTCGCCCGTCACACAGTGAGGGAGGGAAAGAGGGAGGGAGAGAGAGAGGGAGGGAGGGGAGAGTGAGAAATAATGGGATCAAACAGCCAAGATTTCTGCTGCCTCAGCAATATGTTCACTTTATTTATTTATTAACAGGCTCCTCTCAGCTACAATTAATGCCTTTTACCATAAGAAAACACATCATATGCATTATATTCCTCTGATACAGACACTAATGGTCCCCTTTGTGGCAGTTTGTAAACTGTTTTACAGTGAAGATATTTCACAGTCACTTAAATTCATCAAGCATAATTTTAATGTGACAAGTCTATGTTAGTTTCTTTGTTAATAATAGCTTCATTGTTAAAAAAAACAAAAAAACAAAACTATGGCTGTGTGTCTTAAAGGAGCATGACAGTGATTTACACTACGCCACTCAGTTCAGCAGCCTCAACTGTAATGTGACGCATAACATTTGATATTTGCACATCTCATTTTCTACAAGGCCTATTTCGTAACACAAGCATTAAAAATGAGAGAGCATAAATACATTTATGAAATATTGTTTCCCACTCTTTTAAGAGATATGTGCTGGCAGCTTTTAAAAACATGCAGTTTGCACAAGTCAGCAGTTCTGGGGCTTACCGGTGGCTGATGTTGGAAGCTCTTGAATGCGTCTTATTCTCGAGTAAAACCATCCAACTGCAGGGCACCGGCTGCATGAGGCAACTTCACATCGCTCTCAGTAGAAAAAACGTGGCTATGACAGTCATCGTGATCCTGTCAGCGTCCGTCACAAAGTGAAGCACGAATAAAGTGACTCTAAAGAGGAAAGCCTGGGACAAACACAAGAGCGAACCCGCAGCGTCCGAGCACAGCGCCGTGAGCTGTACCGCAGGAGGAACTCTGGCTCTGCAATTCAGGGGGGAGATACATTAAGGGGCAATAAGCAAGCCCTTGACATTTCCAGACATCACTGCATCAGCAGAAATCTGCTGCCTTTGCGAGTAGCCATGAAAGAGAGGAGCGCGGTGTGTTTCCGCGGTGGATATAAGACATATGGGAGTTAAGAGACTGTCGAGCGCAGCGGCGTCCAATTGTTTTCTCAGCAATGTCAAACATGTTTTGCTTTGTACTGAACATGCGAGCGCAAAGGAAGTGAATAAAGCGAGAGTTGGGGAGGAGATGCGAGCAGGAGGGGGTCGGAGGAGGAGGAGTTGGATGCTTTCGACGCAATGCAGACCGGCTCTACTACAGCACGCCGCCACAAGTTCTCCGTACGCCACACAAACAGCTTCGGTGTGCCAGCTCTGGCGCAACCACTGCAAAGGACAGCTACAGAATGAGACACCTCAGACGATTACATTTTACTTTTTAATGACACGTATAGTTTACGCATTATCAAGAATGCCATTACTGTTTTTGTTAAGTTGCCAACTCATTAACCCGTAAGCCATCAAGACAACGCCACTAGCATTAGGTTAGCAGATCCAGGGCTTGTTTTCAGCACCAGGGACAGCTCAGTCTGAGTTTGATTGGGACACTGGTGGGACATGGCCCTCAAGACTGAACCACATTTAAACATCTCTGCATCTGATGCCACACGTCATGTTATCTTATATGCCTTTTTTGGCCCAAGCTACTCAAGTCAAAGGAGCCTCACTCATATTTAATTTTGTTAATACACAAAAATAAAATGCAAAAACAAACAGCATCTACATCATTCAATAACAGGGAAGGTCCTGGTTATGTTAAACTTAAATGACTAGGAACAAAAGAAAAGGGGAGGTAATGCTGTAGCCTACTGCTCATATATAGAAGTCATCTCACTCAGCCACTATACTGGCAACACACAGAACAATACCTAATTTCAAGTATGACTAGAGCTAGAGACAAATTCAGATCAGAAACAGGTCAGATGAACCTATCGACTATGTTGGGATTTGAACAAGACCTGTGTGGTTACTTGTGTTAAGTCTGGCTCAAACACCCCCAGGCCTCTGTCTGGTCTGCACTGTCAACACCCAGCATTTATCACAGTGACATTTTAATAAGTCAATTGGTTTTGTAGGAAATAAGCCAAAGTGTTCTTTTGCAAAATTTCAGCCTATATAATTATCAAGGAGAAAAAGAAAAAGAGAATATGTTTAGATTTGTTTTATTTATAAAAATATTAAGTTAAGTTTACATACATGTTTAAATTAGAAAAATAAATTTTACATTTTAACTCACAATTCCTTCGTGTCATGCAGACATACTCTGAACTTGGCTGCGATGCAAACTTGACGGAACAAGTAATTAATATTACAGCTGCATACAATACATGTATTTTACAAAATGGCAATATGTACATATAGGTCTTTCAAGGTCAAAATGATGTATAAAGCCTACGACAGGAGAATGTTATCAAATCAAAGCAGAGTCTCAGACCGTGGGCACTAGTGTCAGACCAGTCCAAATTCTGATTTGATCTGAACATCTCAGATGCCCTACTGATGTTTTCTGTTGGAAGTCTCACTTTGTTATAAGTGAACAAACTGCATACACGATTAACATGGCATCAAGGGACTTGGGTCTGAGCTAATTGAAAGGCATAGGCTACGTGTTAACATTACAATTCGGATTTCACATTAACAGCTTTTTTGTAAAATGACTACGAAACAAGAAGTTGTGGTAGTATCCATTTTAAAAATTCATAAGACTTGTCTAACATCACAGACTCGAGATGAGAGCTATTCGAGGTCTTTTGACCTTTAAGGCATAGTACTGAGCAAATGCTAAGATAGAATACAGTGTGGCACGTTGAACCTGTAAGTGAGGGTCCTCTGTGTCAGTGTTATGACAGTGAGCTGAGCACACACTCGTCCATCAAGAGGAACTGAAGTCAAACAGCGTGATCCCGAGTCTTAAGTCTAAAGCAGTCCTGGCAGCTGCAAGTGTTAATGTTGCCTGTGTCCTGAGCAGAACTGTAGTGTGTAAGAACATTCACCGCCACAGAGTGGCGCTCAAAGCTCACCTATGTTGAATCCTGATTTGCTTCACAGAAGCACAACACAATCCAAATAATAATGATGACAAACACATTTCTTCTTCGTCTGTCATCTCAGTCTTTAGTGTGAGACAGTCACGTGGTTTTCAGGCGACGCCAGGCGATAGTAAATAGTTCAACAGGCTTGGGACTGAAATGAACCCCACAGTTCGACGCTTGGCGCGTGGCCAACGCCCCCACCCACGTGCACAGGCGACACATTAAGTCCGTCATTTCAAAACACTGACCTAATAATGTGGAAAAATAGTTTCTGGTACCTGTGACAATGTGTCCCGTGCGCTTTGCCGGGTGCGTCATGGGCGCTTTGACGCACGACAGAGCTCTTCTCTCCAATCTACAGGCTTTGTGGGATTTAATAGATATTAAATGTCAGTTTCCCTGTTTGAGCGCGAGGCAGATCTGCTGTCAATTGGAGATTGCTTCTAAATAATTAGAATATTAAAAGCATAATCTTGCTACCGCATGGAGAGGTCAAACCCTCGCCCATTTCTCTGCGCAATACAAGTGTTTTATTTGAGGCCTGCAACACAAGCTCCGGGTAAGGTGTAACAAGTGGCCTATGTCCAGTTAGGATGATATTCCTTTAGTGATTGAGTGTCATAATGCCATTTAATTTCCATCACGTCTGACTGGACCAGTGCGTCCGTGACACACATCTCACATGAAAGTGCCTCTTAGACAACCGTCAGTTTCCCGGTGTAGGCCTCTGGTGGGTTCAGGGCTGGGTATGTCAATGTCTCCAAGTCTCCGACGTTCTGATAGGACTCTGACTTGGAAATGGACTGAGTGCTTTCATTTAAGTCGCTATCAACAAAGGAGGGCTGATCCTGTTGCCCACACGTCACGTGCACATACGTGACGTTTTCCTCCTCCTCGTTTTCCCGATGGTAGAAATAATTAAAGTTGGACACTATTACGGGAACAGGTAGAGCTATTGTTAGCACCCCAGCTATAGCACACAAAGAGCCCACGAATTTACCCCCGATGGTGGAGGGGCACATGTCCCCATAGCCCACTGTGGTCATTGTCACTACAGCCCACCAGAACGCGTCAGGTATACTGGAAAACCCCGAGTCCGGGTCCTCCACCTCTGCAAAATAAACGGAGCTGGAGAATAAGACCACTCCAATGAGCAGGAAGAAGATGAGCAGGCCCAGTTCGCGGAGGCTCGCGTGAAGCGTTTGCCCAAGGATCTGGAGACCCTTTGAGTGTCTGGAGAGTTTAAAAATCCTGAAAACACGCACAAGCCGGATGACCCTCAGAATGGCCAGAGACGCTGCTTGTTGACTGCTGCCCTGGTGCTCAGCCAGGTCCAGGCCCAGCGTAATGAAGTAAGGTGCTATGGCCACCACATCAATCAGGTTCATGATGTTTTTGAAGAAGGCGGCTTTGCTGGGACATGAGAGAAACCTCATGGTGAACTCAAAGGAGAACCACACAATACAAAGTGTCTCCACCATGAAAAATGGGTCTGTGAAGGGGTTCTGCGCTCTGCCTTGCGCGCTGACATTGGCGTTGCTGTCTTGCGGTACAGATACAGGTACTTCTCTGAACTCTGGTAAAGTTTCCAGACAAAATATAACAATAGATATTAATATAACCATAACAGAAACTATGGCTATAATCCGCGCAGGTCCTGAACTCTCTGGATATTCAAAAAGAAGCCATAACTGCTTCTGAAACTCGTTATTGGGCAGTGGCCTCTCTTCTTCTCTCGTCAGTCCCTCGTCCTCACGAAACATCTCAATGGCCTCTTGCTCAAGTTCATAAAACTTTATTTCTTCTAGGAAAATATCCACGGGAACACTAACGGGCCGCCGCAGTCTCCCACCGGACTGGTAATAATAGAGGATGGCGTCAAAGCTGGGTCTGTTTCGGTCGAAAAAGTACTCGTTTCTTAGCGGATCAAAGAAGCGGGTCCTTTTACGCGGGTCTCCCAAAAGCGTGGAGGGAAACCGAGAGAGAGTCTTTAGCTGCGTCTCAAAACGTAGGCCTGAGATGTTGATGACCACCCTCTCGCTGCACTCCTGGTCCGCCGCCTCCAAATCCGCTGCATCTTGCAACAAAGGAGTCACGACCACTGTGTCGTCGTGATTCTCCTGGGACACCACAGTCATTTTTTACCCCTCTGAGGGTAACTCCGTCAATCACCGCCTTGGCGCCCTTTGCCCAAGTGTCCTTCTTACCGTTCTTCTCGTTCAGCCATCCACTATACAAGTAAAATCCTAAATCCAGCGTTATTATATAAAATCCAGAGTGGTGGTTGTTGATTTAAACAGTCCTTTTGTCAGATTAGTGCCTCTCAACTGTCAACTTTCAATAGAGCACACAGATCTCTACTTGCTACACCAGTGACTAGGGATGGCTATCATATTCACACCATTTTAAACTCCAAAGCCCTCCCCAAGTTGGAAGACCAGATGACACTTGTTGCTGCTATCCCTCTCACGTTAGCTGCAGCACTGCACTGATTTCCGTGTAAACTTGAATGAAGTATTAAAAGTATATTATAAGAACATCCTAGAATATAGTTCAAATAAAGAAAAGGGACAATAAGCTTTTCATACCCAGAGTTCGGTGACGCCTGTCACCCAGCAGGTCCCTCATTCATGAAATCACAGGGCTATTCTTGTCAGGGGGAACCTCCAGGACCCAGCCCACAGCTACTTTGGGTCACAGCCCACCATTTTAGAAACTGGGATGAAGGCAGCAAATAGGTCAAGCTTGTCAAGTTCACTGAGTGATTTCTGCTGCTTCGTATTCACAGTGACTTCACTTCACAGTGAAAAATCAATTCAATGCTTAGAGATTCCTGTCAGTAGAGGTCCTACTGGACCAAGCTGGAGAAAGTATTGGCTGGCCTGTCACCAGTGCAGTTTCAGGGATAAAGTCGCCAGTGAACCACAGCCAAAAGAATATAATATTTTTAAAAAGCTCACAATGAAGGATATGAGACATCTTAGGTCCAGGGTCAATGAGATACAAGGTGTAAAGAACTAGTGTGTAGGGTGTAGAAGTAGATTTAACATTTTTAAAGACGTGGCAGTGGTCCTGGTGTGAAACTGAGGTTGTATGTGCAGCAACACCATAACCTATTATTAGTTCTGTTTTTCCAGTTTCATTGCAGTCATAATGGTGTATCAGTTATCCCAGTCAACAACAATAATAGCACTGAGGTGATAATCAGTGTTACTAAAACCAACCTGGATGCTTTGCATTATTACATAGATGAAGGCAATCTTTCACAGGCATAACATTCCTTCACAACCTTTTTCAGAGAATTTAATTTCCAAGAGATTTAATTTAATTTTTTTCAGCCGGGTTAACAAGCAGAAGATCCCTGAGTTTGGCTTTGCCTTTGCTGAACAAAGGCTTAGATTTCAGAGTCAAATGTCAGAGTCAGGACACGCTGCTGCCTGCTGCTAATGTGTTAGCATATAGAGTTCACCATAGACCGACTGGGTTAAGCCAAGGTGCCCTTTGACCGTATCTATGGAAACAGCAATAACAAACAAGCTGTGGAATTGACACCTGAGGACAGAAAAGACATAAAATGTACAAATTCTTACAAGATCTAGTGTCCCTGTGTTATGCAGGGAGCAGTAGGGTCGGTTCCATGCTTTGCTTTCTATACAAATCTGTACAGTTCTGTCTGTACAGACATATTTATTTATATGGTTATTTATATAACTGGCTGCGTGTAATGAGACATAGTCTGGGGGACACATGCCATAATGTGTGTGGGGTGCATGACAGTGAGGGACCACTAGTGTTATTAATGGCCCAACCTGTAAATCCAGGAGACCCCCATGTAACATGATAATGTGGATTCACCCGAGCAGGACAACATCTGTTTTCTGATCATTTTTCAAAAATGCTTACTCACCTTTTGAACAGAGATCTCAATTAGGAGTGACATAATATTATTTTTTGGGGAAATAGAGTAAAGTTGCTTTATGAAATTTATGAGTAAAGTGCAAAGAATGCATCAAAACTTGACTGTGTCAAAATATGTGGGTGATCTAATAATCTAACATGTAATCTAATTAAATGCATAATGTGTACAAAATGTATATATGTATATTGTAGACTTTGCAGAGTACATAACCTTGGAAGAATTAATGGTTTAATAGCATTTTGATGGATTGCTCTTCATTCCCTACAGCTCTTCGTTGTCTAAATATAGACACCAGAGGTTCCTCCATAGCTCTTTACAGACGTGAGGTAATCACAGCAGCAACTTATGTCAGTGACTCCCTTGGCTTACCCTTCCTCTAAACCCAGCTAGGCCAAGTATTTACAAAGTGTGTGCCATTGCCATTAGGACGTTTAGTGAATGAAGGGATGTGCATATGTCCATTAGAGCTTGCAGTATAAATTGAAAGAGGTGTTTTTAGAAGGTCAGCTGTGCTAGTCAACAACTTCTGCAGATCGTATCATTTTGGTGCCAACTATGCAGCTCATGAAACAGGGAGCATCTGAGCCAGTCTGACGTAAGCTCTGTGGGACTGGTGGTGACAGCATCTCAGACAAAGGAATGAATATTAACTATAAGAACTGTAAGAACCTCTAACATGTCATACTTCAGTCCATATTTTATGAACAGTGCAAATAAAACAGAAAGATTGTGCAGACAACTTTTTTGTAATATTATACAGCAAAAAACCTTAAAGTGTCAAGTGCCAAATAAGAAATTGCATCATTTACAGTAACTTTTTACCTAGGTTGTAGTTTAGCCAGAGAAGAAATCTGGACTGCTTTGTGGCCTTAAATATCTTCTGAGTAACATTGTACAGTACACTTCCATCTGAGATTATGCTTATTCAGCTATTTTCTAAAATGTGTTTATGTTAGAGCTGACATTTTGCACTTATTGTCACTCATCAGCAACATGTATACATATCTATATATGACTGAGATGTGAGGAGCAAATGCAGCTGCGTCTAATTAGTAGTGTGAAAGTTTTTGCCTGATAAAGTGTAAGCTGTGTTTACGCTGTACCATTACCCACTCCACCAGCGAGCCCAGCTCACGGACAATGCCCCCTTAGGTCTCCGTACCAGGGCTTCCACTCTGGAAAGAGGATACCCCACCCAAGTTCTCTGCCAGTTCAAGACGTTTGATAGTCACCAATTTTAGCCTGCTGTCATCTGATGTTGATGTCCATGTTTTTGCTGATAGGTAACATGGCATGCAGCAAGAGATGAAACTGGATACCTCAGATCCGGAGGGAAGGGTTCCTTGGAAGTTCCTCAGCTTGTCCCATGCCATGGATTATCATTTCACTCCTTGATCAGGATGTTCCCTTTTTTAGTAGACAGCGGTGTCATCCTAAAGCCAGACTGCATGGAGCAACTGTAGGGGAATGAGTTCAGAAGACAGTTCTTAACTCCTCACAGTGTTGTCAGTACAGCAAAATACATGATCCATTTGAAACTTAAAGATATTTCACCTCAGACACTTCCTTAGTTATATGTAGCAGTTATGTATAACATAAAATATCTCACTCACAACTCAAGCAGGAGACACATTAAGTCATATGTTTGTGTACCACTTGGTTGTTCTCTGCCTTAGAGATATTAAGTGTAGCCTGCCTTAGAGATATTAGGTCAAACTGTGGCTGGTTCTTTCATTTAAATTCACATATTCCTTGACTGCATATACTCAGTAACATTTCATTTATTTCTATTACAACAACAGGGCCAGTTTATACTTTTTATTCTTTAAGTCTCTCTAGCTATTATTATATTGTTCATACCTTTCATATTGTAGATGATCTCAAATGGTTTCAAGTATCAGTAAATGGTAGGGGTGTAACAAGATCTGGCCAGATCAAAACATGACAAGATTTCTCGTCAAGGAGAAAAGCTGTGATGGAGAGTTTGAGTGTGAAATATTCTAGATGCCCTCGCCAATATTATATAGTCTGTGTGGCAACATTTTGGTTTTCTGGTGGAAACAAGAAACAGCAATGAGTGATAGACAAGACACAAATAATATGTAATAACACTGTAAGACAATGCTAACAATGACTAACATGAGCATAATGCAAAGACAGAACAACCACAGTCTTTAACCAGCCACGCCTGGAAATAGAGTAAATATCTTGTCTCGTTCTCGTGAACCCCATCTTGTGTCTCGTCTTGTGGGATTTGTGTCTCGTCACACCCCTATTTAATGGTGAAGTCTAGTCTGTAGCAGGAACAAAAACAACATTTTTTCTCTGGCATTATTTAGCATTTTGAATGAGCATGGCATCATTTATTTTAACACACACAAGAAATTAAATTTGTACCTGATCAACCTTTCTATCAAATAGCTATAATCAAAAGATACTTTTGAAAAACGATATTCTACTACATCCTTATGAAAACTGTTTTGTGTGTCCATATATCAAGACATTTGGACATTTATAAGCTCCTCGTATTTGCATGTTTATGTCTGTATAGGCGCTGTATTTTCTCCTTTCACCAGAGCTGTAATTGAAACCAGCTGAAAGAGCAAGCCTCTGCTGTGGAACCTTAGAGACTCCTATAAATAAACAGGCAACACTCCTTCACCACTTGCCTATATGGCACATGGAATGATTAGCTCATGGCAAGAGCCCTCTGATCTTACAGTGTGTAGCCACAACTATTTTCTGTCAGCTATGTGCACAGCTTAACTCACACTCTGTGTCAGGAATGCCGTCTCTGAGGAATTTACAAAATCTGGTCAGGCTATAGCCTACTGTAGTGTACATACACTGACCTTACACAAATATGTACGTCTGCTGTTAGTACTTGAACCAGAGACTTAAACCCCCCCATCATTCTATCACACTAAATATAAACATTAGGCAAACTTTACCACATAAAACTCATAAAACTCTTCAACCACCTCCAACTAATGATAAAGTACATTAAAACACACACACACACACACACACACACACACACACACACACACACACACACACACACACACACACACACACACACACACACACACACAGTTACAAAGGGTCCTCTCTAGGCCACAATGCTGTATGTTACTAAGTGAGTGGCTAGGCTAAGCTAAACTAAGCTAATCCACAGGGTTAACAAATCACGTCTGCGCACCTGCGGCAAATCGGGTTAATGAGGTACAGGTGAGCACCGAGATGTGGCGAAATGTCCATGATTTCATTAATTGTTTGCTTTTTGGTAAGAAATCGCTCAGTTCTGACTAAAAATGCAGTATGCATGCATGTATTTAAAAGGCAAGCTAATTATTTAGCTATTTTCGTAGGATGTGTCAAAGTCCCAGCTAATTTTGAGGTTGTAAAATAGCTGCATAAAAGTTAAGGGAAAAAACTAAATGTGAACTTACTAAATATTAAGCGGTCACTTGTAGCGAGAATGAGGCAGTTTCCTCTCATTTTGCTGTGATTAAGTGCTGAACAAACAGCCTATAGCTACTGTGTAGACAACCCTGTCTACCCTGTCTCTCTTGTCACAATTCTTCATACTTGAATAAAGATTCATTGTGGCAAATTGGATTTACACTAAATCAGCACATATTCCAAGAAGAATGAATGCATGGTTGTTTAGTGTAAATACATATAGGTTTGTTTGGGGTTTTTTTCATATATTTTGTTTCTTCTGCAGATTTTCTTCTGTGAACACAGTCTACTGTACATTTTACTAGAAGAGGCACGTGTTCTTTATTGCTTCACCAGCAAGTGACCGGTCTGTACGAGTCAGGCCAGCTGCCTGGGCTGTACACTAAAGAGAAGGTCGAAAGTCATGGGGTGAGTGACTGAAGGGGAAGGGGGGCAGGCATGGCTGTCTCCTATTACTGCCAGGACTCTACCAGCCTTGTTTTTATTTTTTCAGTCCTTTTGCTTTCTGTAAAACAACAAATGCCTACTGTTCATTTCTTACCCGTTCAGCTTAGGTTTAAGAGCTCTAAGAACTTTTGGGAACACAGCTGTGTGGTTTTACTTGTCATGCGTGCAATTGACTTTGGCCAAACAATAGCATCAAGCTGCTGGTGCTATTGTCTATTCCCCAAAGGGACAGACAACAGCCTCTGGGGATTGAAGTCATTTTTACAGTAACACTTGACCTTCGAAATGTACTGCTGTTGTCTCACTGTTATTGGCACACTAGTAGTTGATGATGTAATGTTACATTCACAGCAATCCTATCATTTGATAACTTTAGATAGCTGATCTAAATATAGTTTAAGAATAAATGTGAATAAGGCAAATTCCAAAGACTGATTTTTAAATACATTTCCAACCTTAAATACAAAATCCTTGAACGTTTTAAAATAGTTCCTTGTCAACTGTAACGTTCAAAGTTGTTGAAAGCTACAATGTCTTAATTAAATTGTTTCAAGATGAAAGACTGACACTTAACCAGTGGTTTTTCATTACTGGTTATGTCTTGTAATACTAGCAGATCATCTAGCTTACTTTTAATAGCACTCCCTTGCTAAGGTGGTTGTAAGTCATCAAGTGATTTGATGTGAAGAATAAACACACTGCTGCAAAATACAGGAATTTACATATTCTATATACAGCCTCAAATTCAGTAGGATATGTAATTTCGAAGACATTTTTAGTTTACATTCTTTTAATAGTACAGAGCACCCAACTAACTATATACTCACCTCTGTTACTCTGAGTGGCAGGGCATGTTAACGTCTCGTAAGAGCGGGTATCTTACCTGAACCAGGCACATCACACAACAGTAAATACCACATATGTTATACGGACAGGTATATGAAACATAACAGTCCCATGTGCGTTTATAGTAATTCAACTGAACTCATACTTTTAAATCGTTATGTAGTGCTTTAAGAAAGCAAGCCGTGTGATTCCCTCACAAAGATATTTGACCAGAGACATTTCAGTGACTCGCTACCTTTTATGCTCAATAAAATCCTTATTGGTGCAATATTAAGTATAGAATCTATATAGTTGCATGGGTTTCCAAACAATCGTGTTTTATTGGCAGACATACAAATTGGCCAATTAACAACATACGTGTTTAATAAATTACAAACCACATGTATTAAGAATCAGAAATTGATCATCAGTTGTATATATTGTGGTGTAAAAACAGAAATGCTGTCATTTTATACGATTATTATAATATAGTTTATAATATAGTATTATTATAGTATTATATTTTCATAAAAAGTTCATGTAAATCATATTCCTCATTGATAAGGATTTATTGTCTGAAGAGCAGGAGCTGGGCCTAGAGGCTGTCTGTGACACTGATGACCTGAGGCTGTACTCTGTTCCTGTTGCAGCTAAAGAGCCACGCCGCCCTCCGGTGGCGATAGCGCTTGGACAGAAGCACATACAGCACCGGGTTGATGCAGGGGTGAAGGTACTGCAGCACTGTGCAGATGAAGTAGAACGTCTCCCAGGCTTGTCCATGTCGATACAGTCCCAGGTAAACACACAGCTCCAACACATAGCCAGGCAGCCAGCAAACTGAGAAGGTAGCAGCAGCCAGGAACACCATGAGAGAGGCACGCCGGGTGTTCTTGGCACTAGACACCGACATTACAGGGCTCTTGTGAAGAAAAACAGCCAGGCGGACATAGTTGAAGGCAATGACCAGCATTGGAACAAAGTAGTAAAGTACAAACTGGCTTAGGACCATTTGGTAGTGATGCTCATGAATAGTTGGAAGGCAGAAGGTGAAGTTGGCCAGGCTCGGACTCAGGCTTTCTTTGGTGGCAAACATTCGCAGTGGCAGGCTAATGAAGAAGCTCAAGGCCCAGACTAGAACAAACATGAAGATGACCAGGTCCATTGTGGGTGGCTGGTACGGGTTAGTGATGATCATGGCACGTGTCATTGACACAGCGCACAGTGAGTATGTACTGGCAGCCAGGCTAAAGGCCAAAAGAAACTGGTAAATCTTGCAGGAGATGTCACCCAGAGGCCAGGAGTAACTGATGGCTGAGTGCAGGGTGAAGGGGATCAGTAGGAGAGTGAGGAAGTCTGCCAGTGTCATGCTCAAGAGCAGGATGTCCAGCCGGTTCTTACGCAGCGTGTTGTGTTTGGCAAACAGAGAGAAGACCAGCAAGTTGGCACAGAGTCCAATGCCCAGGATGACACCACAGGTACAGGCAAAGATGAGCCCATAGGTGTTGGGAAAAGCCATATTATAGTCTCACCTTACAAAAATCAAATATGTTTATTACTAGTATACACAAACAAAAAAGTACGAACAGAGGATGCATGCACAACATTTTGGCAGATTGACTTCATGCAGTGTAGTTTTGCCTGTGTATTGGCCACATATAGTTTATATAGGGCTGTACTTACCATTGTCGTTTTTCATAGCAGGATACTGAAAGGTATATGTTGCAGAGGTCTGGCTTCATATTTGAAAATCAAATATTCCTTTTTATTGTTTCCCATCCTGTTAAACATCGTAGGACGGCTGTCTCTCAGGACTCATTTCAAAAGGTGAATGTGACCAGAAGATAGGCAAACATCGCTTGGGTCACATTGGTTATGGTTGACTGGGTTTAAAGAGAACTCACACCAGATGCGCTGCTGAGAGAACGCTGAGATGTTGTATGCTTCTATTTAGCTATTATTAAGGTCAAATATATATATACCTCAACAGGTCATTCAGTTATTGTAAAAACACTGTAATCCTGTTAGTTACTGTGTAAAATAATACTAATAAGAGAGTGGATCATACATTACTGTTTTTAAAATTTGCAGAGCCCCACCCTTTTATCATGTTGTTATCATCTTAAAAGTCTGCAGAATATGTCAAAAAAAAATTCCCAGTTCCTCATACTATGTACAAAAAATACTTCATTGGTTTTATCTGGTGTTCCCCTCCTTCCCTTGAGATATTAATGTCTCTCTTCACTGTTTGATTGATTTCTATGGTGCGAGCTGCCGGCTCCTGACGACAGCTTTATCAGGCTTTCCACAGTGTTTATGACTCTGTGTCAGCTAATGGCGCTCAGTGTACACTGCTGCTCTTAGCACAGGATATAGCTGACACTGATGCATTTGTTTTCCTCTCCATTACCAGTACCTATCTCTCTCTGTCAGGTTTGTTAAAAAAAAAGCCAAAGCCATGTTTTCTCAAACATTAACAGCTCTCTTTCTATTTTGTGCTAAATTGCAACACAAATAGATTTTATTTATTTTGGTTGCTTTTTAAAAAAAACTTTGCCTTTGATTTATAACTGATTTGTTGAAATCTAAACATTAACATAACTCAAATCAAACAAATAACATCAGTTATCTCAGTTTTAGTAAATTTAATTACAAAAAAGTCTATTGAGCTGGAAAACAAGTCAACACAATACAAATCAACCATATAAATTTCATACATTACTGTTTTAATATGTACAGTATACCCTCAGTGCAGTAAATGTTATCGAGTGACGGCCCAAGTACAACTGACAACATCAAATTATTAGGTGTAATTAGATGGAGTGACTAATGAGTAACCAGTCCAAAAAGGAGGGAAAATGGGGAAAGTAAGACAATCAAAAAGAAACTCGTAAACTTAACCACAAAGGAACATTTACAGGATACAATTAAAGTGCATTATTAGGTTCAGTCAGCAGTACCATAATACATTCACAAAATAAATACACATTTTCAAAATGATATAAATTATGGCTGAACACTTAGAACAGTGAACGGTTTGTCCAAAAATGAAAGAGCATTCATACTGGACATTCATCTGCACAATAAATATGTACTTTATGCACCAACTGTACATAGTTGGTTGTAGATTAAACAATATTGTAGTTATTCAGAATTACAAAATGTATGTTCCAAATAAATATGGACCTAAGACAATGTTTGATGTTAGTTTGTGAAGTCCTATGAAGAATGAAGTTGTCCCAGAACAAAAGTACATACATCTGACATAAGGCACATCTGTTCATGGGCCTTCTTATGACGTGACTTGTCCATCATTGTTCATATGTCTTTGACCTCAGTCCAGCTGAACTTGTTCAGTGTCAATGCAGAACCTTTTACTTAGTCTTATCTCGGACTCTCTGTTCTCACTGACCGTGTCTTCCTTCGTTTCTTGTCACTCTCTCTGCGTCGGCCTAGTCGTACTTTTTTTTTCCTCTTGGTGGCCTCCTTCAATGGTTGGTCCTTATATGCTACACCCTTGTTGGTCTCTTGAGGCAGAGTAGGGCCATCTCTATCAAGTGTGTACCTGTCTTGAAGGTCTTTGGTTGCCCCCTGGGGTTTCTGGGGAACAACACTCCCACTGAAAGTTTGGCTTGAAGTCCTTCTCAGAGGTGGCTCACTCTCGGCTGTATGCACCTTCTCCAGTAGGTTTTGTAACCACAAGCGACGCTTAGACTCCTGTATGAAGCGGCCCTGGTCATGCATTAGCTGGGCATGACTCACTGACCTCCGCCTACAACAGTTAGAGAGGTCAAGTCAGACAAGTGGAAACCAATAAATAAAACTCAGCACGTGTTTGATCCCACTGCAACAACCATGACACTTTCCTCTTTATGTCTAAATTAAATGTTATTCTTCCCCTTCATATTTCCAGAGATCTTAAAACATCTTAAACATCATTTAATGCACACATAAGTGTTACGTTTATCCCTGACAGTGGTGACAGCTGTAAAGCCAGGTGACCTCAGTACAGTAGGTGGCAGTATAAACAAGTTTCCAAGAATCCTTAAGTCTAAACTTGAGTGAGTAGCAACTAAGAATCTGATGTATCTATGTCTTTAAATGCACTATTAAGTTGATATTATTGAAATAATTATTAGAATTTTTTAGATTAAGATTTTGTAATTTATTATTTAAAAGACTTACATTCTGCTACTAACTGCATCAAACGGCCTCCCATAAACAGTCACTGGGGCGAAAAGCAAAAAAAGAGCCAAACTCCACTGATGTAGAATAGCCACAGTGCACATCCTGGAGCCAAACATCTAAAGAGAGTAGAATATATCCTTAATCATTCCCTTAATAATTTAATATTGAAACAAATCAATGTTATCTATAAGAATAAGATCTAATAAAGAGTTTTATATACTAGTATAGATAAATTAATACACTTTTATAAGAGACGACATGCACTTACATGCTGCAGAAATGAAAATGCAAAAAAGTCAGTCTGCCAAACGGTTGATGATTTTTGCAAAGTTTAAGAAAAAAATAAGTTATTCTGTCCAACACAGTTTAAAAACTTCTGTTGAAATCCATTGGTTTGATGGCTACCCAGGGAAATTCCCTCTGAGGGTTCTCCATTTATTTGCCTCCCAACAGTGAGTGTTGAGCTATTTATTTCCGTCCAATGTCCCAATTAAATAAGAGATAAAGATAGAAAGAGCAGCAGCCCATCAGCTGCAGAGCTGCCACACCATTCCAGTCCGCAGTGGTCTTATGAAGAGTAGCACTGAAGCATCATCTCTGCTGCCAGAGTCAGAGGAGAGCTGAGAGCGAGGCTTTCTCAGTCCAGCACCGTGAGCGAGGTTGTCTGTCTGACTGTGGCACACACAGAAAGTTAAACTGCTCCTGCCCATTAGGCCTAGTACTAACACCTCCCCAATCTCCCAGCCCTCAAATCCCCTTCATTTTATTCTCCCCACCTTTCACTCACACCTGCTGTGACAAGAAGGTGGTGCTCAAGCAACATCCAAACCAAATCGCGAAAGTGGACTCATCATGGGGTGAGTGATAGTTTTTAAGATTGACTTTCTTAGAAATAATGTGATAGAGGTCAGAAATGACAGGTGTGCGCTAATGGAGGTAGTCATGGGTTACCACACGAGGAGGGTTTAAGAGGAGGGGCAGGTACTCCAAAGTAAACAGCAGCCTTACCACTTTCCCAGGGGAGAATGACCATAACCTCAGAGAAACTCAACCCACAAACTCACTGCAGACCATTCAATTCACTCCACTTTGCCTCAGCAAACCAGCTCACCACCAAATGGTTACAGTGGGCTCTGAGGTATCGCTCGCACTCCTCCAATAAGGAATATGAGGAGCTTCGCCTTGCTTTAACTCTTTGGACAACAAACCACTAACTGGGCTAAAATTCCCCCAGTTAAACCTATTGTATTTCATAATGTATATCTATTAGCCATTACATGATGAGCACTGAAAGTGAATAAAATAGTAATAATATAATAATTTGTTTAATACTCTTTTCTGATTGAAAAGAGGCAGATGGTAGTTGTATAAACACATTAATTAACTTAAAATCTTTTCTCTTAAATATACTTTATTCATTCATTTTCTACTGCTCATAACCCGGGAAAGGGCTGGGAACTAAACACATGTCCCACTTGGGGTGCTAACCCCTCTGCCACCATACATCACTATTATATTTTATTGTTAATGTTAAAAAAAAATTCTATAAAAACTAGTTTGGAAACAGACTGTCTTTGTTTGATAGTAGGTCTTAAAGTTGCTTGTGTGCAGTTTCTTGGCAAACCCAATAAAACATTTTGAGCAGAATTTTTTATGAACCCAGTCATGTTTTACTGCATGAAGTAACCTTGCATTTTTTTCTTTTAATTAAAACCCATAAATTCTCTCTGTTTTCAGTGATGATAAGTTGATTCGACCATAACAGTTGGTGGCAAATTACTTAATAGAGGGCTCAGTATTTTACTTGCAGTAAGACTCAACAGAGCAACACAGTCCAGGAGGGACTGGGATAAATATGCCAGGCCTCCTTGCAGACTCCAAAATTTTGCTTGTTTTTTATATTTCTAATGAGTCTGCCCTAAACATCCAGCACTTTAACATTGGGCTGGGGAAAAAATAACTCATTTGATTCCATTCTGCAAGGACCTCACCTGCAAAAAATCCTATTTCCTGGCAGACCATGGCATACAGGACAGGAGCCAGGAATGCTGCTTTGATTCATGCTAAATTGCACATTCAACACTGAACATTATTTCACTTCATTTTTCTATCCTTTTCACACTGCACTACACAGTGCCAGATATCTAAATTCCTACCCCTTATTTTAATAATTTTACTTTCCTGATCCAAATAAATAAGTTAACAAACATGAGCGGACACAATGACATTTGTGCTGAAATATTTATGATTGGCCTCTTTTATGTTGCTTTTGTGAAGTCCTTGCCTTTGCTGTACTGTTTGGCTTAAACACTTACTTGGCTGGCAGCAACAATTTTTATTTTTGTTGTAAAACAATATTAAGACATATTTTGTACGTTCATGTACAATTATAGTTTGTCTGAAAGCACAATAATATAGGTAGGAGCCAACACACAAGTGAGTGATCTTGGTTTAAATTAAGCTTGGGCCTATTTTTCTTACGACTTTCTCACTCCTTGTTTCTTGTATGTCTACACTCTTGCTATCCATTAAGACCAAAAATAAAATATTAAAAAAGGTAAAGCACTACTGTAGTTTACAGGGAATCAACCATAATCTGAAAACATGTGGTAGTGTTGAAAATGATCAGGTATGGACAGGTTGAGCTTGTCACAGCTTTGTTAAAACTAAAAAAGTACACATTATTATCATATAATAAGCTGAAAAAACTATTTAACTGCATAAGTGATAATGGCCCTTTATCACAAAATCCATGCTTTGATCGTCTGGGCTCTGGTTCACGTGAGAACTCTGGGTTTGTTATCCTGAAAAACCTCACTTGAAAAATGACTTTTGCAGAGTTAACCACCCCCTTAATGATTTTTTAAGTAACAGGCCATTTCACTGCAGTTCAATTTAGGCATGTTTTATAATGTCGAATTGTGGGCTAATCATTCACACCTACCAATCATAACTGTCATCTCAGGAATGCTCGGCGAACCTTCTTCTGGCTCAGTCATTTTCAACACCTTCACTACCGAGGAAGAAAAGTGCATGAGATTAAAGTTAAAATGGATGTATTTGCTTTTAGGTTGGTAGTTTATTTGTGCTTCTTTATTCAGTTTGGCTGCTGCAATGTATAAAAGTAGCATGAATTCATTTTTTGGGCAATTTGGGTAGAGTTAGGAAAATCAATTCTGTTCTATATCATATGCTGTTTATACAGCAAGGTACATTACACTGTCTGTTGTCCATCAATAAACAGTCCAACTTGCTATTGTTTCAGTGTCATACAGTTTCAAGTATTACCCTTTAGCATAGAAACGTGTCATTTACCATTTCTCAGTTTCCATTATGTTTTTACTATTTTTCATTGCAGTTATGGAGAGCAGTTGCTCATTTACAACAATCACTGACAATATGGCTAGAGTAAAGTAAGTAAGTAGAGTAAATAAATGCTTTAAATGCTATAGCTCATAAGCCTTTGTTTGAAACCAAGTAAATGAACTGATGGGCATTGCTTAATTCTCATTTCTGATTGAACAACTGATTGTGCCATACCATTAAATTTATTATCTAAGTGTCTACAACTCCCATGTTTCTGACTGAATACTGTTTATCATTAACAGCTGTTTAAACTCAGGTCAATGGCTTTCTTTTATCAAGTTACTTCACCAAGCAGGAGTTTGAATGGAAATGCAAAATAGGACACTCCTTTCATATAATATTATATATGTTAGCACATATATGTATCGATACTTTAAAGCAGCAAATGTACATTGATGTGCAGGAGCCCTTTAGGCAGAGCTCACAATGGACAGTTGAGTGAGAAGTCAGAGAAAGGTCGCTGCTCCCTCTTGTTAAGAGGCATACATCCTGAACATTACCTCAGCCTGTTCAGGGTTACAAAAATATGGCCTCTTCTGTCACGCATTTATTTGCTCTGAAGCTAGCTCGAAGGTTTGTCTGCTTCTGCTTCTCCAGTTTGATATATGATAATCCTCCTCAGGTAGGGCTTTGGGGCTCATTTCTTATTTACAACTAGATTTTTTAATGTTAACCATAAATGTCAAGCTCCTGGAGACAGTGAGTCTGGGAGGTCCCACCAGGACAAAAGCATGTTGTCCAGACTTGGTCTAAGGCATAGGTATATTAAATCATTATTTTTCAGACAGGAAATATCTGCCATTGGACATTTTGCCTGTAAAATGTATTTCTAAGATGAAATGATTCCTGCCTGGCATAGCTCTGCTCTCATCTGAGCTGAGTGCTTTAACACTGATCTATTCAATGGAGGTGAGTTTGTCTCATATGAAAACCCACATGTTGTTCACTTTATGTTCAAACCATGTGTTTCATTATATGATTTGACTCACAAACAAGAAAAACACACTTAAGAACTTGTCCTCGCTCAACAGAAATGCCCCTCACACAAAAGTCTCTCACTTTGTTTGATGATGCTTTGGAGTTACTGCACTGCCAAACTAAACTAAACTTAACCAAACCACAAGTTGCCCTATATCTGGCGCCCACTTCTCTGAGTAACCAAAACTCTTCTCAAGAAAAGTAGTGCTTTTACATGAACAGTAAGAAAGATGATTCAAGTAGAAGTAAAAGTTACGGAAATTGTGTAATAATAACTTTCTGTTTTTCAATAAATAGTAGTAATAAAGGTAGAGTAAATGTGAAAGCTTAAGAATCAACTTATTGGTTTACACTCAGCCATGTCAGAAATACAGTCATAAGTCTTGCTGTGACAACAGCGCTTCCATGTCAGCCATATTTGATGATTGCATTGTTGTTGTTAAATGGCCTTAATCCTTCTGGAGAGATTCTCAGCTATGATTGGCTAAACCACTGGAGCCAGTACAAATACAACTGACTCTCTTAAATATGAAAGACTAAAAAATAGATACAAATATAGTAAACCAATTCTAGAAGTTTGAGTAAAAGCAACATTTTCCTTAAGTTACATAAAAAGCAAAAGTATGGCTGTTTCAGGACTTACACTGGTGAACAGATTAGATATCCCTAGTTACTGCCCACTTGTGTATTTAGCTTACTTCAGATGCAAACCCTAAGCCTATGGATGCAGTGCGAAACCCCACAAAGTCCCCACACGCTCCTGCCCCTGACCTATCACCCAAAATATTACCATAAACTTGTGCGTGCCTGCCAAGCATCATACACAGCGCAGCTTACAGTTGGACTCTGCTCCTCTCTTCCTTGTAAAGACAGTTCTGTCTGAGAGGAGAGAGTGGAGCTAATGGTGTGGAGTTGGTTATGATGGCATTTTACACGCGGCGTAAAACCAACTGCGGTGTTTTATGTTTTGTGGCTTGTGGTGACATTGGCTGGGAACACACTTGAGCCCGCTGCAACAACTACTGAGCAGTGTTGAGGCTGATGAAAAATGTGAAGCGTTTTGAAACCTGCCACAAGTCTGCGTGCTGCATGTCTTTTTGCCTGACAGATTGGGCAGTTTTGCTTTGCACCAGTCTCTGTGAAAATTGAAGAATCAATAGAGGTCTAATTGAGAAGACCACACACACACAGTGTTACGGTAATGACGGGCTCAGTCTGTTTGTTTACACAAGTGAAGAGCAGGCTCAAATCGTTAATGAGTGCTTTGCGTCCAGCGTGTAGCCACAGCTAAGCCAGTGGGTCAACAGGGTTGGCCAGACAAACCACTATGTGTGTGTGTTTGTGTGTGCCGAGTGAGTGAAAGATGGCATGTGTTTCTGCAGACATTTTTAAAAAGTGAAATATCATTATCAGACCTCAGTAGTTTTCCTCTGCTGCTATAAATTGCTCTTACACTATCTATGTGCACTCTCTGTGATGTTTCTATATTTAGCTTCTCTAAAACATACTGTTATGTTTTCTCACAAAGAAAATAAATTGTGACATTTCAGAGAATATTGAAACCCTTGAGGAAAAATGGCTTCAATTGAAATTTCCAAATCGCTCTAATGCCCGCCAAGAGCCAAGTGCACTTCACCAACTCAAAGCTGATCCATTTACTGTAAATGAGCTTGTCTCTGCTGGTTTCCTGACCAATTACTGTACAGTGAACCTAGGTCCTGTATTTATTTATCCATAGGTTATTTTAAATGGACTGCACTCAATGCAGAGGCCTTGTTGAGCACTCTTGTCCTCCCTGCCTGCACTGGGACATGCTAGCAGCGCCTGGCAGCCATGCACGAACGCTGAAGACTGCCTCTGGACAGCTTTATCCTGTGTTAAAAAAGGCCACCCGCTTCGTGCTCACCAGGGCACAGTGACTGGCACACCGCACCTCAGCCTCACTTTTCACCTCTCAATTTTCTGCTTCTCTAAGAAAACTGTTGTTGAGTGTTTTTAAAATACCAGGACCGTTAAGCAGACATCAGGGCCATCAAGAGATTATACATGCTACTTTTCAAAAGCAAAAGCTTCACTCTAGATGATGAAATTTCACTTAAAATAAGTGGTAATGAGTGGACTTTTAAGATTGGTAAAAATATTATCAAGCAAATGAACGTTTGTGTATGAAGCACACTAAAAAATGTAAAAAACAAACAAACATTTATCTGCTGAAAAACATTATTCTCATACTTATTAGTCTTGTGTATGAAAAACAGAGACTCGAACATGATGATGTAGCTGGCTAAACGTGTTAACTCACTAATGTACATTGAGTCCATTAGACACGCGATTACATACTCTGGGCAGATGATAAATGAACAGTGAGTGTAATTCAAACATAGGCCTTTGCCAGACACCTTGTTTTCTGTCCGACTGTGGTTTTCCAACAGTCTAAATCCATGAAGCGGATTTGCTCACAACAGCCCACATGTTTCTCCAGTATTCATCCCCTTGTAAAGCACAGGAAGGAAGGCAGTGCTCACAGCTGTTTGTTTTGTGCTGCCCGTGCTCTCACAACCTTGTCACATATAAGGCTGGGCTTTCATTGCCCCTGTATGAGCAAAGGGGAATTAACTTTTAAAGTTTGTTTTGTAAGAGTTGCAAATAAAGTGGCACTATTTCAGACTTAGATCCCCTTTCTCTCAGATGGCTTGTGTGGGTGGCTTTGGAAACACCGAGGCAGGCCTAATATGTTTATATTACACTGTCCCTGAGGAGAGCAGAGCTAAGATGTGAACCTGGATTACAGGCAAAAAGGCTGCAGTTAGACCCTTAAAGTCCAGTGTTAATGATGGGAGCAAAGTGGCTGCTTAGGTGTGATGTGTTTATTTCACAGGTCACTGGTACGTCTGTCTGCAGTAGTAAAGCAATTAAGCCACAAAAAACCTCAATCTCATCCAGTTTATATCTAAACATGATTCAATTTTTTTATTAATATTGTTTCCTCAGGAAATCTGTCTCTGAAGAGGTAACTAATTTCTTACAACTAAAAATTTTCTGCCTACCAGATTCATGTCCTATTGCACTTTATTTATTATCCCTTATATAATTGTGCCACTCTGTGGCCTGGGCTTCAACATATATACACCAAGGTGAATTCATTGCATACACTGACAGTTATATAGACTACATGACACCAACATAAAACCGTACTCAAGACAGTGTATGTGTGTTATCAAAGTAGTTGTACAGTGCTGCAAATACACTGGATATGGCCAGGACCCCTCTTAGTCATGACTTGGACCAAATAAAGAATAAGAGCAGGGGAAGCCTAATTTAAGACCAAGGCCAGTGCATGAAACACTGGAATAGATACCAAAGATATCAATAGATTTTACAATAATAATACCCCAGTTGTGGTGTAGGCTGGTCTCAGTTAAAAATCCTGACGTCTCTTTGCTCAAGACTGAGATGAGGCTAAATAAAAAATGAGTTCAGGACAAGGTTTTCCCAAGACTGGTCTTGAGTACCATGACACTAAATTTCTCTAAAACATAATTTTTTCAAATCACTAATAATATATGTTTTCCCAAATGAGCCACGATGGCAGTGACAGTCCATATTGTGAGAAAAGCACGGCTGGTGGAAGTGCTGAAGCAATTGATGCAGGTAGGAGCACCTCAAGGGCTCATTCATCCCCACCGCCCAAACACCTCAGCTTCAGCTGATTATCAGAACAGTGATCTTTATGCTGCGATCTTCGGGTCAAACTCTCCATAGAGCCAGTTCAAAGTATATTCATGAAATAAAAGACAGGAGTAAAGGCTGGTCAAACTGAAAGATGTTGATAGATTGTTTTAACACCTTTGCAGCTGTATATATCTGTTCCCAATCAGCGCTTGTCGTGTAAGAGCACACCGGCTCTCTTTTACAGTAATGAACCACAGTGAGTACAGGCCTGAACTATTTGGACTCAGTGCATACGTATGTGTGTGTGGGCGAGCATGCCTGAGGTTGCTGAGCCATGGCCTTCTCTTCAACATTAATAAGGACTTCCTTCCTACCAGACAGAGTCAAACACCTGATCACTTACCAAAGAGGACATGCCCACGCATCCCTCCGAGCTGGCAGCCAGCAGCCTCTAATAAGTATTCGCCTGTGTTCTTTAGACGCCCATCCATCAAACTGTTCTCATGCCGGACATCCATACACAAATCATGTTTTCTCTCCCTCTATAAACCCTGCTCCACCACTTCATGTGAGACTGAGACCGTGTTTGCGTGGACGTTTAGACCTAGATATCATGGGTGGTGGCTATATCCAGGGCAACTTTGTAAGGAATAATTCCTCTTAAGCACACACACCTAATTCATTCTCCGGGGGGCAATAAGGTTTGGCTTCTTTTTAAAATGTTACGCCAAGATACATAAACTGAAATGTGCATTTTATGATGTGCATAACCTTGTATTTTCCCTTGTTAAATATGTGTTTAAAATGTTTTTCCATAATTTAGAGTGGCTAATCACTGCTGAATGAAAGAGGCCAACAGAGCTTTTAGTCCAGATGCTGTCAAATTAATAATTTGAAACAAGCTGATAATTGACAACGTGACCGTTCACAGATTTACATTACATTGTCTACAATTTACTTTACTTTTCTTCCCTAAGTTGCAATTTCTCTTTTAATCCACTTCTGTTTCTTTTTTCCTATACAGTGTTTTTTGATAAATTTTTACAGTCACAGCGCACCAGTCCTTACAACTAGACCATAGACTCACAGTGGATAACTTAAATAAGTTGGTGCACTTTATTGATATTTCCTGGAGCTAAGAAGGAGAAGGAGACAATTCTGTGATTGTAAGTAAATTTGATTTTTTTTTAAATATAGTGTACAATTAATAGTGTGTTGTGTTGTGTTGTCACGGTCAGACATTTACCAAAATTAGATAGAAGGCAGTTTAGGTCAATTATTAGGGTGCTGTTTAATTCATACTCTAAAATCCAGATTTTTATTGGGCATGTGCACTTCTTAAAACCATCCCACTTTGTAAATCCCTTTGCAGGCTGTAGAAAGAAGCTCAAACCACACATTTATTGAAGACTTTCTTTTAATTCTTTTAAGCCTCTTTTTTATAATGTCATTATGTTTTTACGTTCCACGGTGGGTTTCCACGCTACAAGTCGACTAATTGAAGCCGTGCAGTTGTGCAGCGTGAAGGTTCTCAGCTCTGTTTGATTAGGGCAACACTCAGGAGGTCCACTGCGCTGTGTTTTCTTTACCTGGGCCCATAACTCTTAAAAACACACAAACACTTGGGTTGTAAATGACCTGTTCATCACACAGCGACAGGAGAGTGGAGTCTGGACTCTTGGTGGGCCAGGTGTGGAGATCAGGACAGGCATGTGTTGCCAAGTCCTGTTGGCATGGCGACGCGGGACTATGGAAAGTCCTGGAATCTGTCGCTTTCGGCTGGGTGCTGTTGAGCGGTACCCGGTGTTGGCTTTGCCTCCAGCTGTTTCTTTACAGACACACTGAACGCCAGCAGCAGACAGAGGCCAAGACCAGCGCTGCGTGTCTGACCACACACAGACCACTTACACACACCCCTTTGGACCCGCACAAACAAACACACACATTGCCTGCAACAGACTGCGGCTGTCACGGCAACATGTCAATACTAGTATTTTTGAAGTAGGCTATAAACTCTCACTCTCTTTTTATCTAAGATTTCCATATAGAAAATAGAATTATATTTCTTTCATTTTATCTGCCTTTCATGTAAAATGATATTTTGGACACTTGTCAAATTCAAAGAACAAAATCTCCACCAGTCCAATCAGATCTAGATACAGGTAACTGGATAAACAAGATAACATATTAAACTTGCATATTTAAACAAACTGCTCATAGTAGAAGCTAATCAGTTCTCTAGATATCTGGTCTCTGGTATCATCTACTTCATTATTTTGAGATAACACAGCTGATAGAGAAATAGAGACTTGAATTCAAGGCTTCATGGATATAAATATGTTTTAAAACAACATAAATAAGGCACAGAAGTAGATAGATACTGTTAACATGTCAGTGTGCCTGCCAGGTTTGCAGCATGAAAGCCTTTAGCACTTTTTACATGTTCCTTTCTGCCTCTAGCTAAATATACAAAATATACCATTCCATTTTTTTCTAATTGTAATGTGAATGTGCATTACATAGTGCTGTAATGTTCCCTCTTGAGTTAAACTCTATCAGTGGGGCCTGAAAGCCTTGATTGAGGTCACTTTGAAGACAGTGTCAGTTAATAATGGCTCCACTGAAAAGACCTCGCCACAGAAAAATAAACTTGCCATCTTTTGTTTTCTTTGTGGTTGGGTGTAATTTATTGTATAAAGTGGAATTGGACTGGCACTTCTGAGGCTTTGTTTGCTAATTCATTATGTCCCTAAACCTGAAGAAAGTAGCCACGGAAATGAAAATTTATAGAAGTGTATTTTAGTGGGAAAGCGACTGTATTTCTTGGAGAGTTAAACCCTTTAAACTTAGAGCTTTGGTCATTGAGGTGAACTGCTTTTGCGGCTGGACTCATGAGAAAAATGTGTAGGTTTGTGTCCGGTAATAACAGCTGCAGCTAGACGGATGGCTGGGAACATGATATAGACTTTGGCTACTTCTCACAAAGAAAATAGCCAAATAAAACCTACTAGACCATCACATAAAATGCCAACAAGACAATAGAGTAAGATATTTTTAAATCTGCCTAAAGCATTAGTAATATATAAATAAACTACAGCCACAAGTATATTGTCTATCTTTGATCCTTTGGTCACTATGGCCTATAACAAACCTGTTCTAGCAACAAATGAGGAGGCAGTAAGAAATGGGGGTTGGCGAACAGAAAGACTCACTTTTAAAGCCTATGCGTCCTCGCTATATTGTAAAATCTGGGCATGGATCCAGCTATAGGAGCATGTTTTTGAAATGATACTCGTGGGCATATGCAGAATTTATATACATAAACCACCCAATCTGAAGCTAGGAAACGTATGTAGTATCTGATGGTAGAATAGATATTGACAAGTAAATCTTTTTCTATTGAAGTGGATAAATGTTACCATAGAGTGTGAGTGTGACTATATCACACAGTAGGCTTTGAGTGTGACATGTATTGTTTATTCATTCGTTCATCCATAGTCTACCTTTCTTTTACTTTGAGTCATGGGGGGCTGACACATTACCCAGTTGCTGTAAGTGTGAGGCAGGACACACCCTAGGTCAGGGTTGTCAAACTTTCTATTAATTCACAGAGGTGAATGAGAAACCTGTGTGATTGGTGTGTATGCAGCATGCTTCAGGGCTCAAGGAATATAATATTCGGTGCCACTATGACACTCATCATGGCGAAAAATACAATTGTTTGCAAGGACAACTGAGAAGAGAGAAGATAAATGAATTGTTAGTCGAAAAAGCAGTCAGTTTTTACCCATAGCTGAGAGGTCAGTGATGCAGCAGTGAAAGTTAGCTTCCTTATTGCCAGCAAAATGGCATTAGCATCAAAGCCATATTGTGTATCTGTATGTGTCTGTATGTTGCCCCTGAACTAAAATGAGTTTGACACCCCTGTCCTAGACAAGCACCAATTAATCACTGGGCTAACACTTTGAGACACCCACAGTTGATATGATTCTGTTGACAGTGCCCACGTTGCTGTTGTGTCACCATGAAAGTTGTATCCTCATTCCCATAAAGCCCTGTCCATCATGCAGCGGCTCCGAAGCCTGCTGAGTTGAAGTATGGCCTGGCCGACTGAAAGACTTCCTCTTCCCTGTCGCTCTCACTGTGCACAGAGTGGGTGGATATGCTCAGGAGCAGTCATAACAAGCATTTTTCAAAACGAGTGTAATCTGACGACAAGCTCAGACATATTAAATGCCCAGTGTTTCCAAGTCTTAGCTCTCATAATATGTGGAGAGAAGTAATGCACATATGTGTATATATAGATCCAATACTACAGAAAGCTAAAAATATATGTCATCGTCATGGTGCTGCAACAATGCACACTGAATTTACTCCAAGTCATTATGCTGTCATTTCCATTATAGGTTTACATATTGCATTTATGGCTTAACGCATGTGGTTACTGTACTTATTACTTTACCACAGTGAGTCCAATGTAAATTCATTTCATTTATTGTCTGCTGCCGATGTAAGTCATAGCCTCCATGTCTGAGGTTCTTGCCAACACGCATCCAACCCATCTAGTCTCACTGACACTTACGGTTGCAGTTTGTCAGTCAAAAGAGCAAGCGCTATATGAAGGTGACAACAGTTTTTCCTCCTAGTTTACGTCCCTGAACCACACAGAGTCTGACAAGCTGCTGAAAAATAGGAGCGCGTCGGATTTCAGCCTCAGAAGAATGTGCATGGGCTGTGAGTAACCCTGTGGTCTGCTTCGGCATGTTTGGTCTGGCTCCTCTTAATATCATGTAGTGTGCCATTGAGAAGCAAGGGCATGGAGACTAAAGAGAGCAGTTGAGGGTGTTTCTACTTTAGACTTAGAACCAAGCCAAAACCTAATAGTGCTGTAATCAGTCTTCCTCTAATATTAGCACTATGCCTTTTTTCTCCAGGGTGGCACTTGGTGTGTTTGGCTCAGAGCATCCTCTTTTACCTGAAATCCAGTCCAGTCAACAAACTAATGAACGTATCTTACATGTCCTATACAACATTATACTACTGATTAGGGCTATGCAATATTCAGAAAACATGCAGTATGCTAATTAGAGTTATTTCATCTTGGGAATAGTGCTCTTCTGTATGCTGGTGGTTAAATACATTGGCATGCAAAGTGTGAATGCCTGGCTTATGGCACAATATGCATCACAGTTCAAACAGTCTTTTACATAGACACTAATAGTACTAAAAACAATTGCTGAAACTGAATTGACTCATTGTGTTTCTGCCATGTCATGTATTAACTGCTTGGGATATGTTTTTATCACACAAGTCTTAAGGGTTTCTCCTTTATCAAAACCAGAGGTGCTAGAGGCAGCGTGCTGAAGCAGGCACTGTAAAAGTGTTCAGTTACACAGAGAAATAAACTATATGTCCCTAAAGGAACTTAAAGATAACTTAGTCAATGTACTTCAAATCATACTTGATATTCAATACCACCCCTACTGGCTATTGTTGCCCCTCTGCACCGCGGGTCGCACTACTATTGCACCTGTGCTGAATTTGCAGGAAAGCTCATATCCTCACCCTACAGAGAAGAGCATGTCAATTAAACTGGAAGCCGATCTCCGGTCAATCAAGCCACCCAGTATGCGCTCTCACTGTGAATTAAAATTAAAATTGATATCCACAGCAATGCCAATATTTTCTGTTCTGCCACTAAATGTCGTCGATTTATCATTCAAATATCCTAGGGTTTTGTGTAGGTACTGTTGGACCTCAGGTTCAGTGGGTTTGATGCTCAGCCAGGGACAATATCGAACCCTTGCCAAGAGTCCAAGCTGTGAACGGTTGTCTGAGAGTTACCGTAAATCCTTCTGCTCGCAGCACTAAGAA
The DNA here is from genome assembly GCA_036850595.1 of Rhyacichthys aspro. NCBI lineage: Eukaryota > Metazoa > Chordata > Actinopteri > Gobiiformes > Rhyacichthyidae > Rhyacichthys > Rhyacichthys aspro. Next base: position 15,412,150 of record CM072153.1, read on the forward strand.
GCTCAAAAAGCCACAGTCGTGCTATTTGCCACCCCTGTGGTCCGCGCAGGTAGCCGTCGAGACTCCCCATATTGTGATCTCTCTGTATAGGGGAGCAGCGCAGGAACAGAGCTCAATGGATAAAGGCATACCTGGTGCCCCTTATTTCTCCTCTGTGGATAGGGTCTGTCAGCTGTCTCTCTGTGTTGATTAATCTGGCACTTTATTGGATATGATCCTGATGATTAATGCCATATTGCTATAACGATTCTCCCGTTGATAAAATATACAGATTTCTAACATTTCCCGACTTCATCCAGGGTTCCTGGCACATCCGCTGTTCGCATGTCATGAAAAAAGTTTATTGGATTTTTCTTAAACTGTAGGGTTTTTTTTTTGTTGTTATTATGGCTCTAGATAGAAGCTGTAGATAGTATATTAGCCCTAAATGACAATAAGTGCGGCTCTTGTAATGAGGCTGACTTTGGTTTAAGGATTAGAGCACATGCATTTCAAACCTGAACACATAAATATAAAATTTGCTTCATAGGACATTTGTAGCACTACATTTCACTGAGAGGTAGAAATAGAATAACTAAACTATGAAAGGGACGTTTGGCCAAAGGGCTAAAAATAGACCTTCTCATGGCCTTAGTAAATCTGGTATTTCTTTCACAGGAAATACATTAGAATAATATACAAATAATGAATATTATCTCAGACTAATCTTCAAGACAGAGGAGACAGGTGAGGTCCTACACTGCCCCAAGCAGGACCCCCACCCCCCAGGCTTTTGGTAGTTCTCGACCCCTGCTCAGGCCCCTGTGACGGGAAGGGCTGAAGATTGAGTGGGCCAGAGGAGACAACACTCTGTAGCTCTGTGTAACTACACAGTGAAGTCTTTCGCGCTTTGCCATGCTGTTGCTGGCCGCAGGATTGTTGTGTTTACTTAAGAGCCGGTGCATAAGAGAAAGGCGGACCACCGGCAAGCACCACTCGCAGGGTCCTGGGCAGCTCATCTTTGTTGGAAATGGCTCTAAGACCTGCCACCTCCCACTGGGTTGACCTAAATTTAGAAACAAACTCTAAAGGCTCTTCAATTTTAACAGGCTGTTACTTTCCATTGAGGTTCAGAGAAGGGCAGTCAGTGATGCTGCTTTGCTGTGGTCTGAGAGGTGCTTCTCTCTGCCCTGGGCTCACCTGCACTTGACGTGTATGTTTCAGCTGCTTGCCTAAAATGGTAAGATCCCGTCTCTGAAGGACAGCCAAGAGATCTGGTAAAATTAGAAATATGGTCCTGGGAGATCTAATGCGAGACTTGGTAATTACCTGGAGTACAGTGCTGCTACAGTGCTGCAGTGATGTGGAATTTTGGAAAGCCTTCAAGTTTGTATAATAACAAATTTTGCCACAGAGTGAATTCATCTGGGTCTCATATACCTAAACAAAGTATTACACAGCAGTTTGCAGTTAATTAACCAAATGTGGTGTAGCAAAAAATCATTGTTTAATTTTGCTTTATTTTTATTCTTACTAAAAGGATGAGTAGGTTATTTAGTTTTTTAGCTATAATTTGATCAGTTTTTGCCATTAGCACTGGATTCTTCTGTTAATCAAAGCAGTAACAAAGAGTAGGCTATTTATTTACCTTGACACTAACCCACTGAGCTAACAAAAATCCAAAGTCAATTACACCTGCAGCTACTTTCTGTCTGGTCTGGCTTTTCTTAAAATGTCTGAATATGCGTCTATTTGATGATTGCTTATTTCTTTACAAATAAAAGGAAGAGGGAGTATTACAAAATGTATTCTCCATGTATCTTAGAAAGTATTGGGACATCCCAACCCAGCTACTGACTGAAGACATTTTGGCTCCTTTCATTGATCATGGTGGCAACTCTCCCACCAATATCCATTCAACTTTATTAATCCCAAAGTTGAAATTCAATTGATGATCCAGATAAGGCAGGTTTACCCTAATCATGTCTGACAATAGATGACATGGAGCAATTGCTTGGTTTAAACCTATATAAATATATTTTAAACAAGAAATAAAATCCCTGCATTGAACAAAGCCAACTAATAATATTATGAGAGGGCTGTATTATACTTGACCCCAATCTTTTTTAATTGAACTGCTTATAAAATCAGCGCCTGGTTCAGTCTTAATTGAGATGGTCCATTGATGAAACTTGCTGACGTTGCTTTTTTTCTATTTATGCGCCGTTCTTCTCTTCCCACTTCTCAACGTCTCATTGAACTTGGGAGTTGGGTAAATCCAGCACAGGACATAGCCTACGTATTACATGTTTTCATTTGCCCCTTATATGTGCCTGAATAGTGAAACAATCCCTCTTTTCATGCCCAGGGCTTCATACAGTGGGTGGTGAGAGCACCACTATGACTGGGGATGAGGGAGCTGGGTGATTTTTCCAAGGTGAGCACCTCATGGGAGATGACTGTTCACTGCCATTAGTTTAAGTGCAGGAGTGTCAGTTAACTCGACACTGGCACCGGGAATACTTAATGCCAGATGGAGGGAGCTGTCCTTGAAGTCTTAACAAGCAGGCGCACAGAAACAAGCCTTTATTCAGTGGGAGCGAACATAGAAAAAACTGATAACTTAGCAAGGTTACCACAAAGTGTACGTTAAATCCCACATAGGAAAGAGAGGGATAAAGGAGACTGGAGGGGGTGGGGAAGTGGATAAAAACACAACACAAAAATGTTGCTGACTGTAATTTTTTATTGCGTTCAAAATATAAAACAAAGCAGTGGTTGTCACGCTAAAGGGTCCAGCTGCTTAGGAGGTGTCAAATTATTGTACCTCAGCTGGATACAGATGGTGTTGGAATCCAGGGGGTGAGAAAAAGAGCCAAACCCTCCAGACTTTGGCACATTTGTCCATCACCGCTGGCACGGATGAGCCACTCTGGGAGGCTTCAGAGCATCGATAGGCCCCCGGTGTTTTACCAGCCAAAACTATGAAGCGGCTACAAGAGCACAAGCATCAAGACTACCTCCTGGAAAGTCGGTAAACACAACGACAAGTGCTTTTTCCACATGGTCCACTGACAAAACAAAGTCAAGCCAAAAGCAGTGGAGTCAAGCATGAAGGAAGTATAAGGGCAGAGAGAGTCGGCTTTCAGAGAGTTGGATAGAAATTTTAAATCAGATCAGTTTAGGGACCAGGCTTTTAGAGAGGACTATTAGAGCGAGCCCTTAAAGTGAACATTACAAACACATTATCAGTTCATCGCTGTGCCGCACACTAAGGTCCCCAAAGAGGTATCTTGTTGTCAGCTTTGATAAAATCCACTCCCTTTTCTTTTTTGATACTTAATTGAAAATTGAGCTTGAGTTCTGCCAACAATTGCAATAAACTGCTGAATGCACTACGCTGCTGGCATGTCTCTTGTTCTGGCTCTTTTAGGTATGAGAGCTGCGAGTCTCTGTTGATTCTCTACTTCTCATTCATTAGGTACGTTTACTGCTGACACTCCCAAATGGTGACTCGCTTGAGTGAAGGGCCGGTGAGCTCAGGGCCCAGGCATCCGGCAAAGACAGGAAACAGTTGAGGTGCACGGCGGTGTCACTGCCGACACATCACAGGAGGCTTTGAGAAGGCTTGGCTCTTCTCATACTGGTCCGGCACCAGTGTTCAGCCATGCGGACAGAAAAACTAAGCAGAGGCAGGTCTGCTGAGTGTGTTCGCCAAGTTAAGCACGGAAATATTTCTTTCCTGTTAACTCAAGAGTCTGGCAGTCACCTGTGTAAGGTTGCCCCTGCAGTTCACCATGAGCCACCGGCCATTCGGTTAGACCGTGTGCGGGCTAAATGGTGATGGATCATGAACAAATCCAAAGACTTCTGAAAGTGTACAAATTTGATGACACTGCTTTATCTTCTGAAGTGGGAAGTATTCAGTGACAAATTCCTGAAGGTTTTGTGATGGGGCAGCTCGGAGCATTGAGTTTATTCTTTGTTTTGGCTGGGCTTGTGATTGTGTTTGGCACTGAGTCGTAGACAGGCTTTACAAAGTATAAAATGCCAATCTAAATTTAATTCATTGCTGATTTATATCCCAGTTTTGCAGCAGATACGGGGAGTTATTTTTATTTTGTGCAGTTGTCATTGGCACAAAAATTGTTTTTATTTTATTGTATTCACATATAGTATATGATACTTTTCTCCTTTAGTTTGAGTATATTTGACATCTCAGTCTTTTCATTCCTTTAGTATTTTAAGCAAAGTAAACTATGCAAGTTTTCACTAAAAGATTCTGTCCTGCTAACACAGATGGGACTTTAATGTCTCAATATGTTTCTTAAAGTGCCATTAAAAGGTTTTTGAAAAGATGTGTTTTCACAAGATGGTAGCACACATTTTCACTCAGAAATACAAAGAAATAGCAATTCCAATTTTAATCCTGAAATTAATCCTTTATTAAAACCTTTTCTTCAAAATGAGTACAATAACTATAACTGTGCCACTCCAGCCTGCATCATGTTGACCTCATACATCCATTAATATAATTTTTGATACTTTACAACTAATAAAAGTGCAGTTAACATTACAATATGTTAAAACTCCCCATCCACCACTTCTCACTGGCAATGCTTGGAGCTATAAAGTGTATGAGTTCAGTGGTCGCCAAAAGCTGCTCCAAAGGGTACATTAAGACTAAGTGGTTCCAACAGATAAAATTTATGCTGATCCCTTTATGTCATTGCCTTACATGTTGAAGAGATGAATGTACAGCAGAAAGTTTTCCTACAACAGATCCAATATGGCATCCGCTGTGTGTCTTAAGCAGAGACTCAATAGAAATTTTTTACTACATGGACGTTAACACACAGTCATCTTTGCCCTAGGTTCAGCAAGGGCATGAGCAAGTGTGGCTTTGTATTCGATGGCCAAATAAAACGGGAAAAGCCCAAATCATAATAGTAATACAAATACATGGAGGACTGTGATACAAACAGGCAAGTGGCCAAATGGGCATCAACAAGGGCCAAAGAGGGAGTCTCATTTTTCCTTTTGACAGAAATGTCTACAACCAACTCCGTGTCCTTTTAGTAGAGTTTGGATTGTCAACACATGAAAATATACTGTGTGAGTACTACTAAATGGTTGTTCCTTCGCCAGGACACACAACATGAGTTAAAACACCGCTCTTACTGCCCGCATCCTTTTCTACACTTTGGACAGGAAAGTATATCAGGCATGGTTTTAATTAATGACACTGGGCACTAATAGACTTGGACACCGGGTTAGGGAAAACACCTATTTTACTAAAACAAGTTAAAGTTCAGTCACTGAATCTTGACCATGCGACAAATGAATAGCCATTGAGGTGACATGGCTTTAATCACTGTCTATGCAGATTGCTCATAACTTTGATTAATATCACAAATGCCTATTTTGTTGTGTCAGTGCAATTGGATCAGACGTTCTCTGGGTGGTGAAGGTTGACTTTTCCTAACTTACTCCTGCGGTTGGCTCAAGTGGGATTTAGAAACGCCTAAAATCCAAAACAAACTCAACCACGTAGACCATGTTTAAAGTTTTCACTGTCCAATCCACTTTTAGACCATTACAGCATGGGTTTGTGTTAACATCCATTTTTCTCTAAACACCACCTACTTATTGGTTTGTTAATTGATTTATTACTCAGAGTTATTCATTCTTGTCATTTCTTCTTAATATAACTGCAGTAAAGACATTTTCACACAGGCTTTATGTTCCCGTAAATTGTTTTCAGCCGTGTTCCTGCCAGATGTTTCATTTGTTCTCTGGATTTATTTTACAATCATCTGTCAAAACCTGTTGTCAATTATACCGCCTGGTCGACATCAGGTGTAGCAATTGCCTGTTAAATGAACTCATTCTGAAAATGTGAATGTTGACGATTAAAGAGTGGGCTTTGATCATTTTTCAGAGGCCATGACTGTTATTCTTAAAGAGGCACTCTCTATGATTCTTGGCCCTTGCCTTATTTTCTGTATAAATTACATACAAAGAAAGCTTAAGAGGTGTTTCTCAAGGGCTAAACTTTTTATGCTTACACTCCATTGGCAAATCCACTATGGAAAAGTTGAACTATGCTTCAAGTGCAGTGTTTAGTGCGGTTTGGAGCTAAAGTGGGGATCAATTGCCTGCTTTTTGCAGCAGCACCCCAGAAACCCCCAGAGGCTGGTCTGAAGGACAGGTGGGCAGTCACACCGCCACCACACTGGCCCTTCAAAACACTGTCCTCATGGCAGTGGGCAGGCCTCATCAGGGAGTAGATACCAGCACATGTGGAGAGGCAAAGCATGCAGAGGTTCACACTGTGCCATGTTTGAATGAGAGACAAACTTGTCCTGCATTCTACCTTTAATACTTTTAAACTGTCTTGCCAAGATCCAAAGAGGTCAAAATACAGTCACTTCAACTATGCAATACTAGTATGTGGATTCACAAAGGCATAAACTGACCTATACCTTTTGCACAAGATGTGCTGTTGTGAGCTCTTGTTTTTTGTTTACATGTACACTATACACAAAAGCACACACCTGCCTGGTTGTATTTGGTGAGCAGGTAAAAGCAGTCAGTGGTTTGAAGAATAGCCCAAAAATAGCCTAAATTAATGGCTGTGGCTGTACATGAATGTATTACTAGAACTTATAATACATCCATGGGCTGAACTTAGGGCTGAAGGACGGGTGGGCGATGCTGCCATCTTCTGTTAATGACAAAAAAAACACTTCAGCTAAATGAACGCCGTTCATCGTCGAATAATGTAAATGAGTCCCCCGGATAAATTGACTTCATTATCCAGCAGTAGTCCGTAAGAATATTGTAAAACCCTAAAACATCCACATTTAAAAAAGTAACCCGCCATTGTAATGTCGTTAATGATGACATGCATTTGCCTGAAACAACGTTTCCTTGTCAAGTATTACGACTTAATTGGATCACTTAATTCGTATTTGAACGAACATTTCAAATACTAACACTGATAATAATCACAAAGTGATCAACTTGTGCTAATGATGACCTTGGGGTTTGTTTAAAGTCGATATTTGAAACAGCCTGCGGTTTCTTTGTGGCGGCGGCCTGCTAGGCTTCCATTCATAGCAGCCAATCAGAGAGCAGAATGCTGAACTCTTTCGCCCAATAGCGCGGCTGCTTGTTTTTTGGTCCTGTTTCGACCGCGGATAGACAGAAGCAAGTGGACCGGTTGGATGCTAAGCTAATTTCAGTCAATTTTCAACTGGGTATTTGTGAATTTTTACATTGCTTGTCTGTGCGCCGATGCATGCACGCGTTTTCGAAAATTTAGAGCTAACTGTATATTATTTTACTGATTGGCTATTAATCGAAAGCAGTCGTTAATTTTGTAAAATTGCTTCTCTGCTGCTAGCTTACTCGGCAGCGGGTAGGCGCCAGTCCTGTTTGACAACAGCGCTATTCGGTCACGTTTGCAGTGTTGTTGTTTTTAGCTGCAGGGAGAACGAGTTAATTCCCGTTAGCTTTGGGCGGCAAAAAGAAAACTTCTGAGAGCAAAAAGAGAAAATTCACAATGGCAGAATTTCTCGAAGATCCGTCAGTTTTAACTAAAGAAAAGCTGAAGACTGAGCTCACTGCGAACAATGTGCCACTTCCCAGTGGTGAACACAAGAAAGAAGTGTATGTTCAGCTTTATCTGAAAAACCTAACCATTCTGAACAAGAAAAGTCCTCCCACAGACACCTTCTCCAGCGACGAGGAGCTAGCTGCGCCTGTGGTCTCCAATAAAAGTCGCTCTGGGAGAGTAAGTCACTTTATTACATTAGTTTTGTTTGTGATGCATAGCTCGTGACAAGAAGTAAATGCTTCTATTGCTTTAAATGACTTAATGATTTAATCAGCTTTTCTGGCTAAACTATGCGACATTGTTTTTACTGCAGAAAGCCACAAGAAAGACAGACAAGCCTCGCACAGAAGAAGTGGAGGTGACAGAGCTCACTGACGAAGATTTAAAACAACAGCTGGAAAAACATGGGGTGGACTCTGGACCCATTGTGGGTAAGATCCTGGTGGCATCTAGAGGAACATGCATTGTTCCAATGTGGAAAGTCAAAAGTTTATTGTTTTGATAAAGTCATTTTGAAATGTACTATTTTGTGTTGTATTTTAAAGGGACTTTGAAATGTTATGGAAAACCTATTGTTTAAGTCATTTTTTTCTGTAATGGTCCATTAAAACAAAGATAATTTAACTGTCAATTAAAAGTGCATTTCAAGATTTTTTTTCTGTGCCATACTGTAGCCTCTACCCGTAAAGTGTATGAGAAGAAACTGCAGAAGCTTTTGGACCAGCCGCCACCTGAGCCTGAAGCCGCTGCAGAGGTCACAACCCTCCCAAAGGCAGACAGTAACCAGAATGGCAACACCAACTCTGACCAGTACAGTGACAAGGAAGATGGTAAGACCTACTTCGTACACTGCCTCACATCCATTATATCTAATAAACATCTTTTCTCATACCATTGTTTAAAATAGCAAACAGCCATTGACTTAGTTCCACAGTGAGGCTTCAGGTATAGCCTAATAGAAGTATAATTAAACATACAGAAAAACCTCTACACTATATACTGGAGTAAGTAGCCCAGCACATTACACAGTACTTTTAATTATTATTCTTAATCTTTTTGAATCATCAGAGGAGATTGCTGCCCCCGAACCAGAGGCAGTTCCAGTTGTAGAGAAGCCTGTGCGCAGCAGAGGGAAGACTCCTGTCACAGTCAGGACCAGCAGCAGACGACAAGCTAAAGTGAGCTACACAATGGCAAACCCTTTATGTAACAACAAATATTACATGTTTTATGTTGATGTCAGTTTTCACTGTTCATTCTTCTTTGTCATGGCAGATAGTGGAAGAAATTCTTACTGAGACCCCGAAGAAAAAGACTGGAGAAAGTGTTGTTGAAGACATCCTTGCCAATGAAATAAGCACGCCAACAGGAATGAGGTAATCATAATGGTCTCACATTAAATACATGTTTCATAATCTTGGAAACAGATAATAAATCTGTTTCCAAGGGCGAATGTGCAGAATTTTCAGGTGAATGCTTTTAAACAAACCTGGCCTTGTGTTGTTTAAACAGTTGCACCAAAGTCTTTTCCAACTAATGAAAAAAACAAAACAGCAACATGTTAACATATTTGAAGGGTGCAAAGGTAAAGGGCTGTTGGTTTACAGATTCATTTAACTTTAAATAGTTGTACATGGCCAGGTGTGTATTAAAGCAGATTTCATTGAGTTTTTTGTTTTTTGTTTTTTTCCTCAGTGCGACCTGTAGGCGCCCGATTCGAGGTGCAGCCGGGCGGCCTGTTAAACCAAGCGAATACTGGCTGGACGAGTCCCGCGTTCACCACAGCGTCCTTACTGAAAGCTACACAGAGTGTTTCTCCAAAGCAGGCAGCTCTTTAAGCAAAGCACCAGCTCGACGAGGCTTCCTGTCTGCCATTCTTAAGCTCCTGCTGCTTGTTGCAGTCCTCGGTGGTCTCTACTATGCCTACCAGAATCTGGATGCCAGTCAGGTCGAGGCTCTTAAAGGTCTTCTAGACAGCGTCTGGGTGCCGGTCCAGGGGGTTGTGGATAACGCCATGACCCTCCTGGGCAGTAGTGGTGGTGATGCAGAGAGTCCCGGCAAATAAAGCGCCCCAGCTGTCCCCTCACCATGCCCACTCCACCTCCGATCATCAGTAACAGTACACCCAAACATGGCTCACCTTTTCTTACTTTCTTCTTCCTACAAAGGACACAGATCAGTGAACTTTCTCCAGTCTGAATTTGTTCTCTCTTCTCAACACTTGGAGAGACATGGATTCAAACAGTAGCTTCTGGATAATCAGAAGTGACTCGTTTAATGTTGTTTTTAACCTGTGAAATTGTTTGTGTCTTTGTGCGCATTTAACCTGTGTACGTAGAAAAGCGTGCTGAATGGGAAGGCCAGTTTATCCATGCATGATTCTAGTTTTTTGAAGGTCATACTGTAGTTTCTAATGCTCTGTGCCAGGCTGGTTTTCTGATGGCGAAGTACCTGGGTAAAGCTCTTAGCCCTCCCATTTCAAGCAAAATACAGCGCTTCTACTAATAAAAGAGGATCGTCATGTGTTTCTGTAGGTAGTATTTCATCATTTCTATGGTGCTCAGGAAAATTCAGCTTAAACCTTCTTAATGTGGTCTGTGCTGGGAGGAGATGCAGTCAGGTCACACCGCCACATGAAGAAAATCGGCCCATACTCAAGTTGAAGTAAAATACATTTTTAGTCACTGCTTAAATCATGCTATTCTACACTTTTATGATTTGTATCTGACTTTGTAATTCAGGTCACTCTTTTCATTGTGTACTCAACACTTTTGCAAATAATGATTTAAGATAGAAAATTTACTGTACGTTTTTAAAATCTTGAGTTTTTTTGTTTTGTTTAGGTTTTTTTTAATTTACAAGCAGAGAAGATATACAAAACTTCTCTCTAGACTGAATAATCATTTGACAATTCCTCAGTAAGGACACACAGCATCTTATCATGAAATATTTTTTTGTTCCAGTCCTGCCATTGTACCATTTGAGTTTACATGCGTTTGGTTGTAGTGCTTTGTGCTTTTTTCATTTTTGGTTTGTTTTTTATTAGGATTGTGATCCTTCGGTCCAGCCTCTCTGTGCAGGACCGGCTGATGCAGTGCACCCACATAGCCCACCTCACTCACTGTGGTTGTCCATACATGGCAGATCTGCATGGGAAGTTCAATAGTTTGAGGAAATTACACTGAAAATGTTTGAACAAGATTCACTGGAGGTGATTTTGGGGGTGGGACAAATTAAATGTGTCCTCTTTATTTGTATTTTGATATTTTTCTAAAGTGAGTTTTAAGCTTTTATAAAAGCACATTTTAAGGTATCTTGTGAAAGCAATATGTAATACACGTGAAAGCCAGTTTTAACAAAATTTATCATCAGGCAGCTCTCCCACAATGGACAGAAGGACATGGGTTATGTGGGTAAGGATTTGTGATCTGTTTATTTATGATAATGTAGGCTGTGTATCATAAAATAAACCTGATTGTCACCATTATGCATTATTGTTTTGTCTTATGTATCTTGATTAAATGTTTTTTTCTTAAAGCCAGTGTTTTATATCTATTTTGCTGCTTCATACTCAGACTTGTGACATAATCACTGCAAAGAAATGGAGAGGCCTTTCTTGTCTAGTCTTTTGCCCCACAGCAAAGTGCTCTTTAGATCTTTGGCTCCCTCTTCTGATAAAATGATGACTCAAAGAAATTCAATTTAATATCAAGTCCTCATTTTCCATGGCATTTTGTGTTTATCAGATGCTTTCTCACACACTCGTCACTACTGAAGTCCTGCCAGACTTCAATTAACCTTTAAATGATTCAGAGAAGAGCAAGGAGGCATGTTCTTAACTTAAAAACAGTTTGCTTGTTCAAAAAGGCTACTAAAAGTCTTTTAATTTTCTTAAGATGAGTTGCATCATTAGTCCAAAAGGTTATTGTAGCAGCTCACAGTGCACTAGTGTCATGTAGTGTTGTGCTAAGTGATGTTCTATGATGAAGTATTTTGTTTTCTCTAACAAAAATGATCAGTGTTGCATGTTATAGGTTAATATTGTGCCGTAATGAGGTGACAATAGGAGCACCAGAGGGGGACTTTGTATGTAGAGGATGGAGAGGCTTATTCAATTAAATCCAGTAGGCTGCAGACTGACAGCCCAGCAGGAAGAAGAGCAGGCACACAACAGAGCGTCCCAAGCTCAAATCTGACTGGATCTTTGGATTGGTCAACAGGACTTTCTCATTACTACAACTACCAGACCCTCACGGAGCAGGTGAGACACTTTATTTACATGCACAATTACTGTCTGATTAGTGGTATGTTTATTCAGTTGTAACAGTGTAGAAAAATTAAGTATATTGGCAGTGCATTCCTTGCACAATCCTTGTTTTTTAGAAGTGACAATAGCAGTTTGTTTCTTAGTCACTGAGCCATCTGTGAATTATACATTGTTTAAAATCTTGCTGATTTAGCAGGATAGGTGTTGTTATGAGCTGCACGTCGACCCATTAGGAGTAAACTACTCTTTCCCTGCTTAATCCAGAGTCATTTAGACTAATAAATGGATGGTTATTCATTTAAGGAGGTTTAATCAATCCTGTTTTAGTGTATTAAGTGTAAGCTGGCATGATTGAAATGTGTTTCTGTTCATGTAAAATACCAACTGTCCTTTTAGATACCAGGTTGATGTTAAGGTGTAAATGAAGCGACAGCAGATGGAGACAGTGTTATAGGATTACATTAACTCCTTTAACTTAGTCAAGTTTGCCATCCGATTATACTCCTCCACCCTCCGTTTGGGAACGAGGAAGGGAGGGGTGCCACACTCTCCAGTCTGGGCCGGAGTCACATGTTCTATGAGCCAGGATCTGACTGGATACCTTCTCTGACCAGATCTCACAGAGAGCCACTGTTTGGGGGGGCTGCTGTTGATGTACGGGAGGTGTTTGAGCTGTGTGGAAACTCACTGTTAGAGCTCTTTACAGTGTGCCATGCTGATTACATGGTGGTACATATATTTCACAGCTCGGAGCATCGTCAGGCAATGCAAGTATTCCTGCTATTTTTGTATCAGTGCTTGTTTCAAGGTGATCTCTGCAGAAGGAGGACACGGACCGATCTGTTTATCTGTTTCTCATCTTCATATTTCTGCTGAGATAATGACTGATTCACTGTTGTTGATCTCTTTGCTCTTATAGTTAGTTCTCTGTATAAGTGACGCTCTTTCTGTGTCTCTCCAGTGAAAATGTCTGCGACACTTCAGAAGCTCATAACCCCAATGTTTAAGGGCCTTCCTGAGCCTCCCAGAAATAAGGTGACAGTGGTGGGTGTGGGGCAGGTGGGCATGGCCTGCGCCATAAGTATCCTGCTCAGGGTAAGTTTCTGGTTTCTACTTAAGATTAGCCCCCACTCCTGCTTGTTTGTGGGATGTGATAATACCCAGGAATCAGCACCAGATTCACACCAGATTACTGATTTACTAGTGTCTGATCTGCTCTTAACTCTTCCCTGCCCTTGAACCTCAACAGTAGCAGCAAACGTAAACACTAGTCTGAATGAAAGACAGCATTTGTCCTAAAGCAAGGTGCCACAGTGAAATGGCAAACTTGCTTTTGCTCAGCAGTGACAAAAATATGGATGAAGTGGGAGTATAAAGTTGAAATAATACTCAAGTACTTTTGGTTTCTGGGAAAAATAATCTAGGAAACTAGTACTACTGCTGCTGATCCACTAATTGGAGGATTAGTGTAATGTTTGTCAGTAGTGTTCTGGCTGGAGAATAAACACAGGAGCTCCATGCTGTGAGCTGACATTCCTACCTTGCCCCTGTGCTAATTGTCACTCTTAATTGTTTCGTTCTGTGACTCAATTAAAAGTGTATTTTTTTTCTCCAACTTGTACTTGAAATTTATGCAAATGTACTTATAATTGACTTTTTGGCGTGGCTTGTTCTGTAATTATGTATCTACATTCTCTGTAACTTAAAAGAAGCCCTAAATGTAAATATGAACTTGTCTTTTTTGTTTGCAGGAGCTGGCTGATGAGCTTGCCTTAGTGGACGTTATTGAGGACAAACTGAAAGGAGAAATGATGGACCTACAGCACGGCAGTCTTTTCCTCAAAACCCCCACAATAATCGCAGACAAAGGCAAGTTTTTTTATGCAAGAATAAAAACTTATATTTTTATAAGCTGTGATTAAATGGATCAGTTGTTTTCTGTCTTGCCTTTTTAGTGTTTCATCTGTTTTATATGGAATTCGAGTGAGCCTTAAGGCATGAAACTTCTTTTATTTTTTGTGGTTACAAACATGCAATATTTCAGACTGGCTAAGGGTATAAGTCATATAAGTCATATAAGTGAAAGCTGTATGAAGCAAGTGACAATCAGATCAAACCAGAGTAGCTTTAGGGCTGAATATCCTCTACGAAAAAAAAAGAAAAGTATCCAGTCATGATGTATGTACTAAAATGTTAAGACTCTGAGGACTTCTTTTTCTCTTCGTCTATAGACTACTCTGTGACGGCGAATTCCCGCATCGTTGTGGTGACGGCTGGAGTCCGGCAGCAGGAGGGAGAAAGTCGTCTGAACCTGGTCCAGCGAAACGTCAACATCTTCAAGCACATCATCCCACAAATCATCAGATACAGCCCAGACTGCATCATCTTAGTGGTTTCTAACCCAGGTAATACACTGTCTATTACACAGAGGGCCACATCTCAGTTTATTTTTTAATATTTCATTCCTTTTCAGTTGATGTGTTGACGTATGTGACATGGAAACTGAGTGGGCTGCCCATGCATCGAGTCATTGGCAGTGGCACCAATTTGGACTCGGCTCGATTTCGTTTTCTGATGGCTGACAAACTGGGGATTCATCCCAGCAGCTTCAACGGCTGGATCCTGGGAGAACACGGAGACACAAGTGGTGAGCATCTAAGATTTTGTATCTGAGGTTGTGAGAGCTTACGTTGGTAGTGAATAATGTTGTTATATGTGCTTAGTGCCGGTTTGGAGTGGAACTAATGTGGCTGGAGTCAATCTACAGACATTAAACCCAAACATTGGCACTGACGAGGACGAGGAGAACTGGAAAGAGACTCATAAGATGGTGGTGGACAGGTAGGACCACACAGTTTTTGTAGAAAATTCAACAATGGACACTGACTCTGCTTTTCACTATTGATGCAACTCAACACAAGTCAGCCTTTTAAGCTGTGTCCTTGTGTTTCAGTGCGTATGAGGTGATCAAACTGAAGGGTTACACAAACTGGGCCATCGGTCTGAGCGTCGCTGACCTCACAGAGAGCATCATGAGGAACATGAATCGTATTCATCCCGTCTCTACAATGGTCCAGGTAACAGCGGCTCCAAGTCCCGCACTTCTAATGTCAATGGCAGTAAAAATACATGAGGGTGTACTATATGTTGGCTCAGGACTAGAGACAGGACTTCCCACTGGTGCCTGAAATCCAGACAAACCAAAACAACTTAAATGTTAATGTTGTATTTGTTGTCATGCCACAAATTAAGATCCGAATGCCTTTTTGAGTTGATCTTTTGTCTGTCTTCTGGTTGCTCAGGGCATGTATGGCATCAGTGAGGAGGTGTATCTGAGCCTGCCCTGTGTGCTGAACAACGGAGGCGTGGCCAGTGTGATCAACATGACCCTGACAGAGGACGAGGTGGCTCAGCTACAGGACAGCGCCAGCACGCTGTGGGACATCCAGAAAGACCTGAAGGACATTTAAATGGACAGGAGGGGGAGACACCTTCAACTATTTCCCACTGTACCTCTGGTTACTGCCCCCCACAGAGTCAAAGCTTAGTGTAGTTTGTACTCACCGCTCATTGGACGCATCGATATCAGTCACTGCTCTAATCCGTCATCACCTCTTCTCGCTCCACCTTTCAGCAAAGACTCCTGACATAACCAAATTATCTAAATGTCATAAACAAATGTGAAACAAATGTGGCAGGGACAAAGAGCTGGAGTCCAAATGTTAAAGCAGTTTATAACATATAACATTTAGTGGTGACTGAAAAAGAAAAAACTGCTGAATTATTTATTTGTAACCAAAATATACTGTATTTACTGCCAGTATTTTTTCTGTGTGAGTCTCTATGTCCTCTGTGGGTCCTCTCTGAGGTCTCAGCATTTTCTCAACATATAAATTATTCAAAAATATAAATAATACATTTTGGCTACAGGCTAATATAACTGTTGTTTTTATCGGAAATGTGTATGCAGTACCAGAAAGATATAAATCAAAGCAAGTCAAACTCTACATTTCATTCTTGTGTTTCACAGCTGTTGACCTCAGTTTGACCCGACATCCTGCGGAGACAAAGTGATGATGTGTGAGTGATGGTTAACACTCTGTTAATCACTACAACGTGTGAACAAGTTAATTGTTGCCTCAAGGAAATACAGTCTGTTTCATTGACTGCACATGACTATATTATACTATTCATATCCTTCTTCATAGCAATTCAGAGGCAGAAGCAAGTCATTGGCCTCATGTGGTCAAATTTATTAACGCAAAATGCACGTCAATTTACAATTTACAATTTACACAGAAAACATCCGAATGCAAAGTAAAGACAAAGGCTGGTGACTGCACACATTTAAAATAAGTAGTTGAGGTTTTCATAAGCATCAGCTCCTCCTGAAAGAAAATATACACATTTAATTTGAATTAAAAAAATCATTTAGCTGATGATTGATGATGCTGCACAGGTTTTACCTTCCTCCAGAAGTCTCTTCAGAAACGTGGACACAAGGGAAGATCTTTTTAATTCATCGCTGCTTTGGTTGTAAGTCACTGCAGAAAAACAATAGAAGAATGTATCAGTAACGTCCACAAAGGTATACACAGACTCATTGATGAATTTCTTATAGTATCAAGTTTAAAGTTATAATATGTAGGATTTTATGTATAATGGATTATTATTCCACACCTATGATCCTTTAGGTTATAGCCTTATGCTAATATATGCCTTTTTTCACACTTACTATCCCTAAAATTCTTAAGAAAAATCAGATCTTACTAAACATAAAATCCCACATACAGCCATGCCTTTAAGTCACTGTCTTTAAACCTGTATTTCACCATGTTCTTGTTTTTACATAAGAATGTGTTGCTCCCAGAAATCAAGAGCCCAGAAAAGAAATTTGTTTACCAAAGTGCTCCTCACTTTTTTTATAAATTCCTCACATCAACACTCACCTTCAGGTAAAATGTCTGCACTGTCTCTGCTGCTTCGCTCCAAAACTGATCGGTGTCCTTCTGCAGGAAGAAAGAAAAAATCCATGTTAATCTGGCATTTTAAAAGTGACTTTTACAAATCCTCTGTTACTTCTTACGTGCTCCTTTCAGGTATAAGATCGCCTGAGGGGTCCAGTTCCTTCGCTGGAAAAACAAAGGTTGCATTTTATATAATTAATTTGTTCAGTTGAAAGAAAATGCTGAAATATTGTGTGTCCACTCACATGTGGAGCACTCCAGCACTGGGAAACCAATGTCAACACGAGCACCGCAACAAGAGCCATCATTAAACTCTGGAATAACAAGTGTTTATGAAGTTAATTAAATAAAACTGAAATCTTAGGATTACAATACAAACTTGAAACAAAAAATTGAAATAAACTTTGCAAATTGCATTTTGTTAGTATACAACCTACAGTCCGTTAAATAATCAAATACAAAACCACATCCTCATCTCACCTGTTTGTCTTCCTGCAGTGTGTGCTCTTTACTCTTGTGTCCTTCTGTGTAAATATTCTGGTGCACAATACAGTGTTACTCCTATATATACTCTTATAATGTGTTAATGATGGTGGTGACATGTAATTTACGTCATACATTCACATTTTATTTCAAGGGTGTTAAACTGTCAGCTCTAATCTGTCACATCGAGCCACACGTAGTCGATTCAAACTTTATTAAAGCTACAAATAGCCATGGTCACTGGAAAATACACAGCATCATTTCACATATGTGCATTAATGTCAGGGTAACTTCTCTAATTTATCAAAATGTGACATTTTTTCATATTGTTAACATATCTGCTTGGACATCCTTATCTAACCTTTTTCTTTGATTTAAAGAAAGATTTTACACACACATTTTATAATCACTACAACTTATCCGTGTAAGTCTGAGCAGTGTAACAGGAGAGTATTCAAAACAAGTTTTAACATGAATGATAAAAGTTAAGGCCTCAAATTTATTCAGTTTCATAAAAAAAGTATTTAACAAAGTCCTGTTTTGTCTGTTTCATAAAATATGTTACAGTATGCATTATTGTTTAATATATTGTAGTCTATACCCTGTTTTCAGGAAATGTGTAAATACAATTTGACAGTTAAATGCATTTTGTATCTTAATTTTGTATTTTAAATCTTTTTTTGTACTTGTGTATAAAACCAGGAGCAAAAAAATCATCAATTTTCTATTTTCTGTTTCTCTCTCACAAATCTAATGATGTCATTAAAGAGGTCAAAGACATTTACTCAGGAGACCGGGGTTCGATTCGAGTCATATGCCCAGTTATTCCCCTTTCTCTTTCTCATCCTGCTTCCTGTTTGTCTACTAAACATAATCTTAAAAAATTCAACTGGAAACCCAACAGCATTTATTTAAAATACTGATCTAAAGCCTTTAAAATAACTTCAATCCTTTTCTGATACACTTCATTTCCAGTTAATGTATTGAGTTCTTGTTGATACCAAGTACAGATACTTATTTTTCTAATATTTTATCGGTGACTTGTGTTGAAGGAGACATTGAGTATACTCAAAAATACTATTGCTGTATCTGAGGTGCTCAAAAAAGTACAAGAGGCTCCGATATCTGCAAGTACCAACTCTAATGAAAATATTCAAGCA
Source organism: Rhyacichthys aspro (assembly GCA_036850595.1). Classification (NCBI taxonomy): domain Eukaryota; kingdom Metazoa; phylum Chordata; class Actinopteri; order Gobiiformes; family Rhyacichthyidae; genus Rhyacichthys; species Rhyacichthys aspro. The sequence continues at coordinate 15,430,627 of CM072153.1, forward strand.
CTGACCACAATGTGTTGGAGGATTTTTTTTCAAAAACATCACACACTTTATTCCAAGTATGTATTTACAAAAGTTACAGTAAAACATTGGACTTGACCTGTGTGATTTGCTCAAGCAACATTTAACTCAACCTTCTTTATTTTACATGATCATAGTAACAACTGACAGAGGACTCCTCAGTGTCTGTTCATTTAAAGGAGTGTGTGCTGTAACAGACAGTTCAGCCAGTGGTCCACAGCCGGCAGTCCTTAAATATCAGGCGGGAATGATACAAAAACAAACAAAAAAAAAGCCTTGGTACAGTCTTGGTCATGTCTTCCAGTGACAAAGTGTAGAACTCGCTCATTTTCACAGAAGACTCTCATTAAATGTCTGCAGTTTCTCTTCTGTGCCATGTTTTTTGAGCAGCAGTGACCGCAGTGTAAGGTCCCACTTTGAAAAATCCTTCCGACACTCAGAGCTGGTGTTATACCATAGTGTTGCTCTCTCCGATCTTGTCCACCAGCTGAAGAAAAGAACAGTACATTTATTAACAGTGAGCTGTGACCAATGTCCTTATAGTGTCAAATAAAGCATCCCAGAGGATAACACACAAAAGAGAGTTTAGCAAGACAAAAGCTGTGAGAGAAAGAAGACTTTATGGCATGTTTCTGCTGCGGTATAACTAGAGAATATTTTGAAAACTCACTATTTGGCAAATTACACCTTAAGGTTGACTAACAGGGCAATGATTTAAATAAAAAAAAACAATCAGGGTCTAATCAGGGTTTCCACTCTTTATACTAAATAATTTTACAGGACTTTTCCTTGAAAATGCAGAACAGCATTTTCACAATATGAGTATTATTTTACAACAGACCCAGTTTTATTCCTTTAGGATCACGTGTTGCCATCACCTGAAATTATTCTTAAGAGTCTAAATGAATTTATGGAACAGTATAAACTTGTTATCTAAAACCATTTGTTTTAAACGTTTTCCAGACATTTGAATCAATCTCCAACTCATTTCTATCACCGGAAAACTAGGATGAAACAAGGATTTGCAGGAGACATGGGTTAAAACATTGCATTTCAAACATTGCATTTCAAACAACGCATTTGGTTTGTCCAGAGTAATTGTGATATCCATATCAAACAAACAAATGAAGAAAGAAAAAGAAAAACACTGCTTTACTACTAAGCAACCACTTTCAACATCCTGCAGTTAAAGCCCTACATAACCTGCAAATATAGGTTGGATAGCATATTTTGATTCCACAATATAAGAAAAACGTTTAAATCATGTTACATAAAAAGCAAAATACATTTTTATAACATCAACTGTGTTTTTAACATCTTATTACAAAACTAAGCTCGAGATGCTGAAAAGGAAACCCCCCTGAGTCCTCCAAATAATCATTACTTGTGTTATATATATATTACCTAAAGCCAAAGCAGAAGAACAAGGAGACATTTGTGATACTTACACCGCGGATTCCCGGTAAACTGAGCAGAGATCCGAGCACAGGAACTCGTCTGATGAAGCCTACTGCCACCGGGAAAAAACCCCTGTAAGAAACATAAGAGCAGTGAAGCTAAAAAAAGACCTGTGCAGCATTAGCTCCTCTGTCTGTTTGAGCTGACCTGAACAAGAGGAAGAAACCGTAAATCTCCAGAACGACTCCTACAATGGGCCAGCCGATAAGGACCACAAACACTCCTCCCAGAAAGAAACTGGTGGCTTTAGCTTTGTGTCTCTGGAAGAAAAATCTGAACGTCCGCTCAAGACCGATGACAAAGGACAGGCCTGACACGAACAGGATCTGCAAAAAGACCAAAGAGAAACAAATTGTGTGATATGATTCAGACAAAAGAAGAGAAGAGCTTAGTGTCAAGTTTAAATGACTGCTCACATTTCCAATGGCAAGAAGAGCTTTATCAAAAAAGAGCATCATCCCAAAGAAGAGGAAGAATACACCAAATCCTGTCAGCCCCATCCCAATTTCTGTAGACAGTAAGAGAGAAATATCAATAATTAATAATTGGGTTTAAGTCGTGCAGTAAATATGTCATAATGACATAAATGGCAGAAACAATAAAATTGATGCTTACTGTACGTTACCTTTTAGATACTATAGTGAGAAAACTGTTTTTTGAAAGGTACAAAATACCTCAAGCAGTGGCAACATACAGTAACATATGCAGTTTTAAATAATAGTCTAATTTATTGCATCTTCAAATGTCCAAGCACAAATGGAATGACTATAGCCCACAGATCACATCAGAGGCATCACACTGACTTATTGAGTCAGATGTGCTTACAATGTTGACAGTAAACAGATAATAATATATAATAAAAAATAAAAGCAAAAGTAAAACATATATTGATAACATGCTGTAATTTATAGTGACGTTGAACTACGTGACGTTGAAGTGTCTCAGCCAATTGTGTTTGGGCTAAAAGCAGCTCATACATTCGATTTCAGAGAAAAGCTAATGACAAAGAATGGCGACACAGTAAAGATGCTCTTACTTTGCGAGTCCGTGAGTGAAATCATTTTGGTGGCAGCTGGACAATTTCTCTAAATCAAAGGAGGCCCGTAAAAACTCGAAAACCACAGCTTTTGTTGCTAAACTGTTGATGCTGTTACAGCGGCGGAAGCAGAGCTAGCGGTTTACGTGAGCTACGTACGCCACGTCCTCCGCAGCCACGTCCTTCACCAAAGATCGTTTATGTTAAGACGTATTTCTCCATGTGTATCTCTTATTTCGTTGTCAAATGGTCTTTGCAATTCCCTTGCTTGTAAAACAAACTTTATTTTTAAAACCATTATACTCAAGAAATAATGGACTCTGTGCCCTAAAACTGATTCATAAACACACCCACGCTCAAAGTAGACTATGTACATAGTTTTCATTTTCCGTTTCATTTTATTTGAGTGTATGTATGAAAAAACATACATGCCCAAAAAGTTTAAATTTACTTTAATGTAGCTATATTCTGCATTTTATAATGTAATCAACATATTTATGTTTGTGACATTTAGTTAATTTGCTAAACATTAGGTACTTTTACAACATTTACTTCTAAATGAGGTCATTCACTTTACGTTACAGAAGCATTTAGAGTGAGGTATCTTGCTTTCTTGCTTCAGTTATGATCTTTGCACGGACCTCTTTGTGCGTCACAACTGCGCTGCGTCTGCGCTGTAGAGTTTCTCCAGATAGACGTGTTCAGCAGTAACAGGAGTTTGTATGAATCCTGGACACAAACTGCTGCTGATGTGCAAGTATGCACAGAAAAACACTCCTCTTCTTAAACTGAGACGTTCACCATCGGGTTTTCACAGCAGCAAACCAACATGGGAACGACTTTTGCGATAGCTTTAGTTTTTCTCGGATGCTGTAGCAATGTGGTGTCTCTGGAGCTACTTGTAAGGTCAGTGACAAACTTAGACTCTTGATGGTGCTTTCCCTTATGGCACTTAAATATTTGTTAGACTGATCAGCTGTGGCCTACTTTACTTCATTCTACCGCTGCATTTTTACAAAAAACAACAACAAATCTTTTCTTCAGAGAGTGCGCAAGTCTAGTCTAGTCTCTTTTAAATTCTCAAATACTTGACTTGACTTGACTTTAAGCAGGTAATCTAAACCAGGACATGTTATTTCATATTGCAGGTGGTCAGATGACTTAAAAAGGATAGACATGTAGGCCTACAGTCACCAGCTGTTATCTGTGACAGAGCCAACTGTTTGAAAGAAGCAGTGGTTAAAATGTTTAATGTCTTTATTAAATAAATAAATAAATAACTTGTTTCCTCTGCTGTTGCAAAGTAGTGCTGATACTTAATCCACTGGCTGCAGTTGGTAGATTATGAATAAATATGTCATTGAAAATATGAATATGATATAGTTTTAGGGATTTGAAATAACACTATGTGACACCTGCTTTCCTGTGGCTTCTTCAGAGATTTTCCAGGGTGCGGCAACATCGTCACCTTTGCACAGTTTCTCTTCATCGCAATAGAAGGTTTCATCTTTGAGGCAAAATTTGGAAAGAAGAAACCTGCCATCCCTATTAGGTATACCAAAAACAAAACTAAAGATTAGACTTCCTCCCATGGAGCAGGGAAATAAATCTAACTTTTCTTCTTTTTTTCAGCAACTATGTCATTATGGTGACTATGTTCTTCACCGTCAGTGTGTTTAACAACTATGCTCTCAACTTCAACATTGCCATGCCACTACACATGATCTTCAGATCTGTGCGTGTTACCACTTTTATATCTTTTCTTAAATATCTCTGCTGCTTCTGTTGACCCACTTTCCCTGTCTTTGCAGGGGTCACTTATTGCAAACATGATCATGGGTATAATCATCCTGAAGAAGAGGTAACTTTGATAACTCACCATTAATTAGCTTGAGAGTTACAGTATTGGAGTGTGTCACTTTTATTTTTTTCTGTATTTCTGCAGGTATTCAGCCAGTAAATATCTTTCTATAGCTTTAGTGTCATTTGGCATCTTCATATGCACCATCATGTCTGCCAAACAAGTGGTGAGTCCTGCGCTCTTGTCCCATTCTTCAACCATTTAAGAGCAAACATTTTTAGCATTAAAATATAAGCAACCATGTGCTGTCAGTTCATCTTCACATTGTCACTTTAATTGTAGCAGAACATGGCCAATGATGGATCAGAGGACCAAGGCTTTTATGCATTTATACACTGGCTTATTGGTGAGTTTTTTATATTTTATTACACTCAATTTCAGGGTCATTATACTTGCTGTCAACTCAAATAGACCAGAAACAAAAGATCAAACTCAGAAAATTAACATTCACCTATTTAGTTTTGAGACTGTCAAAATAATGTGATGTATTTGTCTGTTTTCCAGGTATTGCCCTATTGACATTTGCTCTGCTGATGTCTGCAAGGATGGGGATATTTCAAGAGACTCTATACAAACAGTACGGGAAACACTCGAAAGAGGCACTGTTTTATAATGTAAGCTCCAAAGCTTAAAGATCTTTATTGAAGTTAATGTACTCTTCTCAAACTGACTTGAGTCTCCTTTTTTCTTTCTCCTTAGCACTGCCTGCCTCTTCCTGGTTTCCTGCTGCTCTCCACAGACATTTACAAATACTGTGTCTATTTTACTCAGAGCAGTATGTTTCATTCATTCATAAGTGTATATTTGCACATTAGTTCTTAAAAGGTATGAATGTTTTTTACTGTCTTTGCAGCCCCTGTTGCCATCCCAGTGGTTGGATTCACAATGCCCATAATGTGGCTCTACCTGTTGATCAATGTCATCACACAGTATCCTTTGTTTTAAAACCACACTAGCATTTAATCACAACATATATAGTCTCAAATTCATCACAATAACTAGCCTCAAAGTAATTTTGATGGCCCTCTCGTATAGAAAAGGAATAATGACCCATCTTTTACTGACATGTTCCAGTCTGTATAATGCACCATATTACCATCTCAGAACATATACAGTACTGTGCAAAGGTTTTAGACAGGTGTGAAGATAGGCGTTACAGTTAGAATGCTGTCAACAATATACAATTTAAGTGAATGTTTTTTTCTTATTAGTTTACAAAATGGAAAAGTGAGTGAAGAGACAAAAACCTTTAATTTTTAGAGTGATCCCAGAACAAGAAGTCCTGACGTGATAACTCTGATTCCAACATCATGGAGTCTGGCGTGGTTCTAGCTGGGATTACATGGTCTGGTTTAACCTTAAGTTTCTTCTGAGATTTGATGGTCTGGTTTTGTCCAGTTTGGCCTGGTGTTGTCTGGGATTCTTCAAATGTTTGAACAGAACCTACTCAGTTCCTTCAAAAACTGAGACAGTGAAACTGCTCGAACTGTTGCTGTTATGAGGCAAAGTCACACCAAATGTTGATTTTATTTAGAATTGTCTTCTGTTCTTTCACTTTGCATTTTGTAAAGTAATACAAATAAACATACTTTATAGTTTACTTTTTATATCCACAACTGCTTAAAACCTTTGCACAGTACCTTATATCACCAGATCAGTGCAACTTTATTTTACACGTCTTTCTTAAATGAGATACATTTAAGATCTGTTATGTCCAAAATCTGCTGCATTTCCTATAAAGATGTTTGTTTGATTTGTTGCCAGTGTTTAAACGTCACTGACTTCCGCTACGATCCAGTTAAAAAAAAAACCTTAACTGGCTCTATCAGATATGTGTGCATCCGTGGTGTCTTTATCCTTACCACAGAGTGCGCCTCTCTGACCGTCACTTTGGTCGTGACGCTGAGAAAGTTTCTAAGCCTCATTTTCTCCATCGTTTACTTCCAAAACCCCTTCACTGTGTGGCACTGGGTGGGCACAGCTGTGGTCTTCCTGGGCACGCTGTTGTACACCGAGGTGCTGAGCAGTCTGCAGACGGCACTACTAGGACCACCAGTCAAAGAGAAGAAGGAAGAATGAAAAAGAAAGTGGTGATCAGTGAAAAAGACCACTGTACAGACTTAGAGATAGCTTTACGTCATGTCAGTTTAATCAGAAATTCTCACATACTGGACACAACACTCCCTTTCCTGTGTTTTTTCTTTTCTTTATTGTTTACAGATGTGTATGCATTTCACTGAGCAGCAGACATTTTATAAATTTTTATTGATTTTTAGAAGGTGATAAAAAGTAACATGTGGCGCTGGTAGAGAAGCAATAGATTTTAGTTTAGTTCTCCAAGGTTCGTAAATAATGTTCTGTTTTTTGTTTTTTTTAATTGTACATCAACAAAATCCTGGTGAATCCCTTTATTTATTATCTCACGTTCTGTTAGCAGTATTTTTGGTAAAGTAACAATGCAATGAACACCACAGACAATGAGAAACTTGAATATTGTCAGATGATTTTTGTGTTATTTTACTGTATATTCTGCAATTTGTCTCAGGCCTTTAGGACTAGTTTGTGAACAGTCCATTTAGTCTTACTCTACGTGTTGTAAATAAAAAGACAACATGTAACGGGATTCGATGCTCATTATTATATCGTATATGTGTTAAGTAGTTTTATTTATTTCCATTTTCTGGAACACAGTGTTCTCTCTCGCTTGATTGACTTTAACGGGATTGTCCAATCAGGAAACTCGTTGGTGAGCGTCGTCCAATGGCAGCAGCTGTTGTTGACACGCGGGTGGGCAGGGCAGGTTGTTGCAGCTGAGGGACACTGGTTTACACAGTGTTGTAGAGCCACGTTGTAGATTAAACATTTTTGGAGATTGAAACATTTGTATTTGGCGGTGACGCTGCGGGCGGATGGGAGGAAACAGCCCGAGTCACTTCTCTGCGGGAGAAGATGAAGGGGGAGTTACTTTTGTGAAGGGCATTCGGGTGAGTGAGAGCACAGCCTGGGAACTTGAAGGCAACACGAGAGCACATAAGTAATTTAAGCAACAGTAGGGCTATTTCTGCACATGCGTAAATACTACATCCACTGTATTCTGTAAATGCACCATCTTCCAAATTATTAGACTCATGAAGGTGAATGTCCTGATAAAGAGCAGTAATAAATATACTGTGAGAGCTCACTATATACCTGTAAACTTAAAGTGTAAAATGCCGTATTGGAGTTATTAATTTGTGCTGGAATCTAAATAATTTTGCTGCAAAGTCCCGCACCTCTGACTCTGACCGTAAACAAAACAACTCCACCTGCAGAAGCACAAGCCTTTTGCAAAACTTGTTTAGCAGAGTATGACAACATCTCATGTGCATTCATTATTTTACTGGGTATAGAATAGTTTACTCCCAGTAAAATAACATAACCAATAAAAAACAATATAATATAATAATAAATTACTTCCAAATGTATTCCATGAAATGAGCAACAAGAGAATGAACCAATATGTTCAGCTTTACAAGATATGACCTTGCGATATGTGGACTTAGAGGAAAAACAGAACTCAAAAGCATTGCAAACAAAGAAAAATACGTAATAACATGAAATTTCAATTAAAAAATATGTGTTGAATAGTTTTATCGCAGTAGAAAGGCCTCCTGTGGACTGATTACAGTCCACTGTTACTTATCTGGTAGAGCCTGAAGAGCATCTAAACTTTTTCTTATGCCTTTCTGTTAATTTCCGTAACACCTACTTTCCATTTTCTGTCAGCTTTCAGACCGGGTCATAAACCGGATGCGACAGCCTCCAAAGATCGTCACCCCTCCACCCCCTCCACCTTCACAGAGTGGACAACCTCCACTTATTGACCTCTCCCCTCCCTCTGTCCAACACCTGCTCCCTCTCCTGACTCCTCCTCCACCTCAGGATCCCCCACCGGCTGCTCCAACATTGGATGCCACTCCACCACCTCCACCTGTAAAGCTGGTGCCTCCTCCTCCCGTGAAGTTCCACTCCCTTCCTCCTCCTTCTTTGGAGCCTCCTCCTGCGGAGCCCATAGCCACGCCTGTAACTGAATCAGCACCACCCCCACAAATAGAAACACATGTAGAGCTACCTCCGCCTGCTGCCGACCCAATACCCACTCCACCACCCCTTGTTGTTGAACCCATATCTCCTCCGCCTCCCGTCATAGAAACAGCTACGATCCCTCCATCTCCTGTTGTAGAGCAAACACCACCTCCTTCTCTAACTGTAGAACCAGCATCTCCACTTCCTATTGTGGAGCTGGTACCTCCTCCACCTCCTGTTGTAGAGCTGGTACCTCCTCCACCAACTGCTGCGGAGCTGGTACCTCCTCCACCTCCTGTTGTGGAGCCGGTACTTCCTCCACCTCTTGTTTTGGAGTCAGTGCCTCCTCCTGTTGTAGAGGCAGTAACACCTGCTGAAGTGGAGCCACTTCCTCCTCCTGTTTTGGAGCTGGTACCTCCTCCACCTCCTGTTGTGGAGCCAGAAATGCCATCTACGCCACTTTTAGCAGAACCTAGCTCTGAACCTTCTGTGGAATTAAAGATAGAAGTTCCAACTCCACCTGAGACAATACCTTTGGTTGAAACACCGTCACCTGTCGAACCACTTGTTTCAGCTCCACCCATCGAACCTATACCCATTGAACCAGTTGTTTTAGCTCCACCCGTTGAACCTGCATCCATTGAAACACCCACTGAACCCATTGTCCCAGTTACTCCACCAGTGGAAATGATTCAGTCTTTGCCCGAACCAGCTCCTGTTGAGGCAATCGAAGCTGTGGCTTTACCTCCACCTGCCGAGCCCATTCCTGAGCCCACTGTGTTATCCATCCCTGTTGAAGAAGTGCCTCCAGTATTGTCTCCACCGGAACCTCCCACTGAACCTTCTCCTCCATGTCCCCACACTGAGCTGGCTGTGGTACCAGTGGAGTCTCCTGTAAGTGAACCCTATGTAGAAGCACAGCCGCTTCCCTCAGCAGAGCCAGCACCAGCTCCACCCTCCGAGCAGCCGACTGAGACACTGACCCTGCCCACTGTTGGTGTAGAAGAAGTAGCACCTGTTGTCACCGCAGAACCACCCCCTGCAGCAGGTTCCCACTCACTCAGCTACATTTCAATATAGTGTATTTTTGATGATTCCTATATTTCAGATTTTTATGCTTGTGAACTTTGGTACATCCCAAGATTATCAATAGTTTTGGTTTAGATCAATTATCAATTATTTTATGTGTCCCCAGTGTGCATACATATAAACATTAACTTTATTCTGCGGTTGTTGCACTGTTTCCATACAGCCGTACCTGTCTCTCCTGAAGTGGTCGAGGAGGAGCTGAGGCAGAAGATTAAAGCAGAGATGAAGATGAGTTTGGAGGAGGAGATCAGCCAGAGGAGACAGGAGCTGCAGCGACAGTGAGTACTGTGACCTCACACAGCACTGTGCAAAAGTTTTAGACAGAGGTGAAAGTAAGAATGCTGTCAACAATATACAGTTAAATGTTTGTTGTTGTTTTTTTTTATCAATTTACAAAATGAAAAAGTGAGCAAAAAGCCAGAACAAGAAGTCCTCCTGATGTGATGGTGAAACTCTGATCCCAACATTATGGAGTCTGGCCTGGTTCTAGCTGGGATTACATGGTCTGGTTTAAGATATTTGATGGTCTAGTTAGTCTAGTTTGGCCTGATTTAGTCTCAGATTCTCCAAACGTTTCAACAGAGCCAGCTAGATTCTTTAAAAACTGAGACAGTGAAACAAGAACTGTAGTTGTTTTGGGGCAAAGTCACACCAAATATTGATTTTATTTAGAATTGTCTTCTGTTTTTTCACTATGCATTTTGTAAACTTGTGTTTCTTGTTGTTTACTTTTTATATCCACATCTGCCTAAAACCTTTGCACAGTACTGTGTATCCAGTATGTATTTTAAAAGTGATTAAATACAGAATAGTGTTATCAATATCATTTTGCAGACTTCCTCACATGATGTAATAACAAACAAGCCCGCTTTTCCCAGTTTACACTTCCCTGGGCTCATTTCTGGATATTGTTTCTCCTTATGTTATAAACCAAACCTGTATAAATTAGCTGACAAGATGTGTCACAGCATCACAACATCACGACCCTTCTAAGATAAAATGCAAAAGTTAGCTACAAAAGATATTAAGGTGCATTCAACAGCCCTTATGAGACTTTGAGAAAATCCTTAAACCCCTCTGGCCTGGTACCGGGAAATGTGTATCTAAAATGTACATATTTCTGATTTGAAACTGATGTGATCTGTGTGTACAAAGGTTGGAGGAGATGCGGGCGGTGGCCATAGCCGAAGCCGAGGCAGCAGCCCAGGCTCAGATAGAGGCGCAGGTGAAGCAGACCCTGGAGGCGGAGAAAGAGGCCTACATGGAGAACCTGACCAAGTCCATCATGAAAGAGAGGATGAAGACGGAGGACGAGAAGCTGATGGTGCAACTTTATGTGAGCATTCAAACACTTGGATGCGTGTTTATGTGTGCAGATCACTCTTATACATGACAACAGTCTTCCCTCTCTTACTGTGCCTCTTTCTCTCTCTTGCTCTCTTTTGCCCTCTTTCAGTGGATGGAGCTTAAGGTAAGATGGGGGGATTAATGCATGGGGTTCTGTCTCTGTACTTTCTTTGAACTGCTGCATCATCGTTGGGATGAAGTGTCTAAGCAGTTTTTCACCGTGGGTCAGTTTCTAATGCTATTGTAAACCTTTTGGATTCACGCAGGCTCATAAACTGGAGATGAGAGAGGAAGAGATGAAAAAACGAGATGCTCTTTATAAAGAACACATTGAAAAACTAGAAACAAAAGTAAGTTATGTTTCAGTAAAATTCTTTGGTATGTGGTGATATTTTCACACTTGTGGGTTTTCTTCTCTGACAGTGCTCTCAGTTTTACAAAGTGACAGCTGACAGTTTCCAGAAAAGCAAAGAGGAGACTCTCAATCGTTATGCGTGAGTTGACTTATATAAATCTATAAAAACACTCTAAAATCATGAGTTTTCTTTGTCTGCTTTTCCTCATTACTGCTTCACACACTCTCTTTCAGCCGGTTTGAAATCCAGCCGGTTTGTGGGGATCTGCAGAGTCAGATCCTTAAATGTTATCAGGAGAACCCAGGGAAGTCTCTGTCCTGCTCTGGGATTGCTTCTGCGTACATGCAGTGTGTGAACCAGGCCAAGGTGGTACGTATAAGTATCCTTCTGTTTGGTACATTGAAAAAAACTTGTAAAAGATTGGTTTACACTAATTTCCTCTCATTCCCAGGAAAAAATGAGCACCAGAGGTTAACACGGAGGATTGTGAAGTGAAGAAGAGATTATTGACACAGTACAACACAGAGTCACTACAGCACAGAGAGTGGACACTACTCATCTCAAGACAGACGTGACATTACTGCAACGATGGCGGGGGTCACAAACACAAGTAGAGGAGAAACACTTCCCAAAACCGACTGTGCCAGAACCACATTTAAGCTACAGTATGTGCATGTATTGGATCACATCATTGACATAAGAAGTGCAGTTTTTATTTAGTCTGAATGCACATTTTATCTGTATGAGATAAGAAATGAAAGAGAGTGTGATCATTTGTTTTAATGTGTGCCTTAGAGTTCTGAAATTCAGTTATTATTATACCTATCAGGTTTTAATGGACACATGGGAAAGCATATTAACAGACTGAGGGATTTCACATAAATTATTGTGCTGATTTTATGATCAAAGTGTCTGTAAAAGGAAATGGTGCATGGAAAAGAAATTACCTCAATAAATTGTTTTGTGCGACCACATAAAACCACTTTTTCTAATGTTAATATGTACACCTGTGATAAAATAGTTCAAGAAGAAGGGATCTGGACCTTATTCTTCAAAGTCCCATAGATGAGGAACTTCAACTTTCAAAACTATGTCAAAATGCTTTTAAAAGTTAATAATAATTAATAGTTAATAATAATTTAATTAATGATGAACTGTTACTTACCTGTAGAAATTAATTCATAATAAATCCTCTCCTCAAACTTTAAAAACTAGGGAAACACCCATTAATGCCTTTCAATGCTATAAATTGCAGGCTGTGTTGAATGGATATTGAATTGCTGCCCTCTGCTGGGTTTAAAGACTAAATGCAAGAAGTAAATCAAAATGTTGCAGCAGGTGAATGCTATGTCTATACATCGTGTCTGTTGTGACATTTAAAACTTTATATACATAAATATTATTATGTAAATATATCATTTAATTTGATATTAACAAAAGGTCTTCATCAGCATAGATTTAAATAATGGTGCAGTCCTTCGGTGATACATATAAGAAAATGGAATACTGGAGTAATGGAGTTTTTTACATAAAAATAAAATATTAATAAAAAGAAACGTAAAACTGATCCAGGAAAAAGAAGGAAACCATGTTCCAGTTATTCAGAAGTAGTGACTTTAAGACCAAAGGGGACCTTTTGCTCAAGAAATGTGGCTTAGTGTCCTCTTCTCTAACACCAATATTGGTTTGAAATTATCTAACAAAACCTACACGCTTTGATGTGTTAAGAGCATGGACAGGTCTGGTTAGAGTAACTGAGGTCAAATATCAAAGACCCTGGCCCGCTGCAGGGGGAGACACAGGACATCTGACTCATCTGCAGTGTTTCAAAAGGCCTGCTCATGTTGCTTTGTGGTCATTTATCAACATGTGAGCAACCAGTGACTTTCCATCATTGACAAATATTACTTTTTCATGTAACTTACCAGACTCACAGCAATGAATAGTATCAACAGACTAATAATGTCACCATATTAAAAGCATTTGTTACCCTGTTAAGCATGAAGGCTCTTAAAATTCCTTAATGCACTCTGTGCATGGCACTAAGTCTGTAGCTGAAGCAAAGCTGTGGTTTGCTGACCAGACTTGACGTAAAGTCCTCATTTTGGCTCCAGAGGAAGCAGCAGCTGCTCACCACAGTTTAGCTGAGGTTCTTTGGTGTTTATGGATTAAAGTGGTGGTGTTGTAATCTCATTTAAGTCCACTAGTTTGCTTACAGCTGTAGGTCAATGTCTTCCCACTATATTATACAGTCTTTACAAGTAAAAGCAATTCATTTTTAGCATTTTCATCATCAAAAGAAGCTGTTTCTCCTGCCAGAATTTGTCTTTTTCTTTCTTATTTCTGCTCACACATTGCCCTCTAAAACCTCTAAAGTTTTTTGCAGTGGTTGGACTTTACTGTAATTACCTGGTGATGCCCCTTTTCACATTGTGTTGGTAGGATTATGTTTAGCTAGGACATCCCATATTGTAATGCACCGCACACAACATCCAAACCAGGTAAAACTCAATCCCGGCCTGAGGCCAGATAGAGTTTGTTTTTGTTAGCTCATGGTAACCACCTTTGCATTTTTCCAAAGCAGAGAGAAATCATTTGCATAGATACTTACTTATGTTTTGGGAGCAGATGTAGAGAGTAAACAATACTGATAGTAAGCACAATCTGAAAGGGACATAATGATATATGCAACTGAGTCTGACTGTTTCTATGGCAACTGCTTTATTCTAGACATTTGATTTTATTATAACAAGAAATCTTGCTGGTTGTACTCAACATTTTGATTGGACTTGATAAACGGGTAAAGCGTGGATTATGGAAGTACCCACTGTAAAAATTAAGCTGCTAAAATGACCAAATATACCAGGGTTTCATATTGCCCCATATTAAACCAGACACTTATCTTTGGTGAGTAGTGTTCTTACTGCCTCACTGCATTTACTCTGCTGTATCAAGTCACTTTTTGAATATGTTATACTTGTAGGAGTAGATTTCCTTCAACACACTTTTTACTCTTTTCTCATCTTTACTGGGTTACATTTGACTACAGCCTGAAAACAGATACAGGGGCCATTAAGGAATAAACTCTTAGTGAAGATGTAGGAACATAAACAGGCACACACTTTCTTCTTTTTTTTTTTCTTTTTTTTTTTACAAGAAAGACAAATGCAAAGAGTGTAAAGTGTAAAAAGTGTAAACATACAGAGGACCCAGGTATTTGAGTTTGACTGGATTTCACTGGTCAAAGCATGTGATCAGTAAGAGTATTACCTGTACTGTGTTTATACACCTTCTCTCTTCTATAATGTTTGTCGTTATGTAACCCTGTCCTTTCTTTGGTGCTGCTGTAGTGATAGTTACCAAGGACGCGTCTCAATACTCTTCGGTTGAATTGTTACATAACGCCACTTGTGTGTATCTGTTTTCTCTGTTGCCTTGCCCGCTGACTCCGGGGATCTGGTGACACCTGATGTGATAACAGTTTCTCAATCCTACACAGCACAGATCTGTTGGTGCAAATCTAATATTTATAGCCCCGTGTAACCTCCACCTGGAAGAAAAATGTTATTGTTACAAAAAGCATTAGAGAGGCTTAAGTGTGGCTCGCTGAAAAGTTGTGAAAGGTTTATGCTTGTTAAAACAAACCAAAGAAAGGGAGCACAACAGGGAAAGGAAAGATATTTTGAGTTTTTTGGTCTTTAAAGCAGAGTTGTTCCCGGCATCTGTGGAAGATTAGGGATTGTAGCAGCCAACGATGGGCAGGATGTTGGTCAGAAGGCAAAACTATTTGTTGGACTGCTCAGAGAAATACCATGTAACACTGTGGCTGAGAAACAAGTGAAGGACGGTCAAGTGCACCGGCCACAGTGTGGAGAGGCCAAAGGTGGGTAGTAACTACTTACATTTACTCATGTTAAATTTGCACAAGTAAACTTTGTATAAATTGTACTTGTAGGTGCTAGGCTTTTCTTATTCCAACAAACCAAAGTAACTAAGCACTTGAGTAGTGTTTGATACAGATCACTTCCTGATCTACTTTTTGCTTAAAATAATTTAGATGGGGTGCGCGGTGACAGAGCAGTTAGCACTCCTGCCTCACAGCAAGAAAATAATGTTGATAGTTTGGAACAAGTGTGTTTCTAACCTCTGGAAGATGCTCAAATACTGTTGTTGTTGTTGATGTTGAGGAGGGGGTCATTATCTGGGTGAAGGGTGAGTGCTGAAACAGTGACTCAATACTCCTCACCGCTTCCTTTAGTTTAGTTTAGTCTTTATTTGTCAGGGACCATTTACAAATACATTAATCTCAGTCCCTTGGCAGGTGAGCACAACAATAAAACATTTCAGAATACAAAAATAACATTAATTCATAGTTAAACTTGATTTTTTTTTTTAAACTTAAAATTGTTACCATTCATTGCCAAGCTATTTCCTAAATAGCTTGGCAATGCCTAAGTTCCTGGGACTTCCTTTGATTACCAGATAAAAGGAGGACTCATTGTGTGGTCAGCTGACTCACTATGCAGCTATGGATACTGGGAAATGAGCACGTGCCCGAGCCTCTGAGTGTGTGTGCATCTTCAACGTCTGATACAGTCACGCCGTTTCCCGTCACAGCCGAGGAATGCAGGCTCAGATTCTTCCTCTATGAGCCGTGCCCTCTCACCTGCCGTCACCACGCGGATACTATTTCATCCTTTCCCCAGAACACGGGAATTTCCAAGTTGGTGGGGCAGCACTTGTTTGTATAAGCCATTTAGTTCTGGTAATAACGTGATTTGTACAGAGCACTTGACAGCTATTGTGAGTCAAGATTAACTTACAGCTTGAGTTGATAGGATTCAAGAGCATGAAAAACACCTAAAAAAACACCTGATTTCAGCCATTTTAGTTCACTTTGTGCATAGAGCTTTTTGCTTCTGTAGAGGTGGTAATGCCAAAAAATCATTTACATGATTTTTTATTTCTATTTAGTCTAAATATCTGTCAGTCCATTACATTTCAAAAGTTAAAAACCTTTCATTTTATGTTACATTTTGAGTTGAGTATATTTTAATTAAATCAGGAATCCAGGGTTTATGATGTGTATTGCAGGCATGTAGTTGTTTGACATGTTTGACCATATCTACCATTGATAATCTATTTTTTATCCAGTTTCTTTGAAGTAGACTCCTCTGCGCATTGACAGTCACTGGTTAATGGCAAAAAGCCATTTTATGATAACCTTCAATGGTCAAATCCTTACACCAAAAGCTTTTAGCAACACAACACTTAAAATACTTTATAATTAATCATTTAATAAGCTTTACTAAGTATTACCCCTCTGCTGATACTTATAAATACACAGTATTAACCATTAGTCTATACTTTTGTGTCTAGTGAGCCCTACTCTTATACTTACTTTTAAATGTTTTATTAATGTGTTCCCTACTGGACCTGACTGTATCTTTAAATAAAATGTCCTGTTTTTTATAACAAATTCTTTTTACATTCAAGGGGATGATCTCATTATTGTGCAGCTGTTTATGTAAAAAGGTGAAAAGATGCTTTGTCATGCTGGGTGTGTACCTGTGCAGCTGCCACTTTAAATATGATCATTTGTATTAATGCCTCTGAGGCTTTACAACTTACAGTACAAGGACGTGAATCCGCTGCAGACGCTCTCCTCTCGGCGTGTGTGGGAGCGTGTTGACTCACAGTTACAATAATGACTGTGGCAGAGCGGTGGATGAACAGCTCATGCTGACTGTAAAGAGCAATGAGAGAGAGAGAGAGTGAGGCGAGAGGCGAGGGGGCTGTGGCATCTCCATCTCATAACTCCTCTGCCGCTCCAAGCACTCAAACACAAACAGATACCGAGGAGACAACCTTGGGGACATCAGTACAGCACAATACGGGACACAATAGTACATTGCAGCAGCTTTCAGTCGGAGCAGAAAATCTGAAATCGTCTCCGGAGAGGAAATAAACCATAGTGCGGTAAGTGACAAAGTATTTGCAACAGGTTAGTGTGATTGTGTTTATTTTTCATGAACTGTTGTGAAAAGATTGAGGGCTATAGACCTGTTACAGCAGACACTTACACTTGTGAGTTTCATTTTAGACCTAAAGCCTTATGGACTGGCTACATCTAGATCACTTCCTGTTGAAAGACACATAATATTATATTTAGTGATAATCTCTATTGTAAAGATAACAAGTGTAGTGGGAGGGTATTTCCAAGTGGACATCCAGCAGAGGGGGTCCTCTCCTAAGTTCTTACTTCTAATGACGTTTTATATGACAAGCTCTTCCTGTTTTGAAACTCTATTATAAAACTATTTCTGACACTCCATGTCTGATCTGTTTGTGCAATCCATTTTCAGGACATGTAAATAACCCTTAGCTCATACCACCGGAGCTCCCTCCCATGTTCGTGCAACCTACGTGTTTGCCAGGTGACCACACCTGGATTCTGGCCTACATTGCCGCGAGTATATATAGCTACAGCACTCGTTGCCTGCAAACCTCATTGTGTCATTTAAATCCTGGCTCTGATGAAGTCTTCCTTTGTTTGCACAGTCACAGATCTCTGGTAAGGTGATAAAAGTGTGGACTAATTAACGACAGGCTGGTATGCCTTGAAAATCCCCTGGCTACTCCTCCTGCAGCGTCAAATACACCGAGTGTTTCTGTATTTCATCATTAGTAAAAGCAGTTGTGTGTCTCTATTGGACCATCTTTAAGGTACATTTTCTTCATAGTGTCTCATTCATCTCCGTTTCTAAATGAGAGGTGCAGTTCAATATTTCAATGACTCATTTGTCACAAGGTTATTAGTAGAGACAGGGTTGTACATACTCATATTTATATTTATATTGTCTGTATATAAACATACATATTCATTCAACAGAGACAGATGAGTGTTGCCTTCATTACCTGTGTATCTCAAACTGTCTTCTGAGCTGAACAAGATCCCAAAGATCCCTCCAACATACTTCTCTCTGTTTCCCTGACCACAACAAAACATGAGTAAGTGATAAGTGATGATCACAAGAGGCTTGTTACAACACGATGATTTAATTTGCTGTTTTGAAAAGAAGCAAATTGGTTCTATAATTAGAAGTACTTAAAATAGCTAGTTTAAAGGAGAAGGATGTGACTCAATTTCAGATGACTTTTGGTCAGTTTATGCAGTTAACCTTGTATCTCATCAATTCAAGCTGTAATGGAGAGTAGTAACTAAATCTAAATTCACTGACAAAAAACAAACTTACTGAGTGGACTATAGTTAAGTTCTCCCCATGTCTGCCCTTGTTGAAAATGCCGTGAAAACATATATATTTTCTATTTGAAGCAAAGCAAAGGGGAAACTACTTAGTGAGCAATCTATACCAAATACTTAAATATATCACTTTTAAGCAGCTGAAAAGTTTATCAATCACTTGCAGTCCACAAGTCTAAATGTCACTTCTGCTTTGAAGGGTCAACAAGCCTTCATGTTGACGTACGATGGACTAAAGCTCCATCAGTCGATACCCTCTGCCCCGTCTTTCCTGGCTGCCTCTAGAGAACATGATTGCACATATTCATAGCATTATACTGTACCATTAAGGATAATTGCACTGCCTGCCCTATATGTGAACTCACCTAAGCATGAGTTAAGGAGCAGTCACACTCCAATATAAAAACGAAGCTGCATCGGGTCCTATAGAAGCATGCCGCTGTAAAGAGCTAAATCTAATTTTATTTGTCGCATGTACCTTCTCACTGAACCTCTGCTGGTTTGATGATAGACTGACTCACTTCTGCTCAAGTTCCCAGACAGCTGATGACACTATGGGGAGAAATATTGGAGCAATGAGGACAAACTGATGACTTCAGTTCATTTACAGTAGATCCCTCCTGGGGGTCGTCTATGTCAGGGATTTGTCATCCCACCTGGATAATACTACGGACTGTTGGATGTAAAACTGTTACCCTGAAAAGCAAAGTGCAGGGATTTTACATCAAGACCCACATATCTTTTATTTTATCTAAAAATAGTGTTCTGACTTTCTTTTCACCAAAAGCTAACCCCTTCATGAGTTTAGACTTGGTCTTGGGCTGAACTTGGACTGTTTATATATATTAACTGTTGCCTGGTATTTTTTCCAATTATCATACATTGATCTTAGTCATGACTTGATCTTAAGTATGGTCCTCACTAGCAGAAATAAATGCTATTTTGTCCATAAATGTATATAGTTAAGGTTACCCGCTGCTTTATAAAAGGTTACAATCTTAAACTCTATTGCAGTAAGTACCTTAGATGTAAGCTTATATTTTTAGATGCCAGGATTTTAGAGATCCATCAGAAATCATTTAAAATAAAATAAAACAACATTTCCTACCTTGAGCAACCACTTGGCGACCGTGGAGAGGGAAACTCCTCCTAGTGGAGTCCAAAACCAACCAACCCAGTCTCAAAGAGGATGGTCATCCTGTCAGGACCAGCTGGGGTTAGGGCAGAGACAAAAGGACAGTCTTTTTGGCTTTGTAAAAGATTATTTTGTGTGTTTTCTTCCATAAAGTATTATTTATGCCATTGAATTTATCCATGTATTAATAATTATCTTTTGTTTTATCTATTTTTCTCTCTGACTGAATGTTCACTGTATATTTATTTCAGTAGGATTTGGCCCTTCACCCTGGTAAAATCTGTGGGGAAGAGGAGGTGTGATTAACAGTGTGTCATATAATAAACCCCATACAACACTCAAATGAAGCCATCTGGGAACAAACATGAGTCAGAGCTCCTGTGGCAGAGGCATTATTTGGACCAGCTGCAGATGTTGCATAATGAACATCTCTTACAGTGGACATCACTGCACTGACACTACAACAAATCTTTTCTATGCTATTACTTTTGCACTGATTCCACTATCTGTACAACGTATGTGTTACTGTAAATAATGTCTGGCTGTCATTTGCTCCACACAGCTGAGGACTGAACGTTGACCCAGGTAAGTAGAGCGCCTGCACACACCAAGGAGTTTCCTGCTAGTTTTGCTGACGGCCTCATTTCCAAAATATCTCCCTGAACTGTGGCTCACTTTAGGATTTCCTTCTCCACTGGGTCATTGGTTTGGCTCTGACTTGTGCTGTAACCACACCCTCTGCTGTTCATTTGCAGAATAAAGAGAAAAAAATACAAGACAGCAGTAACTTTTAACTTGCATCTGTGTCTAGTTAGCTACTTTAAAAATGCCAGCGCTAACAAATTGATTTAGATGGTGCATTACATATTTATAGAGATGTTATTTGATACAGTCAGATTTTTTTTTTTTTTAATATTGTCTAAAAGTTTTCCGAAGATTTGATGTGTAAAAGACTGCACCCAGAAACTGATTTCAATTGGTGACATAGATGTTTGTATCTAGTCTCTAGCACCATATGAAATCAGTGTTTTGGGAGGTGGACACTCACTGTGTAGGCTCTGTACATGAATGTAGTGAAGTAGTGATATGTCTGTGTTATGCAAAAAAAAAATAGGTCATGTTTGGGCAAATGGCGGCGTTCGTCTGTTCGGAGCTTAACTGGTCGCAGCTGCCATCCTGCTTTTCATTATTTCGTTTGGTTTTCTAGTGTCCCTCTGTCAACACTTCGCAAAGTCACGCTGTCTTCTGCCACTCACAGCACTGTCTGTGGGCATGCAATATATAATAAATGATGATACTTCATGATTTGTGTCTATGTGTGTTTAAATGTTATTTAGAGCAGGAATGTGTTGTTTTGGGCCTTTTTCTGGCCACGTCTGCTGGCAAAAGTGCAGATTGCAGTTCCACAGCTCATGTTCTGCTCTTTAGAGCACGTGAACAGCTATGGCAACCTGCAGGGACGTGCCATTTTCTATACACAGATCTGGTGGAATTAGGTTTTGTAGGAAAAAAAGAACTGAAAAAAACATACAAAAAATACTGTTAGTTTAATCTGCTTATGCATGACTAAAACATAATGTTGACTAATATTTTAAATTTAGTTCTGCTGTATGCAACAATATTTTACACAATGCACTGTTAGGGATACTAGTGCAGTATGGTAAAGCCTCCATTTTCACCATTTTGCTAATATATAGATGTTACAGCTTCCACTCATAAAATGTAGGTCATTAATATGAAGACACAGAACATGTCTTTGCCTTAAGACGTGATTATAAATGCCTCTTGTCTTCATGGAGACAGTGCAGCAGTGATGTAAGGCACTGTATTTCATGTGAATGACAGGCATCGTGATTAAACTGGAACGAATGGCCCCATGGTGCATATAATGTCTCGATGAAGGACAAAGCTTTAATGTTGGAGTTCATTGTGTCCTTTATAGTTGAGTACTGTCATCTATACATTTAAGAAAATGGTTTACTCTTTAAGATTCAAATCAAATAAAACAAATACAATATGATATATTAAAACATAGAAATAGCTTATTTAAAGTAAAAAAGTGCTGCCCTGTTTTCAGGAAAATGTTATATTAATTGAACATTTTCATATATTTACATCTACCGTGTCCCTGAGGATGACAAACACAAATGAGAGAATTTTATATTGACGCTGGTACTTTAGCTTCCCACTGTATGCCTTTAGTCACACTTGCATAAATAATGGAAACTACAGATCTTATTTTTTTTCTCTGCTGTGTGTAGCCTGCTCAGAACTCTATAGTGACAAAGGTCTAACTTGATTCAGCTACTGCAGTAGCAGTATTTGCTTGTCATGTTATACCCATGTGTCAATGTCTATCAGTATCACACAGCTACAAAAACATCTTTTCCTTGCTAAAATAAAGACACTGTATGTATTGTCAATATTGTATTAAACTGTAATGTGAATGAATGTAGTATTAAAGATGAGCCAGGTGCACTGGGTCTATGGAAGAGGGACTATTCTTCCTTTTTCATATCAGGAAACCATCGAAATTACTTAATAAACGTCTTTACACGATTTTGAGGCTATATGTTTTATGGTTCAAAGTTATATAGTGTTTGAGTAAGCCTGAAATTTGACCAATGTGATTGTCAGAAAATGGGTTCCTAAAAAAGGTACAAATCCTCAAATAGATGAGTAATGTGGAGACAGAGTGATGCACATTTAAATATAATGGTACCTCATGCAGTGGATTTTAATTCTCCTTCCTAGAAAAAAGGAAATAATACAAAGTATTACCGTCACCACTGGTATTCTTTATGATACATTTAAGGTCTTGTTCCTAGTCACTCGCTGGCTCCTCCCACCTCACGGTCGCCTAGCAGCAGAGCCAAGAGACGTCTCCTGATTGGTCCATTTCCAATAATCCGCCATATTCAAACTTCCGCCGTGGTGTGTGTTCTGTTGTCATCGATCTTCTGCCCTCTTTGTACACAACGGGTTGGTTTTCATACGTTTAAACCACTGCGTTTTTCGTTTTTCTTTTATATTTCCTCTGTGCAGCTAATTTTAAAGCGAAGCCTTTATCAAAATGGAAGAAAACGAGGATATTTGTGGAACACTGGAAAACAAAAAAAGACTACGAAGAGTGTCATCGAGGACGTCCACCACCAGCGTCATCAGCGTTTCGGAGCCATCACCGAAAATGCTGAGGAGAAACAACTCCAAGAAGTATGCATACCTTTTGTCTAAGCATATTTCTTCACATAATAAGTTAAAGTACATTTGTAAATACATTTAAACAAGGAAATGCTATTATTTTTCCTGCAAACTTAGCAAATAACGACAAAACTAGTAACTGGTAAATGATGCATTCAAGTGCATATCGTACCAAAAACATACATTACAATGAAATCGTTTGTGGTGAATATACGTATGTTTAGCTTGTTTTGTTCGCTCCTAGTTTGGTTTGCTACCTTTCGTATGGTTTTAGATTAATGACTTATCTAACACAACATGATAAAATAGTGAATCACAAAGTATACAGCCATTATAGTATTTGTATTACTAGTTAACTTTAACAAACATTTTATTACTAGAGTGTCTAAACATTATACAGTGGCATTTCTGTTAGTAATAAGAAATAAGAGAGGCCTTATGTCAATTAGGCTTTGACATTTACCAGCAATGCAAACAGTCCTGTGCTGATACCTGTAGATGAAGCCAAAATAAAACAAATGTTTTAAATATTATACGGATACTACAGCTTAAAAGAACAAACATTATTCTTTTGTGTATGCTGTTCTGTCAGCCAGCACTTTCTTTTTTTTCTTTTTTTGTGGCTTTGTTGGCTTCTAATTTAACATTATCTCTGGCTTCTCTGTTTTTTCTTTTCTTATCTGCCCATTTTGTGTGGCATTGACTTGAGCTGACTTTGGCCTTGAAAGAAGCCTGGAGGAGTAATACACTAAGACGTTAGCCTGTAGCATATTATGTCAGTTCAAAAATGTTCTCCGCACAAGAGGGAAGGTGTCTTTAGTTTTAAAGATCCTATAAATGAAATCAAATATTAAAATAATTGTCTTTTGAATAGATCACAAGTACTTTAGCTTGTCCTGGTCTGACATATATAACACTGTATTAAATACCTTTTGTTCTATTATAGACATGTTCTGCAGAGGGGTAGCTCCTTCACCTTTCTGACCCCAGGAACACCTTGGGACTTCAGTCTAGTGAGTTACTTTTGAAACCCAAGCACCTAGGTATAATACAGTGATAATGCCTCCACATAAGAATATAAATATTTATCCTTCCTTTGTACTTTAATCGTTTTGTTTTAATTTATACATTTATATTTAATTTGTAGCTAAAAGCAATAATCAACTGTCAATATTTTTTAACTTATTGAAATTTATTTTACTTTTCCCACAGAAGAGAAAGCGCAAAGATAAAGATGATGACACAGTCAGTTTGTCCAGTTTCGACTTGAAGGTAAGAGTAACGTCTAGTCTTGTACTGTTAAACATGTTCCCGCTAAAAGACATTAATCCGTATGAGTCAAGTAAGTGTCTTAAGGCAAAAGGAATATCTGTGGTTCTAAAATCCAAATTTAATCACAATTATAGTGCACATTTGACATTTGTTTTTAAGAAGACAATATCTTCCCTTAATACATTTAGGAACCTAACAACAAACGTGTGCGGCCATTAGCTAAAGTGTCATCCCTGGTCAGCTTGATTTCTCCTTCAAAGAATGGAGCCGTTCGACGCTTTGGACAGACCATCCAGGTATATGCCATATATATATATATATATATATATATATATATTCCCCTGCATACTTTAAATTACCTTAACATTATATTCAAAATGACCCAGTCAATTTTCTTGTCCAGTCTATGTCCCTACGTAGTGACACTAGGTCTCCAGGGATGTCTCTAAAAGCCAGCAGCAAGGCAGCAGGTCCCACTCCAACCAAACGCAGAAACAGCACACTATGGTCAGAGACACTGGACATACATCAGAAGAGCACGTTTTCCACCAAAGAGATCAAAAGACAAGAGGTGGTTCTTTAAGAACAAATTAATCTTAAAATCTTTGGAATTACTCATGTATGTGTTTTATTTCCAGGCAATTTATGAGCTTTACCGTGGAGAGCAGGATCTCATTGAGGATCTCCAACTTGCAAGAAAGGTTATTTAAACTCCACTTAATTAGAAACGTGTGTAGATTTTCAAAACATCTCTATATTTTCTATATCTTTCTGTGTTTTTGTTCAGGCATACCATGATCCCATGCTGAAGCTCTCAATCATGACTGAGGAGGAATTAGCTCACATATTTGGGGACCTGGATGCTTACATTCCTTTACATCAGGGTAACTCACTTGTTAATCTTTGTGAAATTGAGATATTTGTATTTATGGGGGGGGTTTTTTCAATGCCTCTCTGTATATTTATTGTTTTGCAGACCTTATGATGAAACTGACTGAAGGAACAGGGCCCGATGGAACAGTGGCTCAAATTGGACAGATAGTAATAAACTGGGTAAGTACAACAAGAGATTACTTTCACAAATTAAAAACAATTTTTAAATGTTTTTTGTCTTTTGAATATGCCTGTGACTGTGTCCTCTTAGCTGCCTGGTCTCGATGCTTACAAAAGCTACTGCAGCAATCAGCTTGCAGCCAAAGCCCTGCTGGACATGAAAAAGCAAGACAAACGAGTGCAGGACTTTCTGCAGCGCTGCCTTGAGTCACCATTCAGCAGGAAACTGGACCTCTGGAGCTTTCTGGACATACCACGATCACGTCTAGTGAAATACCCTCTACTGCTGCGAGAGATCCTGAGACACACTCCTCCCGAGCACCCAGATGTAGCTGTCCTGGAGAAAGCTGTAGGTTTACAAATTACAAAATACATTTCCATTGTCATAATTTAGTAGGGTGCATGAAATCTTCTGGCAGGATACATTTGTCAGTATGTGGACAGAAAGGCTTGAAAATGTACCTTTTTAAAAGAGCTTGAAACTTGAATTTGATCTTGGTAAAGCTTACATAAAGCTTGCATTAAACCTTGCTGTATGTTTGATAGACAACATAACTCCAGCTTATTTATTTGGCCTGTTTTCTTCTATAAACAGATCACTATAATCCAGGACATTCTGTCTGACATAAATGTGAGAAAGGGGGAGTCTGAGTGTCAGTACTACAAAGACAAGCTTGAATATCTGGATGAGAAGCAGCGTGACCCTCTTATAGACAATTGTAAGATTCTTCTATGTCATGGTGAACTGCGCAACAAGAGTGGCTCAGTAAGAATTCACTTTAAATATCTGTTTCATTAGTTTAAAATTCTAATCTCTGTTACCGATATGTCTATACACCTATATATGTCTAAAATGATTATGCCACTTCACAGAGACTGCACGTCTTCCTCTTCTCTGAGCTCCTGGTTCTGACACGACCAGTTACTCGCAATGAGAGAAGCTGCTTCCAGGTTTATCGTCAGCCCATCCCAGTTCGTGACCTGGCTCTAGAGGACCTGCAGGATGGAGAGATAAGAATGGGGGGCTCCTTTAGGGGTGCTTTCACTGCAGGAGAAAAAGGTATGTGGACTCTTACTATGAGGAGTGAATATAGACAGATTTCAATATAATTCATTCAACATAAATAATTAACTCCTGCAGAAACTGGGATTTGTTCATTTCAGTATATTGTTTCAACATGTATTCCCCACTTTAACATTAAAATAAACACAAACTTTACTTGTCCCTCAAGCTAAGAACGTTTTCCGTGTGAGCTCTGTGGATCCAGCCCATGGCCAGTCGCACACACTGCATGTCAATGATGTCTACCACAAGCAGCAGTGGCTCAACTGTCTCCGCACTGCAATAGCGCAACAACAGAGGGCTCCACCTAAAGCTCAGGAGGAAGCCGTTACAGCTGAACATTGCTCCTCAGCTCTTCCTGCCACCATTTACAACAATGAAAAGGATGAAAACTGTCCACCTGCCTCAGGGCCAAACCTCAGGCGGCAGACGCTCTCCAAAACCAGGCTAGATCAGAACAAAAAAGGCTCCCTAAAGAGAATGGAAACTGGAGTGTAGACTTGTACGTGCTCCTTCACAAGTGTACACATGTGGGTCTTTGTGTTATTTGTTAGGCTACTATTGGTTTTAGTAATTTTTCTTTATCTGTAGCTGCACTGAAAAAAGAAGCTTCTGCAATCATTTCCGTCCACGTCCAAGTTTTTATTTCATTCAAACTGTGTTGAATGTAGTTTACAATATGTGCTTTTGTGATGTCATCTTATGTTTACACCTATGTCAATTAGGGATTTAAATGTCAGCCCAAGTTATGTTTTCTACCACCTGTTTTCATTTTGATCATTTGTTTAATTTTTGTAATCGAATGAGACACCTTCTATTTTAATGTGACATTTGTGTTATCTGTGGGATCAAAAAAGGAAATAGTGGAAGTCTAAAATAATTTCAAAACAAGATTAAGAAACTGTTGCTCAAGTGTTAATTTGCAGTATCTAGATGTATTCAACAGAAACATGTCAATCAGAAAAAATAAATCAGTTTGTACTTTTGAAGTTGTTGAGCGTATAATTGACTTAGAAGATTGTAAACCAACATTTTTTCTGAAGTACTTTGGTCTGAGTCACTTACCCTTTCTATTGATAAGGCTGTTCAGCAGTTTGTCGCAATATTTGTCAGGAAAACAAAGTCTTGCAGGCACCTACTTCCTTTTACAGAGCAGTTTGGTACATTTTCCACAAGACTCTCACTATGGGCATTTGGAAAAATAGGTTTGTTTGTCTAGTCCTTGAAGATTGATGACCTATTTATAAATTATTTATAAAAGCTGCACTATGACGAAATGGAGATTAAAAAAGTAATTCGTATTAACAGCAATGTGTATAATAGTTTAGTGTAGTATTGGTATAGTTGTTTTGCCCGGTTGTGTCTTGCTTAATTCTTAGTCTCATGAAGCAGCTTGTTGGATTTTATCTTTCACAGTATTTCTTTGTTACAGACTTCTTCGTATTTGTGCTGGGTGTGGTTTGCTGTGAATTGGTGACCAAGTAAATAAAAAACCAAAATGTTTTAGAGCTTTAATGCTCCAAATAGACCCTATACAACTTTTACAATAGTTTGTATAATTCAAAAATTACATAGTAAATACTCACAAAAAATACAAACAGGCAGTTATATAACCAACATAATAACTTACTGTATCTTATTATTGTCTTAAATTAATTCAAGTATGTGGAGTTCCATTTACAATTGCTCAGCCTTTACAGCTTATACATGTGTTGTTATATGAATGCATTTGTGGCTTGACCACATTTAGCAGAAAAATGAATTTGTACTGTTGCTTTGGATCTTGTCAGGGCAACAAAACAAATGAGATGCAACTTAAATTTCAAAAACTTGAGGAGGTGTGTAACTTAGGAAACGTATGATGCGATTGGGCAAGTCGAGCTTTGAAACAATGTTAGGTGCCCTTGTGCCAAGAGCCCTTCGTAGAGCGACTCTGGAGAGCTGCTGCAAACTCAGTGGTGTATCTAAGATAAGAGAAGAAGAGATAACATTATCTGTTTTTTTAATCATGCAGAATGTGCACATTTATAAACTTACTCTCATAAAACTCGAGGGAACAATATGATGGTGATCCTAGACTGGTGTAGTCAATGGGCTTTTTGTTCATATTGTCTTTAGCATACACATTTCCTCCAAACTCCACAAGTAGCTCTATTAAACTGATGTTCTTTACTTTTGCTGCGTGGTGAAGGGCAGTCTCATGTAGCTTAGCAGCATTAACATTTGCACCTGGAAAATGAGAGACAAATGTGTATAATTAAGAAGAAACCTTCTAAGAACATGTAAAGTAGTAATAATTCTGAAGATAAAATAAATTTAAATGAGCTTGCCTGCACTGAGAAGGACTTTGGCGCATTCATAATGCTGCCTGGCACATGCAACATGAAGTGGTGTCCCATAGTGACAATCGTGTGCCTCCATAAAAGCCCCCTGATCAATCATAATCTGAACACAATCAGAATTACCTAAAATACATAAATAGAAAAGCCATTAATCCAGTACTTTATGACAAAAAAGAGTAAGAGTCCCTCTAGAATACCTTGAACACAAAATAGTAACCAAATTTGTCATTTCATTTGTAAGCACTTCAAGCAAGAAATATCCTTGTAACTCTGGTGCAGGTTTTTTAAGTTGTATTATGTAGAGCTCACTTTTCTTAGGTCTATTCTAAAAAAGAAAATCATTTCTCAAATGTTCAAAACACATTCCTGAGAGATGTTACATGTAACAAGACACACCTCCCATGCAGGCCTCATGAAGCGGCGAGAAGGTAAACAGAGGAGGATTAACTGTTGCCCCATACTCCAAAAGCAGTTTGACACACTCTAGGCTCCCTGCTGCACAGGCATCACACAGTGGTGTACTGCCATCTATGTTACGAGCATCCACCTGAAGGCCAGAGCAGTGTTAATCTACGAACCATGACACTTCAACAATAGTACTTTTGTTACAGAATCATCTCACGTGTGCTCCGGCATCCAGCAGCAATTTAACACACTGGGTCTGCCCTTGTATACACGCCTCATGTAGTGGGGTGATGGAGTCCACTGACACAATGTTAACTGCTGCTCCCCCTTCGATCAGCTGCTTCAGTTGAAGAGCTCTGCCCTGAGCTGCAGCTTCATGCACAGCTGACCGGTCTGTCCAGAATCCAAGTCCATGAGCTGTAAATATGGGAACGCAAACAACGCTTAACCATTTTGGTCTGCTCTGCTGATTTATGATTAACTACATTCTCAAAACATGTAAACTGTGACATTGCATCCCAATGCAAAAAAGGCAAATGGTGAGACAATGGTCACTGTTAAATTCCATGTTATATTCCATGTGTTCATTGCATTATTATGTTCATTGCATTATTATTTAAAGGGTACAGTTGAGATTAAATATATTAGAATTTGATTAACAAATTAGGAACCCTTATATTATATTATTGTATTGACATCAGTGTTAAGTGTGGTTGTACCTTTAAACTATGCAAAAACTACAAATACATATCTATAGAACATTTAGAGCTATGTATTAACACTGTAATACGTTCATAAAGTGCACCAAGGTGTACTGCTAAATAAAAGCATTGTACTACAGTCACCATCATAATGAGGGGTCTATACATCCAAACAGAAACTAAACTAATATTTTAATGAGTGAATTGTGACATTAGTCTGTTCTTAGTGCCGCAGTGAACGGTTTACCCATTGAACTACGTTAGTCCTTTGCCTTCGGGACTAGCAAGCCTACAGCTCGTTATAGCCACTTTAGGAAAGCGTGATACGTCAGTGCTCAAAGGAAAAGCGAAAGCAAAGAAGAAAAAAGCAGGCTCTAACCAAAGTCATTTGTGCACTGTGGTCTTAAACCTGCGATGAAAGTGGCTAAAACTCTGCTGTCATGTTGTTGTGTCGTTGTTAATAAACTACAGAAGGTTAAGCTTCTTACCGATGTCGCCATACAAGGACGGTCTGGCTCGAGTCATGTCCATTTCATGTTACCGTCTTATGGTTTGGCCACGTAGACTCAGCCAAGGGTGACAATTATTTTGAAGCAAATATTTACCGATTGATAAAGCTGCATTTCTGGCAAAGTATTCTGGACGCCTTGTAGCATGCCTGTAGGTACAGCTGCTCGCAATGAATGCTGGGATTTGTAGGCGTCTGCTTTTTAAATGTAAAAATTGGCGCCAGTTAGCTTCATGTATACATCCATGTTTAGCGTCTGTTAGCCATTACAAGAATGAAAGTAGCTAACGACAAGGTTAGTTAGTTTTAACTTAATGGCTGTTATTTCAGGTTGTACCAAGGTAAATTTGAGATATGCAAATCATCAGAGACATTGACTATTTAACATTTGCAGGTATGTAATAAAACCTCTTAGTTTTGTGGTGACAAAAAACAAGAAGCTGGCAAGGAAATTTTGGCCAAATTCTCCCCAGTTGGTCTGTTACACAGAACCATCTGAGAGGGCTTCCACAAAGTGTCTTTCATTGGCCAGGTGCTTTAGATCAGTGGTTCTCAAACTCCTCACATCAAGTACCACCCCAGAAAATATTTGTCTTGCCAAGTACCATTTTAAAGCTGATACAGATCTATGCCATTTTAAGTTTTATATGAACACATACCTGGGGTGCATGGTAGCAGAGTGGTTAGCGCTCCTGCTTCACAGCAAGAAGGTTAAAAAAAACCATCCTTGGCTGACTGTGGCTGACTCAAAACATCGTCGGCTAACTCTGGTTTTTCTGTGAGGAGTCTGCATGTCCTTCCCGTGTCCTGCAACGAACTGCCCACTGTCCAAGGTGCACCCCACCTAAGGCCCAAAGCTGCTGGGATAGGCTCCAGGCACCTGCAACCCCAAATGGGACTAAGCGGTAGAAAATGAATGAATTGAAAATAATGGGCAACCATGTTTTGTTTTTTTTACTCATTCAATATCCTGTTCTAATAATACATCCATGCCCGTACCACAGTTTGAGAACCACTGCTTTAGATGAATACCTGGTCTGTGATTGGCCGCCTGTGACTACCCAATCAGGGCAATACCATGGTGTTTACATTTATAAGAATAAAACTGTCACCTTATTGTCAAACCTAAAGCATAAGACCAAACAGAATAACAAACCAAAAATCACAGTGCCACACCATTGGTCCAAGCCAGCAGCGGGCTACGCAATGTAAAAACAAATGCCTATTTGGCTGACAGAGCACCTAAAAAATTTAGGATTTTATTGTGTTTGTCAGTGAGATAGGCATGATCCTACTGATCTCATGGTTCCCCTATAATCATCTGTAGGTACATGAGAATGTTTGGAAATGATTTTGAAATCAAGAACAGGGAGTAATCACAAGTCCCATGACCTAATATAGGATTTGTTTGCATAATAATAATGTTCTCCCCCACATACAAATTTCTGAAAATGACCTCTGTAAAGACCGTGTTCTCAGTAAAGATAATGACGTCCCAGTTGGTCCAATTAGGCTATAAAAAAGCCAATTGGCAGAGTTTCTTTTCTTCACAAAATTGTGCTATAATAATCAATTTGTAGTATTAGATGTTCTGTCTGTTTTGGAGCAGACATTTGGATCCATGGCCACTACTCATATTTTACTAAAAAAGTAAAACTGAAACTTCCAGCTGACTACTAGCTCTAAGTTTAGCATTTGCCCAGTGTTAGCAATTATCGCTTTGCTTCCCCTTTGTCTGTTTATGTTTAGGTTCTGCTAGTGTTTGATGCATTGTAGAGAAATACAATGTTTAAATTCTTGAAGCAATAGTCATATGACACTGACTGTTTAAAGCCAGAAGCTGCAAATAAATGCTAGCTTAGTTGTCGGGGGAAAAAGTACATTTAGCTGTTTTCTGTTGGAATATGTCCTTGATGACTTAAAATCTCCACAGACAATACAACTGTTTATCACAAACACAAGGTGCAATTTATATTCATTTATTTATTTAAAAAAGATTTCCATTTTGAAATATGCCAGAACCTATCCATCCCACAGTGTACTGTCCCAGTGAAAACAAGGCTACGGTGTGATCTAAACCCACAAAGCACTATTATAATGTTTTGAATGCACACTCTTTAACTGTGTGCTGCTGTCTTCAGGGAAGTTATTGCCAAACAGGAAACTGCCAAGCCATACTTTAACACTATGTACTTTCTGATTCCTGTTTTTTTTTTTTTTACCGACACCAAAATGTACTATATTGAGCTGCCACACGTATCAGAGAATACACAATTGTCGCTTTTTACCATTGTTTTTGAACCACAGGAAAAGCAAACAAACAGGAAAGTGAGCCATAGCTGTGCCTTTTCCACCAACAGCGCCTCAATCGGTGGTGTAGTCTTTCAAGATGGATGCTTGGTTTAGATAGGTTTCTGTTTCTTTTTCGAAAGTGGCTAGGCATGTGACAGTCCTCTCGTTAAAGAAATACGTCGAAGATTGGAAATATTGTATATAATAGCATAAATGAATCGATAAAGCCGAAAAAGTGGACATTTTTCAGATGATATGGTCTCTTACGCG
Organism: Rhyacichthys aspro; assembly: GCA_036850595.1. Taxonomy (NCBI): domain Eukaryota; kingdom Metazoa; phylum Chordata; class Actinopteri; order Gobiiformes; family Rhyacichthyidae; genus Rhyacichthys; species Rhyacichthys aspro. The sequence continues at coordinate 15,463,363 of CM072153.1, forward strand.
ATAAACGTCGAGGTTTTTTGTAACTTCCTGGTTGTCGCGTTAACATGTCTGTAGAAAGTGGTTTAAATGGTCGTGCGACTTGAGTAAACTTCAGCTCAGGATTCGTTAGGCTTTTCATCACTGTTAGCATGGTTAAAACGAGAGACAGCTGTTTTCCAGTAATGGCAAAAGGAGAAGGACAAATTTCATAAGTGTTGAGCAATGGAAAGTGGCAATGGCGCTGCTTCATCGAGCACAGGTTTTTTTTTAAACCATTTTTCTTGTGTTGTTACAGTTCACAAAGACGTATGCTTAAATAGAAGAGTTTATAAAGATGTGAGAATATAAGTGTTTATTGTTATAAATTCGTCTTTTTAATGTAGATTAACTAGTAGATCTGGTGTCACCGCTGGCAGGACAAACAGTCCCGTCCTTGTAAAGTCTAACTTTCACCGACAACAAGCTGAAAGTGAAAACACCTCGGATTTATGTGCTGGTTGGTAGTCTGCTTGTGTGCTGTGTGTAATCACATATGTTTTTACTTTTAGGTCCTCTTATACCTGTTTCAGACAGTTCTGATGTTTTTCTGAACAACATTTTGGCTCACCTTCAAAGTTCGTATTTGTTTGAGGAATCAAACCACTCTTTCAGATACACGTCTGCTTTTTTGATTAAGAATCCCGCCCTGGAAGACAAGGTCAGTTCATTTCAATAAACCACTGACAAAACATTACCATATGATTGATGTATGTGACAAATGTGTGAGTCAGTTTTTAGAGAACATGGTTAGACGTGAAGATTTCTATTTTAACCAACTTTATTTCCTTATGTCAGTACAATACTTTTCGAAATAAAAGAAGAGAACAGGGATATTCAGAGGAAGAGTTAAAGGAGACCTATGGGTTTTTATTGCTCGATGAACTCAACAAGGTAGGCTACTGACTAACATTAAATCATGCCACACCTTTAAAACGCATGTTGGAACAAATCTCACTACTGATAATTTTATATTTTAAGGCAAAGGCAATTGGAGAAAATGGGGTTCTCACTGGAAATGGGACATGCTCAACTCTTGGAGATCCCTCTAAGGGTAAAACAAGTCTTTCACCTATGAGAGCACTGTCATGTTACAATACAGGAGCAAAGAGAAGGCTCTGAACAGAACATTTAAGTACTCATTAACTACAGTTTTCCCTTGTTATCTATTTAAAAAATATTCAAGTGTTTACCTCCATAGCCATGTCCATTCTCTCAGAGCCTGCTGCTCTGAGAAGTATTCCATGTTTGAGTCCTGTGCTCTTCTAGTGTTGAAAGTGAAACTCACTAAATGTCTAAGAGTTAAGCTTGTACAAAAATGAAAGAGAAAGGGTTTTTAATGTGAAACAGAAACTGTGCTATAATAATTCACGAAAGTAATTTCTATAATGTTACATCTCAATTAGTAGACAAATGGGCTAGATCAAACAGTTTATGGACATGTTTTTAACACATATTTTTTTAGCCTTAGCCTTTTTCATGTATCTCATACAAACATTGTTCAGAGTCCATTTTAGAGTTGTTTTTATTTAAGTTACACTAAAGCTACTCTGTACCACAAGAACAGTGTGTTACACTATTGTGTTGTAATACCTGTCCATGTTTCAACCTGCATTTCATAGAAATATGAATCATATTTAAAATACATACGTTTATAGCTATATCATATACTTACATTTGCCTGAACATTCTCATATTAGACTGGCTACCATCAGCATTTTCACTGGTTAGACACACTTAAGTGAATGGCTAAGAGCTACCTGCCAAACCAGTTTTTGATGTGATTCAATTCCTGCTACACCCATGTTCAGTGACAAACATTGTTCAATTTGTGTCAACGGATATAAAAATGTCCCAAAGAGACAGCTTGAGAGATTTGGTGTATTCTTCTCCTACTGATTGATATTTTGTGTCTTTGACAGCTGTGTAACTGTGCTTATTGTAGACACCACTTATGGAAAAGTCTGCTTTAATTTATAAACAGAGCTTTCTCAAATAAAACATGTAGGAATGTAATAATCAAGCATCACATAGTGATTAAAGTTAGCACTTTCTCTATTCAGGTGTTTATCTATCAATGTACTCTGATTGTCTGGATCTAAACCTTTGGTATCATGGAAAATCTGGCTACATTGCCGTCATACGGCTGACACGGGTAAGAAAAAGTGTTGGTTTTTTTTGGCTATGCTTCATATGATTTTATTTAACAAAGTTTTGTCAACAGGGAAAAGTCAAAAGGGTTCCTGAAAACTACACTCAGAACTTGACTGAACCAACTGTGGGGTTTGATTGCCATGTGTCTGAACAGTTGCCATCAGTTTCTTCTAAAACCAGCTCCTTTCTTGCTTTTGAAAGAACCCAGGTACAATGCCTCTAACCAGTTTGTTTCATTGATTATTCATTGATTGATTCACTATGTTTACATGACACTAAGGTATATTCCACATATTCCCTTAGTCTGATTCAAACAGACCTAAATGAGGCTAATATCTTTATCTAACTTGAATGGCAATGCAATTGGTAGTTAGCCAACATAACTTTATAAGCCAGTTGTTATTTTAGTTTGTTGCTTGCTTATAATGTAGTAGACTGGATTTGGATAAGTGTTCACTTTCTCAGTGAGCATAGCAGAGGTAAGCAAAAAAGAAATGAGGAAAAAAATGAAGACGGCCATAGCTTAGACTGAGACATGTTTATGGCAGCGTATGCTGCAACATGACTAGCTAACCTTTTGGTTGGATGTTTTGGTCTTTGTTCTGACACAGAGAAGGACAGTAGGCAGATTTAGCTGTTCTTGTAAACATAGTGAGTGACTTCTGCTTGAACATTCCTCTTCATTCAGTATTGCATTAAGTATAACATGGACCTGTTGTTTTGATCTTACAGTATTACGTATATGAGCTCCTTGACGATGGAAGCAATACCACTGCACAATCTCCCAGCCTTGCTTGTCCCTATGCTGTTGTAGCGTTTTCATATACAGACAACAAAGTAACACTCGAAACACAACAGGAGAAAAGGTACTTTTAAGAGTGCCACATCCCCAACAAACGGAGATTTCAGTCATCTGGTTACTTACTAATAAGTTATTGATTTTCTCTTTACAGTGAGGAGAAAACATTGTGTAAGTACAATACTATGTTGTCGTTTTTATGTTGTCTTGGCAACTCAGGCCATTACTTAGTCTTTACTCCAAGACTTTTCGTACCTCAAAGAGTCTTTTACCAAAACATAAATGGTGGCCAGTTTAGTAATCGAATTGATGTATATTCTCAAGCATATACTCAGCTCAGTAAGGATGATGTAAACGACACTACTGCTAAAGCTACTTGTATTACACACAAACACTTTGCTTTAGTGTGCTCACTATACACCTTAAAAGATCTAGACAATTTAAAAAGATAGATCATTGCATAATTATATTTAACACTTTTTTCCAGCTTGCCCATACCTACCTTGGATGGGACAACTTCAGATAGGCTCCCAGATTTATAATGTTGGAATTAGATCAACAGCAGGTGCTTTGATACATGCAAAACTGTAAGTTAGTGGTGAAAACTTTATATGACATTTTATTTTTTTATTGATAAATTAATTTGCAGCACATTCTTCTGTTTCAGGCCACCAGCAATTAAAGCCGAGCGGGCCATTTCCATGTTAAATTTGAGAAAGCTGCTGCCAAAAGCTGCCTTTGAAACATGTTTCCCTGGAGAGGGTGCTGTCAAATTATATGTTGATTATTTGAATATGGTTGCTATTATATATTTTACTCAATTGGCCTTTATGCTTTGTTTAGTCATTGTAGATGGCTTCTGCTGCAGTCTGTGCAATATTGTTGCTTCAAGCCTGGAAGAAAAAGAGCAACTGACATCGCTTGTGCAAGAGATTAAAGATAAAGATATTGTGAGTTTTCAGCTAGTGTGAACCATTCAGATTTCATTCATTGTGTAATTCAGCTACTGTTGTTTAATGTCAATAATTGTTTTGCACAAAGATATGCTAATAAGTACATGTTCTTTTGCACAGGCACTTACTATTACATTGAATGATGGGGGTTTTCTTGTCCTAATCCATGGTTCCCACTTCCTCTCACATGATAATGGTAAGTTTTAGTATCTGCTTGGTATTCTTCTGATTTTGAATTATTAAATGATTAAATCTAATTACATCAACCTAGACTGCTTATTTTTTCAGATAATGGTATAAACTTCAAAAAAATACTGCAAGGCCTGTTTGTTTTTCCAGAGTCACAAGTTATCCACAGAGGTGATTTATAGTTCATATATTTTCCTTTTATTTTAAAGATGACTATCATTCCTGTCCTTAACCAGTCATAAACAATTAAACAGAGTTTTATCATGATTTTTTTTCTTTTATAGTCACAAAAGTTGAACAAATGAAGCAGGTGCTTCCAACTGATGTTCTTCGTGTCCTTCCACTGCTAACTTATGCCGAGGGAGAGGTTGAGAAATCATTTGTCAACCCAAATGAAGAACTCCAAGAAACATTTGTGCATCACATGCAAAGTTATGCCTCACTTATAAGTCCTGGCCTTCCATCAAGCCCCTTTCGTGAAGTCATTATCTTTCCAGATCAGTATGATGTGCCCGATGCCCATAAACACCTGTACTCAACACCTGAGTGGACTGACAAGCAATGGCAGAGCCTTAAGTCATACTTGAGCAATCCGGCCTCTTGTCAACTGCCCGTTTGCACAGCTTCTGAAATCTTTGCATCTGGACAAGAAGAGCGGAGGGAGGATCTTGATGATGACATTTACATCTGTTTGTCATCTCCTGAAGAGCCAGCAACCAGCTCTTCTCGCACAGGGTTGGAAGACCAGAAATGTCTAGCATATGTTGAGACCTCACTGGACAAGATACTGTGTGCTGAAGCACAGCCTGATTCAGCTCTTGTCCCTCAGAAATTGGTCCCAACTGGTTTGCAGCCTCAAGAAGCAACAGCAAAGGCTGAAAAATCTGATACGACTGTGCTCACTGAAGGGGATATTAAAGATATAAAAACACCACTGATGCCTCCCACAACTGATGAACCTTCAGAGGAGTTGATTCTCAGTATCACTTCAGCAGCACGAACTGTCAGTGATGAGGGTGTTGATATGATAAAGCATAATGATGATCAACTTACAATGACAACAAAATTACAAGTGGCAACACTGAACTCTTTAAATGAGATTGTGAAAAGCAAAAAGCCATTGAATTCCTCAGATGGCAATAATCCTGTTATAACACAGTGTGAAACGCTACACCAAGGACAGAACATGGGATCTAAAGCTTGTACTGAAACTCCTAGTTTACAGTTAGTCCAAACCTTTGTAGAAAAAGAGGAGTCAGTCTTAAAAGGTCATGTTCCAGAAATGGACATGTCAGAGCACATACCTAGATGTGAAATGCAAAAGAATAAACAAGAACTTCATAAACTCTTCTTAAAAAACACAAAAGAGAAGACAAGAAAAATAGAAGAAAGAGCAGAAGACACACATCATACTGATAGCACATTCTTAAAAGAATTAGAGACATGTTCGCAGAGGAAGAAGTCAGAACGATGGGACTTGAAACCAGTAATCAGTGAATGTGGACAAGTTTTAGTTCCTCATGGCTCTGTAGATATTGAACACATTAAGTCTTTACAAAAGAAACTACAGTCTAAAAAAGATAACCTGACTACCAAAGAATTGACTGTTGATGCCGCTGTTGATACTTGTATCACAAGAGAGATAAAGCAGGAATTAAGCAGTACAACAAAGACTGCATATGATGTGACTAAGCCAACAGAGCCCACTGATGAGAGGAATCTTGGAAAAAGTATTGGTCACTTCACTGTGAATACAGAAAGAAGCAACCAGTCTTCAATTTCCAATTACAAAGACCAACTTTCCACAGAAGAAGCAAAAGAAAACCATTTGAAGGATACCTTAACTTCCATTAAGTGTAAATCGAAAGGGGACATTGTGTTAAGAAAACTGAAATCTGTTATTCTAAGGAAAAAAAGGAAAAAGGATATCCTCAACGATGATTTGAGTGTTAATGGTGCACTGGATGGTGAGTTGTCTCCAAAAAGGGCAAAGGATGACTTACCGTTTGGGATGTTGAAGAGCAGCGATACATGTGCCCAGGAGGCAACTGTTGATGACCAGAAAGTTACAAAGATGTTGTCAGTTGACCCTCTTTTTGCACATGCCCTGGGCCTGACTCCTAAAGGGGGTCCAGATAAGAAAACACTGGATCCTCTGGATCTAAATTCTCTTCAAAGGAAAGACTTATCTGATGCACAAGAACCTGATATAGCCAAAGAACCTCCTAGCAGACAGCACCCCCCTGTATCTCCAAAAGGAGCAAGAATTAAAACACTTAAAAAGCACCAAAACATTCCTGCCGAACAAGTCAAAAAGAAATGTAAGTAATACTTAAGACTCTTGCTCTTATTTTGCTTTTTTTGGGTGTCCACACAATGTTTTAGTTCTTGCTATTTTCACTTTGCTTTTCACTCACTTTTTGGTGGCGTGGCATTGCATTTTTATTAATCTTGCACCTGGCAACAAGTTTGTTGTAAATATGTATTTCGAATGCTTTCAGTGAAGTACTTTATATTTTCATGCTTTTCTTTGTCTTCTTTGTTTTGTCTTCACAGGGTGGTTGCATTTTCAAACCCCAGCTTGTTATGCTGAAAAACAATACGAAGGGTGTTCTAGGGATATATCAGTCAGGAAGACCATTAAGGGGAAAAAAAACACTTGTTCATCTTCAGATGCTTTGAATTTACTTGCTGACTTGGCACTTTGTGCCAGTAATGACCAGGTTTCATCACATCCACCCCAAGAGAATTTGAGAGAATCTGAGTTGAGTTTGAAGAAGTGTGATCTTACAAAAGATGTTACCAGTCCTGAACATGAGTCAGTTCTTCATGCTTTGCTTAGACAGCCTGCTGCTAGACCCATTCAGCCGCTTGAGCCTCCTTCACCACACCTTGTCGGAGAGAGTGAATTGGGTGATGTGATATGCAGAGAACATGCTTACTCATTGCCCCCATCTTCCTCTTTACTGTTGGCTTTGCCAGCACATTTCCAGGTATTGCCCTTAAATGGTTCCACCAGACTCCTGCACCATCCTCAGAAAATGTGGGATGGATTCCAAGCACTACAACAAGACCTTAAAAAACAAACTTGGTGTAGAAGAAAGTTCCGGCTCTCACGCACCATTGTTAATAAGGATTTGTCTGTTCAAGTCACAAGACATTGGAAGGAAAATTATGACTTTAATCTGGACAGCAGGTTCACTGTTCACTGTTCAAATCCAAAGGACAAAGCCATCAGCAGAGCTTTACATGGGTATGTCTAAAGTTTAACTTATTCTTAAGGAAGAGATTTTTTGTAATGAAGTTTACTGAAAAACTAGCTTTTAGTTTGCATGCAGAATGATCTGTTAACTAAAAGAGCTAATTGTTGTTTGTTTACATTTTAACAGCCCATGGGATTTTTCCATTCCTGTCACCAATGAAGAAGTGCAGCTCATTGTTCACATGTGGATAGGACTCTTTTACAGTCGGTCAACAGCCAGGTTCTTCCACCTTGATCCAGACTCAACATTTTCATTTTCAGAGGACAATGATGTTTTGGATGGAATGAATCTGTCTAAAGAAAAGAGATCTGAGCAGATTCACTCAAAGACTGTTTCGAGCAACCCTTCACTGAGTGTAACAGACAATTTTGATTCACAAGCTTTAGATCTTAGCAAACCCAAAAACTCTATGGACCAGGGTTCTGTTGTTTTGGACTTATCGGGGAAATCCTCTGGTGTACATGTTTCAACTTTGAATCCTGAAGTCAGTGAAAAAGAGCATAATGGGCAAAATGATGTTCTTCAAATAGTGGATTCCTTCAAAGCACCAGGACTTCAAGAGACAACTAATTCCAAGGTTTGGATGATTTTGTTACAGTTGGTCTTTGGGGATCTTAATGAATCATGATACATTAGTCCTGTGTTTACAAAACTTGTAACAACAAAAATTTGTAACCCAAAGGTAGGAGAATCTAGATTTTATTTGGGTTACCACAAAATCTGTCTCATCAAATAACCAGGCATGTGTCCAGCCTTACTCCCATTTAAAACAGTAACGGCCCCAATCATTGAGTGGTGTTTACCTAGCCTGGCCAGCCAGACCAACTTTCTCTTTGTATTACATACAGAGAAAGTTAGTCTGGGATCGATGGATTTAAACAGGATTTCAAGGCAGGACCATGGGCAGAACTAACGCTCGCTGAGTGAACCAATCAGAGAAGCCACGGATGTGACGTAAGGAAAGCGAAACTTATTCTAGTTGTCAACAAACCACAGCATACACCAGCGTGGCTCGAGAGAGAAGATGCTTCGGTGACAGTGAATGACTTCTGTTGTTTTTGTCAGAAAGATCTGAGGACACGGGGTGTAATATCGAGTTTAGTGCTTATTTCGATCGTTGTAAGCTACCGAAACCTGCTACTGTTTTCTCGCGCTCAATATGACGGGAAACAAAATCCCGCCTCCCTCGCTACGATTGGTCGGAAAGAAAGCGCCGGAGCAGAAATCGGAGGCAGATTGGGCGATTCCAGACTAACTTTCTCTGTATGTAATACAATGAGAAAGTCGGTCTGGCTGGCCAGGCTAGTGTTTACCATTATGCCACTGACAAATGTCTGTATGTTGTTTTTACAGTGTTACTGGAATATTCTGCACTCCACAGGAAGTACCAGAGAAATGAATATCAGCAGCTTCCATGCAAATCAAAGGACGTGTATTTCTTCTGAAATGAATGAAGCCTTTATTCCCTTATGGAAAGGGATACAAAACACTCTCATTCAGTCAGAGAATGTCTTGAAGCCCTTAAAGTCTAGCCTTGTGTTAAGTGGATTCTACAGAAATGAGAAAACACTGATGGGGTTGTTGGAAGGACATGAATTAGGGTCTAAAAAACAGGTCACATGCCAAACTCAACCAAGTAATAGGTTTCACTCAGTTGGTCAAAATGAATTCAAAGAAAGTAAAACAATGCAAGTACAAGAGAATCCATTGAACAAAGACACCACTAGAGCTAATAAGAATCCTACAGCAAGAGAGATAGATCCAGTGAGCAGTAAACATGTTTTGGAAATTAAGAGGAAATATTTGGAGAAACTTAAAGCTGCATCTTCAGGGCTAGCTGACCTGGTCATGGATTGTTCTACACCTCAAAAACATAAAGAAGATGACGAGCGCTTTGAGAAGCACTTGCAGGAGGATGCTGAAAATCCATCAGAGAGCAGGCTAAACGCCGGTCCAGAGTTGCAGTCTAATACACTTTGCTCTAATGGAATTGTGTTGACTAACAAGAATGCTCTTTCAGACAAACCTGTAGTTGCTTTGTTAGATAGAAAGGCAATTTGTGTAGAAACTACAGCTGGGCAAAAATCAGAAAGTGATATTTGTTTGGCACCATTAGTTATTGCAGAAAACATGAACACTGGCTCAGAAGGCATTTCTGTTGGTGTGTCAAGCACAGAGGCAAAGGATCACGCAGCAGGACAATGTGAGACAAGGGATGGTCTACCTGATTGTGCAGTTCCAGATATCAAAATAAATCAAGAACCAATGGTTGAAAACACTGCTCCCGAAGCAACGGATTGTTGTTCAATGTCTCAAGATGAGGGAAGAAAAATATTTGAAGAGCAAATGACTGCTAAAACAACAGTGCCAAAAGAGGATGTTGAGAAGACCTACAGTGGAATTGTAATTCCATTTATTGGAATGGACATGTCTGTTGAGTATATGTTGCAACCTCAGACTTCAGATGCAAAAGGCAAGAATGATGATGTTGGAGATACAAAGGTGATGCCATTGATCACTGGTTCTACTAGCACTGAGGTAATAACAACTAAGGAGGTAAAAAACGCAGAAAATAATAAGCACAGTCAACATGCAGAGCCACCTGTTGGTAAATTGTCACCTCCTGATCAAAGTGAAATCAGCCATCCATCGGGCTGCAGAGAAAGTGAACCTGATGACCGTTGTCCTACACCAACTATTGATGAGAAACCTTATGTGTACACAACACATTCAGACTTAAATTCCAGAAAACATGCTTTAAATAAAATTGCTCTCAAAGAGCAAAGCAGAAAATCTACCCCTGTAATGGATGAGCCTCTTGTTGAACCAGAATCAACAACACTGAACAGTGCTTCTGTGTCTGATTATAGCGTTCAGTCTGACATTGATCTACGAACTCTCAGAACTTTGCAAAGCTTAGACGAGTTCCTGTCCACATTACAGTACAAATCCAGTCCATTTGATTCAACAAACAATAATCCAACACTTTCCTCAAACAATAATAGTATATTCACTAACACACCCCCAACCCAGATTTCATCTGATTTTAAAGATAAGAAAATAATCACAACAAAGCCATCTAGCGCTCCAGTCTATAACCAACAAGTAGTTCAGTCTGAACCTTCAGAGTATTTCTACATATCACCTTTCAAAGATGTACTTGGAGTTATGCAGCAACCCAAGCAAAGACATCGAGTGTCTGCTTATGTACCCACTGTTAGCCCACTGGCTAAAGTTCAGGACGCTCCTTTGCAGCAACAGCAATATTATTCCAGCAAACCCGTTTGTTCAGCAGAGGGGCCCGTGAAAAGTAATGATGACAAAGAGAGTCCTAAGATAAACACAGCAGCATGCTCCACCAGTCAGTGTCCTGTCATGGCTGTGAGACCATTCAAAAGTGATGATGGTCAAGGAGATGGTGTCCCTGAAGACAAGCCAATCCAAAATTCCTTTTCTGATCCTTTACAACCTAAACCTAGCATTTTGTTGTCTGCAAAGAAAACAATAAGTTTTGTGAACGGGCCAATGTATGACAACCAAGAGCCCAGTGAGGACAGTGCTTTAGATCATTTGGCCTCAAACAAGTGTAGATTTACTTCTGAGAAAGCTAAACCTGGCCAACAAAACTCGTATGAGCAGCAATATGCAGACAGTTTAAAGGCACCGTTGTCTTCCTCCTCTATGCAGTCATTTAAAACAGTTAAAAGCGGTTCCAAGCATGGGGATGGGCATGATCCACCCACAGAGCCTCTAGATGAGAAGGTTGGGATAATGAATAACACTCACTTTGGTGATGAAGATATCTTAAACAACTCAACATCATTTGTGGATTGCAAAACTAATAAAATCACAGATTATAGTCTAGGAACAGAAGGCTCACTTATCTGTACAGTCTCCAATACCAAAAGAAAGAGATTGTCAACTTTCCTGGAAAAGGTTTCTAAGCGATGCTTGCAGGATGACCAGACTCAGTCATCAATGGACCAGGAGTGTCTCATCTTTTTAGATCAAATGAAACGGCTTATAAAAAGGAGTAAATGGGATCACCCTGGCCAACAAACCCAGTGTGACCAATCTAACACCCCTTTCTCTAGTCCTGTGACTGTGCGTTTTTCACATCTAAAGGAGCAAAATGACTCATTTGATGACATTGAACCAACATCATCATTTGTCGGACAAATAATCAGTGTAGACATGTCTGACAGGGAAGTATTAAGAAATACTCCACAAAAAGGAAATACTTCAAAGCCTCAACCTTATGGACCATTGGAGCATGCTGGGGTTTCTGCTGTAACTACTGAATGTGCAAAGCTGTACCAGAGTATCATGAATAAGATCTGTTCAGGAAAAAGGATTACAGCTCTTCCTAAGGATTTTTACATGACTGAGCCAGGTGATTCAACGGCTGATTCAAGTAACTACTTTGACTTCTGCAGTCAAATGAAAAGAGAGATGGATGATAGTTTTCGCAGTAATCTTAATTCTGTGGTGAAGAAATCCTGCAAAAAGAAGAACAGATTTTTCCTATTAGTCACATCAGATGATGTCTTCTTTAACGAAACCAAGGTAAGGCTGCTCATATCTACCTGAACTGGATTTATTTCAAGCAATAATTAGTGGTGTTTTTAAGCATCTGTATACATAGATTTGTAGATATTTGTTAAGTTGTGGGTCCCAAAATCAAATTGAATCTTGATTGTATTGTGGCAGGATTTGTGACATCACAAAATCTCCACGGAGTATAACATTTTACTGCAATGAAACCAAATGTTCATCAGTAATGCAGTTTTAAACAGCATAATGAAACTAAATGATAAAACATCAGTAATATATTTGTGTGTTCAACATTCTAATAATTATTGCTGTGTTTACATGCAGAGCTTAGTTGGACGATGCTCATAGCTCTATTAATCCGTCTAACTGGACTTTTGTCTTTGTCCCTGTTTTCATGCAAAGGAGAGTCAATACAATACAAACAATAAATCCATTATGAATGCTTTAGGCAAGATGGTTGCGAGTTCAAACCAAGACCTTTCTGTTAGGAGTCTGCATGTCCTCCCCGTCTTACCATGGGTTCTCTTTGGGTCTGGTCTGGCTTCTTCCACCGCCCAAAGACATGCGTGTATAGGTCAAATTGCAACTCTCAAGTATCCCTAGTGAATGACTGATAGAGTGAATGGTTGTCTGTCAGTGTCTGTCTCTAAATGTCAGCCTTGCGACTAACTGGCCATTGTCCAGAGTTGCTGGGATAGGCTCCAGTCATCTGCGCCCCCAAATGGGAATAAGTGGAAGAAAATGAATGAATAAATTAATGAATGCTTTATGCACAACAATAACTTTCGGTTGCTGTTTTAAAGGCTCAGTTGGAAGCAGAGGGCCATGTATCTGTGCATCAATCAGACCTCGGAGAGAGCAGTTCTTCACCTTTACTTATCATCATAAGAAATGAAGACATTGCAGAGCACATTTTTGAGGTTAATATAATTTCTGCAAAAGAGATTAGAAATAAAAATTAGGCAATAGATGAGAATGTATAATGACTTTGCTCTCTGCTATCCTAGGTCCCGCAACTGCTTAAGCTAAGAATGTCACCAGCTGTGCAGTTTGCAGGGATTGATGAACCAGATGATGTGATAAATCTAACTTATCAGGAGGTCTTCATCAAAGGTGGTTTTGTGATGTTTGACGGAGGGGCAGTGGAGTCTCTAAGCCCTAGTAAGTAAAACTGTAGTTAGACTGTTGAGATGATGTTTGGTTTATTTTGTCTGTTTATCTCAAAAACTTGCCTCAATGTTTGATATTTAGGTAACATGAAAAAGGTCTCTGATATATTGCAAAAGCTAAGCCAAAGAGGGAAATGGAAATGGGTGTTACACTACAGAGACAGTCGTCGCCTAAAAGAGAATGCAAGGTATAGCTTATCTTTCCAAGGTACAGTAATTGATGGTCTCGTGGTCTTTTAAACAAAATGGCTCTTATTATTCCACCTTCATGTAGGTTATGTGCTGATGCAAAGGAGAAAAGGCACTTATTGAGCAGGTGCCAAGAAGATGGATTATTGGACATTTTGCCTTACCATGAGTGTGACCTCATGTCGAGGGAGCAACCTGATTATCTGCAATGCCTTTGCCACCTGCAGGTCCAGAACATATCTGCTCGTTACCCTGTATTTGTGACTGGTAAGACACTAATCTCTTCTTCTTCTTACTTAATATTTTACATATCTAGAAGGGCAAAAAACAGGGTGCCTGAAAAAAATCTATCAAATAAGCCAAATTTTGAAATTTATTGCACTTTTTGTCATCCCACTTAAAATCATAACCATACACAAAGTATCCTAAAGCTTCTGTTTCTTTGTGTAAATCTGTATAAAATGTAAAATAAGTGTTTTGTTTTCCATACAGATTCTGCAACAGACAGTGCATTTGAAAATACTGGGATCTTGACAATGACCGTCAACTCTTTCTTGATGGATTTACTCAGTAAAAATATTTACAGCGTTACCTGAGAAAAGGTTGAACTGATGATGGGGAAGGACAATTAAACACACAATGTCCTATATTAGGTACAGCTTTCTCCTTTAGATGAGAAAACATATAACATTTATTATTCAGTAACACTATTTCAGCAGAATGTAGAATGAAGGTAAAATGACAATCATGTCAATGTGCATTCAGGTGGCACTACTTACGCTGTATTGAATATGTTTATTGCAGTTTTATTGCAAATGTGATTTTAATCTGATTATAGTTTTTCTGCTCTAAAACCTTGACTTGATACTTATTTATCTTTCAACTGTTTAAAATGTTTGCCTCAAGTTTGGGTTTTGAATTTCATTGTTGTAATTGTTGTATTTTTGTACAGCTGAGCGGCTCTGTGATTATTCTATGTAAGATATTTAATAATAAATCAACCCTGGAGTTTGTACGGTACAGTGACTGAGAATAAAGATGTTTCCTAGTGCTGTGCGTCAGATATAAGTCCTGACTAATGTTAGGAGCCATCACTGTTATTTTGTCCACCTTATTTGTCTCACTGAGTGCCACCACTACTACACATACAACATTAGACATTCTCCAAAATCCTGTTTACAATTTAATCTGCAATCCTTCAGCAATCCATTTTTCAATGTTTTATTTTTTTAATGAAAAATAATATGAAATCAAGAGTTATAATAAATACAGAATTTAATATTGCCAACATCCTCACAAAACAGTGCACGAGTAACTAAACCACTAACACAAGAATGACTAATCCACCAGGAGAGTGCCTCAATGAGATGCAATGTATTAAATAAGCTGTTCTATTTAAATGCAATAGTTAAAAGTGGAGTTGTTGCTAATTGTAATGTTATGAATAGACAGTTTTTTATCTGAGTTGTATTTAATATGTTTTACTTGGCTTTTGTTAATGAATACCTATAATTGCAGTTGGAGTTATAGAGCGTACAGAAAAAGAACTGCCAATAAAGAATAAAATGTGTTGCTCTAAGAGAAAGATTTCTAATGTTAAGTTAAGATGCCATGTTTTTCAAAAGTATCTATGAGCTGAATTTAAAGGTAAGGTGTTTCTCTTCAATCCAATTAATCCAGGAATAATTTGGTTTTCTAAGATGAAGTCCTTCCAAATCCCACAGTGATATATTTTACTTTTGCTTTCACATTGTTTTAGATTGAGTCAGTGTTCTCAGGATAAGGTTGTAATCTTCCGGCCAAAGTCCATGAGTTACTTTAAATATTATTCATGCTTATTAGTCTAGACAGAAGAAAATGATGAAACCCGCATAAATGTTTAAGCTGTATTAAAACGCTGTCAGATAGCTTCAAAGTGTTTTTTTTAAACACTTGAATATCACGGCAGTTTCCTTTATCTTTGTCGCAGTAACCTGTTGCTCAACTTTAGCAGCACTGTAACCTACACTAATATGACATAATTGAAAAATTGGTAGCAATATTGGTTGTCCGTTTAATTCTAAAAAACAAATTATGTATTCATAATATTTTTAGCGTCTAGTAACGCCGTGGATAACGTTTCAGCGCGTTTTTACGCAGTAATGAAGCGCGTCAATACCACAGAAACGTTGTGGGCAGCGACCTTTGAGTTGCGCATGCGTAGTCTAGATTTCGGGGATGTGTCTATCGATGGAATCAAGATGGCGACTCTGGCAAAAGCGCCAATATATTTACTGAAGTAGATGTCTAAAATTAACCGCATTAGTCGGTTTTTACAAGCCCCACTGGGGTTCTGTGAAACATGAAGACCCGAAGCATGTTTTGGAAGAGGAATTGACCGAAATTCAGACCGTAACAAAGTCAGCGAGATGTGCGAGAGCTATGCCCGCTCGCTGCTGCGTGTTTCGGTGGCGCAGATCTGCCAGGCTCTGGGCTGGGATGCGGTTCAGCTCACTGCATGCGATCTGCTGTCCGATGTGCTGCACAGATACATTCAGCAGTTGGCTAGAGTCTGTCATCGCTACTCTGAACTCTGTAAGTGACTCATTTACTACATCGGTTACTTTTTTAACCCCAAGTACACGATCACGCTCCTTTGACTGGCGCCCCCTAGCACAGCTTCATATGTCAAAAGTACCGTAGCCCCTAAGTAGTTCCTGTGTATTATTGTTGTTATTAGTGAGCATTATTTTCAGCTTTGGTAAATATTTTCACAAAAGATATATCAGTAAAGGTTCTTAATCACCTAGGTCAATGTACGCGACTGAAGCTTTTCAAATTGACATGAAAGATTAATTATTATTTTTATACAGTTGTATTTCTTTCCCTTTCACAGCGTTCATTTAATTGCAAAGGAAGAAATTCATTGTACAGTGAAACCTTTTTCTTTACTGTAACAAAAATATTTTTAATTATGTTAAGAAACCCTCTTAGTCACTGAGAAGAGAGAGTTCCCTTTGAACTTTTTCACTCATAAAACCTGTTGATGTTTATTATTTATTTAGCTTATTTGTTCATTATTGGGATGCCTAAGATAAATGTGAAAAAACAAAAAACAATGGAGTCCACAAGAAGCATTACCATAAGTAAATATTAGTTTTCATTCTGCATTTTAGATGGAAGAACAGACCCAGTGCTGGATGATCTCGGCCAGGCCTTCAGGCTCATGGGAGTCAGTCTCAGTGAACTGGAGGACTATGTCCACAACATGGAGCCTGTGGCTTTCACCCATCAAATGCCACTCTTTCCTGTTAGCAAAAACAATGTGCTCCAGTTTCCCCAACCTGGCGCCCGAGGCGCAGAGGAAAGGAAGGATTACATTCCAGATTATATGCCACCCCTGGTCTCACTGCAGGAAGGTGAGTTTTTATCATTCTTGCTGCTAAACAGTGTTGTTACAAGTCCAGGTTTCATTTACATTCCTAAATTGTATATGCCTGTTCCTGGAGCAAGGCAGCAGAGCTGTATCTGTACGAGTTTGTTTTCATTTTTCATTTCATTTAGTATTTAATGCTAATACTGTTATTTTGCCTCTATTAGCCTATTAATGTCGTCTATTTTGGGTTTCATTTTCTTCATCTTTTCTATAGTAATAATAGTATTGTATCTCTTTGGAGTTATGATTCATGCTTTAGTTTGAAAGTTCCAGCCCAGGTATGGCATAATTAACATATGTATGTGAAATAAAATGTGTCTAGCAGGCAATATGGGCATATGTTTTTTATAGAGATGAATAAATGTTTGTAAGTGAATTAATCAATAGAAAACCCAAGTTACTGTTTGGACATTCTCTTTTTTGACCCTCGCAAGAAATAGTCAGGGCGGTGACCATTTGATTAGATTAATTTGCATTATGTATTATGTATACTTAATTTAACTGATAATTTTCTGGAATTAGAAGAATGTTATGCTGTTATAACCAGTAACTACAAACACTGTAACCCCCCCTTACCTATTCCCTTACTGTTTTAATTTGAAAAACATTACACAGAGACTAAAAGCTTTATTTTCTTTCCTTTTCAGAAGAAGAGGAGGAAGAGGACCTTGCTGACATGGGCACCTCTGCTGAAGCCATGCAGGTGGCACTAGAAGAGGAAGAGGAGGAGATGGACGAAGAGGAGACTGTCAATGATGAGAACCACCCATTGAAGCGCCATCTGGACAGTCCTCCTGATGCAACTCTGGGCATGATGCCTTCCAAGAGACCACGAATGCACCCTGGCCTCAGCCCAGAGTGGGGTGAGCCTAGGGAACCCCTTACCTCTTTAAACCCGCAACGTGTTCCCCCAGGAATACTGCCTTCTCATGATAGCCTTGACCCCTTGTCACCTGAAACACCCTCAGGAGCTTTGCCCTCATTCAGGCCTTTGGTTCCTATGCTACCAAAGCATGATCAAAAGGTCCTTACCACTCCAGGAAGAAAGACTAAGGCATCATCCCCAGGTAGACAAAGGACTAAATCCCCTAAAGGTTTAATTCCTGCTCCAGTGGGCAGCAGTCCTATACGTTCTCCCAAGCCATTTAAAGAAAGGAAGAAATCCCCTGGCAGAACTAAAAGTCCTAAAAGTCCCAAGAGTCCAAAGACAGGTTCTGCAAAAGCTTCTCAACCCCAGAGCAAAACGGACATTGTTCATAAATTACCTTTGTCGACGCTGAGTGAAAGAATGGGCAAAGAGAACATCCATATGCGTCAAAATATAGACGACCAGGAGTTGGCTGAAGGCTCCTTTCTAAAACTAGAACCTGATAATACAGCCATAGATGCGTCCATAGATGCAGTAATCGCCCGAGCTTGTGCTGAGCGGGAGCCTGATCCGTTTGCTTTTTCATCTGGCTCTGATTCGGATAGCAATGGGTTCTCCAGCCCGAGGAGATTGACCATCATGGAGCCATCTACACCCAAACACTTAATCGGTGCAGGCCACGGACTAAAAGACACATCTACACCTCTTCATCTACAGCCTCATACAGGTGGCACAAACTGGAGTCTGGATGCTTCAATCGACGAGGTGATCAGAAAAGTAAACCAAGGAGGTCCCTCTGCCCCTACTCTAAAACAAGAAGAATATGCCTCTTCAGGATCAGCCTCCCCACCTACACCCGAACCACTGCTCAAGGCATTTGAGGACAAGAATAAGGCTGTGTCGTCACTGGATGTAAAGAAAAAGTTGAAGAAAGAGCTTAAAACTAAAATGAAAAAGAAGGAAAAAGATAAACCAAAAGACAAAGACAGAGAAAAGGACAAGAGCAAGCTGAAGGAGAAAAACAAGGATAAAAACAAGGATAAGGGCAAGGACTTTTCCAAGGATGGCAAGATGCTGTGGAAGGAGTTTGGAGTGAAGGACGAGGAGGACTTTGGTCAGCATGATTTCAGTCTACCTGAGAGCTCCATCAAAATAAAGTCCAGAGATGGAGACGGCTCTAAAAAGGATAAGGAGAAACATAAAGACAAAAAGAAGGACAAGGAGAAAAGCAAGAAGGACAAAGATAAGAAAGACAAGGGCAAAGACCGGAATAAAGATGACAGGCAGAAGCAGTCCGCCCTTGCCCCCTTTGCCCTGGGTGAGATCTCGCCACTCTTCAGCCCCTCAGCCTGCATTCGCATGCCCCCCATACTCCCTGCTCTGCCCCCTATTCTCCAGGACAAGGAGGTGAAGAGCAAGGAGAAGGACAAGAAAAAAGAAAAGAAGGAGAAAAAGAAAAAGAAAGACAAGGAGAAAGATAAAGAGCGAGAGAAGGCCAAAGAAAAGGAGCGGGAAAAAGAGGAGAAAAGGAAGGAGAAAGAGAGGGAGAAGGAAAAACGGGAGAAAGAGAAGGAGAAAGAAAAAGAGAGAATACGACTGGAGAAGGTGACTTATTTGTATCAGTTTGTCTTTACTCCTGTTTAAGCTCCTTTCTGCCTTTAGCTTCTTCCATTTATGCAGAAGAGAGTAAAGCAAAAATACAGTATGAGCTTTTATAGGGAGGAGAGGCATCTACACAAGGTTTACACAATGCAGCATAAGAAATGAACAGTAAAAGCACACGGTTCATTTAAAAAAACAAACACAAAAATAGCATATTACACACATTTAGTTTTGTTGCGCCGATACCTCTGCATGCATTACATAGAACTATTTACCATGTTAAAGGTGAAGCGTAAAAAAGAAGAAATGTAAGTGACAATGGCACTAACTACACCCATCTTGCTTCAACAGGTTAAAATTGATACACCAGTTGTCCTCCCATCTCCTGTCATCCCCAGACTGACCCTCAGAGTGGGAGCTGGCCAGGACAAAATGTAAGACTGTGAGCACAGTGAGCCTGTCCATGAAATTACATTTTGATTGTTTTGTTCCATGAAAGGCATGTTATTATTGGCTCGCTTTATTCAGTGACATGTAAACACTTGAAACACTTGTTTTGGATTGAAGAAAAAATGGTGGCTGTTCCCAGAGGCTTTGTTTTGTAACTAGTGCCATGTTATTACAAGTAAGGTAGAGAATATGAGATTTTTGTCTGAGAAAGGATCAGACTCTCACTATAATGTTTTGTGGGTACATTTTATATAGTCAGTGTAAAGTATGGCTTTCTAAGTTTTGTCAGCTTTATCTATTAACATGTATTCATTCATTTGTCTAACAGTGTTATCAGCAAGGTGGTTCCAAATTCGGAGCCTAAAACCCCAGCACCCAAAACTCCTGTTGCCAAGTCAGGACCTGGAAACCGCCCCCGGACACCGCCACAGCCACCCATCCTCTCCCCTGTTGTTCCCATTCTGCCCCCTCCTGCTTCCCCACTGCCACCGCCCCCTGCACCTCCGTCGCTTCTTATGCCTGCCCCGATGCTCTCCCCAGCCACGTCCCTCAAGACACCGGTCCGTAGCGTTGTCACTGAGACAGTCAGTACTTATGTGGTAAGTGCTCATAGTTTCGATAAGTCTATTTACCAATGATATGTAAAGACAAAACTGTTATTGGTATTGTGATAAAAAAATATAAAAAGACTTTTATTACTCCCACAGCAGGTAAATGTGTCATAGGAACAGGCAGCAGTTGAAGCGTGAGAAAAAGAACATGAGAGGAAAACAAGAGAAAAAGAATAAGAGCATATTACCGTACAGTAGTTTTAAAGTCTATATAGAAGACACATTATTGCACCCTAAAATAAAAACTCTACTAAAAGTATCACACATAGTGTATTGTGTACGATACGTAGGCGATATATATTGTATATTAACAACACAATGCCTTCTGATCTCTTTTTTAAATCTTAGATTCGAGATGAATGGGGAAACCAGATTTGGATTTGCCCTGGGTGCAACAAACCTGATGACGGAAGTCCAATGATTGGCTGTGATGACTGCGATGATTGGTACCATTGGTAAGACATTAATACCTGCCATTTGACCAATTTGTCTACTACAGTAGCAGTTAGTTGGGGAAGTGATTGCACTAACCTTTTCTCGCATAGTGTGTGTTTTGTCTAAGCCGTGTGTGATTACAGACTTCAAGACTTTTTATGTTAGTAGATATGCATTGAGTGGAAATGTAAAACTTGCCTAACTTTTCTTCTTTATTCTCTTTTTATTTCTTTGACAGGCCTTGTGTTGGGCTCCTTACTGCTCCTCCAGAGGACCAGCCTTGGTTTTGTGTTAAATGTTCCAGCAAAAAGAAAGACAAAAAACATAAGAAGAGGAAACACAAACCACACTGAGACTATGCAAAAGGCACATTTTGGACTTTCTTGGAGCCATCAATGAACACTTACAGCAAAAATACACTTGATATTCCCTTCTGATGATTTTGTAATAATGACAGCCACAATGTAGTCCAAAGTGGTAAGAAGGGCACTTCCCACAGCCCATATCAACTTTTGGTTCTTACGTGGGCTTCACATGGTTAGCTTGTTTTGGATGTCTAGTTGAAAAGATCATGACAAATACATTTGAGATCAGTTAGCAATTTATATAAATCTCACAGCAGAACCAGAGGTTAAACATTGATGTCATTATTTCTGTTCAAATAGTCTTGTTCCAAAGGAAAAACATCTCTGTAAAAGCTTACTTTTTCTGCAGTGTTATTGAATTGTCATGTATATAAGGATGATGGCTTTGGGTGTGTATAAATGTGTAAATACCAACTTTACCAAGCCAAGTGCATTTTGTTCTTAGGATTCGACTTGTTAAATCCATTTTCAGAGATATTGGTTTTTAACTCAAATGATTTTTTTTCTGTAATTTCTGTATATTTTTTAAATTTAAAGTTTGTATTTTTATTTTTCCGCATATGGATTTGTCCTGGAGTTATACTGTGGCTGTGCTGTAATGTAAGTCATTTTCGCTGATATTTCAATATTAAAGATGAACAGTCTGTGTACTCACAGACTTTAACACAAATCTCATTACCCTACCAAATTGTACACAGATTGACCGTTTTTCCTATCTTCCATGATGCTGTTTCAACTTACACACATATACATTTGCATACATACATTAACTTACCTCTCATTTGACCAAGCTGCGTTTGGCACATTAGCCTGGATTAGTAGCACCCATATAATATGAACAAACACCTAAATATCGTACAGACTTAGTGCAGTATATCCAAACACTGTGAGGATTGTAGGTGGTTTATATGGATTTATTTACAGCAGACTTGCTTTTCCCTCAATGACCACACGGTGTCATTCTTCAAACACAGACACTGCAGCATGGCACCTATCACATGCTTCGATTCTCTGAGAAATGCAGCACACTCCATTCCACGCCCGTAAAAGACAAGTTTTTTATTTTACAGACACTTTATGCATTACAAAGGTGACTTATGCATTTGTAATCTTCACCTTAAAGTGACTCTTCCTGCTATGTAAAAGAGCATGGAAGAGTAGTACATCAGAACAGAGCAAAATGTTCATTTGCTTATTTATTGGTGTAGTCATTTTGATGAAGCAGCAGTCTTGAGTAAGTTTTTCCACTCTTTGAAGTAAATGTAGCAAAGAATGACTCTCAGATGGTCATTGTTTATCTGAAGATGGAGTACTTGCTGCTCACTCAACTCTTGTAAAGATCCTTATCTACTTTGCATTATCTGGAATTCATCAAACCTTTAGTGCATTTTAATACAATGAGTTTTCACAGTAACACACAGGTTAGGCCTAATTTTTGGGTTCAAACTGTGTCTGAGGTTGCTCTATTTTTGTGTCTCCTCTTAATGGCCTATTTTACTGGCTTCCAATAAGTTTAAATCAAAGAGGAAGTGGAAAAAGTGATGTGAGAGCAGAAAAGAAGGAAGTAAAGGGACTCTTGCACTCACAAAATGAGCTGATATGTCAATGTGCTGTATCTTTTTTATCATTTCAAATGCACTCATGCATGACCACATGAACAGTCAGTAGTCTGTGTGACAGTATATTACACCTACTATAGCCTGCTGAGCACTTTGGTGAAATATTATTAAGTAAATGCTTTAAGGAGAGGACAGTAATCAAGGGTTTGTCATACTCTACAACACCATGTAGTAGATTTAGTTTTCAGTGCTAAAATGCTACCGTGCTAACAGCTGATCTCTGTCTGGAGCCCACTTGAATCACACATGCTGGTGTCAGGTCTCCTTCACTCAAAGCTTGTTGCTAGCATCTGTTGGATCGTAAATTGTGCTGCCAAGTGCCAGTAAAACAGAGCTCTTGCATTTCTCGTATAAAAAGATTAAATCCAAATTACAGTAATAATTCAAAATGTAATAACTTTCCAAGTGGAGCAGCATAGCCCAAGCTCATAAAAAGGATATGTTGCTACTAAACGTACATTTTAAAAACAGATGAGTCTAATGCTAAATAAGATATCGGCGCACAAAGTTTAATGTCGTCTAAACAGTACTTGGCATTAGTAAATGGTACAAAACACAATGTGCACTGAGCCGTTACAGTTTCAGTTTGATGTAGCCCACAAAAACACAGACATTATTTGTCTGTGAGACCAGTCCCAAGGGAGCCTTAAAGTCATCAAAAGGAGAGCTCATGGTCGCTTTGACTCATCACAAGACCTCCTGCAATGCTGCAAACATGTGCTGTTATTGGGCTTATTACACAGCAGGCGTGAGGCTGCGGTGTGCACTGAGAATGACTAATGCCCCCTTTTGTATAACAGTGGATGCAGTTTTCAAAGACTCATTGAATTTCAAATGTATTTCTTTCATTTTACGTTGTTATATTTCTCTAAAATCATTGTTTCAGTGGTGAGCATTTTTCGTCACAGATGATGATTAGACCATACATTTTAGTGGAGCTACAAGGATTAGAGCAAGAGGAAAGGCCTTCAGTGCTTTGTTCTGTGTGATGCTTGTGGCCATGACAGTCAAACTAAGCAGCAACACGTCATAAAGAACAGGATTCAGTGTTTGAAATATTCATGTCAGCAGAAGAGCAGAGCAGGAATGGAGAGGATTTGGTGCGTACATCAGAGGGATGCTGGTCTTCTCAACCACAATACAAGCTCATCCCAACTTGACCTTGTTTCAGATCTTTCTAACTCTGATGGGGAAGAACACCTTTGGGAAACTGAGCCCTAGATGTAGTTCTCCTGGGTGTTGTGCCAAGACTGTGTTGAAAATGACTTTGAATAATTTTCTAATCTGATAGCATAATGACATCAAACGTCTGAGAATATGTGTTCTTTCCAAATGTCAAAATGTTTTGCCTTCCTCATATTTCCAACTATATGTTTATGGCCACAGGCAAATAAGCTTTCCCAATGCAAATGAACCTGCGAGACAGCTTCTGATAAAACATGTTGTTAAGCCTCTTCAGTGTGCTCTGAATCCTGCCATCGTTGACGATTGTGGCTTTGGTTCTTATTCTGAATGCTGTCAAATCACATAAAAGCATGGCATTTGAATATACTGTTTGTTGGATTCACTAAGTAGGCCCACAGGGGACTGCTATCATAGTTGCAGTCGGTTAAATATAACTTTTTAGCACTGCAGGTATTTTCGTCTCAATCTAGATGGGCTTCTGGGCCCCTGAGGGGGACAGAATGTACTAATACAACAACCAGATAGTTTAAATTGCCCACTCTAATGTGTGTTACTATGCATAAAGTGTATATATAGAGATATGTACATACACTAGGCACATATACGGTAGACACGTTTTTAAGTATTTTTAGTTATTTTTTGTATGACTGTCTGCCCCAGAATAATGATGACATAAGGATGACATTAAGCAGCCTACCTGTCCAGCAGCTGTCAAAATGAAATTGGACAATGTGGCAGGTCCGATAATGACTGCACATGAACTAAGTGGAGAATAAGTGTTTGACAACTGCTCTAATATTTACTGTTGAAACATTTCTGGCTGGATATCAGTACACAAGGCTTAATAACTATACTTGTTGGGGCAGCCACTATTTGGACCCAGGTACAAATGTAAACAAAGGACTTGAGGATGAGATCCGGTGGCAACTGTGTCAATGTTATCTCTTATTTTCTCACACTGACCATGGAAATAAATCCCCCATTTCCAATTTCCTGAAGTTTTCCTATTATGGATGTCAATTAGTGCAAGAGTGCTGCTGCGGCCACAGTTTTACTGTTTGCAAACGGGGCTGCCGCAGGCAGCACAATGCATTAGCGCACGATGAGCTGTCAGAGAGGATTATTTCAGCCACGCCAGTCAGTGAAGGGGGTGGGCGCCGCTCTACTGCACTAAAGCGAGGAGAAAGCGTGGGTGGGAGATAGAGAAAGGGACAGAAACACATAGAGGAAAGAGGGAAACAGGAGAAAGTGTCTATTTGAGCGGGTGGATTTTTCCAGAGCACCGATGTTGGAGCACTCTTCTGAGCTGGCCCTGGTGCAGAGTTTGTATGCCAACAGCATGCGTTGTCCCCCCTCTGCAGCCGGGATCTCTGTCAGGAATGAGGACCTGTCTTTGAGGTACGTTGGGGTTGGCCCCTCATTTAAATCTGGGCTATCTTTTGTGGAGCAGCCTGTATTTGGACTGCCTCTTTGTCTGGGTTGGATATTGTCATAGGATGTATTGTTTCCAGTTAAGGCATTCTTCCGTGCTATGCTCACTGTTTATTTAGTGTTTCTTTTTTTCTGGGAAGCCAGAGGTTTAAGATTTAAACCTTATAAATGTGTGTCCATAAAGTCATTACCAATCACTGTTGACAGGCTCTAATTTGTTTCAAATTGCATCTTTATAAAGTTAGACTCAGTTAGATAAGATCTTTGGATAATCACTAATAATCTGTGTCTGAGCAGAATTACATGGACAACAAAAAGGTGAACCTTTAACCTAACAAGGCCTCAATGTTCAAACTAACACTATAAATTGCAAAAAAAAACCCAAGTAGAAATGTTTGAATCCATGTTAAAAATGTCCTGAATGGAGGAAAAGTGGGCACTGATATGGCAGTGTTATCACATATGTGTACATCTTGACAGAGTACATTTCCACTCCAAACCATAAGATGAAGTTCCCTCTCCATTTTGAGAGCCATTTAGTTGGTCGCCATTCTGCAAATGCTTCAGAAAGAGCAGAGCTAAGGAAAACTGACCCTTTTAGTTCAAAGTAATGTGTTTAAAAGAGGAAAAAAAGGTTTTAAAGATATATTTTTAATTGGCACAGATTTTCAAGAAATTGGGTATTTTTTTCTTATATAATGGCTGAGGCATGGGACTGAAGTTCAACTGTGTGAGCAAAAGCATTTGATGTAAACAACAAAAGCATGGTACATGTCAAGGATTATGCTGGGATTACAGTAGTAATAATCTCAGATTAGGAATAGGAGGCCAGTATTAGAAGGTGCCAGCATCTGTATAAACCACCAAATTTTACCCCAATAAACATCTCATAAAATCAAGCTAGATTCATAACATACTGTGTAAATTGGCAAAAGAGCATACGGGAAACAGGAGTGGCTCTTTACAAAAACGTCTTCGCTTTACAACAAATCTATTCAGTTTGATCCCTTGAGATCCAATTGAGTCAAAGGAAATGTGTGGATGCTGCAGATGGAATGAGATTATTGTATTTTTCCTCCATCTTAATGAAACCTGATTCTCGAGAGAGGTTTAGACTGCCTTTTTATAGCAACCCCTCAAGCTTTAATGGTAATGCATGTTACATAGTGGGCTTGTCTGCATGTAGGCAAAATAGGTCGCATATCACATTATGCATACAAACCTCTTTTAGACACTGTTTAATAGAGCATACTCTGTCTTGGTGCCAGGTTGCCTTGAAACTGCTATGGATACAAGGATTATGTGGGATTTCATAAATGGGATTTTTCTTAACACTCGCTATGAATAATATTTTAGGATTGTGCAGCTGCTGAAGCAATAATGAATGCTTTGATAATTAGGCTGGGTCCTCTCTGCCATGGCAAACGGCACTTGACAACAGCAGCCCCCCTACCTATACCAAGTGTACAGGCCTCGCCCAGCAAGTCCGGCACAACAAAAGAGGATAGGCGCCCCCTCCCCCAGAGAAACAACAGTCCAGCACAAAGGGGAGCATGACCTCTGACCCTGGGAAATAGCAAGGAAAAACTGCATGTTTGGTA
The DNA here is from genome assembly GCA_036850595.1 of Rhyacichthys aspro. Taxonomy (NCBI): domain Eukaryota; kingdom Metazoa; phylum Chordata; class Actinopteri; order Gobiiformes; family Rhyacichthyidae; genus Rhyacichthys; species Rhyacichthys aspro. Next base: position 15,490,230 of record CM072153.1, read on the forward strand.
ACTCACTTTTGTTTGGAGGAGCTTTATGGACTGCCGTAAAAGAAAGTAAACCAATTGGTTATCGAATTTATTGAATAATTTAAAGATTAGTACAAGTTTAGCCACCTTGTAAATATTGAAACAGGAGGAGCATGTTTTATTTTAATATTAAGTAGCTATGACCTATTTAATAGCTCGTTAATATTGGCTCATCCCATTGTAATATTCTTGTCAGCGTCTTGAGCCTCTTGACATTTTGGTGCATATTTAAAAGTCTTAAGGGAAGTAAACGTGGGGTAATTACATTAAACAAACAAATAGGTCACTAAACTCCACAGAGCACCACGTGCCCGCCCTAAAGCGGTAATACAGTCAATTTACAACGCCTTGTAGAGCCGTGCAGAGAGCGGTAAGCTTTTCAGACTTTTGTTAAAGAAGCCACGCCTCTGGTTTACTGCAGCTCGGTGTGCAGTCTGACAGCGGCTTGCATGAAATTATTTGAGCCGGCGACGAGAGAGGAATTAGCAGGAAGAAATAAGGCGGATGCTGTGTGAGTTTTGAAGAAGACGCCCCCTCCCCGCACCTGCTCTGCCTCGTCTCCTCTGTGTCTCGCAGGAGTGGACTCTCTGCGAGTAAGCGGACGTCGCTTCTCATTGTTAGATAGACGCTGTTTTGAGCATGACTTCGGCATACAACTTGGATTTTCACCCCCTGACCGAAAGTCGGTTAATGTCTGCTGGCGATACAATGTAAGTAAATTATTGTAGATTTATGGTGTACATAAATTGGCTTTTGCCAGTAAACTGTGCCTCGTGGCGTGTTTTAGGCGTGAAACAAACAAGATAGTTCAAAGGGAGGTGGGAGTTGGCTAACGCTAGCTTCACTGGGAACTGTAATGCTAACACAGCTAGCGTTTATCAACCTACAGGGACGGCTCACCTGAAGTTGGAGTACTTCGTATAACTTGGATAATAGTCGCTGCATTCCTAACACAAGTGGAAAGAGACTAAAACGAACCATAAAACTGACTGCATATATGTATTTTGCGCTGAAACGTTGAACACGAGATGACAGGAGAGAAATGCTAGCTACAGTAAACTAGGCGCGCTACAATTGTCAAGTGACATGTGCTTCCGGAGATAACACATTTCGACATTGGTGTAGAAAACCGCATCGATTACAACCCTGAAATGAAAACACTGTTTTTGGTCGTCTTATCAGTTCGTATAAAAACAAGGAATGGCTTCTCGTTGCCTGTTTCCTTGGCTGGTTTAAGTTAACAACTTGAGCACAACGTTTACGTTTGGTCGAGTGAATTTGCAGACCTGAACACAGTCAGTCGATACGTCTAACTATATCAAATTAAAAAAAGAAAATATACAATGTGAAGCAGACGGACTGTGTTCCTGTCAGTGTATAGGGTCGGTTATTGTTATTAGTGTAGCAGACTGCACAAACGCAACTGCACAACTGATCCTAGTTTGTAGGCAGTACACGGTTCTCGCCCCTTCCCCCGTTAGCATTCAGGCTAACGGTGTTAGCTGCAGTTCTCACCGATGCCCGTCCATGTTGAGGGAAGAGTGCTTACTTAAGAGCAGAAAACACGTGGTTTGCTACATTATTGAACCATTAATGGAAACCTTGTGACAGAGCATGTAAACAAGGGAGAGACATTCATCAAGCTCAGAGCTCATATTCTAACTCCGTAGTCTCTACACAGCAGCTCTTGACAAAAAACAACACACAAACTGCTGCCTGCCTTTACAGGACCCTTTAAAAATTTAACATTTGCACATTTAAGTGGCACAGCACTTTCGACCATAAACTTCAGCCCTAGTAACAGTTACTTCAAAGTACTTGGCATATGCAGACTGTCTTGTCCCATTTTTGATAAATTAGATCAATATTGTAACGTTCTGACCTCATTTTAACCTGACCACAAAACTACAGTTGCTTATTCTGTGTAATTTCTCAATGAATTTATTCTGGAATAAAATAAAATAAAATAAAAAAATTGTGGTATGCTTTGTCAATTAGTGGCTATAGATGCAGAAACTCATGTCTTTTACAGGTTCAAAATTAACCCACAATTTGTTTGAACGAACATTTGTTTCACCCCGTGCTGTTTAACAAAAAGGTTTATGCATCATACATACTGTTAAGAGTTCATTAGCTCTAGCCCAGCTGTATTTGATTGATTTATCGCACTCACTTGACAGTGAGAGTGACAATCTGGGCTTAGACTCAATCCTTTGGCAGTCATTGCAGTAACTTAAGAGTCACAGTGATCTCTTTAGTTGGCAGTGGAGCTGGTGTTCTATGCAAAATTTAGGATATTGGCATTGAGTCTGCATGGTGGGTTTGTTCCGTCCCTTTGCTGTCTGAGCAGCAGGAGAGGACCATACAGCCAGATGCTGAATGCCAAGAGTCACAGGGCTCTGTTCTGGCTTGTCACCTGTTTTTTCTGCTCCTGCTGCTACTTTGGCAGGGCAATAATTAGGAGACTAGCCGTCGTGGATCTACACACACAGCCCTGGAATGCTCATAATCCAGTTCCCTATCTCCACTGTGGTGTGATCGAAGGTTGAACAAATTCCTCTGCAAGCCCTGCAAACAAATATATTATGGGGAGTCTTACATAAGCCTAAAGATGAACAAGCCAGCCATGTCTGTAGCTTTTTTTTTTTTTGGCTATAAGAGAATAACAATACTACAAGGGAGAGTAAGTAGAACAAAAGTAATATTCAGTATTGTTGCTGAGTACTGTAATGGTGACCTTAACATTTATCTATATTGTCCATGTAGATATTGCAATGATAAGACTATATTTAGCCCTACACAAATTAAAGGTGACATATCTATGTTGGGCTGTTTGTGACTTCAATGTAAGTACTACAGACTTAGTTTTGGGTCACACATGTTACAGATAGCCAGCCTTGTGCTAATTTCACTTGTGATAAGGAACGTTTATACCATTCAAAGGCTGTTTACAATATGACGCATTTTACCGAAACCTTGAGGCCTGCGTTCTCACTCTGCGAAAACGCAAAGTTTTGAATCTGGCCAAGGAGGTGTTTTCATTTTGTTGCAGCTGTTGATCCTCACTTGTGTAAACAGTGAAGCTGGAATTCTCCCTGAAAACGATGATGCAACACGTACGCGCAAGCAACATCACTAAAGAAGAGGGGGTAGCAGAAGCAGCAAAGCAGCACCACCCCCTACTTGTCTGGCATATGTACCACATCATTTTTGGGCCTATTCGGTGGCTCCAAAATATATAGGCAGATTGTGTCACAACATTGTTGTGTGAACGCAGCAATGGCATAACTTTTGCGCCACAAAACTCAGTCCCTGTGGCTCGGGAGGAACATTATTGGTACATTTGTATTGCACTATTGTATGTATAATCAGAGCATATTTGACATTTAAGTTGATGGCAGCCAAAGTGATCACTTAATATTTGAGTGGTACATCTCTCTTCATGAAGCTGAATTGTGTCTGTCATTTTCATGTTTGCACTTTTCTCTGTAGCCACATTTACTGGCAATTTAATGCATTACACAGATATGAGATTTTTTAAGTGTTTTCACTTTTAATTGCACATCGTCCGAACTGATTACCTTTTTGAGTTTGTTATCTGTAGACCCCAATCCAGGCTGTACATGTTATCTTGCTAAGATACTTGATTTAAAACATATCATTTGTTTATAATTTTGTAGGGATATTATTACATCAAAGACAGCTCCATTGGCTTTTTAGTTCAGGATAATGGATGTCTAGGTAAGTCACCCCTATTTACATGGCCTGTCAGAGTAATCAAAAGTAATTGGTGCTTTTAGTGGGATGTTTGTCTCTTATTTGAGATGCATGTTCAGTGGGCTTCACCTGAGATTTAAATTCCTGCTCCATCTGAAACTGATAGAGGTGTGAGCAGCGTTTACTTGGCTGCATCTTAAATGCTCGTTCACACTTAACTTGAGCGACGTCATCTATAACCGCCAGGGGCACTTGGTGTGATTACGGAGCTAATGGGGCGGGCCTTGTCATCAGATGCTGGCCGTCTGTTAACATGCGGTTCATTCAAAGGCTGATTGAACATGTCTGTCTTCATCAGGCAAAAAAGCAACAATGAAATCAGGCCATATTGAGCTGAATTGAAGTTAATGCCAGGAGGAAAATATAATAACTCCCCATCATACCCACAATGTGCTGATTAAGTCCCACTTGCTATCGACACGAACCAAACACACACTCCTGTTTGTTTTCTGGCCTAAAGCCACATCCATCCTTGGTTGTCATTATTTTTTTTAAACCAGTGTGTCACAGTCCTTTATCGCTGATTATGAATATGGCTCACAGGCATTTGTAGTAAACATGGCTCAAATGTGGTCAGCTTGGTCACATCCCTGGCTGCATGTACTGGAAAAATTATCAACATAGCAATATCATGTGCACATATTGCAAAAGGGTAATAAATGTTAAGGACATTCATCTGTAGATGTATTAGTGTAGTTGGGCAATAAGATGAAGCAAAGCAAAAAGATATCCCTAATTAAAACTCTACTCCATATCATTTTGTTTCTAGGATTATGCAGCCGTAGTCACAGTTATAGGCCTCTCAAAAAATTGTTTTGATGCCTCGATTCAGAGGTTTTGATACCTTGTTCTACCTTTGATAAATATTCATCTAGTTTTAGTGCCAGAGCAGAAAATACAATGATGTGAACAGAGCTAGAGATGGATCAGTCTTTATGTTCAATTTGATAGCTACCAAAGCTCTTGGAGACATTATATTTCTGAATGTCCAATGATTGGTTGAAATTGTAGACAGCTGTTTTACTTTTTGTTAACTCGTCACTTGGTGCATTTGAACTTTGTCACCATTTTTTTTCTGCCATTAAGCATGACAGTAAGCTGTTTGTTGCCAAAACAGCCCAAGGCAAGGAACAGGTTTTGTTCGGTTGGCCAGAATGGGAAGTGTTTGTCAGTGACTTTTTTGAAATATTAGCCCCATTGTGACTAATAACATAAAGTAAAGGTAATCATTTGCACTTAGCTTTCCAAATGGTCACTTTTCTTAGTTAAATTGTCTGGTTTTCTATTATGGGCCCAGAAAAGATGTCAATGGCATGCTTGCACAGTCAGAGCCCCCCAACAGTACAGCCACATGGTTCAGATAAATCACCTGTTTTTATGGGAGGTGCAGCAGGAAGCATGCAACTGTCGCGGCACTGGCTCGTCTGAGCGACTCGTCAGCTGCTGCAGGGCGTCTTGCCGTGTGTGAGCTGCCACATCACATGCCTGTTTGTGGAAGCTCAGCAAAAGACTTCATCACTGCTTTCTTTGTGTGCTCAGCTTGCCTCTATGTAAATCAGAACCTGCCTTTAGTGGCAATTTTTTTGTTTAATATAACATTATAACTTGGAACATTGAAATGTCCCACTTGGCAGAGGGAAAGTTCTACTGAATTCAAATATATCAAGAAATACATGACTCTGGGTTTCAATCAGTCACAATGCAATGTTTTATTTGGCTGCTCATTTAATTTAAAGCCCTCATTGGACATTTTTGACAAAATGTAAATGCCTGTCTTTTTGAATATCACGCAACATTTTTGAGATACTAGTAGTAGTTGTGTTGTCTTTTTTATGATTTGATGTTAAGTACTAATTTTGACTTCGAAATCTCACTCTTAGGATATCAAGCACTTACCCTGGACTGTAAATGTACTTAAGCCTTTAATAGTTTTACTCTCTTTTCCTTTTACTCCTTTTTATCTAACTTAATTGGAAAATGTATTACAATTATATTCATGACATTAATATGCACAAATTTGAGATGCCAAATATTCAACAAGATAATTTAATTGCAGTTCATTTTCATCTCTACTGCTGAGAAGACAATTTACCGCTGAATGGCCTGGAGAAAACACTGAAATGAAGGCGATTTTGAACCAGTTCTGTAACGTTTGGATCTATTTAAACTCTGACAAAAATCCAGTTTCCTTAGCTCGCATTGCTGTATCAAAAAGCAAGAATTCATCAAAGGGCCCTCAGCAAAATGGCGGCATAGTGCCACAGGCAAAACTGGATAAATGGTGTCACACACCAGTGCCGAGGCCCCAGCAGACGAAGCCTTCGATGCGTTCCAAAGCATCCCTCTGAGTTGGCCCATTGTGCTGTAGAGGAACGGTGAATAGTGTTCTCCAGCATGGGGAAACAATATGTGATTGTTCCCCTGCTGTGGCGAAGAAGCTGTAGGTTACCGTCTGTACCATCGCAAGCGCCCGAGGAGGAGATATACTGAGAAATCTGCGTGTGCTAACCAGTGATTCTAAGAGGTTTAGAGCTCTGCAGTGCTGTTTTTGTGAAGCTGTCGGGGCCGGCGGGAGGGGAGCGTGCTCCTCTTTTTTGGCAGAGAGAGGTTTTTTTTGTTTTTATAGAGCCTTTTTTGTTTACATGTCGTCAGTAATATGTGCTGACAGCGGGCAAATAACGGCTAATACTGACAAGTGCTGTGGGATTTTTGCAAAAAAGTAACTGGAGTGTAATTTCATAGCATGTCATTTAAGTCCTTGAAGGAGTTTGGTGTTTCTGCTGAACGACTGAGCTCAATTTGTAAAAGATGGATGACTCGCGTCCAAAGGTCTGTCTGTAAAGCAGTTTTACAGTCTGTCAGTCCAACAAAGCAACTTGATTTTCGAATGTGTGCTCTCTAATATAGTAACAACAGCAATTTCTGCCTCGATTATTGTGCTTGTGGTCCTCAGCCCGCCATAATCTCCATCTGCAGTGTGTATTCGGGCTGCTTCTGATTAGGTTACATGCTTTCTCATGAAGGTTTGCTGCTTGCAGTAAACGTATGTAAGCTCAGTTTTATGTGAGAGTGCGTCAGGGGTGTTGTAGTCGGATGTATACTAGTGGATATTGATTCTCTGTCCCTACGGCTTGCCTGCAAGGAAATGGCACAATTTAGTTTATCATTCACCCCCCATTACCACCTTATGTTCTGCAAATGTTCAACTTTGTATAGCGTATAACAACATTTAATAACTCTGCGGCTACTATGTGAAGTGATGACACTGCAGAGGTTCTAAACCAAATATTTAGTTTAAAACTTTTCAGACTTAAAACTGAATGTGATGTATTGGTTGTTTGTTTCTCATTGATGCTATTGACCAATCATTTTCCCAGCAGGCAGACTTTTTAGTAAACAAGCTACGCCTCAATTGGAAGCCAAAGTGTATTTTTAAAATGATCATTTGGAAGCTTTATCTTGCCTACTGCTTCAGGCCTAGATCCTCTTCAGTTTCATCCTTACCCTTTCGGACACTCTTAACTTACTAGCTCTGTCATAATTGTAATGAAATTTGAGACAACAGGTTGGGTTGTCAGTTTTTGACTTTAAAGAGCTCTATCTTTAGATTTCTGTGTGGTTTTCAGAAGTGCTTTCTGAATTATTATCAGGATGGGGTATAAACTTAAGCGTTAATCTGTTTGGGTGACTATATATCTCTTTAACCTGCAGCATCAATAAAGTGAAAGGCCCAAAAGATCCTGTCACATTGTTTAGTTGATGTATTGACTCAGAATTATTGATTTTATTTATCCCGTTCTACCCTGAGCATCGTGTTTTTTATGAAAAGTGTTTTGGGCCACCAGTGGAGGATCTAATCATTTTTCACATTGTCTTTTTCTTTCAGCAATGGCAACGGCAGCAAGATGAACGGGTCACTGGAGCACTTGGATCAGCCAGATCCAGATTCAATCAAGATGTTTGTGGGACAGATCCCTCGCACCTGGTCAGAAACAGAGCTAAGAGAGCTGTTTGAGCCTTTCGGACCAGTGCACCAGATTAACATCCTCCGAGATCGCACTCAAAATCCCCCTCAGAGCAAAGGTAATTGACTGTTTAAGATTTAGGATCATGGTGCCATTAACTCACACTGTTTGCATGTCCACAGTTTTTAATACTTTTCTTGTTCTGTGTATAAAATAATGCTTGTGATACAAAATAATTGGCTAAATGAAGGTGTCTTCTTGCCTTGGGTTTAGTGGTCAAGCTCAATTCTCCTAAAACATGTTATCGTGGCATCATTCAGCAACACTTTTTACTATTGTCCTTAGGCAAAGCACAGCATTGCTTGTCTGCGCACGCACTGCAGTGTTTCTGCTTGCAGTTGAGGTGATTCAATAGCCTTTTGTTTCAGCTCTTATAAGTAACATCTTCACTGATCTAAGCATTTTAAATGTACACTTCTTTACTTAGATTTTTGTTACAAAAGCAAGTGATTGTATGAAGAAAATCTCAAGAAATTGACTTGCTCACCACTTAGAAATGGCGCTTGAGTCGAGTGATTCAGTTTACGTTGCAATTAGAGCAGACGTTGAAGTGGGAGCCTGCTGTCTGTAGAAAGCTACAAAGTGCCTCTGGAAGTGCTCACTCTTCTGTAACTAACTGCAGGTGAATAAAGTAAACGACATCTGCACTGATGTAACTGTCTGCGGTCTACCTCTGCACCCAAATTTCAATTCACTTGATGCTTTAAAGGCACTAAGCCCCTCTAGGATTTAATACGGAAGAGCGCGGTATCTTTGGTCTTTTTGTGCTGATTTGCAGTTTGTGAGCTTAGTTTGCCTTAGAGGCCATTGTGCTGATACGTTTGGGGAGTTGGTTTAGGCCTGATTCGACCTTAATTAAAAATGTGTATAATGAAAACAAATGTAAAATCAATATACCAGAACATGCCTCCTACAGAATGTACCTTTTATAGAGAAATAGCTGTAGGGCTCCCCAGATCGAAAAGAGAAGTTGTTCCCTTTTTCTTTTCAAACAACACACTCATCGGGACATTGTCTTTGGGACACTGGAAGAGTTATCAAACCTTTTAATAAAAATGCTGTACCATACCGTTGTCCCCAGTGTGTACAGCGATGTATAAGGAAATCTCTGGGGTACTTCTTATGCTGTGTGTATATAAATACAGCCAACAGTGTGTAGTTCACTGGGAGGCTGTGGAGTTCAAAGCCCCCTTTTTTAGCAGGGCCCTCCTCTGTTCTGTCAGCTGTGATGGCCTATTGACATGTTAATGCCATGTTAATGTATTCTAATAGATAATCTGGCCTGATCACAGCGGCCTTTGGCTAACTTGGACTGTGTGAGGTGAATTTGTTTGAGCTGCAGCCTCACGCCCATCAATTTCACTGCCATCCTTCTTTCCCTGTATTGAAACTGACAAAAGAAGACTGTTTTATCATGGCATAGCTGTTGACAGTATCTGGCAAAGCTTATCTATATAGATGATATATCTTTCAGCGTGTTTATACATCTTGCTTTTGTCTGCTGAGATGCTGTCATTGACTTCCATTTTAGTTGTTTCCTGCCACAGATCTATTGGGAAGCGCTCACATTTGCAGTGTTTTTTAGGTCGCGTCTTCTGCAGGTCATGAAAAAATCATCTGATAACTATCACGCCTTTCTGGATGGTTTATTTAGCTCCAGTAAATCGTAGGCAGGGCTAAGCAGCGCAGAAAGAGAGCTCAGCTGGTTGGGAAAGAAGGGAGCTGCTCGATGCATATTAGAGTTCAACAGCCCTCCCCTCGGCCTGAGAGCTCCAGTAACAGAATAATACACACTATGTAGGTCAGAGACGCTGCAGTGCTCCACTTCCCCAGCCCAGTGAAACTGACAGGCTGGAACGCCACTGGCGGTCTGCTGGGACGGAAGGATGAGAGGGTTATTTCCCTCCCCCTCCTTTTTTCTTTACCCCTTCCCCCACACTGAGCTTTCACTCTGCCTCACTCTCATCTTTGTGCCATTTTCATATAGAAGTATTATTGTGTGTGCATGTACTGTATTCTTGCGTAATCCTCTGCGATGTGTTCATGGTGGGGGCCGTGCCCTGGCTCGCCCAGACCCTGCTGACCTGTCGACCGTGCATCGCTGCCTCTTGACAGCTCTCTAACCCTGTGGTCTTCTCTATGGCCATGTCACCACAGCCTTCAACTCTCTGATCACTCCCAGTGTCATACACAAGAAGCTGTGTGCACCATCTAAGAGTTGCCTCTAAGAATATCCTGTCACATGTTGCTAACATGTGATATGCTGAGAACTTGCTTTCATCTTTTTAGCTGCATTCCTGTTCTGCAGCAGCCTCTGTGTAACATTTACTGTCTGTATGCGCAGTGTTTTTAATGCTGTTTTTGTCTCCCTCCCCACCCATTGTTTATCCCTGTTTTTTCTCTCTGCAGGATGCTGTTTTGTAACTTTTTATACAAGAAAAGCTGCACTGGATGCTCAGAATGCTTTGCACAACATAAAGACCTTAAGTGGGGTGAGTAAGCACAGTATGGACTACTTTTAGCTGCTTGAGCCCCTTTACATCCCCGGTGCAGACTGTGAGCTGTATGCAGCCCGATAATGAGCTCTCGGCTCACTGAACGCCAGTTTGGCCCAAGAATATCTGCCCCCACAATGCTCTGACATCCCACTAAGAACTGAGTACATTGACTTGATAATCAGGCTGACCAACACACAAAGACTACTTGACCAGGAGCAGGTTATTCACTGAGGCACACGGCCCGATTGCCACAAGTCCAACACATTATTAATCTGTCCCCATGAAATAGTTGTAGCCATCCAATTTTAGTTCCCAGCGTTACGGGGACGAGAGTTATGTGAGGTCCTCTAACAATGAAGTCTAACTGTGAACGTTGTCTCCTAATTCCTCATTTGATTTATTTAGAGATTAAAGCCCAGTCAACCGGAATATTTGCAATTGCTTGTTAAACCTTTACCAATCTGCTCTGCCCATTTTAAATTACTCTCGTCCGATCAATTTAATCTTTACTAAACAACTCCAGCCATCAATTAAATCAATAGAGCAGTCCATTGGAAAGGAGCTGCTGTCAGTGAAGTTACAGGTAAATATTGAACCAGTTTGATGAATGAGTGTAGCAGCCTGCACATACAGGCGGAGCTCTCTTCACTGGAGAACTATCAATCAGTTCGACGTCTCAAATAAAGAGTGGTCTAACAGCTCAGCTCTTGAGTCCCTGGTAGCACTGTTGTTGGTATCGACTGCAGGTGACTAAGTTGCTTTCATATGTCTGTGGCCTTTTTTTAAGCTCCAATCATTTTTATGGTAATTAGTCTAATTATGCATGAAAAGGGCAAACCAGTATCTAAAGTGACATACAATACATATCACACAAGGCCTTTAGACAATGGTGCAAACACAGTAAACGGTACCAACAAGCTCCTCGTGAAAGTGAAACCTAACCACACTTGGCTAATTTGCCTAATTGACACAATTACAGCAAAAGACACCCAGACTCGTCACACGTCGGTTCGCCCTACACCACTGCAGACACGCATCATTAAGTGTTACTTTCACATTGTGTATTTTTAGTTAAGGTGACAGGTAAATATGGCATAAATATTTCCAAACAAAAAATAACTGTAAAAAGGGGCGTATGACTGTGGCTTGTTTCCGTGTTCCTGTTTTCTGTTCCTCATGTGCCTTGCTCTCCTTGGTCAGTGACGCTAGCCAGTACCCATACTGAGCAGGCCATCTGTCTGCTTCTTTTTAGTGCTTGTCAAAAACAAACCCACCGCTTTCATGAACACAACCTGCTCAGGCATCTCATGGATAAATAATACTTTCACCTCACATAGCAGGTGAATATGCTAAAAATATTCAAGCCAGTCTTTTTTTCCTCTACATCTTCTCACAATTACACTTGGACTGTACAAGTTCTGTTTAGTCACTTCCAAATTGCTTTGAAGATGATTGATGTTGACAGAAAAAGTCGATCATTAGTCTACACAACAGCATAAAATGAAATTGGATACTGAAGAATTTGATCCCCACCATCAACGCATAGACACTTCCTCCTGAATCTGGTTGAGAGCAATGATAGTCTTAGAGTCAGAGTGGAAAATAAGAGGCTGGCAGCACTGCTCCAAGAAGAGTGGTCATGCCCTTGTGGTGATAATAATATAGCACACTACCTACATAGTTTATTATACTGGCAGATACAATGTTAACCATTTCTTTTCATATATTTATTCTAGATGCATCATCCTATTCAGATGAAACCCGCTGATAGTGAGAAAACAAGTGGTAAGTAGCTTTGAAAGGTGGACTGCTGATTTCAACTGTTTATCTTTTGTGCCACTGTGACCCACACAGAGAAAAAGATTTGACCGAGACAAGTCAGGGTACAAGGAGAGGCTGACTCTGTAATGCTAAAATGAAGGCTTGAAAAGGACATAGTTCGGGGAATGTGCAGCAACAGACCATTTCTATACAGTGTCAAGGGTTAGGGGGATTAAGGGCTTTAAAAGGCACCAAAGGGAGAAGTGAATCAGGAGCAATGCACAAATGGTTGATATACTCGACTGTCTAGAGACCTAGACACTGAGGGGGTGGGTGAGCCGCAAGTTGCCAAGACTTGTACAAGAGGCTGGCACCTTGAGTGTGAGGCAGAAAACGTGGCCGCATGACAATAACGGCGCAGGAATAAGAAAGAGGTGTCAGATAGAGGACCTGATGTAACTGCTCTCATTGTTGAGAGAATTATGAACGTTTTTTAAAATAGCTTTTCGTATATTTTGTCTCTTTGCAGCAGTGGAAGACAGAAAACTCTTTGTAGGAATGGTTTCTAAGAAATACGGCGAGAACGAGGTCAGAATGATGTTCTCCTCTTTCGGTCAGATCGAGGAGTGCCGAATTCTCCGGGGACCAGATGGTCAGAGCAGAGGTAGGTATGCTTTGAGTATAGGAGCACCGTTAATTGCCTCACGACTGCCACCTTCAGCACAAACAGTACATATTCTCATCAAGTATTTATTCTGGCCCCTCCCTTTTGCTTCATTTTTACCTCCTCCACTCCTCAAATCAAGTGCTATTCACCTCAGTAGCACCCATTTCAGTCCCCATAGTCTATCCCTATCGGCGCTGTGACACTCAGCCTCCACATCTCGCAGTGAAGGGCCACTGCTCTTGCCGGCCAACACAATGGGCCGTCGCCTTGGCAACAGCTGGCTGCTGGTGTTGGTGGGCTCAGCTGGCAGGCGGCTCGGCTCAGCTCCTCCTTTACCACCTCCTCCATCACACTCTACAAAGGCTGGAATTAGCCTGTCGTTGCATCTCCTACTTAGCTCCCTGCCGCATAAAGTCTCAGCGATGGCGGGTCGTAGCAGGGCTCTTGGATGATTAAACCTTACAGTGACGGCCACTGAATAGACCTCAGTAATTACATCAAGCTTAATATATAACAGTAACTTGTAATCGTGCAGAATATCCATTTATAAATCTTACCTTTGACATATAGGCCTTCAGTGTGTATTTATGTGTGCACTATATGTGTATATAGCTGTTTCACCATGACACCACATATTCAAGCCTCTTCGGGTGGCAATGAAATTGTCGATCACTGTGCTCATGTGACATGTGTTACTGTTTCCTTGTTTTGTTCTTTCTCCATGTGCTAACAAGTGAGGGTGATTCTGTGTGCTTGGGAGTTGCCATTCTCTGTACAATGTGTTATTTGGGGTTCATAACGAGTTGTCCAAACCTTTTGTCTTGTTTTTGTTTCTTCTTGTCCCTCCCTCCCTCCTCCCCCCTTCTCCTATTGTTCCCCCCTACAGGCTGTGCGTTTGTCACATTTGCTACCAGGGCAATGGCACAGAATGCAATCAAAACCATGCATCACTCTCAGACTATGGAGGTACTGTACCCCTGAGCACCTACTTCTCATTTTTCCCCTTCCCCTTCATACATTCTGCTGCCCCCTTGTGTTGGAAAGATGAAGAACTGTCCAAGCAGATGGCGTCCATTCATCATAAAGCATGAGTCATTTTCCAAAAACACTCTTGCTAATTGCAAAATAATTTGATAAAACCTGAAGCATTGTTGAATCTAGAGCTAAAGGGACACGACTTGCCTCGCTGTCATTAGTGATTTTGGTCCAAACCAAATGCATCTCACTTTCTGGTGACATTTTACATTTTACAAGCCTCCTTTAAGACGGTCTAGATTTTTTTAACCACTAGGATAAAGACCTCACTCTAGAGGTTAACAAAGAATTAGCCTAGACTTGAGCATACATCCAATTAGATTCCTTCACAAACTGGGTCCTTGTCCTCTTGAAGTCAGTAGAGTCTTTGTGGAAGTGGAGCAGCAGTAATTTGACAGCTAGCAGGTCAGAGGCTCCCTAGTGAAGCATTAGACCAAATCTAATTAGGAGCCCAACCAAACATAGCTCTCGTCATTGCAGATTACTGCAGACCCCAGTGGTGGTGCCACCCATTCCCCCTGTATCATTACTTCCCCAATTCTCAGCTGCCATGGGGGGTGTTGCTGGTGCAGAAGCCATTTTCCCTATTCAGCCTGGTCCCTGTCTGGCTCAACTCTCAAAATACTTTGCACCGCATGCCTCATGTTCATGCGTCTGTCTTAATGATATCTGACTGTCTGTCTGTGAGACTGTCTGTATTGTAATGCATTTATCTAAATGTCTGCTGACAAGCCCTTGTTTAAATGTCTTTATTTTCTGCGTGTTGTCTCCATCAGTCTGCTTGTCTGTTGATTAAGCTCCTCCCAAGTGCTAAAAAAGTTCACTGTCTGCAGCATTGATTTGTACTCTTCATGGAATGAGGCCTGGCTCAGCTATGCATGGCAGATGTCCTCTGTATGTTAGCTTTATAATGAATGCTACAGGCATAAACACTGTTTTAGGCTGAGATGATACTTCCCTTTAAAAAATGATTTCCTGCAATTAAAGTTTTCACACACTGGTAAACATTCTTGCGTTTCTAATTTGTAACGTTTCTTAACCTATTGGTTTTCATGCTTTAGGGCTGTTCCTCACCTTTGGTGGTAAAGTTTGCTGACACACAGAGAGATAAGGAGCAGCGGCGCCTGCAGCAGCAGCTAGTACAGCAAATTCAGCAGCTCAATAGCGCCTCCACCTGGGGAAACCTAGCTGCATTGGGAGCTATCACACCACAGTACCTGGCTGTAAGTCTCTTATTCTGTTTGTGTTAAGGACAAGGTGCATCATGATACTCCTACATGCTGTGAAATGATTAATATGACACCTATTTTATAGACCTGAGTAAGTACCTACAGCATTGTACACTGTTTAATTCAATCCATTGTTTTGTGTTTTTCTACAACAGTTGCTGCAGCAGGCCACATCTACCAGCAACCAAGGCAGTTTCAATAGTATTCAGAGGCTAGGAGGTGAGTTTATTATTCAAATGCAAGAGTTATGCGTGTGAAGTCACCAACTACAGGTCAACAAGGCAATAGCTAGTATTTGAACGCCTCAAATTACAGGAAACATGTCAGATGCTACCTTAAATCTAAAATTGTGGTACCAAATAGTTTCTGTAAGTAAAGAGATTTAAGGCTAGTTTTAGCACTGGTTTTGGCCTGTTTTACCTCAGTAGATTTGAGTCTGTGTTTAATCACTGCCTCTGTTTTTTTATTTCAGGTATGAATCCCCTTCAACTGCAGAACCTTGCCACATTAGCTGCTGCTGCTGCCGCGGCCCAGAGTTCTGGCAGCCCGACCTCTACCAGTGCCCTCTCCTCAAACAGTGCAGCCTTGGGAGCTCTGGCCAGCCCAGGTATTAAAGAACTAACACATGCACAGTTTATGATTGTATACACATGATCTTTAACTTGCACTTAGATGTTTACTGTATTTAGTCTTTTAAGTATAAGGCATGACCTCTAGGGGCAGATTCAAACCCTCTGAGAGATGCAGAGTCTGCCTCCTGCTGCTATGATGGTACCTACCAAATGATCTGCAAAGCTTACTCATCCAGCATTTGCTTAATGGCCCTCAGCCGCTCCCCATTTATTTTATGGGAGTTAATCAACCTACAGCCAACATTAAATGAGTGTCCCCATTTTCCTTTAATCTATGTAAATACACATTGGCTCCATCTATCTTTGAGAAAATTGCAGTGCAGTAATGAGCTCTTCTAAGAAGCAGATTTTCAACTACCGCTTCACTAATGGCAACTTGTCATGATCATTACAATTTATGCAAAATATGTGGACATATTAAGCTTAATATAATTGGCGATATGCTAACTGGGTGGTAACATGTTGGTTCTTTTAACTGTCTCTTCAGCTGGTTCAACAACAGGGTCCAGCGCCGGTGCTGCCATGAACACCTTGGCATCTCTTGGCACACTGCAGGGTCTCACTGGGACCTCTGTGGGTCTAAACAACCTTAACGCTCTCACCAGCAGCGTTAGCAGTAAGTTTTAATCTATATCATACATCACATATGGTACAAGACATTTGAACCATATGAAAAGATATTACGATTACTGCCTAATGTACTAATGTACCCTTTCCTTCGGTGCTGCAGGTATGGGGGCCATGAATGGAGGATTGGGAGCCTCCATGGCCAATGGCTCAGCAGCCAGTTCTATGGACGCTCTGACTCAGGCGTACTCAGGGATGCAGCAGTACACCTCTGCCCTGCCCTCCCTCTACGGTCAGTCCCTGCTGCAGCAGAGTGTGGCAGGCAGCCAGAAGGAAGGTGAGCAGATCCTCAGCCCGCAACAACAGCATTTCACGTTATGTATGTTTTTATGTGCATTTAACATAGCATTTGTGGGTTTTTTACAAAATGGAGTAGGGCCAGAAGGTGCCAATTTGTTTATCTACCACCTGCCCCAAGAGTTTGGGGACCAGGATCTCCTGCAGATGTTCATGCCTTTTGGAAATGTGGTCTCTGCCAAAGTCTTTATTGACAAACAGACCAATCTGAGCAAGTGCTTTGGTAAGACACTGTCCCATCTAATTTATTTTTTATCTTATTACATTTGAAATGTTTTCAATACAGTGTGACTAATGCTAAATCATAGCCCAAAATGGTCAACAGAACTGAATTTAATCCCTTTTCTCTCAGGGTTCGTCAGCTATGACAATCCTGTATCTGCACAAGCTGCCATCCAGGCCATGAACGGTTTCCAGATTGGGATGAAGAGGCTGAAGGTTCAGCTGAAGCGTTCTAAGAATGACAGCAAACCCTACTGATCCTAGCCCCGGGGCTGTCCCCCTCCCCAGCTCAATGCTAGCACTGCTAGGGTAAGTTCACCCTCCTGCCAAGGTCACCACAGCAGAGACTCAGTGGGGCAGGGGGAACGGAGCCCACCACAGGAGGGAGACTTGGCCTATTCCCAAAATGGTTGCAATGATCTTTCACATTTTACTGTATTCCATCCCTGCAGTTTTATCATGTAATTTGAGTCAATTTGATATTTTAATGTATGCTTATTTATGACTATCACTGGAGTCAGTGTTCGCTGGAGGTATTTTGTGTCACTGTATTTAGTGGAGAGCGTCAGGTGTCTTTCCATACCATTTCATTGCCTTCAGGTCAAGCTTAGACGGGTTGACTAAGGATCAGTCGTTGAAGGGCTGAAGCCAGGCTACGTAGACCCCGAGCCCAGAGCTTCAGTCTTTGTTTGGCTTCTTGCGTGTAGTCTGTGTCATTTGTCCATTGTTCTTAATGTAAATCTTTTGCACTCAGAACCCCCTCCCTCCCAAGTCTCCGCTGCCCCATGTCCACCCCTCTGTCCTCCCTCTGTTGTCCACGCTAGTTGAGTGAGGCTACCTCTCTCTATTAACAATCACTTCCAGTCATTCCATCCATCCTCCAGGTCTCTGTAGAGGGACTGGCTTTAGATGGATCTCTTTGGGTGCCAAGTATATAGTTAGTGCATGTTGGAGTCTCTGCCATGCGTCCTGGTGGTGTCACATCTTAAATCTATGTATTGTTTTGTGTTCAGGGAGGGGGGGTATGTTTACCGCACTGTCTTTACTGTACGTGGTGATTGTTTTTGTTGGTTTTGTGCCTCATGGCTTAAAGATTCTTGTGCTGTGCCCCTAACTTTCTCTTCTCTCCTCTGTGTCTCCTCTCTGTTCCTGTCGTGTTTTGTTCCTTTCTAGAACAAATCTCCATGCCTGTTTGCTCATCATTAGCCTAGCATGTCTTCATGATGTTGAAAGCCAAGCCAAACTCGTGGCCTCATCATCCCACCATTGTCTGTGATGTCTCTCTAAGCTCGCCTGACCAATACCTGGCCACCCACTGACCCTTGACCTTAGCTCAACCTGATTTTCTGCATGTGTGTTCATTTTTTTGTTTGTTCTGTATAGAAATGTGACAGGTGGGAGAGAGGTCAAGCAAATCAATGTGAAAACTTACCTATGTTCATTCATTTAAGAGTTTTTTTTGCAAATGTTTTAAAAACCTGTGGGATTTCTTTTTAATTTTTGCTTTGTTTTTTATGTTGCTTTCTTTTTACCTCTCTCAGTAAAGTTCACTTGAAAGTTGAATACAGGGATTGGCACGCAGCTGTGCTATTTGGTGCCATTAGCAATATGTTGGCTTCTTAAAAAAACGTGCTACAGACCACTTTTCAACACTTTTGAAAGTCTGACCAGTAAAACCCCTCTCAGTGCTCTGTAATGATCTCTACATTTTGCGGGCAGTGTAAAAAAAACAAAAAAAAAAACAACTTTCACCAAGGCTAATATATATTTTCCATTTTATTTACAAAACTATCCAGTGTGTTCTTTGAAAAAATATTGATGGCACAATAAAGGGTTAATTTTCTCTGTTTAGAGAAATGACACCTACATGAGTCAACTTTTTTAGAACTGATTCACAAATAGACAATCTGTGGTTTAAATGCACACTTAGATTACCTATATTTTATACCATTGAATCTATAGAATTTAACTAACAGAACCCAGGCAAACGTTGGGTTTTTTGTAGATTATGTTGTATTGTCATCTGTGTATGTGGGTTTGGGGGGGGAGTCTTCAGTGTATTACATTTTTAAAAATAGACTTAAAATCAGTTTGGCCGTTTCAGGGTCATTTCACTTCAAAACTCAGTTAAAGTCTAAATTTCTCTGCATTAATTGTAATTTCAGATTTTGAGATGACAAACATTTTCTGTAATTGGTCACATGTTGAGTTTGTTGGCAATTTCTTTTCCCTGTGTCAAAGACAAAACTTTCATGGTACGTTTTTGTTAACTTTCTGTGAATTAATAATTTAATTAATGGATGTTTCACTTTGGTTTAGTTTTGGTTGCCTAATGTTTAATATGTTTTACAATGTCTGTACTGTGAAAATGCAGATGTCAGACAATGTACTTTTGTTTTATTAAGTGCCCACGTGTCAAACTCAGTGTTTTGAAGTCACACAACATCCTTTTCCTGTGATATTACCTACTTTCTTTACATTTATATGCTTGCATGCACACACAGTGACACACACTGACACTTTCTGTGGTTGCAAATGTGGGAGCCCCTGAAGAAGAGATCGCTTGGACACAACACTCGACCTGTGGGTCTCTGCACACGTTAAAGACACACACACAGGCTTGCTTTTCATTTTAGTTATTGCTCTTCTTCTAAGTGACTTTCAGTATCATGTTTCACGAAGCACAGCACATTGACACTGCTAACCCCATCACAATAGTGTTGGTTTACAAATACATTCCATTTTTTCAGCACAAGTTTACACTTTTTTTAAAATTGGGGTGGTATTTCTGTCCGATGTACAAGTTGTGACAACCCTGGTAAATAACCACTTCATCCCCAAAGAAGGGTTCCCTAAAACTGCATACCCAATGGCGCTAAAGAGTTGTCAACTCAGGGGCTGCTTTGTGTGAAGCTAGATCACGCAGGGTTACGACACAAAATGCACAATTGTCACCATTTGACCTTTCAGTTTCAATTATTTTTTTCTTAAAGTACATAAATATTCCAAAAAAGGAGGTACCAAATTGAACCAGTGCTTGAGGAGTTGTTGTAGTTTTGTAAGAAAACATTAAGCACAATTATGGGCTCTAATCACTTTTGCAGAATGTGTGTGTGTGATTATATCCCAAAATTTTCAAGGTACCACTAATTTCACTTTTTAATGTGGGCATGTGCTTTTTACAGTGTGTTTTTTCTATCCAAATGCAATACAATATTCAAAGTGCCATATATATATATATATACGTCTAGAAACTGCCTACACATTCTATTAGGCCTTGGTTAGAGATTGCTGCAGTTCGCCTTTTTGTCTATTTCTGCCAGTGTCCTGAAAAGCTCTTGTCACTTGCTCATGTGTCCCCTCTCCCCTCCCCCACTGTGTTGAGTTATTGGTAAATGTGTATTGTGATGTACTATTTGAACAGTTGGTTTAAAAATTGCAGATAAACAATAAACTTACCTATACGTTTAAAGTTAACCCTCTTTATTAGTGAGTGTGAAACATGTACTGTAACACTTTGCGATACAAAACGCACAATGTGGAGCAGAACCAACATGGAGATCTGTTTAGGACGATGTGCAAACTTGAGCTCTCAAAGAGAAAACAAAGACTTGGGAGATTAAAATTTGTGTCAAACACTGAAAATGGTTGCAGGTCTGTGGCTTTATGAAGCACATGTATGGTGAAGTGTTACTGTGAATATTTAAAAGCACAATGTACAGTCCAAAGTGGTCCCGACAGAAACTTTGACTCACTTCAGGGGCTTCCATCACAAATCCAGTTAACAATCACTTTCTTTTGTTTTTGACAAGTGCTATTTTTCGGCCGTGTGGTAGTTTGCATCTCTAGATATTGTCTTGATCCAAAACAAAAGAGAAACCTTTTCCTGTGTTCATTTCTTGTCTTATAATCGGTAGGACTCAATAAGTTAATAGATGTTTTTGTCTTGTCTTGATAAAAGCCAAAGTGGGTGCATCTTGATGTGATCTGTATACATAAAGTAGTTTTATGTTCAGTTTTTTTGAAACTGGGTGGGATTTGAAAAAGAGAAAAAGGCATACAGGCTTTTCAATTTCTACTGGTTGTTCATATGTATTTTGTACCAGTGAAGCTTTTTATATTGGAAATTAAAGAAAAAAAAATCTACTTTGGAAAAAATTGTCTGCCCTCTCAATGTGGCCTCGTCTCAACCAGATCTTGAGTTTGGCCTCTTTGGTGGTGTCAAGCAATTTTTTTGTCATTAGTTTTTTTTGTCTCTAAAGATGCCTGAGTTTTAATTTTACTTAGATCTCTACATGTTTCTCATTTCGTGAACAGTTTTTTGGGGGGGTTGGGCTCTTCTAAATCGTGGTAAGTTTCATGTTAGTACTTGTGCTGTCCACATAGTTTTATGGTCATCAAGATTTCGACAGCTTGTGGATAATTGTCTTAGTTAAAGAGTTAACTATCTGTTTAGTTTGAGCCTTGCTTTTTACCTGTGTAGTTTTCTGTTTCCCATAGCGGAGTGTGTAGCCGAAGGACTGTGTTCTTTTTTTGGTCAATGTTTGTTCATGTGTGGTGTGTTTCTTTGCCTCTGTCTCCAAATTAAACCATTTCCCCTAATATGGACTGTGTCTGTGTGTTGTGCTTGTCCAGTGGTGTAAATACATTTACCTTTCCCCGTGTGTCGGTCATGTCTTGCTAACATGTCTCTGTTGTGCCCCTTTGCTTTTTTCTAATCTGGAGGAAATACAATGCATATTGTAAATCCTGTAAGCGTCCATGTGCCTGGTGGTAGTGTTTGGAACTTGAACTGTAATTAACCAAAGGTTAATGGAGGAAGGTTTATCTTAATCTTAAGCTTGGCCTAACTCTCCTTATTCATACATTTGTGTTAACAAGTACCAAAGAAAAAGTATTACTTGTATATCTAAAGGAAATATGAAGAATTGATGTGTAAGAAGTGGCCATAAAACCAGAACTTATCAAAGGGATGCCACTGATGTTGATGTAGGGGGAAAAACTAAAGAGAAAACTAAGCAGTGTTTAATAAATGCCACTCACAGGGCAGTAGCCTAATGTTTAGAGTGAAGTCCAGAATACTAGCTCTTAAAGTATCATACAATTTACAGTAAGCTAAATGATAATAATCCTTGGTCTAAGTAGACGTACAAATGCAACTCATAGTTTCCAGTTCCATTAACATCAGTCCATGTCTATAATGAACAACCTCACGTAAACAAATATTTGCCAAGATTAAGAAAATATGGATTTTATGCTGATTTAACTGCAGCCAAATGAAGAGGACACTGCTTATGTGAGTTGTGTGTTTTTGCACACTATGAATATCTTACTCAAAGTATATCTAATACAAAACACTTTACCCTTGATGGCCTTTTGGTGTCCAAGAAGGGTACAAAAAAAAGCACATTTACCATTTACATTTTATGATAAAATCACAGAGAATAGTAATCTTATGGTGTGACTTTCCAAATAAATTAAGCACTTTTTTCCCATTTTATTTTCAAAACAATCAATTTTACTAAACAATGTCCAGCCAAGGGTGACCTCTACAGCCATGGGGAACTCACAAGGAAAAGAACTGTTGATCTGTAAGTATCTTAGAACTATAGATTTGCAAAAATGATGGAAAGGGATGTAGATATATGCTTCAAGGAGAAATAAACTATCTCTTCGCTGAGCCCTCATTCACCAAAATTTATCAAATTTCCAGGTGAATGCTTGTCTATATGACTGAACCCTAGGCATGTTTTACAAATATTCTTCCTAGACTTTTCTGACTAAACAAGCCTGACAAACATAATCCATGTGATGCATATACTGTAACTATAACATGAAATGAAACATGAGAATAAACGTTAAGAGTTGAAGTATGCGGATAATACTCACAGTAAGTATAAAGTCCTAAAGCTTGTTATATTCCTGAAGAAACTAGGGACTGGTTAACTACACGGAAATGTCTTATTGTGAAGCATTCTGGGAAACGCAGTTTAAGCCGCGAGCATAAGCTAGGTCATCCATGTTTAGCCTGGCTTTGAATGCACTTACGCCACTTGTCAGATTTTAGGGCCACGTAAACAAAAACAAAGGATTAATTAAAACAGCATTTAAATTGTATTTTAAACATGAATTAATAAAACCATTTGCATACCAACTTAAAATTGTAATGTAAACGAAAAAGCCATTTCGATTTTTTTATTGGAAATCAGTTTACAGGCGTATGTATATTAAAACACATATATAAATATAAACATATTAAACTAAAAACAACTAATAGAAAAAAGTTGCCCTGGTCTTAGTTCCAAATTTGCCTAGGGTATTTGAACGCATCATAGACACTTGTTGCTAACGTAACAGCACCACGTTGGCTGCGTTATCCAATGTTAGTTCAAAAACAGAGCAATAATTGATAAAAAAGAGAAATGTTTCTTTGTTCTATTCGTGTATTTAATGAACAAGATATCTGTAAAAACGATCAACGTTTAAATAATGAAAAATACACATGACATCACTTGAAAAAGTCGTAGCATTTCTAAACCAATGGGCTTGCTGAGCGGCGTCTCCTCCCACATCGTGTGTTTCGGCACAGTATGGCCGTCGGCTTGTAGTTACATTCTGTCATTTATCTACTGTATTTTTTACGTTTTAAAGCATGTCGGCCGTGCTTTTTCTAAAGAAATCTTTGAACCGACTTCCACCGAGTGTAGCAAGGCAGGTGTTGGGCTGCTGTTACCACACGGAAAGAGGAGTTTACGGCTATCGACCCAAACAGACCGACAGAGACCACAAGTTGAGCCCGGATTGGATCGCTGCACTAAACCAAGGTCAGGACGGGACAGCTCACAATAAACAAAATCAACTGGTCAATCAGTTCAATTCTGTGTTGCATAAAAGTTATTTAACGCATGGGTTTCTTTTGCCACAGGGCTGCTGTATTCTCTGTTGACTAGACTTGAAACTATATATTTTTTACAGTTCCAGGGACTAATACTCATTGAACATACTGTCCTTCAGTACAAAAAAGTGTTTTTCTCTTGTCTTAGATCTTAAGTGTTTAAAATAATTTTGGCTGACCACAATTACAGCAGTTGTTCCTGTCTGTTGCTCCAAACTGAGGCTTGTTTACAATTGTTTTGGGGTTCACAAAGTATAATGCCCCATAGAAAAAGCCACAAAGCCACAGATATAGTTTCACTATTCGAATAAAATTAAATACATGAACAAGATGACACTGAAAGACTGAAAAGTGCACTAAAATGCACAAACCACAAGAAGTCAGGGGTTATTGTAGTGTGGATTGTGAAATATAATAAACTAACTCTTGTATTCCTTTTGTGCTCAAGATCATAGTCTGGCCCGTCTGGTGGAGGCATACAGAGAACATGGACACAAAGCTGCTCAAATTAACCCCTTGCTGCCAGAGAAGCCAGTGGTTGACAGTATCCCAGAGATCAATACGCTGACTGGCACCATTATGGGACAACTCAAGACTTCAGGTAAAAAGCAACTGAGTTACAAGGTTTGGTTTTAACTGGTTACGCAAGTGTCATGCCATAACAAAGACGCTCATGTAACAGAACAAGTCATTGTTTAAATGGTGTGTAAGTGTACTTAGAAGAACTGATGCTGTTTTTTATAAATCCAGTACCAGATCTAAAATATGCGTTCCACATCATATTCTACATTATAGATACTTAAACATTGTTTTGACTGTCTATCGTCTCACAAAGCAGGTTATAGCCAAACCCAGCTTTCACTTTAAGGTATCTAGTTGTCGTTACTTGTCTTTTGTTTGTTTACTGCCTCCACCATCTTGCTTAAGCACACTCCCAAAAAAGTGCCTCTGCAAGTCAATAAAGAAGAAACACAGGTGGTAGGGTAAACAAATGGTAGGGTCTAGGCTAATTTGGTCACAACATTGCTCTCAATGTCCATAGGTTTAGATTAACAAAAAGATAACAAGATTGTGTAAGTAAGAAGTATTTCCAAAAGAGATCCAGCAGAATGCAGGAAATTGTAAAACATGAAATGAATGTGTTTTCCTGCTTTAGAACGCGCACTGGTTGCTCAAGTAGTTTTCTATCTATTTATCTCATGCTGCTTTATTGTTGCTCCTTGGTAATGCTTGGATAGGTCTGCGACATTTTGGCAAAGCCGAAGCATCAGTGGAAGAAGTTCAGGCGTATTTGGAGAAAATCTACTGCGGTCACTTGTCAGTAGAGACCAGTCAACTCAGCAGCCTTGAGGAGAGGGTCTGGTTCGCAGATCGATTTGAAGAACTCAAGGAAAAGAGTCTCTCCCCTGAGGAGAAGAGGCAGCTGGCTAAACTCATGTTGGAGTCACAGGTGAGTCTGAAAAGAATAATATAGAAGCTTTTAAGTTATTATAGTAACTCCTACATGTCTTAATCATTTTATCAACTGAAGGAGTTTGACCACTTCTTGGCCACAAAATTTGCGACTGTGAAGCGATATGGAGGAGAAGGAGCAGAGAGCATGATGGGCTTTTTCTACGAGCTCTTCTATCAGGCGAACCACAGCGGAGTTACGGACATTGTTATTGGCATGCCTCACCGCGGTCGACTCAACCTCCTGACAAGCCTGCTCAAGTTCCCCCCGGAGGTAATACAGCGCGACTAAAGGCTGAGAGGAAGTGTTTTAAACAATTACACATCAAAGTATCCACGAAGTGATAAGTTAGTTTATTTATGTTGCACCACATTAATCACACTCAGACATAAACAGGAAAACACAACCAGCTGTTAAAGTGTAAACAAGATAACATAAAGTGTGCTTCGTCCACTCTGCCTCTCTTGCTTCAGCTCATGTTTCGAAAAATGCGAGGCCTCAGTGAGTTCCCAGATACTTCCCCCGCCATCGGTGATGTGTTGTCCCACCTGACTTCTTCTGTAGAGTTGGATTTCGGAGCTGAACATCCACTTCACGTGACCATGCTACCTAACCCATCCCACCTAGAGGCCATTAATCCTGTGGCTCAGGGCAAAACTAGAGCCAGGCAGCAGCTGAGGCAAGAAGGAGACTATTCTCCTGACGACAACGCCCAGCCGGGAGATCAAGTCGTCTGCCTCCAGGTATGATGAAGAGAAGTCTTTATATTACGAGGGTTTTGTTTTTGAAAGATTTATTTGTGCCGCTTGGATACTTTTATAAGGATCGTGTAACACCATGATTGGTTCAAAAATATTAGTTCAGTTCATATAGCTACTGAGGGGGGGCACAGAGGAGGTTATACTGGGCTGCCACAGTCCAGTTATTAAAAGAGTAAACAATGACAAATGATGTATTGCTGTGTATCTTACCGAGCAATTGAACTGTCATGTCTTTTTCTTCCACAGATCCACGGAGACGGCTCATTTACTGGACAGGGGATCGTTCCAGAAACACTGACCCTTTCAAACCTACCTCATTACAGAGTCGGTGGGAGCATCCATCTCATTGTGAACAACCAAGTTGGTTACACTACTCCATCAGAGAGGGGCAGGTCCTCTTTGTACTGCAGTGATGTTGGTGAGTGGAAAAACGCTAAACCTTAAACTAGTCTGATTCTAGTTTAAAAAGTGTCCATTTCTCTTTTATATCTTAGGTAAAATGGTCAACTGTGCTGTGATCCATGTAAACGGTGATGATGCTGAGGAGGTCCTGCGGGCCACCAGGCTGGCTGTCGAGTATCAGCGGCAATTTCGGAAAGATATAATCATGGATCTTATTTGCTATCGCCAGTGGGGCCACAATGAACTGGATGAGCCTTTCTTTACCAACCCAGCTATGTACAAGATAATTCGGTATGGCCATTTATTTACTGCAAATTTCTTTGTGCTTTGAGCCTGTGACAGAATACTTAAGTACTGTAAAGCATTTATAGTGTCTATAAACCACGTCCTCTCATGAATCTATTTCCGCAGCTCTCGTAAGAGTGTCCCAGACTCGTATTCAGACCAGCTGATCGCTGATGGTTTAATGACCGAGGAAGAGCGGGATGGCATCAAGTCCAAATACTATGGGATGCTCAATGATAAACTGGCCAACATGACTCTTTACAGCCCACCACCTACAAACCTGCAGGGCCGCTGGGGTGATCTGGTCGAACCCCAGGCCAAAGTGACCACCTGGGACACTGGTGTTCCTATTCCCCTTCTGCAGTTTGTTGGTGCAAAGTCTGTGGACATTCCTGAAAACCTCCAGCTGCACAGCCACCTGGGGAAAACTCATGTCCAGGTACATACCTCACTTCTCTTTTCTTGGTGTGTGAGAGTATTTGATCTTTTAAAAAAAATGTATCTATACGAATCCAGGCACGGCTGCTGAAGTTAGAAGAAGGGACCAAACTGGACTGGTCCACAGCAGAGGCATTAGCTTTTGGCTCCCTTCTCTGTCAGGGTTAGTGTTGGGACATATTGTTGTGTATCCTTGCTACCTACAAAGCTTTACATGACATACAAACAATATTCATCTTTAATACTGTGTTTCAGGTTTTAATATTCGAATCAGTGGGCAGGACGTCGGAAGGGGCACATTTAGCCAGCGACATGCCATGGTGGTGTGTCAGGAGACTAACGACATGTACATCCCTCTAAACAACATCAGTCCAGAGCAGAAGGGCTTCCTGGAGGTAAGGCTGAATTACAAATGGATGACCTATAAATCCTTAAATTACAGTGAAAGAAGGCAGTTTTCTTCTGTCACATGACTCACCTCAAGAGTCTCATGCCATACCTTTGTATGTGTTTAGGTGTGCAACAGCCCATTGTCTGAAGAAGCAGTGCTTGGATTTGAATATGGGATGAGTATCGCACAACCTAAGCTTCTTCCAATCTGGGAGGCTCAGTTTGGAGATTTCTTTAACGGGGCACAAATAATCTTTGATACCTTCATTTCTGGAGGTAAACGTTTATTACTACATGTATTCACTTTGAGAAGATGCTTGGACTTATTTTTGAAACTATGGTGTCCCAGGTGAAGCCAAATGGTTGCTGCAGTGTGGGATGGTGATCCTACTGCCTCATGGATACGACGGTGCAGGGCCTGAACACTCGTCCTGTCGCATGGAGCGATTCCTTCAGGTCAGTACAGGTTTGTCCAGGTTTACCTGCTGCATTTTGTAACAATAATGGAAATGCCTGTTCCTGGTTTGCATATTTTTTCTTTGATGGACATTAACCAAACCTTTATCCTTAACCAAGTATTAATTTTTAAATGTTGATACTGACAAAACCCAGCTATAGTTTTAGACAATTGAAATTGAGTTTAAGGGCAGTATAGAGAACAAGAAGGGTCTCCATTGTGTGATGAGTCATTAGAACAGTTTTGTATTGTGTTGGGTATTACCTGGACTGGACGTATTTTCTGTGCCATCTTTGTGTCTCAGATGTGTGACAGTAAACTGGAAGGTGTTGATAATGATACTGTGAACATGTCGCTGGTAAATCCAACAACTCCCGCTCAGTACTTCCACCTGCTCAGGAGACAGATGATCCGTAACTTCCGCAAACCCCTCATTGTGGTTGGACCCAAGACTTTGCTCAGATTTTCTGTGAGTGCTAAATTGAGAAACAGTAACAGTGAAACCATGGAATTGAAAAGCAGATAAATAATGACCCTTATTTTGTTAGGGCGCAGTGTCCAGTCTTAGTGAAATGGCACCAGGCACATCTTTTAGACCAGTACTTGGCGATTCATCAACATCGGCTGAAAGGTAACCAACATCATGGCAGAACCTGTTCTCTGGTTTCTATCTTTTTGAATTTTTAAAAATCCCTAATTGATCCCTTTCATGTGTTATTGTTGTTCCAGTGTCCAGAAGGTGGTGCTGTGCTCAGGGAAACATTACTATGCCTTACTGAAGCAGAGGGAGGCATCAGCGGCAAACCAAAACACTGCACTCATCCGTTTGGAGGAGCTGTGTCCCTTTCCACTGGAAGCTCTGCAGCAGGAGCTCAAAAAATATCCCAATGCAAAAGGTACATTTACCACCACTCCTACAAAGCATGTAACACTTTTTCTAAACTAAAGCTAGCAACATAACAGCCACAGATAATTGTAACCTGCAGCTTTTGCAGAGTTGGTTCATTATGCAACTGGCCCCATTCAAGTCACAATCACAGTTTCCTTTTTTAACTGTGTTCCTTATTGCTCTTGAAATGTTCCTCTTTTTGAATATGTCACAAAGGATTTTGAGCAAAGTTGTTTTTGCTGCAGAGGTACAGCAATTAATCCATTTTCTTAACACCATATTAATTTATTAGATTTAACTTTTAGACACAGTTCAAAGCTCTGTCTAGTGGTGCTTGTTTATAAAACAAAAACCTGTGAATAGTGGAGCCATCTAAATATAAACTATCTATATGTCTTGTTTGGATAGACAGCAAACTTTTAAAGTGATGGCAGTGTCAAAAGTCCCCTTGTTACTCACTTGGTTTTCCACACTTTCCACACACCACTTTGACATTAAACATAACTCTTTTTATTTTTATTGAACCCTGCCTGAACATAGTTTTCTTATGGTAAAGTTGTGACTTTATACACAACTATGTCATCTATGTCATTTTCTCCGTAACTTGTTTTTAACAGTTTACATTTCTAAGAAGATAAGAATGCGGCTCACAACATGGAACAAATGGCAAGGAATAATTTTAGGAATGCAACTTTGAAACAGCAGAGTGAACCTGACAGGCCACATACACAGTAAAGGCTTAGACTTGATGCTTTTAAAATGTGACAGATACTTTTGTTACAGACTAAACACTTATTTTTTTTATACACTGTATTTGGTGTTACTCGTACTTGTCATCTTTCTTACCTTGAGAAACATTTTGTCTCAGAGTTTGTTTGGAGTCAAGAGGAGCCTGAGAATATGGGTCCTTGGTCTTTTGTTGGTCCCAGGTTTGAGAAGCAGCTGGCCTGCAAGGTAAACAATTGAAATAAACAAAACATAAATTCAGATTATTGAGATATTAAACCTAACAGTATTTCTGTGTCCTTCAGCTCCGACTCGTCAGTCGTCCTGCTCTGCCTGCTCCGGCTGTAGGTATCGGGACACTGCACCATCAACAGCAGGAGGCAATTCTTAATGCCACCTTCTCCTGAGATCAAACCACCAAAATAATCAAAGACAGGCACTAACTCTACACCACAAAGTGAATCTTCTGAAGTCTTGAACTGTCATACCTGTGAGCACAGCCTCAGAGCCGAGAAATACCTGGGACCTTTATGATTAAATGGTTCTGATGTAAACTGGACAGCAACAGAGTATTGAAGGACATTTTACAGAGAACAGTAGTGATAAAGAAACTGTGTCAACTGTATAGACACATAGTTAAATTAATTTACTTTAATTTCATATTTTCATTCCCTCTTCATAATAAAGCCTTAAGGGGGCAGGCACAAACAAAAACATGACAATCTAAAGTCAGAGTCTTGGAGATGATGTTTACAGTGATGTGTAAACCATGACAGCATTATCCTTATCTGTATTCACTAAAAAGGACATGAATCAGTTTCTGAAGAAGCATCAAGAGTTGTTACCATTATATTGTTGTCATATTTATGTGGTCTATTTGGATATTTCCTTTACTAAATTAATATTTCAAATTATGTGTTAATGACATTGTAATGATTGTATGTTTACGAAGACTTAAATGCGAAATGATGAAAGGGCTAATGTATATAAACTAAATCAGAGCATTCAAATTAAAATATTTTCGCATAAATATATTTTACAGTGTCTTTGCTATGTTTCTTTTTTTATAAAACCAAATAATATTTCATCTTGGGGAAAATAGCTGTAACTTTATTTTTATGAGCAAGTAATCAGACTGAGAAGAAGCTGTAAAATTTTTCATAAGTGGCTGTTAAAAGGCGAAGGCAATCAACACTTTGGGAAATTGGATGAGGGTTGGAGCTGTGTGAGTGGAAAGTAGTCTAAATAAACCAAAAATCAATGCGGCTATTTAGTCTGCTGTAAATTGGTGGCTCAAATAACAGTTCTTAAGTCCAAATAACAAGATGCAACAAAGACCTTTACTCAGAAGGAAGATTTATTGCCACTCTTAACTCTCTGGCTTTTTGGGTAATATTCAATCTGTCTCTTTGTCCCTGTAAGACCTAAAGATGACAGGATTTACTGCCCATAGTTTGCCCCTCTGTTTATTGCCTTGATAAAAGATGAAGTCAACTCTAATCTTGGCAGGTTTACAACTAATGGGGCTCTGTTCAACCTGATAAACACAAACTCAGCTCAGCATCAAGCTGGCAGCAACACATTAATCACTGTGACTGATGTGGTCTCATTATGAAACCATCAAACACCAGAAACAGAAATTATGTCTCTTTAAAGGAAGTTGGTTAGCTTATCTTACTAAAACTGTGTAAGAGTACTGGTCTATTTCAGTACAAGAAAATATATGACTGATTATGTTTGTGCACTGTGATAAAAGTTTATTTTTGATCATAGAGGGGCTGGGTTCATGTATCTTTGCCATAATGTGTAGGCTTTATTCAAAAAGTGTGTTTTAATGCTATGAACCCTCCTGGTCCCTGGACATGTTTTTTTTTTTTGCATAACTTTGGCTGTTGATGCAAATGACGTAAAATTTGGCCAGGTTGTGTATTTTTCTTTTTTTTTTCTCCCAGTCTTTCATATGGCTTTTAAACTGAATTGTGTCCCTTCAGCATTTTTTGTTCCATTGACCCCCATTCAAAGTGCATTTTTCCATTACAATTTGTTTTCTGTTTTTCTTTTTTTTCCATTCCTTGGTGTTCTCCCTTAATGTTTCCATAGCAACCATTAAAAAACATCTTTTGTGTCCCAGGGACCCAGGTGGAGCAATTTATTTACAAATGACTTTGCACAAAGAATAAAAATAGATCAGAATCAATGTTTTTTGACCGTCCCAGACTTTGATAGGGACCCCCAAGGGTTAAGGGATTGTGCCAAGTCCACTGAGACAATACAATAGTTAATAATTGGGGGGGGGGGGGTTGGTTGTTTAAGGCCTCTTGCTCTCCTTTGGTGAATTTGAAGCCACATATTAAATTACAGAGAAACTGTAGGGTGTCTTTGAATCACCTGCTTTTCATGGGCCACAAAACTCATTGCTACGGCCCTGCTTTTTCACAATCCATTCATCAACTCCTAGACTAAAGTAAATAAAGTACTAAGCTTTGCGAGTTTTTCTGTCCAGAGGAGTTTGTTCAGGACCCGTGTTTGGTGCAGCGAGGCTCAGTGTGGACGCTGTCAGGAGGATAAGGCGGGCGCAGCAGCCTCCCACTCCCATCGCTATAACAACCACAGGGCGGTCTGCTCTGCGCGCCTCCATGGCACAGCACAGCACAGCGGCAGCAGCCTGGATGCAGCGACTGCCAGGTGTCATCCTCCTCCTGCGCGCAGCCCGACCTCAGCTCACCGCACACCGCCTGCCTCTGCCTCTGCCCGCGGAGGAGGAGGAGGAGGAGGAGGAGGAAGAGGAGGGCGCACAGGGGGAGAGCCTGCCTGTGTTTCCCCGTCACAGTGAAGGGAGCAGTGGGGAAGCTCGGACTGCTGAACCGCTACGTCAAAGAGATTAGTCAAATAACCTCTCGGACTAGGACGTAGCTCCTCTCCTGGACGCCTGGCTGGCAGTCTTCACCGCGCAAGCAGCAACAAGACCCTGTCCGTGAGAGAGAAGTGCTATACTTTTGGTTTCTTTTTTTTTTTTCTTTTTCTTTTGGTTGTTTTTGAGGAAGGGGGCTGCCTGCCTGGCTGGTTGGTTGGTTGGGTGAGGTGAGGCGGCTGTGCAGGGCTCCTCCGGCGGCGTCTTTCTCTTCTGCTTTTCCGCCCCCCACCGCCGCGACGAAATGGCGAAAGAAAACGGCGAGTCCGGCGACGGATCGTGGAAAAAGCACGTCGATGATATCAAGAAAATCTTCGACTTTAAGGAAGTCCTTGGCACGTGAGTAACAAGCTAACCCCAGCCTCGAGGCGACACCAAACTTTGCAGCAATTAGCCTGCGTCCAGACACTACCTCAGCAGCAGCAGCAGCAGCAGCAGCAGCCACAAGGCGATGGTCTGACAGCTGTTGAATGTAGACGATCAGG
Source organism: Rhyacichthys aspro (assembly GCA_036850595.1). Taxonomy (NCBI): domain Eukaryota; kingdom Metazoa; phylum Chordata; class Actinopteri; order Gobiiformes; family Rhyacichthyidae; genus Rhyacichthys; species Rhyacichthys aspro. Next base: position 15,523,110 of record CM072153.1, read on the forward strand.
AGCATAGCAGCAGCAGCACGGCCCTTAGAAGTCTTCAACACAGCTAGTTTCACACAATCAGTGTTCAGGGAGTGGAAAATCGCTCCAGCAGACACAATATGAGTGAAGTCGTCAGCTGCTGCTTATGGCACTGTTCATTCAGAAACTACTGCAGCCTGGCTTTATTCTCAAATATGTTCAGACTGCATTTTGTTGGTGCTCCTTACCCTGGACTGTAACAAAGAAAGAGATACAGATCTACAGAGCTTGATTTCAGTTTCCCAAAAGTAAGCAGCAGTTTCAGTTGGCCGACAGTAATTCCTGTTTATTTTGGCCCTCTGTTAGTGCTGCTTGATCCAATACCCCTTGAATGAGTTATAATACTGATATCAAAGAGAGGTCCCCAAACTGTTAATGGAGGCTTGTGTGACAGTGACAAAGCAGGACTGTGACTTGTTCTAAGGAGATCTGTCTATTTCTCAGTTTAATGGGCTTTCCTCGAGTGAGATTCACTGTGGCGCTGTTTGCATTGTTGAGATTTGGGAAAGGCCTGAGCTCAGGAAGAGACTCCCTCCAGGGAATTGCAGTATGTTTTGGATTTTTCCTCCGAAACCATGTCAAGCTTCTTAGGAACTGGCTCCTGCAAAATACTAACTAAACCACTGTGGCTGTCAGAGCTGCACGATAAGTACATCGAGCATAATCTGGATATAAATGCACATGGAAGAGTTTATTATTTCAACTATCATCCGTGTGCATTTGTAACTGTTTCAGCTGTGGTCCAAAATACAAGTCAACAAGTAAGACCGTGCCAAGCTGCTCAGAAATTGGCCTCTGCTGAATACTAAATTAGCCGTTAAATAATAAATAAACGTACAGCTATACTCCATGTGCCAGACATTCACGCCTTACATCTCAATTAATGTCACCAATCTAATGGAGAAGAGCCAAAGCAGAAAGACAGTAGCACCACAAAGTCTTTTTCAATTACATTTTTATAACTTTTACTAGCCCTGAGGGAAAATTAATTGAGATTATATGGTTGTCTCACTTTTCATCATCACAAATTCAATGTGTGAACAGAATATGTGCTTTACTGGCTGCGTAATGTGCCTTAAAACAACCTTGTCTTTTGTAAAGCAGGCCATCATCACCATATACCAGCGTTGTCTCCTTAAAATCCTCATACAGATGGGTGATTCACCAACTGTAGTCAACACTTCAGCAGATGTGCGCAGACGCTCCTACCTGTAGGCAGTTTTAATGTCCCCAAGGCTTTCCTTTATGTGTGAAAAGCCTCTGAATAACATCATGAATCATTATGGTTATGTGCTGTCCAAGAAAGGCCAGGTTTGAAGAACATGCGTCGTCGCCCACAGCCCTGTGCACCCATCCTTATGTTACACATCATTTAGTTTGTATAGTGTTGGGGAGTTTCCATTATAGACATACTGACAGAGTAATGCACTCTCCTACCAGTCTGTTGAAATGAGGCACTTTTACTGCTGCTATTTTTTGGATATGATATCATTTGGAGCCCAAAACAGGAAGTGTGCGGTCATGTGATGCACGCCCCAGTGCCTTCCACTATTACTACTGCTACTATTTGACTTTATTGCTACTATTTTTTTCCCTAGGTTTAAACAAGGAAGTGGGTCTTTATATGTGTTCTGCAACCAAGTAATGATGGGCAGTCAAAATAAGACTGCTATCAGTGACTATGTTGAATTAGGCCATGTCTACGCCTTGGGGTTCAAACAGGTCACATGCTGCAGGAGGACTACAGCTTTACCTGAGGATTAAGAATGGGAAGGCCTTGCTAAATAGAGGAGACGTATAGATTATCTCTTCCCTCTTCTATGTTGGGTTTCTTATTATCCTTACAGTGGCAGTGTTTAAAGATAGTTAATAGATAGTAATTTAGAGCATTAGCTTAAAAACTGCACATAGAACATGTAAAACAGATTTGTTGGATGTCGCTCAGTGTGTTATGTTTCAGATAGATTTGACATTGATACGAGTTCAGGGGGCACTGAGGCTGTTGTGGTGTCAGTAGTACTTCACCTTCTTTACTTACTTGTGTTTTTGGATGAGGTTGTTTGAGCTAATGAGATCTTGGGCAGTGAAGCTGTAGTCTTCCTGCCAGTGCTCACTGCTGGGCTAATTTCAGACGCGTAAGCTGCTGATACTCTCTGGAAGTAAATTAAGTAACCTGACCACAAGCACCTTCGGAGATCCGTGTCACAAGGTGTTGTGGACGTACAGTGGAGCGACTTGAGTGCACCACTTCAAATAATGTCATGTAGGCCTGCAACTTGTTTTATATTACTCACTGGTTTATATTTTATTTTCTACACATTTCTAGTCACAGTTTTACTAAAATCATTTTTTATGCATGTAAGGAAAAGAGCTGTTTAATTACAGCATATAGGAATATGAATCATCTGTGGGAAAAAAATAAGACCTTAAGACGTCATATAGGCTTTCTTATCAAGGATTTTCACAGATGAGAATTTTTAGTTCATAACGAAAGCTTTGGCCATTCACATGCTTGCTTTCTGAAAAAAGCGCTCCCATTGGTTTGTGGCTTGTCAAAAAGGAACTAATACCTATCATTAATACCATAAAAGTGTATATTTGTGGTTAAATACACCTTTTTCCACAGCAAAACCAATCAGAAATATATATTGGAAGTGCAATCACACTGTTCGACGAGGTAAGATAATTGACGGATCCTTTGGTCTGAAGTTGGAGCTTATAGTTTACTGTAAGCTCTAAACTACAGGGGCGACAAGAAAATTGGGTAGTGCCACTTTAAGTTTATTGGTTTAGACTGCACAATATATCAAAAATGTATCATTATTACAATATCAACAAACACAATATCTGTGTAGCAAAGAACTACTTGCATTGCAGTAATGTTATGGTCTTCCATCCAACAGATGTGGCAATATCAGAATAACTGCACAGCCATAAAAACAGAGCCCTGAATAAAACTGTGTTGTGACCAAATAAATTGTGTAAAAAGTCCTGGTTTAGCGCTGGTTTTGTTTGAACCAGTTGAAGTTAGTCCAAAGCCTTGTATTTCTTGATAAATTTGAATTGAATTACTATGTGAAAAGGTGTATCCAAATATCACAGTTCATATTGATATTGCAGTTTTCAACATAGTTACTGCAAATTGTATGTTTTTTGTGCAACCCTAGTTGTATTAAATAATCTATACTAAAATACTACAACTATTTTTAACCAGCTATGTTTACATTTTTTTCATTCTCTGTAATTAAAACTAAAACATTCCGTGTGTAGTTTTTTTTTTTAAATGACAAATTGAATCTTCATAAGATGTAACATAACTAGACCCCTTAGGTTTGCTTTAGCCTTGAGTCTAGCTTTTCAAAGTGTAAATGTCTTCAACAAAGACAGTAAAGTTGAATATTCATAAAACATAGCTCTACAACTAGTGTTGAACTGAAAAAACCTGTTTGACCGTGATGCATTAAAGCAGGAGTTGGGTCCTTGAAACCAGTCTGAAAACGGCAGCTAGGCAACAAGGCTATGAAAGTCCTTGCTTTCTGAAGAAGACACTACCTCCACCGTCCTGGCTTCCAGCTATTTCACTGTTGGAGGAGGCGCTTTGTCAAAGAAGCTGCTGACTGAAAGACAGACAGGTAGCCAAACAGTTTGCAAAGATAACTTTGTGCAGTAGTTTTCCTGATTTTGAACATTCCTCACAAGGAAAACCATACTGTGCCATGTGCTCTGTGGATGTCAAAGTGCCTGCTCTGTATTGGTGCATAATCACCTGATTAAAATCACCACATGAAATTGATTTATCTCCCTGTAACTAGCAACACTGTACCTTCATGCCGACCCACAAAGCAGTGTTTATTTGGTCTTTTTTTCAGTTTATGATTTGATGATTGAAACATTTCCTGGCGTCGAAGAGGGAACAACTCAACAATCAATCAACAATCAATCAATCAACTGTGGCCTTGGCTGTGTTGTATTTTTTCTTTAGAAATGACACTAAGGGGTTTTAAAAAAGTAGGCATCTGGACATAGTTTAGATTTTTGCACTGAAGGACTAAAATGTGCCATGCATAGGTTAATCATGACTGTATCTTCTGAGTCATGGCAAAGATAATGTAGTGCACTTATGGATCTCTCTCATCTCATTGACTCCCTGTTTGCAGTTCACCACTTTTCCATTCTTTGCAACACTTTCTGTTGAGACTGGACTAATACAGACCCAAGTATCTCAGATCTTTACTCTAGCATTGCTTCTGCCTCACCACTTCAACTGTTTATTAAAATGTGCCCATATCTCCTAATATATCCACCCTACTGGCATGTGGTAATCTATTTTATTCACTTCACCTGTCATAAAGTTAGGGCTGATTGGTGTGGGTTTTCCATTTTGCCTTATTATCTTTTCTCAGTTGCTCAGACATTGTGATATAGTACAGACGAATATCCTGCAATGTATCAAGAGTCCCCATCCCACTCTACAGTCATTAGTGTAGGGAGCACATTATTAACAGTCATTTATCTTTAGAGATTAGAGAGCTGACTTTCTCTTGTGTAAATAGTTTCTAATCAAACAGAGCATAGATTATACTGTATATCCTCATATCTTAATTTGAAACTGTCACTGCTAAGTTGATTTGTGGAAGAGACAAAAGGAATTTCCGCTCAGCCTCAGCTGGGCTCATGCTTTTTCTCTTCCATTAAAGGGTGACTTTGAACTCAGCAGGTTATAGTCCACAGCGCTACCTGGATTATCAACTTCTGTTTTTCCATCCCATATGTTGCGTAACGGGCTGCTGTAATGCATCTTACACAAGATGATTCAGTGTGATTACTCAGCAGCATCACAATACATGTCATGCCTGTGAGTGTCAGTACACCAGGCTCAAACATCAAAGCCTTCACCCCCTCCATCAACCACTCCTTACAATGCGACAATCAATCAGCCATAATCACCAAGGACAAACGGCCAGCACTATAAAAAAGTTCTGCCATTGTCAGGACTTGTTTTGCGTCTGCATTTTTTAGCCACCTGTCTTACTCAGAGCAGCCCACATACACATTTCACATTTCACATTAGTCACTCGTCTATGCTGAACATAGTGTTGTGGTGCTATGTAGCCGCAGACTGTCACACTGTCATCCCAGAGCCATGAGGGAGTGCTGCAGCCCTGACAGAAACTTAAAATTCAACTATTATGATTCATTAATGTGGTGAGTGCCAAGCGTGACAACAGGTCCAAACCATTTAGCTCTGTTGGTGTGTTATCAACTTAGATGAGCTGCAGTACAAGCGCAGTTCAGACAAAGCCTATTCTCATCACGTACACGGTTAGTTTGCTGTGCAGAAGTATTTCATTCTGAGGTTGTCACTGAACATATTTATTTTATACATTTATACTATATACTTAGACTATTTAAGGCAGTGTAATTGAGTTTGAGTTTATTTATTTAAAACAGGGACAATACATATTAATGAACATATATATATATATGTAAATATGCAAGATTATAGCCAACGGCTAATTTCCATCTTTAGTCCCTTCGGCAGTAATTTATTAGTACTTTGCCACTTTATCAGACACTTAAGTGCTACTATTTCAATTGATAAGTTGCTGAATTTTGAATTACTAACAAACACAAATAAGAATAGAGTTTCTGGTAGCTTGTGTAGTAGTTTGAACAGGCCTCTGTGCAACATGTTAAGGCAAAGTATGTCTTTGTTAATTATTTAGTAATGAAAATATGTTTTATGCTTTATATTACTGCCTCTAGTGTTGAAGACTTTTTAAAGTTTTGAATCTTGTTTCAGTGCCTCTTGTGATCAAATGTAAGGTTGTAATAGTCACGAATTTGGCACCCTGGGTTTGGCTTAGTTGCGATTTTACACAGTATGTATGTGTGGATCTAGCATGTGGGTGGTAGTTTACCATATGTAGAATGTGTGTAGCAGACTTCGCACCTTTTCTTTCCTGTGTGAATTATTAGACCCAATGCTATCAGAGCTTGCGGTGCAATTTCTCATGGCCTGACTGAGCAAGATAAGTCACTGACTTGGAGACTGCCTTGTTGTGTACAGGAAGTGATGTTGCTGCATGTCAAGTGTTAAGCAGGGGACACAGACAATACTGCAGCCTCCCTCTCTGTGAATTTGCAGACTTCCTGTGGTTTTGTTTGACGCATGTTTCATTCTGCAAAGTGTATGTGTGATGTGTATGCCGTGACAGAGGAAGAGTTTGGTTCTTCTCCTAACGCAGCTGTGGTATCAGTGAATAGAAATGATGCATATTGTCCTCATGGCAACATCTGTGAAGGGAAGATAGTGTCAGAAAAGGACAGCCCTCACTCACACGAGACCTTGAATTAGCATTTGGTCCCACATCATGTGTCACAATGAGGTCAAAGTCAGAGGGCGTATGCTTCAAGCCGACACAGCTCTGTTTGTTTCATGGTGATGCTCCACCTTGTCACACTTCGGCTTGGCTTTGTGACCATCAGGTGATGTGTTCCCAGTTTGTTTATGTGCGGTGGCACAGCATCAACCCTCCCCCTCTTCCTGCGGGACGGTGAGTGGGGGATTAGCGTGGATTTAATGGCCACAGTAGGACTTAGTGCAGTGACTGGTGCTGAGTTTAGAGCCTGTTGGGAGGAACTGATTACACTTTGAGGACATAATGGACCCTTTGATATTAGGCCCTTGTTTTTCATGTGTTTTACCCACCAATCAGGTGTATATCTCCTCTTGTTGTGAATGTATCATTTCAGCAATCTCATCACATAAGATTATATCAGATACCGGTCACATAAAGTGTCCTCTTTCTGTTCTTGACTCATAATTTGTTATCACAGCTTTTGCCGAACAAGCTTTAATTAGACAGCATCTCATTAGTTGATTATGGGCTTTTAGTATTTTGAATCATTTTACTCTTTAAAGGTCATATGTTACCTTAGTGCTTTATTTAGTTGGATCCCCTTTGTTATTTATAAAATGTCTTAAACATTCCTGAGCTCCAGTCCACAATTTATGCTAAAAGATTGTAATACCCTCAATTCCTGAAACAGGCAACCTGACCAGTCAGACCTATTCACATTGTGAAAAGAAAGTAGAGGAAGTAAAGTTTTAAAGCACTTCTGAATGAGACTTCACTCTTGTTTGTTAAACGAATGCACCTACAGTGGTTTGTAAGTGGGTCTGAGATGCAGAAGGGCCTTAAATAAGCTTAAGACACAAGTGGACCTTGTTGAACATTCAAAAAGACAATGTGTGCAATTTCATTTCAAAACACTGTAAACCTATTTTTGCTGACCTAATATTGAAATTGTGAAAGAAGCTGAATAGTTGGCCTTTTGTAATAATGCCATGGAGTGAAATCATCCCTTATCTTCCCTAACATCATTATCACACCAGCCGTGTTAAGCGCCGCAGAGGGAGAAGGTGCCTGTGAAGGTGTGTAATAAGAAAGAAAAAGGCAATCACAGAGCCTCCTCAGTGAGATTTATTAAGCTGAACTGACTGTGGTATCATAGCAACAGATACAGATTGCTTGAGCAAATATTTCTTAATTCTGTATTTGTTTTTGACATCCATGTATAGAGACAGATGGCCAGGGAAGACGTCCTCTATGTGGTCCTAAATGGATTTTTTTTTTCAAGGTTTTTAAAAGTGTTTGCCATGCTTTTGGCAACAACAGGGAAGGGCTCTGCTCATCGTCCAATACTTTGTCCGTTCTCAGTAAATATCCACAATATGCTGTTTGTGTACTCTGGCCCTGTGTGTGGCTGAGTGCCCGCCATCTACTCAGTGGCAATAGGTTTTCTGTGTCAATATTGCCTGAGTGCATGTAAAGCAGCAGACTAAGGTGTTTCTCTCCCTCTCTCTCCTTTGCAGAGGTGCGTTTTCTGAAGTGGTGATGGCTCGGGAGAAGGCCACAGGGAAGATGGTCGCAATTAAATGCATCCCCAAAAAAGCACTTAAGGGGAAGGAGACCAGCATCGAAAATGAGATTGCAGTGCTCAGAAAGTAAGTATGTGCGAGTCTGCAGAAAACCCCCCCACAAAATCAGCATAGTGACCTTTCCTGATTTGCTTTCATTAAAAAAAAGAAAAACGGCCCAAGTTTCTACCACAAAATACATTACATTAAACCAAAGTTTAGAGCTTATAAACCTCTAGCTCTGAGTTTAGCATCAGACAACAGTCCTGCAATTATCTCCACATTGTTAAATATTGTGTGAATCAGTTGCCACTGTTTTTCCTTGTTTCACTTTGCTTCCCTTTTTTCTATTTACTTTATCGGTTGCCATTACTTCCTTGTTGACATCGGTGTAGACCAATGGTAGTGGGCCTTGTTAGAGAGGCATGCGGTGTAAATAGCACTGTTCAGTCAAGTCTCGTGAGCAAAAAATGGATTCAGCTTGCAGTATGAACATAGACAAAGTATCTTCTTTGAAACAGATTGCTGCCTTGCCTCATCCTCAGAAGCATCTTTACAGTGACTGACTCAAACGGGATACAGATACCACTCACTTTATTTAACAGTCCAGGCCAGCTTTAAGTTACTTGTGTGTCGATTCCTATCTGTCTGCAATTTCAGGCTGTCACAGCGTACACACACACACACACACACACACAGAGGGCTTGAGAGATCAGCCCTGACAGCAGGTGACACTCCATCCTCCTTCAGGGTTTGATGGGTTATTCCCCCGAGCAGCTCACTTATCAGTCACTTTTGAAGAGCCAGTTGTTGGGTGTAGTTGCCTGGTTACAGTTGCTATGCTTCAGCTTCCCATTTCTGATCTTATTGTTTCTTCTTCTTTCCCCTTTTGTTTTGACACTCGCACTTTTCTTACTTCTCGCTTGCGGCTATACAATGATAATCTCAGTTTTGTTCTGGATTGAAAGGGGAAGTTGTGAAGGTTGTGTAGCCCTTTGAGACTTTCCCCGCCTCCTTGTTTTTCCCACCCCCACCTTCTGTATTCAGCCACCTGCCCTTCTCAATACACTCTGTCATCTGCATACACCATTTCCTAGCAGAGGTGCACGAAAACCTTGTCAGTCGGTTGCCTGGACACAGATTCCCAGCATTTCTGTCTTTCTTATATTAATTTCTTCAGGTACTCACTCCAAGGGGGGTTGCTTTTTGATTATGATGATGCTGATCATTGATTAGCATCCTCTAAACGCCCCCACAGCTTCAGACAAAAGATGTTCTCTTTTTTTGCTTGAATACACTTCCACAGGTTACAGTTTGCAGCATGTGTGAAAGTAAAAATGGTGATTTATTTAAAACTTCACTTGCATCTGAAGAAGGTTAATGTCTCTTTTTGTTACCCTTTGCAAATTACTACAGCTTGTGTTTTCTTTTCCAGGATAAAGCATGAAAACATTGTCGCTCTGGAGGACATTTATGAGAGTTCAAACCACCTATACCTCATAATGCAGCTGTAAGTACAGATTGATTTGGTCTCTCTTCTGTGTTGGTGGCATTAGATAATCATGATGCTTCGCTGATAACGTTCAGGGATATCTTAACAACCCCCTCTCTTTGTGCCAATGCATGTAATCGCTCGTCCAGGACTCTGACAGGCAAAAGAGACAAAAAAAGACACAATTATAGGCTACTTATAACGTTTTGCTATTGTCAATTAAACATAATACATGCAAAATACTGTGCAGCTGCTTCAGTGTTACGTCAGTAGCATTGTTTTTAAAAGGCAAATGTCACCCTAAATGCATTTCACTCTGCAGTACAGACGCTTTACCTGTGACACCTGCTCCTCTATTAACATTTTTCTCTGAGTTGCATAGTCATGATTTCCATGGTCGGGATACATCATTTTAGTTTTTATGACAAATGGATTAGCAATTTAGGCAGCAATGTTCTGGCCTCTTTGTACCTCTGAAAGTTTTATAATGTTGCCGGGAAATATCATTGTACCATTTGTCTAAAGTGACTTTTTTATAATTGTAACTCAGCTTGGGCACTTACATAAGCTTTTGTGTCAACCACAAAGACTATCATACACAGGTAAAGCATATTACATTGATAGTAGAAGTACTAAAACTACCTTTCACTTAAAGTATGCTGCTGTGATGGAGCTAAAAGCGCTAAGGCCTGTGAAACCAACAACCTTTGTATGACAACCTTTCTTCTGCTTTTATGTTTGTGTTGACAGTGTCTCTGGGGGTGAGCTCTTTGATCGCATTGTTGAAAAGGGCTTCTACACAGAAATGGATGCCAGTCGACTCATTCGACAGGTGTTGGATGCAGTCAACTATCTCCATTCAATGGGCATCGTGCACCGAGACCTGAAGGTAACTTTGACATTTGACTCTGTGGACTGGAATAATCTGCACACAAAGAGGCTGAGGTTCTTTGATGTGTGTTGTAAAGCCCGCTAACAAGAATTGGTTTATTTACAAAGAAAATTGTGTGACTAGCTTTTGATGTCTATTTTTGCTTGTCGCTTAATCTCTGTTTTTAACTATTATGGTTTTGTTACGACTTTATTGTGTGTGATTGAGCTACCGTGACACGTGCTTTTCTTTGTGGATTAATAAGGTCATCTTACTACAGTAATACTACAGTATTCATCTTAGTCCAGTCTAATTTCCCAGTCCTTGCTACTTCTCTCAAGTAATGATATTTTTTTTTTAAAGACTTTCAGTAAATGAAGCCAAACCAGTTCATAAACCTGTCCATCAACTCTTGTTTCCAGCCCGAGAACCTGCTCTACTTCAGCCCCCATGATGACTCAAAGATTATGATCAGCGACTTTGGCCTATCAAAGATGGAGGGAACGGGTGACGTGATGGCCACCGCCTGCGGGACTCCGGGATATGTGGGTGAGAGTGACCTCTGACCTCGTGCTTACCTTGAGATAATTAGATGCTGTATTTGGCCAAACATCAGCTAATCTAATCTGCCAGTTGCCACAGGTTACGCAGGGCCATCTGCTACAGGCCCATACCAGCATTTAAATTCCTCTCAAGTTGTGTTCATCCTGCACAGCTTTAAACGGTTTTCACTGATTTCTTCACCTCATGATTAAAATAAAATAATCTTTTATTTCTTCAGCTCCTGAGGTTTTGGCACAGAAGCCCTACAGCAAAGCAGTGGACTGCTGGTCCATAGGAGTCATTGCTTATATTCTGTAAGTGCTTTTCCAAAGTAATACAGTAAAACCTAAACTGTCTGTATATATACTTTAAAATTATTTGCTATTCAGCGATTTATTTCAAACAGATTCATTTTAATCATCATTTGTTTTACTCTTTAGCCAGAATTATCTCTAGTTAAGGGTCCAAAACTCACTGTGATTTTGGATTAAAATGGTAAAACTTGATTCTTGACACACATATAGTAGATCTTTCTATTAAATCTGTGAGGGTGGTTTTTAATAAAAAGATTTGTTGATGAGGTCTAAATTGAACATGTCCTATGTTGTTGCACTGATTACATTTTACATATTGTATAATAGCTTGAATGGAAAGTGTTACATGTATCTGCAGACTAATTATGTAAGTTGATGTTGCTCATTAGCCCAGAGAAAATCCCTGGTCTCGTTATCAATTCCTGAGGTGAGATGAATTTTAAGGTAATGGCCGACTTCTGAGAATCCTGCCTCTTTGTATGTCTGGTGGTTTTTTTTTGTTCTTCTAAGTGCTTATGTAGTGTGTATAATCTCTTTGGGCTGTCTGCTGTGGCATGCTATATTATAAAGCAAACTGCCACTAAATGAGATTAGGCCGCACAAATCCTTTTAGATTTGGGCTGAAGTTTCAAACATCAGCTGGATGATGGCAATCTCATGGACTGTTGTGTAATCCTCTGTCTTGTCAGGCTTTGTGGTTACCCTCCCTTCTACGACGAGAACGACTCCAAGCTTTTTGAGCAGATTCTCAAGGCAGACTATGAGTTTGACGCACCGTATTGGGATGACATATCAGACTCTGGTGAGAACTACAAAATGCATGGTTGTTATGTGTTGTTTGAATATATGTATATATATATATATATATATATATATATATATATATATATATATATATATATATATATATATATATATATATATATATATAAATTGTTATAAGTTTTTTAAAATAAGAATTGCACATGTTGTTAACAAAAGTACTATATTGCTGAGTCATGCTGATAAATACAGTTGTAATTTTGTCGATTAAATCGTTTTTTTGCTCATTTGTTTTGTCAAGAAAACTTTCTTCATAAAAAAAGTTACATAAACTGAAACAAAGTTATGAGTGAGAATTTGAAACGCTAATGAGTCTTTGGCTCTACCAGAGTAGTGAACATGTTCTCAGCTGGAAATGTTGTTGACCTTTTTATGCTCCTCCGCAGCCAAAGACTTCATCAGCTGCCTCATGGAGAAGGACCCTGAGAAGCGTTTCACTTGTGACCAGGCGCTGCAGCACCCCTGGTGAGACTCTACTGCCGACACACTGTGCCACAACCAGACAATCACCAGGAAGCTCACATCTCTGTGCGATTACAAGCCGCATGACGTAAATTGCCAGGCTCACACATTTGTCATGGAGAGCATGTACTCCCACTGTCATCTGTCGCCATGGCTTCGAGCCGCGAACCCACCTCTGCTCACCGTGGCCAGCCCTCAGAGAGAGATCTGCTGAATAAATGGCTGCCAATTAGTGGCTGGCGTCCTGAAGGACCCTTGAAAAATGTGGAAGCTTTAATGAACAATTAGCATGTCTTCCCAGCCCTGAGCCTGAGTTAACAAGAGTGAGCAGGCGTGTGCTGTCTGCGATGAGGCGGCCAATGTGAATAAGTCTGTTAGGCCTTAATGGGCCTTTGAGGTCGTGGGCAGGTGGTCTTTTTCATACAAATATGTGTTTGTCACAATGACAGCAGGTCTCATAACTGAGAGAAATGGCTTTCATTGACACCATTTCACACAGATATTATGATGAATGTGACAAAAAGTGATGTGGTGAGCGAGCTCCCATCAGTCCCAGCACCCTCAGCAAAATGAAAATAAATGATTCTTGCAAAAAGAATGGAGAATCCCAGAGCATCACAGGCACAAATACATACTATATATACATATATATATATATATATATTGTGCTCGTGTATGTCAGTGGTTATTTACATGGACTCGACTTTATTTTACAGGATTGCTGGAGATACAGCTCTCTGCAAGAACATACATGAATCAGTCAGCCGGCAAATGAGGAAAAACTTTGCCAAAAGCAAATGGAGGGTAAGAAGACATCATCTCTTACAATTTAAAAGGATATAGTATCACATTAAAAATTTACTAAAGCATGTGTTTGTCTGTTTGTATCCATCTCTAATTGTCCACAGCAAGCCTTTAATGCCACTGCAGTAATCCGCCACATGAGGCGCCTGCAGCTGGGCACCAGCTTTGGCAGCAGTATCCAAAGCACAAACTCCACGTCGGGCCCTCAGAGCCGAGCTCCAGCCAAAAGCCAGTCAGTAGACTGTGCCCCGCTCTCCCTGAAGGACTGTAAGTGACACTTCAAATCCTCAGTAGACTTCAGCTGAGGCTCTCTGCCACACTCAAATGTTTGCTCTTTATCAAATGCTGCTCTTTCTGCTCAGCTAATTGGCAACAGTTCAAAAGCTTGTGAGGTTAAATTTTCAATTAAATAAATGAATGTACAGGCTGGACTGTCAGTTTTTATGGTTCCACCTCATTTAACAGAAGATCTGACATAACACTTTGATCCTCATGTGCAAGGATTATGATTTTAGTCACATCAAAGTCTTAACATTTAAGTTTAGACATGCAGTATCAGTCTAACCACCCTCTCCTTTTTCATCTACAGGTCCTTCAATAGCTCCTTTGCCCTCTGCTGTTAAGGCGTACAATCAGGACTCAGACCCCCCCTCACCAGTACGGGAAGAACCCCCTGTGGTGCCAGAGCCACCACGACCGCGACCCTCCACTGTCACAGTCATCAACACTGGGACTAAATGACGCCAGGTTCCGCGGGAGGTGAGCTGGGAGACTACGGAGCTCTGAGACGGGACAGACCACTTCCCGGATCTCATGATCCCATGTCATTTTTGCCCAGTTTGCCCATCCCGCTGCCTCCCATCTGTTCACTGCTGCTGTGGGAGGAATTTAGGAGTCACAGTACGCCAGTGCTTCCCTTTCCGCTGTCATTCAGACCTGGAAGTACAGAGCAGGGAGGCACACATCTCATGTTTTTGTTGTGAAAGCTTATCCTAGATCATGGTTGAGGGAAAAGGCAGCTGGTCTGGGACGTGCCACACTAAAGGACCTCATTACCAAAGCTGCTGTGTTTTGACTGTGAGCATCTCAGACGAGGCGCTCCGTTGTATGCCTTGTGTAAATATTCTGCCTGGACCTGTCGAGTGGAGTAATGTTTTGCAGGTGAAATATAAGCTTGAAGCAGTGGTAAATAATCGTGACATCATCAGCACTCTTCTGACAGCTCTCGTAAACTTGTTGTGATATTTGCTACACAGGGTCATCGCTCCCACCGGAATGACGGTATGTGTTGTTTCTTTGCTTAACGGTGTGTGGACAGACCTGTGTGCGTAAATCATGGTGCGATAATGAGGGACTATTATTTATTTTCTTACAGTATATCAATGACTTTTGTAAGAAATTGTAAATGTTATTAGACGGGACTGAAATCAAATAATATTGAAATATAACCAGAGTATGTGAAAATTTCTGCTTTAGTTATGTGGATATTGATTTTGACTGTGAAGTCCTCCTCGACCACAGGAGGGCAACAATGTGTTGTCGCTTTATAAGCATTTCTCAGGGATGTGCTTTAACATGAAGTGAACCAAACCTTTCGGTCATCACGCTGGTGTTTGGCATGGGTAAACCAGAAAAGAAAAATATCCAAACACAGCATATTGTTCTGTACTGTGCCATTGGGTGAGCTTGACCATTTCTTTTGAGTCTTTCTTGACAGTCAAAGTGTGATGTAAAGCATACACGATGGATGGTTTCCCCTTAAATAATCTTAAATGGATTTGTATAAAAACTGATGTCTGTACAAAAAGTGGCAAATGATTAATGCAAATTTCCGGAAATTTATCTTGATATTGATTGCTCCTATTAGCAGAATGTTTAAAAATCAGTGGTGTGCAGTTCAGTGGTTCAAATTTCGTGCTCTGCTTCGGCTCATGAAGTGGCTCGTGTCAAAACAGCTCACTCACTGTGTTTAATCACTGTGCTTTCATACGAGCCTGTTGAATTTAACAGACTTTTTTCCCTCTCTGGATACTTTCGCAATGCGAGGAGAAGGGCTCTGTATTGTATTTTCTCAGTGGTAGCTGTATTTAATTTAAATATTCAATCGATTCACCAAAACATGGCCCGCATTGAGGGCTTTCTGCAGTTTTCCAAAACATTGTGGCGAGCCTTTACTGTAAATACACATCTCAACACAATTTGATTGGATCTTGAGTGTTTATTTTTGTCTTCCTAATATTATTTCTCCTGAAAACATAAAAAATAAAGTAAAAAAATCTGTCAGTATGCATGTATAACACTGTTCTTTGTAGATGCACGTATTAAAAACAGGCTTGTTTACAAGTGTCCTTGCTTTTTTGCTATCAGTAATTATCTGATTAGTAAACATTTGTCAGAATTTAATTAGTTATTGTTTTGCATGACTATAAAGTGATCTAATATGTTAGTACAAATATAAAGTTATATGTATAAAGTTATATTATGTATAATATTCACACTTAATGTGTTGATACTTTTATGCTTATCTCTCACAATTATAGACACTTCCTCCAAACAGTAGTTTTTTTTCACCTTTTGACTTTGTGTTGGGATTTGATTGCTAATACTAGCTGCTTTTGCACACTGTTGTTGCTGAATGTGATTGAAAAAGATCCTAAGGCACACTAAAACTATCATAAGCCCACCTAAATAATAAAATGCTTAGTTCTAAGTGTTGAGACATTATACTGTTTTCTACTTCCTTAAAGTATATCTGTAACTCCATGAGTCCAAGTCTCAGATGGACTGGCGGTTGTACTCGTGTGGAGGGTGCATCCCATCGTAGTGGAACTCCCTCCATTGCTCCGTGCTCTCCCTGGTCCTCTCATCTTGTTCTGAGTCACACAAAATGAAACAATCAGCAAAAGAAAGGGCTTGTATGCACTCATCTAGTTCATCTTTAACATAAGACACAAGGTCCTTCGTACCGTCATTTTCCTCTTCAGCGTAGTTCTCAAACTCGTTTCTTTTCTCTTCGTGAAACTCTCTCCTCCTCTCGTTTGCGGCCAAGACCTGCCTCTGTTCAGCTGCAGACACAGGAAGTCACGATTTAATTTATGAAATGCACACCCTCTTCATTTATTAGAGTGTCCAAACACAACATAAACTACATCCTCCATAAAATACTGAATGAGTGAATCACTTCATTCACGTCATTACTAAACCAAAGCTTTTTCACTCACATTCAGAGAGGTTATGTTAGGTGAGTCACATTCGAGTCATTTGAAGAAGCTGTGTGAATTATTTCTCTATCTAACAACCAAAAGAGGAATGCATGTGGTTTGGATGCAAAACAAAGCTCATTGAAACCGAATCTGACGTATTTTACTATAAAAAGTATTGCACACTTTTCTGATAGCTCTGGTCATGCAAGGCCATGTTTCAAAAAGCTGTGGTATGATAAACCTGAGCCACGTTATGACCTTTGACTCCTGAATTCACTGGACAAGTCATTGCATGCAACAGATCCACACAGGTATTTATGTAGAGAATCCAAGTCTTACAGGCAAGATTTGGATAGTTTTCAGACAATTTTATATTGCAAACCACTCCGTCCCAGAAATGAATGTCTCTGCAAGTGGGCTCCATTACCTCATGTCGCATTATGCACCAAAAATTACTTCAAAGTGAGTCCAATTTGCTTTTTTCTCTGACCTCTTTTTCCCTGTGTCATTCCTCATTCAAAACCATATTTAATTTTCTAACGATACACATGTTGCTGTCTTGAAGCGTGTCACTCAGCTTTGTTTAGGTAGAGCATGTGTTCTCTCACTGTCCTGTTAGCAGCTCTGGACATGAGAGCGTTAATAAATCACTCAAGAAAGTCAAACACTAAACTGTGTGTGAACTTTCTCGAATGTCTAAAAGGTGCATATTCTCTCTGTGTGTGAGAATGGGAGCTCCATGTTGCCCTGTGGATCCTGCTGCAGCCTCCAGCAAAGCAGCAGGTCTGAGGTGATCTCTGTTCAGCTTTAGGACACAGATAACAGCTGCTGGCTGCCGGTGTCATGAAACATTCAGAGTGCCATAAACATGTCCTCTCTCTGACTCCCCTCCTCATTTCTGTTACTAGACCAAATGTTTCACCGTAGAAATAACTTCATCACAAGCTGCAGAGTGTTACCTGTTTAACAAAATGTCTCTCTGCAATAAACTTTCACCTGATTTTCCCTCTTTTTACACCATGACTATATTATACATGTTGAGCAATAACAATATTCCAGTAGAGTCTATCCTATTGGAGTGTGTCCTTTCATCAAATGTTTATTAGGATCTACATATAACAAGTGGTAATAACACAAATAGTGTATTCATATTACTAATTTTGAACCTTTGTCCTCACTTAAATATAAGTAGCACAATCATGATTAATTGCATTACCATCAAGATAAATGTCATATACCTAAAGTTAAAATAAGCTAGGAATGGCCACAACTTTGTTTGCTTTGTGTCACCCTAAACCCACAATATTTGAGTCGTCTTGTCCAATTGGTTTAAATATCATGTGTTAACAGTGCATTTACATTTACTTTTTTTTTTTGTTCTAAAATTGTCAATGCAATATCATGCTTGAATGAAAGTGGTGACGTCTACTTGCATCTATGAAAAACCACAGATGGCAGCTTTACCACAAACACACTGACCTGTGGAGCTGGCCAGACTTCAGGACAAACAAACCCAAAGTAAACTCACCATTAATCTCGTCCTGAGACTTGGCCCCTCTTCTGCTTCGACGTCTGAAGAAGTTTGATGCATCAGCTTCTTTCATGAAGATCTTTTTGAGAGGACCTGTATAGGACAGTGTTAAAAGATGTAAAGGATGTTGTGCGTGGACAGAGACACGGATGAATGAAGCAGTTCTTCACCTTTTAGATCCTTAGTGCTACTGCTACTGCTGCTGCTGCTGCTGGGCACAGCTGCAGAGTCGGCCTCTGGGGACACTGGGTCACAGCACAAAACAGAAAAATGTAAACACAAAAAGAAAAACTAGGAGAACAGCTACCAAAAAACACCTTATACAAATTCAATTCACATGCAAGTCAGATACAAATAGACTCACGGGACAGTGCACACAGCACAGCAAGCAGAGCCAACAGTGATGCATACGTCCAGGACATGTTTAAGTCTGAGTGGGACAGACGTGGACCGTGAGACTGAAAAGAGGTGAATGTGGGTGAGGTGGGAGCGGGAGGCAGGACGTGAGCAGGAATCTAAGGAGCATCGTGTTAAAGGAGGGAGGGAGGAAGGGGATTTGTCCGGCCAGAGGCTGGACCTGACAAACAACAGACAGATACCGAGTGACAGGAAGGTGCTCACCCGTGGATCCTGTCGATACGATCTTATCTTTTAGTGCAGTTAATGCAGTTTTGACAGAGAGAGCAGAATAGATACTAAACTAAACATGAGCCATCTGTACCAGGCTGTTATAGAGCAATCTAAGATGACCTGTGTTAAGTGGTGATTGTGATTGTATTTGTATTGGCTTGTACAGCACTTTGTTCAAGTGAGGTTGTCGAAATAATCATTGAGCCACTACAGATTGCTGCAGACTTTAATGAGCAAACATGAATTTGAATATGTTCTCATTGAGAAGTTTGTTTGTTTTTCTGGACATAGACATCAAAGCAATATTTTCCTTGCCAATTCTTTCAAGTACCTTCAGGTAAGACCAACCTCTCAACATGTCTGCCCTCTCTGCTCTGCACAAAATCCACTCGGAAAATATGCAGCTCTCTGTTTGCTTGAATTCTTCGCACCTGAATTCTGGCTGTGCCCCAGAAACGAGTCAATGTTTAAATTGTTTTGTGGAGCAATTCAAGTGGAAGGGATTGTGATTGGAGGAAATGCGAGAGTAAGAATAAGAGCAAATGTTTAATGAAGATGTTTTGACTGGGTGGGTGAAAAAGTATGAGGAGGAAAATTGCTATCATTTGCACCTGGAAATGAGTTTCTAAATTAAGTTAAAGAGAGTAGTGTCAGGACAAATACAGTAGGAATGACTGAAACTGAAAGCCATTCTCACAAACAAGCACAAATGACTCTTTAGCACGATTACAAGAGAACTGAAAATTCTTGAAAGTGAGAGGGAAGTGCAGTCCAGTCAAAATTACACTACATTTATTTGCCACTTGATCACAGTTTCATGAAGGAAAAGCCTAATCATTACGAGGGCTAGATAGAGAAACAAGGCCTGAATATGTATCAGCTGCAAGTATTGTGTAAAACATGTCAAAATCACAGTCACAGATTTTACATAATAACAGTAATTAAATGAGTACAATAGCCTCAACGTGGATGAATAAAGTTAATAATAACTAATTTTTCACAGAAAGGACTCCACAAAGTACCTAAGTAATGGGTTGAGAGAGCATATATCTTATCAGAGCAACATAATTCTCTGCATATCTCACATACATATTGAATTAAACAGTCCTTTGTGGGTTTGTAGCAGTGTAGTTGCAAACATTTGTGTTTTACGGGTGTAAATCCAAAAAGTTAAAGATTTTGATTTGTGTTTTTCTCTTTTTTTCTTTCTTCCTTTTACCTGGCACATTATGGAGCGAGTAGGTGTTGGTATGGTTCAAATATTAAAAATTAGATTAGATGTTAGATGTTATTGATCCCACAAAGGGGAAATTCACAGTGACAGCAGTTCATATATAGTGCAAAAATAGTGTTGGAAAATATATAAAGAGAGTGTTCATTACATATATATTAATTATAGGTATTAAACTGTAAACCTGTAATGTTAATCAGCTTAGGGGGAGGAAATGTGTTTTTCACTGCTGCATTTCCTCCACCAGGGGGCGCTCTAGTGCTGTTTGACTCACTTCCCTGTTTGTACAGTGCGTGGCCTGAAGGCGGCGCTGTTTCCCAGTGGCGGTATTTGATGACACGGCGGTGTGTGGTGGCAGCAGGCGGAGGACACTCTCAGATCAGCCACTAATCCCCTCCGTTTCTCACACTGCCATGGTCTCCGCTCGAAAAAAACACTCCGGTGCTTTCTTTTTGTCCAGGAGGTTGAAACTTTAAGGACGAACGACAGGAAGAGCCATGTTTTTGGACCGCACAGCCCCGCGGATATAAGCGGCTCCGTCGGCGGAAAGTAGCCTCCACCACCGCGAAGCCACGAAGAGGCAGCCGTTGCCTTCACGCCCGCAGGGAAACACGGCGTCCGGCCTGAGGACAAGCTCCGAGGTCGGGGACTCCGGTCGGACTCATCGTTTCTGGTAAGTTTCCGCGTCAATCTTTACATTTGGCGTCTTTGTGTTAATGTTTAAAGCTAGTATTCATCCACGTCCACACTGCGCTGACACAAAACATGGCTCAACAATGCAGCAATGTTTACTTCACAAGCTCCGTTTGTTTTGAGCTATTGAGCCTGTCCCATTCACCTTTGAATGGCTGCATTTAACTCAAACAAACTGTAACTGTGAGTTTGGTTAAGCTCAAGAAACTTCACCCTATGTTTCCCAAATCCTGGGTCGAGACCAAATTGCGGGTCACTGTAGATTTAATTTCGGTCGCCACATAATTTAGTCTGAAGTCTACAAGGTAAATATCTATACCAAAACGCACCAGGAAGTCTACTGGGTGAAGAGTCTTGGTTCATTTGTCAATTTAAAGAGTCCGTAACTAATCTGGGAAAGGCTGTCCTGACTAATACTTTCATACTGGTTTTGTTATGGTCAGTCATCAGGTTACAGGCTGTATAAACTCTGTAGTAGTTGTAAAGTAAGGATTGTAAAAGGAAAAGGCTGCTGGCTGCTTTGCGTGTAACGTCTTGCATAGTTTCCACCAAAACATCCACTCACTGCCTGACCCACATTTCAGACATGTCCTGTCTTTCTGGTCCCGGGTTTGACAAAGTATTTGAAGCGAATAGTACCAGTCTCTGAACTCACAGCGAGTATTAACAGACGTAAGCCTTTTCAGCTGTTAAGACATGGGCTTGTGAATAGGAAAGAGTTTGTAAAAGCTCTACAGTTTCGAGGAATCTCACCCCAAGTGACTGGCTTCAATGAATTCCTGTACATCGGAGTTCTTCCTGTTGGGATGTAACCTGCGTGAAATGAGCAGGATGTGCCAAGGAAGACATTGTTGTTTTGGAGAGGCGCTTGAGCCTTGATTGCAACCAGTAAACGTGGGAAGAGCCTTTCATTTTTACAGGAAAGAGGAAGTTCATTCTGGTGTGAAACCAAAATTTTGCATTTTTGGTGTTATTAAATGCCCCAAATATGACTCAGGCACCAAAGTGTGAACTCATATCAAGATTCATATTCAAGTTGATGAGATTATAGTGCTTAAGGAGATTACAATTAATACTTGAGTATGCTAACTATGAGGAACATGATTCAGAGCTAATAAGGCACATGCATATTCATTCTTTGGGTTGGGCGCTTCTCCTGGAATCCAAAACAGTCAGGCCATCAAATTGTACCAGTCACTCTTTCTGTTTTTCTTCACAGTTGTATGAAGCTGTAGACCTTTGCAGGATTTGTCCAGTTTATGACCTAAAATTCCCCACATTCATTGATCCTGGTACCAGCAGGAGTCCAGGGAGCTGTTGGAGGACAATGTGCCCGTGTGTGTTGCTTTGACGTGGGCCCGTTCCCTTGGTGAGGGCCTTGGGGATGATGGTGGCAGGGTAACCCGAGCCAGTGCGAAACAGCTGTAGCCACGCGGCGCTGATCCCTCTGGTCCCAGTGCAGATCAGATGATGGTCCAGTATGTCCACCGGTGGGGGGGGGGGTTCATGTGAGTGAGAGCACAGACGGGAAAAGACATGCTTAATTAGATGATGATGTCTTTGTGGTCCCCAATTTAAATTACAATCTTATTTTCATACTTTAATTTTCTGTGTACTGTTTTTTGAATGAAACCCAGGCTCATTTTTTGATACTTTTGTGGCTTCCTTAGCATTTTTGACATTTGAATACTTATGTTAACATGAAAACACCAGCTAATATAATGCTGGTGAATTTCAAACATTTGAGAGTGACTTTATTTAGGACACATATGACAGTCCCAGCTCTAATGACAATGGTTTAGTTTCTCAAGCTGATCTTCCATATGATGTAAATATGAGTATACTTTGTGTGTGTGTGAGCTCATGTTTTAGTGTACGGCTGAGACAGCTGGCTGAAGGTTAATGTGTCACTGCTCTCCAGGGAGCAGCTGCTATGTGACAGGCACCGCTCCTGTCTATACATAGCCCTGAATACAAACTCTTCCTCTTTCTCCGCCAGAGTTACCCCAGAGCTCAGTGACGGGCGGCATGCGGCCAGGCCTCTCATATGCAGTTGGCCCTTGAGACAAATGCGACGGCTTCTCGCGTGTTTGCCCACCTCCCCTCCCTCATTCTCTATCAGATATGGTAAAAACCCCCTGCCCCGCCCTGCCGTGCCCTGCCCCGTTATCCAGCTGCCCCAGGACCTGTTTGATTGAGTTATACTGTAATAACCTCCAGCCCATATCTGCCTGGTCATCTGCAGCATTCATGTCTGAAACAGGTGAGGGACAGATATTGCCTGTTTCCCGTTGCTCTGGGCGGGATTTGCTTAAACACTCGTCTGTTCTTTATTTGGAGGCACACGCACCAGTGTTATTAAAGTCAGTGTAGTGTTCGTGTAGTGTTAGTATATTCGAGACTTGGTGTGTCCATAATGAGGCTGTCACTGGTTTCACACAGCTCTGTAAACCAAAGTCCTTTTGAACTTTTAATTAGCTGAATTTAGAAACCCTGTGTGCACACTGCCTTGGCGCACTAGATCACTGTTCAGGAGCTAAAAATAAAACATTATCAATTTACCATTTAATGCTTTTCACAGCTGTTTTTTTTTTGGAAAGTGCATGACCTTTAATCTGACTGCAAAAGAACAAGTGGTATTCTCCAAATTTAATTTCTAAAATAGATTCAGTTTATTCAGTGAATAAATTTTCAGGTTTAGCCTGAAAAGCTAAGTGGTTTAAAGACGTAGTTTGGTATTTTGTTAAACAGTGTATTTTGCAGACTGGACTGATGACAGGTTTTGTGTTGTCTATTTTCAGGTTTGTTTTTTTTTTTACTTAAACAAAACTTAGAGAGCAGTTCAAGTACCTCATTGTGGACGTCTGAATCAAATTTTGGGCCATTTCTCAGCAACATGGAAATATCCTCTTTGGATCACACATTTAAATGTGTGTTGAATTAGTTACATTTTAAATGTGCAGTGTTTAAAATCAAACTGTTACTAGCCTCATTGAAATCAGTTCATTTTGTAGTCTAAAACTGAGTGTGTGCTGACAACTGTCTGCTATACGTAATACATTGACAATCAAAAAACATTTAATACAGCCACATTTACAAGATACTAAACTGTCCCTTATGTGGTCTTATATCATTGGCTTGCTTTCTAAACCCTCCAATTGGATCTGAGATTGTTTCTGCAGACTGAAGGCTACTGAAAGCTGTGCGCAGTTTATTGTGGGAACAGATATTGTGATAACACCACCTCACCATCTGCCTTTTGTTCGAGCACCGCCTGCTCTGTACATCACTTTTAACGACATTGAGAGGCGGCCAGGATGCGCTCGGCTGGTGTGGACAGGCTGCTAATGTCGCTCTCTCTGATGCTAATGATGGCTTCATAAATGGTGACCAGGTGACTTGACTGAGTCTCAGATCCAATGAGTTCAGTCCCAGGTGAATATCTCTGTAATGAGTCAGAATGCTGCCATATCACACTGACAAGTGCTGTGGAGCTTTTATCATTTAGTAGATTTTATCTACCATTTTCAGATTTTCTAAAACTGCAGTAAATTGCTGGTATTATTTGGAGCGACAGTGGTCCTCAGCTCCAGATACTATCTCTCTGTTGATCCCTGTATCTTACCCTGAACACAGCTGGATTCACAAAGCTTATCCGGGCCAGCCTCTTATCTCATTCATAAACTGCTTTATCAGACCAAACCAAAGTGGTGCTTTAGGGATTTATATTTTCAAACAAAAGGCAAGTTTATTTACAGCGGTTTATTCATGTCAAAGAAGAAAAATGAATTTGGATTCTTGCATTGTGCTATAAAATAAATACAAATCATTGACAACAGTGACAGTAGAAGCTTTTCTTGTGCATTTCTGCAATGTTTCTATTATTATTGTAACTCAAAAAGTCTCTTAGTCCAAAAGGAAATTCAAATGAGAAAAGTCATGTTGTCTTTGCAGTTTTCCCTCAATCTCTTTAAAAAGCCTTAACCCTGGATTCACAAGTATTTGTAAATGAGGATCAAACGCTCAATCAACAAGATTTGGTGAAGATTCAAGCAAAAACTCAGTAGTTTAAATCTCCTACACCCGGCCAACATCTTTCACAAGGGCTGATGCTGCAGTGTGAGTGACCTGAGCAATTACAAACAAACTGAAATACAGAAACAATGACTGAAAACTGTTAAAAGAGCTGCTTTGTAAGATTGTGTAACTGTAATTATAGATGCCGTTAAGATTGCGGCTGTATTGCTCCTGAAACTTGGTTGTCTTGGCACATTCAGATGCAGGCCTGTCATTCAAGCCTGCGTTGCCATAGCAGCCGTGTTAATCAGCCCCTGTTAAATCTGCAGCTTTGCGTCACCGGCCAGGCCTCCTCACCCACAGTGTCCCGGCCAGGTGTTCCCCGCTCGTCCCTCTCCTCCACACGGACACACATTCATGAATCAGCGCCGGCCCCGATCCGTCTGTCAGCGCCGCTCTGAGCAGGCGGACGACGTGTGTGAAAAGTGTGAACAATGAGTGAGGGGGGGGAATTGTGTCACAGCGAAGAGTGAAAAGAGCAGATAGAGATAGTGTGCCACCTCTGTTTGTGTAAGTGGCCTTGTTGAAGTGCACCTGCTGCAGTGTGGGGAAGCACGCAGCCTGGTTGTCATGCTCAGCAGCACTACCTCCGCTGTGTCTCGAGAAAAAGCCCACTCGTTACTGCGCACAATGCAGGCTTTACAAAAGGCGCCCATTGTGGAGCCAGCCACTTCGCTCATGTCCTCGTTGTCTCGGGCAGGATGAGAAAAGACTGCACTTTAGAAAAAGCGATGCTGAGCTCACCCTTGACTCATGCCAATAGTCACGCTTGTTCTTCTTCTGTGAGTGAGGACATTTCTCATCTTTGATCTCCTAAAGGCAGTGACATTAAAGCTTCTATATGTAACATTTCAGTAAAGGACAAGATGCAGCTCTTTATTTTATTACATATAGATGGTAGAGTTCCACGTGATATATTTGCTCAAATTCTGTGAAATTCTGATTTTTAATTAATCTAATGTCTTTGTATTTGGAGCATATTGACTAGTTTAAGGTAATTTTCTGGCAAACTTAATTTACTGTTCAAGCAGTTTTTAGCAGCAGTCTTTTGCAATTTTGTACATTGATATTGAGATAACAAGAAAGTTTCTACACACTTCTTCCCTACATATAAAAAAACACAACTCATAAACCTTCATGACACACTCTTTTTGGTAGGATACATTGTGCCTTTGCAAACCCTGCAGATATTTTTAAAGGTTATGACCTTGCCGTTCTGTTTTTGTGGTTGGTCTGACAACAGAAACCCTGTGGCCCGGGCTGGTGGCTGTGATGGGATTGGTTCCTCAGCTGTACTCACTGCGTCCTCTCTGCGTTGATGGTGAATAAGGGAGCATTAGCCTGGTGTCGCAGTGCTGCTGTGGGGGGTGTGTTCGAACAGCGGGAGCCCTGCTTTACCCTTTTAGTAACCCTCTGGTCATTGTCAAAGCACAGCTTCTGTTTGCTGGAGGCGGCCACCGGAAAAGGACAGGATCCATAAAAGGCATATGTCTGTTGTCATCACTGCAGCATTATGTCTCACCTTCTCCCTCCTCCTCTGTGTCACTGCTATAGCCACTATAACTCACAGCTCTGCTCATAAGTATGTGTATATCTAATTTAAGTGGCTGTCAGCACAACGCCAAAAAAACTGGATGGGAGTGTCATAATCGAAAGACTCTTCGTTCACACAGATACGCTCAGGTGTTGAGAAGACTGTATTATGTCTGCCCGGCCAGTGGGGACACTGTGATCTCTGCCACTTTTAATACTGCAGGCTTTAAACAGAAGAAGGCGTAATGGCAGTGAAAACTTTTTTGGACCAATATGGCTAATTCTGACAAAATATTATATTATACTTTTTTACCAAAGCACAAAAACATATTAGTAGTAGCAATTTTTGTTCTATCTGCTTTGTGTAGCCAGCAGTTGATAGCTTTGTATGATGTGATTAGGATACATTGCCATTTTCACTGAGTACGCCATCTTTACACTTTCACATTAATGCAGCAGACACCAGAACGAAACAAAAACAGCTCCTTGGTTGGAAGTTTGTGGTTTTATGAAAACTCAGCAAAACCTTGTTTTGTTCATCACACAACATGAGACATGCTTTTGGACTTTCACTCTCGATACACATATAAAAATACAGTGGTCCCTCGTTTATCACGGGGGTTACGTTCTAAAAATAACCTGCAATAGGCGAAATCCGCAAAGTAGTCAGCTTTATTTTTTACAATTATTATATATGTTTTAAGGCTGTAAAACCCCTTACCACACACTTCATACACTTTTCTCAGACAGGCATTAACATTTTCTCACATTTCTCTCTTGTTTAAAAAACTCTCAAAGTTAAAACCTTAGCATCTTCCTCTGCCTTTTGGGTGCGACCGCAGGTGCCTTTGTCGGTGCAGAACGTTTCGTGGACATTGTGGGTTTTGTCAGAGAGAAAACTTACAAACTTACAGCACTTCAGAGTCACACTGCTAGCGATCGAACATTTATGTAAATTTGGCAAGCTGAACGAATTCTGTACTGTACAGGAGACACGGCATGGAGGAGACTGATTGACAACGGTCTACAGTCCCTTAGCCAATCAGGATGCAGAACACAATGTGCGAGTTCTCCTTTAGCCAATCAGGACGCAGAACACAATGCACCAGTTCTCCCTTAGCCAATCAGGACGCAGAACACAATGCGCGTTCATACGCTGTAAAAAAAAAAAGCATGCAAAATTGCACTAAAAAAATTATAAAGTTATAGCGAGGGACCACTGTACATTATTTGAATTATTTTACACATTATTTAACACAACTTGTTATATAGATCTTTGTTAGTAGTCGGTTTAGTTTGTGGTCAAATAGCTGAGTCTCTTGTTTTCAAAAAAGGGGTTTAAAAGTACAGTTGTGTTCATAAATTTAGTCCAATAATATGACATGTTTTTTTGAACACAGCAGCATTTAAGAGTGAAACATGAATCCCAAGTTTAGCAGAAGGCAGGGACGGTGGAGACTGGGGGTTGGGTCGCTCCACAGTGGGAGAAAATCAGCATGCATGCAGCCTCCTGCCGTGCTCTGCATTTCCAGCATGGAAAAAGCTGCAGGGTTGCTGGGGCAACAAATCCTGAATCGTTGCTACCTTTGGACCCCTTTACACCCCCCAAACCCCATCCTGGCTACCTCCCAGCGGATCACAGCAGCTCAGACGTCAGACCGGCCTACTTAGGGGAGCAGGAATAAGGCTTGTGTCCAGAGCTTCACACTCGATCTCAGAGCAGGACCAGGGGCCAACAGCAGAGACGGACCACAGCAGACCACCCCCTTCTTCTCCTTTTTACAGCTGCTGTTAATAACTTTCTGACGAGCTCCTGAGAGTGATCTGACCCCAGTTTCATAAAATGAGAAAAAATAGTGCATATGTGACTGTAAACAATGCTTTTAGACTGATCTGCTTTCTACAAGGGAATCAACAACAAGTCTGTTGAAAAAGAAATGACTATATATTGAGGTATGCACTGTTTTGTACGAGTCAAGTTATTTCCAATGCCAACTATTTCAATCTTATTTTGTCCGTTAAGTGTGACTGATCAGGAGATGGCAATCCGCCTTCTCAAGTTGATGTGTCATGTAGCTGTAAAGAAAGTCAAGTTAAAGTCACGCCTTATGTCAGCGCTAGGAGCAATTACCTTTATTGGACCAAGGAGCACAAAAAGGCAACTGTGAGATGAAGGTGATGACAAATCTATGAAGCGTTGACTGAAAACGAATAAATAAACCACTTGTTACAACAATAGGATATCCATTTCAGAGGAATTGTTGTCTGATAGGAGCACTTCTAGTTGCGTGAGAATGAAATGTTCCAGACAGTGGCAAGCCTTCCTCATTTGGAGCTTTATCGTTTCTCAGTTTCCAGCTGATGTGTTGTCTTTAAGTCTACTCTTCAATCCACTCAGGTGTTTTGTGAACTGAAATAATCTTTCAGTAGACTAAACATTGAAATAGAAAGTACGTGTTTAGGATTTACCCTCACATATTGCTGTTGTTTGAATCTGTGAAAGGGCAGCTGCGTTATGAGCCCTGCTCCAGTCAGCTCCTTTATTCTTCACGACTGTTTGACTCCCACTTATTCAGACAGATCTTGTACACTGTATGATTTTTTAGACAAAAGACTGTGGGTAGAGGCTGGTTGACAGGCAGCGGGCCCTGAGGTGCTGTGTTACTCATGCGTCTTCATGTCTGGCTTTACTCATCAACGTCACAGACCGGTGCATGTCCAGATCTGCTGTAGTCCTCGCACTTTCATGATCTCCACATTGAGGTCACGGGGAGCGGCCGATTGTTATCTCCTCCTCCGAAATGTCTCCCGGAGAGTCTCGTCACAGCCGCTCTCTGACAGACCCACTCTCACTCTCTCGTCGACTCTCATGCGGCTGGAATGTGTGACGTGGATTCGATGTGGCCCGGGCTCGTCCTGTCCCATTCAGCGGCAAATCCCCCAGGTTTAGGGTTAGCTTTTACAGTCCGCTGTGCCAGTCTGAGTACTCCAAACTCTGCCATAAGAATCTCTCACCGACTTGTCGTGTTTTCACAGGGAGAGGACTGTAAAGAAATGCCTCTCTCATTGAGCTGAGTCACAATTAGCAGTAGAGTGCTGAATGGTCTGTGTCATCGAGAAGCGCCGTTCTAGTTTCAAATATGACAAATAAGACCACAGACATATTTGAAAAAGAAAAATATCATCCTCCATGTTGCCACAGCAGGGAGCAGATCTTGGAAACATTCCTGTGTGTGTTGTCATAAATAACCATCACATTGTAGAGTAATGTTATCTGAATGTTTCTGTTTTTTTTTTATCCTGCAGGCCTCCCCTTCCCGAGAGCTCATTAGAAAAGATGAAGCGTTTCAAGCGGCATATCTCTCAGAGACTACGAGGCAGCCACACCATCGACGAGTCGCTCTCTGAACTGGCCGAGCAGATGACCATCGAGGAAAACGGCCTGAAAGACAGTGGTATGTTTAATGAGCAGATTGTAAATGTAAATTATCATTACCCAAAGGTAATGTGAATGAATAATCCACAATGATGTAACGGCCACAATATTTTTCCAGAGGCAGTTAGCTAGCCTTTTTTTTTTGTTGTTGTTGTAATGTTTTTTAATACTTGATTATATAAATGTCCTGCAGTGGCTTTGATGCAGTGGGGATTGCCATGAAGCAGCGAGTATACAGAGAGAACAAAAGCACTGCATGAGAAATAAAAATAATACAGAAGCAAAATGACAGCCGGAGCTTGCCACTAGAAAATGGAATATAATGGATTTATTGATATAGATAGTTTTTTTGCTAGGTTTAGTTGAGTGTCATTGAGGTCATGCTTTGCTAGACAGGTCCAGTAGTATTCAGGATCAGGCAAAATGTTAAATCGAGATAATTTTTTAACAAGGGTCCCACAAAGAACTTCAACTTAAATATGGGAGATGTACAATATTGAAAATTGCTGTAGAAAGCCTCTTTCACACACAGTTTTTTGCTTTTAAACTAGATTACTACACGTTTATATTACCTCAAACTGTACATTGGCTGTGATCTGCGTCTTTAACCCTGTCACACTGCATCATCAGCAGCGTTTCAACTGAGGGCAACAACTCTAGTTTCAAAATTGAGTCTTTGCAGTAGTCAACTTGATTGGTGTCCAGAGGGCAATAGAGTTTGTAAAATGACATCTAGTGGGTTTAAGTGTGGCAAAAAAAGCTTGTGGTAAGTTGTTAGCATACGTTTGTTTACATAACCATCTAGCATCACTATTATAACTCACTATGTCACTATTATTATATGTGTCTTCAAATTTGACTGACGTAGCTATCCCTGCGTTAACCTCAGTATTTATTCTACCGTGGAGACAACGCGTCCCAAACCTCCAGATACTGCCACTGTTACATCACTTTCTTGGATCTTGCTGAAGGTTGCGGCCTTTGGGGCGTCAAAATAAGCACAGAGTGGCACAGCAGCTTATCTCTGCTGATATTCACGAAATCTGCGGGGAGTGAGAGCTGGCGGGAGGCGGGGGGGCATGCCTGTGTGCACTACCACACTGTTGCCATGGCGCTCAGTGTCTGCAGGCATTCTGGAGTTTCCATGACATTGCCACAGCGACTTGGATGACTCGGTGAAATCAGCCAGGCATCTTGAGGCAGTTTCCTTGGTTTTTTTTTCTCTCTTCCTCTTCTTCTTTGCCCCCCGTCCTAGCGCCGTCCTCGTCCCAAACACTCTTTCAGCCCTGTCCTTAGTTTTCCCCTCTTGTCTTTTGTCCAAACTTCTTCAATCACTCAAATTATTCCAAGTCCATCCCCCCTTTCCCACCTCCCTCTGAGAACTAACTGAGCTTTGTAAAGAGCTTTTTGTGCAGTGATTAACACCAGGTTTGGCCAGAGTGTTCTGTGCTTGGTCGGGACACACAATCATGTTTGTGTGTGTGTTTGCGTGATGGGATTTTAGCGGTCTGTGCAGCACTAAGTAGGGTAGAGAAGAGATGGGATGGAGTAGCCAGATGAGATGTGATCCGAGCCCTGTGTTATTGGGGAAAATGTTCTGGACTTGATCTGATTATGTAACCCTCATAAGTCTGAGATAAGGCCGAGGTGGCATCAGGTCTTCAATGTTACGTAGACACATGGTAAAGCCTGTTTTTGTTTTGTTTTTGAAATGGAAATCTAGGAAAGGCTTAAGGGCATACATAACAAACAGCCTGTGCCATTGCTCCCTCCTGCTTCTCCAAACTGGGAGCGTATCTCATAGACCTCCTGTTATTAAATACTAGATTTATTAATTTGGTCTCCAACCAAACTGACAAGACTGATCCACAGTTAAATCTTTTTTGTGGCTAAGCGGGACCCTCACACCTATAGCACTGAGTGTGACTAACAGACAGAAATATTGAGGTTAATTTAGAATTGATCGACCCCTGACCAATCAGTGAGTGGGACAGGGTTTAAACGAGGATGTGCCTTATTTCCATGTGCTATTTAACCGGTGCTGAAGATAAAAGCACCAGGCATGATGCTCGAGCGACTACTGCTCTCATCAGGCACCCATTTGTTTAGTAAATTATAAGATTTGTGACACAACAGCTACTGTTACTAAATGGTCAATAATAACTCTTGACGTAAGACGTTCTGTGATAAAAAGGACAGCCACATTTGTGTTGATGACACACATTTTCAAACACATCTCTTAAAAACATATTGTACAGAATGTAGTACAACGTTATGCACAGATTCTTACGTGAATCTTGCCTCAATAATTTTAGAAAGAAATGCTATGATTGTAGTTGTTTGTTGTTATATTCAGTTGAGAAGCAAGGGTCATGATTGCCCTTATCTTTGTGACACAGTCAATTATGAACATAATGACTGTATCTAAAAACATCTGACACATGGACTATATGCTCTGTTGAGCTTTATTGAACTCCAAATAGTGTCTATTTCTTGTCCTCCACAAACAGTAAAACTCTGTTTTCATGGTTCACGTCAGACTAAAGGCATTACTTTACAGCTAATAAATCTGTCACCTCCTTTAGTAGTCATTCTTTCTTTGAACAAAGGCTCTCCTCTCAGCCTCCAAACAGCCACTTTTGTCCTGTTTTCTGTAACCAAACTAGAGGTGCCCTCTATGAGGTAACCACAAATGCTAACAGCCTTATTTGGTAACGCTTTTTGTTTCATTAGTGTAACTTTAGATGAACAACACCTTTTAAGAGTTTTATTCATTATTTGTCTTTTTATTACCTGTCTGTATTGTGTTCTTGTGAGCACTTAAACTTATTTTTAGTCCTCAGTTATTCTCTTTCTTGTTTCCATGTTTAACGTAGAATAGTCTATCTTACCAACCATCAGCAGTTAATGCATGTGCTACATGCAAATCTATGCATTAGTAGATTAAGTTTAAAAACCTCTTATGTAACCAGTGATTATTTGCTTCAGTTTAGTGTTATTCTATGGAGTTAGTGATGCAAGGACAGACGACTGAAAGGATTTTGTGTTGAATGACATTTTGTAAAATAACACAATGTTATGTTATGAGCTACTGTCACTAAAAGGACTTCCTCTTCTACCTTTAAGATAATTTCTGTGTAACTTTTTCCATAAATTGCTGTCTGTTCCTCTGCAGAGCCCATAGTGAGGAATGGCCGTCCTCCATCTGCCCACAGTGTCCACTCCTTCTTGCACCAGTACACAGGCTCCTTTAAGAAACCTCCGCTGCGACGGCCACAGAGCGTCATCGGTGGAGGCCTGGGCTCACTCATGGTCATGCCTCGCAACGGCAGCCGCCTCGGTGAGACACACACTCTTCATGCCCACACACAGCACAGGGCAACGATGTATGTTTTATTTATTGTGCATTATTCAAAAGACATTGAACTTGATCTACAGTAGAGCTGGATATACACATGTGTAAATATTGTATTTGTGTGCACCAAGCACACACTTTGACACATTGTATGTGAAAAATTACCGCTGCTAGTGGTGCTAACAGAAATGGCCTTAATCATTTTGGTGATACAGTTTCTGTCACACAGTGAGTAATTTGTTAAGAAATGACACCTCCGTATTACCATCAGCTTCTCAATGCACACAGTACTTAACTTTGCATTTCCTTATATTGACAAAGCCGAGAAGAAGTGAGCTTCAAATGTACGAGATATGTTTGAGAATTAGTCAATTACACTGTGATATATGGCTTTGTCATGTTAAGCTCCAAGGCACTGAAATAAATTACACCCATCAGTCAAAGCTATTAGATGTAATATATCAGCTGTATGCAGAGCTCAGCCAGCATCCTGACAACAGAAGGTGCTTAGAAAAACAACACACCTGGCCCCATCTGTCAAACACGACCCCTTATCTCACACATCTCTTGTCTATTTAGATATCGTCCATGAGAATTTAAAGATGGGGTCTGATGGGGAGAGTGACCAAGCTTCAGGGACCTCCTCCGACGAGGTCCAGTCGCCCACAGGAGTTTGTCTGAGGAACAGAGGGAACAGGCGCATCTCTGCAGAGGTAAAGTTTCTCTCCGATTTCAGCTCTCTTCATCTGTCTGTTATGAGTCGACATGAGTCAGTAGTCACCTTGCATAAGCTTTTACATGTAACACATTACGGAGGCCCACTCACATGGGTTTTTACCTTACAGTCTTCACCTTGCAGTAGCAGATGCATTTTCATTTATGTGTGGAGAGGCAGAGGAAATAATACGAGCTTTTTACAATGGCCTTTTTCTCCTTTTGAGTGGTATTTGGTGACGTGCGCAGTGCAGCACTTGAGTGTTACTAAGGGGAGGTGTACTTGTAGGTGTTCATAGCTGCCCACAGTCTCAGCAGGACACACACTCAATTATTGACTCAACATATTCTTGAACTACGAGTAACATTAAGGGTTTTTTGATGAAGTGTTGTGTATAGTATATTAGTGCGTTGATTATTAGTTATGAGCTTTAAGTGCATCCTCTGCAATAAGTGATGGCAGCAGCAGAGAGACTGTAATAAATAAAACTATTTGAACCTGGAAAAGAGCAAATGAATATCTGCTCACATGTATGTTACCTTTCAATGTGCATTGTTTTACCTCATGTCGGCCTGTCCCTGGGAACTAAAACACATTTTGTTACTGTAGTATTCCTTTGCTTTTGTTTGGACAATGTCTGATTGCAGGGACATCGTTAACCAAAATACCAACTGCTTCATGGTGAAATAATGAGCTCAGATTTGGCATTAATACTAATTATTGTCTTAATAATTTTGAAAAGATATTGCAGAGATATTTACCCTTCATCACAGTGACCATATTGCTGTAAAAAACTGAAAAGTAATGTATAACATGTAGCTGTTTATTTTTATACAATGTCATCAACTGTGATAATTTTTCAGTTTTTGTTCATATTTATCCTTCATTATCCAAAAAGCCTCAGCTCTAAAGCGCTGCTGTGAAGATGTAAATGTCAGAGCTTTCATCGCTGTGTGCTGTGTTCATCTGAGCATATGTAACGACAGACGTGAACACATACGCAGCACATGATCAACAGTGAAAACTGTAATCCGTTTGGCTGGAAAAGAAGTGAGACTTCCTCAAAAAAAATATATTTGAATATTAAATTTGCTCTGACTATTTTCAGTTACTTAACACTGACTTCAGTTCTTTTGTAGCTTCGATAGTTCTATAAGAAAGTTCTGATAAAACATCCACCATACTTTATTTTGACCAGTTTTCCTCTACATCTTAATATCTTAAATGGGATCTATGTAACATTTCCTTGTACATGGAGAATAAACGACCCACAAAACGTCTTTTATTCTCTAAATTCTACATCCACATTTCTTACTTCTAGATGCTGCAAAGTCTAACCCAATATTTAAAAACCTGCACAATGTCTTCACTCAAATGCAGCAAACCTCTGTTAATACATAGCATGCCTTTGGGTTTCTTTTATCTGTTGTTCTGTTAATCTTGTTGTGCTGTCAGAGAACCACATGTTGCTTCGTGGTTTGTGAAATACCTGCTGTGTGATCATGGCAGGCATGTGATCTTGTGATTGAAGTGCACTCCTCTGGCTGTGTTTACTGGTTGCTTTGATTGCAGAAGTTGTGGGGATTTTCACAAATAGCTGCACATTCACTGAGTATGCAGAAACGCCACAAATTAAAAAAAAAACACAGGGCGTTTACACCATTTAGGGTTACCCATATGACACATTGCGTCTTGCTGTGTGACTAAAATGTGTGCAACAGTGGCTCATAAACTTCCTGTGACTGTTTCTGAACAAATGGGGACTAGTTTTCTTATAGAGCACCACAACTGTGTATTGTGTGAACGGAGTAATGTGACTGACCTCATGCTTGTTGTTAATAAAGTGGGACCTCTCGTTATCTTGACTACTCTTGACTCCTGACTACCTCATGGATGAAGAAGAAGAAGGAAGGAAGTAGAGCGCAGGTAGCAGATTGTTCTTCTGTCACGAGAGAGGAAGCAAGAGCTGTTTTGGGATTACATCACATGGATTACAGTAATACTGTCCAGATGGGCCCCTGTTGTAACAGATTAGGGCAAGTTGATTGGACAACTGGACGAGGGCGGGGGTGCAAAGGTCATGTGATGGATGGCATCACTTGCTCTGGGGGCCAACCACTGATCCCATAGCAGCAGGATGGGATAATGTTATCCACAAATTGCATTATTACTGGATAAGGTTCACCAACATAACGGCTTGCTTAATAATCCCTCCAGTGTATTTGTTCAGTAATTAGACAAAAAGTTGTAATCTGCTACAAACACCAAATGTCACAATGTTACTATTGTTTGAGTTAGCACACATTCAATCAGACAAAGCCTCAAAACAACCTATTTGTCAATATGATGTCTGACACAGTATTGATCATAGTCCACATGTAGTTGATATGTTTGTTTTGGTCTAAGAAACTTAAATATGTCAGATTTACAGAATCCATGCATTTCCTAAAGCAAGCAGCAACTTGTTATTTATGTTTCTGATTTTCTAAATGTAATTGCACTTTTCACTTTACGCTAATTTATCACACATAAAGTGTTCTGCAGGTAGCCACTCACACAAATGTTGATTCACTGTTGTGTTAAAAGGCTAAAAGGTCACCTGACTGTTTTCCAATTCAGTGACCCTCGGTTACAGATTCATCAATGGCTTCATGTTGGAATGTGGAAAGTTCAAAGTTAGTGTTGCGTTTGTTTTAGTTGGTGCAGGGTGTTACTAAGAGTCCAGTGTTACTTCAGAGCTGGGGCTGTATTTAAAGCAGCCAGAAAGAGGGCAGATTAACAGTAATCTAAAAAAAACAGGAAATACATGATGGGAAGAATCCAGGCAAATTGTGTGTTTGATTTTATATAACAACTCATTAGGATCACGCTTAGTACTTTCTCTGGGAAAGACTTTACGCTGAACTCTTACAGGCTGCACAGACGAGCTTTATTTTGTGCACAGTCTCTACGGCTGCGCTGTATGGACACACACGTGTATTTACATACATTCACACTAGCCTCTCTGTTAAACAGTGAGGCCTGAAGTAACTGCTTTAATACTGGTTCCTACACATGCTGCGTGTTTACTGTGGGTTTCTGCCATTTTGTTGTCAGAATATTTATTCAAGGCTTACTGTGTTTGAAAAAGGATTTCCCTTGAGTTTACATGATGCTGACACAGTTTTCATTGTAACTTTAAGTTTTTATTCCTCTGTGTGTGTCTAGGACTTGAACAAACGTCTTTCCTTGCCGGCCGATATACGGATACCTGACGGTTACTTGGAGAAACTGCAGCTCAGCAGTCCACCCTTCGACCAGCCTCTGAGCCGACGCTCACGCCGGGCATCACTGGTGAGAACAGAGGAAAATTAACACTTGACCCATCTTTTTAAATCTCCTAAATAAATCATAACATTTCCAGATTAAAGCCCTTTTAATCTAAAGTGACACCTGTTGCTTTGCCACAGAGAAAAATTCGAGGGTCAGATTAGAAACTAAATGATGTTAATAATGGGCTGCACAGTGATAAAGATAACTGTAAGAACTTTATTTTGAGACAAGAAAAAACAGAAGTGAAAGTAAGAGCTTATGTCTTGCTCTTCTTTTGTTTAATCTCATCAGCTCATCCTGCATTGCACTTCTGCACTCTCTATGACAGCCACCTGAATCATTGGCTTGTGGTTTTGTTCTGACTGTACATCTGTTGAAAGAAGAACAGGAAAAAGGGCCTATTGCAGCACGTTAAATAGACCTGCTCTGCACCCATATAGCATACTACGTGGGTGACAAAATGCTAAACACAGTTGCCTCAGACAAGGTAACATACGACTTTATTCAGAGTAATTTACCTGCTCGTAAGCTACCACAGCAGCTTACGGGCAGGTAAAGTACAAAATATGAAGAAGTACAAAAAGTATGCATGCAGTAAATTGTACAAAGGGTTAGGGCTTACAAAGTAAAAAAGTAAGCAATGTTGTGATATATCTACAGCGTGATAGTCCACAACAAATATTCTGGTACTGTACGTGTGTGTTGTACAGTCTCAGCAGCTCCTCTAGCGGGACAAGAGACGAGACAAGACTTCACATAGGTTTGCCTTCTCCAGCCTCTAAACAAACCAAACACACAGTGAAAGCCAAAAGCCAGCGGCCCTTTGCCACATCAGATTAGCTCTGATGGTGTTTGGGGCTGTGTGACCTCCATATTACTGCGACGCTGTCATAAGGATTTGTGGTGGTGTCCATAATCCTGTCAATGCTAATGAGAGACGCCTTCATTAAGCTGCTTGTCTTTTTTTCCCACAGTCAGAAATCGGCTTCGGGAAACTGGAAACTTACATCAAACTGGACAAACTGGGCGAGGTGAGTGCACACTGACTTTCATCAGGGCTGCGTCCCAGGTGGAAATGTTCTCATAGTGATAAAACACAGGTGTTTACGTGTTGCCTCATTTGGAAACTTTCCTCTTCCTCTTTTAATACACTCTCCAGGGCACGTACGCTACTGTTTTCAAGGGCAGGAGTAAGCTGACGGACAACCTTGTGGCTTTGAAGGAGATCAGGCTAGAACATGAGGAGGGAGCACCGTGCACTGCTATCAGAGAAGGTAAAAAGCCTCAGAGGTTCAAACAAAACACTCACCACTGTCCCCATTTAAATTCAATGTGGAATACTAACTTAATTTGGCAGTTTTCATGTACACAGTTAATAAAGGCTTGCTGTGCAATATGCTGTGGTTAAAGAAGTACTGCTTAAAAGTGTGTATTTGCACTTAATGGTCACTCCTATGTGAAAAACTGAAGTAGAATCCACTCTATATTGGCCTTATGTAGTTGCTGATTGTTAATGCACCCGTGAAAACTAGTAAGTACAATGACATCCTTGTTATTATTCTGTGGCTGCCCATCTAAATACACAGCTTTAAATGCCAAGCTTTAATATTTACCCTTGGGAACATGGCATTTGTTTGACTCTGGTTGTGGCTATAATATAGGAACCACAGCCTTAGTTCTTCTTGGGTTTTGAATATAAAAATGAGAAGAAATAGTGAGTATGTCTGATATGATTATGAGCAGCTCAGTTAAGTTAGAGGCAAAGCATAAAATGAGTGTTCTTATGTTAACTATGCACTATTTTGTTTTGTACAGTGTCATTGCTGAAAGACCTGAAACACGCCAACATTGTGACGCTGCACGATATCGTCCACACTGACAAGTCGCTCACACTGGTCTTCGAATACTTGGTGAGACCCACAGAGCCTGTTTCTCTGCATGACTCGCATGATTTAGTCCACAAGTGCTTCTAAATAAATGCTACGTTCATTATTATTCTCCACAGAGAGGGTGTATTTAGACAGGACCACAGGAGCCCAGCTGGTGCAGGTTGTGTGCTGTGGCCTGTTGCTCCTCTAATGCCCTCTGTCTGTCTCTTTCAGGACAAAGACCTGAAGCAGTACATGGACGACTGCGGGAACATCCTGAGCATGCAAAATGTCAAGGTGAGCCTCGGCAGGCGGTCTGCTGTCCTGCCAACTTGGCCAGACTTGGAGAATGTGGCCTGCTGCTGTCTATAGTAGAGGCACTGTTGGTGTGCCCCCTGCTGGTCCAAAGCAGACAAATACACAAAATAAGCTCTCTTAACATTATTCTGTTTTGCATTTGACTTTTTTAATGGTTTTAACAATATAAAATAAACAAAAGTAAGTGTTAAGTAGCTCTACAGTCAACAGCCAGTGTTTAGTTAGTAATATGGATGGCCCAATCCCTCTTCTTTGCAACAAATGGAGAATAAATGGTCGACCTTTTGTTCAGTCAGCAAGTGAGCTGAACTTAAAAAAATGTCTGTCTGATCTTCAATGAGGTTCAAAACTATAGCTCACCAGCAGAAATGATCCCGTCTAAATATCTATCAAATAAGTTACGGTTTGATTACTGCTTTAAAGTAAGTTAATTTCCTATAAAATCTGGTCCATTTAGGGATTATTAAAAATATTGGTGTATCAGAGGAGAATCGTTTGTTTTATTTTATTATATAACATAGCTATACTCACAAAATTACATTAAAAAAATTCCTGTTTTCTCAGATATTCCTGTTCCAGATCTTGAGGGGTTTAGCTTATTGTCACAGACGGAAAGTTCTGCACAGAGACCTGAAACCTCAAAACCTGCTCATCAACGATAGGGGTGAACTCAAACTTGCTGACTTTGGTAAGGAAAAAAGTTTAATTTATTTTTATTCATTTATTATGATTTTTGGCCTAAGTTTTCTCTTTTACACGAAACCTCTCATAAATGTATCATTCACTCCGGTTGTTTTGTTTTACAGGCCTGGCAAGAGCAAAGTCTGTGCCCACAAAAACATACTCTAACGAGGTGGTAACACTTTGGTATCGGCCTCCTGACGTGCTGCTGGGCTCCTCCGAGTACTCCACGCAGATCGACATGTGGTGAGTGGGCTTTGCTCCACGGGGTGATTACAACCGAGAGAAGGCACCCAAGGCTCCTACCTACTCTCTCGTAAAGTCCAATGACTAAACACGCTGAGGGCGGCTCTGAAGGACACTGAATATGTGACAAGAATTTGAAAGTGTCATTCAGCTAATGCTCTTATGCTGTGGGTCGTACTGGACGATAAAGAGACATGGCCCAGTAACTGTAGGATCTTCATGAGAACATTCAGCTGCTTGAAATGGTCATTAAGTCTCTATTTTAAACATGCTTCTACTCACTTTTTGGGCTTTGGAATAAAAAGAAAATGGAGAAAGTTGGAGAATATGTTTAGCTCACTGAAATACAGTAGATCATATGCATTTAATATTATAGAGTAACTTGGTCACAATGTTGGATATTTATAATGTTTACCACTACATTTATCTTTACTTATTGTGCAAACTTGTACTTGAGCTAAATCAGCATACTAATGGTAAGTGGTATAATATTATGACTCCAGCTTACTTAAACAGACCACAACTTACATTTATAAAGCTCCCACCTGCTGAATATGAATAAATCAAAGCTCCAAATGGACTTTTTTTTCTTAATTGGCCCCTGTTTGTTCCTGTTCCTTGTCAGGGGTGTGGGCTGTATATTCTATGAGATGGCTGCCGGGAGACCCCTGTTCCCTGGCTCCACGGTGGAGGATGAGCTGCACCTCATCTTCAGGCTGTTAGGTCAGTGCTGCCCCCTACTGACAGCCACCTTTCAAAAATGAGCTTTTTTAATCGCATTACCCCAGGGCATCTAACCCCCTCAGCTGTGTTTAAAAGCCACTGCAGCTGCTACACTAAAGCCACACTCTAACACGGGCTTTTGATTTCCTTCTGTAGGGACTCCCACTGAAGAAAACTGGCCCGGGATATCGGCTATCGACGAGTTCAAGTCGTACAAGTTCCCCAAGTACAAACCCCAGCCACTCATAAACCACGCACCAAGGTAAGACTACAACTATGTCAGGTCTTTAGAAAGTCTATATTATTGCCTCAACACTGTTTGATACACATCACCTTTTTTGGTAGCCCACTAATTATTGGAGATGGAAACGAGCAAACATTCCTTATGCGGCCCAGGTATTAGAGCAGAGCTGCTTTCTAGAGCTTTTAGATGGAGACATTAGTAGTATTGGTTTGTTTAGTTAGGAGTGTGTGCTCTCTGTCACTTCCTGTAAGGAAATCCTGTGGAATAGTTGACTATGTTTCCTTCCTTACACAAGGCGACGTTTGTGTCAGCCCCTTTTACTGACTGACCTCTCCCTGTCTCTGTCTCTGCTGTAGGTTGGACACTGATGGCATCGACCTGCTGATGTCATTCCTAAAAGTGAGTGTCTGTCATGTGTCGAGACTTGATGTGCTGTTAAATACAGTGTGACACATCATGAAGCTATGTTAGGACTGTATTTTTGGAAGGAGCTGATAGAAGAACATGCCAATGTATTCTCAATCACACATTGTTAACCCCATTCTTGTCCTAAATTTCAGTACGAGTCAAAGAAGAGGATCTCTGCCGACGAAGCAATGAGACAGCCGTACTTTAGGAGCCTGGGGCCACGCGTGCACACACTGCCAGAGAGTGAGTAATAAAATGGCAGCGCACTAATGCAGACTTGGCAAGCTGCTCTAGGTACAACTTGAGGGATATTGCAGCGTACAGCGAGGATCAGTTACAGCCTCGTAACAAAGACACTATTCTCCGGGCAGGATGATTTCTGTTGCTCTGACAGACTTTTTCACTTTTTCTTTTTCTTTCCTCGGTGGCAGACATATCCATATTCACACTGAAGGAGGTCCAGCTGCAGAGGGATCCTGGCTACCGGAACTCCTCGTACCCTGAGTCAGGTGAGGAAGATCGTACGTGACGAATAACTGGGATCAGCCGGGAGTGGTAGTTTATTGTTTATTGAAAGGGAGTTTATAGTTCTGCCAGCTTTTCTGCTTAAACGGATCATAATTACACATGAGCCCTGAGGAGAAACTGTGGGTCTGTAATAAGTAATATGCCCTACTAAAATCCAAGGTACAAATACAAAGTTTGAGGATGACAGCAGTGATGATTAAATAAGGTGTGTCTGATGGAATGTATTTTTATTAATTAAACAAAGCGTCTAAATTGTGACTCAGTGTTACGTCCGGAAAGAGGCGGGCAAACTGTCACTGAACGCCCACACATTATCAGTGATTAACAAATATTTACATTAAACATTAGTGGCCGTAAATTAAGCTATTGTGAAAAATCAAGTGTTTGTACAGTGATGTTTTTAAAGGAGCCATTAAGTGCATCTAAAAGCCATCTGCATTTCCTTTTCCTCAGGCAACGGAAAGAGCAGAAGACAAAGCATGCTGTTTTAGAGTTTCTGGCTGTATTTTCTGTATTCGAGAAGGATCTCTGGGCTGCACAGATTTCGCCGATGGATCAGTGACCAGAGAAGGATGCTGGCATGGAGTTATCTTCATCATCATCATCATCATAATCACTCCCCCCAAACATTTTGGGGAACTTGTTCATACTGCGACTTCCTCCCAGGTTCAGGCCTGGCCCAAAAGAGACATTTATATACTGTACATCTATATTTATTAAGAGAAGAGAGAATTTGCTGCTAAATCCAACTACTGTCTAGAAATCTAACTGGCTCAGTCACTTTAATGAGTACATGCAATGTGTATAGATTTTTAAATTTTTTTTTGAAGTGGTGATATTTTTAGTATTTTTTGTCATTATCTTCATTTTCACACATCAAACTCCACCTCAGTGTTTCTCGTGAGGCTGAGAACAGAGGGATGTTTCTGTAGCAGTTCGATAGGGTTTGCTTTTCCTCAGCTGTACCTGTCTTTTTGTGACCAGTTACTCTGAAGGTTTTTAGGGCAGCTTCTAACTGATTTTATCCTAACTGGAGTGGTGCTGCCAAACTCAATACTGAAATACTGGCGTATCATTCCGGGCCAAAGCTGTGGTTTCTTGTTATGACCAATGAACAAATGCAGAGCAAAAGGCAACACAGAATAATTAACATGGGCATTATGGCATTAGATGTGTACAAGAACATTTAACTGCAAACAAAAGTCTCCTTATTTTTGAGTGATGGACTCTGCAGTGCCACCTTGTGCATCACGCGTGTTCTCCTTTCTGCCATTCCCATCTTCAACTGTACCAGTGGGTCCTTTTCTGGATTGCATCTGCCATTGTGTTACATGCCTGCTCTGTCTTATGAGGAAGCACACAGCAGCTGAACTCCGGATGAGGGAGCACTAGCTCTAGTCCTGGCCCTAGTGAATGCAATGCGATACTGAGTCACAGTCTATTTAACAGTGTTATAAGAATAATGTTTTGTATGATATTCTTTAACTTTATTTGTGGATACTTGTTATTGGTGTGGGATTTCATTACAGATGCCCTCCCATGAGTTTTTTTCCAGAGTAAAGAAAATTAAATCCAAGTTTAAATTGAAAACTGATTGTTTTTTCATTTATTTGTATTTAAAACAGGAAACATTTTGTAAGCATTCAATGCTTGGTTTATTGAAAAAGACAATAAGACATTCTTTACAATACAAAATTATACAGAATACAGACTGTATACCAAGTCCAGTATAAAAAGAACAATAAGTGTTACAGGTTGCTTTCCTTTGATTTGAAATCTCGTCTTCATTAAAGATTTAGAAACAGATAATAGGACATCAAGGCACAGCCGGTATCTGAAAAGCATAGTGCATACAATACATACAACACCACCAGGTGAAACACACAGTTTCACTCTTAATGATGAACACATTAGGAAAAGAAAGTCTTTAACACAAGATTAAAAACAAGCTCTCTGCGCAGAATGAGCTGCTGACTAGTTTTGGCAGCTAGCTACACGTCACTACTGTCCACAGTGGACGGGGTCATGTGGAAATGTGCGGTTAATCACAAGGAGCCAGGCGTCTCACAGACATCGCGGCGTATGGCTTTTACCAGGTACGTTTAACCACTGGTATCTGAAGCAAGTGCAAACGTGAGGTCACATCTGTCGCATCGGACTGACACAAGATGGCTAATGCTGATGAGAAAGACTTTGTAGACGTGATGGATGAAGGTGAGAGGGCTGCATCAGGACTTGTGGGTGGTGGGAGACAAGAGCAGGGAGGAGGGTGTTCCTTCCAGGTTTGGCAGCGGGACAGGCATGTGTCCGTTGATTAGGCTGGGGAACTGTGGAGGAAGAGAAAGGCTGAGAGTTAGCGAGGTGGAGACGGATGTGCTGTGAAAGCTGCTTTCCGCCGAGGAACTGCAGCATTGTCACTCGCTGTAGTTTCCTGTTTTTTATACTCATTGTACCTCTTCCTTCTCGTCTCTGTCCCCTGCACCTCTCCACAACAAAAGCAGAAGTTAACACTGTTTGTGCACAAAGATACCGGTGTGCTGTGTGTGTTTGCCTGTCTGAAGAGGGGTGTGTGTATGTGTTTCATAAATGAGGAGCAGCTCTCAAACCAGTCCACCCTGTTCAGACTGGCTCCCCTGGGTTCAAACAGGAAGTATTCACAGGATTTCCTCTCCCGCTTGCAAGCCCTGAAACAGGACACCTCCGCTAGACCTGTTCACTAAATCCCAACAAATTCACTCTGCTCTTTTGCACATCTCATTTTGTGTTTTAAATCAAATCAGCGTTATATATTAAGATATCAGAAAGTCAAGGCATATTTAAATTGCAGTTCAGTTTACCTGCAGTGCCTTGCAACTTCCTCC
This sequence comes from Rhyacichthys aspro, assembly GCA_036850595.1. Lineage (NCBI taxonomy): Eukaryota > Metazoa > Chordata > Actinopteri > Gobiiformes > Rhyacichthyidae > Rhyacichthys > Rhyacichthys aspro. The sequence continues at coordinate 15,567,953 of CM072153.1, forward strand.
TTTAAAGTCTATATTTAATTGTTTGCTGTTAATTCCTGCTTTATTCTTTGACTTATGTGTGCACATCTTTACATTTCTCACCTGGAAGAGGGAGCTGTGGCCTTGCAGACGGGCTGGGCTGAGTGGGGCGACCGGGCTCAGGCTGCTCCAAAAGTGGATCCCCGACAGCAGCGGACTGTGAGCCAGCAGCAAACCAGAAGGGGTCTGCAAAAGGAGGGGAGCAGAGAAGAAGACAGTTTAAGGAAACGTGTAAATAAGAGAAACCAGTGAAGACAACATTTTAAATAAAAACACACAGAGCCTCGGGCTGGTCAGCGCCGCTCTGAGCGCTTTTAGTTAATGTGAAACATGCTGAAATTGTAAATGGACTTGTATTGGCGTTTGGAAAAACAAACTGTTGGAGCAGGAAGGAAGTCTGTGGTTTCTCCCCTGAAATACAGGGGTGACGTGGGGAAGAGAGGAGGTGGACGGTGGGGGTTGTTGTTGATTGGGGGGTGGAGGGGGCTAAAGCGTTTGGACATGAAGAGAAAACATATGAAATCAATTTCTCCCTCTCTCCTGGTCTGGTCTCCCCTCCCCCCACTTTCCCCTGTGTCACCTCAGAGAAGTGAGCCAGTGTTGCAGCGGGACCCAGCCCTGCTCCCATTATTAATGGAATTATTGGAGCATATGGCATCACTTAGGGCCTCTTCCCCCTCTCATAGGTTGAACTTGCAGAAGATTTCTCTAAATCTCTTGTTTTTCTCTGATCTCACTTTTCTCTCATTATAAACAATGAGTATACTCTAAATGCTTTTCTCAGTTTGTGGAGAAACTTCTAAAGCGACCCTGGCATCTTAACAGTCCTTAGCTAAACACATAATAAATATATTTGATAGTGCTATATAATCAGTTGGTTCACATCATAATGGTCTTAGGCAACAAACTGCAGAGTTACCAACACCTCTTTCACATAATATATGTATATAAAGCTGTAAATGTTTACATGCCCTTTCATTTACAGAAAACATTCTGGCTTTAATTTTGTCCCTTTGGCCTCATACAACAGCTTAAAAGCTTTTCCTGAAACTGCAAACATGCAAGGACTAAAAAAAATGGTTTTAGACAGATGCAAAAGTAAACGGTGCACAATTTCTAAATGGCTTCAAAGATCTGACCTCATTTGAACCTAAAGGCATGCATTTACTCTTTACCTCTATACACATAAAATAAAATTAAAATTAAATAAAAAGGATGTCTTTTTACCAAACTCCAAGTTTGGCATTTTCAGCACAATGACATTATATTCAGGATAAATGCCATCGTCTCATCTATGGGCCGGCATTTCACAAACTGGACAGAAAACTGAGATTTGATTGTTATAAGACTCACTTTTCTTAAGCTCTGCTTGTCACAAAGTGGCTGGATCTGCAGTTTATCTTTCCTTATTGAGGAGAAATGTCAAAGGGTATGGTGAAATGTGCATGTCACGGCCTGTCTAGATACAAACTTGAAGAGCAAGGTTTTAGATCTGCTTGCTTCACCAACGGTGATTTAGGGATTTGCAGATGTTTACACTTGCTTCACAAAACGTTACCCCCTTATCTCACAATTTACCGTCTTTAAACCATATGACCATGGCTGGTTTTGGAGTGGACATAGAGCTGAGGTAAAAATCTCACCTGTGCAGTGAAAAAAGCTGGGGTGAGTGAGCCAGAGGGCAGCGCAGGGCTGTTGAGGGCAATGGAGCCGATGTCACTTCCTGCCAGCAGCAGGGATGGGGCTGAGATATCCAGGGCTTTTGGCTTTTTGTTTTTAGGGAGGAGTCCATCTCCTTGGCTGTTACTGCTAAGAGCGGCTGGAGTGCTGTTTCTTCTCTTGTCTGGGGGCTGCTGCGCTCGCTCCCTGTGTCCAGACGAAAGGTTGAGCGGCTGGGAGCTCTGGTCTGAGTCCTCCTCTTCCTCCTCTTTGACAGCAGGGCTCCAGCTACGACTGCGATGAGGGGAAGATGGAGAATGGGAAAGAGAAGGTGGTTTGGGGGAGACATAAGACTCAGGTTTGGAGGAGGGAGGGGGGCTCATGTCACTGCTGTAGGTGCCAAAGCGGATCACGGAGCGCGGCTCGTCCTGACGATCCCTGAGCTTCTGCAGAGAGCTGAGACTAAAGGAGGAGTAGAGGCCTGAGTGGAGGTAGTCACTACGACACTGCTGTGCCCCCAGTGCCGCCAGGGCCATCCTCTGGGCCTCCTCCCCATCCTCTTCCTCCTCCTCCTCTACCTCCAGTTCAGGAACCTCTCCTTCCTGCAGCGGGAGCCTTCCACTGGCCAGACCCATCTCCACGGTCTGAGGGTCCATCTTCAGGATCTCAGGGAACGATACAAACTTATAGACAAACTTCTGGCCAATCACTTTCTTGATGATGTTCTGAAACATAGAGAATACAGACATTTAATGGAAAAGCACAATAACTGAACATACACAAATGTAACAGAAGATATGTTTTACTTGTCAGAGTAACGTGGCACACTTTGGTGCACATCATGAGAGAAAGAGGAAGAGGAAGTGTCTCTTGGTGATTGAGGCTTCCAAGAAAGGTTATACCCACAGAGGTGGCAGGCTTATGAGACCATTTGAGCATCCACTTCTCACCTTGTCATAGTAGTAGCGCAGGGCTCTGCTCAGCTTGTCATAGTTCATGTTGGTTTTGTTTTTGCGAAGCCCCCACAGCTTGGCCACTTCCTCTGATTTGAGGAGTTTGAACTCGCCGTCTGTGGACGTCCAGCATATCAGGTGCTTGTGACTCTGGTCAAGTAGCAGCTGCAGCAGGAACTGCCACAGAGTGATGGCACTGTCCATACCTGCCACAAACACACACATGACAGGATGAGCAACAGCACACTGACCACTGATATCTGTAACCAGCAACATCTGACACATAAGGGTTCTACTGTGGCTTTACTACACAAACACAACACCTAACACAAAGCATTCAGATACAATGACACATCAAAAAGGAAGAAAACTATTGGCATTTTATTTTCTGTTCTTTCTCTTTATACTATTCTTTAATTTGACCGATTTAAGCAGGCTACTGCTAGCTCATTGAAGATGAAACATGTGGCGTAAAGAAGTCGACCAGTGATGAATAGAACTGTGTATAAAAGAGCCCAGTGTTATGTGTCTGTAATGTAGCAGAAGCAGCAAAAAATTACATATATAAGGAGGAACAACAGCTCAAGCCAGAAATATGCTGCGGTTCAACCTGGCCCTCTCTCCACAGGAAGTATGACGGGCCCAGGGTGGGTTATTCCTTTAATAGAGGAATGTGCAGCCTCTGAGCTCCTGTCTGCTACTCACAGCTCGTATATTTACTGGGACTGTTTCTGTCACCACACGCTTCAGGCCAGTTTGCCTCTCACAAGAATCAACAGTTACTTTATGATTTAAAATGCTGTCTCTCATATAATTCACTTACTGTCTGTGTACTATTTGTATTTTACGATCCCCACCGTCATCACAATGCTCAAGACTTTTTAGTAGGTTACTGTTCATTTAGGCATGTCTGTATAACTGCTCTGTCTGCACTGCTTATAGTTACAGTCCTGTTTATTACAATAATGGTTTCTTATTGGATAAATATGAGCAAATTTCCACAAACTGCTCAACTCTGAAGGTGACCGTTTGTTGTCCGAGCAATTACAAATACATTACAGTGATAATTCAAGATGCTTCTTACTAAATTTTTACATGAAAACTATATCAAAAGGGTTTGCTTGGCTCCCCACAAAAGCTCAGTATCAACATTACAACGGTATCCAAACAGCCACCGATGGCCCTGATTGTATTGTCTTATCTGTGGAAGTGAGAGATGCTAGAAACAATATGATAACACAGAGGTGACTGAACCTCTGAATATCTGTCCGGAGTGAGACACAGAGAGAGGGAGGGTTGAACTCTTTTCCGCCACAAGCCATCCCCTGAGTTTTCTATCTGCCATGTGAAACTACAAACCTGTCAGAGTCAGGACTTCCTCCCATTCTACTTCCAAGGACGAATGGCGGAGTGAGGGGATCCCACAGCAGGGGAGCATTTCCCCAGTCCTACCACACTTCCCATAGGAATCCCAAAGGGAGAGGGTCAGAAGAGCGAATCATTGTCCCCCTTTTCCCCCAGCTCCACCCTTTCACCCACAGAACTGGACTTTAAAATACTTAAAAGAGATAGTCCAATATTTAGCAAAAAGGATAGGCAACTTAGTCTCTACAATAGTCTCTGAGTAACAAGTCTACAACTGCAGAAACCACAGTCAGTGCAAGTGTGTGTTACATAGAACTTAATTGCAAGCATTTGTTTTAGGATAAGACTGATTTTGACTGTTTTTCATTATTCTGCTGCAAGAACTTATCATTTACCAGAGCGAGCACCTTAAAGTGGCCGTCTGAACAAAAAATCTGGGTCATTTCTCCATAACATATATTTATAGACCACACAATGAAATGCAGATTGTAATAGTTCAATATTTTAAATGTGGCTCATGCCTGCTTCTTTAAACTGAGTGTGCTGATGACATCTATGGAAATACATTAGGAAATAACAGAGTTACTTTTGGAAAATACTAAACTATCCTTTTAAAGCAGGAGTAAGGTCCACCAATGAAGGACTATAAACATCACAGTGGACCTTAAGCATCAGAGAGCTACCTTAGGTCCGAAACACAGCCTCATAAATTACCAAAAGCACTTAATCATGAGGCAGTAAACGGTAATACCCCCGTGCTGACATGACAAATGAAGGTATGGTTCACTGGTCTACCGCATGAAATAAAGCTCCATACCATTGTCACAGTCAGAGATGCTCATGCGGTGCTAAATCTTTCTAGGAATATCACAGGGACATTGTGGTGGTTTCGGTCGGGGATGAGGAGCCTCGCTGTGCGCACAAAGCCATCCAGTGTGTTGGCTGAACGGAAACTCCTAATGAGATTAGATGGTGTGTGCAGACATTACTTAGCCATGACTAAATCTGCTCTCTTCCTGTTCGCAGACGGTGGAAAATTCAACAGTGGCCGAAAAGAAAAGCATCCATAAACAGCAGCTCTAGACGGACGCCGCTTTGCAACACGGTTTCTTCTGACTGCTTGTCTTTTTGGAATTTATTTTGCATATCCGGAGTTTAAAGTTGCAATAACTTTGACGCACGCAAATCTGAATCACTGCTCTGCCCCACTGACTCATTTTCAAGATGTTGCTCGGACCGGAAGAGAGTTGGATTGTGTGTCCGAGTAAAAATATGCACAAAACGTACAGAAAACGTACAAAAGATCCGCATACTTGAGCACAAGCCAAATTTTACAGTCTACTCGGCTGACACAAAGAAAATGGTGTCGATGACAATAGTAATAGCGCATCACTAAGTTTGTACTGACCATCACTCAGCAAAACAAGCTCAACCCAGTCAAAGGTGTCAGTTTAATTTACTTTACCTGCGATCTCTTACTTGGTCCGGTCACTGCTCGAAACTTTACGGCGTCGCTGCTGAGTTTCCTTGTTTTTCCATGCTTACTCGTGGAGCTCTAGTCTACACAGTTGTGCTGGACTGAAATAGGATCCTGGGCTTTTTCTTTTTCTGAGCAGGAAGTTGGAGCACGCAGACACAGAGCCGGCTGACTTCCTCTCCCCGACGATTCCCCAGGCAGTTTGCCGTCTGTGTAAACACACTTTTCCTCCCTCCTCTCTGCCGCTGACGGCCAGCAGCAGGCCTACGCTGTGTCGGCTGCACACATGCTCACACTCAGCTCCTTCAGCCCTTCCACTGACATCATCAGTCCGCAGGCTACTGGCTATGAGGCGTTCACGTACTGCTCGTTACTTCAACCATTTTAGGCCAAAAGCTCTTTACTCTCTTTATTTAGGATTTACGACACTAGAAATAAAGTGATATGGATCAGAAACTACATACATGAGTTTCAGTGACAGAGTACGGGCCGTATATGTATGCTCTACAAATAAATATGTAATTAGGATTAGCTTTCGTGTTAAAGTTTGGAAATACGTGGGTCTTGGTGGTGATTTAATTGGTGTGGAGTGAAAAAGTAAACCTTACTGCCAATATCGGAACAGTTTAAGTGTGAACAACTCAGTGACGTTTAGGCCAATTACGTTTATGTTGTTTTGCAATAAAACAGATAATCTTAAAATATATGAAGGAACTTTGTTAATACTGGATGTGTTGAGGTTAAGTGGCCTACCTTTATTGCAAATGACGTAGGGCTACTGCAGGCTTATACCAGGCAATAATCTAGTTTATCCAACCAGATACCAATGGACGACGACTATTTACAGCAAAATGCAAAACACTCGGAAATTAACCTTTACCACTTATGTATACAACATATATTTCAAAACATTATTGATCCATATTTCAGGTGTTCTACTGATATGCCCCATGTCCCGTGATCGTGTTTGTTGTCCATCCATCAGTGAGAACAACCTGTGTAGGTCAGTGGTCCACAGAGGCGTGGCCGTAGAGCCCTGTGTTTGATTGGTTTAGTCATGTTGACTGTGTGGTGGTACCTTGAAGAACGTTGAGCGCCGGTCATTGCTGCTTAGTGCACTGAAGCGCAATGCCTCGTTACACGGTCCACGTCCGAGACGAGTGGTTGGCCATACCCTGCCGAGACACAAAAAACACAATCCAGTGGCTCGGCCTTGAAGCTCTTAGACGTTACATCAAGAACAAGCCTGACAATGGAGGCCTCACATCTGTAAAGGACACTCGTTTTGTTGTGCGCAGGTGCCAAGGGTTAGGACTGTTAGACGCGGACGACACCATCGAAGATGTTCTGGAGGATAATGACTTTGTCGAGCTCGGTATGACCATGGATAAAATCTGTAAAATCATCAGCATTTTCAGTGGAAATAGACAAGGAACAGCCGTGCGTAATGCGTGCGTAATTGTGCCAGGGCAGTTCGTAGTTCTTGAATAGGTTGTAATTTAAACCATCAATAAACTCACATTGTCTAACATTTGAATCTGATTTCAGCCATAGAAGGAGACACTATGTCCCCTGACTTTATACCCTGCCAGCCCGGAGTCTCTCCTCTGTATCCTTTAAAGTTTGAACTGAGAAAACTCATCCATGACACCATTTTCAATTAAAACAAATTTGATATCTTGATAAACTATCTGCCATCAAAATAGGCAACTTGTTTTCATAGTACTGTAGTTTGCTGTAACCTTTCCTTAATTAAATCATGTGAAATAGTACAGCAGCATACAGGGAGCCTGATGACGTAAGTACATTGTATTCAGATAACTAAATGTGTGCAAAGCACAGTTACTGATTAAATTAAATCTTATTGTGCAGTTCATTGCTCTGGATGGCAATAGTCTGACTTCAACAGATTTGGTCGATTTGGGCAGAGGACTCTACAAGATAAAGGTAATGATAAGCAAATAGGATTTGTGGACACCACAAGCTGTGTTAATCGTTGACTTACTCTTTACCAACATTTCAGCTGACTCCAGAGGCAGAACGGAAAGTTGAGCAATCCAGAGAGCTTTTGGACACAATTGTCAAGGAAAACAAAGGTTATTTGATTATTTCATCCACTTAAAGACCTAGACTTGCCTAAAGGCACCTACCACTGTCATACTCACTCATCTTTCTTCTACCAGTTGTCTATGGAATCACTACAGGCTTTGGCAAATTTGCCCGCACTGTCATTCCTGTCAGCAAACTCAAGTAACAATTTATTCACACTTCTGTGTCAAAAATAAAGTATTTTTTGTGATTGCGGATGACCATACATTTTAATTTCACAGGGAGCTGCAGGAAAACCTGGTGCGGTCTCACTCTGCAGGTAGTAAATCCTTCATAGAAAAAAAGGGAATACATATTTTAATATTGTCTATATGTCTAATGTTGTCTAATGTGCTAATGTTTAGGTTTGGGAAACCCTTTGACCCCCGAGAGAACACGCATGTTGTTGGCTCTAAGAATCAATGTCCTGGCCAAAGGGCACAGTGGCATTTCTCTAGAAACACTTCATTCCATGATCCAGGCCTTTAATGGTAAACAGCAGCTCAACTAAACACAACACTAGATAACTTCTGGACAATAACTCAATGTTTTTAAACTTTACCACTACAGCCTCATGTCTCTCGTTTGTCCCGGAGAAGGGGACAGTGGGCGCAAGTGGAGATCTGGCTCCCCTTTCTCACCTGGCGCTTGGTCTGATGGGAGAGGGCAAGATGTGGTCACCAAAAAGCGGATGGGCAGATGCCAAATATGTAAGCTCTTATTCTCTTGAACAAACAAGCCATTATCTACACTGTTTTGTTCTGCAGGAAGTGTGCCTTTTGCTTGTGAGAGTGAAAGGTTGTGAGGTCCAGTAGCTAAACATGTTTGCTTTTTGATGACCCCTGAACTTTTACATGTTTTGACCCCTTTCATCTCTGGCCAGGTCTTAGAGGCGCATGGACTCAAGCCAATATCACTCAAGCCCAAAGAGGTAATGTTTAAAAAGTCACACGCTCCCGTTTGTACCAGGAATGACTAGAAAACAACAAAGCAAAAATTCAATTATTTTATTTATTTCGAATTAGGCTAAACAAAAGCAACAAAACCGTTCTATGTATTAAATGATAATTTATTACACAGTTTTTATCCATGTGGCCGGGCTTTGCATTATGAATCAATTCAGTGATTAATTTGTCATTTTAACTTGGATACAGAAAAAGAATGATGAATATTTAGTTTTTTGCCCTCATAGATCATTGACATAGGGTTATACTGTAAATATGCTCAACACACTATGGTGTATTTTCAAATGAAAAAGTGCATATCCTGTGTTTTGTGATAATTGTGTGTTATTGGTTCATTGGTGTTAATTAGAGGTTCTCAATGTCTCCCAGCCCTACTTCTGTAGGTGGCTAAAAGACTACAAAATCTGACTTTCCTAAATTCACTACAGGGCCTTGCTTTAATCAATGGGACCCAAATGATCACCTCTCTGGGTGCAGAGGCCTTAGAGCGAGCACAGTCTATTGCCCAGCAGGCAGACATCGTTGCAGCTCTTACCCTTGAGGTGCTAAAGGGCACTACTAAGGCCTTTGACAGTGGTAAGACAGAAACAAACTAACAATATCCTAAATATCCGAATTTTCAGCTCGTAGTTCTACTCTACCTTCACATTTGGTCCTTTCCACTGTAGACATCCATGCACTGCGTCCTCACCCAGGACAGGTAGAAGTGGCACTGCGCTTCCGCTCTCTACTGGACTCTGATCACCATCCATCAGAGATTGCAGGTTAGAGGAAGGAGATTTAGCTTCTAAAACTAAAAATAGTAAAAAATGAATTTCAAATCACCCACACTGCCTTCCAAAACCAGAGCTAACCTCATGTAGGTACACAACTGACATCACAAACACACCGTTTCCATTTGGCTGCTTGATCTACATAATGTCCACATTTTGGCCTAAATAGGTCAGTGAAGTTTACATTTTAAATACTAGCAAAAAGCACCAAGGTCACAGTTTGGCCAAAGCATTAGTAACTAGTTTTAGCTGGAGGTCACACAAAATTAATTTCAATAATCTGTTAAAAACAAAAAAAAACAAAAAACAGTTTTGTTTGTTTATAGAGAGCCACCGGTTCTGTGACAGAGTTCAGGATGCCTACACCATGCGATGCTGTCCTCAGGTAACTTTATGACTTGTCCAAATCACATGTACTTGTGTTGATTCTTGTATTGTTTTCCATTTCCTCAGTATAACTATGTCAATGTGTGTTGTGTCACCTCTAACAGGTTCATGGAGTTGTCAATGACACAATTAATTTTGTTCGAAACATCATCAACACTGAAATCAACAGTGCCACTGACAACCCTGTATCTTTTATTCACCCAAAGTCATTTCTTTATCCTCACTTTTCTTTTAATATTTGATTCTAACTTTGTTATACACATTGCTCAGAGAGATTTTACTTAACAGCTTTATTAGATGGTGTTTGCAGAAAGAGGTGAGACTATTTCAGGGGGAAATTTCCATGGAGAATACCCGGCTAAGGTACTGTGTGTGTTTGATGATGTTCATCATTAACTAGACTTGGTTGATTTGGTTGTTAATCAACATTATTCTATTGTGTTTTAGGCTCTAGACTTTTTAGCCATTGCTGTCCATGAACTGGCCTCTATCAGTGAAAGGAGGACCGAGAGGCTGTGTAACCCCTCTCTGAGTGAGCTACCTGCCTTCCTCGTCAACGAAGGAGGACTTAACTCTGGTTTTATGATTGCTCACTGCACTGCTGCTGCTTTAGGTTGGTGCTAGACACAGAAGATTTTTCAATGGCCATGTGAAACTCTAATCTCTTACTTACTCTTCTAATGCTTTGACTAGTTTCAGAGAGTAAGGTTCTGTGTCATCCATCTTCTGTGGACTCCTTGTCCACAAGTGCTGCTACAGAAGACCACGTGTCAATGGGAGGCTGGGCTGCGAGGAAGGCACTGCGGGTCATTGAACACGTTGAGCAAGGTCTTTAAATTTTGTTTTAAATATGTACAGTTGTTCTGTGCTTATGAATAATGGTAGAAGGGTTTTCTGGCTTTCTATAATTAAAGGCAACAAAGGTTGGTGGGAACAGTCCTGCCAGAGTACATCACCTACTATTGTAGCTTCAAAGCTAAATGGATAATGTATTAATGTAATATGCCAGAGAAGGGTGGATGCGGACCTATCCTAAATCAAGCTACAGTTTATGTGTTTGTATTTTTGCCTGTCCTAATCAGTTTTGGTGTGATCAGTTCTTGCAATAGAGCTGCTAGCTGCCTGTCAGGGTATTGAGTTTCTCCGTCCACTGCGCACCACCACTCCGCTGGAAAAGGTCTATGAACTTGTGCGCAGTGTGGTCAAGTAAGTCAAACAGATGTGGCCAAGGTTCACAAGTTTTAGTCTTTTGAAATTATGTACAGAAAGTTAATCTTTATCCACTGCTGTCTCTTCTCTTTGTTTATAACAGACCGTGGATTAAAGACAGATTCATGTCTCCAGATATTGAGGCGGTCCACAGACTACTGCTTGACCAAAAGGCAAGTGCAAAAAAAGAAGTAATATCAGAGAATACTGTTTTTGATGACTGCTTCATATTTTCATCTTTTATTATTTACAGGTGTGGCAAGTTGCCAAACCATACATTGACAAGTACGCGACGGAGTACATACCTGAGTCACGTCCTGTGTCTCCTACTGCCTTCTCTCTGGAGTCGCCAGCATCTCCCAGAAAACGTGTTCGCCTAGAGTGATTGTTCAAAAGATGATTTGTTATTACATTCTACATCTATTATCACTATTGACAGATTTGATTCAAAAAGCTGTATGAACTGCAGGGTTTGTTAGTTATTTTATGGTCCCTATTCTGTTGATAGAAATGATGAAATCCATGAAAAACAAAGTTAAATTTAGCCTTTGTTCCAGTTAGTAATTACTTTGTATTAATTACTTTTCATATAACCTGCACTATTTCCATTCATATTTATCTAACTTTTACAGGATTTTGAAATGTGTCTAATTAAATTTTTATTGCCTGATGACTACCTCAAGCATTGTTTTAATATCAAATACAGTGCACGTATGAACAATAAAATATTGCATGAATGACATATGCAAGCTTTATCTACATTTCCTTAAATTCTGTTTATTTTTAAATTCTAAACACAACAATAAAAGTGTTAATACAGAAATGACTGCTCTCGAGATGTTCTGTTACAAAGAAATGGCCAAAATCTGATCAACAATTCAATGAGTTAAAAGAATATGAATGACCGATTTTAAAAAGGAATAGAATAAGACTTTCACAGTGAATAGAACTACGGTGTTGTCAGTATGTCATAGTTGCGATGTTGTTTGGAAAAGAAAAGATGTCTCCTTCGAGCCGGATTCGAACCAGCGACCTAAGGATGCCAGCTGTTAGCTATACCTCTACAGTCCTCCGCTCTACCAACTGAGCTATCGAAGGGACAGTACATATAATAAGCATAGAAAGATTAATATAATAATGAAACTAAAATATTTAGCTAGCTATTTAGCGGCTAATCGGCAGCGTCACAAAGCGTGCACATTTTGTCTCGTGTCTGTGTCAATAAAGTTCAGTTGCTATGCTAGTTAGCAAATGGCAATGGTTGTTTACAAAGTTTAACGCTAAATCTTACAAATGAATACTGAAACTTCATATCAACCAAGCTTAAAATACTTTGCAATTGAAAATTAGATTTGTTTAAAGTATAATTAGCGTAAATGTGTAAGAGTTTACAGTCCTGGGACGCAAAACAAAAAAATCCTCTTCCCAAGAAAAAAATAAATAAATGACCGATATAATTTTTTTTAGTAGTACTACACTCTTATCATGTCATAAGACTGATACGGTCAGGGTAATAATACTTACAAAAACATGACCATTATCCCAGCCCAACCCTACGAAACTTATAAATGTTTGAGATGAGGATAGAGTCATTACAAAAGCTGCGTCACAGTTATACTTTTTTGCTCTGTGTTTTTGTAAAGGCGAACTGAAAAAAACTATATAATATGACACAATCAAATGCAATGACTAAAGTCACAAAGATTTTTTTGTTTTTGTTTTACAATTTGTTGTTTTGAGATTTTTGACTCTTTTCGGGTTCAGTATGCTTGATGGCCACAAGGTGGCAACATTTGCTCATTTATAGTCCCTCTATCGCTTGTTCTTAAGGAAGAGTTGGTTTTCATCAGGACATGATTATTGGCTGTGGTGGGAATATCTTTATCTGCAACAGTAAAATAGACTGTCTGCGTAGTTTACTGCTCCATCACTTTACCATACAAACCAAACCCATTCCCGCCTATAGTTCTCATTGTACTATATTGCCCAGACATTCAAAGGACTATATAAAAAGGATTTTACTAGTTTTTCCACAGATTTACACATTTATACTTTTTAAGGAGCTGAAATACAAAATGGTGGTTTACTAGTGTTAATAGTGCTGTTTATCTGGTGATAAGGTGGCACTAATTGAACCAATGCTCAGGACCTGCAGTCCAACAGTCCACTAATTGAATGCAAAGCCATCTACATCTTGATCTGTATAACAACAATAAGAGGACAGACACCAGGGTTAAAAGAGCTTCATGCCAGTGACGCAGTAGACATTCCTTTCATAGCAAAGACTCAAATCCATTGCTTTCCTTCATCTTTTTACTAAGATTACCATCCCATTATCTGTTCCTCAACTGAACAGTCAGAAAAATGCTTCTTAAATTAACCCCTTCAATCCACAGACCCTACCTGTGTCTGCAGCTCCAGATGTTTATAGATGAACCTTTAAATGGATTTTGTTGTGTTTATGGCTGCACATGGAATTGAGGTCTGGGCCTTGGTATCTCCCAATGTAAATGATAATAAAATCACTCAAAATTCTGGTAGATAATATATAAACATAGTCCCAATGTTGTGTGTGTGATTGACAGGCTATGTTGCATAACTAGCTGGTGGTAAATTAGCTATTCATGAAAAATTTTGCTTGAGTCCACTGGGTGAACCTTTCTGTTTACCTCTACTAAAGTACAAAGAAAGAATAAAGACCTGTGCTAAATGGAACGCATCCAGCTGGTACAAAGGTGTATTTTGTTTACTCTTGCCGCTAATGAAACGTCTGTAACAACAATAAAATATAAAGGCTGTAGGTGTGGCCATTACTAAGTCACATAATTACAACAATACCAAGTGAATGACATCACTGAAAGAGTTCAAACCAATATTCACAAAATTCAGATGTTTCACTGATAAACTTTTCTGTTCGTGACGTTTTTGTTATGGCTAGGCTCGAGCAGACAGACAGTGGAGATAAACGTCATAAAAATGGGAGCAGTGAGAGCGGTGACAGTGGGTGGGTTAGACTCTGTGTTTAAGGCCTGTAGCCCAAGGGCAACACAGCTCCACTCTTTGCCTTAGGCATGTCTGGCTTCTTGTCTGATTTTTACAGAAGAGTAGTCAGATTACTGGAGAGGGCTGAGATGGTTCAGTGAGCTGAAGGTAGTAAGTGACATGATGGCAGCATGAGGCAGAGCAAACTATATCCTTTTACAGTCTGGAAATAAAGAAGAGGCAGTGAAGGCAGCAGTGGAAAGCTTTAGTGTTTGTGCCATTATATTGTCTGGTGAGCCCATAAAGCATTACTGGCTTTACATTGAGAGTCTAGTTCTTGCAGTGACAGTTTTGACACAGCATCTGTCACATCTGTGCTGGAGAAAATATTCATTCATTAACATTCACAAGATGGTGTGTTATCTGTTTGAACAACAAGCACATGTTTTGTTGTTAAAAGAGGGGTTAGTTTCCCAGATATAAACTGATGTAAACCTCTTACAAAAAAGAATTTTAGTTTAGAGGTAAAAGTTACGTAATGCTGAGCTCAAAGGGACACATCTAACTTCAGAAACATGATGAAATAAAACCATAGAAATATAACATCTGTGCCTCTGAGAGAGTGTTGATTTTTTCAGATTTCATAAAGGACAAGGTGTATTTTACCCAGTGGAGCAACATTTTATCATAAAAAAGGATAAGCATTGTTTGGGGTTGGTGTATGCTTTGAGAAAATCTCTCACACTTAAAATACAACAGAAATAGACTGCAGCAACAAGGCAGTAATGTGTTTGTTATGATCTGTTCTTTCATCTTCCTATGGGAATATGCCACAGACTGGCAAAGATTAGACATCCTTCCTGCAGCATTTTTCATGGTAGCTCCTGGGATTTGAAGATCGAAAAACATGCAAGTGATGTACAAAGAGACAAGCCCAAGGTGCGTCACCCTTGCCCTGTGAGACCATCTGGAGACAACCAAAATAACCCATGCAAATCTGAAAGCACACAGACGTGAACCCCGTCCACCTTTAACACAAGAGGCCATCAGTGTGACGAGCGTCGCAGTATTTCAGGAATGTCCTGATCTGTCAAGGCCTGAGGGAAGAGGCCGAGACTGGTCTTCCTCCACTTTATTCACACAAGTCAAAAGGATGATTCATGCGACGGCCCACATTCACCGTGAGAAATGATCACGGCTGACCTCATGTTTTTATGATGTACCCACACTCACACTCACACACATTCTTCTCTTTTCATCATCACTCATGCCTCTATCTGTCCTGCGGTCTTGTTCTTCCCCCATGACTTCTCCAGAGGTTTCATGGTGTCAAATGATCCTGATAAATCTTTACCAACGACGGAGAGGACCCAGTATCGTGGTCTTGAAATGTCTCTTTTGAGTCACACAGATGAGGTCACTGCTGAGATAGAAGAGGAGGATTACACATTATTAGGGTCAAGAGTGGTGTGACCCCTTCAGGTGTGGGGCTGCTGAGTGTCTGACGAGGAAGGTAAAAGGTGACGAGCTGCAGTTAAAGGGAGGACTCAAACACCTGGATGCTTGTGGTGTCCATTGTGATACAGGGTTGTTTTTATGTCGTCATCATCACTGGAGAGAAAAACAAGACAATACGTAATGAGTAATTATCATTCAGAGGGTTTTCCAGGACCTGCACTAGCACCACACCAGGACTAAAGCAAGGACTAAACCAGAATAAAACCCAGAAACCAGAAAAAGTTACTGCATGCATCACTGTGTCATAATGTTACAGGTATAATATATTTATACCATTTGAGCTTCATAACGTCTGGACAGTTTTAAATATGTTCATTATGCCTATTCCTTATATTGAATGAGCAAATAAAAATCTAATCAAAGCTCTGTATTAACATCTTGATCCATTTACGACTTATTGTCTCTTATCGAGGTATTTACACTGGAGGTGGGTGGGTCCTGGGATAAAACCAGAAGAGGGCGGTGCTAAGGTCTTGCTGTTCTGCTCCCAAATGTCAATGAACTGTCCACAGCTGGGACTGGAGTGAGTGGGATGGATTACATTAAGGATAACGACCGTGAAGCTGTGTATTAAGACAGTGCAGCTCAGTTTGACAAGACACTTTCACACATTTAACCTGAGGAAGCGTGTAGTTGTCACATCTCTCGGATCATACACATTTGGATACGTTTGGATTACACTGTGGCGAATTCCTACCTCTTCTGAGACAGGTGATTGAACAACACCTTCAAGATGACAACTTTAGTTTGGATTTTTTGCGCGTCCTTCTCTCTTCAAGCTGGTGAGTATCTCTGAACAAGAATTTTTAGCAGTATCACAAAAGCAGAATCAGCAGAATACAAAAATTATTAAATGAAAAGTGAAAGATCAAGAAAAATAAACGAGATTTTAAAAACATTTCCACTTTACACACGCTCCTTCCAGCTCTGTGTGATTCCAGAGGGCCACCTGTGGAGAACCGCTGCTCCGGGCGCGCCTGTAACCCGCGCATGGGGAACCTGGCTGTGGGCAGAGTGCTGACCTCTGAGTCCGTGTGTGGCTCCAACTCTTCTGAGCCCTACTGCTTCTACAAACAGCCTCTCTCCCCTCGCAGCAGCAGCAGCAGCAGCAGCAGTAGGGACTTCTGCTCTAAACCAAAATGCAGCAAGTGCAACGCTGCTATCCCCGGCCAGGCGCACCCTGCCTCGGCCATGAGCGACTCCTCTTTCCGCTTCCCTCACACCTGGTGGCAGTCCGCGGAGGGGGCGCAGGAGGAGAGGCTGCAGCTGGACCTGGAGACAGAGTTCCTGTTCACGCACCTCATCCTGGTGTTCCGCTCCCCACGCCCCGCGGCCATGGTGCTGGAGCGCTCTCAGGACAATGGCAAGACGTGGAGGACAATTAAGTACTTCGCCCAGAACTGTGAAAAGGTGTTTGGTCTGACTGAGGGGCAGCCAGAGGGGGTCAGTGGGGCGACCTGCACCACCAAGTACTCAGGGGCTTTCCCTTGTACCAGAGGAGAGGTGAGTTTGAAATGGCACCGTACTATCAAAGGTAACTGTACGTGATTTAGTGGCATCTTGTGGTAAGATTGGGGACTGCAGTGCAGAGCTAAACTAAACACTTAGAGCAGGGGTGTCAAACTAAAAGTGGTGAGGGCCGTGATAGTTAATAAGAATCCTTTCAGGGGCCGAAGATAGTGACACTTGGGGAGCTTTTATTAAATTTTGAATGTGAGGTTTCATCTGTTTTTGAGTTTTACAAAAGTTATCTTCCTCTGTTTATGGGAACTGATTTTAGTTGGATTTGAATAGGTTTTAGTTGATTTTTAACATGGTTTAGATGGATTTGAGTAGGTTTAAGGGGGATTTGAACAGGTTTTAGTTGAATTTGAACAGGTTTTATATGATTTGAACTGGTTTTTAGATGGATTTGAACAGGTTTTGATGGATTTAAACTGGTTTTATATGTATTTCAACTGGTTTTAGTTGGATTTGAACAGGTTTTAGGTTTATTTTTTTATTTTTATATATTTTTTGTGCAGATTATGTATATCTTTGTAGCAAAAACTGGTTTAAGATTTTCATGAACAAATGAACCTGATTCGAATCCAACTAAAACTTGTTCAAATAGAATTAAAACCTACTGCCAAAAATATCACCTGCTAAATGCATAGGAGGGCCACATAAAACATTGGGCCTTGAGTTTGACTCTTGTGGCTCAGAGAGGTTGTTGTCTACGTTCTCCCCTAAAGAGAAAGTCAGTTGTATTACTAAAGCCAAAACTCAGTATGTGAACACTTTAGGGAATATCTCACTGCAATCAGAGATAGTACATAGTGTTGCTTTTCAGTTTCTGCGCTTTGGTTTTGAAGGGCAGCACAACAATCACAGCTCCCTCCTCTCTGCTTCTCCATTTACTGGCACCAGGATGCAATAAGCTGATATCACACCATTCCCCCTGAACAAAGACTTGACCAGGCTTTGTACTCTCCTCTGATATGCTGCTTAAGGCTCAAACCACTTCTGTGTTCAATCAATGTTCAGTTTTACCTCTGATGTCTTCCCAAAGCAGTTTTTGAGGCTAATGTATTCTGCTGAGGGTTGTTTTATTCATGAATGGCTCAGTCATTTCCCCAAAGTGTGAGAGACTGTTGACCCTCAGGGAGTGTTGTGTGTTACATGCTGTAGTCCACTATGTGAGGTTCAGTCGACTTGGACTGATCTCATAATTGTTCATTTACTTCAGTGTCGTTGTACATATTGTGACAACCATCTGTAAAGCCAAAAAATGGTCTAATATTACACATGAATAGAAAAAAAAGACTCAGTATGACCTTTACTGTGTGTGACAGTTTAATCTCATTGTGCTTGATGAAGAATAATGACTCTGTCTGTGCTGATCATCTCTGGACGTCAAACATGTAACATAAGAACTGAGATAAGAACATCACATGTTTACTTTGGGGCTTGTTAAAATTTCCAGCAGCGTTTTGAGCAGAACCAGATGCATGTGGTATTGGTAAACACATTATTTTCATGTCAGTTAGTATCCATAAAACAAACCACTTGTTTCAGTGGTCTCATCATTTTCATTAATGTGATAGCTCAGATCCACAAAATGAACTGATTAAATGTTGGTTGAAGTTTACTACATTTTAAATATGATAGATTTATAAAATTATGAGACGATTAAGTGCATCTTTAGACAAATTGTAAATGGCTTGTCATCATAATTCAAAATGAGAGTATTTAGTTACACAAACACTGAACTTTCATTAATTCAACATCATTTGTTAAAACTCAGTACAGTTCAAATGAAACTTGCCTCTTCTTCACAGGTCATCTACCGGGCCTTGTCTCCTTGGCGTTCAGTGGACCCTTTTGGACCAGATGCTCAGGACCAGCTGATGGTGACCAACCTGAGGGTGCGTCTGTTACAGCGTCAGCCGTGCCCCTGTCAGGCCAAACACTCTGGTGCCCTGCCGACAAACCATTATGCCATTTATGACTTCATCGTCAAAGGAAGCTGCCTTTGCAATGGACACGCTGACCACTGTGTCCCAGTCAGGGACCCCCTGAAGAAGACCCACAACATGGTGAGATGATTTATGAATTTACAAAAGTCTCTAGAAAACTATAATATTTCTTTTAAGATTTTGTTTTGTGTGGAAACATTGGATGTAAATTTACTGAACTGTTCCAGTGTTTTGTGCTGCTGGAGGAGAACTGGGCACTACTCTACACAGCTTTAACTTCTACAACAGGGGTTTAAAGATGTAGAAGCCATAATTATGGCTTTTCCTCTAATGCTTTAACAACCCACAGTCTCTGTCATATTATGCTCTTCACTGCAAATGGAGAGGCTCTGCTTTAATTTCAACATCATCCAAAGAATGTACTATTGTTTTGCCGATAACAATGAGCTGAGCTGCACATATGGATGTCACGTTACAATAGTGCTCTTCTGTCTTTACCAGCTTGCTATAGTTGTAATATTCAAGATTTGTGTTGCCCTTGATTTTGAAATAAGACCAAGACATAGGACAGTTTTTTTTAAATCAAGGCCAAGACCATAACTAATTTAGCTGTTCACATTATTATTTCTAAGAATTTCTTAAGAATACTTTTGCATTTATGATACACATTGGACGCGATGGTGTGGCCTGACTATTCACACCTGTCCCTGCTCTTCTTCTCACCTCAGTCTACAAACTCTTGGTCTCAAATTTGACTTGTTGTTAGCTGTTTATGATGTGTGCAGCACTAATAGTCAGTTAACAAGATGTATATAGATAAAAACATTAATTTATAGTGTGTTTGTCTTGCAGGTCCATGGCAAGTGTGTCTGCCGCCACAACACTGACGGTGACCACTGCCAGCGCTGTGCACCACTTTACAATGACCAACCCTGGCAGGCGGCCAACGGCATCACAGGGACACCACACGAGTGCCAGAGTGAGTGATGGGCCACAGAGTCAAACGCAGAGCTGGACACACAGCGTGTAGACCTATCTATAAAATGAGTCGAGCACCATAAATCACTTTAGCTGTTGATGTTTCACCTTTACAGCTACTTCTCCATATATACTCTTTGTTTCTTTGTTTTCTGTGATTTTCAGCGTGAGTATTTGTCTGATTGTGTTCATGTGAATGCAGAGTGCAAGTGTAACGGCCACGCAAAGAGCTGTCACCTGGATCGAGTGCTGTGGCTCGCATCGGGTCGAAGGAGTGGGGGTGTGTGTGATAACTGCCTCCACAATACTGAGGGTCATCACTGTCAGAGCTGTAAGAGGGGCTTCTACCGAGACCTCAGTCGACCAAAAACTGCCCCTGATTCCTGCAAACGTAAGACTTTTACTTCAGCATTCCTAAGAGTGTACCTTTCTCTGTGACATTTTATCAGGCTACTTTCTTCCTTAAAGTACAACCTTTTTGAATAAATGCCAAAATTCCAGTGTAGATACACCCTTTGATATTAGGAGACCAGTAATGTATATTCCATGTTTCTCTTGAGTTAATGTAGATGGTCTCTTTGATATGAAACCCCAGTCAGCACTTGGCACTGATAAGGCAGTTATGTGACTCCAGTCTGCACCGCCGCAGGAATGATACACTCGTCTTGTAATGTGAATGTAATTGAAAACAATGGAGGAATTTCCCATGGTCCATGCACGCACATTTTTCTCATTCTTGCCCTTACCCCTTTGCGGCATGCTGCAGCATTTTTAAGAACAAACATGACGTTTTTGGAAACAAATGAAGGAAGTCTATAAGAAAAATCTGCCATCACATGGGGCCATTAGGTTTTGACAGCACACAGTAGGAGTGATTTACTATTTGTGTTTGGTGCAGCTACTGAAAACATACTGAGTACATACACCCAGCTTGTTGTTGGTAACAGGCAGGTGATTAAACAGATTTAACTTTCATATTATCAACCAAGAACAGTGTGTACACTCTAAATATGTGTGTGCGTTCTTATATTCTTTTCTTTAGTGCAGTGCTGTGTGTGTCATAAAGGGGTATTTGAGGCAACATAACATTGAGCCCTATTGTTCTGTCATCCCTCTTCTGTGCAGCATGTTCGTGCCACCCGTTGGGCTCTGTCCGCTCTGCCGGGGGTCCTCTCTGCAACTCTAGCAGCGGGGAGTGCACTTGTAAGCCTGGTGCCGCCGGCCCCCGCTGTGACAGCTGCATGATGGGATACTGGGGACTCGGTGAATACGGCTGTCGACCATGTGACTGCACTGGGGACTGTGATCCCTACACCGGAGACTGCCTTTCTGGGTGAGTGTCTCTGTGTTTGCAAACAGATAAACTTTTATTGACCACATAGTGCATTCTGGGTTTTTGACACTGTGTGGAGCCCTGCCTCTGACTGGTTTAACCTCTGCGGCACAGCTCAGATGTGGGGGTCTTCTATACAGCCACTGGCCACATGGGACACAGCAGCAATAACAGTGAGATGGCACTTTTTAGGCCCGAGGAGCTTTTCTCTGCACTGCACCACTCTGGTAAGGCACGGGTCACGTCACATTTAATACCATCTTTATTTATACAAAAAGATGAGTGTGCGGTTATTTCAATGTAAATGCATTAGAATCATATGTTGAACTTAGATGTATTTTGTTTCATTTTATCAGAGAAATGTGAATGTGTGGAAGCAACGCTCAGTAATCCTAAGCTTTTCTGTGCAGCAGAGTATGACTACAGTAAGTAATGCTCGGAGCACTCAGTTAAAATAATGATGTACATTTCAGAATATATTTTAGATATAATTTGGTTTGTAATACAGTTAGAAAAATGCTAACTGTAAGGTAAGTTAGAAGCTGATTCAGAAAATAAATGAGAAAAAATACCTTACACTCATTTTCATTTTGTAGTCTTGGTGGCGAGGGTGATGGCAGCCCATGACAAAGGCTCACATGCAGAGGTGGAAGTGAAAGTGAAGAAGGTCATCTACCACAATCCTGAACTAAAAATCCTCAGGGGCAGAATCACTCTTTACCCTGAATCCTGGACCGTCCAGGGTTGTACCTGTCCTATTCTGAACCCAGGTATGCTGCACCCAAAGACGCTAATGCTGTGACACTTACCATGATCTGCTGGGTTTGTACTCAATGTTAGGTCTTTCTGCTGAAACGTAGACCATTTGAAAGGGTGCCAACATGAAGCAATTACTCATTTAAATTGGACATTTACAGCCGGAAGATTAGAGCCACCTCTCTTTTATGAGACTAACACTGCGCAATAATCATTTGCAGAAACACTCATTCAAGACTGGCTTTACAGCGCAGTATGAAAATGGTTATTTATAGTTATTTAATGATGGGTCTTTAATAGACTGTGTTTCTCACTGTAAAATTCTCTGTTGAATTTAAATGCTGTGCTTTTTTTTCTCCAGGATCTGATTATTTAGTTGCGGGACATGAAGACTGGAGGACTAGTCGCCTTTTAATCAACACAAAGAGCTTTGTAAAACCTTGGAAGATAAGCGTGGGACGAAAAATCCTCCACATTCTCAGAAAAGACTGTGGCCAGAAGTAATAAAGGAATTTTACACTGGACACTGTTTGAAAATGGAGAGTGAATGTGTGGAAATCATTTGTGACAGAAAAGCTTGGACACTGGACTTCAGGTTGTACTTTTTACAACTACATATCTGAGCAGGGGCACGATAATCAGATACATGAGCAGAATACAAGATCTAAGGAGCTAAGAGAACAAAGAAAGCCATAAAGACCTTGATCCAGACAATACCAGCTGAATTCCTGATGCACTTCAGGCATGTTATTTATGAAAAGGAAGGAATGCATGCTCAATGTGGAATAATATTTCCTGGCTGAGGTTTTTGACTCAAGGTGAGGGGCCTACACACAGAGTATGTGCCTGTGGTGTTCTCAACAAAAGCACCGACTGAATTATCCTTGTTGTCTCATTGATATTGGTGATAAATCTTGAACGAGTCAAACTCTGAATGTCTGTATGTGTTGGATGTCCTTGGCGGAGAGTTGAGGACTGTGCAGCTCAAAACAAGTTACTCCAGCAGAAGAGGAGAGGAACAACTATTTAACTATTTAAAAAGTCAGCAACTTCATCTGAAAATCTCTGTGGGGGTTAAAATACTTGGGACTCAACTGTTTATCAGACTGAATTACCTTCAGACTGGACTGTCCTCAGAGGACCTGGTACAGCTCGGCTCCATACGTCCTGGAGAAGGGACTCTGTGGGAACCTGTGGGTGTGAGAAAGAGAGCACACAAGTGGCCGTATGCTTCTTGTTTTGGCTTGTGATTCTAACGTCTTAAAATAAATGTATATAAAAAGCCTTGACATCATTGTGTACAGAGTCTACGAGGCATTTTTGAGTTAAGTATAGGCTCTTCTCGGAGAAGGACAAACTCCGTGAGGGGACATGATGCATTCTTCAGCTATGACATCATTACCCGTGTCCTTGTCCCAAAGACTTTACAGAAATAAGTGGAAAAAGCCCCAGATTTCTTTTTGTGAGGAGACAAAGTGTTATTTTTAGTTGAATGTATTTTGCCACAAATGTGATTTTGTAAAGATATATGTTTTTTGTTTTTTTTAATGATGACTAAATAAATGACATCACTATGCTTGTTTTTAATGCTGCTTGGAAAAGATTATTTCATCCTATAGTGGCATGAAACAGCTATGGGAACTCACATGGTCTAAGTAACTGGTTGATAGGTGTTTATCCAATGCTGTAGTAGCGCCCTCCTTTGATTGAAAGACAGAAATGCAGTTTCTCAACTATTTATTTTATTTTTTTTATAAAACTTAAATTAATATAGAGCAAAGAAATATAGAAATATAAACATCCCAGAGCGGTTTGTTTTCTTATTGACAAGTCAATAAAGCATAGCATTTTTAGGTTTCTGTCAACCCTTTTTTTTTGCATATATTATCTTGCATATTTTAAGCAGAACATAAAAGGTGAAGTAAAATGGCAACAGTTCACTTCTTAAAGATATGCCCTTATGGTTTAGCTTTAATCATGAAATACTAATAAGAAGCTCTTGCTACGACATCAGCCATTTTCCTTTTTAAAACAACAAGTGCTGAAAATCCATATTGCATAATTGCATCAGATTGAGGACATCTGGGTGCCTCTGGTTTGTATAGCTGCATGCTCTAGTAGTCGTCCCCCCGGCTCACCACCTCTTTGTAGGTGGGCCTGAGTAGGATGGTGTGCTCGTATTGGGCCGTGTAGCTGCCCTTGATGTCACAGAGAGGTGGGTAAGGGTCTACGATGCCAAGGTCACACAGATTCTTCAGAGCCATCAGGTATTTGCTCTCGCCCAGACGGTCCAGCCAGCGACGGCAAAAAGCCAGCGTCCCGAAGTTCTCATTGATCACATTCAGCAGATGTTTAGCCCTTGGAAGTCTACACACAGTGACAGATATGAAACATGGAGAAAAAAAGTGACTGTGATCATATATATATATATATATATATATATATATATATATATTGTATATATGTATGTTAATATGTGTATATTGTTGTGACGACAGCAGAGCAAACCTTATTGGCACATGTCCCACGTTGAAGTTTTTCATGTAGTGGGAGCACTCCATGTCGTCGTGGACTGCACCTCTTCCTGTGCTGCCAAATGTCTCAATGGCGTAAGCTTCACCTTCCTGAGCAGCATCAGGACAAAATTGTGCTTTATTATGTATAATAAACTGTACACCTGTATGAAAACAGTGTCAAGGACTGAGTGGTCTTAGTGAAAGGACAAATTTACTCCAGGGAGAAAGAGTAAATTTTCCAAAAAGCTCAAGACGTAAGATGCTGTCATATTCTACTGTACTCTATTAAAGGCAGTGGTGTCCTTTCTTGCGCAGCACCCCAGGCAAGTGTGATTGGC
This sequence comes from Rhyacichthys aspro, assembly GCA_036850595.1. Taxonomy (NCBI): domain Eukaryota; kingdom Metazoa; phylum Chordata; class Actinopteri; order Gobiiformes; family Rhyacichthyidae; genus Rhyacichthys; species Rhyacichthys aspro. The sequence goes on from CM072153.1 coordinate 15,592,726, forward strand.
TGGCTTTCATTGGTATTTTGTATCTCTATCAGAGCGAGGCTGTTGTTCTGGTCTCTGTGGAATTAGCTGATAACACTGCGACACCCTCTTTCTCTGCACTGATAATCAGTCAAAGTGCTAGCAGCCCCCATGGCACGCCCAGCTGCCACTCCGCTCGTGTGAGCTCTGATCCAAAAGAAGGTAATAGCCCTGTTCACAAACACGCTTCATCTAAAAATACAACACACAAAACCTGCCTCATCAGCAGCAGCCACCCCCTACACATTACCCCTGTACCTCCCACTCTCCTGAAACTATCATGTTAAAAAGGTTGACACAGCAACTTGCCAATTAAAACACTCTGTTCTGTTCAGATACAGTCATGGGCTGTGGCTATAGATACGAGTAGGAATACGAAAAGCATAAACCTTGCAGTGTTGTGGAAGTGTGTGCACTCATGCTTCTCAGCCGACTGTTAATTAACTCTCAGTGCCCACAATTTATTGCTCTTGGAGTAAAATTAGGGGCAGGTGTTTTAACTGGTTGCTACTCGATATGGCTGGTCATTAGATTAATGGTACACTCAAAGTCCTGATGAGAGGCAAAGAAGCTGTTAGGTGCGGTGAAATGGGGCAGTTGTCCACACCCAATCGTAACCTTAACCAGTTCTCAGTTCTTCCAGTTACACTAAAGAATTAAAAAGGTGTGATTTATACACAATGTTAAAGGGAAAACACAGTTTAATTTCACAAAAAGGGACTGCACTTCTTTGCTTTGTGCTTTAAAGCTAGTCACTTCAAAGTAAAAGTGCACAAACCTCCATCCTTGTGGCTTCTCCTCCTTTTACAATAGGGACAGTCTTCCCTGAGTGTATCCTGTAAGGCCCGATAGAGTGGCCATTAAGATTCCTGATTGGCTTCACTGTAAAAAAAACAACAAAACAAAACAGAACAAAAAAACGCACAGATTAAACGGAGAGAAAATAGCGTTGAACCTGCGCGTGAGGACAGAGATGGATGACCTCACATTACCTTGATATGTTTTCCCATCTATCTCCACTTCATAGGACTCCATGACCTCCTGAATAGTCTCACCCACATCGCACAAGCGCACATCGATCCCTGCACACTGAAAATGTACAGTTGTTTGTGCACGTGGATGTCATTTTCACACACTCCAGCTCATAAAAAGGAGCAGTTTGTAGAAAACAGGATCAATGTCTTATCTCATTCACATTAATAAAATTGAGACATCGCTTTCTGTAGTGTGTCCTTTTGTTCTTGTGCTTACTTTTGCTGCATTGACACACTGCCTTTCCCAATTATCCATTAATTACCTGTACTTCCTCATGTTCATCATTCAATAGTTTTTAATGAATTTATAATTGGCCTCTAGAGTATGGTCTGAATGTGATTAGTCTTATTTCTTGGAAACAATGCAGGATTTAATGAGCACTTTGTATTGGAGACAAGGCAGTGTTACCTTGATGCCAGTGTTGGTTGCATCTCTCACAGCCTCCAGCAGCCTGTCGAACTTTGGATTGAAAGTGACGGTGAAAGCACAGTCGATTATTCGACCTGGAGGATCAGTCGCTTTGGTTAAAGGTTATCTTCATATTTGTTTAGGATGTTTGAATTGAAAAGAATTTCACCATTTATGTGCGTTCCAAAGTCAATTTTGCAGACATCGTCGTAGCGCAGTACAGTGGGGTCTCCTGCGTTGGGGGTGTAGTGGGCGGCACAGTGGTTGATGGAGCAGCCGGTGGGGAAGGCCAGACCAGCTTTCAGCCCGTCCTCTTTGATAAGTTTTCTAGAGCAGTCCTCCAGCTTCTCACTGCCAAAATAAGAAACCATCACAAAGAGCAGATGAAAACTTTATTTAAGTTAAACCCAGAACATTTTCCACCAAGGGCAAAGGAGTCCTGGAAGCAATAACACATAAAAAGGATGCCAGGACTCACCAGATGTCAATCATTGTCATCCCTGGTTTGATCCAGCTCCTCACATACGCGCGGACTTGTCTGTGAGCCTCGGCTGCCTGCCTGAAATCATTCCACATCTCTTCATTGGCCCGGTCCAGTGCACGCTTTTCCTCGCTGGTGGTCCGCCATGCTGCACTGCGCCTGGCGTGTGGTGGACAGAACCCCACGGTGAAGAGCCACTCATTATTTCCTCATTACACCGACGTTTCTAACAAGGTTACAATGCACTACTACTAATTACGCTAGGTGAGGAAAAGAACATGCATAGTACAGAGCATCTCAATGAAGTGTCTGACGTGAAAAAGAGCTACTAAAGAGGGCTAAATAAATAACTAGAGAGTAATGCTGAGTACGAGAGTCCACGTAGAGGTCACACACCCGTCTTTTGATGGGGGATATTCACACTCCTCTCCTGTTGGAAAGTCTCCGTTGGGATAGAGCTCACAAATAGGGACTGAGGGAGGGTCAGTCTGTCCCTTCACTGTGGCCCAGATAGAGAGAAGGAGAGGCATATGAAATCAGCAGAAAGGCAAGAGCAAAAGGGAACCATAAAATGAAAGACCCTCCATGCTTTTATAAAATTGATCATCTCATTTAGCTAGAAAATCACTGAATGAACTCTAACCTACAGCTCTAAATAAAACCACCCATGCAAATGAAACTCAGCTAAGGTAAGAGAAGTGTCATATTGTGAATGATAATGTAATATCGCAGCTTTAAAGCCGTTTCTTCAGAGGCTGGTGACGTCACTGTGACAGTAGAGTTGTAGTCAGTGTGAAGCTCACTGTCATCAATTCTGGAGCTTGACGTAAAAGGTCTCGTGTGTTTGTCCTACACGTCCTGTCAGTCCTGGACGGAGTAAGTCTCTTGACACTAATTAGTTTGAAACTGCATGTGAGCCTGTTGTATTAGCCTAAAGTTATTTGGAGTGATGTAAAACAAAGGAATATTTTGTCATGAATTAATACATTATCAGCTTTTTGCTGACCTAGAGGATTTAACCTGGAGTTGTAGCACAAATAACAGGACTTACATCCTTTCTTCTTTTTCTTCCTCTTTTTCTTTTTTGCAGCTGAGTTTTCTGCTTCATCTCCATCTGCTGAAAGCATCATTATTTTCATTAGTGTTCGTAAAGTGACTCCTGATAATCTTGCCCACAATGATTATTTTTTTAGTTTAAATGGAATGACCTACAGCTTCAGTGTATCATTGTGTGTTTCCTTAAATGATCTTTAAATCATTGGATAAAGAATGTACTAAGGTCATATTGCCCAGACATAAGCCACTGCTAAAAATCAGATACTACATTACAGATCTGACCTACTGAGTCTCTTCTTCAAAGTTTAAAGTGCTGTGACTGCTGCAGGTGCTGCTGAGGAGAGATGAGGGTTGCCATGGCGAGGAGTTACTGTACCTTCTTCTCCATCTTCCTCCCTCTCTTTGTCCTCCAGAGTTTGCTGCTCCAACTGTTTTGTCACATCACCAAAACCTCGGGCTTCTCCATCCCCTTCAGCCTCGTTCGTCCCTGCTGCAAAGTCACACATCCTCATGAATGCATGTGCCGGACAAGAGTCACGAGCACACACACACACACACATCCGGAGTGAGTAAATTACTGGTGGTTCACAGTCAGCTCAAGAAAGTGCATTCACTCCTTGGCAGGGTCTCTGCATAATTTCTTTCTACACATTAGGAGTCAATATTTTCAAGGGCATGTGTACCTTGCAGCATTATGACATTTAGCCTCACAGACAGAGCACACTTAACTTCAGCTGGGTTCAACATCTCAGGCTTATCTTAGATTACAATGTGAAACACAAAAGCTTGACAAACATAATGGCATTCTCACGAGGATCCCTGCATTTTTATGGAACAGCTGGGAAAGAAGTGCATGGGGCATTTAGGGATTAAAATAATAAAGCAGTGAACAGGGAAAATGAAATGTTATGCCATGTCTTGAACAGACTGTTGTGCTTTTAGAAAAATGCACCGTTTCAAGACAAGAGAACATCTATTCTCTAAACAGGACCCGGTGTGAGTTCAGGACAGCTGGACAAACACATTCCCTCTTACAGGTTGAAAAGTCTGCTGTCCCGCATGATGTTCTTGCTCCGCGCCAAAGAGGGGAGACAATTTAGCTCTCCAACAACCGCACAACTGCAAAGTGATGCCTCTTACCTAACGCTGCAGTCTTGCTCCTCTTCTTCTTCTTTCTCTTTTTCTTAACGCACTCCGACGTGTCTGCGTCCTCCGGCTCCGGCTCCTCGTTCACATCGTCCCCGTTGAGAAGTTGCGGCTCCACTTCGCGCTGTGCTGGCTCCGGCTCCGGCTCCGCCATGATCACAGACTAGATCAAGTGACGCAGAAGCGGTGAGAGCCTCCAGTGGTCGCAGCGGAAAAGTGTGTGTTTGGAGGCAGCCGAGCATGAGTGGTTATCTCTGAGCAACTGTTTGGCCCCTGTACAGGAAACCAAAGAGCGTCACATTCTTTACTGAAGTATATTTTCACATTGAAACAACTTTAATATTACTTATGGAAACTAGAAGTAGCCTATACCAAACACTAAAACATACCCTAACCCCAATTACAAAGAATTTAATATGCACACATTAAAATTACTAAGGGGACAAAAAAAAAGACTTTAATTCATTTAATTTTTAAGCCATTTAATCGTTTATTGATTTATTCATATGTCCATGAACGCAGCACTTTCCTCATGTGACCCCAACAATTCACTTCTCTTGTTACCTTTACGCACCTGTGTGTCACGTGACGAATGGCCCGTAGAACTTCTGTATCCAGGCAACGGGCCCAGACGCAGCTCCATGAGGCTCCTTTAAAAACAGCCTAAAATGTGGATTTAAAGGGCAGGCTACACCACAAGTGGGTCGTGTTTTTGAAAGGTCGAACAATGCAGGGGAAAAAAAAACAATTTTCATCGACTTTTGTGGACGTTTTATTTAAAGAGCCATGACGACGTCAGGGGGTCCTGTATACTTCTTTGATCAGGTAACAGTAGGTAGGAAAGCGGTCTATGTTGTGAGTAGAAACTTTAAGACATGTTTGACACTCACTTACCTGCAGCCAACAAGACAGAGACGAAGAAAAGGGGTAAGAGGCAACAATTTGAACTTAAATGGGGCGAGTCAGGAAGATGCGCAGGAAGAAAACAAAGAACCGAGGTATTATACTAACAAATTTACAAACAAACAAATTAATTCACATTTCCTGTTTAAGCGTAATGTATTGTCTTGGGTCTGTTTAAAACCGTGATGGATCCAGGGGGCTGTCAGGTGAAGCGCATGAAGAGGATGGACCTGATACCTCCTCTGATGTTTTTTACGCTAAAGAGCTGGATGTGGTGGAAGCCTACAAGCGCACAGCTCCGCAGTTACTCAGAGACTTGGCTCAAATACTGTCACGACACAAGTGGAGCGTTGAAGGTCGAGTTCCACACGGACTTGTGAACATCCTCAGCTACACCTGGCAAGAGCTGACCGCAGGGGCCAGGCTCCTGACAAGTCCACAGCAGACAGACAAACCCTGCACGTCTGTGGGACTAAACCAGGGCTTGACTCTACGACCACTGCCAGCCAATCAGAAACGAGAGAGAGAAGTGGCCCCGTGTCATTCCAAAACACAAGTTAGCTCCAATCCACGCGTGAAAAAGAGAAAGTCTCGTTCCTGTAAAGGTACAAGAAACACACCAGAGTATGTTGTCGTTAGCTACATTATTGTACAGTATAGACATACACAAAGTAGATAAAAATTGATCTGGTCAGCTCTACACACAGAGATATTGGCCTCCAACAGATCAATCATGATCCTAGAATCCCTCTGATAGGGAGATAATTCATAGTACTACAGTAAATAATAGTGCCCAGACTCACCACACATCCATTTGAAAGATGGTTACCAATAAACCCAATAAAAATATTTTACAGCAGCTAAACTGACAACAAAAATCCATTAGAAATAACCACACAATTGATTCATTTGGGTTTTAGATTGGAGGAATTCACTTTATCTTGACACAGACTGCATTACTGTTCTGCACTATATAATGTACTATATTTTTTAAATGTTTTCCCCCCACATTTTCCATTATCAGGTTTCTTAAATGTGGCTTTGACTTGAAAAATGTGAATTTGCATTGACTGCCATTGATTTTGTTCCTACTGCTATTACTTGGATATGTAGACTGAGGTGTATTTTCTACATTCTTGAACAGATTCTAGCACAACATCCCTTAGTTTCTCCATCTCAAACCAAAGCAGTAACAATAAAGGTAAGACACTAAAAGGACAGGATTTAAGGACAGTTTTTTTTTTTTTTGGCAGTACATCTTCTATAAATCTTAATTGTGTCCAGGTTGGATTATACACTATCAAGATACATCCTGTAACGAGGACATTAGTTCATATAAGTGGGCTCTGGAGCGACTACAGGGTGCAAGAACTCCTTTGTGCGTACTTGACAAAACCTCAGAGAATGAGTTGGTAGTTGTTTAGAGCCTCACTTCACTTGTTTAATCTTTTATCTTTGTAGAAAAATACAAACACCTGAACAAGACCTGAATAGGGCGCTTTTACTCCGCCACTATGGAGAGGCACGGTTAAAACTGAAGGACAGAAGTGAGAAGAGAAAAGCCCGTCCTGCTACTCTAGTTAACGGTCTGCCCCGGATACCAGAAGTGAAGCAGCTGGACCCTCACCGACAGAAGCTCCATTACAGACTCAACGATGGCTCCTCATTTATATAGTATATCCCAACATCATGTTTATTCATCAGCTGTTGTCTGAGTGCTTATGCAGTGTAAGGCATATGGAAAATGTGTCACTGCAGTTGACCCTATGACTTTTTGACCTGCCCTCTCAGCTACCCGTCTGGCTGCATGGCCGTATGCCAGAGCTACTCAGGTCTGCTTTGTGGGGGCTTCTACACCAATGTGTTCAGTGACAGCGGGCGACCTATGATCATAGCAACTGTCACTGCATTTGGACACGGCGCTGTGACGCACCCACACAAGTGAAGACCCACTATAGTGTCTAATATTAATGTCTGGGTTCAATCGTGTGTGTGTGACGCTTATATGATATATTCCAGTTCTGCCGTTTCAGCAGTGTGGGACCAGGAGGGTGGACTTATATTTGATCATAAAGGTACAATCACCAAGGAGTGGAGCTGGCACACTGGCTGCACAAAGAAGAGGATTGTAATACAGGTAAAATGCAATTTTTCTGTGATATAAATACATAAAACTACAAGAAAGTACATACAAAAAAATTTCTGTTTTGATGGCGTTTAAGAATAAAATGTCTTTTGTAATCAAAAATAGTTTCAACTGGAAAGATAAATACTGACTACATTGACCACAAAACAACAATCTGTATGCAGAGAAGTAATCACAATTGTCTGTACACAAGTAGAAAGACATTACATCCCAGCGGTATATCATCCAGGACTATGGGTTTAAGGGAGACTAAAGTTACATTTTGTATTTTTGTCCTGTAGGTGTCTGATGAGATCTCTGTGGAGTTATTCAGTGGTACTTCTGCCATGCTTATCTTCAGATGTGACAGTGAAATTGTACAACTCCCTCTTTCTGCATCGTCAAACATTAACATGTCCAACAAAATGGTAACACTATGATTGTTTTATTCAAAATAGCTTGGTGCATTTAGACTATATCTTAGCTGTTGTATGGTATTATGTGTTGAAAGCAATGCTTGCAGAGTGACATTAGGTTCACGTCTGATACTGCTCAAGAACTTCTGCCTACAAACCCTCCTGCCCTGTGCACAGACGACATGGATCTGACACACACACATGTAAGTGTTTTTACCCAGAGAGCCCTTCATGTTCTGCAGATGCCTTCGTATTGTTGGGTTTAGGTTGCTAAATACTGCAAACTGTGCTATATCATATACTCTACCATGCATGTGATGATGTGTGGCAGGTGTCTGTGTGCTCCCAGGAGGTCCACCAGATGGTCAAAGAGGTGGAGCGGTTGGAGGAGGCTTCAGCTCTGTGGAGAAGGGAAGGACGCGCTGGCAGGGAGCTAAGGAGGATTCAACAGAGAGTTCAAAGCACTCTGGATGCATGGATGGATTATTACTGCATGGCCATTGGTATGATAATGATAATACTGAGTTATACTGCTGCTAGGCTTATTTACACCAAAAGCAGGGCAAATATCGAGAAGGTATTTTTGAAGGTGTTTTCTGGACTTTCAATAAATTAAACTAAACATTATCAGAGTTTACAAATGTGCTTGGTAAAACCTGCTGGTCAACATAGAGGGTAAACAATACACTGAATTGGTTATTTGTATACAGTGTGTCTATGTGTACTCCACCAAATAAATTGCACCAAAAAAGTACCAAAATATGTCTTTAAAAAATAGTTATTTAGTTATTTAGATTTGCCCCACAACAGTGAATCGTGTTTAAACACAGTGGTCTCTAAAAATTTTACTTAATAATATGGCAGTGTATTGTAAACTTCTTACACAACACCAACATCAAAGGTTGTTTACTTATAACTTGTGAAGCAAAAACTTACATTATCACCTCATCCTGCAATCTCAACATTATTGAATTGTTCAATCAGGATCTTGTTCACGGTCACTCGTGTCACTCAGTGTCTGTGTGCATTTCTGAGTGACCTCTCCCTCTCCTTCAGGTATTAAATGTCCTGACATGAGGCGGATGCCAGATGCCCCACCGAGGTCCAGGCTAAAGAGAGAGGTACAGTCGGCCACACTGCCCTCTCTGAACTCACCTGAGCGGGCATATGCTGGGCCTGTCCAGCAACAGGACGGCAGCAATGAGGCTCAAGAGCTGCCAAGACACCTGTCAGCACCACCACAAAGACACAAGGCCCCCAAACTCTCCAGGTGAACTTATTACTGTAGCACTTTTAAAATCAATAGATAGTGATCAATAGACTCAATAGATCACTAATACCATAATAAAAATATTAGTTTGTCATAACTGATTGTGTTAACATGCTTTGCGTTTGGTAGATTAGTTTGATTGGTTATTTAAGTGCATTTTTATTGGATGTTATAGAATTTAATTGAGAGGTATTCTATTTTCTCTTGTGTTGTGCCAGTCCATTGAAAAAGAGAACCAAAGAAGAATGTCCTGTCACCCGCATTGGGCCTCTTCAGTTTCATGGCAGCATTAATCTGGAGTAAGACCTTTGTGAAATACTGACACCTGCCTAATTAAAGTCACTCAAATATTAATGCCATACCTAAAACTTCTCATATACACTACCCTCTTAGGTCAGTGATACTTCCGCAGGATCCAGACCAACAGGCTGCATGTGTTGCCCATCCAGCCCGCTTCTCTTTCACCCCCTCGGCTCCTCTCACACTGTGCCCTGTCCTGCTCAGAGCTGCCCTGCTCGGGGAGGGCCCTCGGAGGCGGTGCTGCTGCAGCGCTTCACTGATGCCGCTGGTGACAGACTTGGAGTATGATACCTTCATTATGGGCCAGCCTCCACACAGTCAACAGATGCTGATAGTGTGTGTGACATGCCAAAACCTGTACCCACACACAGCACCTGGCAAAGACCTGCTGGAGCAGCTTTACAGGAGCAGGAACAAGCACAGGACGATGCCGTGCACTCAGGTGTGAATGCTGCAGAAAAACACTTAAGTAACTGTGTGTACCTTTTGTTAGGAAGGTTACAAGAATATTTACTTTCAGCAAATACAGCAAATATACAGGATATGTATCAGATTCACCAAGGACAACAAAGATTTGCATTATCTACAAAAATTGTCAAAGCAAAATTCACTACATTGAGTACACTGTTATATGTATTTTTGTTTAGTGCCAGATGGATTCATTTCGCCTGGTGAAATATGAGATCTCAATACCAAAGCCATGCTTTGAAGCACAGAAAGTCCTGCTGCAGCAACGACACAACGCTGCTCCTGGAATGGTCCTGGTCAGTAAACCCACTGCAGCTTTGGCCACAGGCTGCATTACTCTGCTCAGTGACCCCACTAGGGGGCATCAGTGCTCAGTGAAGGAGTTGAGTTTGCAGCAGTAACATGGATGTGGTGTTATCGGGGTATGACTGTCTTGTACAAGAAACTAAAGCTATTTATTATAAAAGCAAAGGATGAGTAGACTTGATGAGTTTTTTTTTTTGCTTATTTAGTTATTTGATTCTGCTCAAACTCATGACAGCTGCCCTAGAAGTTTTAGTGTAAGATAAAAAGCCTCAATTAGATGATTAAGCACATTGAATAAAGCTAATCACACCTAATTACTATTGTGAAGTTTAGAGTAAAATGGTACAGTCATTAAAACCACCTCTCTGAGATCTAAATGAAACTTCAGGGTGTATTATGACAGTGTTACTTGAGAGTTTCGCTGTGATTAATTTAATTAGATGTTTTTAATTAAGTGTAATTTCCTCCCAGATGTATATCAAAGGGAAACTGTTGTTTGTTGGCTACATTACCTCCAGTGATCATTGCTGCCCATTTAAAGACCTTCAAAAGCACATCTCCAAAGTCAGAGGAGACTACAGATTAGGCCTAAGCCTCCCTTCAGACTTCACATTCAGGTGGGGACTGCACCCGCTATACTATGTATTCTATCATATCCCATCTCCACAGTCACAGAGCAAAAAGTGATCTAAAAAATATTATTTTTACAAATACCCTTTTGGATGTAGAGCTGCTTATTTTGCTTATTTTCTCACTCATTCAGTGACACAGTTGGCACCACTGACAACTCACAAGACACATTAAGACGAGAGGACACCAGAAAGTTCAGCTGTTTGGCAGAAGTAATAGAAAACTGTCCGATAAAAGGTATGTCTCTCAATTATAAATCAGTTTCAGTGTAGCTAAGGGATCTTTCTTGTTAGATTCACTGTTATGTTTTTTTTTTACTTTAAAGGTCCAGAGGCAATGCTGCACCAACCCCCTAGAGACGGTTATCACAAACCAAAGAAGACTCTTTCACACAGTTCTGTTGTCTCTCAACAAATAAGCAACTAGAGTGGCAACAGTCCAATAAAATCTCTGCAAACACAAAACATGTCTGATGAGGCTGGTTTGGCACTAATGATTATCTAAATTGCTCAGGAACGTGAAGGTACATTCGTCATTAAAGATAATCAGTGGTTACTAAAGTTAACCAAGTTAAATATAAGATACAACATATAGAACAATTTCTTTTTTCATAAATGTCATGTGGTAATCCTTCCTTGCCACTTTTCCTTTTGCTTCATTCTTGTCATATTATGGGTTTATTTCCAGTAACAATGACCAGCAGTGACAAAGCATGATGAAAACCCTGCTGATAAATCTGGTTTTACTTCCTCAAATGTAGACCAAAACAGGTTTGTGCATCAGCATCAGCTGGCTGCCACTCATATTTCTCACATTGAGTCGGTGCAGGTTTATTATCAGTCACAATAAAGTGTGTTCATGCATGAATGTATGTGTCGGAATCTGGAAAGCCTTGTTCAGTGAACTAGTCGGCATGATTTATGATAGTGATTACTTAGAGTTAATTAAACCTTATTGTGGTTCAGTTCTCTGTTTGTGGTTGCTGAGGCCCCCTAGTGGCGTGTTTACAGAAGCACAAAGGAAGCTCAGGCACTCGCCTTGAGCAATCTGTGCGTCTTCAGAAAGCACTGTGTCGTCAACAGATCCACGACAAGTGTGAGGTAAGCTACTGTGAAGAAATGGTGATTTTGACAAACAACTTACCTTGAATCGCCTGCTTGTCACGTCTCAGATGATGAAGGACGGAGTGTTAACCACTGCAGCCATTTATTGACGCCAACTAAAGACAAACAGCGGAAAAAAGGAGAGATGATGAACTCAGGTAAGCTGCTGAGTAGCTGCAAACTTTGAGACGATTCTTTATAAAGTTTGATTTGAGACTGCAGCAGATCTAATAGTAAGTCAGACTACATGTACAGGAAACTAGATCTCATAGTTTTCATAGCCACATTTATATTACACTGCTTTTGTTTCCAAATATTTCTCAATTAGCCTCGTTATTATTTTAGTTCACTGACGTGGGTTTGTTGAATTCAAATTTATCAAGAAATTACATGTCAAGAGGTAGTATAACTAATTTAATTGCATTATATTTCCACGTCTGTCCAATTTACATGTCATACAATTTATTATCACATTCTTTGACACTGCTTTGTTGGAAAACTTGCAATTTTTATCAAAGGGAACACATTAGTTTTATCCACTTTGCTGGGATCTTTAGGCCACAATTAAACCAGCCAAACCAGTTTGTAAGAGTATATCCATTTCTAGTGCTACTGCCCCCTCCTCCTTTACTCATTCACTCCTCATCCTTCATCCTGTCTCTTTGTCGTTGACATGGGCCCTTCGCTGGATTTCTGTGTTGTTGTGGATTTTCATACTAAAGTCATGTGATGTTTCAACCCCTGCTGAGGTGGAACTGTATGGTAGTTTTACACTAAGCTGTTAGGATCAGAGCAGATTTAAATGCTTGAACTTTCACTTGGACATCTGGTTTGTTTTTTTTTAAAGACATAAATTTTACATAAATCTAGGTCACATCATTAACATGAAATCAGTAGCTCATATGTAAAGGAGAGGTTTGTGTCAGTTGTTGCAGTTGGCATTGCATTTTGCCTTAAGCCAAAGCTGTAATGGGGAGCACTATTTCTTCAAAGTATGGACAATTAAATCAAACACTGGCAAAGCACCAAACCTACCCAACAAACATTTATTTGCCTAGTGTCCTTAAAGCTTATATGTTAGCTCCACATAACGTTTTCTTGATCTGTCATATAGTTTGAATGCTTGGAAAGAAGGTCTTGCACCTGACTAGTTAAAAAGGGGGGCGTATGTCAAATATATTCTCTTTTTCTTGCAATGCTAAGAGACTAGGATCATCATTATACCATCCGAACAATCCATATTAGATGTTTGAGTACATAAGTAATGTTTATCTACAAAAATATGACATAATTTCTTTATTTTTTTCTTCTCAGGCATTCAGAAGCCACCTGTCGCCCCAAAACCAAATATTGTCCAGCCCCCAAAACCAGGCCTGTCCCCTGCAACCCCAAGAAGAGAGGGCCTCAAATTACCATCTCCTACCACGACAAGAAATCTGAAACCTGTTCTTGCACCCAAACCCCGTATCTCCAAACAGACTACCACTGTGGCATCTCAGAACCTCAGTAAAACACCTGGCGCAGAAATCCCACTCACTGTGGGCCTTTTAAACACTCATAATGGATTACAGCAAGAGGACAAAAAGCCAAACTGGGATTATATTATTTCTATTTGTCTGTGCAGCCAGGAAAACTGCCAGTGTATCAAGAAAGAAAAATTTGACAAACTACATAAGGAATTAAAAATGCAGCACAAAGGTAAACCTGAAACAGAAAACACAAGTCAAAGTATTGAGGAGAACAAAGCAAACACACCTATTTACCAAAACACTACACAAAACAATTCTGTGGTGACTGCCTTAAATGATAATAGCCTCAGTAATCACAAAACCCTCCAAGAGGTGCTCACCTTGGACCAAAACCTCAACACTGTGAAAGAAACCTCTAGTCCCGCCTTGACTAATAGTCCATCTCTTCCTCCTGAACAATGTCCCGATGAGGCAAAAGCCTGCGTCATAACTCAGACTGCACCTGAGCTCGCTCTAGAGGAAGATGTTCTTGGCTCGAACCAAATATCTTGCGCGTCCAACACTAACCCAGTCCCATTAGCCCCTAGGAAGCCCGGCCCTGTCCCTGTACCACGGAAACCCAGGACGGCTGCGCTGGATCGTCAGGAAAAGGTGGAGGAAGAGATAGTCAGCCAGGAAGTGAGTGAGGTGTCATCGAAGGTGAAGAGCAGCCCATCCTCATCTGTCAGTGTACCTGCTTCAACGGTGCCTCACAGAAAAAAATCTGCTCGCATCCCAAAACCAACCTTTGCTCCGCCAGCACCTCCACCCAGAAAAAAGCCCCTTCTGTCTGAACTGGTTAAAACCTCTAGCTCTCAGGATGTAGAGGAGGAAGACCTGGGCTGGGACGTCTATGAGATGGAGGTGTCTGTTGATAAAGAGGACGATGAGTTGGAAAAAGACAGAGAGAGCAGTGAGAATCCACTTTATAGCCCTGTAGCCATTGATAGTCCTTCTAGTAACTTACCTATTCGACCGTTTGCTACTGCGACTGAAGAGGATGTGGTTAAAGTAACCCCACAAAAACCCCAAAGACGCAGGATGCAGAAGGACTCGTCCGAGGAGCAAGACAGTGATAAACTGGAACTTAACAGGAAAAGGGAGATGCTTCTTTTACAAGATTCAAAGGAAATGGCCACGAGAAAGCTACCTTTGCCTCCAGATGGTAGGGTTAACAGAAACGCAGCTGGAAACACCAAACCGTCCCGTTCAAGTGTAAGAAAATCCAAGTCATTTTCTGGCGCTGATGTCATTCAATCTGAAGGAAGCAGAAAGAACGCATTTAAGAAGTTTCTAGACTTTAAGCTCACTGTAAAGATGCTTCCTAAGTTGAGAGCAAAAGGAGGGCATACACCAGACAGTACTGACAGTGACAAATATCCATGTGAAGAAGATGGAGCTCAGTACTTACACAAGCTGTACAGGGGTGAACGTAAATTCTCCTGTCCGCTCATTAATTTTGAACAAAGCGTGGATGGGGATGTATTTTCTCCACAAGAGGAGCAAGAGGCTGATTATGAGAATGTCCCTGTGTATGAGGAGATAACAGACTACATGAACGTCAATGTTGGAGATGAAGCAACGTCACCGGGGGAGAATGAGGCCTGGCCGAGTCCGATGTGTAACAGTGAGACCATTTATGAAGAGCAGGAGCCCTACATGACACTGGACAGAAACATCACACCCCCACTGGAACACTATGATTACCCGAGGTAGACTATTACAGAAAATATTATTTCACTCCTCTCTCACATGCTGTACAATAAGATGCTTGAAGAAATCTGAAAATGAATGGTTTAGTCTTATCTTTTACAGAAGAAAACTCTAAACTCTAAATCAACCGCTCTTTGCCTTCAAAACAGAATCACTACTTCTAGGTAGATACACACACAGTTTTTGAAGGAACACAGGAGCACAGACCATAGATCTTCTTTGGATGTAGGCTTCTCAAATCCTTTAATGTAATCCCAGACTGACTAGATGAGGGCTTTTTGGGGGGCCATGCCATCATTGTTTTTCTTTACACATGAGCTTGCTTAATGCATCTTAAACATTTATATAAATAAACAATTAAGATTTCTATTTTTGAAAGCATTCGTACATTACAGTATGTCTACACTGTACTGTATATTGTTGTTTGTGACTTTGAATAATTGCCGGTGATTGCTCAAAGCCATTAAACTATTAGAGGATTAGGTAGTGAGGAGGTGTCTATCTGTAAATGGTAAACAGAGACAGAACATGTGCTTCGTGGATGAGATTCCTGTCAGAGCAGTTTGACTAGCATGGTGCCACATGATTATTTATACTGCGTTTCAGAGTTTATAGATCCTTGATGACCCAGATATTATTCTTTTATCCTATCTTAGTTGAGGTAGCACAGTTCAACCTCAAGCTTAAAGTCATGAAATAATATATTTCCTTTGTGTTGTGGCGTTGCTTTCATTTCTAAGCTACAGCATCAAGATGTTACCATGATTCTGATAATTGATTATTTACATGAAGTTAGACTATGTTATGAATGAGCTGAAGAGAGTTGGCTGTTGGCAGTAAATAGGATTACGATGTTTGTGATTGTACTCAGTGACTTGTACAGCTTAGTGTGTCAGGACTTCATGTTTCCAACTACACAAGAGTCACATTTTAAAAACACATAGTACTCAAACAGGCTCGTGGCAGAGACGCACCACAGTGTACAGCTGTGGTGTATTCTTTAGTTCAGTCTTTGTTGGTTCAGGGAGTGGCTGTTGTATCAAGTGTTCTTCCCCAGAGAGCCATGGCATGTTATTTTTCTTTGCCATAATTGCAGTGATTCATGACAAGTTCATTTAGACTTTCAAATTGCATATGAATATGTGTAACTCTGAACCATACTGATTTTTTTGAAAGTTTTAGCATTATTATGTGTAATAATCTGGGCTCACTTTATTTATACAGACCAAGTGTTATACATCACTTTTAGACATAAAGTACAAGACCAGAAAAGACAATGCACAAAAATGACATATAAGTCATGTATTTGTATTTTAAAGACCCTCCCTATTCAGTGTTTGAATCATTTGAAATAAAACACACAAAACTGTTTAATAGTGTGACCCCCTAACCCTCACCTAGAAGTATTAATTAAAAACTCTTCTTCTCTGATTGTTCTATTTTTTACAGAGGCTCCTTTGCTGAAGATGTCATGGAGGAAAGGGCCTCAGATGAAGACATTATGGGCCACACCTCTGAAGAAGAAGATGATGATATTAGCTCTGTCTCAAGTAAAGGAGATCATGAACAAACAGAAGAGACCGCGGTATGGAGCAGAGCCTTTATATTTGACTTTAGTCCCAAGATGTGGCTAAATATATTTCCTAAAGCACACACAAGGTTTGTTCTCTGCAAGGTCCGGGAGATAACAGTTTGTCTGGGGCCTATGGGGAAGAAATATACATCATCTTTTTGACAAATCGTTTGCTCGTTTTCCCTGACCTCAACAGCTGCTGCAGACACGGGAAACATTACATTAATATAATAGTGAAAGCATGCTCTTTATCAACAGTGAGTTTTGTAAATGTCTACTGATCTAAAATTATAATTGTGTCTGTGTTTTTGCTCCTGGATTTTAGAGTGAAAAGAAGAAGAAGAAGATACAACACATCGCCACTGAAATAATGAGTTCCGAGAGTGTGTAAGAAACTACTTTACTACAGCAAAAGAAAAAATAGAGAAAATTCACTGTGTATTCAACTCCTCTCTTAATCCTACATACCACTTAAGTTGTCATGTTTTTCATTTCTTTGTTTTTTTTATCTTTTAGTTTTGTTGATGTCCTCAAACTACTTCATGTTGTAAGTAAACCATCACATCACTTTGTATATTTTTTCTGGAGCTTGTCTTCTATCACAATCCACATTCTCCATATGTATTTAATTATGCTGCCCACTGAGGCACACCCCATACGAGAGGATAATCCTGTGTGTACTGTAAAGCCTTCGGTCTAGCCCACATGGCTCACATTCCTCACTGTTGTCTTTGAAAATGTGATCTGTGATATTGCACTTAACATAAAATGACACAAAACCCAAGCACAAGGGCTAAAGACAAAGTTTGTATGTTTAGCAATGAGTCAGGAATCACAGACAGGAAGCAATAGGTCCTAAAAAGATTAAGTACTGGAAGCGGTCATCATAGCATTAAAAAAATGTATCACTTTTCATCTCCACAAAACAGCCAGACTTTTGTCCTGCAATTGAAAAAATGTCACAGTGTTTATCTTTGAAAAAGGTGAGTGAAGTACTACCAATCTGTCAGTGTCCTTATCTCATTTTCACACCAGCACGAACAAACAGCTGATTTAGGGCACGTCAGCAGTATGCACTTTTTAACATCCCTTATTTCCTGCCAGATCCTTTTGTCTTTACACAACACACTTAAGCAACAGCTGTGGTAGCGCTACAGCGTAGGAGGAGATCACATGTGTTAACCACAAGAACAACTCTGTGGCAGGCGCTCAGTCTGTATGCAGCTTTTAATTATCCCAAGTTTCCATTATCTGGCAAAAAGCTTCCACATCATCAAAAACGGAGCAGAAAACAGCCCCCTCAGGCTGTCCCACTCCGTTTTTTGTGCTGATTCAAAGTATCCAGAAAATTTACAGTCCCTTAATGTGAGCTTTTGAGTAGTACAGGTGAGCATTATTTACTGCATCTGTTTATTACTCAAAGCTTTTAAAGTAGTTATTTTCAGCAGTGTGTGTTGAGATGTGACTGTACAGTGTATGTGCCGGCTGACTTTTTAAAGACTAACTCTTTGTCTGATATGCAGGACTTCCGTGGTGCAGTGTCTGAAGCGTCTTGTCAGAGTGGGAAGCCTGTGATTCAGGATCGGCTCCTGAACCAGATCCTGTACTACCTCCCACAGCTCTATGAACTAAACCAAAACCTGCTTCAAGAGCTGCGTCAAAGAGTGGCCAACTGGTAATCACAAAATCAACACAGCAGCAGTATATTCATGAAAAAAGTTGGCTGAGACAGTCTTCAGCTTTGAGTCACTGCTCAAAAAGAGTTTGGGTTTTAACATACATGTGATTTGATGATATAATATTAGTAAACTTCCTTTTTTGTCCTGAAAGTGGGAACCAGTGTTTCCTAAAATAATGTAATTCACAAAGAAAAAATATTTAAAACACTGACTAATTCAGCACATTTGGTATGAACCAAAATACATTACTTCATCTCTTTTAGTCTGAACTCATCACAATAACCGAACAGACCATCAGAAACTGCATTTTAACACAGTAGCATAATCAGGCTTATTATTCAGAGACAGATTGGGACTTAAAAATTGTGGACATACCATTGACCAAGTACATGTGGTAGATAAAGCATTTCCTCATTCTGTGTGCAGGGATGATAACTCAAAGGTGGCAGATATTTTCCTAAAAAAAGGGCCCTATCTGAAGATGTACTCAACCTATATCCGCGAGTTTGACAAGAATGTGGCTCTGCTGGAAGAGCAGACAAAGAAGAACCCAGCTTTTGGTTCAGTCGTGCGGGAGTTTGAGGTAACAAAGCTCACTCAACCTGTTTTTCTTGTGTGACTGAGCTATGTTGTTAAATGGTTTCATTGTTGCTCTGGTACAATCATCCGATGTGTTTCTTTTTAAGTCCACCCCACGTTGTGCCAACTTGGCTTTGAGGCATTATCTCCTGAAGCCCGTTCAGAGGATACCTCAATATCAGCTGTTACTCACAGGTACATCATTCACAGTATTATGAAGTTTTATAATGCAGGTTAGTTTCCATGCAATTTTTATATCTGATATTGCATTATTTGGTACCTTATTTAGTGAACTCATTAATGTGACAGCTCTGTCTTCATCTTTTAAATGGGTGGCTTCATACTGCCCTCTGGTGTACAAATTGATGAGGTTTGGTATTTGAATCATGCTTCTTGAAACCTTGTATAATAAGATTTATAAGTGCAGCACAAATCAGATTTGGTGACATAACTTGGGCTTTAACATGAGTGAGCCTAGTGTTTCATGAGTCTAATGGATAAGGTTCAGCCTTAAAATCTAAAGAATGTCCCTCACGTCATCTATAATTATATTATATAACACTGTAGAGACTTTGCCTTGTATTTACATTTAAGATTACAGACTTACAGTGTATACCGGGTCATAAGTACTTCAGCCAAGTGTATTAGGAGTTTTATGCAGTTTTTGTGGATGCTAAACTATTTCTATATTTAATCTATAGATTATCTGAAAAACCTGTCTGAAGACTCGGCTGATTACAAGGACACACACGGTAACAACATCATGTTGTTAAAGTTTTAATAGAAACACAAACTATGCTGTGCGTGACACATGATAAAATGTATCCTTTTGTACCTTTTAGAGGCCCTTGATATTGTGAAAGAAGTTGCGAACCATGCAAATGACATCATGAAACAAGGGGTAAGTTAAACAATTTATTTTGAGATAAAGTCACTCATAATGCAGCTGCATTTATGTCTTTTTCTCTTTAGGATATTTTTCAGAAACTTATACAGGTGCAATGCAGACTGATTGGAAACCATGAGATTGTTCAGCCAGGCCGAGTAGGTGTACTCTTTATACACATTGTTCTGAAATCAAATATAGTTCTGACAATTGTCCATATTAAGATCAGTCAACATATCGATTAAAAATAGCAACACAGAGACCACAGCACCATTTGAATGAAAAACATCAGGCTGTATGCAGCTTTATGTAATTGGAAATGCCCATTTGGCCATCTGCTATAATCCAATTAAATATAAATTTAATTGATTCTTGTGTTTTATCTCAGATTTTCCTTAAAGAAGGAGTTCTTAAGAAGCTTTCCAGAAAGGTTATGCAGCCCAGAATGTTTTTCCTGGTACAGTACACAGAAAATTTCCTTTTCACATACTTCACATTCAGAGATGTAATCAGAGCAAGATGAGTAACTCATTTCACATTTCTCTTTTTTAAGTTTAATGACATACTGCTG
This sequence comes from Rhyacichthys aspro, assembly GCA_036850595.1. Taxonomy (NCBI): domain Eukaryota; kingdom Metazoa; phylum Chordata; class Actinopteri; order Gobiiformes; family Rhyacichthyidae; genus Rhyacichthys; species Rhyacichthys aspro. Next base: position 15,612,900 of record CM072153.1, read on the forward strand.
TACACCACTCCTGTTCAGTCAGGCCAGTATAAGGTCAACAACATGTTATCTCTGGCTGGGATGAAGGTGACAGTTTATATTGTTATTTTGCTACATCATGTTACATGTATGTCATGAAATATATTATAGAATACTGACATTAGTTACAATGGAAACAATTGCAGGTTAGCAAACCAAACCTGGAGGCTTATCAGAATGAGCTGAACATCGAGAGTGTGGAGCGGTCCTTCATCCTCTCTGCAAGGTAAAGGCTTTTTAAACACATTTATTTGTTTTAAGATCAACTTATGTAACTAACTTTTATTGATCTAAAATGCTTAATCTAAGAGACTAAATGGAATAACTGAAAAAAACTCAAAACATTTAAATCGTTAACATCTTTATTGGATGAATCATGATTTTCTCAGTCTTGAGTGACACCCCATTTGTTCTAACTGTAGTTCAGCCACTGAGAGAGATGAATGGCTTGAGTCTATTTCTACAGCAATCAGTGACTACACTAAGAAAAAGACCACTTTTATAACTCAACCTGAAGAGGTAAGAAAACACTTTAACTGCAAGTCATATGTGTGCATAAGATCAGAGAAATTAAATTTGTGGTTTCTTACTTTACAGGGAGATAATGGAAATGATGTTCCTTTAGGGTCAAAAGCACCTATTTGGATACCTGACCCAAGGGCCACAATGTGTATGATCTGTACTTTTGAGTTTACCTTAACCTGGAGGCGACATCACTGCCGTGCGTGTGGAAAGGTAAAGGGATCTTAAAAAAGAGACCCGATTACAATTTGCACATACATTTTACCAGTAAGTATTATTGTACCAGGTGGTGTGCCAGTCCTGTTCCTCCAATAAATATCGTCTTAAATACTTAAAGAACCAGTTAGCACGAGTGTGTAACCAGTGTTTCACTGTGCTTCAACAACAGAAAAGTAAGACTAGTTTCTTTCCTTTGTGACACAATTACATTTTGAATGTTTTGTTAGAACAGTATTCTTATATATACTTCAGTGTGACTTTCTGATTTATAGATCTCTGCTGTTTTTTAATTGTTGTATTTGTGCATTACTCTTAACTAGATGAAAAGGCCCTATCTCCTGTTGTGTCCCCTGGCAACAGATCTACTTTTGCATTCACTCGAAAACCCAAGAATATACCTGCTTACCTAAAAGAGGTGACTGGTTCTGTCAGTATGAGCAGAAGTTGCTGATAATTAACTCAATGACTTATAAAATCATTCTGCATGTTTAGGTGTCCGCAAATACCGACAATTCCTCTATGAGTGGGTATTTAGAGAAGCTAAAGGGCAAAAAAAAGCAGGGAAAGAAACGGTGGTTTGTCATCAAAAATAATGTCTTGTACACATACGCTGCAAGTGAGGTAAGGGTTTTGACATATTACTTACATACTATTTTTATATACATGTAAAATGTATGTAACTTTGTATTTTTTGTCTTCATGCAGGATGTGGCAGCCTTAGACAGTCAGCCCTTGCTGGGGTTTACTGTGGAGTCTGACTCAGAGTTACACTTCAAGCTCTCCCACAAAAATACTCCCTATTATATTTTTAAAGCTGATGATGTGCAAACAGCCCAGAGGTAAATCAGTGTCAACTATTATTGCATTTTTTTTATTAAGTATCAAGTCATAACACTATCTTGCTGTTTCATTTTTTACAGGTGGGTTGAGGCCTTCAAAGAAGCAACTGTGCTTTAATACCCATGGACAGTGTTAGTCTTACCTCTCAGTGCTTTCATGAGAAGTACTGTGCTTATACAGTATTATTTAACACACTTCTATGAAAGTGGCAAAGGTTTTTGTACATTAATTGCTTTCTTCCTGTTTCTTGTAGTTTTGCCAACATTTTAAAAACATTTTGAAGTCAATTTTTTGTTTTTACATAAAGACTTTTATTTTCTTGTCTTTATTTACATATCACTTTAAATTGATGAAGTAAAACATTTAGATGTGCTTTGTTTAGTATTTGCTGACTTTACTTTTAAAGGTATCCACATTACACACATTTAAAGCTTTTGTAAGTTTCACTTTGTAATTCACTTGCAGGTGCACTAAAATACCCTAGTGTCTACAGCAATTTGGCAACAGGTTTTCTTGTATATAACGTGTTATATCGTCATTAAAAAACTTTTTGTAACAGTACGCTGTATGAGTGTCTCTTTTTGTTTCTATAAATGGTTCGGTTATGCAGAACAAAATTGTTATGACGTTTTCCATTTGATTGCACAGCCACCCTACAGCGCATGCGCAAATCATTGTCATTGTATATTCATTAAAAAGGTCACGAACTCTGACCCTCCAACTAACAGCCCTTACAGTTAAATTATAAAATTTTTAAGGTAAATTGGAATATTATACAACGTTTTTACTGGAATGAATGATAATTAATACAGATGCAAGCGAGCCTCGTTGAAGACACTACGGGCCAGTAGCACAGGAAGAGAGGGAGTGCTTAGGAGGTGTACAACAGGAGAGCTGCCAATAGCTATCAAGTTAGCTAGCTAACCTAGCTCGTTAGCATTGATGCCCGGACCTTCTCACATGGTAACATTTTATGAACAAGATTTATTCGCATGAGCTCATTCGATAATGACACATTCCCCCGGTAGTATTACTAACGATGCGTTACAACGATATTCATTTGAACGCGTACGCCAGATAGTGAGCTAATTCCTTTAGCCGTGTTGGCTAACGGGGCGCTTCAGCTTATCGTTAGCATCTGTGACGGTGCGGTTAGCCTTTCCTCCCTATACAGCAATTATATTATAAATTTAAACGTGACTATACATGCTAGTTATCGTATCGTTTAGGACACAGCTGTCTCGTCATATTATGGAACGACGTGAAGGTTTGGTTGATGAAATCAAGCGATTTTGATTCCGTTTTCAAAGCCGAAGTTCTGCATGCAGTACGACATCACGGGCCTTAACCCTAGCATGCTTTAACCCTTCAATGTTGACCTTTCACCCACAGGAAAAGAAATACCTTTATCCTTCCGTATCGATTTTAAATAGTTTCCCGTCAAGAGTTTGTTTGGGTTTCTGTGAAAGCCATTCTAGTCATTAATTGTCAAGTTAGTCCCATTTTTAGACGTAAAGTTAGTAGTGCAGTTTCAGGCTAGCTGCATGTGTTAGCATAGGCCACAGACCGACAAATTAAATTGTTTAACACCAAACCCATTCCATTTGTGTTTAATACAAAAATCGCCCAAAACACGTGTATGACCATCTGTGAATATGGATTGAATTTAATTAGAACTGGTGTTTTGTGTTTTAAATAAGGGAGCACTAAACGCAATTCAAAATGAATATAGTTTGACCAAAGCCACGTTCCTGCGCATAGACTGTGTAAGAGATGTGAATTGTAATACAATCTCTCCTTTCTGTTTAGGACTACATGGGTTACTGTTGTGAGAAACATTGTAAGTACATGTAATCCCAGTATGGATGGACAGACTCAAAGAATTCAACTTGTGTCAGCAGACGGAAACATGGCTTTAGGACACAGAATTCAGGTAATTTTTAGAATGTGTGATGTTGTAAAATACTAGTTTATTATTAGATTACTCTTATTTATTTTCACATTGCAATTTAATATCAGAAAAAAAATATGAAAATGCCTATTCAGAAAGATGGTCCTGTATATTTAAATTTTAAAACAATTCATCATTGTTTTGTTTACTATAGATTGTAACTGATCAGCAGACTGGCCAAAAGATCCAGATTGTCACAGCACTTGAGCCATCTTCTCCTGGAAAGCAGCAGTTTATTCTTGCAAATGCTGACTATTCCCCCAGTGGAAAGGTTATATTGAAGCAGGAGGGCTCACCTAACAAGGTCATCCTCGCCGCTCCAGACAGCTCCGGGGTTAACCAGCTGTTGTTTGCCTCTCCTGATCTGGCTGGGCAGCAAATTCAGGTATTGCCTGAAGCTGTTAGTGTCTTCTCCAAGACAGTTTTAATAAACAAGTTGTAGAATGAAAGAAATCTTTTGACTGCTGCATGAAAACCTCAATTCAAACTAATGGCAGCTTGCCCGGTCTGTTGTAAATGTCTCCATTGTTTTGGTTTGTTTTTAAGTTTGTAACGGAGGGGTCAGACCAGTCTATTGTCAAGCCACTTGTTGAGTACTGCGTTGTCTGTGGGGACAAAGCATCAGGTAGAAGTCTGTGTTGCTTGCCATAACAAAATTATTTTTGAATGTGGATAATATTCATTTATATGAATGTATTTTTCCTCCATCTAGGGCGTCATTATGGAGCTGTCAGCTGCGAGGGCTGTAAGGGCTTCTTTAAACGTAGCATAAGGAAGAATTTGGTGTATACATGTAGAGGCTCTGGAGAATGTGCCATTAACAAGCTCCACCGAAACCGCTGCCAGTACTGTCGACTGCAGCGCTGCATAGCTCTGGGCATGAAACAGGACTGTAAGAGACTGCAGTACAATAAATGTATATTGCAGCTATGAACATGTTTCTTGGGAGTTCTGTGATGTGTGTTTTGTCCTCTAGCTGTGCAGTGTGAGAGAAAGCCTGTTGAAGTCACTCGAGAGAAATCGGTAAACTGTGCAGCTTCCACTGAGAAGATCTACATTCGCAAGAATCTGTGTAGTCCTTTGGCTGCCACGCCCACATTTGTTTCTGACAAAGAAACAGCAAGGTAAACAGAGTACCAATTAAATACACAGGATCAGCATTTTATATATGCCATTTACATTGCTTTGTAGAAACAGTAGATATAAAAATCTGATATTTTGAAGTACATTTTTGTACATGATACAAAAAGCAGAAATTCTAATTGCAGGTCCACAAGTTTGCTTGAGTCAAGCATGTTACTCAACATTCAACACCCCTTCCCAAAGTTGGAAAACACCATTTTGATCCCAACCTCTCCAGAGAAGGTAATACTACTGATGTAAAATCACTGGATATTTGACTAAATATTTTCATACTGTTAAATACAATGGCTCATATAAGACTGTTTTTGTTGATTTGATCCAAAAAGGATGATCCATCACAAGGGGACCTTGGGACCTTGGCAAATGTAGTGACGTCCCTCGCCCACCTCACTAAGACAAGGGAGGCAAGTGAAAGTGGCACCGATCTGCTGGGAGTTGAGACACTTAGTAATGGGGATAGTTCAATGACAGATATTCAGGGAGAAGACCAAAGTGCAAGTGACATCACACGGTAAGTGAATGTTAGAAGAGATTTATTAGACTTTTATCAGTATTTTCTGAATGAAGTGATAAAGTAAAGATCATATGAGTTCAAGGAAGAAACCAGAAAGTATTTCTGTTTGTCGTAAGCTTTAATATAATTTCCTGTTGGGCCATGTGGTTTCTGATTCAGCTGCTTTAATCGAATTGGCCCTTGGCTGATCAAAATGCACCATCCTGGACAATGTCTTGAATATTATGAGATAGTGTTTCTATAAATAGGGTCTAAATTATGTGAGAGATGATTTGATATGTGCATGTTGTGATTGTATTTGTCATATTTTACAGAGCATTTGATACCCTGGCTAAAGTTCTTCATCCTAATGATGGCTCAGCAGGAGACACTTTGGAGGCGACAATGCATTTAATGTCTGGGGATCAGTCAGGCCCAGTGGTGGAACTTGATGGGCCTCTACTCTCTGACGGCCATATCCCCTTTAAAGTAAAAACAGACCCTTAACTTAATTACCACTTACTATAAAAAACTATGAACATGCAAAAGGTGTACAGGTTAAAGTAGAAATGTTTCATTTTTTTAATATATATATTTCTATAGCTTATGATGCCTTTGCCTGTACCAGAGTACCTCAATGTCAACTACATCTGTGAGTCAGCTTCCCGCCTTCTTTTTCTCTCTATGCATTGGGCCCGCTCAATACCTGCGTTTCAAGCTCTAAGGTAAGCTTCATACCAACTAGGTTAATTACTAGGTTATTAATAATATTATTTATGACTAATATATGGTAATATAGTAAATATATTTTTCAGCTTGTAGCAATCTTAGTAACTACATGTCTATTAGAAATCGATGTATTTTTTGTTATTTCTGTTTATTATACTATTTTTTAGCAAATAAAATGACTTAGATTGTAATTTTTTATAGCGGTCAAGACAATGACATCAACTTGATGAAAGCCTGCTGGAATGAACTGTTTGCCCTTGGCTTGGCACAGTGTTCCAATGTTATGAATGTTGGTACCATCCTAAGTGCCATTATCAACCATCTCCAGACCAGCTTACAGGAAGGTAGGTCTTCGTCTCTAAGCAATATTTAAACACAGTTTTTCAGCATTGTGATTTAACCAAAGTTCCAGTATTTCCAAATATTGTCCTTAATTTCACTTGCTGCCGACCCTTTTTAAACATTCTTTTGTATTTGCATCCCACAGAAAAACTATCCCCAGAGCGAGTCAAACTAGTAATGGAACACATCTGGAGGATGCAAGAGTTTTGCAACAGCATGTCCAAGCTCTCCCCAGACGCATATGAATATGCCTACCTCAAAGCCATTGTTCTTTTTAGTCCTGGTACGTGTAAATGATTAAAGATATTTCTTGGGAGATACAGCACAAAAAATAACTGCAACCATATCTAATTGTAATGCATTTGTTCTGTTTGGATCAGATCATCCAGGTATAGACAATACTTCACAAATAGAGTTTTTTCAAGAGAAGGCCTACACTGAGCTGCAGGACTATGTCACCAGGACTTACCCTGAAGACTCGTATCGGTAAGCAAGCTTTATGGCCATATTAAAAACATAGTTTCCGAATACAGTGGATGTTATAATTATGTTTTGCTGTACTTGCTAGAGTTTGCATGTTTTAATTTCATGTGTCATTTCTCCCTGACTGCTTCCAGGTTGTCCAAGCTGTTGCTTCGTCTTCCGGCCCTAAGGCTCATAAGTGCATCTGTCACAGAGGAGCTGTTCTTCGCCGGGCTCATTGGAAATGTTCAGATTGACAGCATCATCCCTTACATCCTCAAAATGGAGTCCACAGATTATAACAGCCAGACTGTCTCTGGCGTCTGAACTGTATGCTTTGTCACACCTCATACCATTAAAGTTTTCATGGCCAGCTAAAAAAAAACTCTTCAGACTGGTCAACATTGAGTCAGCAGCTGTTCTGACACAGCCATTGTGCATATTTTTACTGTGTAGCCAGTTCACATCTCAAGAACAAGTCCACGACTGTGCCCAGGAAGCCTCCATACCTGACTGTATGAGAATGAAGACTTGACATCTGCATCATAGATTGTGCTTTTTATAGTACACAGTGTTTTATTAGCCATCCCTTCCCAGTAATTCCTTTTATGCACAATGTTCAATTTGTGTTTCGAGGGTGTCTTATTTTTCACTGTTTCCCCTTATTGTTATTTTCTAATGATTATGAGTAAACACTTGTCATAATGTGAACTGGTTTGTGATCTTGTTATTGTTAAAGGTTATAACCTTTGTTTTCTACATACTTGTGATCCAAAGGATGAGGAGCGCTTCTATTGTCAATATTTTACATAAGGATTGGAAGAAACAGTGTACATGAATGTGTATATAGAATGTACTGAGAAGGCTACAGTGGGCTGTACCTCTTGTAGTTTCCCTTCTGTACAATTCATGTGGAAATGAATTTAAAATAAAGCATCTGAATTGCAGTTTTTTACAGATTTGTGTTGAATTTGAGGCTTAGTGTGCCGCCCACTCATCTTAAAGTGCACCTCAAGGCAGCAAAAAAATCATGTCTAAATTATGATGTGGAGAACTCATGCTTAGTCATGTTAGGACAATTGGGAGGTCAGTGGTCTGCACCACAAATTCAAAGTAGGGAAAACAATGAGGACTTTTTGAGTTGTAAAATGCATTATATACTGTATATCTGTGAAAATATTGTATGCTCTTCATTCACTTATTGGGCAATGCACAACATGTTGCACATAAAAGCAGTTGATAATGATCAGCAGTGATCTTTAAAAGCTGTAAAAGGAACACACCTTAAATGACTCGAGTAAGGTTGTGTTACCGAGCTACAGTGAAAACAGTCTTGATTCTTTGAACTTGCCCTGTTTCTATTAACACAGCGGGTTGTTTATGTGTTCTTTTGAATTAATAATGCAAAATCTGTATCCTACCCCAGTCACTTATTGTTGTGCTTCGTGTCAAGTGACGTAAAAGGAGGCAGAAGCTGCAGTGTACTCATTAAGCGACTAGACTTTCAGTGTGTTATTAGCCAATGAATTTTTCATTAGGACCTTGCAGATGTGGGTGAACTGGACAGTGCTGGTGAGCTTTCTTTGGCTGTAGTTAGTTACTCAGTGAATGTAAAAGGCAAATTAAAAGCACTGCATTAAAACTTGATGAACGATATTCTCTGCTGCTGTTTTTAGAAATCCATTCATTGTCCAGTTGCCTCTTCGTGCAATCTCCACTGTCCTATCATATCGCTACATCGCCTGACTCACCCTATTTGAGCAGCAGAGGTTAATGACACTGTGTCAATGCATGGTCCTCTGTTTAATCTGTCCACACAGTTATGCATGAATTTTACATGCCTGCTCAAATACATACAACAAAGACACTATTTGTGATGCAGTGTGTTCAGTTAGGTGCTTTAGGCTGAATGAAGTTGAATTAAAGAGACAGCTGGGTTGTTTTCATGGTCTGGATAGTAATGGGTTTAAGAGAAGTTTGGATGTTGCAAAGAAGGTGAAAGGGCAGGCATTGTTATTGCAGGCTAGAACTGCATACTCTTACTTTTCTGTTACAAAAATAAACCATGCTGCATTGTAAAAAAAAAAAAAAAAGTTTTTGCATTTCAAGAAGCATCATTTCAAATATAAGACAAAATATGGAAGGAAAAGTACTGTCAGAAGCTGCAAGGGACTATGTGTGCATTTTTAACTTTTGCCATCATGTGTAGGGTGTGGCTAAATAGCAGTTATGGTAATTTATTACAAATATTAGTTGCTCGTTTATAAGATCTCAGAGTCAATTGAAGATTTGAAAAAGAATACACAGCTTTTCTTAATGGAATGTGTTTAGTTGTAAGCATGATGTGATGTGTATGTATGGTGTTGGTGAAGCTGTTATTCGGTATTACTTAAAGGATATATATGTGTATAGTTTGGGGCAAAAAGTTATTCTGTGCTGCTTTAAAAAGATAAGTGAAAAGCTAAACAGGAAAACTCTACACAATCAAATGAAGACAATGGATGGTGCAATAAACTGATGAAAAAATTACAATCGCCAAAAGCAGTATGTAGACCTATTTCTGTGCGTCTTTGTTAAACTTCGAAATGACTGAACACATACACATTTCTCTGGCAGTGAGAGGCACCTGTTTGGATGTTGACCCCTCCTCTTTTCGTTTGGGGGCGGGGCAACTCTGCGGAGGGGGCGGGGTCAGGGTCTCTTGAGTTTTTGTGTTGAGGAGGGCGGCCGGAGTGCTTCTGAAAGCGCGTGTTTAGGAGGAGACACAGACAAGGAGGCTAAACATGAGTACGGGGTCACTTGTATGTAGCAAACCCGATCGTGGATTTGACGAAGCTTTAACCTAAACTGTGAGCAAACTCGAGAGTATGCCCAGCGCCACGGTGTCCGTCCGAAGTTTATGCGAAGTAGAGAAATACCTCAGCAGCAGCAGCAGCAGCCGGACGGTGAGTATCCGCGTCGATCATGTGAGGCTCTGCATTGTTGTCTCATGAATGTCCCGTAGTGGATGGGACCGACGGCTGTCTGAAACTCTAATGTAAAACTACGGCTGGAATCTTATTGCTCCAAATGTGACAAAGGCGAGAGGAAAAACAAAACACACTGTGTAACAAATGATCGTTTTAACTACTACGTTATCTCTGTAAGTCTATTTCTACAGTAGCCCCTTTGGGACTAAAAGCTTAAGCAATTTAAAACAACTAAATTGAAAAACAGGACAATCATCCCATTGTGTTGGTGCGATTAATTTTTTTTTGTTTTTTTCCACGTGTTTTAACATAATTGTGCCAAATTTCAAGATGCTAACTTACTCATGTATTAAACTAGGGGTGACTGCAGAAAATTGTCCCCACAAAGTACAACAAATAAAGAGGAACTAATGAATGAGCCTCAGGATAAAGATAAGTAGGCTTGAGTCTTTACTTTTTGCACAGGGGCCCATTGTACAGCTAGTGTGGTTAGTTAGCAGTAATAGTTAATCTCTAACTGTGTATGTACTAGCCTGTAGGTCTATACATACACATGTGTATGTACTATAGTTGTCCACTTTACTGAGAAAACAATGCAAAATAAGAACTACCATAAAAGTTCTGAAATAACATCTCTTTATATTTAATAACATATCAATCTATGGTCCTTAAAAAGCTTTTGTGATGTCCTGCTATAAGGTCAAATTGCTTTGTGAACATCCAATGGAGTACTCACTCAGCTGAGCAAACAGAAACTGAATTTGTAAATAATATATCACTGAGCTTTTGTAGTCTGCACACTCTCCCTCCCAAGTGTTTCTGCTTCTCTGGTCACTGTGACTGATGATTTAACCTGATATAACCTGCTCATCCCTGAACTCACCTGTTCAGACAGAGAGAGTCACAAGATTTAAAAGGGCAGTGCAGCGTTTACTTTAATACTTAAAACTTAATCTTTTTGCAATAACATTCTTTTACAAGTGTTTTTGAGAGGTGCTTTAAACATATCTTTCTTGTGGGGTTACTATAGTTACATACATGATTTCTAATGTTATCAGCCGTTGTGTGTTATTCTATGTCTGTAATGCTTTACTAGATGACCTTCATGGCTACACTGTTTGTGTCTCATCTACTGTTCAAGATTTAGGGGAAAACTTTTTCTGATGATTATTTTAGCATCTCCAGAAATTCCCTAATACCCAAATTCCGACCTGTTTTGAAACTCAGGTGCTTATCACTTCAATGAGCTCCTTCTCTGTGGTGCAACCAGAGAGTACCGCTTTTAGCAGTTTCTCTTTCAAGTATATGCGGGAACCAACCCAACAGGATCTCTGGAAGATCTTCTCTGGTCTGTTTCACTGAATCTGTTGCCAGTACCTCCCGGCATTACTGAGTGAATGAAATATTTCCTCTCAAGGGAAGTTTGAATGAGTTGTTTACTAATTTGACACTCAAGTAAGTAATTACGGCTTATTAGACTTTGGTATTACACATCAACATAATGAAAGATTGTGATTTGGCAATTTACTACTATTATTCTTTTTTTTCTCTTTCTTGGTGACAATTCACATTCCTTTTTCAGTCGTCAAAAAGCCATTGTGTTGCGGTCATAGTGGGTCAGAGGCCAGAGATGATGCAACACCTCCATTTGTGTGGCTTAGCTGCTGCCACTGCTTTTAACCCTCAGTGGATTGTGGTTCTCTACGATCTCGACAATCATCACAATCATCCAAACTCAAAATCATCAAAAAACATATTTTTAAATTTAATTACATAATTAAAGATTTACCGGTTTGGTTTAACATGCTTACACCCTAAAACGTTTGATTACGACATGAGGGAACTGAAAGTCTAAAACTTGCTTCACTACTTCCTCCTTCTTGTTTTGCCGGCTTGGGGTTATTACTGTTAATAACCTGAATGGTTTTTAGCTCATAGACCTACCTTATTCTGTATTCATGTACATTCCTCACTAAAGTAGACATGGACCTTTTTTAGTTGTGTTTAGAGGAAAACACATCCTCCGGGGAGATTAATGACCCTTTTGCTATTATCTGCATAATACCCTTTTATCAGTGAACTTGATATTGAGAACCACTAAATCACATCCGCTATCCTTGTTTCCTCCGTTTTTGTTTTTTTTGGTGTTTATATTTGCCGTGGGTAATGAGCTGCTTTACTGTTGTTACATCACTAACTCTATTCACCTTCTGATTTTGAATCAGTACTTTGAGTATAGCTGCCTATTTATCTTAATTGAATCCCCTTTTCCGTGCTGAGTCCATTGGGGCAAGCAGATGCCGGGTGTTAATGGGCTATTGATTTAGTCTTGGACCAGCTTTATGTCAGTCCATGAGATAATAGGGAAAACATCCTAAGTAATTCATTCAGCTGCCCCCCTGAGGTGTCTTTTAGGAAACTCAAGAACTCTTTAGCAAGCCCTGTCCTCGTCTCATTGTGATGAGCAACTGCTTTGAACTCTGATGAAGTCTTTTGTAATCAAACCACAGCTACTCAAGCAGCACAGGGATTTAGATGAGACAAGCAGGAGGTGGCACTGGGACAATCAAAGATGTGCTCCCTGTTGTTCTCGGTCTCTGGTCCTCTTCCCATTTCCCTGTGTGAGCCCTGAGTGGGATAGTGTTTGTGTCCATGAGGATCAGTTGGAAGGAATACCAATAAGCACTGCAGGCTTCTTCCCCCTCTGTGGTTGTGTTCACTGCTGAAGGGATGGGTTTGTTCCATATCGCTGACTGTGCCAGCACTATTGCCCCATGAGTGTGTTTATTTAGGACGCAAAGACAAAGACTACACTAAATAAAAAGCTCCTCTTATGCCCACCATTATGATCCAAGTTCCTCAGATGGCTGTCTATGTGCTTGACATGGCCATATGTCGTCCACACTAAGTGTTTATCAGATTACAGCCTTCATTGTTTGGCCTTAATAATATGTCTTCCGTGTAACAGGGGCAAAGCCTTCCTGTTTTTCTACGTAGAGTTTTTGTTTGACTAAACATTTACATAGGAACAGTCTGTACAGTAAATAACTGTTTCTTAAAGCACTAAAAAAGTGGACCAACACCCATCATTTGTGTAGTTTCATCTTAGTTTAACTTCCGCATTTATGCTTTGCTTATTCCTTGTGGTGCAACAACATTAAGTCTGTTTTTGCATAAGAAATTGAATCGCTAACTAGATCATTGATCCGACAGCAGACTGCAGTGCAAGATAAGCAGCATCTGCAGTTTCTCTCTGCTCCCACTTTAGACTGCAAAAACATGTAATCTTTCTCTTTTTGTTAAAATTGAGGCTAATGCAGTTGGATCTTTATGTTATGTTGTCTAGCAAGGGCCAGGTCTGTTAAATGGGTCATGGTCCTGGACAGACGCTGGGTGCTATGTAGGCCAGCGTGGGGGGACAGTGGGCTCACACAGGGATGAGGTGCAAAGGAGACATCACCCAGAGGCAATAGATCCCCTCACAGATTGGTCATAACAATTTTAATTCTTGGTATGATGTGTGCTGTGTTCCTAATCCTAATCAGTTTCCGTTTTTTGGCCCTTCTTCTCCTCTAGTGACTGTGTAAATAATGTGTGACTCAGGCAAAACTGTATGCTTATCTACATAAAGTCCAGCCTTATTAGTTTCAAGTTGGCTGAAGTAGGACTTTCTCACATAAGATAAGAGCTGTCACCTGCCATTACATTTTTGATCACTTTGATCATTGTGACCTCTGTTAAAGATGCCGCAGTGAACAGACTCTGCCATCTGCCATTTTTCAGTTTAGTTTTACTCCCCCTCCCCTTTCATTGGTTTGCCACTGCCTTCCCGAAAGACCTTGAGCCCTCGCCCTGCTTTACCCCTTCTCCACCTCCTCAACCCCTGGAGAACGCCTGCACAAGTGTTTGGGACAAGTGGAGTGAAAAGTAGGGCAGCTCTTCTGCAGATTTGGAAGGACATTTTCATCAGCATGAGGCTAATTCATTTAGTGGAGTCACTCACCCAGACAAACCATCAGATTGCTCCAGCAGTTTTTCAATGTGGCTAGAGATCAGGAGCTATAGTAGTCTTACATTTAAAATGTTCACAAAGTTTTAGCAGAAAACTGTTAACACTTGCATTTGGTCTGCAATGTGTGCACAACATCTGGATTTGGTTACGGTGTCATGTGAAACAGTCTCATGAATCAGATCTCTTCTCACTGAAAGCTCACTCCCCACGTTTCAGCTGTGTAAAACAATTTTGGCTTGACACCAACTACTCCAGCTGCACAACCATGTAAATACAAGGGTTATCAATATTTTTTCCAAGTATCTCCCACTCAAGTCAAAGATTGGTTTTGCTGCAGGCCTCAGTAGTAATACAAAAAGGCTTGCTACTTCATCATTTGTTCTATTTTGCTCTCACACAGTATCAGCACCTTGTAGCTACAAACACACACCCGTGTACCCTCTGTTTGGCCCCTAATGCTGCATTTAAAGAGATTTCAGTGTTACGCTGTTGGTGTGAGAGCTCCTTGGGAACTAGTTTAGTTCCACTGCTGCAGAAACAGCCTGAGGTCCAAGATGTCTCGTTCAACAGGCAAGCTTGTTTGTCTTTTAAACGCTAAAAGAACTTGTAATATGAGCAACCTGCAGGCTAAACTTCCTCATAAAGTAGATGGATATTAGACTCCCCGTTTCTTTTTATGACAAACTGGTTTGACAAAGGGGCGGCTTATGTTTAAACCCAGCTGTTTTGACAAGATATTGTTTGTGCTTTGGACAGAAGGGGATTGTGTTTGGATGTGTGGCTCAACAGCCTATACATCAGGCCAGTGAATACATATGTTGTATCGTCTCATCACTGCACAGTCTGGGACAGAGAAGAGGTAGGATATGATTACAAAGTGTGCCTTTTTCTCAGCAGAGAAAGGCTCCAGTGTTAAAGACGGACAGGCGTAAGCGAGGGGACTGAGTGGGCAGGGGACAGAGGCTTAAAGTTCCTAAGCACGCTTGTAGAAAGAAGCCTGGAATTGTCTCATTACACACTTTACATGAAAACATGATATGATACTTTTAGTGTAATGTATACATAATGAGAGATGAATGAAACTCATACAACTACACATTTCATATTGAAAAAAACATTTGTAGTGAGACTAGATTGTAACATTTGTCAGAGATAATTTTAGCTTATTGTATCAGCCACTGAAACTAGTTTGGCTTGTTGAGTGTGACGTCTTTGTACCGGCAGCAAACACCAGGAAGTTGCTTGTGCAATTAGATTACTCAAACCCAGCTAAAACAGTTTCATTCAAATCATGTACTAAATTTGTTCTTATAATCTCCTTTCCTTTTTTTTAAGGGTATGTACCAGTGTATGTCTGGTTATACAATTTCCTTCACATTGGTTAACAACCCCCTTGTCATCAGCCAATTTGAATGTGCCAGTCTTTTGTAATGGTTCTGTAAGTCTGTGGTGATGTATAATTCTAAGCAGGATTGAGTCTTAGGTATGGCTGGTTGCTCGGATCTATTTGCTCGAAACTAGCAGTGTTGTGTTTAAGGATTAGTGCAGTTTTGTTCAACCCCTAGTGCTTGTTGTACAACATGTAGAATCAGGATTTATCAGCATACACCTTATGTCATTGTACTAGAGTTATGCATATTACATGAAATAGCCCAAAATGCTACAACAAAAGTTTCTACATTTGCTTAGTCAGGACATTTCACGTCCTTAAACTGACACTCAGATTGTGAGTGCAACTATTAACAAACCAGTGTGGCTGACAGTAATGTTCAGCCAATATGAGGCAAGTGTTAATTTACTGTAAAAACAGAGACAATGTCTGGAAAAGGGATTTCCTGAGGCTTGTGGCCTCGTGTGTTATTATCACTGACCTACATTAGATGCATGCTCCACTTCTTATACACCGTTAAGCGTTATCTCAATTTGTCATCCATGCGTGATACTGTAAACAAGTGGGATTACATTTAAAACAGATGTGTTATAAGAGCATTACATACACATTGAGAAGGTCATACAGTGCTCAGAGAAAACAGAAAACTATAGAGAAAAGAACAAGCAAATGATTATAATTGACAAAAAAATCAAGACATTCATCACATTTCTTGGTTCTAGGTTTTCATATTTGCTTTTTAAGGCCATCATATTTATGAGGAACACCATTATATTACTATAAAAAATAGTTAGAATCCATCTTGACTCAAAGTCACAGAAAATGTAAATTCTGGTCAAACTAATTTGTTAAAATGGCAGTATTCTTAATAGTTGTCTGTCTTATAATCGTAGATGGACCGGAGTGCTGAGGGCAGTTTTCTGGGCATTGCTTCCATGCGCCGGGGTTCTTCTGAGAACAATCTAGATCTCGACCTAAGTGATGGAGGTACAACTATGGGTTTTGAGGTCCAGCGCAGTCGATCATGTTTAGATAACCTCCAGCAGAAGATCCTCAAAGTCACAGAGCAGCTGAAGATTGAGCAGACGGCACGCGATGAGAACGTGGCTGAGTACCTGAAGCTGGTCAATAGCGCTGACAAGCAGCAAATGGGCCGCATCAAGCAGGTATTTGAGAAGAAGAACCAAAAGTCAGCTCAAAACATTGCTCAGATGCAAAAGAAGCTTGAACAGTATCACAAAAAAATGAAAGACAGTGAAATGCAGCACAGCTCGACTCCACATCCACCTATTGTCAAACACAGCACCATTCCTAGGGAGTCCTCCAGAGAGCTATTGAAGGACATTACGGGCAGTGGGCGACACCCAACCATGGACAAAATCAAGACCATAGGACCCGGCGTGTCCCTCTCCCCACCTTTCTTCTTCAGTAAGCCTCGAGAGTTTGCCAACCTCATCAGGAACAAGTTTGGCAGCGCTGACAACATTGCTCACCTCAAGACCTCATCGGACTCTTCCTCCCCTTTGCCCACTGACAGCGCAGGAAAGGGGCTCAGTAGCAGCACCTCCATGGTGGGCAAGCCCAAATATCCCAGCGATGATGAGTGCTCTTCAGGGAGTGCCTCTATTTCAGATAGTAACGGTAACCCGGCAGGGGGAGGTGCCTCAGGGGGACAGATACCTGTGCAGGGCCAAGGCCAGGATCAGCAGTCGGGGGCAGAGGGCCACAGTAAATTGGCTCTGTGTCTGGAGGAAGTTAGGGAGATCAAAGAGGCCCAAAACCAGCTTGAGGAGGATCTAGACGAGTTGAAGGCTCAGTTCAAGAGGGAGTATGACGTCCTCAGTCAAACGCTGCAGGAGGAAAGATACAGGCATGTCATTTTATCTCCATATTTCTTTGCACACAACTGCATGGATTGAAATTTGCTTAGACTCACATTTAGCCATTTGTTGCAGCAGAGTACTTTCATATCTGTTCATTATCTATTCAAATAATGCTGCTTGTTTTACTAGGTACGAGCAACTAGAAGACCAACTAAATGATTTGACAGAGCTTCATCAGCATGAGATGGTTAATCTGAAGCAGGAACTGGCCAGCATTGAGGAAAGGGTGGCTTACCAGGCTCAGGAGCGGGCCAGAGACATACAGGTGCACTTTGTACTCTTTTGTGGTGATTTTATTGAAGGGATATAGAGTTCAAGATGATGGTCAGCATACTAAACAGAGAGGCTGCTAAAGAAGTGCATTATACAGTTTTATAAAACACAAACTGGGACTTCTCGAGTACATATCACATAATCCAGAGCAGCCACTCCTATATTTTCTGTCTATTTACACTCCCAGTGCCCTCTTGTCTCTACTGATGTGTATTAAAATATTTGGGAGCAATTTGAGTAATTATCTGTTAAAATGTCAGGCAATGCCTTGTAGCAAACACTCAGCTCTCTCTGTTTTTCACAGGAAGCCCTAGAGTCATGTCAGACTCGTGTGTCCAAGCTGGAACTACAGCAGCAGCAGCAACAGCAGACCGTTCAGCTGGAGAGCCACGACGCCAGACTCTTACTGGGAAAAACCATCAACATCATGCTGGCCATCATCACCGTCATCCTTGTGTGTGTGTCCACAGCGGCCAAGTTTGCTGCTCCCCTAATGAGGAGTCGGCACCATGTGGTGGCCACCATATTGGGAGTGTGCCTTTTGACCATATTCTGGAAAAACTGGGAGCGTTTACAGTACACCATCGACAGGATGCTACTCCCTGCCTGAAAGCAAGAGCCTACAGCGCACACATGGTTGACTTACTCTGTCAGTTCTCAGAATAGGATTGTCTAAGAGGATTGGTTGTACAATCGTCAGAAGACACAATCATCATGAATTTACGCATTACTGTTTTTAAAGTCCGAATTTTAAGATTTGTTTTCTCAACTAGAACTTGAATGTGTGTAGCTAACAGTTTCATTTTGCCTTTTATAGTAAATATACATTAACAGTATACATTGATATGTGAACCTTGTGATTGAAACTGAAATTTCAATTCAAAGTAAAAGGTGCATTTTACAGTAGATAATACAGCAATGAGGAATTCACAAATTTTTGGTCAATTCAATTTGGTCCAAAGGTACATTTGAGAGATAATTGTACTACTTTGCTCCAGTATATTTTTACTGGTTTGTTCTCCAGTCCCAGCTACTGCAGTGACATTAATATAATAATAATGTCACCCTGTAATGAAGAATCAGACTAAAGCACAGAGGAAATGGGCAGTCTTTTTAAATTATTTTTTTCTTGTACTTTCTGTTGTCCTTTCTGCTGTGTCCTTAGTCACTTTTTTCTCTGTTTACTTTCACTCTTTAAAGTGCAATATATTTGATTTGTAAAAGCACTATTTTAAACATGATTCCTTTTGAAGCAGGCGTTAGACGTCGATGTTTGAGCGGAGTGACAGGGTGTTGCTGGGGGTGAGGGTGTGAGCATATGTCATTAATGTTGGCATGAGAGATCCATAACCACAGAAGCCACTGCTGGGCTCTGATAAGACCAGCTGTCTCCTCTCTCAAGAGCCAAAAATCAATCCAACAGCATTACAGTGCTGCTAGCATGTCCGTATCAACAAGAGCCACTCTTCAGTGCTCACACATATGCACACACACCCAGCCATTACAAAACGATGTGAATGGATCACTTGGCTTTCTTTATTCACATGTCTTATGGCCCGTTAAGTGTTTTGTCTTATTATAATGTAATTAATGTGATTTAGCTGTGAGAGCGATACTGTGATACAAGGCCTTTTGAGGAAAATGCAGTTCCTTTTTACAGCCTTTTATACTCCAATGATGACAGAAGAGCTGCTTTACAGCCTCTAACTAGGAGGATATTCTATGGACTGACCAATTTCATATAAGTCTCATGAACATTGTTAAAGAAGATGTTACATGAAACTACTACAGACACTTTAAATGTTTATCTGCCATAACTAGATATTTGTGTTAATCTTGATGTTTACCTACTGACAGTCTTATATTTTTGTTCTCGTAAGATATTTTAGAAAGTTTTACTTGTGGAACTACAGCCTGGTTTACATTCTTTTATTGCCTCTGTGACCAATCACTCGTATTTCATGCATTAGGTGCCTTTGTCTGTTAAATTAAACCAACCTTTTTAATCAACTTCTGACTGAGATCAGTCTGGATTTCTTTTAAAAGTCTACTGGGTTATGAAATGTGAAAGGCACACAAACCACAGATAACACCACAATGTGCTTTTGTCATTTAAAAAGCCAAACAGGGCATTGAAATCTTTCTTATGATGACCTACATTTAGCAGTGAGTGGAACAACTGCAGTTTTGTCTACCAATGTCCTCATTAATTTTCAAAGCTTAGCGTCAAAAAAGAAAATCCCTTTAAAGCTGCTCTAAAGTTGCTGTCAGTCTAAGTACAAGAAAATTGCCTCTTTTTATCACCACTAGGGGGAGAAGGTGCTTTACTTTTGAAATGAACACGCATCAAAAAACAACTTTCGGACATCTTCAACACAGATCTAGTGTCTCCATCTTTTAAAAATGTAAATAATGACTTCATGAAGTAAATGTAAAATAAATTTGTGATTATTATTAATAGTGGTGAAGATAAGGCACCAGACACATTTACTGTGTTGAGTAGGGCCCTCTGCTGGTGTAGTCTAAAAAGAATAGAACTGAAGCTTCTGTTTTCTACATTTCTGCACTTTATATTGTTTTATGTTGTTACATCTACTGCAATCTAAGTCACGTCTTACTGATGTTTTATTTACATTTCAGGATGAATAATCTGTATTTGGGACAAAAGACTAGTTCCAAAGTCATTTTTAAGTATGTCCAGAAAAATGAAATAGCCAGGGTTAATATTACTGTCACGTGGTAGGCAGTGCGCACTCTGACACGTATCTCCACTTAAACAGCCCATGCATGGTTAAACCCAGATATGGGTCACCTGGCGCAGCGGTGCACACGCTTGACTCTGCGTGACTAGCGCCTGCCTCCGTGTGGAGCAGAGGTGGGCACGATCGACAGAGAGCTGTACTCCTGTACTTTATAAGAGCACAAATTGCAGAAGGAAGAAATGGTGAGACTTGTGTGCACATATGTCATAGTGTTTGTGTGGGAGGACTGGCAGTGTTTTATACATTTGTGGAGTAACTAAAGCCCTCGGGAGGGAGAGAAAATACTCAGATTGGTGTGACATAGACACCCTGGCTAGCACACAAACATACGCACACACTGCCACCCACACAACTACACGCGGAGGCTTAAAATTGGGATTATAAACTATTTTTGTAGGTGTCAATGGCAGGCAGCGTTTTATTTTCCAGTCTCTCTCTTCCTTTGGTTTATTATGTGATCTAAAAAGTGCGCATTTCCCTTTGATGTGCGCTCAGATCCTGTGCGTTTTCCATTCTTCTCTCCCATGTGGCTCTTGAAGCTCGTTGTCCCATTCACTGGGCTCCATAATGAGCTGCTAATTATCCCAGGACCTCGTCAAGTCTCTTTGGGCCAACGCTAAGCCTCCTCCTCACACAGGTTGGCATGGTGACCGCCAAGGATGGGACCTGCATGGAAGAGGACACCAAAGGCACCGCTGCTGCCTCAAAGGGACACTTTACTATTATTAAATCAAAGAAGGGAGCGAGTGCAAAGTGTGTAGGTCCCTGTGTACAACGGGCTGACTATTAGCATTTTTTTTGCATTTTCATTTGTATAAATAAGGAGTTGGGTGCGTTTCTGTCCCTCATTATGTACAAACTTCGATGGGAACATCATGACCCTTCTGGCAATTTCTATACATTTCAGATCCCTGAGCAGCAGAGGGCCCTTCCCATTTCCTGTTTATGGTGTCATGGAAACACACCATGTTCCCTTTCCCTGCTTTTGCACCATGACATAAAAATATAGCCTACTCTGGATATAGCCACAGTGTCAAACATCAACAGACACTAATCTTAGGCTGTGAGGCTGCAGAGTCTGTGCCCAGAATTAGAAGTCCTTATGACGAACGCAGGAAAACAGACAGTAAAATATTACAAATTTATGGACACATTTATCATCAAGGCCTTGGTGTAAATCAGGTTTAAAATGCCCTAATTCAAAGGCACCTCCAATTTCCTTTAGTTGCTAAGCAACCATAGAGCAGCCTGCGATGCTCTGAGTTAAAGACTGCTGGTGTAAAATGGATTGTGGGGTGAATCAGTACGTTTTATACCGAGGTTCCATTACATGACCAGCTGACAGTGACAATGATACAGTGTCACTGGAGAGTAATTACCCACTCTGCTGTATCCGCGAGCAAATGATGTCAACTCCAGTAAAGCTTGTGCAATATGACCACTGGACAAGCATTTAAACATTATTATTATCACTGTTTGATTTGAGACATGTAAAACCTCTAAAATATAACTATATATATAATATATAATATAATAAGAAGCTAGTTTCTGAGTGCTTATTTATTATATTTATAGCTTTTCGTTATTGTACTAAACATGTAGATATTAGATTAAAATTTTTAAAATAGCACTACTGCATCTACTGTATTAATGTTAAACCAGGAACCCTTTGCGAGACAGTATGGATGCAGTATAAGACACATTCTATTTTTTACTATGAATTGATAATAAAACTTAAACTCACAGCAAAATGTCTCACAGTAGGCTTGGAGTCTTTGATCCACTCATCCTCTTTGTTAACCACAGACTCATTAGGTTTGTTTATTTCCTTTGATCATTTGTACTATTGCAGGCATTTGAAGCTCTGCTACTATTAGCTATTCCACTGCTTAAATTTGACAAATTCATTCATCTCTTTTTTTGCGTAAGACACCCATTCGAACGTTCACAGTAGACTCAGAATCACTTTGAACATGCATAGTAAATATTGGAGGAGTCATTGGTCTTTTGTGTGTTTTGTGTGAGTGCGTTTGTGCTCCATGTCAGTCACAGAGATACATTCCTGAGGACTGTTCTATAGCTGTGGGCGCCTTGTGTACGACTTGTTGAATGTGGACAAAACAAAGAGTGCAGTATGAGAGGAGGTGGAGACAGAGATTCCCTGAGTATGACCTCACACTCTGAGTGACTTCTCTCTGTTATCGAACAAACAGCTCATCTCTGACACACTCCCACTGCATGGTGCCCAAACCACGGTCCGGTGGCGCTTGGAAACAGAGACATTTCCTTCTGCCTGTTTCAGTGAGCCAAAAAAAAAAGAATGATTGTCAGAAAATTTCCCTCAGAACAGCATGCAACAGTTGGCAAAGACTATCTGAGCTCATGTGATCTTTCCCCAGGCATCATGCCCATCTGATTAGAACAAATACTAAGAATTATTCCCTTATGTGATGCTATCTGCATTCTTTGTCTGCTCTGTGACCAGCCTCATGTCACACAATGGCAGGTGGATTGTAGCCAGACATTGTCAGCTCATTATCAGCACCTTGTCAGCCGAGTCACTCTCACAGCTCGTCCTATCTTCATGTAATTGTGTGTGTGTGTGTGTATCACAACTTTACCTTGCCTAAGTGCACAGTTGACAGCAGTCTGGGGATTACAACCACTTGAGGCCCACAGTGAAGAAAGAACAAGGAATCAATCTTTTTAATGTGGTAGACAACAAGATGTGATTCAATCTTGTTGTCTTGTACCTCTTACAAATCTCTCGCTCTTTTAAACAGGTCCTCGCTGAAACAAACTGCATCTCAGACTTACTATTTCCGTCGCACAAACTTCCGTTTTCATACGTTTCCTCTTTCAGATACAGCCAGTTTCCATATGAAAATGTGTGTGACCATATTGTTTGTGTGTGTCTGCAGTGCACTTCCTGGTCTCTGACAGTGCTGTGATAGGAATATCCTCTTGCTGGGCCAGCAAACTCTTAAACCTGGCCCCCCTTTCCTCAAACAACACATTTTTTTGCTGCTGAAAGTTGCCAGATGTGCAACAACCGAACGACACATGAGGTGAGAGACACACAAAATATGAGATTGTTGTGATGAAAATGGATGGAGGTGTGTGTTGCTGTTTATAGCTGAAGAATCACTGTTCATTAGCAGTAAACAGAGAGAAGAGGAGTCAGCTTAGGGGAGGGGGAGGAAACGAACAATAGAGGGGAAGTGATCAGTAATCTGCAACAGCCTGTCTGGATCTCATTATGGGCAAATTCATTCGGCCTAGAGGTTGGAGAGTGCCCTAGAAAGAGTGAAAGAATCGGTGAGACAAAAAGGCATGTGATGCATTCGTTTTTTGTTCCAGTAATCTCTTGACCTTGTCCTGAAAAGCAGTTATTGATTTTGGCAATGGACGGATAACCTGCCAAAGATCTTCCACCTTCTCAAATGTGTGCTAATGGATGTCTGGATTCAATATCTTCAGTTTCCATGAGCTTTAAACTCATGATAAAACATAAATAGACAGATGGCAGCAGAAGGCATTGTCATTCACTGGAGATGTACTGCCAATGTTTTCATATTACTGGATCTAGGTATGCTTCATAAGGATTCTTACAACACCAAATGGAACTCTAATTATTAATAAGGTGTGATATTTCCACTTCAAGGTTTGCAAACACATTGATACATGAGCCATCGTGTTTACTACTAGTCTGGAGGTTCATGAACTCGCCAACCACCTACAATGTTTTCATATACAAGAACGCACTTATGCAAATCTATCAGAGCTTTTTATATATATATATAAATTTGCACAGATCACAGCAGAGCAAGTATATAACCACAACTATGTAACATATGTTTCAAATACGCTTTATTTTGTCCCTAAAAGCTTCACTGGAAGAAAAGTGTATTATTCCGTGAATAAAATGTAAAGCTTTTATTGCTATGTTTTATTCGCAGTTTTTCTAATCATTTATTGTAAAGGGAAACTGAAGATGATATCACAGGCCACCTTGGATTGCACTGTGGTGTTGCAGTTAAAATGTTAATGGTCTCATCTTAGATTTAGACACATTTTACTTAATGTGGTCTTGGAGTGCCAGCAAACTGAACAACTTGTCAAAGAGAAATAAAGAAGTGGCATGTAACTTCTTAAAATTTGTACCAACTAAGGACTTGGTCTTAGTTATATAGTAGTTATATAGTTATATAGTAGTCTGTTTGGTGAGCCATGCACACTGTGTTGATGACTGAGGGGCTATTCTTTTTTTACATTTAAGGGAAAGGTCAAAATGACTTTTGGGCTACATGTATCCTGTTGTAAATGTTGTGTAGTGTCGAGCAGTGTTTAAACCGAAGCTGTTCCCAGGCATCTGCTTCTCTTGACTTTGTCTCAGTTAGTCTGCTCTTAACTACAGCACTTACTATACAGTTTAATAACAAGTTTAGAACATTATCTCATTATTACAGTCCCTATAGCTACATTTATCGCATTTACCGTACATGAAGGGACACAGAAAGGTGACTAAGTTAAAAACACCGAGGCAGATCGTGAGTGAGACACTGCGAGTGAGCGCGAGGAGAGAGAGGCGGGACAGAGGGAGGTCTGTGCAGCTCTCGTCTGGAAAACAGCATCTCTCCCTGCACTGTGCTCCTCCCCTCGTCCCTCTCGGCATCTCTCCCACGCTCTGGAGCTCAGCCTTCAGCTCCCCGGACCCTCCCCAATTCTCCTGAGGTACAGCCTGCGTTCCTGCGTGTGTGGATGTCCTTGCACTGAATCCTGCTCGTGTATGTGTGTGTGTGAGAGAGAGACAGGAGTGTGCTGTGTACTTTGGTGTGTGTTTGTGTCTCTTTCTCACTCCCCCCTGCAGCTGAGGTGGGTGTGTGGAGCCCGTGACCCTCGATCGCCCACTCTCTGTGTGTGTGTGTGTGTGTGTTTCTCCCTGTTCACTGCAGCTTCTGGGGGCTATGGATGGACTGCGTTTACCTCCACTGATCGAGGAGGCTCTGGACTCTACAGGTCGGTGTAAGCGCTCTCATGTTTATCATACCGCTTCCTATTTTTAGCCCACACTACGGCTCTGATATGATCACTGGAGGGTTTATCTGCGCTGAGGAAGACTCTTAAAGTGAGGGATGGGAGGAGAGTGGTGGTCAGGTGGCAGGAGGAGGTGGGTAGCTCACTGTTGGAGCGTCTGTGTTAGAAGCTGACAGACGAGTGGGCATTACTGTCAGCTATGGCATCTGTGAGCATTTGATGGAGGCTGCACACTGCCAGGTAATGGATGGATGGCTGCCAGATGCACAGAATAATGTAGCTATTAGCAGTCTATGCTGTTTTGATTTTGTGATGAGTTGCATATGATGGGCCTTAATGGATTCAGTACAGAGTTGTTTTATACTTTGTAGTTGGAGGATGACGTTGCATGTTGAGTTAATGATTAGTAACATCTGTGGCATGCATTTGTTATTTGTTGAAATGTTTGGCCTTATACATAATCAGTACTGTGTTGAGTCAAGAATGTGAGGAATGTTTTCTTCTTTTTGTGTCTCTTGGACTCAGCGAGGAAGAAGCTCTGAGCAGAATGTGTTTTGAAAGGGTGTGCTCACTCATATACTGCTAGGAGGATGTTTATTGGCGTAGAGGGACTGTGAGAGCACCGAGGGTCAGCAGCCCTTTGACCATGTGCAGGTTGCCAGAACGGGACTTCCTGTTCCTGTCCAGCTCTGTCCTAAAATTGAACTTTCGAGCACATTTACTAAAGTTTTAAATCCAGATGTTTTCCCTTTCTAACTTGTATTCCCTTCAATGACCATCATGACATGCATACTGTCTCAGGAGGCATTCTTCCTTCCCAACAAGCTAGTTCCTGTTGTCTTAACTCCAGGGAGCTCTTTTCTTTCATCACAGCCTTGGGCACAAAATCCTTAGCCCAGTGATGGAAGTGTCTGGCTTAATGTAGTGTGAACCCTGACTATTTGATTGCCCATAACAAGAATAGACATACAGGACAGAGAGGGAAAAGTGGATTGAGCGGCAGCTAGTATTAACTCTCTGTGAATTACATACACTCAGGGATCTAAATGGATTAAAGAGAATTGGTTGTGTCCTGGCTGAGGTCAGGTCTGGCGAGACAGCACTCTGAGCTGTTAAAAATGGTGGTTAGGTTTCAGGCTTTTTACTCTAACTGGTAAAAATCCTTTAGAAACTTTTGTCTTACATTGATCTGCAGGAGATACAGATGCTCTCACACAGACACTTTCCCCCTCAGGATCAATACAATAGCACAGCGCAATTTGTCATTACTTAACAGTCTGTGTCTTACAATCGGTCACCATATTGTTAGTCCTACCAGCAAAAGCCACTAAACATCAGTATTCTCATCTTTTTTCTCTGTTTTGCCACTCTCCGGTTTCAACGCCCACACACATACCCAAGTGCATGCAGAAACTCTTAAACCTTGGCACCTGCCTACATACATATCTCTTGTGTCCTCTCCTCTTTCTCACCCACCCCTCACTGTTGTGCCCTCATCCGGTAACATCCACATCAACAGTGATACTCCCAGTGGGAACAAAGCTTTTCTAAGTCCGATGAACTAATACACAGAAAAGTTGCTTTCTCACATTAACTTGGTAGATCTTAAAAGAAGCCAATTACGGGACAAAATGTGGACAAATTGTGCGTGTTTTCACCCTTTGGCATGTTCCCTCTCTTTGCCTGTAGTGAAACATGTGTCCTTGCCCCACCCCCAGACTTCATTGTAAAACAGGCAGTGGGGGGCACTCTGTGGGTACCTGACAAACACAGAGCGCCATATGCCTCTGTGTTCTCATTGGGCACTTGCAGACTGGAACAATCCTTAAGCCCGGTCTGAAAAAGAGAGCTGGGTGAACTCAAGCTCTCTTCTGCACATTATTCTATGTACTTTCCAACTTTTCTTCCCTTCACTGTACACATAGCATTGCCAACCTATCATTAGCACCCCCTCTCCCTGAGAGCCTTTATCCTTTCTGGATTTGGCAGCTACGTAGCGAACTGTGCTCTTTCATATTTGCTCTGTGATTTAGAGATGTAAAAGCTTTCAGGTTAGAAGCACTGATTTGTAATCAAATAGATTACTACCACATCACCTGTTCTCATGCGTTGTTGCTATTCATATCTACTAATGAAATCGCTGCATAGACACACTTTCCCACAGAAACACTTTTCCTAAATCAATCACCTACAGGATGTGCACACTGACACAGTTTTTCTGCATGCTCATCTAATGAGGCCAAATTATAGCACTTTCTGCAATGCATCTCAGTGGCATTGACCCACTTTCTCTTATTTCCCTTTCAAAATGCAAACATGGATTTTCCATTTCAGCTACAGAGCGGCTCATTAACTCAAACCCTACTCTTAGGTGCTAGTGGTCGCTGTTTCTTTTGTTCTCCTATCATTCAGCTGTTGTTCTGCACTATCCCTGGAGCTTTGATATAACAGAGGGATGAATACACTCTTATTACCTCATGAGACTTAAGTAACTGGAGCCTCAAATATCAGCTAATTTAAGGGTGACCTCATATGTATGGGGTTCAAGAAGGAGGCCATCTGATAACACCACTTGGGTGGCTGTCTGTGGGGACAAGCTAGCCACAGGCAGAAGGTTTCCATAGCTGGCAAAACAGTGGACAACAGTGGACTTCCATTTTGGAGATTGGCTGCGCAATTGTTACCATGGAGATAACAAAAGTGTATGTCTACCTTATTTCAGGGCAGAGGTCTTAGAAGATGTTGTAGGGCTCTCTGAAAGCCAGACAAAAAACAAACTAACTAATGGATTGTTTCCTATTAACTATTACTATTACTACTAACTATTATTTTTCCATAAGATACATGTCCTCAAAACCATTGAAAATTTCAAAGTCATTCTAAAGCTAAATTCTAAATCTCAACTTCAAGGTTAATTCATACACTTTGAGCAATTTAAATTGATCAATACACCAAACACATACATGTCTTTGGACAAAGTAAATAAGCTACAGTTTCCAGAGATAGCCCACGGGACCCTGGAGGACATAAAGACTGCACATAGAAAGACTGTCACTGAGCTGGCCTCGACTGTCTTGCTGTGAGGCTGAAGTGTTAACCACTCTGCCAGTAAGCACCACTCAATAAATGCATAAATATGAATAGTGAGGGAAAATGTCTAGGAGTTATTGATTTAAAGTTTGAGGTCAGGTTTTAATGTACACTTTAGCTGATTTAAATGAAATACATGGGTTTCTTGTTCACAAACATCACCCGATGCACTCACTGCGGGGCCAAAGGGGACCATGATAATTATGATTGGCCTCCTAAAATACCTCCCCTTACCTCACTTCTAGTCTTTACCAACACTCTTTTTCTGACTCTTCTTCCCTGCTCTGTGCCCTCTGATGCTGGGAATGTGCCATAGCGAAGGAAAAAGCTACACCATCAGCGCTGGGCTGGCTTCAAAGCTGGGGTAGGAGGGGGTGGTGTGCATTATGCATGGACTCCCATACAGCTGCACAAATCTATGGCATATATTCACATACTGCTCGGAACATGTATATAGAGCAGAAGTGAGTACATCATGTAGCTGCTTGAACTATGTACTACAACACTAGTAGACAGGTACAATATTTATAATATGCATATGTTTGTTGAAGACACAAACAGACAACCTGCACTTAAAAACAACACCTGTCTGTTACACTACGCCTCCAGCTCTGGTTTCAGTGAGCCGTCACTCCTTTTCACACTTGATTTCACTCCAGATGTTCCTTTTCAACACAGTAAAATTAGATTGGATGGATCTAGCAGACACAGTGAAGGCTCTCTTACTTTGTAGAGACATTAAAATGCATTGTTCATCTTTTTTAAATTCACACAGGCCTTGATTTCATTATTTGAAAATTGTAGATGGAGATGAGATAAAAGACTTGGGGGCACCTTTTCTTGTGCAGAATTAACATTCTCATCTGTCATAGGTATTGTATCACAGGGTAAAATTAGGTTTTGGTGGCTTTCTACTCTAAATATATCTGAAACTCTCAAGATGCAGCATCAGATTTGTTGATGGCTTTTCTCCGTTGCCAAAACAAGACTGTGCCCCATATTTATGCTGTCTTTTCAAAATCCACTCCTCAATTTAGCAAAGTGCAAATTTCATCTCTGTCCATATTCCATTACTGAACACCCGATCAGAGGCCAAACAAAGGCCCTGTGTTGTCACATTAATGTTTAAATTTAATCTCAGACAGCTCTTCTTTCTGCTTGTTGGCTCCTTTCTAAAGCAGAACAAGGCTTACTCTGACATTCTCAATGTGTTTTGCTGCAATGTGATTACGAAGGAATGTGCTGTGGCCAGATAAAGCCATCCTCTCCCTGGAGCTGTAACGCTGCTCCTGAGATGACTCCCCTTGCCCGTACCCCTCTCTTGTATATGCATGAAGCATCCATATCTAATGTAATCCAGCTTGCGTAAGACACCAGCAAGGATCTTGGCACGCAGCGGAGTGATCGCAGGTGTCACCACAGCTGATTGGACGGCACAATGTGGTTGACATTCACTCGCAAGGTGAAGATGATAAATGTTTTTGAAAACAAGCGTCTGGGTAAAGTGAGCAGACTGATGAGAAACCTGAAGAAATGGCAGCTCCTCGTGTTGTGGATTTTCAGGAGTTGATTGGCAAAGAATAATATTTTGAATTTTCAATCTCAAGAGGAAATGGAAGAGTTTTCTTTCACACCATATGGTCCACAGTTACCAGATTTTCTCAAGAAAATGTTCCCATACTTGCATACTTCAGATAAACATGATCCTATTAGTGGGTGGGTGGACAACTACTAACTTTCACAACAATATAACAGTTACTCTTATGTTCAAAACTTAAAACACGGACAGTGGAAGAATATGCATTGTGTGATCAGTAGGAAATCAAGGGTAGCTCTATGAAACCTGGCTTTCATTAAGTCCCAAAACAGGTTATGTTTACTCTGAACAATTATGTGCATATTACACACTATAAGACAAACTACACAAAGTCTGTGGTTAGATTTTCTAAAATGTGTTTCATTTCTCACAGTAGATTTACAGCTTAGTAGCCATTAGCATCACTAGCTACATGACTAAGCCTAAACTAACTTCTGCTACATCTCTGTGTGTAAGTGTATTTGCTTAAACTGAACATGGTTAGAATTGGTCTGTTGCAGCAAAATACCTATGTTATTGTGTGTTTTTATTCCCTCTATCGAGACTCATTATGTTACCTGATTACATCATAATGTAAGAGTAACAAAATCATTCATACTTCTTCTAGTTTTTAGTTTGGTGACATTTTACTTGAACCCCAAACAGAAATGTATTTTTTCTGTCTCTTGTGTGTTTTGGCAGTAGTTTGCCATTGTTTCTGTTCATTCAGTTGTAACCATGGCCCTATTCACGTTACAACTCCCTCAGTGTTTTCTCCTTTAAGCTTGTAGGATTTGAATGTGAGTGATATTCAGTGTGAGGCAGTGCGTCTCTTGATGGTCTTTAGCTGCCGCTGGGCATACAAGCAGCACAGTCCCTGCCACACGGCACTTCTTTATGACTAACTCATTACACCAGCATCAAAGTTTAATGACAAAATAGCCTTGTGCTTATGAAACCTCTCTCATGCCTCTCAGGGTTTGCTTTGTTTAAATTAACATTATTATAAGACCAAAAGAAAGAAAGAAATGACTGTGTTATATCCGGGAAAAGTGGGGAACAATGAAGCAGAGAAATAATTACCACAAGGAATGTAAGCATCCCCTGAGCAAAGATTACACTTGTGAGCATCACTCTTAATTAGCTCGATCTTTAGTTAATGCTTGGCTCGGTCCCCTGCTGCACCTTTTTCTCTCTCGTCACATCTTATCGCTTCCTTGTCTCCGCTGCACTCTCATCACTCTAAGTACACTTGTATCTAAGGCCAACTGTAATTTTGTGGCACTTAGATAAAGATTAACATAATTTGTGATGATACGGGTTGATTTGAGATAGACTTGACCCATAAGAGCATGTGATTGGGATTAAACACTGGGATACAAGCACTGTTTCTTGACTATGCTTAAGGAGGCCTCTCCTGCCTCATGGCAAATCTCTGACTAATGGCAAAAGTGCGTTCATCCCAGTGAAAGGGAAATTTGATGTTAAATAGCTCTGCAGCAAGTGACGTCTTTCACTTAGTTTTCTGACCTATCCTCCCAGCTCTTGTGTTGTCATGTCAGATTTATTCCTATAGGTGTACAGTGACCGGGATTACAGCTTTCTACAAATGTGCACAACAAAAAGTCATCAATTTCACAAGAGACAATGTGCTGCAATTGTGTTTTGTCATATCCCTCTTACGGTGAATAGTAGCTCATGTTTTTATGGCCTCTGAGGTGCATTGCTGAGTGGTGAGTCATATGATTGCCTCAGCACAGTGGCCCACCTCCTCCCATTCTCTCTGAGTACTTTGCCCGGTTAATGCACTCCACCTACTGGTCATAAATGGAACATTTGTGAAGACTTGGGACATTAGAAATAAGACAGTAACGATCAGCTTTTTGCAAACTGCATGATTAATGCCTAATGAACATTTTAAGTATAAATGTAAACTTGTGCATGTAAACTAGGGCACTAAAACTGAATAAAATCTGCAGCTACATTTGATTTGCATTGGGACAGTGTGTGACTTCAGTATGATTTTAATCACAAGATGGTGCTGTTGATTCAAAACAACCACAGTGCTGAAGCATGGCTGAATTAAGTTGATAACAGAAAGTTTTTCATCCTGTAAACCTCTCTCTTAAACATCCCTTTGATCATTGTCTGTCAGATGACTCGTGTGATCTGAAAGCAGAGAGCAGCCCCACCATGGACAATGAGATGACCGCCAAAGAGAGAGGGGTATTAGAGGACAACGAGAAGGAGCAAATGGAGCGGGAGCGAGGCCAGGATGAGGAGGGGGA
Source organism: Rhyacichthys aspro (assembly GCA_036850595.1). Lineage (NCBI taxonomy): Eukaryota > Metazoa > Chordata > Actinopteri > Gobiiformes > Rhyacichthyidae > Rhyacichthys > Rhyacichthys aspro. Next base: position 15,644,899 of record CM072153.1, read on the forward strand.
TGAGAAGAAGCTGACGGAGGAGCAGGAGCTGGAGGAACTCAGGGCTCAAGTGGTACAACTGCTGCTGGAGCTGGACGAGGCCCGAGAGACGTCCAACAAGCACCAGGAGAGCTTCCACGAGCTGCAAGGTGAGGCCCCTGTTGTCATATACTCTAGGCTCATGATTAAGGTTTGTGTAGGGAAACAGATGGGATGAGAAACAGACGGCAACTAACCTTGAGCCTTGAGACGTCAATGCTGTATCTCAATCGGCTTTTCCCATTTAAAAAACAAACAAAAAAAACCCCCTCAAAATATTCTTCCGATGATCCATTTGAGTCAGCTCAGTTGTGGTTGAATCTCAAAATTCTGTCTTCCCATGATTGTTTTTATTAATATCAATGGCCCTGTATGTGTCTACACTTTTTATTCAATTCTATTCAATATAAAAGAAAAGAGAGAGACAAAAGCGTCAGATGTATTTAAGACACAAGCTCAGGGCCGTATAGGATCTAATTACGTGTGGTGACTGGTCCCGGGGACACACTTTGGACTAAAGGTATGTGTTGACATGTTGCTTTATTTGTTAAAATTCTGAATTGTTTGAAAAGTTATGTTTTGTACTCCAGGGTAGTCTTCTCTTTTCAATATTTGTCAAAATATTGCTGCAGGAAGGTTTTTATTTCCATGTTGTGTATTTTTGTCTGTTCATGTCATCTGAACCAAAACAACAATTGCCAAAAGAATAAACACAACGCACTGCCAGAAGCAGATGCAGAAGCAAATATAGCTTACATGCAAAACACTTATGTCCTATCGTCGGCTAAAGTTCAGTTCTGTTCCAAAGTGTGTAATAAACTGGGCAGACATCACCTGTTGTGTAAATGTTTATACGCGGCCGGTGACATGGTCTCTTCCTCACAGCCGCTAAATGGAGCGTCACATCATATCTTAGAAATGATGAGCTTAATGTTCAGGGACAGTGAGTAAGGCCTTGGGTATGAAGCTGCAGTGAACAGTGTGTGTCATACTAGAAGACATGGCGTGGTGAGCTCAGTTGTTTGTCTGGCTGCGTCGGAGGCATTCCTCAGACAACTGCGCACATGCCAAGAGAAGCTTCCAGACCGAGGGCCCTAAAGCACCAACGGTCACTACGAGTGGTCCGCTCCCAGTGGGTAATGTCAGCTGTTCAGGTTACAACTGCTGGGATCTCGAGGGACATGACTGGCTTTTATTAGATTGTCCTATATGTTCAAATGTAATCTTATTTAGGGCCTTATGACATATGACATGCGTACAACCTATTTATGAACTATACACAGATTCAGGGCCATATCATATAATCTTATCAGTGATTTATTTTGAAGGAGCCAGTCTTTTGATCCTCTCGACATATTGACAGAGCCTTATTTATATTTAGCTCCATTTTATTAGTATTTTTTATTTACTGCACATGTCCAAACAGCTCTATAAAGAGAAAGGATGGAACAAAAACACACTGTAGTAAGTAAAGAAGTCGATTGCCCGTATGTGGCGGTCAAACAAGTAAAAAATTAAAAAAACATACTTTTTAGCATATTCATATTTGTTTATGCTGTTGTTGTTTCTGTCTGTTTTCATTATGACATTTCTCAAAATATTTTTATACATACTGTCGCAATCAATTATATCTAGGAGCTGGATGAAAATGCTATTTCCATGAAAATTTAATTTAACGTAATCCAAATTAGTGAAGTGCTACTGGCGTTTGAGGCGGTGGACCTTAAGACGACACAATAGGACAACCCCATAAACTGACATCTGCTGCAACTAATGACATCAAACCACAAAAAACAAACTCATCCTAAGGGGCTTTGGCATTTTACTTCCAAAACAGGTCATTAGGGGACTCAGAAAAAAAAGCCCTCTAGTCTTGGCTTCACACAAATCCTCACAGAGATACCAAACTGCTTGTGTCATTCATGTCTGCTTCAAGGTTGAACTGCTTATCAAATTGTCATCTTTCCACCGGTCGACTGAACTGACATTTTTTCCTCTTATCTCTCCGTACCCATGGCTCTGTCCGTCAGGTCTGCTGGAAGATGAACGTCTGGCGAGTGCCCATCAGGCTGAGGCCTTCACGCGCCACATTCAGAATCTACAAGGTAACAGCACAGTCTAAAAGCTCATTATAGCCACCCTTTAATGAAATATGCACAATAGGTCTTTCATGATGCTTATGTATAGATTCTGTTAACTGCTACATGTTTCATTTTGCAATCACAGTACAAATTAGATGATAGTTATCTCTTATACTTATGTCTTAATCAGTTGCTCATTACACAGATAAAAAGCTAAGATCAAAGACCTTCCTAATCCCTGTACACTATATAACAAAGACCCACGCTGTTACTGCATATAAAAGGAAACTATAAGAAAAAAATGTGCATATTCTCAACCCAAGAGATTTCCAAACCTGACTCAAAACATTAAAAGAAGAAGAAGAGAATACAGCCTTGAATTTTAAGCGTTAGTGCTATTTTTCAGGAGGGGCACTGCTTGACACAACCAGCCCAATATGACGTCTTAAATGTTTGGAAAAGATATGAATATTTCATTACTGTTGATATTTTATGGAGTGAAGGAGATCTTCCTTCTCTGAAATGTCTGTTACAATGAGTTACATCAGCTTTATTCAAACAGCGCCCACTCATGCAATACATACAACACCCACTAAGGCAAACACTGTTGCAAAACGTTAGGTGAACACACATCTGTGGTCTCTCCTACATGTCCTCTTCGAGACTGACTGTCCTCCTTTTACCTGTAGCCCAGCTGAGGTCCGTGCAGGAGGAGATGAACAGCCTGGACGAGGAGAAGGAGAGCGAACTGGCCGAGGCGCAGGAGGAGCTCCGGGCCGCTCAGGAGGAGGTAGTGCTGCTGCAACAGGCGGCGGAGGAGGCCGCGGCCGAGAGGGAGAACGACATCGCGAGCCTCCAAGAGGAGCTGTGCCGACGCAGGGCCGAGCTGCAGCGCCTCAGCGAGGAGACCCAGGCGTACGAGCTGGAGATCACCACGCTCCGGGCCGAGATCAACATGAAGAGTCAACGCAGAGAGGCAGAGAGGAGAGAGGGTGAGGAGCAGGGCCTCAACAGAGCTCATCCACTAAATAGTCACAATGTGTAAAATGTCCCTCCAATATACAGGCAATATATACTGCAACAAAACAGACATGGGAAAAGCATTAAATATAACCTAAATGCAGTGTTGAGGGAAGAGACGGTATGTATAATACGCTCTACATTTAGAATAGCCTTGTTCTATTCTCAGTATTGATGTTTATACATGTAGTCATTAGATCTCAATGCTGTATTCAGGACCACTGCATTTGTGGGGATCACAGAAGGCATGGGGGAGCATACATATCAGTGCAAACAAGACAGCCGAGAAAAAAAATCACTCCTGTCAAAGCAAATGCAAAGTGACTATTATTGTATTTACAGCCTCAAAGCCTGCAACCCATCACTAACACAAAGAAAAACAACCGAGGCTTTGTGTCTAATTACGAAAACAAAGCATGATGTTGTGGACTGCGCTCACGTCGTGTCAGCCTCTCCGTCTCCAGCCCATAAATCATTCATCCACTGTAATGAATATTACATATTACAAATATGATTGCAGTGAGTTGCAAAGGGCGTGGTGTGTTTGTTTGTGCCCTGTGTGTCTTAATCTACATTTAAGATACCAGAGCTGTGAAGTCATGAGGGGGAGGGACACTTCCAAACTGCATGATATCAGCACAGCCCACTGCGGCCTGATTGTAGAAAGGCTATTTTATTTGTTACATATTGCAGAAGATAGATTATATATACCTGCTTTCTCATTGTTTTGTCTACTTGTTTATGTAGGTGATGTGGACTTGCTAAAGGAAGAGTGCCGTATGCTCAAAGAGGAGTGTCAGACCCTGAAGGAGGACAACAGACGGCTCTCTGAGAAACTACAGCTGCTGCAGAGACAGAGGACATGGTGAGAGGTCAATGGCTGCTCACTCATCACATGTTTACAGGGTCAGCTGGAGGGGAGACCCCTCGTAACAGTCCAGTGCCATCACATCAACACACTACTAACCACCTGTTTGAGCCAGTCGCACAAAAAACATTAGTCCTGTGATTAATGAGAATATTTAAAAAATTAATCATTGACCTTGGAAACAGCTGATGACAAAACAGTCGCTCCATGAGGTCCATTTATAAGCTTTTTTTTTCTTTATTAGCAGATGGTGAACTAAGTAGTCTCCATCTGTGTGGGAAGATGGTGTGATGTGATCAGAAGAGAAGGTTTTAAAATATATGTTCGTTTTTGGAAGAGAAGGAAAACAGAGAAAGCAGTAAGGACAACATGAGTGGTACTAGACTGTTTATCAATAGAAAAATATAAAAAAGTAACTACAGATAGGAAAATCAAGGCAGTCGGATGGATGGCTCTTATTCTAACTAGAAGTGTGTAGTGTCCCCAGAGTCTATGCTCCACTGACTAACACTGACTAATTGAACAAGCTGACTTCTCTCACCCATTTTGTTCCCCTCTTGACCAGTATTCTTGTGACTGACCTTGCAGCTCCAGTGTGTACCTGTCACTAAAGGAGGAGGACAGCAGCGACTCCACAGAGAGCAAAGGCATGGACGGCCCTGACGAGGTTATGACAGAGAGCTACATGACCATGGCCCGCTCAGAGAACTGTCACCTGGTGGACGCCTCCATCCAGAAGAACATTTCATTCGACGGGAAGCCTGCGACACCGACCAGCTGGAACGGGGGCATGGGTGAGATATTCTCTCTGAGGGACCAGCTCAAACAGGCTGAGGAGAAAGCGCTGCAGGTTCAGAGAGAGGTATGCTGTTTAGTAATCTCCTGGGTGGAAATAACACATACATATGAATTAGACGTAAGGGCACTGAGACATGCTGGTGACCTGTGTCCTCAGTGTGACAGTCTGAAGATGGAGCTGAAGGAGCTGCAGGATCTGTATGACAACAGTCAGAGGGAGAGAGCAGAGCTGGAGGAGGAGCTCCAACGCTGCAAGGCCGAGCTGGAGAAGCTGTCCGGAGGGGCTCAGGTAGGGCAGCCACTGGCCAACACGGCTCACTGTTGTAAGTGTGGTAAAAACACATTTTCAGAACATTTACTGAAGGGAGATTTTTTTGTAGCATAGTTAACATCGCTAATTTTCTTGTTTTAATTTAAACCGTAGTCACTGCAGATTTTACATGCAACCTCAACACTTCATGTCAAGTTCAAGTTTCTGCTTCACCTCAGTTTAATAAAGGTTTTAATAAAGAGCATTAGCAGGAATACATGATATCGTTGGACTTTCTGCATTCGGCTTTGAAAGGCAATGTCTTAGCATCAGAACACATCAAATCTGTATTCATGAGCACAATTATAATTTTGTTAGTGTTCAGGGGGGTCATGTTGTTTCTCAGTATATTTTCAATTTGCTTTTTTGCATTGTTCAGGCAGGACACGTCATGCCAGGTCCTGATCTTTGCTCTATTAAACACAATCCTGTGAACAAAGAGATGGATATTCACACCAATTAATAATGGATCTACAATATTTGTTTAAAGCCAACAGTCCTGAACATATGGTGCCTGTCTGAACTAATGCAAAGTTCTGTTTGTTTGGTGAAAAATAAATAAATAAAGATATAATCTGTTCTTTGCACACACGCTGTCACATGACACATGTCACACATCACTGCTGTATCTGTGTCTGTTGAACCTGTTTTGTGTCTGTCTTAATCTACCACTGTGGCACTATATGCTGTGATATGAAGTGACGCAGCCTGTCAGTTCATATCACTATATATTCGTGCCCTGACCTGGACAGTATTCCCTCAGTGTGTCTGTGTCTGAACCCTCTATAGGAGCAGAAACTTACAATGCCTATTTTCAAGTTGGAGGTTAGACCTATGCCATTTTACAAGGAATTAATACAATTATTAACAAGAAATAGGCATTCAAAAACCGAATTATGCTCTTTCTTGGAAAATTCATAAGCTTTGGTCCCATGTAGTTTAGTAAAAATAACTTGTCTTTTGTCTCCATGAGATGTTTTTGTGTTGTCAAACTGTCTACCCGTGCCTGTCTCTGACTGTCCTTGTTCTCTGAATGTCCATGACCCCTCAGCCTGTATGACGACTAACACTCGAACAATTACAATTCAACTATAAAATGAGGATAGAGAGACAAATATCACACTATGTTAACATCTTTTTCATTTTGTTTTTACACCACTTAGTCATATTCATTTGACTTGTCTGTTGCAATTGTATTATGCCCTGTTTTTTTCTCTGTGATATATTTTATCCATCAACCCCTTCCCCTATTCAAACACATCATAGTCACTTCTCCTTTTTTAATTTGTGGTTGCTGCCAAATCTATTTGTGTTATTTATTTGCATATACCTGGAGCCATCCTTTCATTCATCCCCTTCATTCCCATCGTCCTTGTGTTTGTGTTCCCTCCTCAGAGACTCATCCATGCGTCTGAGCACCCTGTTCTCTCCATCCCCTTCATAGGAATGATTGTAATAGTGGCTGTGGTCTGGTGCTGGTTGTCGGAGCTGGCGTCCCAGAGAGCAAGGTATGGGAGGAGCCCACTTCTACCTCATGCCTCACACACACAGAGGAAAAGTCTGCTTAGCTAAATGGCCCATTATACTCCGGTGGTAACAAGCCATGCAAACTCTCTACTCAAATACTTCAGAAATGCAAAAGAAGCTTCTACTGACAGATGCTTTAATTAAGTAGCTGGCAAACGTTGTTATTGTGGAACATATGTCCTGTTACGAGTGCCAAAACATAACAATCCACCAGAGTATCACCTAGAAGACAATGTGATGCAGATATGAAGAGAATGACATGAAAAAATCATTTAAATGAATCAGTAAATGAATTAGGCTCATGTTTAGGTCTTAAACATGGAGCGGTTGGGCAGTTTGGCAAATTGTAAAAGTTACATATAGTTCACATATTTTATTTTTAATGATGGCCTAGCTTTCTTGCAGAGAAGGATAAGATGACATTTAGTTTGAAGGCACTAATTCTTAGATTATTGTTAAAGGCTTCAAATCATTGAATGCACTGTTTGTGACTGAAATGCATTGATTACAGTTGTTATCACTTTCAGTTTGTGTGGTAAATACACATATAACATATTCATTATTGAGCCATGGAGTAAAACTTCCTTTTTCTGAATTGAGTTCATAAACACACTGAATAAATGCTAATCGCCTAATTTCTCTCTCTGCAAGAAGGCAAAAGGGCACATTTCCCAGAATAATGCTCTAGTTTTAATAATAGCTTAAGCCCAATTGTGACTCCTAATGCCTCTTTCTCCTGTTTTGCCTCAGGGGAGTGAGATAGGTTGGGGCTCCATTTTGACTGTCACTGCAGCCACAGCAGTGCTCCTAATGATGACTAGCTTGTTGAGAGCTCTAGTCCGCTGCTGATTGGATGGCAACCAACGCACACGGACTCACACGTTTGCTCGAGACCAGCCCTGGTTTCTCTCCTACCATGTGTATAGACCTAAGTGGAAGGTTTTTTGTAATGTATGATACAGATGAATGAGAATGGGAAACAATGTCCCTAATGAGAAGGTACTTCATGCAGACAGACCCAGAAAGATATCCGGCTTCGCTTGACTGGCATCCAATGAAATTTGTGAAGATGACGATGATAATGACCTGCAGAGAGCCTGAATACAGACTAAACTCACTCCACATAATGTATGCTAGTGATGTGTCACCGTGTCTGTGGATATCTTTCTCTCTTTGAAGGTTTCTTATCTTATTGTTGTGCTTCTAATGCTTTTCAATTTATTTAACCATTATTTATTTATTTGAATGTTGTTCATAGCTGTCTTTGATAATAATGACAAATGTAGTGTCTGCACTCTGAATGCACTGAACACAGTCCCTTTAAAAGGAACAGAAGAAACTGTTTTTTTTTTGTTGTTGTAACATTATAATTAAGTTTTACTTTACCTCAGAATACTAAATAGAGTCAGCGTACCTTTCGGACACTTTGTAAACCCCATTCACGATGGTTCAGCGAATAGAGGTCGGCCTCAATAAGCACGCGTCAATCATCTGTTGTAGTGACCTATGACCTTCAGTAAATGGCTTTTTCAGTCATGTGCATTCTGTCTTGCTGTACATCAGCCGCACCATTGTTGCATTTCCAACTAAAGAATAAGACCTTCTACATTTTACTTATTTTATTCTCCAAACCGCACTTACAACTGTTCAGATATGTGCAGTTATTGACAGCGCTGATTGTTTTTTGGTTCTGACTCTTGGGAGAAAAAATGGGTTCTTTTTCTTGATTGCACGGTTATAAAACTATTCTAGGTACATTGCATGAGACCACTAACCGGTAGTTCTGCCACTTTCTTTTCATCCAATAAAGTGCAAATGTAAAGAATTCTACAGCGACCATTGCAGATGAACAATCAGGGCTATTATCATTTGAAGAGGCTACTTTTGAATTTAGTTCACTTCCAAAATAAGCATTAAATACAATGCGATTAAATGTATATGTGGATATATGTTTACAGTCGTGAAATGTTATTTTTGTGGAGATCTTTTAAAACTGAAAAAGCATGCGGTAAACCTAATAGAAGCACAATCTCTTATTTATGTTTGTTTTGTTGCTTTGTATTTGATGTAAATAGATGTGACATATACAGTATAGAGCTAAGGGAGAGATACTGTATTTCTTAAATCCATTTGTACTAGCTTTGTAGAAAGTTGATTCTATTTTGAAAGAGCATTGTATATTTGATATCTAAATGATATGCTATGTTATAAATGTTTATTTATGGTGATGTTACTCAGATAAAGTCATTTTCAGTGGCCCTCAGAGACCCTCTTCAGTCACGGTATACAATAAAATCATGAAATAATCATATAGTTGTCTGATGATATTAGGTAAATGGATCCTGTCCAAAGCTTAAGGGTAAAACTAAAGCAGGTTTGAGTGGAGGGTGTCTTCAAATGTAAAATCAGTCACTGTTTGCTTTTAGACTCACGTTTGGTGGAAGCATGTGACACCTGCTTTTTGCCAGCTCATTACATTTAAAATCTTTTTTTGTCAATGAAACCCATCCTAAAAATCAACAACTGATCTATTTTATTTCTACATATGAGCTTAAAGTAACCTCTACAAAGTGCCACTGGACTGCGTCTTTATAAAACAATCACTTCCCCATTGACTCCAAACTAAACGCTGCCATCATTTTCCATGTAAGTATTAACCATCATAAGCTTCTATACACTGTTTCTCTGCTTGCTGCTTAGATATGATAGGATTGATGTTCGCAGTATAGTTGTGGCTATTTTGTTACCTGGAGGTCTATTTTGTACTGTAAATGACTTGAGAAAATAAAGATCCTTTCCCCGTAAGACGTCTGAGGGTTTTTCTTTTCTTAGGTGGTGGTCTCACCCAGGTTTAAATGTTGTGGAATCCCATTCATGAAATCGTCACCGGACCAGAGTGTTCTCCAGGCTGGCATCACGTTACTGGGGTTGTACGGATATTAATAACCTTTGCTGCAGAGACATGACATAAGCTCACAGACATAGACTGGTTACAAGTGACACAAACAGGGGTGTCATGAGGCCTTCTGAACTGATCTCATTACTCTATCATCAGGAGTCAAAAGTAGCCTGGATGAGTGACCAGGAATTGCTCATTACTTTGTGCTCACTCATTACCAAATGTCACTTTTTTTTTTTAATCTGAAGCTTATTTTAGTAGCTCTGGAGGGGAAAAAAACACTCTTCCATCCTCTTTATCCAGGAAGTAAGCGTTTTTTGATTAGGGTTTCCACAAAAGTGAGGGGTTGCCTCATATGTTATCCATTTTGTGATATAAATAAATGACTATGCACCACAGAATCATAAACACAAATACATAACCCTAAGAAAGTATGTCTTGTATTTCGTCAGTCTGTTCGAAAAGTTCCCAAATAATGGCATCTTGGCATGACAGACAAGGGAAAGGACGAGAAGTTTCCTGTAGTGTAATAATGTAACACTGGGACAGTTTGAACAAAGTCTCTAAAACTTGTGATTTATCATCTACACCAGGACCAATGTCATCTATAAAAAAGTGGACACTGGATGAAGTTTCTGTCTTGTTTTGTCAGAATTATGGATCACCAAATGAAAAGTGCCATAATGGGTGAAATGTCAGACACAGATCACCAGTGAAATCTAATCAACTGCCACTTGGCCGCGGGCCTATCTGTCCAGCACATTTCCCCCCAAATCCTCTTCTAAATATTTAATATATTCAACTGACAGGCTAACGGAGGAGAGATAATTAAAAAGATGGGAACTGATTGTGAGTGTCTAGTGGTTGGTTACTGTGTCAACATGAAGACTTTTGTGGTTTGATTTAATCTTAGTTATGCACACAAAGCTTTAGGATGTGAATAACCTTATATTCAGTCATAATATACATCTACTAACTTCAACTCAAACCCAAACTAAACCAGGACTAGACTTTTATTGAAAATGAAATGATATCAAACTTTCCGAAATCTTGGAAATACAAAAAATATCATATGCCATGCTGAGTAAACCCAGGTTTAAGATACTAAGAATGCCTTGTGCGTGTGTCACAGTTATTCTTACCCCCCTCTACACAACGACTGGTGCATGGTGCTGGCATTTGGTGTCACCGCCATGTCACTGTGTGCTGACTCACTGCTCTCTGACAGTTCTGCAACCACAAGGAAGGAAACACAGGATTGCTACACAATACACACACATATAATCCCATTTACATAAAGTCGATGATTTCAAATAAACACCTTAAAGAAAGTGAGCCACATTTGCAGTGTGCTTGCTGTAGAAGAGGAGCCTTCATTGAGAGCCTTAACAGACTATTTTCCTAAAATATGTCGAATCTCCTCTAAAGCTCCCTGCGCTCCTATTGACCTTTGCCTGTCTTCATAGTAATATATTTCACTTATGGGTGGCAGATTACTGTGAAACCCACGTAATGCAGTTGCTTCATCTTCACCAGGGTGACCTCATCATTTTAAAAGTTTCTCAATAAGGCCTCAGTGAATTCTCGTTAATGTCTCAAACCCCACTTTTCTCTATTAACCTCTGCACTGAGAACCTTGCTTCAACTATCACTTTCTTTTCTTAGCTGGATTGTTAAGCCCCTTAGACCCCTGAGCACGACACACATTCACAACAATCGGTAAGTCCCAGCCCCCTGTAGCCCAAATAGGGGCGCCTAAAAATAAGGCCCATGCAGCAACTGAGGCGCTCTGACCAATGAGCGCCTGGTAAACCGACCCCACTCAGTGTATTCATATGGACCAGCAAATAGACCATGATCACAGAGGCTGAGTGACGTGGCCTGGGGCCTTTATAAACCCATCTCTTGCCCCTCGCAGCATTCAACTCACTACTGTGCTACTCAACTCACCTGACAGGGAAGTGATTCCTTCACAAAGTGATATTCTTCTCGGGGCCATATTAGAAAGGGACGGTTTGTTAAGAAGGTGCCAATTAAAAGAAGCGGACGAGCAGCTGCCTTGGACATTGTAAATCGAATCATTTCATCCATCATATTCTTGACAGGAGCTTTCTTCACGAGCACATCCGAAAATCCCGGGCTGCTTTTTAAAAAAAACTCCTTCAAGTTTGAACTCTACTCCTTGCCATCAGGCCGCGAAGAGTTTACGCACATTTCAACACACAAGTGCCACCGAGGTATAAAAGGCATCATGATGAGCAATAACTACAGCGACGAGCAGCTGCCTCCACAGTACTACCAGGCCGCGGACTACGGGGACGAGGAGGACGACGAGATGCCCGCCACAGAGAAGGACTTGGCCGAGGACGCGCCATGGAAGAAGATCCAGCAGAACACCTTCACCAGGTGGTGCAACGAGCATCTCAAGTGCGTCAACAAAACCATCACTGACCTGCAGAAGGATTTTAGCGATGGCCTCAAGCTCATTTCACTCCTGGAGGTGTTAAGTCAAAAGAAAATGTACAGAAAGCACCACAGTAGACCCAACTTTAGACAAATGAAGCTGGAAAATGTTTCAGTGGCGCTGGAGTTCTTGGACAGAGAACGAATCAAACTTGTCTCTATAGGTAAGACTTCAATTCAGTGGTGTAATTTATATAAACACGACATTTATTAATACAAGATAAAACCTGTTATGACATGAATGGCTTGATAAGACACTAAATAATGTTTGTAGTATATTTTGGTACGGTTAAAGCTTATGTTTTCATCTAGGAGTGAGACTTGTCATTTACAGGTCACTGGTAAGTTGCTCTGAGCAGAGGTCACAGCACACATTGGAAAATCACAGTAGAGGTGCCACTGAGGTCATTCACTTGTCTCAGGCCCATATGCATTAGCCTCGCTTAGCCTGCGGTTGTTATGTGGTGAACTATGGGTTGGAAATTCAGTGAGACTGTGATAATGAGAAAGATTGAGTTTTTATGAGATTACTGTCCTTACACTCCTCACACAAACTCTGAGACACTCTGAGAGGTCAAGTGTCAGAGTGACTTGCCTGGGCTTTCTGTTGACAGACTATCCTGTCCAGAAACATGAGCGAGGAGAGGATTAGCTCTTCTGGGATTTGAGGATGAAACAGATAGATGCAGTTGCATTAATTTCTTGTGGATTTGTGTCAGATAACTGCAGGGGGTGAATAGAATACCTCTTCAAAAATGTAACATCACTAAATGAAATACACACGGCGAAGACGCATTGCTTAATTATAAAGCTGTAGACAAGCTCACAATTCAAACAGGAGGAAACTTATTAAACTTGTGACAGATTTTTTTTTTTCGTTTTGGTGACTAATGATGCTGCCACACACTTGAGTGAAATTCCCGGCATGGTTGAGGCTTTGGCCGTTGGACTGTGAAGGCCATAGCATATCAGCTTGGACTTACAGACAGTGTATTAGTCTGTGTGTGTGATGACTTTGGGGGAAACTCTCAAATGCAATCCTCAGGGGTCTTGCTTATCACAGGAGGTCACACACCTAACATCAAAGGGTGCACAGTGTTTGTGTGGAGCAGTGTGGGTTGTGTATTAGCCACCGTTGTCCCAGCTGTAGCAGACTCACACATTGGGTCAGACTACTTTGACAGAAAGAGGGCATGATAATAGACGCCCTGGCATTTTACTTCCTGCCCTGGCACCCTTTCCCTCTGTGCAGCTTAGTGGGTCAATACAGCTCTGTTAAAGATAATGTCTCACTGCCATTACACTGACCCACAGATGCTAAAAAAACACCACAGGCTTAGTCGCACATGTGTCACAACTTGTAACAAGAGATCATTTGATAGATGTATCTTTGCCCACACAGTTGCCCTTAAATCCGGACACAGTGGGATCAAAACCACACTGTGCCATGTCGCCCCCACCTGCCTGCACACATCAAGCTGTGACACATCAAACATGACTCTGATAACCCACACTAATATATGAAAAAGATAAATGGACCAGAAAACTGTTTGATAAACAACTGACACAACTCCTTAATCAATCCATAAGTGAATCTGCAGAGATTAGACCATTAAAATCATCATCTCCTTAGAGACTATTTGGCTTAAATGGTTGCATTCCTAAATTAAAGGGGATTTGAAAGAGCTTATTTAACCAACTTTTCCTCCGAGAACTTCAGGAAATGAGCTGTGTGTGTGTTGTGAATGAATCTAATCTCTTCTATTTGATTTATCATGCTGGTGTGCTACTACTTTTGGGTGTAATTGAAATCAGAGTGGTATTTATGCAGAGAGGGATCCACTTCCACATATCCTCAGCTGTCACTGCCTTTAGAGTTGCATTGTGACTGGATGACAGATTGTCAGGGGTCCTCGGCTAGACAGCTGTCTGAGAGAAAGGGGCTCGGGGGAAGCAGTGAGGAGCATTAGATTCTTGTCTCCTCAGCAGTCAATCATCATTGTTTATATTTCCACTCAGAATAGCCTGGTCAGCTCTCAGGCTCACCCAGCAAAGATTTTTTGATACTATTGCTCAGATGTTAGTTTTAGTTTGTTGAGATCAGACCTACATACTGAACACCTTTTTGCACATGTCACCTCAGATAAGATAAAGAATAAAACTTCATGCTCGTAAATCCCTCTAAACTCCATTTTGTCTGTCGTCCAACCACAGATAGCAAAGCCATTGTGGACGGCAATCTGAAGCTGATCCTGGGTCTTATCTGGACTCTCATCCTGCACTACTCTATCTCTATGCCCATGTGGGATGACGAGGATGATGAAGAGACAAAGAAACTCACCCCCAAACAGCGCCTGCTTGGCTGGATTCAGAACAAGGTGCCCCAGCTGCCCATCAACAACTTCAACCGTGACTGGAGAGACGGCAAAGCTCTGGGCGCCCTGGTTGACAACTGTGCCCCTGGTAAGATCCTCACAGGGGCATTGACAGCACGGGGCTATTGCTGAGTCAGAATAACTGGCCGCTGTCTGTTAAAAGACCTTGTGTGTACAGACGTTTGCCTCGGTTACTATGGAGGTAGAGGTCAGGGACTAAGTGTGAAATGGTATCGTCTACTCAGATTTAGCCTCCTCTGCTCCTCATCTTTAAACGTGGGCTGTATATGTGCAACAAACTCAGGACATACACACTTCTGCGTTCAGACTGAGATTCAAATGTCAGTGTAATGTGTCTCCTGGGTGCATGTAGTGTTAGAAGTTTACAGAGGGGGTCACTGATGGCTGGAGGACATCACTGCCAGCTGTCCCACAATGACTGAAGCTTTCACTCCCTCTGTTTCAAACCCCGAGGCCCAAACCTGGTTATAACGTTTATAGCCATTACACAACACCCCCAAATTTGGGCACAGCTCTTTCCCTTGTCATAGGGGGATGCTTGGCTCTGCATCAATACACATACTGATCTTCACAGGGAGGAGCATAAAGCTGCAGATTCGAAAACCACAAGGCCACGTTTTGAGTCAGCGCCAGAAGAGTGCTAGATAGTGTCCTTTTAACTGCACTTTACTGTGGGAATGATGGAGGAGTAGCCAGACAAGCAGAGCTGTGTTTAACTGTGTTTACATGGGCCATTGATCTGAGGAGTCTCATCTTTCAAACAGCAGGCTGCAACACTGACCATACAAGGCGGTGTTGTTTCATCCATTAATCCAAACAGCATGGTAACTGCACCAGCTAAATTTGTTTCACAACACATACAAGATTCCTTTAATTCAGGCCCTAATGTTCAGTACAATGGAATGAATTCAGACCCAGGAAATACTATACTAAATAACAGCTAAGCATTTCTATTAGAAAACAGTGTTGAGCCCACCCAAGTGTCTTCTTAACGATGACTGACACTCCCTCTTTGCCTGTGTGTGTACAGTCATTATTGTTAATATTGTGCTTCTATGTCAATCATAATTGGATAAGGCTATTCTGTAGTGTGCCTGCATGGGCCTTTTGAGCGAGCGTCCCTTTCCATAGCCAGCACTAATCCAATTTAGGCATTAGCAGCGCAGGGGAAGGCTAGTTCTAGCCTTAGTGAAAGTGCCAGAGTGTGTGTCAAGCTTATTTCCTGTGTGTTTTTGAATGAGACCTTGATGGCCACAGAGTGAATTCACAGGAGCCAAACGCTGCGGGTAAGGTCATGTGATGGAGATGAAGGTGTCGTCAAGATAACAGTGGCAGCCCAAGTGGGCTTATTATAGCGCTGTGCAGAATAGACTCATCTAACCTTGTTTGCCCTGTTACTGTATTCTTCTTAGGTCTGTGTCCTGATTGGGCAGACTGGGACCCTAACAAGCCTGTACAGAATGCAAGAGAAGCCATGCAACAAGCCGACGACTGGTTGGGCGTACCTCAGGTAATGTCCCTGATGTCTGTATGCATATTTGGGTGTTATTTTAATCTCACTTGGGAGCAGATGGACGCTGATTTCCTCTGTATTGTGTTATATACGTTAAGGTCACAAACTTTTTTACAAAACAAACCTGCCTTATGTCAAACACACACACCTATGAGCCACACAAAGGGAGGATATGATATAGAGTGTCTTTCCTTTTGCTGGAGGAAGTCATGAAATATTTATAGTTCGAGTAGCTTATAATATTTCCATTTGCTTTATTGTAGCTTTCAGAATGCAAGAGTGTAGGAGTTTTATTTTTTAGATTTGTGAATCTGTGAAATGTGTGGCGGATCTCTGAACACCTTCTCATGCAGGCTGAAAACTTGTAAATATGCCTGCACTCATCAGAATAACAATGGGAATCTAGCGGGACAACAGCATTTCCAGTTCTGTTTCTGCATTCCTGTGTTGTAATGCAGACTATGCAGGTTGTTTACTTGTTTGTCTAAGACACACTGCGAGGGATTCTCCGTGAGGCTTAGTGGTGGAGCGATAGCCGGGGGGTGTATGTCATGGCTCTGCAGGCCTGGGGGCTAGATTCCAGTGTGGTGGCGTTAAGAAGATGTGGGAGAGGTCTGGCTCAGGATTAATCCCCCTGGCTGGCTTTTTGCGGGCAACAATCCTTAACCCCCCTGTCCTGGGGTTAAATATAACCAGCACGGAGCATGGCTTTGTGCCACTGTGTGATAGAAAGGCAAACAAGTACTGCATGGGGAAAGAACAGTCAGAGGAGGAGAATGAATAAGTTTAATTTAAGTTAAATCCCACAGAGCTTTTCTTTATAAGAGAAAGTTAAATAAAGAGTCAGAGCAATCATACTGAGAAAAAAATTACACTTCGTGTAGTCTGTTTTTTGCTGAATTGGAAAAAACACATAATAATTTTTAATTACTCTAAACAGCAGCTTATTTTTGGTGTGTGCTGCAGGTGATTGCCCCTGAGGAGATTGTAGACCCAGATGTGGATGAGCACTCTGTCATGACCTACCTGTCCCAGTTCCCCAAGGCAAAGCTCAAGCCTGGAGCTCCTCTACGGCCCAAACAACTTTTTCCAAACAAGGTCAAAGCCTATGGACCTGGTACGTATTAGCTGCCATTGTTAAAAACAATATAGAAGACTGATTACATTTTACATTTCAACTCAAATCTAGTTTGTTTTGTTGATGACAAAGTTATGTTGTTTGTTTGAAATGTTTCACAAAAAAAATCCTAAAAATGAATCCCTCGATATTTTACTTTACAGGTATTGAACCCCACGGTAACAAGGTCCTGCAGCCCGCTGTGTTTACTGTGGAGACTCTGGAGGCCGGCAGCGGTGAGGTCCTGGTTTATGTGGAGGATCCTGAAGGACACAAAGAGGAGGCAAGTTAAACCTGATACATTCAAAGTCACTGAGTACAGTTCGAAACAGGGCTAATCCATGGGCTAAACTTTTAAATGTCAAAGTTAAGTACCTAACATCTAAAGTAACCATAATTTATCTATTCATATTCTACAGGCCAAGGTTAAGCCTAATAAGGACAAAAACAGAACCTACACTGTCACCTATCTTCCCAAAGTCGAGGGACTTCACAAGGTAAAATTATACAGGACTTTTATTGACAAGAGCAACTTAGAAGCATTGGTTAAATGTACTTTTTGCTCTACCCAAAAGGTGAAAGTGCTATTTGCTGGTCAAGACATCGACAAGAGCCCTTACTCAGTAAATGTGGCAAAAGATCTGGGTGATCCAAGTAAGGTCCATGCAAGAGGACCAGGCCTGGAGCCTACAGGGAATGTGGCCAACAAACCCACCTACTTTGACATCTACACTGCTGGTAAGAACAGATGTATTTAGTAGATGCGTTTGTACATACGAAGAATGTGTTAATGTGCTAAATGAGCCTCACTCTGGCTTTCACCTCCAGGTGCTGGTAATGGAGATGTCAGTGTGGTCATTGTTGATCCTGAGGGCAAAAAGGACACAGTAGAACTCATTCTTGAAAACAAGGGTGACAATGTTTTCCGCTGCACCTATCGGCCCATGCTGGAGGGCCCTCACACTATTCACGTCCTGTTTGCGGGCCAGGAGATCCCCAAGAGCCCTTTCACTGTCAACATCGCAGAGGGTGAGCCATCTGTCTGTGTCGTAAATTACTGTCAGACAAATCTGATTTCTTAGCGATCTGTTAGTGTCAAGGTGCTCTATCCATCACAGCCTGCAGTCATTTTTATTCTCCCCAGGAATGACTGTCCACAACAGAGCATAACCCTTCCTATCTGTCATTTTTAGCTCCACGAGGTGCTCCTCCCTCGGGAGCACCACTCCAGGTAGTACCTCAATCAATGCGCACCCCTCCAGGAGGTGGGAAGGGGGCTGTCCCCTCAAAACCTGGCCGCCCAAGTTAGTATGGTTTGCTGGGCAGGAGCCTTTGCAATTTTCTCTGCCGTATTTGTACAAACTCTGCAGATGCTTCAAGTATCTTGCGACCGGCCCCATGCTGCGCTTGGTTGTCTGCTCTTCTTCTTGCATCATGCAGCTTGATGGTTTATAGACTCGTATAATAAGAGAAACACTCTCAAGAGAAGTCTTGTACAAAAAGCTTGAAGATTGTCCCAATTTGCACTGTATACTTTTTATACTGTGTTAAATATTTTTGCTTGGGCTTTTGACATGTTTTTTTGTCTGTTTTTTGTTGCATCAAATTGGCATCATTCAGATAAAGCCTGCAGTCAACATTTCTGACAGAAATGTTGTCAGACGCTCCCCAGATGCTCACAAATGTGTCAATATCTTTCTCAACTTTGTGACTTTCATATGTGCAATGAAGGCATCATTGCTGTTTACATGTCCTGTCAGTCCAATCTTAAGATGTCGTTTTTGAAATAGATGTAAAGTCTCTGACATTTCATACTAACATCGCTGTCAATTGCTGGCTATTCTCTGCTGTTTTATTTAATGCCTTGCTAAATATTCTTTCTCTTTTTAAACCTTCTTGTTATTCTTTTCAGCTATCAACCCGAACGCCTGCCGAGCTACAGGCAGAGGTCTACAGCCTAAAGGGGTGAGAGTAAAGGAGGTTGCAGACTTCAAAGTCTTTACCAAGGGAGCTGGCAGCGGAGCATTGAACGTCTCAGTCAAAGGACCAAGTGAGTCAGACAGCTCCCTACTCTGCTTCACTCCTCACTCAATTGTCTATTTTTGTTTTTTTGCCTTGCCATGTTTGTTTTTGTCAGAATAGCTGGATTTTTAGTCACAGCATTAAAAAGCACAAATGCATAGAGCTCTACTAAACCTTCACAATGTTCTCAATTTTCTTCGTAGCTGGAGCAGAGGAGCAAGTCAATGTGCGTGATGCTGGCAACGGAGTATATGAGTGTGAATATTACCCATTAAAGCCTGGTAAATACACAGTGAGCATCACTTGGGGAGGCCAGCCCATCCCACGCAGGTAATGTCTGATTGCTGCCCGGTCAGTCATGCACAATCACATTCACAATTGATAATATTGTTTGGTCTTATTGTTCACTTCAGCCCCTTCGAAGTTGAGGTGGGTGATGAGGCAGGCTTTCAGAAAGTCCGAGCCTGGGGTCCTGGTCTAAAGACTGGCATGGTTGGGAAATCTGCTGACTTTGTGGTTGAGTCAATAGGCACTGAAGTTGGAACTTTGGGTAAGCCTAAACTCCAAGCTTAAAAAAAAAAACAGTGAAATGTATTGTAAATGTATGTCTGACTCAACATTTTTATCTGCTATGATCAGGCTTCTCCATTGAGGGCCCCTCTCAGGCTAAAATTGAGTGTGATGACAAAGGCGATGGCTCCTGTGATGTGCGTTACTGGCCTACTGAGCCAGGTGACTATGCTGTTCATGTTATTTGTGATGATGAGGACATCAAGGACAGCCCTTTCATTGCCCACATCCTCCCTGCAGCCAATGACATCTTTCCTGAAAAGGTTTTTGACTTTAGAGCTTATAAAACTTGACTTATTTATTTATTTTTTACCATAGTGACATTGTAAACATCTTCTTTGTAATTACAGGTGAAAGCTTTTGGCCCA
The DNA here is from genome assembly GCA_036850595.1 of Rhyacichthys aspro. Lineage (NCBI taxonomy): Eukaryota > Metazoa > Chordata > Actinopteri > Gobiiformes > Rhyacichthyidae > Rhyacichthys > Rhyacichthys aspro. Next base: position 15,664,869 of record CM072153.1, read on the forward strand.
GGACTTCAGCCAACTGGTGTCATTGTCAACAAACCAACTGAATTCACAATCGATGCCCGTATGGCCGGAAAAGGTCACCTGAAGATCTATGCACAGGTGTGTATTTTAGGAAAAGCATATTTTCTTATTATATGACCGTGGCTAAGCAAACCAAAGCTGATATGACGCTGTATCTACTAAGGATGCAGAAGGCAGCGCCATCAACATCAAGATCACTGACAAGGGAGACGGCACATTTCACTGTGTGTACACTCCTGTCAAGGCCATTAAACACACTATCATCATCACCTGGGGGGAAGTCAATGTGCCCAACAGTCCCTTCCGGGTAAGACATGCAGATGTACACACATGGTTAACCTGACAGAAAATACACAGGGCTTAAAGGAATTTAATTGACTGACACTTGACCAAATAACAACAAAGTAAGAAGCCCGTAGTTTTGCTTAAAGCAGCTGCACGTGCCTCAAGTACTGTGTGATTTCATTAGGTGCTGGTTGGAGAGGGTTCTCATCCTGACAGAGTCAAGGTCTATGGCCCTGGAGTGGAGAAGACAGGACTCAAGGCTAACGAGCCCACATACTTCACAGTGGACTGTAGCGAGGCTGGTCAAGGTGGGCTCATAGAAGAAACTGAGGAAAGCTGGAGAAAAAGAAATCAACATCGAATCATATGCACATTTTGAACAAAGCATATTAGTGACTATAAATCTGTACAACTAAATGACTAAAATATGACTTTGTATCCATCTAAATGGGCACTAGTGTGGGTTTATCTTCACATATTTTACTATTCACATTTGAATGACCTTTGTGCACTAATCTCATTGCTATGCACCTTAGGGGACATCAGCATCGGTATCAAGTGTGCTCCGGGGGTGGTAGGGCCAGCGGAGGCTGACATCGACTTTGACATCATCAAAAATGACAATGACACCTTCACTGTCAAGTACACTCCCCCTGGTCCAGGCCGCTACACCATCATGGTGCTGTTTGCAGACCAGGTAAGGACACAGCCCACACTTTAGTGCAAGGCTGTCTAACAGAGCTTTGTTTCATGGATGAAAGAGCAAAATAATTCAAATGCATTTTATTGTTGCTCATGTCAGGAAATCCCCGTCAGTCCATTCAAAGTCAAAGTAGATCCCTCCCATGACGCAGGCAAAGTAAGAGCGGAGGGTCCTGGACTGAATAAGACAGGTCAGATACAGAGAGTAGTAAAAACATGTTGAATTACAAGTGATCAACTCTTAACTTATATCACTGACACTAGTATTTGCTTTTCAGGAGTAGAAGTAGGCACTCCAACCCACTTCACCATATACACCAAGGGAGCTGGCAAAGCTAAGCCTGAGGTGAATTTTGCAGCATCAGGCCCGGGAGAGGCTGTTCGTGACTTTGAAATCATTGATAATCACGACTACTCCTACACCGTCAAGTATACTGCTCTTCAACAGGTACATTAAGCCTCTGCTTCAAGTCCATTAACAACAGGACAGGCTGCAAGAAGGGGTTGACATTGTTTGTCTTTTCTTTCTCTCTGTTTTAGGGGAACATGGTGATTTCAGTTTTGCATGGAGGAGATCCCATTCCCAAGAGCCCCTTCAACATCACAGTGGCACCCCAATTGGATTTGACAAAGGTGAAAGTGGAGGGGTTAGACACCAGTAAGTATAAAATTGTACACAGTTCATGTTACCTTTATCTACTGAATGAAGAGACACATAGTGAACTACAGCAACTGAAGATTTATTAAGATTTATGTGTGTGGCAGAAGTGGAGGTTGGAAAGGATCAGGAGTTCACAGTAAACACAAAGGGCGCTGGTGGGCAGGGCAATGTAGGTGTGAAGATGACTTCACCCTCTGGCCGACCAATCCCATGCAAGCTGGAGTCTGATAAAGCCAAAGGCACTCACAGTGTGAAATATATTCCCCCAGAGGAGGGGCAGTACAAGGTTGATGTCAGCTATGATGGCAACCCGGTGATGGGAAGTCCCTTTGGGGTCGAAGCTGTGATGCCTGCTGATCCTTCAAAGGTAAAAGTTCACAAAAGTTGTCACTTTTTTCAACACAAAGCCCCTTTGTAACTAGACACATGTTTTATCCATTCTTAAAGATGAAATATTAACAACACTTCTGACCTGACTTTTTAATGTAGGTTCGAGCTTTTGGCCCAGGCCTTAAGGGAGGCATTGTAGGTAAACCAGCTCCATTTACAATTGACACAAAAGGAGCCGGAGCTGGTGGGCTGGGTCTGACAGTGGAAGGTCCCTGTGAGGCCAAGATTGAATGCCAGGACAATGGTGATGGCACATGCTCAGTGTCCTACCTGCCCACTGAGCCTGGCGAGTATGCCATCAACATCCTGTTTGGAGAGCAGCACATCCCTGGGTCTCCATTCAAAGCTGCAGTCCGCCCTGCCTTTGACCCCAGCAAAGTGACGGCCAGTGGCCCTGGTCTGGAGCGGGCTAAAGCTGGTGAACCTGCAACTTTCACTGTGGACTGCACACGAGCAGGAGAGGGCGAGCTCACCATCGAGATAGTCTCTGACTCTGGAGTTCAAGCTGAAGTGCACATTCAGAAAACAACAGAAGGCACTTTCTCTGTCACATACATCCCACCGTTCCATGGCACACACACCATTACCATCAAGTATGGCGGCCATGTCATTCCTCAGTTTCCCAAGATTCTGCAGGTTGAACCCTCAGTGGACACCACTGGGGTTCACGTCTATGGCCCAGGAGTGGAGCCCAGAGGTAAAACACCAAATAAGAACTATTCTAAAATTGAAATTGTGTATGCCAAAATTAAATGCATTGATTATTAATTTGAGTGGAAAATTACTATAGTATGCACACAAAAAAACAAAAAATGGCGTGTTTAATTGCACTTGTGAGTGGTGTGTGTGAATCTGTTTTCTAAATCCACTTCAACTAACCTGAAGGACCTGTTCTCTTCAAGGGGTCCTCAGAGAAGTCACAACCCACTTCATTGTTGATGCCCGCGCTCTCAACAAGGTTGGAGGAAATCATGTGAAAGTACATATTATGAATCCTTCTGGCTCCAACACAGACACTTATATTACTGATAAAGGAGACGGCACCTACAGAGTGGAATACACAGCATTTGAGGACGGTAAGATGATGGAATTCAAATATGTGTGTCTTAAGTAAAAAGCTAAAATAGTAAGAAGATATCTTACAATTTTACATCAGATTAAGACATAGAAAACATAGTCTGAATCATCATCTGAATCAGAGCATATAGACAGAGCAATGGCTAACAGGTGTTTGAGTTGTGCACCATCTGGGACTAAAGCAGGCGAGTGGGAAAAGAAAAAGTGAGAGAGAGGGGTATAAATACAGAATGATGCAGTGGAGCAATGATGTGAGGGCCAGAGAGCAGGGGAGGCACAGAAGCAGACAGACTCTGTTTTATAAATAGTGTGTGCTGGAACACAGCTCTTAAACAGGCAGGTATGTGTGCAAAAGGCTGCCTGCACACAGCAATTCACCACCACAAAGACACTGGTTATTAATAGAGACCTATAACACAAAGCAAAGAGATCACAGAGAACTTCTCTCCTAGCGGACATGCTCTAATATAAAACCAGTAAAGGTATGAATCTGCCATACAGGCCTACTGTGAGGGGTTTGTCAGAAACCTGTTGCAACAGGATAATCAGTCGGCAAAAGATGTAACACTTTGTAGGTTAAACAAAACAATGTCAAACACATGCTTATCTACATAAGAGAGATTTTTTCTGGTCTGCAGTTATCAGCAAATAAAGAGTATTGAGTAAAAACATTTGTTTCCAGGAATGCATCTCATCGAGGTGTTGTATGACGACGCACCTGTGCCCAAGAGTCCCTTCAGAGTTTCAGTGGTGGAGGGATGTGATCCTACTCGGGTTCGTGCCTATGGCCCAGGTCTGGAGGGAGGAGTAACCAACAAGTCCAACTGCTTTACTGTAGAGACAAGGTACAAGTTGAACAGTGAAACAACTAAATAAATGTGGGTCTTTTTAAATAAATAATAATACAATTAAACTGTGAACTTGATTTTTCCAGAGGTGCTGGTACAGGTGGCCTGGGTCTGACTATTGAGGGAGCCTCAGAGGCAAAAATATCCTGTAAAGACAACAAAGATGGCAGCTGCAGTGTGGAGTATGTCCCATTTACTCCTGGAGATTACGATGTGAACATTAACTATGGAGGTCACCCAATTCCTGGCAGCCCATTCCGTGTCCCAGTGCGAGACCCCGTGGATCCCAGCAAAGTCAAATGCTCAGGTCCAGGACTGGGTTCTGGGGTGAGAGCTCATGTTCCTCAAACATTCACAGTGGACTGTACCCAGGCTGGACAGGCCCCCCTGGATGTCAAACTGTATGGTCCAACAGGTAAATACATGCACTACATCTGTATACAAACAGAACATACAATTCCTAGCAAGAAGTTGGTCAATCATATATTATTGTTTTCCTAGGTTCTGTGGAGCCGGTTGGTGTAAAGAATAATGGTGATGGGACACACACTGTCCATTACACACCAGCCCAGGACGGCCCATACACTGTAGCAGTGAAATATGCGGACCAGGAAGTTCCCCACAGGTACTGTGCAACTTAGTCTTATTTCAAGTTCTGCTCTGTCTGGCACATTTTTCAATGAAGAAACTTTAGCTCAGCAGTATTTGAGTTGGCATGTCTGTCTTTTGAAGGCCTAGGTTTAGTAATGTAACTACATTTTGCCCTTCATCCATAGTCCATTCAAGGTGATGTCTCAGCCTGGGCATGATGCCAGTAAGGTACGTGCCAGTGGTCCTGGTCTAGACACTAAAGGTGTGTCTGCCAGCCTGCCTGTTGAGTTCACCATTGATGCCCGTGATGCTGGAGAGGGACTGCTTACTGTGCAGATTCTGGTGAGAGCTACACTCCACAGCTGCTATGCTTTTCGGAGCTGTGCTGTAAGTCAGCAGCTTTTAAAACACATCATTCTTCATTGGCAGGATCCAGAAGGAAAGCCAAAAAATGCAACCATCCAGGACAACAGGGATGGCACCTACACAGTGTCTTATGTACCTGACTCTACAGGCCCCTACACAATCACCATTAAATATGGAGGAGATGAGATCCCCTACTCTCCTTATCGTATCCAGTCTCTGCCCACTGGGGATGCTAGCAAGTGTCAGCTCACCGGTGAGAAAGCTTGAGGATGCATAATGATCATAATAAATAAAAATTATATATTCCACTCAAGTACTTCTATATTAATATTTAAAAATCCCTCTGTCGCTCTAGTATCCATTGGAGGGCACGGCATGTGTAAGTTGCCTTTGTAGTCTGCATTAAAATACATTATATATGTATTTATGAAGCTATTTTTCAACCAACTATTATTATTTCTTTCAACAGCGAGTCTTCAGAGGTTGCAGACCTCCGAGGATACAGTGATCACTGTTGATGCAAAGGCTGCTGGGAAAGGCAAGGTGACCTGTAAGGTGCTGACCCCACAGGGGATGGAGCTGGACATGGATGTTGTGGAGAATCATGATGGCACCTTTGACATTTACTACACCGCCCCTGAACCTGGGAAATATGTTATTACCATTCGCTTTGGGGGGCAGAACATCCCCAAGAGCCCCTTCCATGTGGTTGTGAGTAAACTATTAAACAGTTGCCACAGTTGTCTCCTACAGCAGGTGTGTAACTCTGTTTGACATTTAGTTAAACTCAAACTGCATTTCTTGTTTTCAGGCCACAAATGAGCCTGTCGCTCCTCGCGATACTGTGGACCCTCTTTTCCGTCCTGTTAATTTTCTCGTCCCCTTCACGCCACAGCAAGGAGAAATCACAGGTTTGTTTGCTCACTCGGAGAGACTCAAACTGTGCAACCAGACGCACAGCACATTTTTATTTAGGTCACTGACCAAACCATTGTCATTTGCAGGTGAGGTGCGCATGCCTTCAGGCAAAACTGCCCGCCCGCATATCACTGACAATAAGGATGGCACCATTACCATCAAATACCAGCCCACGGAGAGAGGCCTTCATGAGATGGACATCAAATATGATGGCAACCACATTCCAGGTTGGTAACATCAAAATGAATTTATATTATTATATCAATATATTTATATATGACTTTAACAACCTTTCATTGTAATATATTGTAGGAAGCCCTTTGCAGTTCTTTGTGGATGCTGTAAACAGTGGAGTGGTCACTGCTTACGGCCCTGGTCTGAGTTATGGTATGGTTAACAAAGCTGCTACATTTACTGTGGTCACCAAAAATGCAGGAGAAGGTAAACCTTAAACCCAGTTCTTTACTTTACACAGTAGTTTTTGCTACTTTAAAGTAAACTGACACAAACTTGCACTTTGTTTCCTTAGGTGGTTTGTCTCTGGCAGTGGAAGGTCCTTCTAAGGCAGAAATCACCTGTAAGGACAACAAAGATGGCACCTGCACTGTGTCCTACCTGCCCACTGCCCCTGGAGACTACAACATCATTGTTAAATTTGACAACAAGCACATTCCTGGCAGTCCCTTCACTGCCAAGATAACTGGTGAGAAATCAACTATTTACCATATAGATTGGTTCAGGAAGCTTTATCCTTACATTTATATGTTATTTACAGTTGATACATACACTCAAAATATTGCATTTTCTGTCAAGGGGACGACTCCATTACCAGGACGTCCCAGCTGAATGTCGGCACAGCGGCTGATGTGTCACTGAAGATTGCAGAGACTGATATAAGCTCTCTGACTGCTAGTATCAGAGCACCATCAGGAAACGAGGAGCCCTGTCTGCTGAAAAGGCTGCCCAACAGACATCTGGGTAAGAAACATCACATATAGTCAAACTTTTAAAAGTAGGACACAGATAACGCAGACATCTAATGCAATAAATATTCCTGTCAATATTTTAAATGTATCTTCACTGCTAACTTTCTTTTTTCAGGTATCTCTTTCACACCGAAGGAGGTCGGGGAACATGAAGTGAGTGTGAGGAAAAATGGCGTGCATGTGGCCAACAGTCCTTTCAAGATCATGGTTGGTCAGTCTGAGATTGGTGAGGCCAGCAGAGTCAAGGCTTTTGGCAAAGGCCTGGTGGAGGCACACACATTCGAAATGGCTGAGTTCTTTGTGGATACCAGAAATGCAGGTAAGCTTGGATTTTATGTACTGAATGTTACGAACTGAAAAAAAGAAACTAATTAAGACTTATTTTTGTCGGTTATCTTAAGGTTATGGTGGTCTAGCACTGTCAATTGAGGGTCCGAGCAAAGTGGATATCAACTGTGAAGACGTAGAGGACGGGACGTGCAGAGTGACGTACTGTCCAACAGAACCTGGAAATTACACTGTTAATATTAAGTTTGCAGAAAAGCATATTCCAGGTTTGTAATCATTTTTTATGGAAATATGGAAATGCAAACGTCCTTGTCCCTTGAATACCTTTGTTTGATTAACGGTAATTGCTTTATTTGAATGTAGGCAGTCCATTCACAGTGAAGGTGACCGGAGAAGGAAGGATCAAAGAGAGTATTACGAGAAAGAGGCAGGCGTCTTCCATCGCCTCAGTGGGCAGCACATGCGGCCTTAACCTGAAAATTCCAGGTTAGTTGAAAAAAACATCATCCAATCAGAAATTTCAATAAAAAATCCTGTTCGGAATTTCTAAATTATGAATTATACTTTTGGGTTGTAGGAAACTGGTTCCAGATGGTGTCAGCTCAGGAGAGACTGACGAGGACATTCACACGAAGCAGCCACACTTACACCCGCACCGAGAGAACAGAGATCAGCAAAATACGAGGGGGGGAGACCAAGAGGGAGGTCCGAGTGGAGGAGAGCACTCAGGTGGGCGGAGGGGGCAGCCCCTTCAGAGACGTCTTTGGGGATTTTCTGGGCAGAGAAAGCCTTAGCAGCTTCGCGGGGATCACTGCCAGACCAGAGGGTAAGAGCCCAACATTATGAGTGCGAAGGCATGTCAGAATTAATGCAGTGTTGTAAAATTGTGCGGTTATTTCAGAATACATTATTTTAGATAATTAGAATCACCTTCATTTTTATGAATAGGGAATGAAACTAACACAAATGTCATAGTTCATTGCCTTTCTCTTGTCACTTATACTTTTAATGATGCTAACTCATCTTGTAGTCTGCACAGTAATGGCTCCTGAGTGGTTTGAAGCCATAGCGGAATGAAAGAACAATAACATTTTGGAAGCTTTAACAAAAAAGACTCAAATGTCTAAGAAGTTATTTATAATTCCTGCCACACTCTACTCGTGTCTCACCAGTTGAAAGTGGCTCTCAGGCGATGACTGCTCAGGTGACCAGCCCCAGCGGCAAAACAGTGGATGCAGACTTAGTGGATGGAGGGAACAGCACCTACAGCGTCCGTTTCATCCCCCAAGAAATCGGCCCACACACTGTTAATGTCAAGTACAGGGGCCAGCACGTGCCTGGGAGCCCCTTCCAGTTCACTGTGGGGCCCATGGGAGAAGGAGGAGCACACAAGGTCCGAGCAGGAGGACCTGGTCTGGAGAGAGGAGTAGCTGGAGCACCCTGTAAGTTTAAGAGAACATCTGAATACATTTGGATTTTTAAGATGGCTTCTTATTGAACTGTTCCTTTTTTCATTTTAGCTGAGTTCAGTATTTGGACCAGAGAGGCAGGTGCCGGTGGGCTGTCTATCGCTGTAGAGGGGCCCAGTAAAGCTGAAATCTCCTTTGAGGACAGAAAGGACGGTTCTTGTGGAGTATCTTACATAGTGAAGGAACCAGGTAGAACTTTTATACGACAAATATAGAAGCATTTATCAAACTGCATTATGTCACCAAGAAATATTATCTTTAAATGAAACCGTATCAGTGCTGTGTACTTTCCCCAGTCTATCTGATGTTAAAATAAATAACCCTTGCTTCCTCCCAGGTGACTATGAGGTGTCAATCAAGTTTAACAATGAGCAGATCCCCGACAGTCCATTCATCGTTCCCATCGCTACTCTGTCAGATGAGGCCCGCAGGCTCACTGTCACAAGCCTTCAGGTAAAAAACTGGCCCAAATCCATACGTAAACATGCCAAAAAGCAAGCAACTTTAATGAATATGAACTTGTTATTGCAGTCTAAAAGCACTTTGTCCTTGACATGTGATTGAATAGCAGCATTAGAGCTTTGTCCAATAGCTGTAATTCTGTGATGCTGGCCAGTGATGAATGCTTGGATTAAGTGTCCCTTGCTAATATGGGCTAACAGAAGCTGTGCTATGTGTGGGCACAATGTGTGATAGTTTCTGTCTCAGTGAAGGAAAGACAGCAGTGAGCCAGGAGAAGATGAAAAGTGTTGTGAATACTTTATTCATGAAAAAGTCTTCTAAATGCACCCATGACAGCTCAGTATATTGCTTTCTTCACTTTAGAAATGCTTGTTTTATTTGCTCCTACTGTTCCCACTACACTGGTCAGCAATTGTGAAAGCATGTATTTTTAGTCATCTGAACTGCCACTTCAGTGTGTTTTTCTCACTCTACATGCCAGGTGAAGTGTGATATCAGACCAATGTTCAAATGTCACAATACCTCTTATGGCTCACAGGGACTAAAACACTAAACGCCTCGCTGTAATCTTTGACCTTTTCTGCCTCTTACACCCAACTGCTCAATCTATTCTTGCTCAGGCATGATGATGAGTCACTCAGTGGTGTCCCTGGAGGTTTCAGCACACACACAACCCCATCCACATATTTTGATTATATTGTCTGTCTTTTTCAGGAGAAGGATTTGAAGGTGAACCAGGAGGCCACTTTTATGGTGCAGCGAAATGGAGCCAGGGGTGTGGTAGACGCTAAAGTACACACCCCCTCCGGCTCTTCTGAAGAGTGCTACGTCTCTGACCTTGACAGCGGTATGCACCAACCTCACTTTTTATGTTAAAAGTAGAGATAATTATTCTTGGTATAATGTGGTGGTCATCTTTAGGCTAAGCACCAATTATCCATTTGTGTCTCCAGACAAAAGTGCCATTCGTTTTATTCCACGGGAAAATGGCGTCCATGCCATTGATGTGAAGTTCAATGGATGCCACATTCCTGGAAGCCCCTTTAATGTGCGAGTTGGAGACCTAGGGCTCATTGGAGATCCAGGCATGGTCACTGCACATGGACCAGGACTGCAAGGAGGAACCACAGGTACCACAATTATGCATTACTCACTCCTCATCTTCTACCACGTCCATTACTTCTGCACTTGTTTTTAACCTTTTCAATACCTTTCTCCAGGTGTACCCTTAGAGTTTGTGGTCAACACTTGTAATGCTGGCTCAGGAACTCTCTCTGTCAACATTGACGGGCCTTCTAAGGTCAAAATGGACTGTCGCGAGTGTCCTGAAGGCTACAAGATCACATACACCCCAATGGCACCTGGCAACTATCTGATCACTATCAAATATGGTGGACCACAGCACATAGTTGGGAGTCCATTCAAAGCAAAAATCACAGGTTTGTTTCACAGTTGGTGTCCCATCTGATCTGTGGATTTAGACGACAAGTCTCTTTGAAAAATGTGTGGACGTCAGATAAGTTATGTAATCAAACTGCTCAGTGTGTGTCTTACATAAAAGCTCACTTTACAAGCTTAGGAGAGTGAAATATTCCTGTCACTAGTTGGCATATACTATCTAAAAAAAAAAAAGGCAAATCCCAGCTCCCAATGAGCCCTTGAAGCACACTTATTTAAACTCAAGCAGTACTTCTGAAACAGCATTTTTGCTTACTTCATATCTTGGGCATTATGTAATGTTGGGAAAGAGTTAATGACATTACATCACTTATGTCTTCCTCTGTTTTTCTGCAGGTGCCAGACTGTCAGGGGGTCACAGCCTCCATGAAACTTCCTCTGTCTTAGTGGAAACTGTCACTAAAACTTCCAAAGTGGGCGGGACCTACAGTTCGTCATCTTCTTCCACATCAGCCAAATTGGCCTCTGATGCCAGCAAAGTGCTCTGTCGTGGAACAGGCCTGTCCAAGGCTGTCGTGGGACAGAAAAACAATTTTACAGTTGACTGCAGCAAAGCAGGTGAGATGACAACTGACAGACTCAGCTTGGTTTCTAATGATCATTTTCTAAAATTGTCTGGTTTACTACTTTGAAGCAGTACTATCTCTTTTGTAGCTAAATGCTCCTTATTTTATCCAGTACCTAATAAATGGTCTTGTAGAGGTTTATAATAGTTTTTATGATACAGAATATTTGTTTTAATGGTATTTTAGGTAAAACAACTGGCTGCTGAATGTGAAATTTATTAGTGCAGTAAAGGACACACATAAACATGAAAGTTGCCGACTATAAATTACATCACCAAGCTGAAAGACTTTAAAATGCTCTTGAGCTGAGGTGAATTATAAAATTAGATAAGGATTCTCTGTAGGTTTGTCATTATCTGCAGTAATTGAATCCATTATTAACATAGAAGTATCGACTACTTGAGCTTTAAAACCTGCTCCTTAAAGACCCTTGTGCACCTTATTGATCAGATATCTCTCTTGCTGCTCTCCCTCTCAGGTACGAACATGCTGATGGTGGGGGTGCACGGACCCCATGCCCCCTGCGAGGAGGTGTATGTAAAGCACATGGGCAACAAGCTCTATAATGTCACATACACTGTCAAGGACAAGGGCAGCTACACCGTTATCGTCAAATGGGGCGACGACAATGTCCCTGGGAGCCCTTTCAAAGTGGCCGTACCTTAAAATAAACCGCACCAATTAGACCCCCACCAGCCGCAGACCACCTCTCCACTCCCTTTGTCCTTTTGCACGCATCAATCAAACGTACCAGTCGTCAGTCACCAGCGCTGTGTCCTTCCTCCTGCTGCTCCAAACAAATTATACTCAAAATGCACTAAAAAACGTAAGGACATTTGCTAACACATTTTCTTGATGACAAAGTGATAGGTGCCAAAGTTTTGTATTAACTCTAGATCATACTTTTTAGATATTCAACCACCTTCAGAGTGAAATGACAATGATGTGTGTTTTGAGTGATTTTTGCTCTGTTCATAAAATTCCCCTTTTTGATTTTGTTTAATGCTGTTATTTGTGAATGTTCAGATCTGTGTGAGTAATCTGCTGTATTCTAGTCTGATACAGTATGCTTTTGTATGGTTTAAGTAAGAAAGTGACTTTTTGTTATATTAACCTATTTTTGTTAAGTATTTGCAGACCTAATAAACATTTAATTGCTGCCAAAAGCAACCATTGTCAGTTTTTTTGAGCACTTGCAGCTGTTCCTCTGAGAGGGATACCAGATTAGAAGATGAAGTCATTCTTGTGGCTACTACTTGTTGAACAAGCTGTGTGACTCTTGGGTACCCCTCTGTTTACCTCTAACATTTATTTAACATCACCTGTGGGAGTGCGGGACACCCTGTATTTGTCCAGATGCAATCACAAGATGGCAGCATAGTCAAGCTCTCATTGAGATCTACATCTCTCACAAATGATGAAAACCTCAGTCCCCTGTGAAGATTAACTACACTGCCTTCAACACAAGGGAGCCTGTGGAGCACGAACCAGAGGCATCGGCTTTCACTGTGTGTGTAATTAATCCTGTTGGATCAGAGACTGAGCACAAGTGGTTGGTGCTGTGGTATTGGGGGGAGGCCACAGTGAAGCCAGAGAGGAGAGAGGTACATGGTTTGGCTGGGTCCCATGTGTGCTGTGTTTCACTGACTGAGGGCCTGTATGTCACAGTGAGTCAACCACACCAGCCTCCACGCTGACACACACCACCATCACCAGTAGCATCCCTCACAGAGAGAGGAGCCTATAATTAGGTGCTAATTTTCTCCACTGTGACATGCTGCTGGGGGCCATGGAGAGGAGAGACAGAGCGAGCAAGTGGGTTTGATGAGCAGTGGCGTGAAGTCGACTCGTTTGGACCATCTGGTCAAGTGGCTGGCGCTGCCTGCTGCTGCGGCCCAGTGCTGACGTTGGGACCGGTTGGGACCAGGGCAGGGCCCACCCACGTCAGTCTGTCCACCTCGTCCTGCTCCTCCGGACTGGGACTCGAGCGTCTGTCCACCACAACATGTTTATCTCCATCGGCTGCCAAGTGAATCTCAAACGTGAGGAAGACACAGCTCTTTGCTTTGCCGACAGCAGCATTGTGGAGGAGAGAGTGAGACATTAGAGAGGGCACAGCGAGTGTGGGAGTAAAGAGGGAGAAAGATTAGAGGAAGAGAATGGATTTAAAATAATCCAGATGGAAGAATAGGAGACAGACTAGGCACACAAAACACACAAGAAACAAAAATAGACAAGGGAACAATCTAAAACTGAGTGTCAAACTCAATTTTACTGCCTGCTGAACAAATAAGAAATATAGATATCAAGGGTCAAGGAAAGTACTAATTGACAAGCTTTGATCTAAAAAGAAAACATGAAATGTGTAAACAATTGTAATTCAGTTGTGGTGCAATGTTCACTAAGGAAAGGATCTGTAAACCTTTGGCCTCACTTATGATAATTAACACAGTATTAACAACAATCAACTATATGAAGACCAGATAAACATTTTCAAAGAGCTAAATTTGGTGCCAGGGCCTGGAGTTTGAATGTCTATTTTCAAATGTTATTAATGCACACTGCATATGAAAGCACTAAAGTCATTGACTTATAGCTGCAGTGTATAGTTTAACCTTCAAAGCAATCATACATGTTGGAGAAATGAGTAATGAGTTATTAATTCTGTACGGGGATCAATTGGATGGGAGGGGGCAGTTGCCAGGGAGATGCTTCAGTCTCTCTTTTACAACGCTCTCATCCTTATCCCCACACACCCTCTTTTTTGGCACTCAGACACTTGGAAAGATATCTGGATTATGTTAACAGACAAACTGTGTAAAGGCATGCCCCCAGAAGCTTTTGAAGTTGGTGCTCTCAGAGCAAAAATCTCATTCCGTGGCTTGCCCCAATCATGCTGACTCCTGCTCTCTTCTCTCCCCCATTCTCACCCATCTTCCCCCAATTTAATTTTTGCTCCCTCTCTTTAAATTCCAATCAATCTAAGTCTCTGTGGATCCAGTGGTTTATTTCTCGTCTCACTTCTTTTGTCACCACAAGCCGTTTTCCCTCACGCTTTCTGCCTCCACCTTTGACCTTTAGTTATCAATCTCTTCAACTCCCCACAGATTCTCTCACAAGACATTGGTATCTCTTGAAGCGGGAAAAGAAAAAAATGTCCATGGCTGAGCAAACAGACAAACAAACTGCTAAATGAGTATTTGGCTGCCTTGCCATATTAATGAATGGACATGCAGAGAGTATAAGGGAGGAATCGGTGCAGGAATTCAGCCATTCAGTTCCCATACGAGTGTCTAGACCTCTACATGTAATTGCTTCATGCATAGTTGATATGCTGCATAATCAACCAAATACACTGTGTTTTTCAGGTGTCGATGTTGAAGACTAAATTTGAGGTCTTTGAATTTTATGAAAGGATTAATCTTATGATGGTAGGCTCATTCATGTCTGAGAGCTGATCTCCTCCTTTTGAAATGGACAGATCCACTCGGGAGCAGTGAAAGGTATGCAGTGGATGAATCAAGACCATGTAGTGTTTTATTCATATAGAACGGAGATAAAATATTCATAACAGAGTGTTGTTGCTAGTCTCTCTTCGGTGTCTCTGGTTCTCATGTACACAAGCCCTGATTAAGAATCAGTCGGACAGCGCCCGCAAATTAGTTCCCATTGCGAGGCAGTGAAAACAACAATGCAAATGGATGGAAGGTGTTCCCACTGGGCGTCAGCAGATTGTGTTCATGCAGCATGCAAATGCTTGAAGCATGAAGCCGGTCCAACCTACCTCAACCCAGCACAGGCAGGCTGAACACGCCACACTACAGAGAGGGATGGATTTCTGTTGATGGAGGCTTCAGACGAGAGATGCATGCCAAAGACCACCCCAAGATAGCTTTTTCACAGAGGCGCCAAAGAGCAAGCTCACACAGTTTCTCCCATACGGCTCACACACACGAACACAAGCAAAGCTTGACCAGTCACTCATGGTAATGGGCACACACCCAGACAGCATCACACATGAAAAGAAACAGCATGATATGAAATGGTTTGGCTTCATGAGGTGAGTGAACAGCACCAGCCCTAGGCAAGAGAAAAAAGGGAGAGAAGACTTCTTTTAGGAGAAAGGTGTGCACAACAGGATCAACAGGGACATGTCAGGGGCAAAGTCCCCATGTCTCTGTCTCTAATTGGAGCGTATCCCAGTGCCCTGTCCCCAGCACACTATGGTGGAGGGAAGACGCTGCGCTAATGGACAGGCCTCCTACGGAGAGCTTGTCCTTGATGTGCTGGGCTGACGGTGGCACATGCTGAGGGTAGACTGCAGATTAGAGGCAAATCACAAGATTTGTTTGTCCTCTCAAAGCGGGCGGGACATTCAAGGAGAGAGGGCAGTCGTGGCTGTGATGGAGTGGGTCGGACCGGTGCGACAGATGTGTGTTAGTGTGACTGATGTGTTCTGGGTGAGCCGGCTGCACTGGGTCACCGACACCTGGAGAACCAACATAAGCCGTCCAAGAAACGCTGGGCATACTGATGCTGCGTTTGTTTCGATCAATGTCCAAATGGCAAGAAGCCCAGCCAAAGGTAGCTTTGTGTGGCAACACCTTTGTGAAGATTTAAGAGAAGATAACGATGCTGTAATTACCTGTGTTGAATTGGAACTGCAGATGCTCAATGAGCTATAAACAAGGTTACCCAGGCCCCCTTGGGGTAATTGTTTCAAGAGCCTCCAACAGCCTGGTCCTGTGATGGTGAAATTGGAAGGGGTCGTATCCAGTAATTTCTCAGCCCGCTGAAGCGTGTCCTGTGTGTGCTGAAACTCAGGCAGATTTGAAATAGTGGCATAACTTTTTGTTCCCTCTTACTGTAAGAGCCAAATCTTTGGTCTCAATCAGCTTTTAACCCAGCTATGATAGGGGCCTGTGGGTCAGTGGGCACCACCTGCACTGCTTTTTACATTTCACTGAGTATGCCAATTCCTATTACAGCATATTTCTTCATGGAGGCCACAGTTGCTCTAGTGTCAGTTGTATTAGAATATGTGCACAGGTGGTTAAAAGAATGTAGTACAGCAGAGAAACAGCCTGCTTCAACAGAAATACATCATATTTCATGGTCCTTGCAGATGGGCCTCCTGTTATTAGCATAATAGTATTCAACAAACTCAGAAATTTACTAATTCATCTCAGCATCAGGCCAAGTTAAATATTGCTGTGGCCCCGAGCTCTGAAAGGGCGAGACGACATGTTCCGAAATATTAGAGCAGGCTCAGTGTTTACTGCTTAAACAAGTACAGATTTAATTGTCACAGAGATGCCAAGGCATACATTGTGTCCATCAGTCGGGCTTGACTGTAGCAGAACTGTGGTCAGGGTGTCCCTCTGATCACACGATGTAACTGATATTCACAGCCACAACCACCCTGCTGCTGCGACCGCTCTCTGATTTCCAGTCTTTTTCTGCTTTTGTTTTTTATATCCAAGGAACGAGCAAAGCTCACTTTAATGCATCTCTGAGCCACAGTGAGTTGTATCAAAGTTTGATTAAAACAGTGAGTTTTTTGAACACATCAATTGAACAGTGGGCTGTCTGTACAAGTGAAAGATGAGAAGAATCACAATAAATGTGCCACAGAAAGATGTTGAAAAAGTATAGTTCGACAAAGTAAAGAAAAATATAATGTTGAACGCTGTGCACTAGTCCCAAGGTGTGTATAGATTAAAATGCCCACAGACAGTGTTGATCAAGGTTGCTTCAAAATGCATGCATTGCAGGCACTCTGTCTTCTTAACATGCTCGCAGTCATGATTAATAATGTGTTGCTTACATTATTTAGAATCTTTAAACTAGATGCCTCTTTATTAACATGCATATTGCATTACCCTGTACGTTCAAGTCACATTAGTGTCATGTAGGCCCATCACAGTCTGTACGAATGCAATTAAGCATCCGGTCCTGCGTGTGTGTGTGTGTGTGTGTGTGTGTGGAGCAAAGCGGCCGCTCATAAGGACATCATGTCCATGAATGTCATTAACGTTTTATACACACAGGACATCCCATTCCTATCATGTATGGTACACACTGTCACGCTGACTGTGTGAGGGCAGATGAAAGAGTATGGATGGAAACGTTCACAGGGAAGGTCTGCCTAGAGGAATGTCATGACAGAAGTGACAGACATGAATACACATGATCATTAAAAATAAAGCAAGCTGTGCTTCAAATTTGGATACAATCTCTGCACATCCATCAGTGATATTTATCATGACTTAGTAAATCATCAAAAGCCCATGTACACACTGTATCTGTGTGGATCAGTAGCAAAGGCCCTGTTATGAATGTTCCTGGTGGCTTTCTTTCATCCGTAGTTGAACATTTTTCTGCAATATTTGTAGCTAGCTTTACATGCATTTGTCTTAAGTATAAAATAGAGGCAATCAGGAGCTAACATTTTTTCTAATTAGGAAAAAAGGAAAAGTGAAAAAGTAGAGTCTCTCATGAAATATATGTCAAGATTTATTAACACCAAAGAAGCTAAAACACGCCTTTTTGAAGGATTACACATTGCACATTTTACTGACTGCTTCTATAGAAAGCACTAACCTCTCACCTCAGCCATCGGTGTAATCTTTATCTGCTTTACTATATGTTTGAAAAGACAGTGTGCGAGCCATATAAGAATTTCTTCCTGTATTTAAAGTGCTGCTGATGGACCTCTGTGCTTGGTACATTTAAAGCATAGAACAGATTCTTCATCCAACACAACTGTTTCTCTAATCTCAACATTTTTTGCTTTGTAGATATAAGATTAGTAGGCTAGTCCACAAATATTGACAAAAAGGGAGCAGCTATAGCCAGTAGGCATATAGTTAAAACATTTTCCCGTCTACATAAAAGCCACATGATTCCCTTCTGAGTAGCTGTAAACCAAAACAATGATAAAAGTCAATTGATTATTGAACCTAAACTCATTAGGGAAAAGGAGCCAATACACACAGTGAATCATAATGATGCTTTGTATCTGCTGTGTATGTTAAGGACTACAGCAGATACTATTGGTGAACTGTATCTATAATGTATGTTTATTTACCTGGTTTTGTTGTGTCTGCCTTTCTTCTGTGAGCTGTTTTTAGTGTTGTTCTCCACAATGGCAAATAGCAACACATAAGCTGTCCTGCACTAGGCTAAGCTACGTAGTGAAAGCATCTTGTCCAATCAAATGTCTTGTTGTCGTCATGGCTAATGTGGTATCCTCATTGTCTTTGTCCTGTCACATGCTAGAGTGATGATGAACTTTAATCTGGACTCTGTTATATGATTTTAAATGACAAATTTCTGATTATACATGTATTGACTAGTCATGTGTGAGATGCTGAATTTTATTTTACCTTTTGTGCTGTAAGATGACAGACTTGTTTCAGGCAGTTGTTTTAATAGATTCAGTGGCATCAAATATTAAACTTAGTCTCTAACATCTGCTAGCAAGAGTCTCCAGCCCTAGCTTTGCCCATAAGGATTATAAAAAGGGTGAACAAATATAATTTTATGACATGTCTGATGGCAAGAAATATTTATATCAAACCTTGTAACATGCACTAGCAGCCAGTAGAAGGAATACTGTCATTCAGAAACATTAACAATATCCTTCTTATATGGATGTAATGGTAATAAAATAATTGCACTTTTAAATAACAAATATCATCCAAAAGTATGATTAGGATGCACAACTCTTTGACATTGGAAAGTTAATGACTTACAATTAAAAATAAACCTTCATTTTAGAATCACTGATATGCTTGAATTCATGAATATTATGTCTTATGTGCCCAGTGTTTGTTGGGGCTCCCAGGTGCCTTCTGCCCAGGGCCCCCAGTATCTCTAGAACTGGCTCTGGAAACAATGAACCCAAATTACTTAAAGCAACAGCGTTAATTTACAGAAGCAAGGGAGTAGCTTACAGTCATGCTATTATTCCCGGGTCGTCATGTTAGGCTAAATACCCCAAATCCCTCAGAAAAGTCGTGAATGATCTGGTTCAGCTCAATGGGATAATAAAGCTTGTGTAATGGGCATTATATTATGGGTGTGAGTGGCAGCACGTTTCAGCCCGTAGGTGTGTGAAAAGACAGACTGAAAGCTTGGGAAACATATGTGCTGATGTGTTTATGGATTTGTAACTCCAACAGGGAAAAAATGGGATACAATTTTGTCTGTTGTGATCCAGTCCCAGCTGTGTCTCATTAACTGCTGTCATTTTAATCCTCTTAGTCAAATCCCATAATTTTGTCCATCAACAAAAACATAAGCAACAGGGCAATGATTAAGCTCCCCAGTTTTTCTAAAAGGGGAAAGTCTAGATAGAGTTCAGTCACAGTCAGTCACCCTGCGGTTATGTAAAACAATCCAGTGTCCTTTGCCTTAAATTTTCATTGACTACTTGGAGCAAAGCTGCTGTTAATCTGGTTTGGACTCTGCAGAATTGGAGGAGCTGAAAGGATTTGTTGCTTGTAGCTTTACTCTCTGCTCATCTCTAGACACTCTGGGGTGTGCACAAGCAGTTCAACTCAGTTATGAATCACTCTTGATTCCTGCAGTCAAATTCTGGTTTACCAATGTAAATTTATTTGAAAATGTATGACTGATACTGCGTGTGCTCTCCGTGGCCCGACAGTCCTCTCCCCGCCACGATGAAAGCTATTTTCTTCTCTTTCCCCACGCTGACAGCTGGTGATCCTCACCAGCCACACTTATGGTATAGATAAGTATAGATTCACCGTCATTGAAAGAGACCATTTCAGTGACTCTTGATGCCATGAATGTACGTGTAACATTGAGCTGTGTTTTTTTTCCAAAGTGATTGCCTCTTTCTCTCCAAATGAGTCTAATAATGCTGCAATGCGCAAGCTCTTCAGGGTGCATAAAATCCAACTTCTTTCATGATGAGAAACTCGACATGATTGTCCAAATGTCACGCTGTCCCCCTGGAGGCATTGTAATGTACACAGTGCTTGTGGTTAGTCTTAATTGTGACATTTATGAGATATGCAGGAGCAACATTTGTGCTCTCTTTCTCCTGTGCCAAAGCTACACACTGGATCCTTTTTTCCATGAGAGTGAATTGTCCATTAATTGCCGGTACAACTGGTGAATCGATCTGTCAGGTAGTATTTTCCTGAGCTGCAAATTAGTTTCCTAGAAGCTGTTAGTAGACTAGCTTTGAGAGGGACTGAGTGTGCCTGAGCCTGGGGAATGGTAATACTACAATGTGTTGCCATAGCGTCCCCATGATGCCAATAAAGTTCAAATCACCACGTTGCAATTACCATGTATCCTCATCGTAGCGCTGGACACAGTGACTAACTCCACCAGGAGAGCTAGGACAAGCTTCGCTGCTTTATTCTGCCGTGTGTCATCCCAGGCTGAAAAACAAGATTAAATTGGTTCTGCTCAACTATTTGCTGTCAGCTAAAAGTAGATGGTTCAGCCTGAGAGAAAAAGGTATCCTGTGAATCTGTGACCAAACACTCACTCAAACAGACAATGGAGGAGCGTTTGCAGTTGTAGCTCAGCATGCACGGCTTACGTGCTCACACACAAATAAAGTGAAGAAATTCAATGGCAGATGCAGAAACGCGCTCACCGACAAGCACTGGCACACACACACACACACACACACACACACACACAGTCAAACATTAGTGGCGTGTCAGAAGTCTGTCATTTCTTGTTTGGAGGATGTGAGGCGAAGGCCAGATTTGTGACCTTTGTCGTGACTGTGAGGCGTGTTTCCTCCTCTTTGGAGAAGATGATTAATTTCTGTTATTTACATTACTGCCCTGAAGGCTCCTCAATAGGCCTCACACATTTGTCATTTCCACTGCACTGTTTTTCAAATGGAAATGAAATAGAATGTACAGCCTCCTGGGTCTGCTGCACCAAGACTCTTTTAAGCCGAGAAGGTGCAGAAAAAAAAACAGTATTTGCTCATAATAAAACAGCCAAGTCAATATGGTGCTGAGGACTCTTTTGGCTCTAGTAAACAACAACATAATCTTTCCATTACAGGGTATAACAGACCTCCTCTTGCTTAATTAGAGCTCTGATTGGATGGCCACAGTCCATAAAACAGCCATAAGACTGGTTTTATCCAGCTGCAATATATGCTGTGGTTTTTCAACATTGGTTAATAGCCCACAGGAACCATGGCATCCCCAGATGTCTATCTGTGTATCCTCACACACAGCAAGCACATACACATCAGCTCAACACCAAGTGAATTTATGTTCTCACTTCCTCTTCCTGCTCTCCTCCAACAGCACAGGGATTATTCCTTTCACCTCCTGGGATGATGGTGATAGAGTGAAGGGAGCGTGAGAGAAAGAAAACAGAGAGTTAAATGGAAAAGTGAGAACGACTTGAAGGTGTCCTGAGAGCGGCATTGCTTTGTAGAAAAAAAGCAGCTAATCCTCTGAGTGTCTTTGCACTCGCTGCATGCCTAATAAGAGTCTTCTTTGTAAGGTAAGTACTGACGCTTTTTAAGATGGGACTATCTCTGGCTCTGCTTTTCACTTCCATCCCTTTCTAAACAACACTAACAATCTACTGCTCGAGCCAGGCTTCATGATGACAACCATTAGCTCCTTCTAATGCAATTAGACTTTTTATGCCGTTACACAAAAACAAAGTCTTCATCATTACGGACTGTTGAGTTGTGCTGAAATGGACTGATTGGGAGACAGCAGCCTCTGATGAGCCATAAGTGACTGATAGTCATTTATGCTAATCTTGCCAATAAATGCTACACACTACACATGCATCGTTCCATGTTAAACAAACACTTTATTTCCCATTGAGAAGAGCTGGCATTTGTTCCCGGGGGTTGTATTACTACAGCTGGCCCACAGCTATGATCATAACTTCACGTCCAGATAATGGCCCTGGCCCTCGAAGCTAGCTGACCTGTTAGGCCTGGGACTGTTTGACTGCTGTAATTACACATGTGAGCCATTTAAATGAGCATGATTAGCCAGTAACAAGCTGAAAGAGTGAAAGGAGGTGATTAGAGATGTTCATGCTGATTCATCTTCCAGAGGGAAAACTACAGGTGAATGTTTGTGTTGCTTCACACTGTAGCAGTTTTCTCTAACAATGCTTAGACTTGTGGTGTGCCTATAATGGGAATCTTAAAACTGAAAAAATATCTGCTTTCTTTCTCTGTTTTGGACACGCCACGGCACAGTGAACTACTATTTTATGTGTACTGTGTGTGCTCAGGTGGATCAGAAAGTCGAAATCTGTTAAATATAGTATAGCTTAGTTTGGGTCACTCACCTTTTGTTTATTTCAGTCTCTTGTTTAATTTAACCACATGCTTGTGTTATCGGCAAAGGCCCTGAGCTATGCTCAAAGCTGCAGCATGGCCTCTGGCGTTCTCCCCCCACTCATAAAAGAACACATGGCCTAGTCTATCGAAATATTCCTCTCTAATGTGGCATGTTTATATATACACAAGAATGAAGGATTTATAATTATTTTAGTAGCAAAACAACACAGGGTTCATTTTATAGCTTCCATGTGCTGTTTGACTCAATAATAGCTGACAAGCAGCTGGGGCACTTAACTGCGTAAAGTGCATCAACTCCTGGAAGTGATTTTTGCAAAATTTTAATAATTTACTGTAACATAACATAAAAACTTTCTTTGTTAAAGCCATACATTTGTTTAGCTCCTGCAGTGGCTTCTGGGAGTAGAAATATGTCTTAAAACATACATAAAACACTATTCCTCTGAACATTAGAGGAGGGTCTAAGAGTCACTCAAACAGAAAAATATATGTACTGAAATGATAGAGACTGTTCATGCAACTACTTTTATCTGAACAATAGGTTACAGTCGGTTTGTTGCTACTCTATGATAAAGCCCACAGAAACATCCTTCTCTATTGGCTCCGACAGTGACCGGAAAATACTACAGATAACACACAGTTCACTAAAATGTTCTCAGCTTTTTGTGAAATATATGTTGATTGTTTATCCAGGCACTCAACTCAGTCAGTCAGTATTATAAGGCTTTATGCTAAGGTAGAGTTGCTGAAAAGCCCCCAAGATATAAACCCCTCTTACTTTTTTTGAGATTCCAAATAATTAATTATTTTTTGGTTAGATCTTGGTAATCATATATCAATTTCTGCAAGTCCTCATTTTCAGGTAAATCATACCAAAAGGCAAGGAACACATCTAAATTCAAAGTACAAATATGATGTTTAAAGTACTGCAGACTGAGTTCAAAGTGAACTCTTGATGTGTATGAAATGGCTGCTTTGGGCAACAGATTCACTTTCAAGTTGAAGAGCTTAACCTTGAAGCAATTTGTGCAGAAAGGCTTCAGGGAGTCTCCTGTAATTTAATATGGGCTCCATTTCTAAGACAAAGTCGTAGAGCACAGCAATGCCACAGGACTGTCACCTCAGATACCTTGGGAATTGATTCTGATGGTTTCAAACTACATCCAATTGTTAGAACAAAAAAGGGTAAATGTGTCCTATAATGCCAGCCCAGGGCATGCTCGCCAGCTGTAAAAGCCAAACTCTGTTTACTCTGGCTTTTGAACAAGCTTTCTTCATCTGTTGAGTGTGCAGTTCACTGGCGCAAAACTGAAATCCTACACAGTATGCCTTTACCGACAACATTTTATAGAAAACTAAACTGGTTGTTTTATGGTAAGCAATTGAGGACGATCAAACGATGTCTTAAGTAGAACATGGCATCAAATTAGACTCAATAATTAGTGGCTTTAGTGTTGGTCAGTGTTAAAGCAGGGCACATCGGCCACTATCATTCTTTCAGTAATGATCCTTCACTCAAATTGAAAAAGCTGATACAGAAGCAGGCTGTTTCCAGTTGCCATTGCCATTAATAACATATTAACGATGTATGTCTGCTTTGAAATTCTTATATTTTCGCAGGGACTCAATTTGAAATCCATCATGTGTGCGGGGGGCTCATTACAAGTATGTAGCCATGGAATTATCGGAACAAGGCCCTTCGCCGGCTGTCTGTCATTACAACACTGTCAGATGCGCTTTGGCTAGCGGGGCTGTTAAAGGGAGCATGGGGACTTATCTGCTCAGCTGTAAAATGATTTTCTGTCTCTTACAGAGATACTGTGAGTGTGTGTGGG